>CM032003.1:11737626-13073807 GCA_018804465.1 Populus tomentosa
CCTTCTGCACCGCCGGCGACGTCGTGACCTGCAAAATAACAAAAAACGCAACAACACAGTCGATTCTCCTCTTCTTAGATCTATTTAGATCTGCTTCTCTCTCCTTCTTCCTCGGGTAGCAGATCTGCTGTGGAGTGTTGAGTGGCTCACCGGCGACTCGTGCGGTCGGTTACCCGCTAGATCGGGTAGATCGTCGACCCTTCTTTCTTCTTCGGTTGGCGGTGGTTGTCCATATCTGCTGAAGCCACAGTGTAGACGGACATGGCTCTCCGATGGCAGAGGCACAGGGGCGTGGCTCCGCTGGCAGAGGCGTGGCTCCACTGGAGAAGGGAGCAGCTGAGAGGGGAAGATGACAGGGATCGGGTGGCTGCTTGGCCTTCGGCAAGGACGGATGGTTCGGGTGGCCGGTGGTGGAGGCACCTGTGTTGTCAGCTGAGAGATGAGGGGCTGTCTTGGTTGTGGTCTGTGGGGGGAAGGAAATGGTGGCTCTGCTTTCTTTTTGGCCGGAGAGGAAGCGACTGTGAGAGGGAGATAATGAAATGGGGAAAATGGGGGAGCTGGAGGTCGGTTCAAGGGAAGCCGGTCTGTTTGGCTGAGAGTAAGAGGGGGACGGGGCAGCTGTGCAAGGGCTGATGATGGCTGGCGGCTAAGGAGATGGGTGAAGGAGAACACCCCAACAGGGTCCAAGCCGGGGAAGGCGGCGGCTACCTTGGGTGAGGGAGATGAGAGTTAAGTTTTGTTTTTTAGGGTTTCCCCTTTTTTGTGTTGCCTCCCCTAAATTGCAAAATGACCCCCCCTTGGTTTTGAGTTTTGTACCTATATTTATAGGTAAAATGTTGCCCGGGCATCAAAATTGGTCCCTCAACTTTCTTTTTTTATAAATTTTGATTTTTCTTGTATTTTTAAAAACGAGCAATATCAACGTCGATTCAATGAGAAAAATCAATGATTTTAAAAATGACGTGTGAAAAGTGGAACGCGTTCGAAAAACCTTTGAAAATTAAAATTCTTTTTTAGACGACATTGAAAATGCTAAAAACAATGCAAAATATATTAAAAACATATTTTTTTGGATTTTCATTGTTTTTCGCTATTTTTGGATTTTTTAAAAAATTTTATCAAATAGGTGGGTCAAAAATCGGGTAACAACAGGAAGCATTGGATGTTAGTCACAATAATTTATCTAGTAAGATCCCGAGATGGATAAGGAATATGTCTTCTCTTCAATATTTAGACCTTTCAGAGAACAATGTTTTTGGAAGTCTACCATCCAACTTTTGTTCTTCAATGATGATGACAAAAGTTTATTTATCTAAAAATAAACTAGAAGGATCACTAATTGATGCATTTGATGGCTGCCTGTCGCTAAACAGATTAGATCTTAGCCATAATTATTTTAAAGGTAAAATTCCGGAGTCAATTGGTTCTTTGTTCCAATTGAGCTTTCTACTTTTAGGTTATAATAATCTAAAAGGTGAAATCCCAAGCCAGCTATACAAACTAGAGAAATTTAGCTTGATTGATCTTTCTCATAATAATTTGTGTGGTCATATTCTTCCATGCTTACAACCTAGCAGCAAGTGGAATCGGGAACAAGAAGCATCTATAAATCCTTTTGACAGTGCTCCAAGTCCTATTATGGCATTTGCTCCTGTTTGCTTGGAAGATCCTTCTATGAATAAATCTTTTGAGATTACAATAAAAAGTAGATCGTATTCATTCAAGGGAATCATCCTCAATTACATCTCAGGTATCAATCTCTCCTACAACAATTTGACAGGAGAAATTCCTTTGGAGCTTGGATACCTTAGCAACATCCAGGTGTTGAATCTATCCCATAATAGTTTAACAGGTCCAATACCACCTACATTTTCAAACCTGAAGAAAATTGAAAGCCTGGATCTTTCCTACAACAACTTGAAAGGGGAAATTCCTCATCAGCTTCTCGACTTAAACTTCCTTTCTGCTTTCAGTGTAGCATACAATAACTTATCTGGCAAAACACCAGAGAAGGTTGCACAATTCTTAACATTCAACAGGTCTAACTACGAGGGAAATCCGTTGCTTTGTGGACTACCGCTCACCAATAACAACATTGGAGAAATATCACCATCACCATTGCCAAGGTATAAGACTGACAAAAATGAACCCACATTGGCGACGAGCATGGTTTTACTTTATTGGGGAGAGTATCAATAATTGGTATTACTATCTTGTAGACAATCTACTTGTGCCAACCAAGTTCAAACGATTTGGCCTTGTGTTTGAAATTGTATTGGCTTTGTGTATACTTTATTTAGAATTTACATTTTCAAGTCGTAATTAATCAATAAACCATTCATATATATATATATGATGTAGATATTGGCAGAGGAACTTTATTCCTAAAATAAAATGTGGTCAGGGTTCTTGTTTGGCCTTTTCATGAATTCTGTACTAGTGTCTTTTGATTCTTATTGTAGTTAGTTCAAGTTTTGTCAAAAATCTCACAAGACAATTCAAGATTTTTATTGAGTAGAAATTGTCCAATTCAGGGTACGTAGTTTAAGGAGGAAACTATGAAGGGAACTGATTATTAATTATTTTGTCATTCACTGTACATTTGACACAAGTTAGCAGCTACCAAGGAAAAACTAAAGGGCGGGCTCAACTGTCTGATCATAAGAAACTACCTTAACAAACTCCATCTTTCTCGGTCAACAATAACATTCTTGATTCCTGCTAAAATTCCATTTCCATCTTTCTCTTACATTTATCTATTTCTTAATTCAAAAACCCTTTTCAGCTTTATCTGTTGTAAGAACACATAAAGAAATTTTTTACTACTGTGTTTTCTTGGGAATTCCTGAGAAAATCCTCAGAGTTGGCCCGTAGAGTGCTTGCCAATCAACGGACCTGCACAAGAGCATTACTCACACAATCAGAAAGGCCTGATCCATTACCAATGGCAACTTCTTTGTTAAGATCATCCTTTGGTGGGTCCAACAATGGTGACCATAAGAGTGGAGATGCATTGCTGAAATTTTTATTAAGATCAGTCGCTTCGGGAGTTGTGATTGTTGGCTCTAGCTTGAGCTTTAGCTACTAGTATCCTTCCTTGGTTGATAAGTGTTCGTTTGTTTCTTTCGCCGATAGTGCAGACGATGCAACATGGGTGTCAAGTGATGATCTTCTTCCACACAAAAAGAAGAAAAGGTTCCTCCTTGGAGGTACATGTAGAAAACAATGGTGTCTACTAGCTGGATTTTTCATTAGTATTCTTCTCCTTGTATGAGGAAATATATAGGCAGAGCTCTGAATAGGTAACAATCATATTCTAAGAAAGTGTAGTAATTTTGTACAAGATTTGATATGACTCCTATAATTGATCAGATTCATATAATTACTGTCTATACGAGATTTGATCTGAATAGGCAGTAATCAGATTACAAAATAATATTTGATATAGTTCTTATAATTAATCATATTAAAGAAACGCAACTCATCAACTCATCATGTCAAAACCCCCCCTCAAGTTGGAGCATAGATATCAGTCATGCCCAACTTGGTAATTACTCTCTGAAATGCCGGCCTTAAAACGACTTTGGTAAGAATATCAGTTAACTGATATACTGACTGGACAAAGGGAAATTGTATGAGTTTCTGATCTATTTTTTCTTTGATGAAGTGACGATCAATTTCAACATGCTTCGAGCGGTCATGTTGAACATGATTATGTGCAATGGAAATGGCCGCTTTATTATCACAGTGCCTGGGGTACCCTTCAAGTATCGTAAAATTCTATTCACTGCATGAAAATGTTCTTCGTTGGGTGCATGCATAAATTGACTTACGACACTGATGGCATAGGCAATGTCCAGTCTTGTATGGGATAAATAAATCAGTCGACCAACCAACCGTTGATAGCGGCCCATGTCTGTTAGAACCTGATTGGGAAATACACCGAGCTTGTGATTGATGTCTATAAGGGTTGATGCTGGTTTGCAAGCAAGCATGGCAATCTCTATCAGCAGATCAAGCAGATATTTGCGTTGTGACATAGAAATCCCGTGAGCTGATCTGGGACTTCAATGCCTAAGAAGTATCTGAGCTGCCCAAGGCTTTTCATTTCAAACGCAGCAGCTAAATGTTGCTATAATAGCTTTATCTCCTCTGGATCATCACCTGTTAACACCATGTCATCCACGTAAACAATAAGGGTTGTTACCTTCCCATGTTGGTGCTTTATAAACAGAGTATGGTCTGAATTACTCTGTTTATAATTGAATGCTATCATTGCAGATGAGAACCGTCCAAACCAAGCTCTAGGGGATTGTTTCAGCTCATACAGATATTTCTTCAAACGAAAGACTTTGCTCCTAGTTTTAGAATTGCACTGCACACCTGGTGGCAAGTCCATATACACTTCCTCTTCTAAGTCCCCATTGAGAAACACATTTTTAACATCAAACTGTTTCAAAGGCCACTCCCGACTGGCTGCTATAGATATGAGAATACGGATTGTGTCAAGCTTGGCAACCGGTGCAAAAGTCTCTTGATAATCCACACCGTATTTTTAGGTATACCTCTTTGCAACCAATCAGGCTTTATACCTGTCAATGCTGCCATCGGTTTTAAGTTTCACAGTGAACACCCATCGACACCCAATTGTCTTCTTTCTTTCAGGTAGGGAGACAAGTTCCCAAGTAGAGTTCTTTTGCAGAGCTTGCATTTCTTCCTTTACTACCTTGGCCCAAGCTGGATCTGTCAAAGCTTCTTGCACATTACTAGGAATGGATATATTGGATAATTGATTAATAGTAAGTGCATATGATTCAAACAGCCTGTGGTTAGAGACATAATTGTTGATTGGATATTGGATATTGACTCTATGATCAGGTTCATACTGTTTCTTTGGGACACCCTTGTTTGATCTTTGTGAACATCTTGGGGCTGCAGTAGCAGGATGAACATCCTGGGCATATGAAATATCAGTAAATACATTGGACTCATCAGATATAGGTTGTAGGAATACCTGGGATTCAGCATTCTGAGAATATTCGTTGGTTAATGGTGTTAACAAAGGCAACTCTATATTTATTGGTGACAACTCCTCAGTGCTTTTGCCTTGTGACTCCTCAACAGTGTCGCTGCTCCCAAGCTGTTCAATCATGTTTTCCAACTCAACAAATTCATTCATGTCACTCTCTTGTAACAAATGTTCATTACTGGATTGCTCCCCCTGAGAGGAAATGATGGAACCTTCTTTTGAATAAAAAGATTCAGTCTCACGGAAGGAGACATCCAATGTGACATATAACTTTTGAGTGTGAGGATCATAGCATCTGTATCTTTTCTGTAAGTCTGAATATCCAACAAAAACACATCGAGTGGCACATAGATCAAGTTTAGTTCATAACACCTTTGGAATGTGAACAGTACACCCAAACACTATAGGCTCAAGGTTTGGAAGGTGCGGGGTGGACAATAAGGATTGCATCCGCTGTTGAGGTGTTTGAAAATCTATCACTCAAGAAGGTGTTTGATTGATTAGATACACAGCAGACTTCGCTGCTTCTCCCTAGTAGTACCGAGGCATATGCATGCCAAAGAGAGAGGCACGGACCACTTCTAAAATTTGTCTGTTTTTTTGTTCGGCCAACCCGTTCTGTTGTGGAGTATAAGTACATGAAGTTTGATGCCGACTTCTATAGTGATGTAGATACTTCTGAATAGAGGTATCCAGGAATTCCATAGCATTATCAGTTTGCCAACTTCAAATCTATTTCTGATACTGAGTACCCACCATACTATGAAATTCTTGAAATGCTGTAAAAACATCACTTTTTTTATGTAGCAAAGACATCCAAGTCATTCTAGTACATTCATCAATAAATGTTACAAAATAACGGGCTTTCGATATGGTAGAGATTTTTACAGGACCCCATACATCAGAATATATAACAACAAAAGGTTCTGAACTTTTATTCAAACTCGGTAAATAAGTAATACGATGGCTTTTGGACATTTCACAAATATTGCAATGAAACTCGGAATCATGAACTACGTTAAAAAGATGCGGTTGTAATTTTCTAAGATATCCGAAGGGAAGATGTCCCAATCATCGGTGCCATAACCATATTGTGGCTTGATCTGTATCTGAACTTCTAGTTTGGTATGCTTGGCCAAATCTTTGTCCTCCATATTCTGCAAGTTCTAAATAATAGAGTTTGCCACGTTTAACACCATAACCAAGAATCTTCTAGGTCAGAATGTCCTGAAATACACAGAATAACGGCCAGAAGGTTACTGTACAATTAAGAGCAGAAGTAATTTGGCCAACTGACAACAAATTATGTTCAAGGGATGGGACAACTAGAACTGAGTTTAAGGTCAGAATTTGAGTCAAGATGACAGTGCCTTCACCAACAGTAGGGGAGGTACTGCCGTTAGATGTGGAAATAAAAGAATGTGTGGAAGAGTGGAGGGATTGAAACTAACCAGTGTCTCTAACCATGTGATCTGATGCACCTGTATCAATTATTCAATTATTATCCTTAGTAATTGCAGAGAAATGTATTTGCCTTACCAATACTGCTAGAGTGAGCAACATTAACAGTAGGCAATAGGTTATCAGCAGCAAGTAGTTTATCAGTACTGAAATCAGCAGCGGTAGTTTGAGCTTCAACCGTGGTCATCATGGCTTTTCCTGTAAATTTCTTCCTTGGTTTCTTTGAGAAATCCCACCATTCAGGATAACCAATGATCTCATAACACCTCTGTTTTGAGTGTCCCGATTCACCACAATGCCCACAAATGAGGCCTATATATTTTCCAGCTGATGAATTATTTTGGTTCTTCATTGTTCCAGAAGCTGGTCCTTGACGGAATTGGTTTATGAACATGGCAGAGTGCGCGGAGTGCTCACTGGTTGGTCGATAATTCCCCATGGTTTGTCTTTGTTGAAACTCCCTCCTTATGCATGCGTATGTACTCTCCAAGTCCAGTTTTGGATCTTTGCGTAGTATTTCTCCGTGGACTTGCTCAGACTCAGAATCAAGGCCACTCAGAAAAATATGAACATGAAGTTGATGCATTATTGAATGCAGCTGGACCACTCCTTCAACTGTCTCTCCTTTAAAGGCAGTTTTGTGATTGATTTCTTGAAAAAGAGCCACCAGTTCATTGTAATAAGTGGACATGGGTCTACCCTCTTGTTTAATAGAGAAAGATTTTTTATTTAATTCAAACAGGCAAGTTTTATTTGAGCCATCATAGAAGGTCTTCGACACAGCCTCCCATATTTCCTTGGATGTGGATAGGCGAATAAATCGCTGCATCAGTAACGGACTCATTGAATCAATGAGCCAACTTTTCACCTTTTGACTTTCGGTGATCCATGTTGCAAACATGGGATCTTCGGGTTCGGGTTTCTTTGTTGCACCAGTGAGATATCCGGTTTTGTTACGAGCACTAATGCGCATCTCCATTAGTTGAGACAATAATGGATAATTGTTTTCATCTAATATGATGCTGGTAGGGAATGCAGAATTGTCTTGGTGAATAATAATGGGTGGTGCTTGGCTATTTTGTGGAACGGGAACAATGGGGTTGAGGTTCGTCATGTAGTAAGGGATTTGTGTAGGATTCATGTGGGATTCGTGTTTGATTAATCATGATCTAATACCATGTAGAAAACAATGGTGTCTACTAGCTGAATTTTTCATTAGTATTCTACTCCTTGTAGGAGGAAATATATAGGCAGAGCTCTGAATAGGCAATACCTTGAATAAGCAGTGCTTTGAATAGGCAGAGCTCTGAATAGATAACAATCCTATTCTAAGAAAGTGTAGTAATTTTGTACAAGATTTGATATGACTCCTATAATTGATCAGATTCACATAATTATTGCCTATAGGAGATTTGATCTGAATAGATAGTAGTAATCAGATTATTTGATCTAGTTCTTATAATTAATTAGATTACATAATCGCAACTCATCATGTCAACAGTACCTCTGTAATTTTTTCCTTCACATACAATTTCGGTTTCTGAATTGAGTCATGCATAATATACCAGATTCTTTTTCTACAATATTTTTTATCCAGCATATGAACAGATCATACAGACTTTTTCAATACCTGGTATTGGGTACTCCTTTGTATCATTTTTGTCGAATGTTCCAGATTCATACAGGAGAAGAGTTTTCTTTAATTATGAAAAGCGCATCAGGTTGCAAAGCCCTCCAGAGAAGGTACGCAAATCTTTCAGGAATGGAAATATTTTCTTTGTATTTATGCCAGCATTCAATCACACACATTATTGGAGACTCAATTCATTGCAGCAACATGTCTAACTTTAAGCAATGAGAAATCAAATAATGAACTTGAGTTGTTATTTGGTTTCTGTCTGTTGAAACAAAGCTTTCTTCTTTTCTGATTTACCTATTCACTATGATTCCAAGTATGCACTTTTATTAATTGGCAATCCTACGGCTAAGCCTGGTATTGGCAAGGTCAATTCAAGCATGTCTTGGACATTAGATCTCAATCCTGCGTCTCCGGCAGTGGAAGCTATCTAGGCTTTCCAATGCACAGCAATGGACTACTTCAAAACCATTTGTAGGACATTTATGTTTTACCTGATTTTCTGATCGGGGAAGCTTGAAACCTTTAAATGACTTGCGAATGGCTAATTCATCCACAAATGGAACCAAACATTCAAATATTGTTAGAGGTTTGTATTAAGGAGAGTTAAGGATGTGCATCAAGACAACCTTGCTGTCCTTCAATAAGAGCACCCCAAAACTCAGAAGTGACATGAAAGTCAGTTGTCAACTACCCACTATCTTCCAACTCCTCCTAGTTTTAATAGTATTGATCTTCTTGTACACCAAGTCCACTTTTTATTTTGTTTCCCTGATATTCTTTTCTTTTTTTTTTCTTCCTGGGTGTGGAAGCCATTATTACAACTATGAGTACTAGTTATATGTTATGCTGCTTCTTTTTTGTGTAATGTTTCATTTATTTTCCTTTCAGGTTTTTGAGTACTTTGCATCTTTTAAAAAGCCTGATGGTGAAGTTCTTATGACACCAGCAGACTTGATGAGAGCAGTTGTTCCTGTATCTCCTCCATCAGAGTCAAATCGCGTTAGAGAAGGATTTCTGAGAGGGGAAACAGTCCCTGGGGAATTGCATTGTGCACCTTCAAGATTTTTCATGCTTTTTGACACTAACAGTGATGGACTTATTTCTTTTTCAGAGTACTAATCTATTGTCTCTGTCGAATTTGCTGGACTTATGAATCTCTTTAACATCAATCATGTTGCATCACATGTTCTGTTACAGAAACTTGTGTTCTTACTTAGCCCTTTCCATGTTCAACGTTTAGGTACATCTTCTTTGTCACCCTGCTCAGCATTCCTGAATCAAGTTTTTCTGTTGCATTTAAGATGTTTGACCTCGACAATAATGGGTGAGTTGCTTGTAGTTTCAAGATCTATGTGCAGTTGCAGATGACCAGACCAAGAAGCTACTCACAGCAAAGACATTTAGTTCAGTAGAAATATGAATTGCCTTTCTCTTGAAGAAAATTTTTCATTTACTGCTTTCTGGACACACAGTCCACATTTTTATTAATTCAGCTTCTGCAGAACATCAAAATAATTTTGAAGTTCATTGATACTTATAGTACAATTTGCTTCTTGATTCTCTTATTTCTATTTGTGCTTATTTAAATGCTCGCGTGTTTATAACAGACAAATTGACAGAGAAGAATTTAATAAAGTGATGGGTTTAATGAGAGCTCAAAACAGGCAAGGGGCAAGCCACAGAGATGGAAGGAGATTTGGGTTGAAAGTAGCAGAGCCTGTGGAGAATGGTGGCCTCTTAGAATACTTCTTTGGCAAAGATGGCAGGACCTGTCTACAACAAGAAAGATTTGTCCAATTTTTGAGGGACTTCCATGATGAAGTGTGTGCTTATATTTCCACCTTCTTATTACAGTTTCTGTTGCAATCTGTGTTTATATTTCCAACCTTTTATTACAGTTTCTGTTGTAATCTCCCATGAAGGGTCTTAAATTAACAGGATTTTTGTTCGGAAATGTCAGGAATGTCATAATATTGATTCGATAGAGGATAAGTTTCCTTTTCCAGTCTAATTGTGCTCTGATGAATCATCAATTCTTGATTCTGTTCATGATCATTGTCTCATTGTACTCGTATACAATTCACAAGAACTGAATCTGTTGAGTTTTACAGATTTTACGCCTGGCCCATCATGATTACGGCTTAAATGATCTTATTTTTTCTATTTTACTTGATTTGGTAGATATCTTGTGCTATTTTAAATTTTATAATATTTTCTTTTATGTTCTAGGATCTCGACAATATTATTATCCAGTCTAGATCGGTTTTTAATCTATAAAAAAACATTATAAATCTCTTTAATAGGCATATCAAAAATAAATATCATTAAGTATATAAAAATATTTTTATATACTATAATACTAATTTCAAAGATTTTCTTACCGATTGAAAATCCACTCCTGGAATCGTATTAATAACTTTATATGAGAGATATCATCAAATCAATGACCAAAATTAAGACTTGTTTGGTGTAGGCCTGATTTGCAAAGACATTCTGGATCTTTAACCAACTTCAGAAACTAGGCTTGAGGATATGGTGCTAGGACTTGATATGGTGTAGTTAAATATCTCTAATACTTTTAAGAGGAATATATAAGTTGTTTGTTATATTTATCTGTATAATAGCAATGTTTTACTAAATTCCCAACTATAAAAACTCTATTTCTCATATTTTTTTTCTTAATATTTCGTGACAAGTGATCATAATTGATGGCTTTAAAATTAAATTTTGAGTTAAAATAAATTAATGGACGATGCTGGCCCTCAATTGTTCATAGTAATCAAAGTCAACCCTAACTAGTTTGATCCGACAATTTCTTTTTTGTAGAAAAACAAAGTTGGTTATAAGAATAATTCAATTTTTGTCTACTATTATGAAAGACGCAGATTTATGATATAACTTACAAAATTCTGTAGTTAATAAGCCTCATACAAAATTAATTTTTTTTACCAGTCGAATTGTAGCTAAATAATATTCTTGCAAAATAGGTTTTGAATTCAAATCCCATGTTAGCAACTCATCGGTAATATTAAGAGATAGAAAATTAATATATGTGAAAAGAGCTTGTAAATATATGAAATATTAACCAAATTGGTTTCCATCCAGGAGAAAAAAACTAAAAACAGGGGTCAACAATCAGCGATTACCTACTGTCTAAGCATAAAATCTCTCACTCAGTACAGATATTAGCTCAAGGTCATGTGATGGCAAATATTGGAGTAGCCAAAATTTTTAAATCCATGGCTACATTCTGCAACTTGATTGTAGATGGAAAACTTTCACAAAGCAAATAAAAATGTTAAAAGGCTTCGGCCAATGAAGACAGGACAATTAAGATGATCTGATACAAAAATTAATGCAAAAGGATTTAAATAGTTGGAGACGTGGATTACCTGGAAAGCCTATAACAAACACATTTTTATAGGCCAAATAAACAAGTTCAATCCAAAAATAGATTTTAATGTTTGAAGTATTTTTAAGAAAAATTAAAATTTTTTAATTTTTTTCTTTATTTCTAATTAAATTTTCTGGTGTTTTTAAATTATTTTGATATGATGATATTAAAAATAAATTTTTAAAAAATAAAAAATATTATTTTATTATATTTCTAAATAAAAAAATATTTTTAAAAATAATAATTACTAAAAAACCACTTGATTCAATCAATAATAGCAGTGATAGTTTTTTTGTTTTTTGAAACATTGCTGGTATCAAATAGTGGCTGCTAGGTCAACTAAAAAAACTCGTAGAATTTTGGGTTCTTGGATAAGTTTACAAAAGCTGCTGGCGAGTGAGTGTTTTTGTGTTATAATCTTTTTAAAGTATTTTTTAAAATTATTTTTTGTTTAAAAGAATTAAATTGGTTTTTTTATGTCTTCATGATGATTTTGATGTATTAATATAAAAATTTTAAAAATATATTATTTTAATAAATTTTTAAATTAAAGAAACATGCATCACACGTTTATAGCCCACCCAAAAGTAAATGTCTTCCAATTTCCTCTTTAGTTTCAGACTAGCTTCATGCCCGTGCTTCGCTGTAGGGTGCATAATCAGCCATCTAATGTAAGAACAAAAATAGAAGCTATTCATTACAACTGATCAAATTAATTCAATCAATCAGTGATAAAAAAAGATTTAAGGGGTCAGGAATTGTGGAAAAGAAAATAAAAAACTATTATAATAAAAAACTCTGAATTATAAAAGAGAGGAGCTAAAGACCCTAGTCAAAGAACAACTATTATGGTTCTTAGCCAAGTGTGAAAGTAAAACCATGTTCTCCTTTGATATCACCACTTACGAACAGACAGAGGTGGAAAAATGCACCATTATAAAGGAAAGATCAGAAGAAAAGAAAGCTTGATTTATAATTAGCTCACATGGCCTTGAAC
This sequence comes from Populus tomentosa, assembly GCA_018804465.1. NCBI lineage: Eukaryota > Viridiplantae > Streptophyta > Magnoliopsida > Malpighiales > Salicaceae > Populus > Populus tomentosa. The sequence goes on from CM032003.1 coordinate 11,750,147, forward strand.
TGATAATTAGCTCAACGAAACAGTTGCTTAGCTTGATTTATAAATGCCACCCTCCATCTATGTGTTCACTACCACACTACACACCCTTCAAATGATAAAAAAAAAAATTCACTTCAAACATTTCTTTTATGCCTCATTTTTTAAATTAAATTAATTATTAAAAAAAAAAAAACAAGATCAAACCTTGGTTTCATTTCGTCAGTTGACTCCAAGTCAATGTCTAAATCTCCTCTTTTATGCAACGAAGATTAATTTGGCATGCTAGACTTCCAAACTGGGTAACCGAGCGAAGGTATAGATTTTATTGGACGACTATCATATTAATAAATATGGGACGACAAATCACAAACATAATCATGTTTTTTTTAATTTTTTATTGATTTTCAAATAAGTTATCAAACACAAGTTCACTCACCACGTCGAGTATCATGAATCTTAAAATTATTAAAAATTTATATAATCATTAAGTTCATGGTTCGTTAAATCATTTTTGAAAAAATTTGAAAATTTTTTATTTTTTTTTACTTTAAATTAATATGTTTTTGATATTTTCAAATCATTTTAATGTGCTGATCTTAAAAATAATTTTTTAAAAATATTATTGGCATGCTTTTCTAAGTGAAAAGCACTTTGAAAAGCAACATTAACCACACTCCCAAACACCCTCAATGTGCTTGGTGATTTTTTAAAATATATTAAAATAATATATATTTTTTATTTTTTAAAATTTATTTTTAATATTAATATATTAAAATAATCTAAAATATAAAAAAATTAATTTTAAATAAAATAATTTAAAATTTAATGAAAAAACAGGTTCTAACGCAACCCCAAACACAACATCAATAAATGTTTAGCATGAAAATACATTTTTTTTATTATAAAAATAAGCAATCTACAGCAACAATAACCATGACAAACATATTTAATAGTGTGATAAAGTTTGTATTTTAAAATATATTTTTATTTAAAAATAAATTAAAATAATTTTTTTATTTTTTAAAATTTATTTTTTTAATATATATCAATATATCAAAACTATTCAAAAACACAAAAAAAATTAATTTAAAATAATTTTTTAAAATAACAAAATGACATTTCAACCACAACTCCTCTTAAATAATATATGATGGTATAGATTTAATATAAAACTATTCATATAATCTCATTTAATATTTTAAGTTTTTAAATAAGGTCAGAGTTATTAAATACAGTATGAGAGTTATTGGACGACATATATTATTTAAATAAAACTCCAAAGGTTGCTCATTTTCTCAGTTGACTCCAAGTCAATGTATACATTTTATTGGACGACAAAGCACAAACACGATGATGCATTTTTTTTTATTGATTTTCAATGAAGTTATCGAACACAAGGGAGAAGCATCCGCAGTTTCTTGGAAAAAGCCTTGTGGATTCATCTTTCCTGGTAAACCAGCTGTTATGGATACTTTCCTTGATGTTAACATGAGTTTGACTAGACCAATACAATCTCATCGAGATTCATGGAATGTGTGTGGTAGACCACAAATCTATTTTAAAACATGACCAAGAAACGAGCCAATTCCCAATTTTCCATAACTAACTTTTTAGATCTAATGCCTATACTTCTACAGTAAAGAGTAGGTCTCACACGCCAGACTTTATTTTAAATCATGATGACCATTTTATCATGAATAGAATAGTTTAGGAAAAAAAATTAAGCTTAGGATTATTGTGAATTCACACATTAAACTACTTATATTTGATAGGAAGTATAGAATAAATGTTATTTTTTATATTATATAATCAGTCTTTTATATAAAACTCTGAATGCTATTAAAATTTTTAGTTATCATAACTGGTTTTTATTTATTTTTATAATTAGTGTCTATTTATTTTTATGTTTTAAAAATATTTTTAAAAAAATTAAAGTATTTTATTTTTTTGTTTTTAAATTTTTTTTTTAATGTTTTTAAATTATTTTAATGTGTTAATATCAAAAATAAATTTTTTAAAAAAATTCATTAGATGCCCTTCGTGGCAAGGTTTTTGATTTTTGATTTTTTTTTTACTTACCAATTTATATATTTGAGAGTCGCATAAGGACACTCATCTGTATTCTTAAGACGAAGTGAAGAGTAGAAACAATATAATCTTTTATTTTTTAAAAAAAAATAAAAAATAAGTCACATATTTTTTTTTTGAGAAAAAAGCACGGTTATGCTACCAGTACAGCGTAATCAATAAGAATTTAACACATTATACTACTTTTATTAGTGGTACAATGCTTACAAATATTTATTTATAATAAGATTTGTCACAAATAAAACACCTTTAATTTAATTTATTTTTGTATATATTTTTTAAGATTACATTATTTTCCGTACCACAACTAAAATGTCCTTGGCGGTAGTTTTTTTTAAAACTTTTATCCTTATCAATTTACGTATACATGTATTTGAGAGTCGCGTAATGCCAGTCATCGGTATTCAAAGGCGGCGAAGGGAGGAGTAAAAGCAACGTGTTAGGTATTCATCGATAATGACAGTCAAACGTGAGACCATTGAATTAATGAGCCTCTTGCTGTCACTGTTCTTGATGTCTATTGCTGTCACTGGCAGGTTTCGACAATACGCCAAAGAAAGAAGACCCTACTGTACGTGGAAAATTCGAAGAGTACTGTACATGGAAAATGATGCCATTTGATACGGTATTGCGATTTAATTAATGTGCTTGGTGATTTTTTAAAATATATTAAAATAATATATATTTTTTAGTTTTTAAAATTTATTTTTAATATTAATATATTAAAATAATCTAAAATATAAAAAAATTAATTTTAGATAAAATAATTTAAAATTTAATGAAAAAAAACAGGTTCTAACGCAACCCCAAATACAAATATGACATCAATAAATAATTAACATGAAAATATAATTTTTATGGTAAGAAATAAGCAATCTACAGCAACAATAACCATGATAAACATATTAATATTATGATAAAGTTTATATTTTAAAATATTTTTTTATTTAAAAATATATTAAAATAATTTTTTTCCTTCACAGTGGTTCAGAAAAGAAACTTAAGGTTATTTATTAAAATAATTATTTAAAAGTAATAATTGAAACTTCATGGAAATTGATGGACTGAGTCACCTTCCATAAAAGATCCACTTGATCAAAGATGGGCCCGCCGTTCAATGAACACGCGGACGGCAATGCATGGTGCTCTTCCCTATAAAGAGCCTTTGGCTCCTAACAAGTATTTCATACATTAATTTCAAGCAGAAACAGAGGGGTACAAATGGGATTCAACAGGTTCTTTCTGCCGGTGGTGGTGGTGGTGATGACGACGATTAATGCCATGCCTCTATCGCAAGGGTGTTTGGAGGAAGAACGAATTGCTCTTTTGCAGATCAAAACTTCCTTCATTGACCACTCAAATGACAATTCATCCCCGCTATTCTCTTGGGGAGAAGATGCCCTCTGTTGCAGCTGGGAAGGAGTTACCTGCAGCAATTCCACTACAAGACGAGTCGTCGAAATCGATCTTTCAAACCCAGGCTATTGGTACTTACCTATGGAAGATTGGCACCTAAATGCATCTATATTTCTTCCCTTCCAAGAACTCAAAGTTCTTGGCTTGGATGGAAATGGCATAGCTGGCTGTGTTGCGAATGAAGGTTTGCCTCTTCATTAAAGACTTCATCTTTCGTAATTTTAGCACGAAAATAAACATATATAAACTGAAATCGATTTATTCTTTTAATTAATCAAATAATTTCTTTGGCTTTATACCCTAACAACTAACTAGAAATCTTGCATGCACGCAGGTTTCGAAAGACTTTCAAGACTTGCCAAATTGGAGAGTCTTAATTTAGGCTCCAATAACTTAAATAATAGCATCCTATCATCTTTCAGAGGGCTTTCATCTCTCAAACATCTATATCTTAGTGGCAATCAGTTGCAAGGATCAATCAAAGGTACTTAGAAACACACAAATACATTATCACAATCAATTAAAAAAACTTGAAATGTTAGACACACATGTTTTATTTTTTTATATGATGTTATGAATTGATCCTTATAAGTTTTAATTTAAAAATAATAGGCCTAGAAGTTTTATATTAACTATTTTATATTATTTTATTTTTTACTTGTAATTTTAGAATATACTCTTGAAACTACCTAGTTAATAGGAATTAAATAATCAAAACCGATGTTATGCATGAAAATAATTAAAATCCCTTGTAATAATTACTACTAGCAACGCACTTCCATAATTACCATCTGTTTTCTAAAATATTCTTTATACTTTATTATTAGAATAATTAGGATATGTATTTTTAATAATATTTCTAAAATTTATTTGTTTTTGTTGTGCTTTCACATAAAACACCTACTTTTAATTAATTATAAAACAAGCAAGGAATTACATGATTATCTCGTAATCATCTTTTACATGTTTTTTTTCTAGAATAGCATGCTTGCAGTTTCTAAAAACAAATTCTTCATCAATTATAATAATATTTTACTCAATTTTTTCTCCAACTAATATTAATAACTTATTTTCTTAAACTCAAATTTACTCAAATGACAGGAATAAATTAAGTTAATTTTGGACTCGTAGCATTTTTGTCAAGCTATTAGAAGAACTAAACATGTATATAGGAAAAGAATATTTAATGCATGGAATTAGGATATCTTTAATGGTATATTATTAAAATAATAAGGATATGGATTTTTTTTCCTTTAGATAAAAATATGAATAAGGATAATATATTTGTTTTTTGATATCAATGGAAAATAATCTTTATTCTTTTAATTTATTATTTTCATTATTAGTCTTTTTATAAAAATTTTATTTGTTTTCAATTTACTCTATCAATTACAATTATTCTTTGATTTCTATTTTTTTCCTTTGCTTTATTTTGTTAAAGTATTATTAGTTTTCAATTTCAATCAAAATTTTTATTATTTTATTTTTTTTCAATTCAGCCCTCATTCTTTTGATTTGTTTTTCTGTTTGTGAAAGTTATTTTTCTTTTCAATTTAACCCTTTAATTAAAAAAATTTTATTACCCTCTAATTTATTTTTTATTTCAACTTTCACCCTCATTAATTTAATTATAATTTTTTTTTTTAATTTTTGATCCTTTTGTTTAATTGGTTTTTTTTTCTTAGTTTCATCCTTTAGCTTTTGATTTGATAGGGATTGGGCATCGTGGTTAAAGTTAATGACTGACTCACAAGTTTTAAAGTTAATGCAGCTAAATATCTTTTTTTCTTGCTCATTTTTTTTTGATTTTATCATTATGTATTATTTTTTTAAAAAATAACATTAGTTTTATGGTTATCTTCAATTATTTTTTTTATTGGTTTATCTAACGTAGGCCACGAATATTGCAGCCCTTTTTTAAATAGAGGTTTTTTTTATAAAAAAAAATAATTGTATTTAATTTTTGAATTTAACTATAATTTTTTTATACAAATGAATTTTATTTTTAAAGATAAATAAATATTTATTTTAAAATGATATTTCTAATGTTTGGCCTTACATAGTTTTTTTTTTATTCATTCAGTTTCATGTGTGTTTTTATTTCTATTATCTTTTATTAATTTTAATAAATAAATTTAGTAAACACAACTAGTTAAATGTCTCATTTTACAAGATCAAATATCTTGATTTACATCAATCTTTTATTTTTTCAAGTTTTTCTTGTAGAACTTGTTAAAGATTTTTTTTTCATTTATTTACTTGGATGATTATCAATTTATTTAATTAGGTACTTGTATAAGCTTATCGATTTACACTTTGAATTTTTTATGTAAAAAAAAAAGAACAAAATAGCTTGCATATCCATTTTTTTAAAAAAAAAACATATACAACTTGCAGTGAAGTATCGGTCAAATAGAAAATATAGATAAAAATTACATTTTCTATCTATCTACCTATCTTTAAGGGATGCAATTCTAAGTGTATTCTACGGGAAAGACATGAATTGTTTAATAGTCAATATATTTAAATCTTAACCCATATTTTGTATTAAATTTATATGAATGCAGAAGCCAATGTGAGGATGTGGGGACTTGCGTTTAAAACTATATATAGAGAACTTAATTTTGATCACGTTCAAACTAGTTTGAGGATATCGCTTACCATTAAACCAATAAAATAAAAGATTTCACATGTAAACTGGTTTCTTTTGCCCTTTGTATGGATAAAAAGTAAAAAAATTAAAATATTCATGCCAATGTTGAAAAAAGAGAAAATATGAGAAGTGGTTTTAAATAAATAGTTTGAATTTAGTTTATGTTATCACATAAACCAATTGAATTGTTTAACATTTATATTAGATATTTTTAGATACAATGTAAAAATAATAATAATGAAGAAAACCATCTCTTACACTAGTTCAATCCTTATTAATTAATAAGTCCTCCAAGTTGTTCAAAAGTTTATGATAATATAGGTTTTGGTTTATATATTATTTAAAACTTTATTATTTTGCTAATTATGCCCTTTATTTCTTAATAAAATTACAAAATCAATTGATACAATAGTATTTATTTAGAGTAATAAGAATTTCATTCTAAATGCATCAAGAAAATTATATCTATAATTTTATTACTTTTTTATTTTAGTTTGAGGGAAAAACCTCATAAAACCAATTTCAAATTAATAAGAAAAAAATTAAAAATTGATACTAAGCACCAATTAAAAATCTTTTAAAACCAATTTCTAATATAATCAAATCATTAAAAAATTGATTACATGTGAATAATTAAACAACCACATTAATAATACTGTCTCAATGCATAGGCATATGACTAGTTTAGTAACAGAATCCTTGTCCTCGCATATAAGGAGAAGCCTTTATTAATCCTGTATTGCTTGCCCTTTGTAGGATCCTACAGTTTCCATTACATTATTGTATGCTAAATTTCTTTTAACATGGATAATTTCCAGGCCTTTGTGAGTTAAAGCATCTCCAGGAGCTAGATATCAGCCTAAATGGTCTCAATGGTTCTTTGCCTTCGTGTTTCTCGAATTTGACAAACCTTCAAGCTTTAGATATCTCTTTCAACGACTTCACTGGGAATATATCCTTGAGTCCCATTGGCAGTCTCACTTCCATTCAAGATCTAATATTTTTATACAATCACTTCCAAATCCCGATCTCACTTGGCCCATTTTTTAACCTTTCAAAACTCAAGCATTTGAATGGTGACTCTAATGAGATATACGAGTCAACAGAGCTGGTACACAATTTGATTCCAAGGTTCCAGTTGCAAAGGCTTTCTTTGGTATGTACTGGATCCGGCGGGACATTTCCGAAATTCCTGTACTATCAACATGATCTTCAATTTATTGATTTCTCACACGTCAAAATGATAGGAGAATTTCCGAGCTGGTTGTTACAAAACAACACAAAACTTGAAAAGCTTTATCTGGTAAACAATTCTCTCTCAGGATCTTTTCAATTAGCAAATCATTCTCTTGTGAGGTTGTCACATTTGGATATCTCAAGAAATTACATCCACAATCAAATTCCCACTGAAATTGGAGCATGTCTCTCGAGGTTAGTGTTTTTGAACTTGTCCATAAATGATTTGGGTGGTAGCATTCCCTCTTCGATCAGCAATATGAGCCTCTTGGAAGTCTTAGATTTGTCCAACAATGGCTTGTCAGGCAACATACCCGAGCAGTTGGTGGGAAATTGTTTATCATTAGGTGTTCTTGTGCTGTCAAATAATTATTTGAAAGGCCAGTTTTTCGGGAGAAATTTCAACTTAAAATACTTGACCGAGCTGATATTAAGACGGAATCAATTAACTGGGATTCTTTCGGATAACTTGTCTAATTGTTCTGCATTGAAAGCATTGGATGTTAGTCACAACAATTTATCTGGTAAGATTCCGAGATGGATAGGGTATATGTATTCTCTTCAATATTTAGACCTTTCAAATAACAATCTTTCTAAAAGTCTACCATCCAACTTGTCGAATTGTTCTGCTTTGGAAGTATTGGATGTCAGTCACAATAATTTATTTGGTAAGATACCAGGAAGGATAGGGAATATGTCTTTTCTTAAATATTTAGACCTTTCCGAGAACATTCTTTTTGGAAGTCTACCATCCAACTTTTGTTCTTCAATGACGTTGATAGAAGTTTATTTATCAAAAAATAAACTAAAAGGATCACTGATTGATGTTTTTGATGGCTGCCTATGGTTGAACAGATTAGATCTTAGCCATAATTATTTTAGAGGTAAAATTCCTGAGTCAATTGGTTCTTTGCTCCAGTTGAGCTTTCTTCTTTTAGGTTATAATAATCTAGAAGGTGAAATTCCAAGCCAGTTGTGCCAACTAAAGAAATTAAGCCTGATTGATCTTTCTTATAATCATCTATACGGTCGTGTTCTTCCATGCCTACAACCTAGCAGCAAGTGGTATAGGGGACGAAAAGCATTTATAAATCCTTCTGATGGTGCTCCAAGTTTTTATAATTTTCCGTTGGGTGCTACAACTTTTCCCTTTGAAGATCCATCTGTGAATAAATCTTTTGAGTTTACAACAAAGAGCATATCCTATTCATTCAAGGGAATCATCCTCAATTACTTCTCCGGTATCGATCTCTCCTGCAACAATTTGACAGGAGAGATTCCTTTTGAGCTTGGAAACCTCAACAACATTCAGGTGTTAAATCTATCTCATAACAGTTTAACAGGTCCAATACCACCTACATTTTCAAACCTGAAGGACATTGAAAGCCTGGATCTTTCCTACAACAACTTGAATGGGGAAATTCCTCGTCAACTTCTCGACTTAAACTTCTTATCTGCTTTTAGTGTAGCCCACAATAACTTATCTGGCAAAACACCAGAGATGGCTGCACAATTCTCGACATTCAACAAGTCTTGCTACGAGGGAAATCCGTTACTTTGTGGACCTCCACTCGTCAGAAATTGCACTGGAGCAATACCACCATCACCGGTGCCAAGGACTCACAAAAAAGAAGAAAATGGCGTTATTGATATGGAGGCTTTCTATGTGACATTTTCAGTGGCATACATCATGGTCCTGTTGGCAATAGGTGCAATTCTATACATAAACCCGCAATGGCGACAAGCATGGTTTTACTTTATTGGAGAGAGCATCAATAATTGCTATTACTTTCTTGTGGACAATTTACCTGTGCCAGCCAGGTTCAGACGATTTCAGCCTTGTGTCTAAAACGGTATTGGCTTAGTGTATACTTTGTTTAGTGTTTACATTTCAAGTCGTGATTGATCAATAAACCAATCTTTATAATTGGTGTTAATATATGTTCAAACACTCTGTGCCATCCCGAAAATAATGTTTTGTTTTTTTTCTTACCTTACTACCAAGTAAAGTTGCAATGAAGCAAATCATTTGTTTTCAATTATGCTTTCAAGACTAATTTCTATACTAGTTATATAGTTGCACCTGTCTTTGAATTAGAGATTTTTTAAACTTCTGATGCATTAAAGATAAAATAGTATACCAAGATTGAAGGCATAGAAAAGACAACAATTATTCATTGATTTTTTATTGAGTATTTGCTTGAACATATATGCAGTGCTATGTTGACTTTAGTGTTACAACTGATAAAATTACAATATGGTTTCTTTTATGAAAAAATATGAAGGATCATATTGGTGAGATATCATGAGAGTTGACTGGTTCTCTATATCTAGAGTTATTATTAATCAACAAAATAAATGTTATATATTCAATAAATATTTTCATAGTTTTAAAAATGTGAAAAGTTATATTTGCGAGTTTGTGTGATGTGCTTCTTGAGATAAGGCTTAATATAGATATAAGTAGGCTCTCTATCAAGAGTTATTTGTTTTGAAAACTTAATTGTGGTGTTGATTAATGTATTAAGTGTTAATATATGCTATTAATATGATGAGATAAAATTAAATTTCACTATCAAATTGGTGTATAGGTTTCATTGGAATGAATATCTAAGGCATTTACTAAAACTTTCTAGTTACATTTGGATTCTAGAGTATGACGTGGTCATTTTAATTTGTATGATGAATATCTGTATATTAAGATCATATTTGAAAGTTTGATAATTTCTATTTTTGAATGTTTTTCAAAAGTTTTTTTTAAAAAATATTAATTTGATTTTTTTAATTTTTCAATGATTTTAATGTGCTAATATAAAAAATAATTAAAAAATATTATTTTAATATTTTTTCAATAAAAAATACTTTTAAAAACCTCTTGGCACCATAAAATATTAAACTAAAACTAAATTATATTTTCTGCAATGATCAAGTATGTTAGATGTTAGAGTTTAGGGTTTAATGTATTTTAAGGGTTTAGGATTTTTTAAGGAGTAAAAAGTTTAACTGTTTTTAGGGATTTAAGGTTCAGAAGCTAGGGTTTAGAGCATTTTTTTTAAGGGTTAGGTTTTTAGGGTTTAGGATATTATAGGTTTAGGGTTCTAAATGGTTTATAGTTTAGGGTATTTTAAGGGTTAGTAGGGTAAAAGTTTTTAGAGTTTATGGTTTAGGAGTTTTTAGAATTTAGGTTTTAGAATTTTTTAGGGTTTAGGGTTTTAGGATTTAGGGTATCGTGGTGGTTTCGGTTAGGGTTCAATGTATTTCAAGGGTTAAGATTTAGGTAGGGGTGATCATTTTTTGTTCTGTTCGGTTTTTATAAAAAAAAAGTAACCAAATTGAAATTATTTTTTAAAAAAAAAAACAAAACCAGTTCAAACCGGTTTGGCTCGGTTTTTTCTGGTTTTTTTCAGTTCGATTCGGTTTTAGGCTTATAAAACCGATACCGAACATGTCGGTTTTTTTAAATTTTAACCGGTTTTTTTTTTCACAATTTAGTTTTTGCGGTTATTTTTTTTTCTCGGTTTTTTGATTTTTTTGCTCACCCCTAGATTTAGGGATTAAGAGTTTTTTTAGGGGTAGAGTATTTTAAGGGTTAAAGTTAGGGTTTGGCAATGGATATTTTTTTTAAGGTTTAGGGTATTATAGATTTAGATTTTTTAGTGGTTTAGAATTTAGGATATTTTAAGGGTTAAAGTTTAGGATTTTCTACGAGTCAGAGTTTATGGTGTTTTTAGTGGTAGGGTTTAGGGTATTTTATTGTGTAGTCTTGTAACAAAGGCTAGTATATGTTCTAACACATATTGATTTAATAAATCTTATTAATTGAAAATCCATTCTTGGAATCATATTGATAACTTTATGTGAGAGATATCATCAAATCAATGAGCAAAATGAAGACTTGTTTGGTGCAGACCTGATTTGCAAAAACATTCTGGACCTTTAACCCAACTTCAGAAACTAGGCATGAGGATATGGTGCCAGGAATTGTAATGCATTGCCCAAGCTTTTGCTAGGCCAGCTCTCTGAATCAATTCGATGCTGAAGCTTTGCATCCAAGAGCCTCCTTCAAATTCAGCTCCCACCTACAAAATGATTGCAAGGCTTAGTAGTGAAATATCTCTAATACTGATTCAAAACAATCTTTTTTTTTTTCTTAAAAAAAAAACCCTGCAGGGGTGGGCATAATTTCATGTATTTGAAGGAATGAAGTAGGGTTCTTACATTTTAGAGGACTATATATGTTGTTTGTTATATTTTTCTTTATAATAGCAATGTTTTACTAAATTCCCAACTATAAAAACTCTATTTCTCATAATTTTTCTTAATATTTCGTGACAAGTGATCATAATTAATGTCTTCAAAATTAAATTTTGAGTTAAAAAAAATTAATGGACGATGGGGGGCCTCAATTGTTCATAGCAATCAAACTCAACCCTAGCTAGTTTGATCCAGCAATTCCTTTTTTCACCAGTCGATTTGTAGGGGAAAAAAAGTCGGTTATAAGAAAAATTCCATTTTTATGTACTATAATGAAAGACGCAGGTATATGATATAACTTATAAAATTCTATTATGAAAAAAGCAGTCTTTCTCATCTGGGTATTAAAAATAACTCTAGAGAAGGTACGCAAATCTTTCAGGAATGGAAATATTTTCTTTGTATTTATGTCAGCATTCAATCACACACATTATTGGAGACTCAATTCATTGCAGCAACATGTCTAACTTTAAGCAATGAGAAATCAAATAATGAACTTGTGTTGTTATTTGGTTTTCTGTCTGTTGAAACAAAGCTTTCTTCTTTTCTGATTTACCTATTCACTATGATTCCAAGTATGCACTTTTATTAATTGGCAATCCTACGGCTAAGCCTGGTATTGGCAAGGTCAATTCAAGCATGTCTTGGACATTAGATCTCAATCCTGCGTCTCCGGCAGTGGAAGCTATCTAGGCTTTCCAATGCAGAGCAATGGACTACTTCAAAACCATTTTTAGGACATTTATGTTTTTACCTGATTGTCTGATCGGGGAAGCTTGAAACCTTTAAATGACTTACGAATGGCTAATTCATCCACAAATGGAACCAAACATTCAAATATTGTTAGGGGTTTGTATTAAGGAGAGTTAAGGATGTGCATCAAGACAACCTTGCTGTCCTTCAATAAGAGCACCCGAAAACTCAGAAGTGGCATGAAAGTCAGTTGTCAACTAACCAACATCTTCCAACTCCTCCTAGTTTTAATAGGATTGATCTTCTTGTACACTAAGTCCACTTTTCATTTTGTTTCCCTAATATTCTTTTATATTTTATCTTCCTGGTGTGGAAGCCATTATTTGTATTTTATTTTTTTGATAACCCGAGGTGTCCGGGCCAGCTTAGCACACCACAACTAATCTCTGGGTCTACTGAACATCCTGCAAGCCAGTAGGCAAGTAAGGCACCGCGGGGTTGACAAACTGGTACACAGAGAAAATCGAACTCGGGACAGTCGCAAGGCAAACCTTGCAGTTGACCACTGAGCTAGACCTCAAGTGTATGTGGAAGCCATTATTACACCTATGAGTACTAGTTATATGACACCTATGAGTACTAGTTATATGTTATGCTTTTTTTTGTGTAATGTTTCATTTATTTTCCTTTCAGGTTTTTGAGTACTTCGCATCTTTTAAAACGCCTGATGGTGAAGTTCTTATGACACCAGCAGACTTGATGCGAGCAGTTGTTCCTGTATTTCCTCCATCAGAGTCAAATCGCGTTAGAGAGGGATTTCTGAGAGGGGAAACAGTCCCTGGGGAATTGCACTGTGCACCTTCAAGATTTTTCATGCTTTTTGACACTAACAGTGATGGACTTATTACTTTTTCAGAGTAATAGTCTATTGTCTCTGTTGAATTTGCTGGCCTTATGAATCTCTTCAACATCCATCATGTTGCATCACATATTCTGTTACGGAAACTTGTGTTCTTACTTAGTCCTTTCCATGTTCAACGTTTAGGTACATCTTCTTTGTCACCCTGCTCAGCATTCCTGAATCAAGTTTTTCTGTTGCATTTAAGATGTTTGACCTCGACAATAATGGGTGAGTTGCTTGTAGTTTCAAGATCTATGTGCAGTTGCAGATGACCAGACCAGGAAGCTACTCAAAGTAAAGACATTTAGTTCAGTAGAAATATGAATTGCCTTTATCTTGAAGAAAATTTTTCATTTACTTGCTTTCTTCTGGACACACAGTCCTCATTTCTCATAGTTCAGCTTCTGCAGAATATCAAAACAATTTTGAAGTTTATTGATACTTATAGTACAATTTGCTTCTTGATTCTCTTATTTCCATTTGTGCTTATTTAAATGTTCGCGTCTTTATAACAGACAAATTGACAGAGAAGAATTTAAGAAAGTGATGGGTTTAATGAGAGCTCAAAACAGGTAAGGGGCAGGCCACAGAGATGGAAGGAGATTTGGGTTGAAAGTAGCAGAGCCTGTGCAGAATGGTGGCCTCTTAGAATACTTCTTTGGCAAAGATGGCAGGACCTGTCTCCAACATGAAAGATTTGTCCAATTTTTGAGGGACTTGCATGATGAAGTATGTGTTTATATTTCTAACTTCTTATTACAGTTTCTGTTGTAATCTGTGTTTATATTTCCAACTTTTTATTACAGTTTCTGATGTAATCTCCCATGAAGGGTTTAAATTAACAGGATTTTTGTTGGGAAATGTCAGGAATGTTATAATATTCATTCGATAGCGGATAAGTTTCCTTTTTCAGTCTTATTTGCTCTGATGAATCATCAATTCTTGATTCTGTTCATGATCATTGCCTCATTGTACTCGTATACAATTCACAAGAACTGAATCTGTTGAATTTTACAGATTTTACGGCTGGAATTCGCCCATTATGATTACAGATCATGGGGTATTATACCAGCTAAAGATTTTGCCTTGTCCTTGGTTGCATCAGCTGACATTAGACACATTAGCAAGCTACTCGATCCGGTAGGTGAAGTAAGCAATGAACCACAGATAAGAGACATACGAATTACCTTCGAGGAGTTCAAAAACTTCGCAGAGCTACGTAGACAGTTGCAGTATTTATCTCTCGCCATTTTTAGCTATGGAAAAGTGAACGGGGTGCTAACGAAAAAAGATTTCCAGAGAGCTTCATCGCAGGTAAATATTTAGCTGATTGTTACATTTCTTCAAGCTTTGTTGACATCCCATTAACTGTCTTACTTCTCATACTGATATGTGGTTCAAGTTTTACTAGGTATGCGGCATCTCCATCACCAATGATTTGGTTGACATAATATTCCATGTCTTCGATGCTAATCGCGATGGGAACTTAAGTTCGGATGAGTTTGTAAGAGTTCTGCAGGGACGTGAGACAGCAAGCCGGTTCCCTAGAGAACCAGGATTGAAGGGATTGATGTCTTGTTGTGCAAACTGCGCCAAAAATTACTCATCTGCAAAGCGTCTCCTCTAATATACTGGCCAATACATGGTAAACCTGGACATTTATGCAAATCATATCACCATAGGTATGACAGGTTAGTGACTAACCAACATCTAGTTGCCTGGTAGCAGATTGTCATTTTTGTCTTTTTGTCTTCATGGGGTTGCACTGGAAGTATTCACTACTGAGATAGGTATTAAAGATTGTCAGGTTTCGTCTGCAGATTGAAGTGAAGGCATCATGGACAGCCCAGAAAAACCATGGCATTCGGAAACATGCTCAGACTCCAATCCAACATGTATTTGCTCCTTCGAGTCACACCAAGTTGTCTCATTTAAGTTTAGAGGTGAAATACTCCCCGGACATTTCCTCTCCTACTCAAGGCCATATAGGACAGAGATGGGATTAGTATGCATATTCTTGCCATGAATATAGTACAGTACAGAGGCTTCGGTTTGTTTGTAGAAAATCATGCCATCAATAATTTCCACGATTTTCACGGCCTTGCGTATGGATGTATCCGAGGAGTCTATGTTTGTTGTTAAGCCTGCATGGCCTTGTAAAACATCTCTGGTATTGCGCTCCTTTTCCCCCTTTCCTTCTTTTCCTATTTTTCCTTTGGCAAAAGCAGTGTAAAAAGGTGTTCAGCAATTTGCCTTCCTCTTCTGTTCAATATGTTGTTTAATATTCATTATGCTCCTTTATCACGTACTTCGCATCTGCCTCTAGGATTGAATTTCAACCAAATTCAATCGATTTATATGGAACACGGGTTTTTCATACTTTCGAAGTTAAAAGGCTAGTCAACATGTTCTTTCAGGAGGAGGCATTTTTTTGTTTTTTGGAGCTCAAAAGATGCATTTAGAACTTGGGACAGAACCACTAATCAAGTACCAGTAGTAACTTTCTTCGTCATTCTCTACAAAAAACTGAAGCTAAAGATCTAAATAGAATATCCAAAGTCCATCCTCACTTGTAAACAAGCACTTCATGAAAAATTGCTGATGAACCAATACATGAATGATAATGTACACTGTTAAATTCCAACATAAATTTCTAATGTAAGAAAGCTCGTGCAAGCAGTATGGTGCAGATGGTTTACCAAGTGAATAAGCAAATGAATATCTGCATTCATCATTCAAGCTATGGTGAGTATTTTTAGCATAAAAGTCAACACTGATAATATGTGTGTCCATGCAACATAAGCAACCCAGAATACCATGTCCATACTTGTTTATAATACAGATAAACACAGGAAATGCAAGATATTCACGTTTATGTCCATGCAGGCATTATTTGTGATTAAGGAGTCTGTATATAGCATCTTCCACAGCATCTGAATGATGCAAATGGCAAGTGCATTATATTTTTATGTCTTTGTAATAAAAGAAGGAAATGCCACATTAATAATAATCATTGGACAACAAAGCTATTACAATCATGAAAGTTAAATACGATAGCATCATTCTAATGTGCCAAAATCTACACAGCAAGCAAATCCATGGATTATCAGACACGGCTCAATCTTGGAACTGATGTGGGATTCATAGGTGTCCATTAATCATACGGAGTATGATCCTTTCAGCACATTGATGTGGGTATGAAAGAAATTAATTAATCAAATTTAAGTGTTTCATCATCCAAATCTTTAGTCATTTGTAAGACTAAGAGAGTTCATGCACCCAAAGGAACAAGCAATTAGATATTTTCAGCTTCATCAACAAAATGATTGTAGTAGTTAAATAAATGTCAGTATTAATCCCCCCATCCCCGACCCCCTTGATCTCTAACACACGCATAGAAACAGAAGAGCACACGCAATGCAGACTCATGTGCATAGATGTATATAATGAGCTAAAGCAGGCCATAAAAGACATCACAATCATCAATAGCCACTCCAATGCTAAAAAGAACAGTTATTTATTTACAGAAAAGCAAGGTGGACTACAGCAACAGTTATTCATCAAGAAATGAGAAAAAGACTACAAGGACAGAACATAACAATTTATACCATTCATTTCCTCATACTGGCCAGACTCAAGTGCTGTGCAAGCGCATCCCTAATCGTCTGTCCAGTCTCATCTCCCTCTCCCTCAAAAACCAGCAATTCCTCCTCTTTTAAGCACCCACCCACACTCTCCTCCGGCAATGGCTCACTCCACTTAATCAAGAAATTATGCAATACACACCCCATAACAATCACAAAAGGAAAAAACTCCAAACTATCCTCTTTCCACCTCCTTGCCAAAAGTTGCCACCTCGCCTTAACTCTCCCAAACGCAGTACTAACCAACTTCATTGCTCTACTATGTGCCACATTGAACTCTCTCTCCGCTGAACCAAAACTATCCTGCTCACTGTAAGGAGTTAACAACCAAGGCAATAATGGGAAACAAGAATCTCCCATTACATACTGAGGGATTGAACAGCCATCGCTTAGCATATAAGTTGGCCCTTTTAACAACTCCGACTCCCTTGAATCCTCAACACCCAAATAAAGTCTAGTTTGTCTAAAAATGGCTACTGGCTCCATACTACTAGGCCACCCTGCAGAAATATCCAAAAACCTCCCTTCAGAATCCACTAAAGCCTGAACCAATATTGACCCATTTCTCCCAAAAACTTCTCCATCAACCCCAAACCTCCCAAACCCCAAAGCACCACAGCAATTTGGGAGCGAAATCCACCCAAAGCCCACCACAATTCTCTCCAAATCACGGCGAAACTCAAACAAGTCCCCAAGTTTATCATTCACGGCTTTACAAACTGAATAAAACGCAAGGCAGGACGCCTCGGAGGAGTCCAGACCAAACTTACGCGCCACAGTTTTATAACACGCGCCGTGGGCGAGGCGGAAAAGGGCGGATGCAAGAGCGGTTTCTGGAAGGATTGTAGATGGAAGAAAGAAAACGAGGGAAGGAGAAAGGAGAGAAAGGAGGCGGTAAAAATTGGGTCTTGAAAGGCGAAAGAATTGGACCCAACGTTGGTCAAAATCTAAGGTGGCGGATGAAACGAAGCGGTGGAAAAGGGAGGGTTGTAAAGGGAACTGAAAGGAGGGAGGGGGGGAGGGAGGAGAGGAGGGATTCTAGCTGGAGGGATTGGGAAGGGAGGAGGTAGAGGTCGTTTTGGGAAAGGAACGAGTAGGCTGCTGATGAGGCGGTGTTGAGGATGGAAATGACGTGTTGTGCGGTGGCAGTGGTGAGTTTGGGTTTTCTGGGTTTGCGTTTCATGGTGGTGGGGTTTGGGGTGGTGGGTTTGGAGGAGTCGCCGGTGGTGGCCATTTTGGCTGAGTGGGAGAGAGGTCAGAGGTGAGTGTTGTGAACTGCTTTGTGGTGCTGAGACTGCAATTGTCAAAACATTACATGGTACCCATGTAAATTTTCATTCTGTTTGGAATTGTACTCCACAGTACTTTTAAAAACTTATTTGTATTTTATATTTTTTATATTTTTTTTATTTTTTTAAAATTTATTTTTGATATTACTACATCAAAATAATATAAAATTATAAAAAATATTAATTTTAAACAAAAATAAAATTTTAAAAATCTTCAAAAACGATTTTGTAGAAACAAAACACTCTTAATTTTTTATATAATTTAAAGGAACTTGTAATTGTAATGGTATGAAAAACTTGTTTTATTTAAAGGACTTAATTTAACTATACGAAAATATAGATATACCAAATTTAAGTACACTAAAATTGAATAACTTAAATGTAATTAAGTATATAATCCACCTTTGAGATTTTTTGGAGTATTATAGCAATTGTTTTTCACTTGTAGTAATAAAAAATAATATTTTTTATTTTAATATATCAAAATTATTTTAATATTTTTAAAAAATTATTTTTAGTAATAATATATTAAAATAATTCAAATATATATATATATATAAAAAATACAATTTCCAACTAGTATTAAACTGGAGCTTTATCTAGTGCCATTCCAACTAATACAATTTCCAATCCAATAAGAAAAACCCAAAAGCAACGTGATCGCCAAGAAAGGAAATTACACAAAACCCCAAAAGAAACCAGCTTCTCATTCACTTCTCACTCTTGCACAAATACAAAATCAATGTCTTCTTCTTCTTCTTCTTCTTCTGCTTCAATTGCAAAGCTGAAGGTAGCAGGGACATGGGCAGGACTGTTAGAGGTAGAAACAGAGAATTGGACTGTGCCCATGTTGAGAGAAGAGATTGCAAAGAGATCAAACATGGGTACTGAGTCGATCAACCTAATTTTTGCTGGCAAAGTTTTGAAAGACTGTACTAGTGAGGAAAAAAACAGTCTTTCTCAGCTGGGTATTAAAAATAACTCTAAAATTCTTGCTTGTCGTGTCTCTGTTGAGGAGGGTAAAACTTTAAAGAACGAATTGTTGGCTGATGATGAAAGGAACCGTAGACTTGCTCGTATTAGGTGAGTTCTCTTTTTCTTTTTATTTTGTTTATATATATTTGGTTTTTTGAAATCGTGTGGCTCAAGGTTTTTCTTTTTTTATATTGACTTGATATTGACTTAATTGGAGTGCTGTCGATGATCGGTTTGTAAGTTTTTGATTGGTTTTATTGTTTTGAATTTAGAGAGCAAATTCTTAAGTGTTATATTTCTTGGGAATTTTGTGTCAAATTTGGTCTCTTTAGGTACTTTTTATCGGTCCTTGGGTTCTTGGTGCTAATAGATATTTTTTTTTTCCAGCATATGAACAGATCATACAGACTTTTTCAATACGTGGTATTGGGTACTGCTTTGTATCATTTTTGTCGATTGTTCCAGATTCATACAGGAGAAGAGTTTTCTTTAATTATGAAAAGCGCATCAGGTTGCAAAGCCCTCCAGAGAAGGTACGCAAATCTTTCAGGAATGGAAATATTTTCTTTGTATTTATGCCAACATTCAATCACACACATTATTGGCGATTCAATTCATTGCAGCAACATGTCTAACTTTAAGCAATGAGAAATTAAATAATGAACTTGTGTGTTGTTATTTGGTTTTCTGTCTGTTGAAACAAAGCTTTCTTCTTTTCTGATTTACCAATTCACTATGATTCCAAGTATGCACTTTTATTAATTGGCAATCCTACGGCTAAGCCTGGTGGTGGCAAGGTCAATTCAAGCATGTCTTGGACATTAGATCTCAATCCTGCCTCTCCGGCAGTGGAAGCTATCTAGGCTTTCCAATGCAGAGCAATGGACTACTTCAAAACCATTTGTAGGACATTTATGTTTTACCTGATTGTCTGATCGGGGAAGCTTGAAACCTTTAAATGACTTACGAAAGGCTAATTCATCCACAAATGGAACCAAATATTCAAATATTGTTATGGGTTTGTATTAAAGATGTGCATCAAGACAACCTTGCTGTCCTTCAATAAGAGCACCCCAAAACTCAGAAGTGGCATGAAAGTCAGTTGTCAACTACCCACTATCTTCCAACTCCTTCTAGTTTTAATAGGACGCTACACTAAGTCCACTTTTCATTTTGTTTCCCTGATATTCTTTTATTTTTTATCTTCCTGGGTGTGGAATCCATTATCACACCTATGAGTACTAGTTATGTGTTATGCTTTTTTTTTTTGTGTAATGTTTCATTTATTTTCCTTTCAGGTTTTTGAGCACTTCGCATCTTTTAAAACGCCTGATGGTGAACACCAGCAGACTTGATGCGAGCAGTTGTTCCTGTATTTCCTCCATCAGAGTCGAATCGCATTAGAGAGGGATTTCTGAGAGGGGAAACAGTCCCTGGAGAATTGCATTGTGCACCTTCAAGATTTTTCATGCTTTTTGACACTAACAGTGATGGTCTTATTTCTTTTTCAGAGTAATAGTCTATTGTCTCTGTTGAATTTGCTGGCCTTATGAATCTCTTCAACATCAATCATGTTGCATCACATATTCTGTTACAGAAACTTGTGTTCTTACTTAGTCCTTTCCATGTTCAACGTTTAGGTACCTCTTCTTTGTCACCCTGCTCAGCGTTCCTGAATAAAGTTTTTCTGTTGCATTTAAGATGTTTGACCTCTACAATAATGGGTGAGTTGCTTGTAGTTTCAAGATCTATTTGCAGTTGCAGATGACCAGACCAAGAAGCTACTCACAGTAAAGACATCTAGTTCAGTAGAAATATGAATTGCCTTTCTCTTGAAGAAAATTTTTCATTTACTTGCTTTCTTCTGGATACACAGTCCACATTTTTCATAATTCAGCTTCTGCAGAATATCAAAACAATTTTTGTCAGAGAATAATATAAATCATATCATGGGACTTCACCTAAAAGTTTAAGTTTTTGGATTGAATTGGTTATTTGACATGCTATCAGAGCTTTAATGACCAAGCAGTCATGAGTTCGAATCTTACCATTTCTATTTATTTGACAAAAAATTAAACAAAGGTAATGTAAGCCTATGCGAGTTTCAAGCCCAAAAAACTTTTACTTGAGGAAGTATGTTAGAGAATAATATAAATTATATCCTGGAACTTTACCTAAAAGTTTAAGCTATTGGGTTGAATTGATTCTTTGACAATTTTGAAGTTCATTGATACTTATAGTCCAATTTGCTTCTTGATTCTCTTATTTCTATTTGTGCTTATTTAAATGTTCGCGTGTCTATAACAGACAAATTGATAGAAGAATTTAAGAAAGTGATGGGTTTAATGAGAGCTCAAAACAGGCAAGGGGCAGGCCACAGAGATGGAAGGAGATTTGGGTTGAAAGTAGCGGAGCCTGTGGAGAATGGTGGCCTCTTAGAATACTTCTTTGGCAAAGATGGCAGGACCTGTCTACAACATGAAAGATTTGTCCAGTTTTTGGGGGACTTGCATGATGAAGTATATGTTTATATTTCTAACTTGTTATTGCAGTTTCTGTTGTAATCTTTGTTTATATTTCCAACCTTTTATTACAGTTTATGTTGTAATCTCCCACGAAGGATTTTAAATTAACAGGATTTTTGTTGGGAAATGTCAGGAATGTCATAATATTGATTCGATAGCGGATAAGTTTCCTTTCTCAGTCTTATTGTGCTCTGATGAATCATCAATTCTTGATTCTGTTCATGATCATTGTCTCATTGTACTCGTATACAATTCACAAGAACTGAATCTGTTGAATTTTACAGATTTTACGGCTGGAATTATATCAGCTAAAGATTTTGCCTTGTCCTTGGTTGCATCAGCTGCCATTAGACACATTAGCAAGCTACTCGATCGGGTAGATGAAGTAAGCAATGAACCACAGATAAGAGACATACGAATTACCTTCGAGGTGTTCAAAAACTTCGCAGAGCTACGTAGACAGTTGCAGTATTTATCTCTCGCCATTTTTAGCTATGGAAAAGTGAATGGGGTGTTAACGAAAAAAGATTTCCAGAGAGCTTCATCGCAGGTCAGTGACTAACCAACATCTACTTATGACAGGTCAGTGACTAACCAACATCTAGTTGCCCGGTAGCAGATTGTCATTTTTTTTGTTTTTTTGTCTTCATGGGGTTGCACTAGAAGTATTCACTACTGAGATAGGTATTAAAGATTGTCAGGTTTCGTCTGCAGATTGAAGTGAAGGTATCATGGATAATCCAGAAAAAGCATGGCATTCTCCACTACATCCAACTCTGATCGATCGGAAACAAGCTCAGACTCCAATCCAACGGACAGAGATGGGATCAGGATGCTTATTCTTGCCATGAATATAGTACAGTACAGAGGCTTCGCTTTGTTTGTAGAAAATTATGCCATCAATAATTTTCCACGATTTTCACGGCCTTGCGTATAAATGTATCCGTGGAGTCTGTTTGTTGTTAAGCCTGCATGGCTTAAATGATCTTATTTTTTCTATTTTACTTGATTTCGTAGATATCTTGTGCTATTTTAAATTTTATAATATTTTCTTTTATGTTCTAGGATCTCGACAATATTATTATCCAGTCTAGATCGGTTTTTAATCTATAAAAAACATTATAAATCTCTGTAATAGGCATATCAAAAATAAATATCATTATGTATATAAAAATATTTTTATATATTATAATACTAATTTCAAAGATTTTCTTACCGATTGAAAATCCACTCCTGGAATCGTATTAATAACTTTATATGAGAGATATCATCAAATCAATGAGCAAAATTAAGACTTGTTTGGTGTAGGCCTGATTTGCAAAGACATTCTGGATCTTTAACCCAACTTCAGAAACTAGGCTTGAGGATATGATGCCAGGACTTGTAATGCGTTGGCCCAAGCTTTTGCTAGGCCAGTTCTCTGAATTAATTCGATGTTGAAGCTTTGCTTTGCATCCAAGAGGAAATGATTGCAAGTCTTATTTTAAATTTTGAGTTAAAATAAATTAATGGACGATGCTGGCCCTCAATTGTTCATAGTAATCAAAGTCAACCCTAACTAGTTTGATCCGACAATTTCTTTTTTGTAGGAAAACAAAGTTGGTTATAAGAATAATTCAATTTTTATCTACTATTATGAAAGACGCAGATTTATGATATAACTTACAAAATTCTGTAGTTAATAAGCCTCATACAGAATTAATTTTTTTTACCAGTCGATTTGTAGCTAAATAATATTCTTGCAAAATAGGTTTTGAATTCAAATCCCATGTTAGCAACGCATATTAAGAGATAGAAAATTAATGTATGTGAAAATTAATTACCTGATACAAAAATTAATGCAGAAGGATTTAAGGGGACAGGAATTGTGGAAAAGAAAATAAAAACTATTATAATAAAAAAAACTCTGAATTATAATAGAGAAGAGCTCATTAAAGACCCTAGTCAAAGAACAACCATTATGCTTCTTAGCCAAGTGTGAAAGTAAAACCATGTTCTTCTCTGATATCATCCCTTACGAACAGACAGAGGTGGAAGCATGCGCACTATTATAATGGAAAGATCAGAAGAAAAGAAAGCTCTGGTCTAGACTCTGATATCCTAACCTTTCTCATAATTTCCTTACATGGCCTTCGACTGATAATTAGCTCAACGAAACAGTTGTTTAGCTTGATCTATAAATGCCACCCTCAATCTATATGTTCACTACGCACTACACACTCTTCAAATGATAAAAAATAATTCACTTCAAACATTTATTTAATGCCTCATTCTTCTTCTCTTTCATAATATTTGCAGGTGAGAAACATCCGCAGTTTCTTGGAAAAAGCCTTGTGGATTCATCTTTCCTGGTAAACCAGCTGGTAGAATTTTTGATGTTCGATAGTCTTGACAAATTATACAGTTGCATGTACGTAGGGGTCTAAAATCCCTCTTCAACAACTTTGTTGTTGTAGGATCAAACATTCAGTAGAACTCGTCTTGGTTGATTATTCATCATTCTTATGAATGAAACGTATTCTTGATTCTTCCGAGAAAGTTCTTCTGAAACACTCATCATGCACTGTCTAAATATCCAATTCACCTTAACCAATCAAGTTCTCTTGCAAATCAATTCCATTCGTGATTTGAACTGTTTTGTAATCTCAAGAAATATATGTTATTCTAAATTACGTTGCCATAAATCTTTCAGAACATGAACTCAACGTAAACATTAAAAAGCTGCTCATGTGGAACCAATTAACAAAGAATATGTACATTTCAATTTCGATTCATAGCCATACCATGATCAGGAAAAGGGTCAATCAAATCATAGCCTAATCCGTAGTCTGATGGCTTTCAGTTGTTTTTCCCCTAAATTAAGGCGTTGAAAAATAAACTAATGAAGTGGTCTTTATGCTCAATGTATCTTCCGAATGCAGAGCCTGGTGGAAAATTACTCCAAAAAATTTCATTGAACCACCAAACTAAGTAAGAAAACAAAAATGTTAATCATGGTGAAAATGTCCTGACATTATCTGTCGCGATGATTTAGGTTTTTTTTCTTTTTTTTAAAAAAAGAAATTTACTTATTTTTCAGATATTATAAATTAACGTGTGATGGCGTCACTATCATTTAAGAGATCGTTTTTTTAAAAAAAAAAAACATACTAACAATCCAATATAAAACCACCTAAAATATTTACAATTAGTTATAACGTTTAACTTCAAGAGAGTGGTTATTTTTAGAATATTTTTTATTTTAAAATATTTTAAAATAACTTTTTATTTTTTAACATTTACTTTTTAAGTTCACATATTAATACTATATAAAAAACTAAAAATATTTTTCATGATTTATAATATTTTTCTAGTTGATTTATATTTTGTTCTTATTTAATTTAGAATTTTTTTATTATATTTTTTTAGATTTGAAAATAATTGTTTTAGTATTTTCTGATTATTTTAATGTGTTAATATAAAAAATAAATCTTAAAAAAATAAAAAATATTATTTCAATATATTTTAAAAAATAATTGCTACTATAATACTAAAATAGCTCTTTTAGACCCACAAAATAGTTAGTTAAATTGATTTTAAATATACGCGAGATTAAAGAAATAAAATAAAATAAGATAAAAGCAAGAAAAAAACTTTCATAAAAGAAGGGAGAAAAGAAAAATCTAAAAAAAAAAGGTACAAAAAACTTGAAAAAAAAACTTAAAAGAAAAGAAAGAAAATAAAAGAAGTAAATATGAGAGAAGCACACCATGCACTGCCGGCCCCTAAAGATACGGGGGTTGAGAGTTTCGAGAATCTTCGATAAGGGAGAGAATTCCATAATTCAATAAAATATCTAGTCAAGGGAGAATTCCACTTATTGTTTTTGGCTAGCAATAAAGCTAGCGTCCTTATCGCGCAAGACGGAGTCCTTTCTACCTCTCGAATTAGATTTCCTTTCTGGTATTTTTTCCGTGTTTCTTCTAGAGTAAAAATGTCATTTTCTCTCGTTTATTTATTTAAATGTTTATTCATGTAATTTTCATGTTTAAAGTGTTTTTTTAGATTGCAAAATGTGATCTATGTGTTTCCACAATACTTTTGTGTAGTCTACATGTGTTTTATTTATATTGAATATTATTTTACTATAATACATTAACTACAATTCTACCGGCAAAGATACCTTCAAAATGATTACACATCTGTTTTAATATACATACATACATATATATTGCTAGAAATTTTGTGAATCTATTTCTTTTTTAGCATGAATTTTGTTGTAATTCATTTTCGGGTCCCCAAATAATAAATAAAATAAATAGCCAAAGAATATTAGAAAAATAACAGGAGGCAGAAGCGCTCAGAAAGTGGTCAGAAAAATCGGTCAAGGAGGATAAAAATACAAAGATGGATTTTTGACAATATATTCTTGAATGATAAGAGCCCTGGTGGATAAAAAAATTTGATTTTTGAGGAGAAAAGTCCAAATTTGGAGGTTTATGGACTTAATTAGATTTTTAATTGAATTTATAGAGGATTTGAGTGCAAGAAAATTGATTTTTAAGTCAATTTGGGCTTTAATTAGAAGAAATTTAAGTTTTGGGGCCAAAATATATTTTTTAGGAATTTATTAGGTCAAATCAGGGGCTTAATTGAATAAATATTGAAGTTTAATGGCCAATTAGGGGTTTAATTGTGAAAAACCGAAACCATGGACCAATTTGGAAAAAGCGGGTAAATAAAGGGGGCTGTTTTGCATTGGTTCAGGGGTCTAATTGAAGAAATTGGAAGTTTATTGATCAATTGAGGGCTTAATTGCATAAATCAGAGGTCAAGGACCAAAGTGAAAAACGTGGCCAACTATGGGGGTGGGGACCGAAATTGGCAGGGACGCAATTGAAATGATTAAAGATGATTAAGGACTGATTCGCAAAAGCCTATTATGGCGGCTTTTTTTTTTAAATGAAACGGCGCGTTTTATCCAAAACGACGTCGTTTCATACATAAAAAAAAGGGAACCGAACGGTGCCGTTTTGAATGGCACTGTTCCTCCTTCATCTTCCTCCCTGCACTCGTTGCAAGGGAGAAGGAAAAATGGTTTTTCTTCTTCAAAATCTTCCCGCCTCTCTTTCCTTGCACCCACCGACCAGCCCGAAACATTGGACCACCGACCGCACTCAATGGCTGACCACCGGTCACTTGCCCCGCCGAAAGCAAGGTAGTGGTGCTTTGTTGTCGCGGGTGGTGGCCGACCAGCCGCCTGTGAAACCCGCTCCAAGGCGCACTAACAATGGTCCCAACACCTTTTCTTCCCCTATAAATACAGAAGAAACCGAAAAGAAAAAAAAAACCGAAGGGAGGAGAGAGAGAGAGGAGACCGAAGAGAGAGAGAGAACGAACAAGAGAGAGGAAAAAGAGAAAGGAATAAACCGAAAACAAAAGAAAAGAAAACAGAAAACAAAGAGAAAGGAAGGAAAAGAGAGAAATACCGAAAATGAAAAAAGAAGAGGGGAAGAGGAAGAAAATCTTTTCTCTCAGCCGCTTGGGAATAGCCACAGCGCTGCCGTCCGCGAAGCCACGACACCGCAGCGCCACCGCAGCACCGCCAACGACCGCCTCCTCCACGCCAGGTAATTCTTCCTTTCCTGTAGAGAGTTGTCCCCTTACATGCAGAACGAAATATCGTTCTGCATGCAGGGATGGGAGGGGAAAATAATTCCCCTCCCCGTTTTCCTTTTTTTTTTTCTCCCACGGGCCAGACCGGTTCTGGCCCGAATTTAGGTCTGGACCGGGTCTGGCCCAGACGAAATGCAGCAGGATGGACAGGTGGGCCGAGATCAGCCCAACCCATCTGGGCCGGGTTGGCCCAGATTCCCGCTAGGCTGAGTCTGGCCCATTCGGTTGGGCCAGCCCAGCCCACATAATATATTATATTATATATTATTATATATTATATTATATTATATTATATATGTATGTATATTTTAAAAAATGTATAAAAAAATATTTTAAAAATTCTTGAAAATATTGTTGATTTTCCTGCATATTTTTGTCAAAATGGCTTAATGTTGGTTTGTATTTTTATACCGTAAAGATACAAATCCAGTATTAAAATACCCGGTTTTTGTCAAAACATCAAAGATTTTCAAAATAAAAAATGTTTTTACTTTCAAAAAAATTCCAAAAATTCTTTAAAAATATTGTTGATTTTTCCTGCATATTTTTATTAAGGTAGATTAATGTTGGTTAGTATTTTTATACCATAAGGATACAAACCCAGTATTAAAATACCCGATTTTCATCAAAGCATAAAAAATAATATTTTCCAAAAAAATTGTTTTTGTTTTAAAATACGGCCTAGTCTCTCCAATATATATATATAAATATTATAACATCATATTTTCACACAACAAAGAAAATTTTCAAAACAATATATGTATTAGCATGCATTTTGGCTTTAATAACCAGTTTATTTAAGCCATGAGAACTAGGCCAATATTTCAAAAATTCTAAAAAAATCCTTTTGTTTTCTTTTAGTATTTGGGATTACGAATTTATACGTAAAACATATTCCTAAATATTATTAATAAAGTTTTGGTATAGACGTTAGAACGGTTAGGATTTTGCCCGATAAGATAAAGACCTTCTTACCGAAGAGGATTTTTCTTGAACCATAGACAGACCAACAACTAGAAGTACAATAACACTTTATTTTTTATCAGACAATAAAACAATGCAGCTTACCTTAGGTAGGGCGTATTTGGGGTGCTAGTACCTTCCCTTTACGCAACCAGTCCCCGTACCCGATCTTCGAGATCAGTTAGGGTTCCTAGTGACCAAAATACTAGGTGGCAACTCCCATTCCATTTTCTACCAATAAAAGACAATATTTTCTTGTATCCCCATACATATAGATAGATTTACATTGTAGATTAAAAAAATGGAACAACTAACTTATTTTCGCCGCGACGCCGCACACGTGCAACAAATTTAATATCTGAATATTTTTCTATGTTAATGTTAGTTGGACCTGTTTGTTTTTGTATTTTAAAAACACTTTTAAAAAAATTTGAATTTTTTAAATTTTTTATTAACTTCAAATTAATATGTTTTTAGTGTTTTCAAATCATTTTGATGTGCTGATGTTAAAAATAATATTTGAAAAAAAAATCATTGATATATATTTTAGCCTGAAAAATTATTTAAAAAGCAACCGCAACTATAATATCAAACAAATTATATACTATAAATCTATTTTAGAACATGATCAAAAGATGAGCAATTTCTAATTTTCTATAACCAACATCTTAAATATAATGCCTATATTTCTCCTCATCGCCCGGGGGGTATCACGAATATAATAGTTTAGGGAAAAAACAAAAATTCAAGTATCAAATAACTTATATTATGTAGGATATATGGAATGAATATTATTTTTTCTATCACATAATCAGTTATTTATATGAAACTCTGAATATTAATTAGAATTTTTATTTATCTCAACTAAGTAATTAGTTTTTTTTTTATCTATTTTTTATACTTGGTACCTATTTATTTTTGTGTTTTAAAAGTCTTTTTTAATATTTTTTTATTTTTTTCTTTGCTTCAAATTAACTTATTTTGGTGTTTTCATATTATTTTGATGTATTGATGTCAAAAATAAATTTTAAAAAGTAAAAAAATATTATTTTAATATATTTCTAAATAAAAACTACTTAAAAAAACAACTATTATTACAATGTAAACCAGTTATTAATTCACTAAAATGTACCATAATATAAACAACATCGATATTCTAAAGGCAAAGGGAAGAGTAGAAGCAACGTGATAGGTAGACAGGGTACAGTTAAACGTGTTACTATTGTTGTTAAAATTGCTAGTTAACTCGTAAAATTGTACAATTTTACGAGTCAACATGTATCTAACGTGTAAAATCGAACTAAAAACTCTAAAACTAGAAAAATCAAACTTAACTTGTGCAAAATCAATAGACTCAATCCAATTTTATGAGTTTACTAAATTTGTGATATGAACTAAGTCAAGTCTAAATTTGGCTTTAAAACATCTGCTGACCAGTTTTGCGAGATTAATCATATCTTTCAAATTGTATATTAGATAGAGCTAAAATTTTACAGGAAAATATTAGACATATGAAAATATATTGTGGTAAATTTTCAAGTCAAATGGAGTTCGAGAACATAATATTTCAGATGATCAAAGTTAGTAGAAGAATTTTGTCAAATATATCAAACTAGACTTTTGTGTACTGTTTGGATATATCTGGAGTTACCGGTAGAATTTTGTTGCTTTTAAAATTGTACTGAAAAGGAAACATCTGAAGCTTTTCAACCATATGTCGTAAGCCCAGTAATTTATCATGACCAAAGAAAACGATATGTTTGAAATCATGACTTAAATATGCCAAGAATATATGAAAATTAGAGATTCGAGCAATATTGAGAAATTTTAACATGAAGATTTTTTTTATTCTATTCTATTCTATTTATTTAATTTTAAATAATTATTTTTAATTTGAATTTTTTGTAGCCCATGATACATTATTTAGGGGTTTATTTTGTTATTAAATTTATATTAGTTAATTACTAGTTTAGATTTATTAGTTTGCAACCCGAAAAGAGTTTATTAGAACTAGTTGTTACGAAAACAACATTGTTGTCACCAGGTTCATGTGTACTTTCTATTATTTAGTGATTCACCTATATTACAAAGTTTTATTGAAAGACTTTTTATTTTTTCATATCACTAGTTTATTGATTTATATTATTTATTTATTTATTATTATTTTAGATTATTTATTAATATTGTTAATTTATTTTATCAGATTTTATTATAATTTATTTTAAATAAAATTATAAATATATAATTAATTAAAAAAATTATTTACAATTTTACAATTCAAGTTTATCATCTAACTTTATATTATAATTTTTTTTTTTATCGTGTTAAAGTGTTTTTAACGCGTGTTACAATTGAATTAATGAACCTCTTTGCTGTCACTGTTCTCGATGTCTACTTGCTGTCACTATCAGGTTTCGGCAATAAAGCCAAAGAAAGAAGACTCCTACTGTACGGGGGAAATCATGTGATATTGCAATACCCGAGCACCACGGCTGACAGGTGCAGACAGCAATAATAACATGGAAATTAAAAAATTCCTCTCTTATTATAAAAAATAAGCACTATCATCCATGACAACGACAACGTTGTTCATTTTCTCAGTTGACTTCAAGTAAATGTTTAAATCCTCTTTTTTATTCAATCAATGTTCGGGTTCTTTGGAATTATAATAGTATTAATATTTTTTATTTAAAAATATATTTAAATAATTTTTTTTTTAATTTTTAAAAATTATTTTTAAAATTAGTATATCAAAACAATTTAAAAATAAAAAAAAAATTAATAATTTTTTTTTAAATTTACAGTTTTAGCCACCTTACTAAATAAATTGAAAGACTTGCAAACTTGGGTCACCAAATGAATATAGCTTTTTGCTCAGCCAGCAAAGGTATAGATTTTATTGGACGACAAATCACAAACATAATAATACATTTTTTATCTTATTAATTTTCAAATAAGTTATCGAACACAAGTTCACACGGCTAAACTAGTTCTCTTTCTTTCTAATCACATTAAAAACAATCATAATTCTCTCTAACTAAATTACAAATTTTAAGATCAAACGAGTTTTATTTAAGAGTAATGATTTTACGTTGTTCTAAAACGAAAACAAAAACTGAAACTTCAAGTTTTAGATATTTCTTTCAACAACTTTACTGGGAATATATCTTTGAGCCTCATGGGAAGTCTCACATTCATTCGAGATCTAAAACTATCATACAATCACTTCCAAATACCAATCTCACTTGGCCCCTTTTTTAACCTTTCAAACCTCAAGAATTGAATGGTGACCGTAATGAGATATATGAGTCAATAGAGCTGGTACATAATTTGATTCCAAAGTTCCAGTTACAGAGGCTTTCTTTGGCAAGTTATGGATTTGGTGGGACATTTCCGAAATTCCTTTACTATCATTATGACCTTTAATTTGTTGATCTCTCACAAATCAAAATAACATGAGAATTTCCAAGCTGGTTGTTACAAAACAACACAAAACTTGAAGAGCTTTATTTGTTCAACAATTCTCTTTCAGGATCTTTGCAATTACCAAATGATTCCTATGTGAATTTGTCACATTTGGATATCTCGAGAAATCACATCCATAATAAAATTCCCACTGAAATTGGAGCATGTTTCCCGAGGTTAAGGTTTTTGAACCTGTCCAGAAATTATTTCAGTGGTAGCATTCCCTTTTCGATCAGCAATATGAGCTCCTTGGGAATCTTGGATTTGTCCAACAATGGTTTGTCAGGCAACATACCCGAGCAGTTGGTGGAAGGTTGTTTATCATTAGGTGTTCTCATGCTGTCAAATAATTATTTGAAAGGCCAGTTGTTCTGGAAAAATTTCAACTTAAAATACTTGACCGATCTGATATTAAGAGGGAATCAGTTATCTGGAATTCTGTTGAATAGCTTGTCTAATGGTTCTCGTTTGGAAGCATTGGATGTCAGTCTCAACAATTTATTTGGTAAGATACCGAGATGGATAGGGTATATGTCTTCTCTTCAATATTTAGACTTTTCAGAGAACAATCTTTTTGGAAGTCTACCATCCAGCTTTTGTTCTTCAAGGACGATGACAGAAGTTTATTCATCTAAAAATAAACTAGAAGGATCATTGATTGGTGCACTAGATGGCTGCCTGTCGCTGAATAGATTAGATGTTAGCCATAATTATTTTAGAGGTAACATTCCCGAGTCAATTGGTTCTTTGGTAGAGTTGAGCTTTCTTCTATTAGGTTATAATAATCTAGAAGGTAAAATCCCAAGCCAATTGTGCAAACTAGAGAAATTAAGTTTGATTGATCTTTCTCATAATCATCTGTTCGGTCATATTCTTTCATGCCTACAACCTACCAGCAAGTGGCAGAGTGAAAGGGAAACATCTTTAAATCCTTCTGGCAATTCTCTATGTTATGAGAATAAGAAACCACTGATAGGATTTGTTGTTCCCGCCGTGGAAGACCCTTCTATGAATAAATCTGTAGAGTTTACAACAAGGAGCATATCCTATTCATTCAAGGGAATCATCCTCAAGTACATCTCAGGTATCAATCTCTCCTGCAACAATTTGACAAGAGAGATTCTTGTTGAGCTTGGAAACCTCAGCAACATCCAGGTGTTGAATCTATCCCATAATAGTTTAACAGGTTTAATATCACCTACATTTTCAAACTTAAAGGAAATTGAAAGCTTGGATCTTTTCTACAACAACTTGAATGGGGAAATTCCTCGTCAACTTCTCGACTTAAATTTCCTTTTTGCTTTCAGTGTAGCCCACAATAACTTATCTGGCAAAACGCCAAAGATGGTTGCACAATTCTCAACATTCAACAAGTCTTCCTATGAGGAAAATTCGTTGCTTTGTGGACCACCACTCACCAAAAATTGTATTGGAGCAATACCGTCATCACCATTACCAAGGTCTCCGACTCATAAAAAAGAAGAAAATGACGTTATTGATATGGAGGCTTTTATTGTGATATTTTCAGTGGCATACATCATGGTCTTGTTGACAATAGGTTCAGTTCTGTACATAAACCCACGTTGGCGACGAACATGGTTTTACTTTATTGGAGAGAGCATCAATAATTGCTATTATTTTCTTGTGGACAATCTACCTGTGCCAGTCAGGTTCAAACGATTTAAGCCTTGTGTCTAAAATGGTATTGACTTTGTGTATTCTGTTTAGTGTTTACGTTTTAATTCATGATTGATCAATAAATCTGAACCCTTTCATGTGCAATTTGGAAATCTCCGTTGCAGATGTATGGAATTTGCAGATATGTAGGCGATTGACAAACTGAATTTCATTGGATGAAGCTAAGAAAATCTCCGCAAGAAATATTTTCGTTATGTGCTTCAAGGGACTTGCATGGTGCTCAATTGTCTATGGAGCTAGAAACAAAGAAACATCAAAGTTCATAGTGGGACTGGTGCGTCCGGAAGCTCTGCCAAGGTCCGGGTCATGATCAAATGGTAAGGTCCGGGTCATGATCAAATGGTTAGATGTACGCTTGATAATTCCAGATTTCCAATATTTTCAGTAATCATGATCAAATCTAAGGAATTGAAATTTTAGATTTGAATTTTATTTTCCCGTAGAGTATCCATGAAAAAAGCTCAACAGCCAGCGTTCGTATTTCCTTAATTTCTTATGAACAAATCAAGCATGCAGTAGATCTTGCTCTTGTCTTTTCTCAAGAGCATCCAAAATGTTGGTGCTTAAATCATCCCTATTGCTATCCTTGATTGGTGCAGCGTAATGATTTTTGTTAGGAAATCTGGTTTTCCATTTACCATAATCATGTTCGGGGACACTTCACATTGCTATTCAAATTTACTTAACATATAATTCCAGAATTAATTAAACTAAAGTTGTAAGATGTGAATGTTCATCACACTAATTGGAACATTTCGATCTATTTCAAAAACTAACCACACGAGACGATTAATGCATGTAATTTTTTTTTTCCACTTATAACTTGTTTTCTTTCAGCTTTAAAGTCAAATAACAAAAGGGTGCTTAAATGTTAATTTTTAAATATAGTAAAGATGTGATATAGTGTAACTAGAAATTATATAAAAGTGATTTTTTTCTTACATCTTAAAATTGTTTTGAAAATGTTTTGTCATTTACAAAATTTTTATATAGAATTATATCTTTAGAATAGGATCAAATATTTGAAGTTATTAGCCAATTACTCTATGCTGCGGATATGTATTGTGAACATATTTTTTGATATCATGAAAAAAATTAATTCCAGTGAGAACAAGTTATAAGAAGTACCAGAGATCAAAATAAAAAATTATGTGAGAATCAATTAGAGATCCTAGCTAGAGAGAAAAATATACGCGAGATTAAAGAAATAGAAAAACAAAGACAAAAGCAAGAAAAAAGCTTCCATAGAAGAAATAAAAATCCAGAGAGAAAAGCAAAATCTAAAAAAAAAAAGGTACAAAAAGACTTAAAAAAACATAAAAGAAAAGAAAAGTAAATATGAGAGAAAAGCACACCATGCACTGCCGCTGTTTTTGGTGTTTTTCCTATTTTCTTTCAATCCTAAATTATTGCATTAAATTTGATGATCCTTTTATCATGAATATAATAGTTTAGGGGAAAAAATAGAATGAATTTTGTTTTTTCTATTATATAATCAACTCTTTATACAAAACTCTGAATATTAATTAGGATTTCTATTTACCTCAACTAGATGACTAGTTTTTATCTATTTTTTTTTATTTGATGCCTATTTATTTTTACAATTTAAAAGTATTTTTAAAAATAATAGAAAATCAATCATAAATAAAAACCCGGTTTTTTCATTAAAATATACCACGAAATAAACAAAGGCGAAGGGAAAAGTGGAAGCAACATGATCGGTAGATTTATAAATGCCACCCTCCATCTATATGTTCACTACCGCACTACACACTCTTCAAATGATAAAAAAAAATTCACTTCAAACAATTCTTCTTCTCTTTCGTGATATTTGCAGGTGAGAAACCTCCACAATTTCTTGGAAAAAGCCTTGTGGATTCATCTAAAGTCAATATTTCTAAAGTGAGGACTAGGTCTCCCACTCACACTCATTATTCTACTATTGATGACCCCTTTATCATGAATTATATAATCCATTGAATCTATTTTAGAACATGACCAAGAAACGAGCCAATTCCTAATTTTCCATAACCAACTTTTTAGATTTAATGCCTATATTTCTATAGTGAGGACCAGGTCTCACACGCCAGGCTTCATTTTAAATCATTATCTTACTATTAATGACCATTTTATCATGAATATAATAGTTTAGGAAAAAAAATTAAAGCTTAGGATGATTGAGAATTCAAACATTAAACTACTTATATTTGATAGGAAGCATGGAATAAATATTATTTTTTTTATTATATAATCAACTTTTTATATAAAATTCCGAATACTAATTAAAATTTCTAGTTATAATAACTAGATAACTAGTTTTTATTTATTTTTATAATTAGTATCCATTTATTCTTGCATTTTAAAATAGTTTTTTTAAAAATTAATTTTTTTTTAATTAATTAGATGAAGAATTATTTGATGTTTCCATGGAACTTTGAAAGAATAATAAGGAATAACACTTTTGAGAGATTAAGATTAATTTTCAAATCAGACATAATCAATCGAGAGATTAATACAAACTAAAAAATGATAAATAAATATCAATCAATTCGAGACAAATGCAAAATGATGCAAGTGGACGTTATTAGTGTATTCTTATAGCTTTCAGTTGTTTCCCCCCTAAATTAAAGCGTTTAAAAATAAAGCAATGAAGTGGTTTTTATGCTGAATGTGTCTCCCACAACAACAAAAAAATAATAGTTATAACATTTAACTATTTATGTAGGGTTCTCTTTTTAAAATATTTTTTATTTACACTACCACACTCTTCAAATGATAAAAAAATTCATAGCCGTTCAAAAAAGAAACCAGATCAAACCTTGGTTTCATTTTGTCAGTTGACTCCAAGTCAATGTCTTAATCTCCTCTTCTATGCAACGAAGATTAATTATATAACTAGTTCGTGTAATGCGGGTTAATTTTTTATATAAAAAAATTTAAAAAAATTAAAATTTAAGAGTTTTAGATTTTTTTTATAAAATTATACCGAAGAATCTTAGATCTAACTGTAACGCTTAATCCAAGAGTAATATTTATAATATTAATAATATTAAACTTGTATGACCCAAGTTTAAGTGAGTTTGGCTGCAACACTAAACCCAAAAACCTTAAAATGTGATAAAAAATAGAAAATAATTTAATAGTGTGGTAGAGTTTGTATTTTACAATATTTTTTGTTTAGAAATATTTTAAAATATATTTTTTATTTTTTAAAAAAACTATTTTTTTAACATTAGTATATTAAAACTATTCAAAAACATAAAATTAATTTAGAATAAAAAATATTTTTTTTAAATAACAAAATGACAGTTAAACCTCAAATAATTTGTTCAATAATATATAATGTTATAGATGAAATATAAAACTATTCATATAATCTCATTTAATATTTTAAGTTTTTTAATAGGATCAGAGTTATTAAATACATTATGAGAGTTATTATGAAACAAGGTTTAGATTCAGGGCAAGTCAGGAGAATTAATTCAAATATGTTTTAAAAAAAACACATCAAAAAAACATTATTTTAATTAAAAAAAATCAAAGAAATTTTTACCAAATTTAAACTAGATTTTACCAGATTAATCGAATCAGAAGTACACCTGAGTTTTTAACTGCATGCAACTTTACAACTGAAGATTTGCCGGCCAGCAATGAAACAAAAAGAAAAGAAAAATTCTATATAATGGCCATCGTTAGTTTGATGACTGCCTGTGTACATTCTTGTGGAAAAGATCAAAATACTTTCTTGTCTTCACAGTGGTTTAGAAAAGAAACAGGATTGCATGTTCTTTGATAAGAATTAATTAAATTAAAAATGAGGTGCAACATATTGATGGTTTTCTGCAAGTCTTAAGATTAAACAAGTTTTATTGAAGAGTAATAATTTTACATTGTTCTAAAACAAAAAACAAAAACCAAAAATTGAAACTTCATGGAAATTGATGGACTGAGGAACCATACGTCACCTTCCATAAAAGATCCACTTGATCAAAGATGGGCCCGCCGTTCAATGAACACGCGACGGCAATGCATGGTGCTCTCCCCTATAAATAGCCTTTGGCTCCTAACAAGTATTTCATACATTAATTTCAAGCAGAGAGACAGAGGGGTACAAATGGGATTCAACAGGTTCTCTCTGCCAGCAGTGGCGGTGGTGATGATGATTAATGCTATGCTTCTATCGCAAGGGTGTTTGGAGGAAGAGCGAATTGCTCTTTTGCAGATCAAAACTTCATTAAATCTTACGTCATACCCTTGGGGAGAAGATGCCCTCTGTTGCAGCTGGTATGGAGTTACCTGCAGCAATTCCACTACAAGACGAGTCGTCGAAATCGATCTTTCCTTCGTAATAGATTCGTACCTAAATGCATCTATATTTCTTCCCTTCCAAGAACTCAAAGTTCTTGACTTGACTGGAAATGGCATAGCTGGCTGTGTTGCGAATGAAGGTTTGCCTCTTCATTAAAGACTTCATTATTTGTAATTTTAGCACAAAAAATAAATATATATAAACTGCAATCGATTTATTCTTTTAATTAATCAAATAATTTCTTTGGCTTTATACCGCAACAAGTAACTAGAAATCTTGCATGCACGCAGGTTTCGAAAGACTATCAAGACTTGCCAAATTGGAGAGTCTTTCTTTAAGCTTCAATAACTTCGACAATAGCATCCTATCATCTTTTAAAGAGCTTTCATCTCTCAAATATCTATATCTTAATAACAACCAGTTGGAAGGATCAATAGACACGAAAGGTACTTAGAGACATACAAACACATCATCACAACCAATTGAAAAAGACTCCGAAATATTAGACACACACATGTTCTATTACTTCTTTGATATGAAGTTATGAATTGATCCTTATAAGTCTCAATTCGAGAATAACAGGCCTAAGAGTTTTATATTAACTCTTTTCTTTTGTATTATTTCCTTAACTCAAAATTTGATTCATTGAGCAACTTGGAGGTGCTGTCGCTGACTGAAAATTGGATCCAAGATTTTGTAACCTTAATAGGTATCAATTAATTAAGTATCGTTTGATAACTCTTTTATTTCTCTTTTTTACTCTTTATTTTTGTGTGTGTTTGTCTTTGATTTTTAAATAACGGAACGCACTTGGTCTCAATCATATATTTAAATTAGTGGGAATCCAAAGCTGGGAGGTCTCATTGTAACCTTTACTCATTACCGACTTGCTTCTCAACTAGTTCATTCTACCATTCACTATTAACGGTAGGTGACTTTGGGTGCCTGGTCCTGTAAAAGGGCTCTCCTGTCATCTGCTTGTTGTTATTCGATAAATATATTAACTCCGAGTGGTTTGATAAATTAACCAATTGGGAGTCTAAAAGTACAGTAAATGCTATTTTTTTTTTTGAAATGTATAAAAAATATATATTTTTTAAAAATTTATTTTTGACATCAACACATTAAAATAATTTAAAAATAATATAAAAAATTAATTTGAAGCAGAAACCAAAAATCAAATTTTGATGAAAAATAGATTAAATCTCAATGCCAAACAGACACTTATTTGGTGTTGCGGTTGAACTGCCGTTTCTTTATTGTTTATTTTGTTTTAAATTATTATTTTTGTTTTTTTTATTGTTTTAATGTGCTAATATCAAAATTAAATTTAAAAAATAAAAAATTTATTATTTTAATACATTTTCAAATAACAAACATTTTAAAATATAATTTCTACTACACTTTCAAACATGCTCTAATTAGGTGATGAATCATAATTGTTAAATTTAGTTTGACACCAAACCATTGGATTAACCTATAATGTTTTTCTCAATGTTTCAAATAATTAATGATTTTGATGTGAGTGATAATCATGTAGTTGGTTTTCAAATCAAAGATTTGTCTCTTATTTAAATTCTTTGAAGACAAAAATGAATATTTAGGATTTGAAATGTAATTGATTTTGAAATTAATTACTAGCCGCTTGTTATAAATATCATGCAGGCTCTGAAGGACTATCAAGGCTTAACAAATTGGAGATGCCTGATTTAGGTTCCAATAACTTCAACAATAGCATCCTATCATCCCTCAAAGGACTTTCATCTCTTAAACATCTATATCTTGATGAAAACCAGTTGCAAGGATCAATAAACATTAAAGGTATGTAGAGACACACAAACACATCATCACAACCAATTGAAAAGGACTTGAATGTTAGACACACACGTGTTCTATTCTTTGACATGAAGTTATGAATTGATCCCTATAAGTTTTAATTTGAGAATTAAAGGCCTAAGAGTTTTATATTAACTCTTTTGTATTCTTTTCTTAACTCAGAATTTGATTCATTGAGCAACTTGGAGAAGCTATCGCTGGCTCGAAATAAGATCCAAGATTTTGTAGCCTCAACAGGTATCAATTAATTAAAGGTTGTTTGATAACTCTTCTATTTCTTCTTTTTACTCTTTTTTTTTCTAACTATCTTTTTCACTTCAAATACCCTAGATTTAACCTTAGTGCCCAATATCCATCTTAAGTTTAATATTTCAAGTTTCAGATTAAGTATATTTGGTCTCTTTAGTGCTTATTTAGGTTTAAATTTTATTTTTAATATATTTTAATCCCAAAAAAATTAAGACGAGAGAGGAAGGGATAGGTAGGTCATTTTCCTACCATAAAAAAAACAACTCATGATTATTGTTTTTTGTCCACGTGACCTAGAAAAACATATCTCTCTCTACTAGATAAAAAATATCATGAATTTCAATTTTTACATACCAAATATTAAAATAAAAATTAAAAATTAAAAAGAAAACTATTTAAATAAATAATACTTTGTAAGGTGATCCACCATAAAAGCACATTCTCTATTTTATTAATTAATTAAATAGTTGTGTCTGAATAATATATTAATTATACCAGACCTCTATGTACCTTTATTTAAATCAAGCTCCATCACAATACTATTTTAGATTCCGGGCTTGTTTAGTGTTATTGTTATTGTTATTTTGTTATTTTTTGAATTTTTTTGCTTTAAAAATAAATTTTTAAAAATAAAAAAAATATTTTAATATGTTTCAAAATAAACAAATATTTTAACGCAATCTTTATAACACACACTCTCAAACAGACTCTAAATTATGTGATGAATAATTATTTAGCTTGATACCGGTTTTTTTTTTATCCAATTTACAACTATACTTCAAATAATTAACGATTTTGAAATGAGTGATAATCATGTAGATGGTTTTTAAATCAAAGACTTGTTTCTTAATTAAATTTTATGAAGATAAAATGAATATTTAGGATTTGAAATGTAATTTATTTTTTAAAAAAATTAATTACTAACTGCTTGCTATAAATATTATGCAGGTTATGAAAGACCACCTAGACTTAACAAATTGAAGAGTCTTGATTTAAGCTACAACGGACCAATAGACACGAAAGGTTACATGCCTCCATATCTTCCTTTATATATATATATATATATATATATATATATATATATATATATATATATATTACTAGTTTTTTTTTACAAGTGATAAGATGATTTTATTTTATTTTTTGTTTATAATTTTAGAATATAGTCTCGAAACTGCCTAGTTAATTGGAATTAAATAATCAAAACCGATATTATACATGAAAATAATTAAAGTCCCTTTTAGTAATTACTACTAGCAACACACTTCCACACACAACTATCATATGTTTTCTAAAATATTCTTAATACTTTATTATTAGAATAATAAGGATATGTATTTTTAATAGTACTTCTAAAATTTATTTGATTTTGTTGTGCTTTCATATAAAACACCTACTTTAATTAATTATAAAAGAAGCAAGGAATTACATAATTATCTCGTAATCATCTTTCACATGTTTTTTTCTAGAATAGCATGCTTGCCTTTTCTAACAACAAATTCTTTATCAATTATAATAATCTCTTACTCTATGTTTTTACTTTATTAATATGAAAAACTTATTTTCTTAAACTCAAATTTACTCAAACAATAGGAATAAATTAAGTTAATCTTGGACTCGTAGCATTTTTGTCAAGCTATTAGAAGAACTAAACATGTGTATAAGAAAACAATATTTAATACATGGAATTAGGAATCTTTAATAGTATATTATTAAAATAATAAGGATATGGATTTTTTTTCTTTAGATAAATATATGAACAAGGATAATATATTTGTTTTTCATATCAATGGAAAATTTTCATTATTTATTCTTTTATAAAAGTTTTGTTTGTTTTCAATTTACTCATTCAATTACAATTTGTCAAATATTTTGTTTTTAATTCGATCTTTATTCTTTAATTTCTATTTTTTCCTTAGTTTTTTTGTTAAAATTTTATTAGTTTTCAATTTCAATCAAGGTTTATGCTATTTTATTTTTTTTCAATTTGACCCTCATTATTTTCATTTGTGAAAGTTATTTTTCTTTTCAATTTAATACTCAAATTGAAAATTTTTGCTTGCCCTTTAGATTATTTTTTATTTTGATTTTCACCCTCATTTTTTAATTACAATTTTTTTTTATTTTGATCCTTTTATGTAATAGATTTTTTTCTCAATTTCATCCTTTAGAGAAGATTTGCCAGGGATCAAGCTTCATTTATAGTGCTTTCAAACTAATGACCTAGGTCATAAGTTTTAAAGTTAATATGGTTCAACATTCTTTTTTCTTGCTCATTTTCTTTTTCAATTTTATTGTTCTATATTATTTTAAAAAATATTTTTATTTTTATTTTAATCAATCGGTTTCATATGTGTTTTTATTTCTATTATAGTTTTATTGATTTTAATAAATAAATTCAGTAAATACAACTGGGTAAATATTTTATTTTACGAGATCAAATATCTTGATCTACATCTATCTTGTAACTTTTCAAGTTTTTCTTGTAGCTATTGTTAACTATTGTTTTTCATTTATTTACATAGATGATTATCGATTTATTTAATTAGATACTTGCATAAGCTTTTTGATTTATATTTTGAATTTTTTATGTAAAAAAACATATTAAAATAGCTTGCACATCTAGGTTTTTTTTTAAAAAATAAACGACTCGTAGTGAAATATGAGACACACACAC
Source organism: Populus tomentosa (assembly GCA_018804465.1). Taxonomy (NCBI): domain Eukaryota; kingdom Viridiplantae; phylum Streptophyta; class Magnoliopsida; order Malpighiales; family Salicaceae; genus Populus; species Populus tomentosa. Next base: position 11,792,652 of record CM032003.1, read on the forward strand.
ACACACACACACACACACACATATATATATATATATATATATATATATATATATGAGAGAGGGATGCAATTCTAAGTGTATTAATTGGGAAAGACATGAATTGTTTAATAGTCAATATATTTAAACCTAAACCCATATTTTGTATTAAATTTATATAAATGCACAAGCCGATGTGATGGTGTGGGGACTTAATTTATATTTTGTTTAATAGTCAATATATTATATACAAAGAACTTAATTTTAATCGACGTTCAAACTAGTTTGAGGATATCTCTTACCATTAAACCAATAAAATAAAAGATTTAACATGTAAACTGGGTTTTTGTAGCCCTATATGTAGACAAAACGTAGAAAAAATAAAATATTCATGCTAAAGTTGAAAAAAGAAAAAAAATATGAGAAGAGGTTTTAAATAAATAGTTTGAATTTAGTTTATGTTATCACATAAACCAATTGAATTATTTAAAATTTATATTAGATATTTTTAGATAAAATGTAAAAATAATAATAATGTAGAAAATCATCTCTTACACTAGTTCAATCTTTATTAATAAGTCCTCCAAGTTGTTTAAAAGTCTATGATAATATAGGATTTGGATTATGTAATTTTTTAAACTTTATTATTTTGTTAATTATGCATTTTCTTTCTTAATAAAATTACAAAATCAATTGATGCAATAACATCTCTTTAAGTAATAAGAATTTCATTCTAAATGCATCAAGAAAATTATATATATAATTTCGTTTTTTATTTTAGTTTTAGGGAAAAATCTCTTAAAACCAATTTCATATTAACAAAAAAAAGTTAAAAATTGAAACTAAGCACCAATTAAAAATATCTTAAAACCAATTTCAAATATAATTAAATCATTAAAAATTGATTACATGCGAATAATCGAACAACCACATTATATTACTGCCTCAATGCAAAGCCATATGACTAGTTTAGTAACAGTTTTCTATTCCTCGAATATAAGAAGAGCCTTCATTAATCCTATATTGCTCACCCTCTGTACGATCCTACAGTTTCCATAACATTATTGTATGCTAAATTTCTTTTAACATGGATAATTTGCAGGTCTTTGTGAGTTAAAGCATCTCCAGGAACTAGATATCAGCTATAATAATCTCACTGGTTCTGTTAAATATACTCAGCCAAGCACACTGGGACGAACTGCAGCAGTGATACGATGAAGATGCTGCACTGGGAAGAAACCACTCCTGCTCACGCTACTGCACTAACAAGCAAGAACACGTTGAAGCTGATAGGCTCAGCATGGCAGGCAGTTATATTCAGTTATGGCAGGCAGTTATATTCAGTTATATTCAGTTATGGCAGGCAGTTATATTCAGTTATGAACAGTTGAATTCAGTTATATTCTGTTACAAAAGTTGTTATTTACAACTGATTCTGTTATTTACGCTGAAGCTACACTATAAATATTGTATCAAATTATTCAATGAATAAGAAGAATTCAGTTTATAATTATATTTCCAATATGGTATCAGAGCAAACTCTCTGATTTTTTTTTCCGCGCTCTCAAATTTCCTCATCTTCTTCATCCATTTTTCTGCATTCTTTCTCTTTCATTTTCTGGCAATGGCTGGAACTACCTCAGAAATGGATCCTTCCAATCCTTTCTTTCTGCATCATGGTGACAGTCCTGGCGCCATGATCGTTTCAAAGCAGCTCAATGGTGAAAATTACAACTCATGGAAGAGGGCCATGATGATGGCTTTATCAGCCAAGAACAAACTCCATTTCGTCAATGGTACTCTGCCTAAACCATCAAATTTATCTGATACTCAAGGATTGGCATGGACTCGCTGCAACAACATGGTTCTCTCATGGTTGTTGAACTCTGTTTCAACAGAGATTGCCAACAACATTATCTACATAGATGATGCATCTGACATTTGGAGCGATCTTCAGGAAAGATTCTCTCATCATAATGGACCATGCATTTTTCAACTTCAAAAATCCATTTCATGTCTGTCACAGGACAATCATTCTGTAAGTGCATATTATACTGCTATGAAAGGTTTATGGGATGAATTGGGAAATCATCAACCAATTCCAACATGCACATGTGGAGCCTTGAAGACTATTCTATCATATCATCATCAGCAGCAGGTATATCAATTTCTCATGGGATTGAACGAGAATTTTTCACATATTTGAGGACAAATTTTGCTGATTGATCCACTGCCATCCATCAACAAAGTTTTTTCACTTATTGTTCAAGAGGAGAGGCAACGAATGATTTCATATTCTAGCACCTCTTTCAATCCAAACACCACTGCTTTACTTACTAGATCAATACCTCCACCTCGTTTTGCTGGCAACCGACCTTCTTATCCCTGCAAAGATCGATCTATATGCTCTCACTGTGGTGTTTCTGGCCATACTGTCGAAAAATGCTACAGACTTCATGGATTTCCACCTGGTTATAAGTTCACCAAAGGAAAGAATGCACCTCACAATGTCAATCAGGTTTCTGAAACCACTGCCCCTCAGCTGCCTATTACCTATGCACAATGTCAGCAACTCATGGAGATGCTCAAACCATCCATCTCAGAACTTGACTCTTCAGTCAATCAAGTTTCATCATCTACCAGTCCAGAATCATACATCCTTACTCAAGGTGATACTTCACTCACTATGAAACGTGCAGGTACTCCTTCCCCTATACCTCAACTATCTACTCTAGTTCCCACACATTCTGTTTTTTCATCTGCCTTGTCAATCACTCAATCAACTCCTCTCACAAATTCCATCAAAGCTCCTTGGATAATTGATACTGGAGCTACAGATCATATGATCTATTCCACATCCTTTTACACACAAATCACTTCTGTTGTTTCTAAAACAGTAAGATTGCCTAATGGAGAACATGCTTCAGTTACTCACATTGGTACCATTAACATTTCAGACTCCTTTATCTTAACAGACGTGCTTTGTATCCCTTCTTTCTCCTTCAATTTGATATCAGTCAGCAAGCTGATTAACACCTTACAGTGCTGTGTCATTTTCTTACCCCAATTCTGTTTTGTCCAGAACACTACAAGCTGGAGAACGATTGGTGTGGGTAAAGAAGCTGGAGGTTTATACCATTTGCAGCAAATTCCAGTTTCTGCTTTATCTAGAACTTCTATGTCTTTCAATCCTGTTTCACCCATGTTTCAGCCTCCACTCACTGATCTAGCCCCTGCTAGTTTCTTTGTTCATTCTGTAAACAATAGTCTATGGCATTACAGATTAGGCCACCCTTCTGATGTTCCCTTGAAATTACTCTCTCCTGTAATCCCTCAAGTGTTACATGAATCTAATACAACTTGCAGCATTTGTCCATTGGCTAAACAACACCGTTTATCATTTCCTCACAGCCTTACGACTTCTGCAAAACCATTTGATCTCATTCACTGTGATCTTTGGGGTCCATTTTCTACTAAGTCCATTAGTGGTTCCTCATATTTCCTAACTATTGTCGATGATCACAGCAGATTCACCTGGATCCATCTTTTAGACAATAAGTCTCAAACCAGCACTCATATTCAATTTTTTTTTCTATGGTTGAGACACAATTCAATACCACAATCAAGTCCCTCCGATCAGATAATGGTGTTGAATTTCATATGAGCCAATTCTATGCATCAAAGGGTGTGATTCATCAACTCAGCTGTGTTGAGACACCTCAGCAAAACTCCACTGTTGAACGCAAACATCAACACATTTTGAACGTTGCTAGATCACTTCGATTTCAATCTCATTTATCCTTACCATTCTGGGGAGATTGTGTGCTTACTGCAGTCCATCTCATCAACCGCATCCCCACTCCAGTATTACACAACAAATCACCTTATGAAGCTTTGTTCCATTCTCGTCCATCATATTCTCATTTGAAAGTGTTTGGTTGCCTCTGCTATGCCACTACCTTACTTAGACATAGACATAAATTCGATCCTAGAGCTAAACCATGTATATTTCTTGGATATCCTTCTCACATCAAGGGATACAAACTCTATGACTTACATCAACATACTGTTTTTGTCTCCCGCAATGTCATATTCCATGAAACCATCTTTCCTTTTGCACTCACACATCCTTCTTCTTCTACTGATTCTGTTCTTCCCTTACCTTTCCCCCTGCTTGAATCAATTGCTCCTTTCAATGATCCAATGCCTTCCAATTCTTCTATTTGTCAATCTGCTCCTCCCTCTTCCTCCAATTCTGACTTAGCACCACTTATACCATCCCCTTCTGAGCTCCTTTCTCAGCCGGGCAGGAGATCTTCTAGGATAAAACAGAAACCTGGATATTTACATCACTATCATTGTCATATTGCTACCTCCTCTTCTGCACCTGCACCTTCCTCTTCAGCTTCAGGTATTCCTTACACTCTTTCATCCGTACTTTCATATTCTCATCTTTCTCCTGCTCAGAAATATTTCAACCTTTCTGTATCTGCTCTTACTGAGCCTACTTCCTATACTCAAGCTATCCGTAGTAAGGAATGGTGTGAGGCTATGGATATTGAAATCAAAGCTCTTGAATTGAATAACACCTGGACTGTTGTTGATCTCCCTGCATCTAAACACACTATTGGCTGCAAATAGGTTTATAAAGTCAAGTTGAAATCTGATGGCACTTTGGAGAGGTATAAAGCTAGACTTGTTGCAAAGGGGTATAATCAATGTGAAGGATTGGATTATTATGATACTTTCTCTCATGTGGCTAAGCTCACCACTGTCAGAACCCTTTTAGCCGTTGCTGCTGTCAAACAATGGCATCTTCATCAATTGGACGTGAACAATGCTTTCCTTCATGGTGATTTAGATGAAGAAGTATACATGACATTGCCACCTGGTTTTGCTAAAATGGGGGGGGGGTCCAAGGTTTGCAGATTACATAAATCACTTTATGGTTTAAAACAATCTTCACGGCAATGGTTTGCCAAATTTTCTTCTGCCTTGATTGAATTTGGTTTCGTGCAGTCCAAGGCTGATTACACTTTGTTCACTCGATCTTTGACAGATTCTTTTATAGCTATATTGGTCTATGTTGATGATATAGTTGTGGCCAGTGATAATTCAGATGCTGCTTCCATCTTCATTCACATGCTTAACGACAGGTTTAAGCTTAAAGACCTTGGTCAATTGAAGTATTTTCTGGGGTTAGAAATAGCTCGCAGTGAGCTTGGGATTTCTGTTTGTCAACGCAAGTATGCCTTGGACATACTTGAGACTACTGGCTTGTTGGCTTCCAAACCGGCCAAAGTTCCTATGGATCCTAATGTGAAATTCTCTAGAGACTCTGGCCAATTATTGGCCGATCCTACTCCCTACAGACGCCTTGTTGGAAGATTGCTCTATCTCACTCTCAGTAGACCTGATCTTTCTTTTGTTGTTCAGGTCTTAAGTCAATATATGGACAAGCCACGAGCTCCTCATCTGGATGCAGCCACTCAAGTTCTAAGATATATTAAAACCTCTCCAGCTCAGGGCATGTTCTTTCCAGTTGCTTCTAACCTGCAATTGAAAGCATTTTGTGATTCAGACTGGGCTGGTTGCTTGGATTCTCGCCGCTCAGTCACAGGCTACTGTGTATTTTTGGACAACTCTTTGATTTCGTGGAAATCCAAGAAACAAACCACAGTCTCTCGTTCTTCTGCTGAAGCCGAGTACAGGGCCATGGCTTCCACTCGTTGTGAACTTGTATGGCTTTGCAATCTTCTCACTGACCTCCACGTCCCACTCCAGCCTGCTCTTCTCTATTGTGATAGTAAAGCTGCTCTTCACATTGCTGCGAATCCTGTTTTCCATGAACGTACCAAACACATTGACATTGATTGTCATGTGGTTCGTGAGAAAATTCAATCGGGTGTTCTTCGCACTTTTCATGTCTCTTCTCAAAACCAGTTGGCAGACATTTTCACCAAAGCTCTAGGTCCCTCTCTGTTTCATCCCTTACTATCCAAGCTGAGTGTTCATAACATTTATTCTCCCTGACATGTTCATGACTCTCATCTTGAGTGGGGTGTGTTAAATATACTCAGCCAAGCACACTGGGACGAACTGCAGCAGTGATACGATGAAGATGCTGCACTGGGAAGAAACCACTCCTGCTCACGCTACTGCACTAACAAGCAAGAACACGTTGAAGCTGATAGGCTCAGCATGGCAGGCAGTTATATTCAGTTATGGCAGGCAGTTATATTCAGTTATGAACAGTTGAATTCAGTTATATTCTGTTACAAAAGTTGTTATTTACAACTGATTCTGTTATTTACGCTGAAGCTACACTATAAATATTGTATCAAATTATTCAATGAACAAGAAGAATTCAGTTTATAATTACATTTCCAATAGGTTCTTTGCCTTCATGTTTCTCGAATTTGACAAACCTTCAAGTTTTAGATATCTCTTTTAACAACTTCACTGGGAATATATCCTTGAGTCCCATTGGAAGTCTCACGTCCATTCAAGATCTATATCTTTCAGACAATCACTTCCAAATCCCAATCTCACTTGGCCCATTTTTTAACCTTTCAAAACTCAAGCATTTGAATGGTGACCGTAATGAGATATACGAGTCAACAGAGCTGGTACATAATTTGATTCCAAGGTTCCAGTTACAGATGCTTTCTTTGGCATGTATTGGATCCGGCGGGATATTTCCGAAATCCCTGTACTATCAGCATGACCTTCAATTTGTTGATCTCTCAAACATCAAAATGACAGGAGAATTTCCGAGCTGGTTGTTACAAAACAACACAAAACTCGAAGAGCTTTATTTGGTCAACAATTCTTTTTCAGGATATTTCCTGTCGCACGTATGCAGCGTTGCGGCGAAAAACTAAGTTTTCCATTTTAAATCTACAATGCAATATATATATGGGGATACGAGAGAATATTATTGGTAAAAATGGAACGGGAGTCGCCACCTAGTATTTTGGTCACTAGGAACCCTAACTGGTCTCAAAAATTGGGTACGGGAACCGGTTGCGTAAAGGGAAGGTATTAGCACCCCAAATACGCCCTACCTAAGGTAAGCTGCATTGTTCTATTGTCTGATAAAAACTATGGTGTTATTGTCCTTCTAGTCGTTGGTCTGTCTATGGTTCAAGAAAAATCCTCCTCAGTAAGAAGGTCTTTTATCTTATCGAGTAAAATCTTAACCGTTCTAACGTCTATACCAAAAAGATAATATTTAGGAATACGTTTTACGTATAAATTCGTAATCCCAAATACTAAAAGAAAACAAAAAGATTTTTTTAGAATTTTTGAAATATTGGCCTAGTTCTCATGGCTTAAATAAACTGGTTATTAAAGCCAAAATGCATGCTAATACATATATTGTTTTGAAAATTTTCTTTGTTGTGTAAAAATGATGTTATAATATTTATATCTATATATATTGGAGAGACTAAGCCGTATTTTAAAAACAAAAACAATTTCTGAAAATATTATTATTAATTCTTTTTTTTTTGCTTTTTTGACGTAAATCGGGTATTTAAATACTGAGCTTGTATCCTTACGGTATAAAAATACAACCCAATATTATTCCACCTTAATAAAAAAATGCAGAAAAATCAACAACATTTTTTAGGTATTTTTTAGAAATTTTTTTGAAAGCAAAAACATTTTTTATTCGGAAAATCTTTGATATTTTTACGAAAACCGGGTATTTTTAACACTGGTTTTGTATCTTTACAGTATAAAAATACCAACCAACATTAACCCATTTTCACAAAAAATATTCAAGGAAATCAGCAATATTTTTTTTAGATTTTTTTTTTCGAAATATATTTTTTTTTAAGTAAAAATATATATACACAATATACACAAATATATATTACAATATACTATAATTCCTAATATATATATAATAAAAATCGGGTTGGGCCGGCCCAAATGAGTGGGCCAAACCCAACCCAGCTGGAATCGGGCCGATCTCGGCCCGCAAGGAGGCTGGGCCCATCTCGGCCCGCAAGGAGGTTGGACCGATCTCGGCCCAACACAAAAAAATCTCTTTCGCCTGGGCCAGACTCGGTCTGGCCCAAAATAAATAATAACAAAACTGGGCCAGAAACCCGGCCCAGTGTAAAGAAAACCCACGGGGAAGGGAAAATAATTCCCTTCCCCTACCTCCTGCATGCAGAACGATTCTGCATGCAGGAGGATAACAAATATAAAAAATGAAAACGTAGGGAGGAAAGGAGAATACCTGGCACGGCGGAGGTGATGCTGCTGGTCGAACGTCCGGGTTGACGGTGCTGCAGCGGAGGTCGGCGACTCAGAACGACGGTTCCCAACAGTTCGGGTGTCCTCTCGGGTCGTGTTCGGTTAACGTTTTCTTTAAACTCTCCCACGGCTTCTGTCCTCTTCTCCCTTCTCTCAGTTTTATTTCCTTGAGTTTTAGGTGTTTATTGCTTTAGGTCCACTGTTTCTCTCTCCTTCAGTCTCTCTCTCTCTCTTGGTCTCGGTTCTTTTTCTTCTCCCTTTTTCCTGTGCTTACAATCTCCACCTTTCTTTTATAGGCGAGCAGGGGCTGCATGGGCAGCGTGGGGAGCAGAATGGCGTGGGTTGAGCTGGGCAACGTGGGGAGCAGCACAGCGCCGGTCGGCTGGTCGGTGAGGTGCATGGGCCTGGTCTGTCAGTGCACGCGAGGAGAGAGGGGCACCGGTTGATTAAACAACGTTTTTCGTCCATGCTGCTGCACGTTAGGGGAGGAAGAAGAAAGGGGAACAGTGCCGTTCAAAACGGCACCGTTCGGTCCTTTTTTTTTTTTAATATATGAAACGGCGTCGTTTTGGGGAATTGTTTTTTTATTATATATTATAAATTATATTATATTATAATATATATGTGTGTATATATATTATATATATATATATATATAAAAATATATATTTTTTGAAAAATCTTAAAAAATATTGTTGATTTTCCTGCATATTTTTGTCAAGATGGTTTAATGTTGATTTGTATTTTTATACCGTAAAGATACAAAACCAGTGTTAAAAATACCCGGTTTTCGTCAAAACATCAAAGATTTTCAGAATAAAAAATGTTTTTGCTTTCAAAAAATTTCTAAAACGTTCCTAAAAATGTTGTTGATTTTTCTGCATATTTTTGTTAAAGTGGATTAATATTGGGTTGTATTTTTATACCGTAAGGATACAAACTCACTATTAAAATACTCGATTTTTGTCAAAACATAAAAAAAAATATTTTTTAAAATATTTTGTTTTTGTTTTAAAATACGGCCTAGTCTCTCCAATATATATATATAAATATTATAACATCGTATTTTCGCACAACAAAGGAAATTTTCAAAATAATATATATATTAGCATGCATTTTGGCTTCAATAACCAGTTTATTCAAGCCATGAGAACTAGCCAATATTTCAAAAATTCTAAAAAAATCTTTTTGTTTTCTTTTAGTATTTGGGATTACGAATTTATACGTAAAACGTATTCCTAAATATTATTAATAAAGTTTTAGTATAGACGTTAGAACGGTTACGATTTTACCCGATAAGATAAAGACCTCCTTGCCGAGGAGGACTTTTCTTGAACCATACACAGACCAACAACTAGAAGTCCAAAAACACCTTAGTTTCTATCAGACAATAAAACAATGCAGCTTACCTTAGGTAAGGCGTATTTGGGGTGCTAATACCTTTCCTTTACGCAACCAGTCCCCGTACCCGATCTCTAAGACCAGTTAGGGTTCCTAGTGACCAAAATACTAGGTGGCGACTCCCATTCCATTTTCTACCAATAAAAGACAAGAATTTTCTTGTCTTCCCAATATCTGCCACATAGAGATAGTTCATTTTTTTTCATTAAAATGGAAAAACTTAGATTTTCGCCGCGACGGAGCACACGTGCGACAGAATGGCGACTCCACTGGGGACCTTGTAGACTAAGCTTTGTTTTTGTCTGATTTGTTTGTGTTTTTGTGTGTTTATTGTTAATATGCCTTTCCTTTTATTTGCGTATTTATTTTTTGATTTTATTTTATTATTTTACGCATATTATTCATGCATTGTATACAATTGTCTCATGCATCACTTGCTTTAATTTTGAAAAGCACACACAAGCTTTAAGTTAAATGGGGAATTAGCGATTTACCCTAAGACTATTGGTCAGGGTTTAAATGTGTGAAACACCCAACTCATATCTGAGTGCTTGCTTGGTAATGGTGGGCATACGTGTCTTAATTGTTCCTTGCAACGCCCCCATACTTCTTTACGAAGAACGTCACTGGGCAGATATGAGACCCTTCAAGACCAGATAGAAAAACTACCCACTCTCACTTAATAATTAGAGCTTGTCCTTAGGTTATGAATCTTATTTTCATTTGCATCACGATTAATAATGTTAAATTCATCAACCCAGGTTTTGAGCTGAAATCATGACTAAGTACCTCTCTTTCCAAGAATATGGACAAGAGTCTGAGTTGGCTCAGATTGCCGAAGGAAAATGCCCAAGAATCAATGCTAGTGGGTTACCATGCATTACCAAGGTAAATCACATGGTAAACGACTTAGGAAAGTTATTGCCTATCATGGATTATGTTGACGAGACTCTGTTTGAAAGGCGATATGGGAGAATTGCACAAATAATGAGGTTGCATGTACAAGCAGCGGCAATCAAAGCCCTTCTGAATTTTTAGGATCCCAGTTATCGGTGTTTTACCTTTGGAAACATCGATATGACACCCACCTTGGAAGAATATGAGAGAATCCTGGATTTTCCAAATGATAGCCACAGAATCTACCACCGACGCAGATTTGAAGACACAACTTCGGAAGTAATCAGTTTATTAGGCTTAGGAAAGATCAGCCAGTGTAGAGTCGCCGAAGGGGGTTTTAAATGGAAGGTCATTGAAGCCCGAATGAAGAAAAATGCCGAAGAAGGCAAGATGGGAGAAGAACGATATAGATTGGTGGCCTTCGCCATTTTTGGACTAGTGTTGTTCCCTTCTGAAACTGGGGTCATCAGTTTAGAAGCAGCAAGTGTCTTCGTCGAATATGAGCATGACCGGATCAATCCTTCCTCAGCCATATTGGGGGAAACCATGTTATCTCTTAATCACTGCCGAACACATGGAAAAGGAGCTATGAGATGCTGCATCCCTATGTTGTACTTATGGATAATCAGTCATATCGAAGCACCAAGAGACATCTTCAACAACTTTTGGTGGTTTGACTTGCGACCGTTAAAGATTACCATAGATGAGACTTGGAAGAATTGGGATGAGAAGGCATGGAGGGATAAGTATGCAGCATTGCCAAGTAGCAACTTCAAATGGAAAGCGTCATGGATGAACAACGTTATTTGCACAATGAGTTGCGGAAGCAAGATATGGGTTCCTTTGATTGGTGTAACCGGTTACATTAGCTATGCGCCCGCCCTCGTAACAAGGCAATTAGGCGGAATGCAATATACGCCAAGAACCTTGGGTTTAGCCGATTTCATTGGGTTATTCAAGCACCAACCATTCATCGAAAAAATGGAGCTTATCCGACAGGATTGGGAAAGACCCTTGAAGGTGAAAAGAGAAGAAGGAAGCAGTTTTGAAAACTCATTCAGCCATAATTATACAGTTTGGAGGAATGAAGATTTTTCTGAAGTGAAGGGTCTCTCTACACAAGAACAGTCAGAAGCAACGATAGAACCACAGAAAAGGAAAAGAAAGGATGATGATGAAGATCTAAGAAAGCAGTTAGAACAGTGTAGAATAGAACTCAGCAAAAGTAAGGGGCGACAACAACTGTTAGAGAACCAGCTAGAGGAGGAAAATACGATGAGGGTTTTCTTGAATCAGTGGTTAGAAAAACAAGAGAAGCAGCTAATGTCTCTAAAGGAATGGCAGAAAAGGGCCGAGGTAGCTGAAGAGATAACAACGGGGGTCCAGGCTGAGTTAAGGAATCGAATAGCTGATTATGATGAGTTGGTCAAGAAGAACGGGATAGCAAAAAAAGAATTGGCTAAGGTTAAGAGGTCAACAAAAGGCGTGAATGTTGATAAGGAGACGATGGATTCTTTGAAGAAGGGAAGGAAACTTCTTTTAAAGAAAATAGAAGTTGAAAAGGAGAAGAATCATCTAGCCAAGCTCGACATAGAAGAAGAAAGGAAGGTCAGAGCTCAATACATGGTGCAACTAGAGGAAGAAAGAAATGCGAGAAGGGCCGCTGAGTCTGACATGAGAGATTACCAGAAGAGAGCTAAGTCTTCAAAAGGAAGGATGATGGCTTTACAATCGGAGATCGAGGTACGAGAAGAAGAGTTAAGGGAGTTGAGAAGCCACTACTTCGAGATGGAAGAGGAGATGAGTAAGGCTAAGCAAGAGCGTCAAGAATGCCAAGACTACATGGACAGCTTTGCAGTTCAAATCAATTCCAAAATAACAGAGCTGGATATCGAAAAGGAAGAACTATAGAGGATAAGAGATAAGTTGGCACGATCAGAGGATATGGTGTGAGTATTGGAAAGAAGCAACGAAGCCTTAGGAGCCAGCAACGCAGCAATAATCGAAGATAACACCGTATTTCATGACAGAATAAGACATATGTCAAAACAGGTTGAGCAAGTAGCCCGTTATACGGAAAGGTTGCAACAACAAGCCACCCAAGTTGGAAATGATGCTTCAAAATATCGAGAATACATGGGGGCCATGGCCTGTTTTATTGGGGATTTAGCTAATAGGGGAAATGCTTTTTAGAAGTAGCAATGTATAGGACTTCTCTTTTCCATTATTGTTTTGTATGAAGCAATTTTGTTATTTTTAAGAAGTCTATGACGTATTTCCTTTCTTAATGTGTTGGGTAAGCCACTATGATAAGAACTTGGCAAACGCCCCTTTATGGTAATCAGGTCAACTCAGAAATCTTGCTTAAAGGTTACGAAAGTCATGAATCAGCTCATAAAATATATATATATATATATATATATACACACACACACATTACATATGCATCACATTCTCATCACGCATTTTGTTTTTAATTCATCATATGCATTCCAGATCGTGAAACATAGGTCCCACATCCAGAGTCTACCAAACCCGATCCAGATCAAGAATGGAAAACGAAGAAAGAGCTCAATTAAAGTCGCACTACCAGACCGAGTTGGAATCTGTGAAAAATGAAGTTTCTCGACTGACCAATCTGCTTGAGCAACTTTTAAGAGCCAAGAACGGAGAGGGAACGTCTACCCAACCACCTATAGGAGCACCGTCAGTTCATGTCCCAAGGGTATCTCAGAACTTAGGGGCAGATTCAGTGACGGGGCAGTACTTTGCACCTGCTATTCCCATTCAGCCCCCTCAAGCTCACATCACTGTAGATTTAACAGCCGAGGGGCCTTCCGATAATAGGTCCACTGGTTTTATGAACGATGACAAGATATCAGCTTTGGAAGAAAGGTTAAGAGCAGTCGAGGGAAATGATTGGTTTGACCCCATGCGAGCGTCGGAAATATGCTTGGTATCAAACATCATGGTACCAAAAGATTTTAGGATACCAGAGTTTATAAGGTACACTGGGTTGGAATGCCTAAACACTCACCTTCGATCTTATTGCAATAAGATGGCTGAGGTGATTCATGACGATAAGTTACTGATCTACTTTTTCCAAGACAGTCTATCGGGATCTGCGCTAAGTTGGTACATGAGGCTGGATAATGCCAAGATTAAGAAATGGAAGGACTTAGTGGAGGCTTTCCTGAAGCAATACAAGTTCAATTTGGAAATTGCTCCAGATCGAACGAGCCTTATGTCAATGGAAAAGAGAAGCCAAGAGTCAGTGAGGGCTTATGAGCAAAGATGGAGGGACGAGGCCACGCATGTTCAACCCCCTTTGATAGAAACGGAGATGGTGACTTTGTTCGCCAATACATTCAAGGCACCTTACTATGAGCATTTAATGGGTAGCTCATCTCAACATTTCTATGATGTTGTACGTGTGGCGGAAAGAATAGAGCAAGGAATTAAAGCTGGGCGCATAGCAGAGCCTTTAGAGAAGAAAGGCTTTATTGGAAGGAAAAGAAAAGGTGACGTTAACAATTTGGAAGGCGGGTACAAAGGCAAAAAAGTAAATTTCCATAGTCCACAAGCACCTACTTCTCAATTCTCACGCATAAACTTTAACCAACCTTTTTCACCTAACCGAGCAAATAACCAACCAAACTACCAAAATCACTACCAAAGACCCCACACAAGATATACTTCAGAACAACTGCCGCCATTACCCATGCCATTGAAGGACATGTATGCCAAACTGTTGAGCATTGGACAAATAGCTCATATCCCTACACTACCACTACAACCACCATTCCCAATTTGGTACAAGCCTGAGTTGACTTACGAGTATCATGGGGGTAATCCCGGGCATGGGATTGAAACTTGTTATGCCTTCAAGAAGAGGTTATTGGAGCTTATTAAGCTGGGTTGGGTATCCTTCGAAGACAAGCCCAATGTTAATTCAAACCCATTGCCTAAGCATGCTCCAAATAGTGGTGGAATAGACATGATCGAAGTGGGAAATCAAGGCAAGGTGTTGAAGGTGCCGATGAAAAGGTTGTACGACATGTTAGTACAATCAGGATTTCTAGAGGCAAAGGTGGTAAGGCAATTGGAGAGAGATGACTACTGTGAGTTCCACGGAAGAGATGGACATCACATTGAGGATTGCGTCGAGTTTTGCGAAAAGATCGCAAAAATGTTGAAGATGGGACAATTGAGGATTGAACCCATGGAGAGCAGGTGTGAGGTGAGCATGATGGAAGGTCAAGATGAGATGGCAGGAGTTTGCAGGGTCCAACAGACTGCTAATGGGCCCCCAAGGCTTATCTTGATTAAACCGTCTTGCACAAAAGAGAATCACAATGCCATGCCGTATAATTATGGGTATGCCTCCAACATTCGAGCGCCTCTTCCTTTGTTCCAGACGGAGATAAATGGTTTGACCAGGAGTGGTCGTTGCTTTACGCCTGAAGAATGGAGGAATGAAAAGGGTAAATAAGTGGTAGATTTGGACAAAGCACTAGAAGTTAATAAGCCGGTAACAAAAGAGTCGAATGAGTTTTTAAAGTTGATCAAGCATAACGAATATTGCATAGTGGATCAACTAAAAAAGACTCCAGCTCGGATCTCTCTTATGTCTTTGATACTCAGCTCTGAGCCGCATCGAAATGCCTTGCAAAAGGTATTGAATGAGGCATATGTACCCCAAGACATTGAGCATAAAACTATGGAGCATTTAGTGGGGAGGATCCATGCAACTAATTACCTCTACTTCACGGCTGATGAGCTTGATGCTGAAGGTACCGGACACAACAAGCCTTTATACATTACTGTTAGGTGCAAAGACTGCCTCGTAGGGAAGGTGCTCGTCGATAATGGTTCGTCCCTCAACGTGTTGCCAAAACATATTCTGGAGGAAATGCCAATTGATGAATCCCATATGAAGCCAAGTACTATGCTAGCCAGAGCGTATGATGGCTCACCTAGGCCAATACTTGGGACTTTAGAAGTGGAGCTATATATGGGACCACAAATGTTCTTAGTGACACTTCAGGTTATGGATATCCACCCTTCCTATAGTATGTTGTTGGGAAGACCTTGGATCCACGCAGCGGGGGCAGTAGCTTCGTCATTGCATCAATGCCTGAAGTATATCATGAATGGGATGTTGGTGACTATCAAGGCCGAGGAGGCAATATCCATGATAAAGAATGCGGCTGTGCCTTTCATCGAAGCGGAAGATTGCAAGGATAACAATATCCATGCTTTCGAGATCGTGAACACCGACTGGGTGCCGGAGAACACCGTGCTAAGAAGGCCAAGGATCTCAGAAGCAGCCAGGATGGCAAGTCTATGCTTCTTAGAAAGTGGGATCCCATTTCAGTATAACTTTACTATCGGGATACCAGAAGGGGTTAATTTGGCAAGGATGGAAAATGTTGCTCAAAGATTTGGGTTAGGGTATCAACCTAACCAAAAAGATTATCGGTGGGCTGCTCGTCGGAGAAGGGCAAGAAGGATGGCTAGAATTAAAGGAAGAGAGCCTGAGGAAGAAAAGCTAGAAATCCCTCACCTTAGTGTATCGTTCACAAAAGCTGCATACATAATGCAACCTGATAAAGGAGCTGGAAGCCTGGGTCTAGAACTGGCTAATATGAGCATAAACACCTTGGAGGGAAATGAGAAGAAAGGAGATGACGTTAAAGCAGTAGCGGGAAAAGAAGATGAAGCGCTGCCCCAACTGACGATCCATATACTAGAAGAAGTCTCCGCCAAGACCTTTGTGCGCAAGTTGGCTCAGGGCGAAAAGTTTCAGAATTGGGTGACCCAAGAAGCTCTAGTGGTTTTCAAAATGTAAACCAACTGTGTTTGCTTTAGCATGTTTTTGTCATTGCTTATGTTTGTTTTTATTTTCTCTAGTTGACAATCAAGGCTCATGATGTCAGCTAAATTCTATGTTTGTCATGGAGCCCACCTTTTCCTTTGAATGAATGTGAGATCATGCACTTTTTCAAAAATTGTTTTTTATATATGCATTTACACCAAGCACTTCCCGCTTTCAGGAATCCTGAAAGCGGATCTCCTACAACATCACATACATTTAGCATCAAGAATAAATGGCCAAACTTGAACGAGCATGTAATAGCTATGGAAGAAGAAGAGTGGGATGAAAGCAATATCAGTGAATTCACCAGGCTAGTAGAACAACAGGAACAGGCTTGGAAGCCTGCCGCCAAGGAACTCGAAACCATCAATGTGGGCAATGGTCAGCTCAAGAAAGAGTTGAAAATAGGTACCCTAATTACTTCTGAACAAAGGATAAAAATGATCACCCTATTACAAGAATATTTAGATGTCTTTGCTTGGTCCTATGAAGATATGCCCGATTTGGATACAAGTATTGTAGAACACAAGATACCGTTGGAAGAAGGTTATAAGCCAGTCAAGCAGAAACTGAGGAGGGCCCACCCGGACGTCTGGATCAAGGTCAAGGCAGAACTCGAAAAGCAATGGGATGCTGGCTTTCTAGAAGTAGTTAGATATCCACAATGGGTATCTAACATTGTTGTAGTGCCTAAGAAGGAAGGGAAGATTAGAGTTTGTGTGGATTTTTGGAATTTGAATAGAGCTAGCCTTAATGATGATTTTCCTCTACCACACATAGATGTTTTAGTGGATAATGCTGCCCGAAGTTCCACTTATTCCTTTATGGACGGTTTTTCAGGATACAACCAAATAAAAATGGCTCTAGAGGATAAGGCGAAAACAACTTTTATCACACCTTAGGGGACCTACTGCTACAAGGTCATGCCATTTGGGTTAAAGAACGCAGGTGCAACATATCAAAGAGCAATGGTGACTCTATTCCACGATATGATGCACAAAGAAATTGAGGTGTATGTAGATGATATGATTGCCAAGTCCAAAAAGGAACAAGATCATGTGGAAGTTTTAAGGAAGTTATTTGAGAGGTTGAGGAAGTATGAACTAAGGCTTAATCCTGCAAAATGTTCATTCGGAGTTAAATCGGGCAAGCTGTTGGGATTTGTGGTAAATGATAGAGGTATAGAGGTGGATCCGGATAAAGTAAGGGCCATCCAGGCCATGTCGTCCCCTAAGACGGAGAAAGAAGTATGAGGATTCTTGGGAAGGTTGAATTACATTGCTCGGTTTATAGCTCAGCTAACAACAACATGCGAGCCTATATTCCGACTACTAAGGAAAAAGAATCCTGGAACCTGGAATGAGGAGTGTGAGGAGGCATTCAATAAAATCAAGCATTATTTACAAAATCCACCTTTACTGGTTCCTCCTGTATCAGGAAAACCTCTAGTATTATATCTAACCGTAACTGAAGTAGCCATGGGATGTGTATTGGGTCAGCATGATGAAACCGGAAGGAAGGAAAGAGCTATTTATTACTTGAGTAAGAAATTCACTGAATGTGAGTCTAGATACACGGAGATAAAAAGGCTTTGTTGTGCGTTGGTGTGGGCGACAAAGAGCTTACGACATTACATGTTATATTATACCACTTGGTTGATTTCAAAAGTGGATCCTCTGAGGTATATTTGTAATAAGCCTTTTCTCTCAAGTAGAATTGCAAGGTGGCAAGTTTTATTAGCAGAATATGACATAGTGTATATGACAAGGAAAGCCGTAAAAGGGAGTGCAATCGCAGACCATCTGGCCGATAATGCTGTTGAAGATTACGAACCTTTGGATTTTGATTTCCCTGATGAAGATATATTGTCAATAGAAAAGGAAGAAGAGAAGACAGATTGGTGGACCATGTTTTTTGATGGGGCAGTAAATGTATATGGTAACGGGGTAGGGGCGGTAATAATCTCTCCTAATAAAAAACAATACCCAGTTTCGGTCAAACTACACTTCGAGTGCACCAACAATACAACTGAGTATGAAGCTTGTATCCTCGGTTTAGAAGCAGCATTGGAGCTGAAAATAAAAAAAGATAGATGTATATGGGGATTCAATGTTGATCATCTGCCAGGTTAAAGGGGAATGGCAAACCAAAGAGGAAAAGTTGAGACCGTACCAGGAATACCTATCCATGCTAGCAAAGGAATTTGAAGAAATTAGATTCACCCATCTGGGAAGGGAGGGGAACCATTTTGCGGATGCTTTGGCCACACTAGCTGCTATGACTACCATTGATCTCAAGTGCAAGGTACAACCGGTACACATTGATATTAGAAATGATCCAGCTCACTGTTGTTTAGTTGAAGGAGAGATGGACGGACAACCTTGGTATTACGATATCAAGAATCTTGTGCAGAATCAGGAATATCCGGTGGGAGCTTCTAAGACGGATAAGAAAACCTTGAGAAGGTTGGCCATAGACTTCTATTTAGATGGAGAGATTTTATATAAAAGGTCATTTGATGGAACCATGTTAAGGTGTTTGGATGAGGCAGATGCTAGAAGGGCATTAAGAGAGGTCCATGAAGAGATTTGCTCAACCCATGCTAGCGGGCATATGATGGCAAGGAAAATCCAAAGGGCTGGTTATTTTTGGATGACACTAGAAAAAGACTGTATCGACTATGTCAGAAAATGTCACAAATGTCAAATTTACAGTGACAAGGTCAATATGCCACCAGCTCCTCTGTTTAACTTAACATCTCCATGGCCCTTCGCGATGTGGGGAATTGATGTGATTGGACCTGTAAACCCAAAAGCGAGCAATGGTCATATATTTATCCTCGTGGCTATTGACTACTTCACAAAATGGGTCAAAGCCGGGTCATTTGCTCATGTGACGCAAAAAGTGGTGAAGAAATTTATTGAGAGAGATTTGATATGTCGGTATGGTCCACCAGAAAAGATTATAACTGATAATGCCCAGAATTTCAACGGCAAGATGATAATAGAGCTCTGCACTAAATGGAAAATCAAGCATTCCAATTCTTCGCCATATAGACCAAAGATGAATGGGGCGGTAGAAGCTGTTAACAAGAATGTCAAAAAGATTATTCAGAAGATGGTAGTCACCTATAAGGATTGGCATGAGATGTTGCCATTTGCCCTTCATGCATATCGCACCGCAATTCGAACCTCGACAGGGACTACCCCATATTCTTTGGTGTACGGTATGGAAGCAGTGATGCCTTTGGAAGTGGAAATCCCGTCGTTAAGAGTGTTAATAGATTCCGAGTTAGAAGAGGCCGAGTGGGCCAAAGTGAGACACGAGCAACTGAACCTGATCAGTGAAAAGAGGATGGCCGCAATATGTCATCACCAACTTTACCAGAAACGAATGGCTAAGGCGTATGATAAGAAGGTTAGACCGCGGTTGTTTCAAGAAGGGGATCTAGTATTAAAGAAAATATTGTCATTACCCGGAGATGATCAAAGCAAATGGGCACCAAATTACGAGGGTCCTTATGTAGTAACGAAGGCATTCTCAGGAGGAGCATTGAAGTTAGCTAGAATGGATGGAGAAGACTTAGCTCGACCTGTGAATTCTGACTCTGTAAAAAGATATTATGCTTGATGTAAGCCCCTAAATCAATAAAGCAAAGTTTGGCCATTGATTTCTTTCTTTCTTGCATTTATCTCACAACAATCATTTTCGTATTAATCCAAACAGTGCATGTCTTGGTGTTATTCTCATCACTCATTAAAAAGTTTAGCATCGGCTGAACGAATTTCTTCTCTATATAAAAGCTCAGACTAGGATCACACCCCTATGCTGGGGGCAATACAAGATGTTTTTATAAAAAGTATTACGGAAGCCAATAGATTTGAAAACCAAGCTAAAGCATTTGACAAAAGCATGACAAAAAGGCAATAACAAGTCATACATTTTGAGAAAATGGCTACTTGAAGAAAGTCAAAGAATTCTTCTCCAAGAATATGATCAGTAAAAAGAGGCAACACGAGATGAATCCAGTGAATCCAGCATACGACTTCAAAAGCAAGCTCGTATTAAGAAAGAGCTTCATGAACTAGAAGAAGATGATGGGGCCTATGTTTCAAAAACCAGGTACGAATGCATGCATTGTATCTAATCATAAATCATTGCATGTATGTTTTTATCGTTACAGGAGGAGATCTTAGTGCATTCCAACAAGATTGTGGATGAATAATGAATCATTGAGTTGATTCTAGAACAACAAGAAGAGAAAATAATTTCCAAACCCTGTCAGCAGGAAGAGCGACATCGATAGCATTCGGTAAAAAAGGAATCGCCAGATGGGATTCCAAGTTGATGGAGATCGCCAGAAGGGATCTCATATTTCGTTATTGGGAGGTCGCCAGATGGGACCTCATATTTCATGTTGGTAATAAGGAATCGCCAGATGGGATTCCAGGTTGTTTGAGATCGCCACAAGGGATCTCGTATCTCGCTATTTTGGAGGTTGCCAGATGGGACCTCATATTTCATGTTTGTTAAAAGGAATCGCCAGATGGGATTCCAAGTTGATTAAAGGAGATCGCAGAAGGGATCTCGGGTTTCACTATTTGGAGGTCGCCAGATGGGACCTCGTATTTCATGTTTGTTAAAGGGAATCGCCAGATGGGATTCCAAGTTGATTAAAGGAGATTGCCAGAAGGGATCTCGGGTTTCACTATTTGGAGGTCGCCAGATGGGACCTCGTATTTCATGTTGGTTAAAAGGAATCGTCAGATGGGATTCCAGGTTGTTTGAGATCGCCAGAAGGGATCTCGTGTTTCACTATTTGGAGGTCGCCAGATGGGACCTCGTATTTCATGTTGGTTAAAAGGAATCGCCAGATGGGATTCCAGGTTGTTTGAGATCGCCAGAAGGGATCTCGTGTTTCACTATTTTGAAGGTCGCCAGATGGGACCTCATATTTTTCATATAGGAATCGCCAGATGGGATTCCAAGTTGATTAAAGGAGATCGCCAGAAGGGATCTCGTATTTCGATAGTTGTCAAAGGAGGTCGCCAGAGGGGACCTCATATTTTTTCATTTTTAGGGAATCGCTGGATGGGATTCCATTTTTTTAGGCCGAAGAAGATTGTTGTAAAGAAAGAGTTTCAGATCGATCAAGCTTCGACCAGATCAGTTTCGGGAGTTCAGATTGGATTATCTTTATAAAACTTACTGCGCAAAACCCTTGCTCCGTAAGCATTATAAAGAGGGGGCATCTGTTGTAACCCATTTTTGGGTCCCCATAAAAAAAATAAAAATAAATAAATAGCCCAAGATGGTTAGAAAAATTACAGGAGGTAGAAACGCTCAGAAAATGGTCGGAAAATTGGTCAAGGAGGTTAAAAAATACAAAGATTGGATTTTTGACAGTATATTATTGAAGGATGAGAGCCCTGTTGAGAAGGAAATTTGGAATTTCGAGGAGAAAAGCCCAAGTTTGGATGTTTATGGACTTAATTGGATTTTTAATTGATTTTTATAGGCGATTTGATTGCAAGAAAAATTGATTTTTAAGTCAATTTGTGCTTTAATTGAAAGCAATTTAAGTTCTGGGGCCAAAATATATTTGTTAGGAATTTATTAGGTCAAATCAGGGGCTTAATTGCATAAATATTGAAGTTTAATGGCCAATTAGGGGCTTAATTGTGAAAATCCGAAACCAGGGACCAATTTGGAAAATACGGGTAAATTGGGGGGCTGTTTTGAATTGATTCAGGGGCGTAATTGAAGAAATTAGAAGTTTAATTGATCAATTGAGGGCTTAATTGCATAAATCAGAGGCCAAGGACCAAAGTGAAAAACGTGGCCAACTATGGGGGCGAGGACCGAAATTGGCAGGGACGCGATTGAAGTTTTTTTTAAAATCAGGATTAGATTTGAGGACTTAATAGAAGAGAGGATAAATTAAGGACTGATTTGAAAAAACATATTTCTGGCGCCTTTTTTTAAAATGAAACGGCGCGTTTTCTCCAAAACGACGTTGTTTCATACATAAAAAAAAAAAACCGAACGGTGCCGTTTTGAACGGCACTGTTCCCCTTTCTTCTTCCCCCCCGAACAGGCAGCGGGGAAGAAGGAAAAAAGAAAGGTTATTTAATGGTGCATGTCCCCCTCTCCTACCGACCAAACCGAAGCCCACATGTCGTTGGACCACCGATCGAAGACACTGGCCGACCACCCGCCGCGCACCCCACCGGAATCAAGGGAAGCTGCGCCTTGGCAGTCGCGCCCAATGGCAGACCAACCTCCGCATTGGTTCGCTCCCAAGGCTCCTTCTCCCCCTATAAAAGCAGGTGACCCGAAGGAAACCAGGACGAAGGGGGAAGAAGCAGAAGCAGAGAAAAAAAGAAAGAAAAAACCGAGACAAAAGGAGAGAGAGAGAGATCGAAGGAGAGAGAAACCACCGAACTTAAGAAACCAAAAACCAAAAACCCAAAGCTGAGAAGCTTGGGAAAGCTGACACCGAGAGGGAACTAAAGAAACCGAAACAGAAGCAGCGAACCGGGTGAACGACGACGAACCATTGGAAACAGCCGTAGCGCCGCCTGGAGCCACCATCCATGAGCCACGACACCGCCACCGGCCACCACCGCAGTGTCACCAGCGAGGAACTCCGGCCAGCAGCACTGCCTCCGCCGCGCCAGGTGCCTTTTTTCTTCTCCCCTGTAGGTGGCATTTCATTTATTTCCTGCATGCAGAATGCATGCAGGAGAAAAGGAAAAGGGGGGGAAATAATTCCTCCCTCCCCCGGTTAATTTCGTCTGGGCCAGAATGGTTCTGGCCCAGTCTGGTAGTATGGGTCGGTCCGGGCCTAGACTAAAGAGGCATTTTGTTTTGGGCCGAGATCGGCCCAATCTGTTTTGGGCCGAGATCGGCCCACCTTTTTTGTTTGTTTAGTCTGAGCCCGACCCATTTATTTGGGCCGGCCCAGCCCGAATTGTTTTTTATTATATATTATAAATTATATTATATTATAATATATATGTGTGTATATATATTATATATAAAAATATATATATTTTTTGAAAAATCTTAAAAAATATTATTGATTTTCCTGCATATTTTTGTCAAGATGGTTTAATGTTAGTTTGTATTTTTATACCGTAAAGATACAAAACCAGTGTTAAAAATACCCGGTTTTCGTCAAAACATCAAAGATTTTCAGAATAAAAAATGTTTTTGCTTTCAAAAAATTTCTAAAAAGTTCCTAAAAATATTGTTGATTTTTATGCATATTTTTGTTAAAGTGGATTAATATTGGGTTGTATTTTTATACTGTAAGGATACAAACTCACTATTAAAATACCCGATTTTCGTCAAAACATAAAAAAAAATATTTTTTAAAAATTTGTTTTTGTTTTAAAATACGGCCTAGTCTCTCCAATATATATATATAAATATTATAACATCGTATTTTCGCACAACAAAGAAAATTTTCAAAATAATATATATATTAGCATGCATTTTGGCTTCAATAACCAGTTTATTCAAGCCATGAGAACTAGGGCAATATTTCAAAAATTCTAAAAAAATCTTTTTGTTTTCTTTTAGTATTTGGGATTACGAATTTATACGTAAAACGTATTCCTAAATATTATTAATAAAGTTTTAGTATAGACGTTAGAACGGTTAAGATTTTACCCGATAAGATAAAGACCTCCTTACCGAGGAGGACTTTTCTTGAACCATACACAGACCAACAACTAGAAGTTCAAAAACACCTTAGTTTCTATCAGACAATAAAACAATGCAGCTTACCTTAGGTAAGGCGTATTTGGGGTGCTAATACCTTCCCTTTATGCAACCAGTCCCCGTACCCGATCTCTGAGACCAGTTAGGGTTTCTAGTGACCAAAATACTAGGTGGCGACTCCCATTCCATTTTCTACCAATAAAAGACAAGAATTTTCTTGTCTTCCCAATATCTGCCACTTAGAGATAGTTCATTTTTTTTCATTAAAATGGAAAAACTTAGATTTTCGCCGCGACGGAGCACACGTGCGACAATAATAAAAAACTCTGAATTATAAAAGAGAGGAGCTAAAGACCCTAGTCAAAGAACAACTATTATGGTTCTTAGCCAAGTGTGAAAGTAAAACCATGTTCTCCTCTGATATCACCACTTACGAACAGACAGAGGTGGAAACATGCACCATTATAAAGGAAAGATCAGAAGAAAAGAAAGCTTGATTTATAATTAGCTCACATGGCCTTGAACTGATAATTAGTTCAACGAAACAGTTGCTTAGCTTGATTTATAAATGCCACCCTCCATCTATGTGTTCACTACCGCACTACACACCCTTCAAATGATTAAAAAAAAAAATTCACTTCAAACATTTCTTTTATGCCTCATTTTTTAAATTAAATTAATTAAAAAAAAAAAAAAAAACAAGATCAAACCTTGGTTTCATTTCGTCAGTTGACTCCAAGTCAATGTCTAAAACTCCTCTTTTATGCAACGAAGATTAATTTGGCATGCTAGACTTCCAAACTGGGTAACCGAGCCAAGGTATAGATTTTATTGGACGACTATCATATTAATAAATATGGGACGACAAATCATAAACATAATCATGTTTTTTTAATTTTTTATTGATTTTTAAATAAGTTATCAAACACAAGCTCATACAGTATCACAAATCTTAAAATTATTAAAAATTTATATAATCGTTAAGTTCATGGCTCGTTAAATTAATCGAAATGCACGCGAGCTAATCCAGACAACCCACGTAAATATAAAAACAATATAATTCTTTTTAATTAAATTACTCCAAGAATAAAGAACAAAATAAAAATGTTAACAATGGTCAAAATGATTTTATAAAATAATATTTTTATTTTTTAACATTTATTTTTTAGATTAGCATATTAAAACTATATAAAAAACTAAAAAAAAATCTAATATAAGACAAAAAATTAAATTTTAATAAAATGTATGTTAAAATTCAACGACAAACACTTAGGCGGCGAAGGGAAGATAAAATGTATGTTAAAAAATTAATGGCGTCCACACCGAGGAAGATAAAATGTATGTCATCGGTATTCAAAAGGCGAAGGGAAGAGTAAAAGCAACGTGTTAGGTATTCATCGATAATGACAGTCAAACTGTGAGACCATTGAATTAATGAGCCTCTTGCTGTCACTGTTCTTGATGTCTATTGCTGTCACTGGCAGGTTTCGACAATACGCCAAAGAAAGAAGACCCTACTGCACGTGGAAAATTCGAAGAGTACTGTACATGGAAAATTATGCCATTTGATACGGTATTCCGATTTAATTAGGTCTTTTTTGGAGTGTTTTTTAAAATTACTTTCAAAAAATTTTAATTTTTTTTTATTTTTTTTTAAAATTAAAATGTTTTTGATATTTTTAAATCATTTTAATGTGCTGATTTCAAAAATAATTTTTAAAAAATAAAAAAATATTATTGACATGTTTTTTTAAATGAAAAGCATTTTGAAAAGCAATAACAATCATACTCTCAAACACCCTTTTAATTAATGTGCTTGGTGATTTTTTAAAATATATTAAAATAATATATATTTTTTATTTTTTAAAATTTATTTTTAATATTAATATATTAAAATAATCTAAAATATAAAAAAATTAATTTTAGATAAAATAATTTAAAATTTAGTGAAAAAAAACAGGTTCTAACGCAAACCCAAACACAACATCAATAAATGTTTAACATGAAAATACATTTTTTTTTATTATAAAAATAAGCAATCTACAGCAACAATAACCATGATAAACATATTTAATAGTGTGATAAAGTTTGTATTTTAAAATATATTTTTATTTAAAAATATATTAAATTTATTTTTTTAATATCAGTACATCAAAACTATTCAAAAACACAAAAAAATTAATTTAAAATAATTTTTTAAAATAACAAAATGACATTTCAACCACAACTCTGACCAATCTCTTAAATAATATAAGATGTTATAGATTTAATATAAAACTATTCATATAATCTCATTTAATATTTTAAATTTTTAAATAAGATCAGAGTTATTAAATACATTATGAGAGTTATTGGACGACATATATTATTTAAATAAAACTCCAAAGGTTGCTCATTTTCTCAGTTGACTCCAAGTCAATGTCTACATTTTATTGGACGACAAAGCACAAACACGATGATGCATTTTTATTTATTGATTTTCAATGAAGTTATCGAACACAAGGGAGAAGCATCCGCAGTTTCTTGGAAAAAGCCTTGTGGATTCATCTTTCCCGGTAAACCA
Organism: Populus tomentosa; assembly: GCA_018804465.1. Classification (NCBI taxonomy): domain Eukaryota; kingdom Viridiplantae; phylum Streptophyta; class Magnoliopsida; order Malpighiales; family Salicaceae; genus Populus; species Populus tomentosa. The sequence continues at coordinate 11,819,363 of CM032003.1, forward strand.
GCTGTTATGGATACAATCTCATCGAGATTCATGGAATGTGTGTGGTAGACCACAAATCTATTTTAAAACATGACCAAGAAACGAGCCAATTCCCAATTTTTCATAACTAACTTTTTAGATCTAATGCCTATATTTCTACAGTGGGGAATAGGTCTCACACACCATGCTTTATTTTAAATCATGATGACTATTTTATCATGAATAGAATAGTTTAGGAAAAAAATTAAGCTTAGGATTATTGTGAATTCACACATTAAACTACTTATATTTGATAGGAAGTATAGAATAAATGTTATTTTTTATATTATATAATCAGTTTTTTATATAAAACTCTGAATGCTATTAAAATTTCTAGTTATCATAACTGGTTTTTATTTATTTTTATAATTAGTGTCCATTTATTTTTATGTTTTAAAAATATTTTAAAAAAATTAAAGTCTTTTATTTTTTTTTAAATTAATTTTTTTAAAATGTTTTTAAATTATTTTAATGTGTTAATATCAAAAATAAATTTTTAAAAATAATTCATTGGATGCCCTTCGTGGCAAGCATTTTTATTTTTGATTTTTTTTTACTTACCCATTTATATATTTGAGAGTCGCATAAGGGCACTCATCTATATTCTTAAGGCGAAGTGAAGAGTAGAAACAACATAATCTTTTATTTTCTTTTTAAAATAAAAAATTAAAGTCACATATTTTTTGTTTTTTTTTTGAGAAAAAAGCACGGTTATGCTACCAGTACAGCGTAATCAATAAAAATTTAACACGTTATACTACTTTTATTAGTGGTATAACGCTTAAAAATATTTATTTATAATAAGATTTGTCACAAATAAAACACCTTTAATTTAATTTATTTTTGTATATATTTTTTAAGATTACATTATTTTCCATACCACAACTAATTATATTATGCTATTGAAAATAGCACTGTTATTTAAACTATGTCTTTGTTCTCAAATATACTAATTTATAAATAAAAAAATTCCTATTTTATTAAAAAAAACTCCTTTTTTAAGATTATTGTGTCTTTTTTTATTATTACCTATGACTCACTTACGAGGGGCTTCAAAGCCAAAAAATAAAAACCCAACAACTTATATATGTAATTAATTACGTATCTTTCTTTGAAACTAAAAAAACTGAAGGCTGCTAGAGGACAGAGGACTACTATTCCCAATTTTTAAGCAGTTCATTTTTTTATTTTATTTTTATTATTGTTGGTTAATACAAACTAAAAGACGATAAATAAATTAAAAGATTAATACAAACTAAAAGATGATAAATAAATAAATATAAATCAATTTGAAGCAAATGCAAAATGATGCAAGTGTGATAAGCCACAGCTATATGTTAAGTCTGTTACGTAGTGCAGAATTTGTTATAACTGCCTTTCAGTTATAACAGTTGTAACTGCCATTCAGTTACAACTGCTGTGATTAGCAACTGCCATTCAGTTACAACTATTGTAACTGCTGTGCTATGTAATGTATATATATATTGTGACTCCTCAGTGATTGAATAATAAGAAATATAGAGAAGCTACGTTTTGCTTTCTCAAATTCAATCTTGGTGTCAGAGCTTCAATCAAGGATTCAATAATGGCCTCTGCTGCTACTCAGTCTTCTTCAGCTGCTGGCTCTCTTGGATCTACACAAACCACAACAATGGCGTCCATTCCTTCCTATCAGATGCTTAACCACACATTGCCTGTAAAGCTTGACCGAACCAATTACATTCTTTGGAGGTCTCAGGTTGACAATGTCGTATTTGCCAATGGATTTGAAGACTTTATAGAAGGATCTTCTATCTGTCCAGAGAAGGAACTAAGTCCAGGAGTGCTTAATCCAGCATTTATTGCATGGAGACGCCAGGATCGCACAATTCTCAGCTGGATCTATTCCTCTCTTACTCCAGCAATAATGGCACAAATCATAGGTCATAACTCATCTCACTCTGCGTGGAAAGCATTGGAGAAAACCTTCTCGTCATCTTCAAGAGCTCGAATAATGCAACTGAGACTGGAATTACAGTCCACGAAGAAAGGATCTATGACCATGATAGATTACATCATGAGAGTTAAAGCAGCTGCAGACAATTTAGCTGCTATTGGAGAACCTGTCCCTGAGCAGGACCAAGTGATGAATCTTCTTGGAGGTCTGGGAGCAGACTACAATGCAGTGGTTACTGCAATTAACATTAGAGATGATACAATCTCTATTGAAGCTGTTCATAGCATGCTTCTAGCCTTTGAACATCGCCTTGAGCAACAAAGCTCAATTGAAGAAATCTCAACTATGTCTGCCAATTATGCATCCTCCTCTAACAACAGAGGTGGTGGGAGGACATACACTAGCAGTCGAGGCCAACACTATACATCTAACATTAGTAACTACAGAGGACGTAGTAGAGGAGGAAGATATCGACACACTGGAAGGAATAATTCGAATACTTCAGAGAAACCACAGTGCCAATTATGTGGCAAATTTGGTCATACAGCTCCAGTTTGCTACCACAGATTTGATATATCATATCAGAGTTCTCAGGGCAGTGGCAACTCTTCTTTGAACACTGGTAATCAAAATTCTATTCCTGCTATGGTGGCTTCCTCTAACAATGTTGCAGATGATGCTTGGTATCTGGATTCTGGCGCAAGTCACCATTTAACTCAAAATGGAGATAATCTAACTGACTCTTCACCTTACAAGGGAAAAGATAAGATCACAATCGGGAATGGTAAGCATCTATCCATTTCCAACATTGGTTCCTCACGTCTGTTTTCCAATTCACATATCTTCAAACTCAAAAAGGTGTTCCACGTTCCATTTATCTCAGCAAACTTAATCAGTGTTGCCAAGTTCTGCTCAGACAATAATGCTTTAATTGAGTTTCGGTCTAATAGCTTCTTTGTGAAGGATCTACATACGATGAAGGTGCTTGCTCAAGGCAGACTTGAAAATGGCCTTTACAGATTTCCAGTTTTGAAGAACAAGAACTTCGCTTATGTTGGTGTTCATAAGTCTCCTGCATTTCATTCCTATAGTTCTCGTCCTCCTGAAAATAAAGTGGTGCTATGGCATCATAGACTTGGACATGTTACTACTGAAATTGTAACTAAAGTCTTACAAAGTTGTAATATCACTTGCGGAAAGAATAAAGTCAATGTTTGTTCTTCTTGTCAACTTGCTAAAAGCCATAGATTACCCACTCATCTTTCCTTTTCTCGTGCATCAAAACCACTGGAACTTATTCATACAGACATATGGGGACCAGCTTCTGTCAAAGCCACATCTGGTGCACGATATTTCATCTTGTTTCTTGATGACTACTCTAGATACACTTGGTTTTATCCTTTACATACAAAGGATCAAGCCCTGCCTACCTTCAAAAAGTTCAAACTACAAGTTGAAAACCAATTTGATACTCGGATCAAATGCATACAGTCTGATAATGGTGGTGAGTTCAAGAGCTTTATGTCATTTCTTCAGCAAACTGGTATCATACATCGTTTCTCTTGTCCATACAACTCAGCTCAGAATGGAAGAGTGGAACGCAAGCATAGGCACGTTGTTGAGACTGGGTTGGCTTTACTGGGTCATGCTTCCCTACCAATGCCATTCTGGCAATATGCTTTTCATACAGCTACCTTTCTCATCAACAGAATGCCAAGTCAGGTACTCAATCATGCTTCACCATACTTTACTCTATTTCACAAAGAACCTGATTACAGGTTTCTTAGAGTTTTTGGGTGTGTATGTTACCCCTTCATTCGTCCCTACAACAATCATAAGTTACAGTATCGATCTGTCCAATGTACATTTCTTGGCTATAGTTCCAATCATAAAGGATACTTATGCCATGACTCTGCTACTGGAAGGATCTACATTACTCCTCATGTTGTGTTTGATGAACACAAGTTTCATTGTGCTAAATCATCTTCTTCAACAACTGGCATATCAGAAGATAATCTTCCTCAGTTTCCTTCAGCAATTATACCTACATCTATCTCTACTTCATGTTCTGATGATCACATTACACCTACATCTTCTATACTTCCTGAGGTCTCTCAGGATTCTTTGCCAGATATCAGTATTGTTTCTCATTCTCCAAGCAGTTCTGGGATTCCTTCTAACTCTCCTATACTTCCTGAGGTCTCTCATGATTCTCCTCATACATCTCCTTCCCCAGTTCCACGCATGACTACACGGCTGATGCATGGTATAACCAAGAAAAAGCCAATGTTTGATCTCTCTGCTGTAAAAATCTCAGAACCTTCTACTTTCAAACAAGCTCTTAAAGATCCACACTGGACTCAGGCTATGGATCTAGAGATGGCAGCATTACATCACAATCAAACTTGGACTCTTGTTCCCCAACCTTCAGACACTAATGTCATCGGCTGTAAGTGGGTATATAAGTTGAAACTCAAACCTGATGGGAGCATCGACAGGTACAAAGCTAGACTTGTAGCTAAAGGGTATAATCAAACTCATGGCCTTGATTATTTTGAGACCTTTAGCCCTGTTGTCAAAGCTGCCACAATCAGAATCATCTTGACTATTGCTATCAGTTTTAAGTGGGAACTGCGCCAACTTGATGTGCACAATGCCTTCCTCAATGGTGAGCTTCAAGAGCACGTTTACATGACTCAGCCTCCTGGTTATGTTGACAACACATTTCCTACCAGAGTGTGTAAATTAAACAAAGCTTTATACGGCCTGAAACAGGCCCCACGAGCCTGGTTTCAACGTCTAAGTTCTGCTCTTCTACAATGGGGATTCAGTAGCTCTAAAACTGATAGTTCAATGTTTATCCACTTTGGCAAATCCTCTACTATCATTGTTCTAATCTATGTGGATGATATCATCCTCACTGGCAGCTCACCCACACAGCTTTCTTCTCTCATTGCTAAACTCAACTCTGTCTTTGCATTGAGAGATTTGGGAAAGCTATCCTATTTTCTTGGTATTGAGGTTTCTTATCAGGCAGACTCTATCACTCTCAGTCAAAGTAAATATATTTCTGAGCTTCTCCATCGCACTGCCATGAATGATACCAAATCAGTGCTCACACCTGGTGCTGTTGGACAGAACTTATCCAAGCTAGATGGGGATCCTCTCTCAGATGTCACTCAATATCGAAGTATTGTAGGTGCTCTTCAATATCTTACAATGACTCGTCCGGATATTGCCTTTGCTGTTAATAAAGCATGTCAATTTATGCACCAGCCTACTTCTGCGCATTGGTTTTCTGTGAAACGAATTCTTCGTTATCTTAAAGGAACTATGCATGAAGGGCTATTATTAAGTTCTTCCAGTCACTTAACACTGGAAGGTTTCACCGATGCAGACTGGGGGGGTCAACCTGATGATAGACGCAGTACCAGTGGCTATCTGGTTTACCTAGGAGGCAACTTAATCTCATGGTCCTCATCCAAACAAAAGGTGGTCTCCCGTAGCAGTGCAGAATCAGAATACCGTGGTCTTGCATTTGCTACAGCTGAAATGATTTGGATACAAGCCCTGCTGCAAGAACTATGTATCTCCATTCCTGCCATTCCTCTTCTATGGTATGATAACATCAGTGCTTATCACATGGCCAAGAATCCTGTGTTTCATGCCAGAACGAAACATATCGAAATAGATCTTCATTTCATTCGTGATCAGGTTACCAGAGGCAAACTTCAGCTTCAATTCATGCCTACTGAAGACCAACCGGCTGATCTTTTAACCAAACACCTCCCAAGTTCAAAGTTCTTATCTCTCAAATCTCAGCTTTGTATAGTTCCAAGCCCTTTTCACTTGAGGGGGGCTGATAAGCCACAGCTATATGTTAAGTCTGTTACGTAGTGCAGAATTTGTTATAACTGCCTTTCAGTTATAACAGTTGTAACTGCCATTCAGTTACAACTGCTGTGATTAGCAACTGCCATTCAGTTACAACTATTGTAACTGCTGTGCTATGTAATGTATATATATATTGTGACTCCTCAGTGATTGAATAATAAGAAATATAGAGAAGCTACGTTTTGCTTTCTCAAATTCAATCTAAGTGGACGCTATCAGTGTATTCTTATAGCTTTCAGTTGTTTTCCCCCCTAAATGAAGCCGTTGAAATATAGAACAATGAAATGGTTTTTACGCTGAATGGGTGTCTCCCATGGAAAAAAAAAAATACAATCAGTTAGTGCTAATTAGAAAATTACTCCAAGAAACTTTATGAAACCACCAAAATAAAAAAGAAAACAGAAACGTTAAAAATGGTGAAAATGACATGGTATTATCTGTCGAGATGATTTAATTTTTTTTTTAAAAAAAATTAATTACTTCTAAGATATTATAAATTAACGTCACACATTAATTTAAGAGATCGTTTTTTTAAAACCTACTAACAATCCAACACAAAGCCATCTAAAATATTTACAAATAGTTATAGCATTTAACTATTTATGTAGAGTTCTCTTTTTAAAATATTCTTTATTTAAAAATGTTTTAAAATAATTCATTTCCGCGTGCATGTCATGCTCCTCCATTGTTTTTTTCAGCCTGTCCCGCTCCAGTATCTGCACACCACGCACTGCCGCTATTTCCGGTGTTTTTTCCGCGTTCCTCCGGGAATAAAAAAAATATTATTTTTTCTCGTTTAATTATTTAAATATTTATTCTAAATGTGAAGTGTGTTTTTGGATTGCACAATGTAATTTATGTATTTGCACAGTAGTTGCGTGATTTACATATATTTTATTTATGTTGAATAATATTTTAAAATGTAAAAGACTACTGTACGTGGAAAATTATGCCATTTGATGTGATATTGCAATTCAACTGCCAAAACACCACGGCTGATAGATATAGACTGCAGTAATAAACAGGAAATATTTAAAAAAATAAAAATATTTCATGCCTTCACAGTCGTTTAGAAAAGAAACAAGATCAAACCTTGATTAAAATTTGGCATGCTAGACTTCCAAACTGGACCACCAGTGAAGGTATAGATTTTATTGGACGACTATAATATTAATAAATATGGGACAACAAATCACTAACTTAATCATGCTTTTTTTTAATTTTTTATTGATTTTCAAATAAGTTATCAAACACAAGCTCACACGCCGCATAGAAGATCATTTACAATATAACTAGTTTTCTTTCTTTTTGATCAAATTAAAAACAATCATAATTTCATTTGTTCTATTCTAGTATCATAAATATCAGAGTTATTAAAAATTTACATGATCATAAACTTTAGAACTCATTAGATTAATTAAGATGCACGCAAGTTGATCCAAACGCTCATATTAATAATAAAAAAAAACAATCATAATTCTCTGTAATTAAATTATTGCAAGAAATTTCAATAAAATAAAAATAAAAAACTACAAAAAATCTAATTTAAGACAAAAAATTTAAATTTTAATAAAATGTATGTTAAAATTCAACGACAAACACCCCTTACTCTCCTATTGACTGTAGAGATAGAATGAAACTGCCAAATATATATATATAAATAAACATGAGGTGGGCTGTACCAACATAATCTCATCAAGCCTATTAAACCATTTTAGAACATGACGAAGAGACTGGTGAGAAATCCCAGTTTTCCATAACCAACTTTTAGATATAATGCTATATTTCCAAAGTAAAGACCCTGTTATATATTTTTATACTCAGTTCACTAAAATGTCCTTGGCGGTAGTTTTTTTTTGAACTTTTATCCTTATCCATTTACGTATACATATATTTGAGAGTCGCGTAATGCCAGTCATCGGTATTCAAAAGGCGGCGAAGGGAAAAGTAAAAGCAACGTGTTAGGTATTCATCGATAATGACAGTCAAACGTGAGACCATTGAATTAATGAGCCTCTTGCTGTCACTGGCAGGTTTCGACAATACGCCAAAGAAAGAAGACTCTACTGTACGTGGAAAATTCGAAGAGTACTGTACATGGAAAATTATGCCATATACGGTATTGCAATTTAATTAATGTGCTTGGTGATTTTTTTAAATATATTAAAATAATATATATTTTTTATTTTTTAAAATTTATTTTTAATATTAATATATTAAAATGATCCAAAATATAAAAAAATAATTTTAAATAAAATAATTTAAAATTTAATAAAAAAAACAGATTCTAACACAACCCCAAACAATAATCAATAAATTATTAACATGAAAATATATTTTTTATTCTAAGAAATAAGCAATTTACAGCCACAATAACAATGATAAATGATAAAGTTTGTATTTTAAAATATTTTTATTTAAAAATATATTAAAATAATTTTTTAATTTATTTTAATTTATTTTTTTAACATCAATATATCAAAACTATTCAAAAATATAAAAAAGTAATTTGAAGTTATTTTTTTAAATAATAAAATGACAGTTCAACCACAACTTCAGATAAGTTTTTAAATAATATATAATGTAATAGATTTAATATAAAACTATTCATATAATCTCATTTAATATTTTAAATTTTTAAATAGAGTTATTAAATATTATTAGAGTTAATATGAGTTAATATGGAGCAAGGTTTAGATTCAGGGTAAGTCGGGAGAATTAATCCAAATATTATTCAGATTTAATTGATTTTTATGCACAGGGGATCGCGTACAATAAAACTATTTCTCTTTTATTTCCAATCAAATTAATTAAGATCTCTTTAATCAAATGAAATACAATGATATTTTTATCAATTTAAGTTTTATAAATTTTAAAATTACTGAAAACTTACATGATTATTAATTTCAGGGCCCGTTGAATTAATCAAGATGAACATAAGTTGACCTAAATATCCATATTAATAAAAAAAAAACAATCATAATTCTCTTTAATTAAATTACTCCAACAAAATTCAATGAACGGCCAAAATAAGGAAGAAAATAAAAATGTTGGCCAAAATGATTTTATAAAATATTTATTTTTTATTTTTTAATATTTATTTTTTAATTAGCATATTAAAACTATATAAAAAACTAAAAAAAATCTAATTTAAGACAATCTCACACGCTGCATATTAAATCACAAATGCATTTTTAATTTTTATTGATTTTCAAATAAGTTATCAAACACAATCTCACACGCTGTATAGGGGATCACGAACAATAAAACTAGTTTTCTTTCTTTATGATCAAATTAAAAACAATCATAATTTTATCTATTTTATTTTAGTCTTAGAGTTATTAAAAATTTATATGATTATTAATTTTAAAAATCGTTAGATTAATCAAGATACATATAAGCTGACCCGGACACCCATATTAATAATAAAAAAAACAATCATAATTCTCTTTAATTAAATTACTCCAAGAAATTTCAATGAACTACCAAAATAAAAAAGAAAATAAAAATGTTAACAATGGTCAAAATGATTTTATAAAATGATTTTTTTTATTTTTTAATATTTATTTTCGACATTAACATATTAAAACTATATAAAAAACTAAAAAAAAATCTAATTTAAGAAAATTTTTTTTTAATAAAATGTATGTTAAAATTCAACGACAAACACCCCTTACTCTCCTATTGACTGTAGAGATAGAATGAAACTGCCAAATATATATATATATAAATAAACATGAGGTGGGCTGTACCAACATAATCTCATCAAGGCTTTTAAACCATTTTAGAACATGACGAAGAGACCGGTGAGAAATCCCAGTTTTCCAGAACCAACTTTTAGATATAATGCTATATTTCCAAATTAAAGAACCTCTTATATATTTTTATACTTCGTTCACTAAAATGTAAAAAAATAATTTTTTTTAAATAACAAAATAACAGTTCAACCTCAAACAATTTCTTAAATAATATATAATGTTATAGATTTAATATAAAACTATTCATATAATCTCATTTAATATTTTAAGTTTTTAAATAATATCAGAGTTATTAAATACATGATGAGAGTTAATATGGAGCAAGGTTTAGATTCAGGGTAAGTCAGGAGAATTAATCCAAATATTTTTTTTAAAAAAAAAACTTTAAAATAACATTATTTTAATTAAAAAATAGAAGAAGATCAAAGAAATTTTTACCAAATTTAAACTAAAATTTACCAGATTAATCGAATCATAAGTACACCTGAGTTTTTAACTGCATGTAACAAAAATTCTATATAATGGCCATCGTAAGTTTGATGACTGCCTGTGTAGATTCTTGTGGAAAAGATCAAAATACTTTCTTTCTTGTCTTCACAGTGGTTTAGAAAAGAAACTTAAGGTTAAACGAGTTTTATTTAAGAGTAATGATTTTACATTGTTCTAAAACAAAAAACACATATTGAAACTTCATGGAAATTGATGGACTGAGGAACCTTCCACAAAAGATCCACTTGATCAAAGATGGGCCCGCCGTTCAATGAACACGCGGACGGCAATGCATGGTGCTCTCCCCTATAAAGAGCCTTTGGCTCCTAACAGGTATTCGATACATTAATTTCAAGCAGAAACAGAGGGGTACAAATGGGATTCAACAGGTTCTCTCTGGCAGTGGTGGTGGTGGTGATGATGATGATTAATGACATGCTTCTATCGCAAGGGTGTTTGGAGGAAGAACGAATTGCTCTTTTGCAGATCAAAACTTCCTTTGGTGACCACCCAAATCTGAAGTCATCCCCGGTACTCTTTTGGGGAAAAGATGCCATCTGTTGCAATTGGGAAGGAGTTACCTGCAGCAATTCCACTACAAGACGAGTCGTCGGAATCGATCTTCGAATTTGGACCTCATCCAAGGGAGATTGGTACCTAAATGCATCTATATTTCTTCCCTTCCAAGAACTCAATGTTCTTGCCTTGACTACAAATAACATAGCTGGCTGTGTTGCGAATGAAGGTTTGCCTCTTCATTAAAGACTTCATCTTTCGTAATTTTAGCACGAAAATGAACATATATAAACTGAAATCTTACATGCATGCAGGTTTCGAAAGACTATCAAGGCTTAACAAATTAGAGAATCTTGATTTACGCTTCAATAACTTCAACAATAGCATCCTATCATCCCTCAAAGGACTTTCATCTCTTAAACATCTATATCTTGATGTGAACCAGTTGAAAGGATCAATAAACATGAAAGGTACTTAAAGACACACAAACACATCATCACAACCAATTGAAAAAGACTCGAAATGTTAGACACAAATGTTCTATTTATTCTTTGATATGATGTTATGGATTGATCCCTATAAGTTTTAATTTCAGAATAACAGGCTTAAGAGTTTTATATTAACTCTTCTTTTTTGTATTATTTCCTTAACTCAGAATTTGATTCATTGAGCAACTTGAAGGTGCTATCGTTAGGTGATAATGAGATCCAAGAATTTGTAACCTTAACAGGTATCAATTAATTAAGGGTCGTTTGATAACTCTTTTATTTCTCTTTTTTACTTTTTTTTTTATGTGTGTTTGTCTTTGATTTTTAAATAACTGAACACACTTGGTCTCAATCATATATTTAAATTAGTGGGAATCCAAAGCTGGGAGGTGTCATTATAACCTTTACTCAGTACCGACTTGATTCTCAATCATACCAACCTCAATTTAGGACACCTTGACCCTAGACTTTGCTACACTTCAAGCACCTTAGATTTAACCTTAGTGCTCTACATCCATCTTAAGTTTAATCTTTCAAGTCTTAGATTAAGATGATATCTTTATAGGGTAGTAATGATTGTTTTTTAAAATAATTTTTTTTGAAAATATATTAAAATAATATATTTTTTAAAAAAATATTTTTGACATCAGCATATCAAAATAATTTAAAAATACTAAAAAATTAACTTGAAATAAATAAATAAATAAATAATAATTTTTTTCTTTTAAAACGCAAAAAAAAAGAGTTCTAAGTATATTTTTTCTTTGTAGTGTTTATTTTGATTTAAAATTTATTTTTATTATATTCCAATCCTAAAAAAATAAGACAAGAGGAAGGGATATGTTGGTTATATTCTGACCATGAAAAAAATAAATTATGATTTTTTTATGCATGGCCTGGGAAAACATATTTTTCTCTACTAAATAAAAAAATAATAAATTTCAATTATTAACATACTAAATGTTGAAATATAAAATTAAAATAAAAAAAATATAAATTAAGATAAGTTTTATTTGAGTAAATAATACTTTGTGGTGCACCATCATAAAAGCGCATTCTCTTTTAGTATTTTATTAATTAATTAAATAAATATGCCAATGTGTGAATAAAATTATTAATTATACCAGACCTCTATGTACCTTTATTTAAATCAAGCTACATCACAATACTACTAACTTGATCGGGGGCAGGGAGCCTCAACCAGTTCATTCTACTATTAACTATTAACCTCCGGTGACTTAGGGTGTATAGTCCAGTAAAAGGGCTCTCCTGTCATCTGCTTGTTGTTTTTCTATAAATATATTAACTCCGAGTGGTTTGATAATTAACCAATTGGGAGTCTGAAAGTACAATGAATGCTATTTTTTTTATTTTGAAATGTATAAAAAAAACTATTTTTTTATTTTTGACATCAACACATCAAAACAATTTAAAAATAATATAAAAAATTAATTTGAAGCATAAACTAATAATCAAATTTTGATGAAAAACAGATTAAATCTCAATGTCAAACATGCATTATGAGCTTATTTGGTGTTGCGGTTGAACCACCATTTCTCTATTGTTTTTTACTTTTTTGTTTTAAATTATTTTTTATGTTTTTTTATTTTTTTATTAATATTCTAATATCAAAAATAAATTTAAAAAAATAAAAAAAATTATTTTAATACATTTTCAAACAACAAACACTTTAAAATATAATTTCTACTACACTTTCAAACAGGCTTTAATTAGGTGATGAATCATAATTGTTAAATTTAGTTTGATACCAAACCATTGGATTAACCTATAATTTTTTTCTCAATATTTCAAATAATTAACGAATTTGAGGTGAGTGATAATCATGTAGTTGGTTTTCAAATCAAAGATTTGTCTCTTAATTAAATTCTTTGAAGACAAAAATGAACATTTAGGATTTGAAATGTAATTGATTTTGAAATTAATCACTAACCGCTTGCTATAAATATCATGCAGGCTCTGAAGGACCATCAAGGCTTAACAAATTAGAGACTCTTGATTTAAGCTCAAATAACTTCAACAATAGCATCCTATCATCCCTCAAAGGGTTTTCATCTCTCAAACATCTATATCTTTATGGCAACCAGTTGCAAGGATCAATAAACATGAAAGGTACTTAGACCCACACAAACACATAATCATAACTAATTGAAAAAGACTCGAGATGTTACATATAAGTTTTAATTTGAGAATAAAAGGCCTAAAAAGTTTATATTAACTCTTTTGTATTCTTTTCTTAACTCAGAATTTGATTCATTGAACAACTTGGAGGCGCTATGGTTGCATGAAAATAAGATCCAAGATTTTATAGCCTTAACAGGTATCAATTAATTAAGGGTCGTTTGATAACTCTTTTATTTCTTTTTTTTACTCTTTTTTGTGTGTGTGTGTTTTCAATTTTTAAATAACGAAACGCACTTGCTCTCAATCATATATTTAAATTAGTGGGAATCCAAAGAGTAAGCAGTAATCAGTACCGACTTGATTCTCAACTAGTTCATTCTACCATTCACTGTAAAAGGACTCTCATGTCATCTACTTGTTGTTATCCTATAAATATATTAAAATTCATAATACATTCAGGATTTCTAAAGATCTGAACTTGTGTAGATAAAATATATAACTCTCTCGTTTACTATATATATATAAAAAAAATTAACTCTGGGGAGTCTGAAAGTACAGTAAATGTTATTTTTTTTATTTTAAAATGTATAAAAAAATATTTTTTTAATATTTTTTTAAATTTATTTTTTACATCAGCACATCAAAACAATTTAAAAATAATATAAAAAATTAATTTGAAGCAAAAACCAATAATCAAATTTTGATGAAAAACATATTAAATCTCAATGCCAAACAGGCACTACGAGCTTATTTGATGTTGCAGTTGAACTGTCGTTTCTCTATTGTTTTTTATTTTTTTGTTTTAAATTATTTTTTTATGTTTTTTTATTGTTTTAATGTGCTAATATCAAAAATAAAATTTTTAAAAATAAAAAAATATTATTTTTTTACATTTCCAAACAACAAACACTTTAAAATATAATTTCTACTACACTTTAAAAAAGACTCTACTTAGGTGATGAATCATAACTGTTAAATTTAGTTTGATACCAAACCATTGGATTAACCTATAATGTTTTTCTCAATATTTCAAATAATTAACGATTTTGAGGTGAGTGATAATCATGTAGTTGGTTTTCAAATCAAAGATTTGTCTCTTAATTAAATTCTTTGAAGACAAAAATGAATATTTAGGATTTGAAATGTAATTGATTTTGAAATTAATCACTAACCGCTTGCTATAAATATCATGTAGGCTCTGAAGGACCATCAAGGTTTAACAAATTGGAGACTCTTAATTTAGGCTTCAATAACTTCAACAGTACTAGCATCCTATCATCCCTCGAAGGGCTTTCATCTCTCAAATATCTATATCTTTATGGCAACCAGTTGCAAGGCTCAATAAACATGAAAGGTACTTAGACCCACACAAACACATCATCATAACTAATTGAAAAAAACTCGAAATGTTAGACACACATATGTTCTATTCTTTGATTTGAAGTTATGAATTGATACTCATAAATTTCAATTTGAGAATAAAAGCCCTAAAAGTTTTATATCAACTCTTTTGTATTGTTTCCTTAACTCAGAATTTGATTCATTGAGCAACTTGGAGGAGCTATCGTTGGTTGCAAATGGGATCCAAGATTTTGTAGCCTTAACAGGTATCAATTAATTAAAGGCAACTTGGAGGAGCTATCTCTATTTTATTAATTAATTAAATAGTTGTGCCAAAGTGTGAATAATATATTAATTATACCAAACCTCTATGTAACTTTATTTAAATTAAGCTACATCACAATACTACTTTAGATTCCGGGCTTGTTTGTTGTTATTATTGAACTGTTATTTTGTTATTTTTTGAATTGTTTTGCTTTGAAAATAAATTTTTAAAAATAAAAAAAATATTTTAATATATTTTTAAATAAAAAAAACATTTTGAAACGTAATTTTTACGATACACACTCTCAAACGGGCTCTAAGTTATGAAATGAATAATTATTTAGCTTGATACTTGATTTTTTTTTCAATTTACAACTACACTTCAAATAATTAACAATTTTGAAATGATTGATGATCATGTAGTTGGTTTTCAAATCAAAGACTTGTTTCTTAATTAAATTTTTTGAAGATAAAAATGAATATTTAGGTTTGAAATGTAATTGATTTTTTTTAAAATTAATCACTAACTGTTTGCTATAAATATCATGCAGGTTATCAAGGACCATCAAGGCTTAACAAATTGAAGAGTCTTGATTTAGGCTATAATAGAATCAACGATAACACCTTATCATTCTTCAAAGGGTTTTCATCTCTCAAGCATCTATATCTTTATAATCAGTTGGACGGATCAATAGACATGAAAGGTTACATGGCTACATATATTCCTTTACACACACACACTAGTTTTTTTACAATTGATAAGATGATTTTATTTTATTTTTTGTTTGTAATTTTAGAATATAGTCTCGAAACTACCTAGTTAATTGGAATTAAATAATCAAAACTGATATTATACATGAAAATAATTAAAGTCCCTTTTAATAATTACTACTAGCAACATACTTCCACAACTATTATTTGTTTTCTAAAATATTCTTAATACTTTATTATTAGAATAATAAGGATATGTATTTCTAATAGTACTTCTAAAATTTATTTGGTTTTGTTGTGCTTTCACATAAAACACCTACTTTAATTAATTATAGAGAAGCAAGGAATTACATAATTATCTCGTAATCATCTTTTACATGTTTTTTCTAGAATAGCATGCTTGCCTTCTCTAAAAACAAATTCTTTATCAATTATAATAATCTTTTACTCTATTTTTTTGATTTATTAATATGAATAACTTATTTTCTTAAACTCAATTTTACTCAAACGATAGGAATAAATTAAGTTAATCTATTAGCATTTTTGTCAAGCTATTAGAAGAACTAAACATGTATATAAGAAAAGAATATTTAATACATGGAATTAGGAATCTTTAATAGTATATTATTAAAATAATAAGGATATGGATTTTTTTTCTTTAGATAAATATATGAACAAGGATAATATATTTGTTTTTCATATCAATGGAAAATAATCCTTATTCTTTCGATTTTCTTTTCTAAAAATTTTATTTGTTTTCAATTTACTCATTCAATTACAATTTGTAAAATATTTTGTTTTCAATTCGGTTTTTATTCTTTAATTTCTATTTTTTTCCTTAGTTTTTTTGTTAAAATTTTTATTAGTTTTAAATTTCAATCAAGGTTTATGTTATTTTGTTTTTTAATTTGACCATCATTATTTTGATTTATTTTTTTCATTTGTGAAAGTTATTTTTCTTTTCAATTTAATACCCCAATTGAAAATTTTTGCTTGCCCTCTAATTTATTTTTTTATATTAATTTTCACCCTCATTCTTTTAATTATAATTTTTTTTTATTTTTGATCATTTTGTGTAATTGATTTTTTTTCTCAGTTTCATCCTCTAGCTTCTGATTTGTCGTGGATCAGGTTTCATGATTTTTTCATTTATGGTACTTCTAAACTAATGACCCAGGTCATAAGTTTTAAAGTTAATGCGGTTCAACATCCTTTTTTCTTGCTCATTTTCTTTTCCAATTTTATCGTTCTATATTATTTTTTAAAAATAGCATTATTTTTATTTTATTTTATTTAATCAGTTTCATATGTGTTTTTATTTCTATTATCTTTTTATTGATTTTAATAAAAAATTCAATAAATACAACTGGATAAATATTTTATTTTACGAGATCAAATATTTTGATCTACATCTATCTTTTAAATTTTCAAGTTTTCTTGTAGTTATTATTAACGATTTTTTTTCATTTATTTATATGGATAATTATCAATTTATTTATTTAGATACTTGTATAAACTTTTCAATTTACACTTTGAATTTTTTATGTAAAAAAAAAACACATCAAAATAGCTTGCATATCTAGTTTTTTTAAAAAAAAAATTATACAACTCGCATTGAAATATGGGCCAAATAACTACACACACACAAGATGCAATTCTAAGTGTATTAAATGGGAAAGGCATGAATTGTTTAATAGTCAATATATTTAAACCTAAACCCATATTTTGTATTAAATTTATATGAATGCACAATGTGAGGGTGTGGGGACGTATGCAGAGAACTTAATTTTGATCGATGTTCAAACTAGTTTGAGGATATCTTTTACCATTAAACCAATAAAATAAAAGATTTAACATGTAAACTGGGTTTCTTTAGCCCTATGTATAGACAAAACATAGAAAAAATAAAATATTCATGCCAAAGTTGAAAAAAGAGAAGACTATGAGAAGAGGTTTTAAATAAATAGTTTGAATTTAGTTTATGTTATCACATAAACCAATTGAATTATTTAAAAGTTATATTAGATATTTTTAGATAAAATGTAAAAATAATAATAATGAAGAAAATCATCTCTTACACTAGTTCAATCATTATTAATAAGTCCTCCAAGTTGTTTAAAAGTTTATGATAATATAGGATTTGGATTATGTAATTTTTGAAACTTTATTATTTTGTTAATTATGTTTTTTCTTTCTTAATAAAATTACAAAATCAATTGATACAATAGTATCTCTTTAGAGTAATAAGAATGTCATTCTAAATGCATCAAGAAAATTATATATATAATTTTATTACTTTTTTTATTTTAGTTTTAGGGAAAAATCTCTTAAAACCAAATTCAAATTAACAAGAAAAAGTTAAAAATTGAAACTAAACACCAATTAAAAATCTCTTAAAACCAATTTCAAATATAATCAAATCATTAAGAAATTGATTACATGTGAATAATTAAACAACCACATTATATTACTACCTCAATGCAGAGCTATATAACTAGTTTAGTAATAGTTTCCTAGTCCTCGCATATAAGAAGAGCCTTCATTAATCCTATATTGCTCGCCCTATGTACGATCCTATAGTTTCCATTACATTATTATATGCTAAATTTCTTTTAACATGGATAATTTGCAGGCCTTTGTGAGTTGAAGCATCTCCAGAAACTAGATATCAGCTACAATGATCTCAAAGGTTCTTTGCCTTCGTGTTTCTCAAATTTGACAAACCTTCAAGTTTTAGATATCTCTTTCAACAACTTCACTGGAAAAATATCATTGAGTCCCATTGGAAGTCTCACGTCCATTCAAGAACTAAGACTTTCACACAATCACTTCCAAATCCCAATCTCACTTGGCCCATTTTTGAACCTTTCAAAACTCAAGCTTTTAGATGGTGACCGTAATGAGATATACGAGTCAACAGAGCTGGTACACAATTTAATTCCAAGGTTCCAGTTACAGAGGCTTTATTTGCCACGTACTGGATTCGGCGGGACATTTCTGAAATCCCTGTACTATCAGCATGACCTTCAATTTGTTGATCTCTCACACATCAAAATGACAGGAGAATTTCCTAGCTGGTTGTTACAAAATAACACAAAACTTGAAGAGCTTTATTTGGTCAACAATTCTCTTTCAGGATCTTTCCAATTAGCAAACCATTCCCTTGTGAGGCTGTCACATTTGGATATCTCGAGAAATCACATCCAAAATCAAATTCCCACTGAAATTGGAACATGTTTCCCGAGGTTAGTGTTTTTGAACCTATCCAGAAATGATTTCAGTGGTAGCATTCCCTCTTCGATCAGCAATATGAGCCTCTTGAAAGTCTTAGATTTGTCCAACAATGGCTTGTCAGGCAACATACCCGAGCAGTTGGTGGAAGGCTGTTTGTCATTAAAGGTTCTCATGCTTTCAAATAATCATTTGAATGGCCAGTTTTTCCTGAGAAGTTTCAACTTAGAATACTTGACCGATCTGATATTAAGAGGGAATCAGTTAACTGGAACTCTTCCGAATAGCTTGTCTAATAGTTCTCGTTTGAAAGCATTGGATGTCAGTCTCAACAATTTATCTGGTAAGATACCGAGATGGATAGGGTATATGTCTTCTCTTCAATATTTAGACCTTTCAGAGAACAATCTTTTTGGAAGTCTACCATCCAACTTTTGTTCTTCAGGGATGATGATAGAAGTTTATTTATCAAAAAATAAACTAGAAGGATCACTGATTGGTGCACTCGATGGTTGTCTGTCGCTAAAGAGATTAGATCTTAGCCATAATTATTTTAAAGGTGGCATTCCCGAGTCAATTGGTTCTTTGTTAGAGTTAAGCTTTCTTCTTTTAGGTTATAATAATCTAGAAGCTGAAATCCCAAGACAGCTATGCGAACTAAAGAAATTAAGCTTGATTGATCTTTCTCATAATAATCTGTGTGGTCATATTCTTCCATGCCTACATCCTAGAAGCGAGTGGTATAGAGAATGGGACAGTGCTCCAGGTCCTTCAGCATATGCTCCTATGCCCTTGGAAGATCCTTCTGTTAATAAATCTGTTGAGATTACAACAAAGAGTATATCATGTTCATACAAGGGAATCATCCTCACTTTCATCTCCGGTATTGATCTCTCCTGCAACAATTTGACAGGAGAGATTCCTTTTGAGCTTGGAAACCTCAGCAACATCCAAATGTTGAATCTATCTCATAACAGTTTAACAGGTCCAATACCACCTACATTTTCAAACCTGAAGGAAATTGAAAGCCTGGATCTTTCCTACAACAACTTGAACGGGGAAATTCCTCGTCAGCTTCTCGACTTAAACTACCTTTCTGCTTTCAGTGTAGCCCACAATAACTTATCTGGCAAAACGCCAGAAATGGTTGCACAATTCTCAACATTCAACAAGTATAGCTACGAGGGGAATCCGTTGCTTTGTGGACCACCACTCGCCAGAAATTGTACTGGAGCAATACTGTCATCACCGGTGCCAAGGTTTCAGACTCACAAAAAGGAGGAAAATGGCGTTATTGATATGGAGGCTTTCTATGTGACATTTTCAGTGGCATACATCATGGTCCTGTTGGCAATAGGTGCAGTTCTATACATAAACTCGCAATGGCGACAAGCATGGTTTCACTTTATTGGGGAGAGCATCAATAATTGCTATTACTTTCTTGTGGACAATTTACCTATGCCAGCCAGGTTCAGACGATTTCAGCCTTGTGTCTAAAACGGTATTGGCTTAGTGTATACTTTGTTTAGTGTTTACATTTTCAAGTTGTGATTCATCAATAAACCAATCTTTATAATTGGTGTTAATATATGTTCAAACACTATGTGCCATCCTACAAATAATGTTCTGTTTTTTTCTTACCTTACTGCCAATCAAGGTTGCAATGAAACAAATCATTTATTTTCAATTATGTTTCGAAGACTAATTTCTCTAATAGTTATATAGTTGCACCTATCTTTGAATTAGAGATTTGTTAAACTTTTTTACTTTTGATACGTTAAAGAGAAATTAGTATACCAAGACTCAAGGCATGGAAAAGACAATAATTATGCATTGATTTTTTTATTGAGTATTTGCTTGAACATATATGCAGTGCTATGTTGACTTTAGTGTTACAGCTAATAAAATTACAATATGGTTTCTTTTATAAAAAAATATGAAGGATCATGTTGGTGAGATATCATGAAAGTAGACTAGTTCTCTATATCTAGAGTTATAATTAATCAACAAAATAAATGTTATATATCCAATAAATATTTTCATAGTTTTAAAAATGTGAAAGGTCATAGTTGCGAGTTTGTGTGATGTGCTTCTGGAGATGAGACTTAATATAGATATAAGTAGGCTCTCTATCAAGTGTTATTTGTTTCGAAAACTTAATTGTAGTGCTAATTAATGTATTAAGCGTTAATATATGCTATTAATATGATGAGATAAAATTAAATTTTACTATCGAATGGGTGTATAGGTTTCATTGGAATGAATATCTAAGGCATTTACTAAAACTTTCTAGTTACATTTATATTCTGGAGTGTTACATGGTTATTTTGATTTGGATGATGAATATCTGTACATTAAGATAATATTTGAAAGTTTGATAATTTCTGTTTTTGAATGTTTTTTAAAAGTTTTTTTTTAAAAAAATATTAATTTGATTTTTTTATTTTTCAATAATTTTAATGTGCTAATATAAAAAATAACCGAAAAATATTATTTTTGATTAAACTCAACCCTAGCTAGTTTGATCCGGCAATTCCTTTTTTTACCAGTCGATTTGTAGGGAAAAAAAAGTTGGTTATAAGAAAAATTCAATTTTTATGTACTATAATGAAAGACGCAGGTATATGATATAACTTACAAAATTCTATTATGAAAAAAGCAGTCTTTCTCGGCCGGGTATTAAAAATAACTCTGGAGAAGGTACGCAAATCTTTCAGGAATGGAAATATTTTCTTTGTATTTATGCCAGCATTCAATCACACACATTATTGGAGACTCAAATCATTGCAGCAACATGTCTAACTTTAAGCAATGAGAAATCAAATAATGAACTTGTGATGTTATTTGATTTTCTGTCTGTTGAAACAAAGCTTTCTTCTTTTCTGATTTACCTATTCACTATGGTTCCAAGTATGCTCTTTTATTAATTGGCAATCCTACGGCTAAGCCTGGTGTTGGCAAGGTCAATTCAAGCATGTCTTGGACATTAGATCTCAATCCTGTTTCTCCGGCAGTGGAAGCTATCTAGGCTTTCCAATGCAGAGCAATGGTCTCCATCAAAACCATTTGTAGGACATTTATGTTTTACCTGATTGTCTGATCGGGGAAGCTTGAAACCTTTAAATGACTTGCGAATGTCTAATTCATCCACAAATGGAACCAAACATTCAAATATTGTTAGGGTTTTGTATTGTGGAGAGTTAAGGATGTGCATCAAGACAACCTTGCTGTCCTTCAATAAGAGCACCCGAAAACTCTGAAGTGGCATGAAAGTCAGTTGTCAACTAACCAACATCTTCCAACTCCTCCTAGTTTTAATAGGATTGATCTTCTTGTACACTAAGTCCACTTTTCATTTTGTTTCCCTGATATTCTTTTATTTTTTATCTTCCTGGGTGTGGAAGCCATTATTACACCTATGAGTACTAGTTATATGTTATGCTTTTTTTTGTGTAATGTTTCATTTATTTTCCTTTCAGGTTTTTGAGTACTTCGCATCTTTTAAAACGCCTGATGGTGAAGTTCTTATGACACCAGCAGACTTGATGCGAGCAGTTGTTCCTGTATTTCCTCCATCAGAGTCGAATCGCATTAGAGAGGGATTTCTGAGAGGGGAAACAGTCCCTGAAGAATTGCATTGTGCACATTCAAGATTTTCCATGCTTTTTGACACTAACAGTGATGGACTTATTTCTTTTTCAGAGTACTAATCTATTGTCTCTGTTGAATTTGCTGGCCTTATGAATCTCTTCAACATCAATCATGTTGCATCACATGTTCTGTTACAGAAACTTGTGTTCTTACTTCGCCCTTTCCATGTTCAACGTTTAGGTACATCTTCTTTGTCACCCTGCTCAGCATTCCTGAATCAAGTTTTTCTGTTGCATTTAAGATGTTTGACCTCGACAATAATGGGTGAGTTGCTTGTAGTTTCAAGATCTATGTGCAGTTGCAGATGACCAGACCAAGAAGCTACTCACAGTAAAGACATTTAGTTCAGTAGAAATATGAATTGCTTTTCTCTTGAAGAAAATTTTTCATTTACTGATTTCTGGGGACACAGTCCACATTTTTATTAATTCAGCTTCTGCAGAACATCAAAACAATTTTGAAGTTCATTGATACTTATAGTACAATTTGCTTCTTGATTCTCTTATTTCTATTTGTGCTTATTTAAATGCTCGAGTGTTTATAACAGACAAATTGACAGAGAAGAATTTAATAAAGTGATGGGTTTAATGAGAGCTCAAAACAGGCAAGGGGCAAGCCACAGAGATGGAAGGAGATTTGGGTTGAAAGTAGCAGAGCCTGTGGAGAATGGTGGCCTCTTAGAATGCTTCTTTGGCAAAGATGGCAGGACCTGTCTACAACAAGAAAGATTTGTCCAATTTTTGAGGGACTTCCATGATGAAGTATGTGCTTATATTTCCACCACCTTATTACAGTTTCTGTTGCAATCTGTGTTTATATTTCCAACCTTCTATTACAGTTTCTGTTGTAATCTCCCATGAAGGGTTTTAAATTAACAGGATTTTTGTTCGGAAATGTCAGGAATGTCATAATATTGATTCGATAGAGGATAAGTTTCCTTTTCCAGTCTAATTGTGCTCTGATGAATCATCAATTCTTGATTCTGTTCATGATCATTGTTTCATTGTACTCGTATACAATTCACAAGAACTGAATCTGTTGAATTTTACAGATTTTACGCCTGGCCCATTATGATTACAGATCATGTGGTACTATATCAGCTAAAGATTTTGCCTTGTCCTTGGTTGCATCAGCTGACATTAGACACATTAGCAAGCTACTCGATCGGGTAGATGAAGTAAGCAATGAACCACAGATAAGAGACATACGAATTACCTTCGAGGAGTTCAAAAACTTCGCAGAGCTACGTAGACAGTTGCAGTATTTATCTCTCGCCATTTTTAGCTATGGAAAAGTGAACGGGGTGCTAACCAAAAAAGAGTTCCAGAGAGCTTTATCGCAGGTAAATATTTAGCTGATTGTTACATTTCTTCAAGCTTTGTTGACATCCCATTAACTGTCTTACTTCTCATACTGATATGTGGTTTAAGTTTTACTAGGTATGCGGCATCTCCATCACCAATGATTTGGTTGACATAATATTCCATGTCTTCGATGCTAATCGCGATGGGAACTTAAGTTCGGATGAGTTTGTAAGAGTTCTGCAGGGACGTGAGACAGCAAGCCGGGTCCCTAGAGAACCAGGATTGAAGGGATTGATTTCTTGTTGTGCAAACTGCGCCAAAAATTACTCATCTGCAAAGCGTCTCCTCTAATATATTGGCCAATACATGGTAAACCTGGACATTTATGCAAATCATATCACCATAGGTATGACAGGTTAGTGACTAACCAACATCTAGTTGCCTGGTAGCAGATTGTCATTTTTGTCTTTTTTTCTTCATGGGGTTGCACTAGAAGTATTCACTACTGAGATAGGTATTAAAGATTGTCAGGTTTCGTCTGCAGATTGAAGTGAAGGCATCATGGATAGCCCAGAAAAACCATGGCATTCGGAAACATCCTCAGACTCCAATCCAACATGTATTTGCTCCTTCAAGTCACACCAAGTTGTCTCATTTAAGTTTAGAGGTGAAATACTCCCCGGACATTTCCTCTCCTACTCAAAGTCATATAGGACAGAGATGGGATTAGTATGCTTATTCTTGCCATGAATATAGTACAGTACAGAGGCTTCGGTTTGTTTGTAGAAAATCATGCCATCAATAATTTCCACGATTTTCACGGCCTTGCGTATGGATGTATCCGAGGAGTCTATGTTTGTTGTTAAGCCTGCATGGCCTTGTAAAACATCTCTGGTATTGTGCTCCTTTTCCCCTTTCCTTCTTTTCCTATTTTTCCTTTGGCAAAAGCAGTGTACAAAGGTGTTCTGCAATTTGCCTTCCTCTACTGTTCAATATGTTGTTTAATATTTCATTATGCTCCTTTATCACGTACTTCGCATCTGCCTCTAGGATTGAATTTCAACCAAATTCAATCGATTTATATGGAACACGGGTTTTTCATACTTTCGAAGTTCAAAAGCTAGTCAACATGTTCTTTCAGGAGGAGGCATTTTTTTGTTTTTTGGAGCTCAAAAGGTGCATTTAGAACTTGGGACAGAACCACTAATCAAGTTCCAGTAGTAACTTTCTTCATCATTCTCTACAAAAAAACTGAAGCTAAAGATCTAAATAGAATATCCAAAGTCCATCCTCACTAGTAAACAAGCACTTCATGAAAAATTGCTGATGAACCAATACATGAATGATAATGTACACTGTTAAATTCCAACATAAATTTCTAATGTAAGAAAGCTCGTGCAAGCAGTATGGTGCAGATGGTTTACCAAGTGAATAAGCAAATGAATATCTGCATTCATCATTCAAGCGATGGTGAGTATTTTTAGCATAAAAGTCAACACTGATAATATGTGTGTCCATGCAACATAAGCAACCCAGAATACCATGTCCACACTTGTTTATAATACAGATAAACACAGGAAATGCAAGATATTCACGTTTATGTTCATGCAGGCATTATTTGTGATTAAGGAGTCTGTATATAGCATCTCCCACAGCATCTGAATGATGCAAATGGCAAGTGCATTATATTTTTATGTCTTTGTAATAAAAAAAGGAAATGCCACATTAATAATAATCATTGGACAACAAAGCTATTACAATCATGAAAGTTAAATACGATAGCATCATTCTAATGTGCCAAAATCTACACAGCAAGCAAATCCATGGATTATCAGACACATCTCAATCTTGGAACTGATGTGGGATTCATAGGTGCCCATTAATCATACGGAGTATGATCCTTTCAGCACATTGATGTGGGTATGAAAGAAATTAATTAATCAAATTTAAGTGTTTCATCATCCAAATCTTTAGTCATTTGTAAGACTAAGAGAGTTCATGCACCCAAAGGAACAAGCAATTAGATATTTTCAGCTTCATCAACAAAATGATTGTAGTAGTTAAATAAATGTCAGTGTTAATCCCCGACCCCCTTGATCTCTAACACACGCATAGAAACAGAAGAGCACACGCAATGCAGACTCATGTGCATGGATGTATATAATGAGCTAAAGCAGGCCATAAAAGACATCACAATCATCAATAGCCACTCCAATGCTAAAAAGAACAGTTATTTATTTACAGAAAAGCAAGGTGGACTACAGCAACAATTATTCATCAAGAAATGAGAAAAAGACTACAAGGATAGAACATAACAATTTATACCATTCATTTCCTCATACTGGCCAGACTCAAGTGCTGTGCAAGCGCATCCCTAATCGTCTGTCCAGTCTCATCTCCCTCTCCCTCAAAAACCAGCAATTCCTCCTCTTTTAAGCACCCACCCACACTCTCCTCCGGCAATGGCTCACCCCACTTAATCAAGAAATTATGCAATACACACCCCATAACAATCACAAAAGGCAAAAACTCCAAACTATCCTCTTTCCACCTCCTTGCCAAAAGTTGCCACCTCGCCTTAACTCTCCCAAACGCAGTACTAACCAACTTCATTGCTCTACTATGTGCCACATTGAACTCTCTCTCCGCTGAACCAAAACTATCCTGCTCACTGTAAGGAGTTAACAACCAAGGCAATAATGGGAAACAAGAATCTCCCATTACATACTGAGGGATTGAACAGCCATCGCTTAGCATATAAGTTGGCCCTTTTAACAACTCCGACTCCCTTGAATCCTCAACACCCAAATAAAGTCTAGTTTGTCTAAAAATGGCTACTGGCTCCATACTACTAGGCCACCCTGCAGAAATATCCAAAAACCTCCCTTCAGAATCCACTAAAGCCTGAACCAATATTGACCCATTTCTCCCAAAAACTTCTCCATCAACCCCAAACCTCCCAAACCCCAAAGCACCACAGCAATTTGGGAGCGAAATCCACCCAAAGCCCACCACAATTCTCTCCAAATCACGGCGAAACTCAAACAAGTCCCCAAGTTTATCATTCACGGCTTTACAAACTGAATAAAACGCAAGGCAGGACGCCTCGGAGGAGTCCAGACCAAACTTACGCGCCACAGTTTTATAACACGCGCCGTGGGCGAGGCGGAAAAGGGCGGATGCAAGAGCGGTTTCTGGAAGGATTGTAGATGGAAGAAAGAAAACGAGGGAAGGAGAAAGGAGAGAAAGGAGGCGGTAAAAATTGGGTCTTGAAAGGCGAAAGAATTGGACCCAACGTTGGTCAAAATCTAAGGTGGCGGATGAAACGAAGCGCTGGAAAAGGGAGGGTTGTAAAGGGAACTGAGAGGAGGGAGGGGGGAGAGAGGAGAGGAGAGATTCTAGCTGGAGGGATTGGGAAGGGAGGAGGTAGAGGTCGTTTTGGGAAAGGAACGAGTAGGCTGCTGATGAGGCGGTGTTGAGGATGGAAATGACGTGTTGTGCGGTGGCAGTGGTGAGTTTGGGTTTTCTGGGTTTGCGTTTCTTGGTGGTGGGGTTTGGGGTGATGGGTTTGGAGGAGTCGCCGGTGGTGGCCATTTTGGCTGAGTGGGAGAGAGGTCAGAGGTGAGTGTTGTGAAGTGCTTTGTGGTGCTGAGACTGCAATTGTCGAAACATTACATGGTACCCATGTAAATTTTCATTCTGTTTGGAATTGTATTCCACAGTACTTTTAAAAACTTTTTTGTATTTTATTTTTTTAATATATTTTTTAAATTTAAAAATAAATTTTAAGAAAAAAAATAAATTACTTTAATATATCTTAAAATGAAAATGTTTTTAAAAAACAACACACATTAATAAACATCCTTGTATGTATTAAATTTAAGTAATTATTTTTTTGGTATGATTTTAGTAGAGTAATCATTTTCGGTTCGGTTCGGTTTTTATCAAAAAAAAATAATCAAATTGAATTTTGTTTTAAAAAAACCAAAACCGGTTCAAACCGATCGATTTTGGTTCGGTTCGGTTTGGTTTTTTAGGACAAAAACCAGTTCAAACCGGTTTGGCTCGATTTTTTTTGTTTGGCTCGGTTTTTTCTGGTTTGACTCGGTTTTTTATTTCGGTTCGGTTTTTTCGGTTTCAGGCTTACAAAACCGAAACCAAACTGGTCGGTTTTTTCAAAATTTTAATTGTTTTAATCTGTTTTTTCGGTTTTGTTTTTTCAGTTTTTTTTTTCGGTTTTCTCGATTTATTTGGTTTTTTGATTTTTTTACTTACCCCTAAATTTTAGATAATATTTGAAATTATAGTTGTGATTATGGTTATAATTATTTTTTAAAATATTTTTATTTAGAAATATATTAAAATAATAATATTTTTATTTTTAAAATTTTATTTTTGATATTAGTACATCAAAATAATATAAAATTATAAAAAATATTAATTTTAAACAAAAATAAAATTTTAAAAATCTTCAAAAACGATTTTGTAGAAACAAAACACTCTTAATTTTTTATATAATTTAATGGAACTTGTAATTGTAATGGTATGAAAAACTTGTTTCATTTAAAGGACTAAATTTAACTATACTAAAATATAGATATACCAAATTTAAGTACACTAAAATTGAATAACTTAAATGTAATTAAGTATATAATCCACCTTTGACATGTTTTGGAGCATTATAGCAATTGTTTTTCACTTGTAAGTAATAAAAAATAATATTTTTTTATTTTAATATATCAAAATTATTTAATATTTTTAAAAAATTATTTTTAGTAATAATATATTAAAATAAATCAAAATATATATATATATATATATATATATAAAATAATACAATTTCCAACTAATATTAAACTGGAGCTTTATCTAGTGCCCTTCCAACTAATACAATTTCCAATCCAATTAGAAAAACCCAAAAGCAACGTGATCGCCAAGAAAGGAAATTACACAAAACCCCAAAAGAAACCAGCTTCTCATTCACTTCTCACTCTTGCACAAATACAAACACAATGTCTTCTTCTTCTTCTGCTTCAATTGCAAAGCTGAAGGTAGCAGGGACATGGGCAGGACTGTTAGAGGTAGAAACAGAGAATTGGACTGTGCCCATGTTGAGAGAAGAGATTGCAAAGAGATCAAACATGGGTACTGAGTCGATCAACCTAATTTTTGCTGGAAAAGTTTTGAAAGACTGTACTAGTGAGGAAAAAAGCAGTCTTTCTCAGCTGGGTATTAAAAATAACTCTAAAATTCTTGCTTGTCGTGTCTCTGTTGAGGAGGGTAAAACTTTAAAGAACGAATTGTTGGCTGATGATGAAAGGAACCGTAGACTTGCTCGTATTAGGTGAGTTCTCTTTTTCTTTTTATTTTGTTTATATATATTTGGTTTTTTGAAATCGTGTGGCTCAAGGTTTTTCTTTTTTTATATTGACTTGATATTGACTTAATTGGAGTGCTGTCGATGATCGGTTTGTAAGTTTTTGATAGGTTTTATTGTTTTGAATTTAGAGAGCAAATTCTTAAGTGTTATATTTCTTGGGAATTTTGTGTCAAATTTGGTCTCTTTAGGTACTTTTTATCGGTCCTTGGGTTCTTGGTGCTAATAGATTTTTGAGATTTCGCAAACAATTTGATTTGGGTTTTGAATTGTGTAGGTAGATTGAACAACAGTGCTTGAATTTTGTATGGATTGTTATTGATGCAGACTTAGGTATTTGAGCTTTTTTTATAAACTAAGCAGATGAATCAATGAGTGAAGTATTTTGATATGATGGTCAAATCTGTTGGAAGAAGATAGAATTTGAGTTTGAACTCGGTTAATTCTTTATCTGGAAATTTATATAACTCAGGAATGACTAAGCCAAGTTGTTCCAACCCCCAACTAGACTTTTGGATTTATTTGTTGTGCTTCTGCTACATGTTTGTTGAAGATAAATCTCTCAGATGTGCTGACTGAGGATAACATCGTTCTGAACATGTCTTTGTAATTTGCTAATTGTTGCATTTCACATGTGGTTTCTTTTAACTTGGCAGGGCAGCTGTTACTGCATTGTCCAAGAGGCATGCAGATGGTGCATTACCTATAGAAGACTTCGATATTGAACTTGAAGATCAGAGTGGGAAGAAAGTGCACTTTTCTGAGACTGATAGACTGTAAGATACTGAAGTAAATTGTGCTCGTAACTTTTCTAGATTGTTTCGATACCTGACAAAAATTCCATGGTTAAGAGTTTAAGCGTCTATCATCCTACTCAATAAGAAGTAAGATCTGAACCACTATTT
This sequence comes from Populus tomentosa, assembly GCA_018804465.1. Classification (NCBI taxonomy): domain Eukaryota; kingdom Viridiplantae; phylum Streptophyta; class Magnoliopsida; order Malpighiales; family Salicaceae; genus Populus; species Populus tomentosa. The sequence goes on from CM032003.1 coordinate 11,849,388, forward strand.
GGCAGGGCAATAATGACAGGTCTGATGCTCCATACAAGTGGAAAGCGATTTATCAGAAAGCAAATGTTTACTGATGCACTAGAAGTTCTTACTATGGGAGAGGTTAGTTCCTTGTGCATTTATTTAAATGGTCAATTTATTGCAATTGATTTGTATATTTAACTTTTATGGTCTAATCAATTGTTTTGGAGTAAGTTACTGGTGCATCTTTTAAGATATTCCGATTGAAATTTTTTAGGGGACAGTTTTTGTATCTACATATTATACTTTTTCATAGATTTCCTTTAATTAACTTATCACAATTCCCTTTATTTTTCGTATTTCCTCTGCTTGTCTATTACAATTGGCATTGTGCTCCTTTTCAAAACTTTTCTCATGCATATGAAATGATTTTTAGACTTATTGGATGTCTTTTTTTGGCTTTTGGAAACTTGATTGTTGCTTATCAATTGAGAAACCCTCCAGTAATTGACGAAGGAAATGAATATCCTGTTGATTTCTATGTTGCAGGAGGCTTTCTCTCTATGCAATCCCAAGTCCATTGAAGTGAGTGAGCTATTTTTTTGCTTTAACTAAGATGGTTAATGCTAGATCTCTTTTCTGGTATCTTTTATGGTTAAGTAATTAATACTGTCCTTTTCTTTTGCCTTTTGGCTGTGTTGCTTCCAGCTTGTTGACAATATTCCAATACTGCAAATAGACATGGTCTGGTGTTACTTCATGCTCCGAGATATTGCCTGGATTGCAGTGGCAGGATTACGCCTCAAAAAGGCTAGAGAAGGACTTGAGCGTGCTCATGGAAAAGACTCCTCCCGATTCAGACTGCTTCAAGCTGGTCGTACTTCAGAACTTGCATTGTGAGTGTCTAATATAAAGTTTTCTGCATGGGTACTGATAGCTGGATTGAAAGTCTTGGTTGGCACTTTGAATGTAACTCCATCCTGTTATTTCTTTGTAGATATTTGCGATTGGAATTGTTGGAAGGAGTGGTGGCTTATCACAGTGGCCAGTTCGACAAATCTAGGAAGTTCTTGGCCTCTGCACAAGAAAAGTTCTTCCAGGTCAAACATTTTTTTCCTTGTGTGCGTGTGTGTAGACATGACATTGTATCAGTGAACATACTTTTTAAGTACATAACGTTTTCTCATCTTGGTTGATATATTCTGGGATAGTTTACTGAATGTTGTCTGATTTTTCTCATTTTGTCTGTGGATGATGTATGATGTTTGCAAACTTTTACCAAAATTGAAACCAACGCATCTGCAAATAAAATCTAGTTTTTAGTCTTTTTGGTTGAAGTGGTTTCTTTTGAGGCTTGAACTTTTGCAATTGTCTAAACATTGAAATCAAATTTATGAATCTCAATATTGAGTAATTCTGGATTCTTCATTTACTTTCTTTGATCTTCCATCTCAATGCACTCTTTCTTTTCCTATCAAAGCTTCCTTGCATTTTTATTCCTTCTGAAAACAATCCCTATTGTGGATTCCAGCTACAAGTGCCAGATGAAGCCTTATCACTTGTCATGAGCATGGGCTTTGGGGAATGGGATGCAAAACGAGCATTAAGAATGAGCAATCAGGATATTCAGAGTGCTGTTAATTTTCTTGTAGTGGAAAGGGAAAAGAGAGAACAGAAAAGGGAAGATGACATTCGTCGAAGAAATGAAATAATGCAAGTGTCATAAAATTGACTTTTGTTTCATATGGGATTATCTCATGTTAGTAACATCATTTCTCTGCTGATTTCCAGGGAGCAGAAACGGTATGGAGTTACACCCTTAAAGAAAGCTGTGGATCTCCAAAGACTGACAGAGGTGGTCTCCATAGGGTAAGCAGGCATTTTAATACCTTTGTTAGTGGTGTTCCTGTAAAAAAACATGGTTTCATGTTGGAAAACTTATTTGTAACGAGCATTAGGAGTTCATATATTTTTGTGCTTCAACATTTGGTACTCGAACATTTGTTATCCCAATTTCATGCACATTCTTGGTACCTGAGCTTAATATTGTGTTGGAGGAGCAATTTCATGAACTTCCTCAATATTTTGACATGTAGGGCATTCTGTAAATATGACATTAACACTTGTACTTCCCTTTCCTACTCATTTAGCACTTATCGTCCCTGGTAAAAGCTAAGGGCTCCTCATTGTGGCAGGTTTGAGAAGGAGCTAGCTGCTGAAGCTCTTCGAAAAAATGAGAATGATACTCAAAAAGCATTGGATGACTTGACAAATCCAGAAGCTAATACTGCACTTCAGGTTTCTGCAATTACACATGAAATATTGTTGAATTTCATTTCGAACTTTTATCATCACTAACTTGAGTTGACCTGCAGCGTAATATAGAATTGAGGAAAAGGAGAAGACAGCAACGAGCCACTGATGCCACCATTGAACGGCTTGTGTCCATGGGCTTTGAAAGATCAAGAGGTACTAATAAGCAGCTGTGCGTTGTGGTGCCCCTAATTCTAGACTGTTTCTATGTTTGTAGGCATTATTACCTCGCAAGTTAGTGACATTTATTCTTGCCTGCTTTCTGCAGTGATTGGTGCTGTCCAAGCTGGTGGTTCTTTAGAGCAAGCCATGCATCAACTGCTCACACATTCCAGAGCAGATACCACTGTTGCCGCTGAAAACAGTGCAAATGCTCATGGTTCAACTGTTAACAATAATGCTAGTGCTCCTGATTCAACTCCTACCGACCTTGCTCTGGATAATCTCGATCCAGATGCCCTGGATATTGATTGTAGTAATGAAGGTCCATCAGCTGCTGAAATTGAACAGCGGGATGTGGAGATGGAGGGTGAAATTGCTGATGAACTAGCGAGAGGTGATGCATTGTCTGATTATGACATTGAAGTAGCCAAAGAAGGGGAGGCCATCAATGAGTACCTCGCTTTGCTGGCGTCAGCGGATGGCACTTCGTCTTCCCAATCTTCCCAGTAAGAAGAAACTGACTCAGAGGATGGCACAAAGTGTATCTTCGTGAATATATTGTGAATAGTGGTATTAGCAATTCTGGTGATATGATAGAGCCTTAGTGTTTAAGGGTTGAAACTAAGCATAGGCTGCGTTGTTGTACTGACCTGCACACAGAAAGCAAACGTAATTGCAGCATCCATCTCGAGAGTGATGGTGTTGGCAACGATCCTTTTTATTTTTAAAACAATTCCTGGTTGAAATAAATGCAGTATGGAGATGAAAGCCAAGCAGAAGCAACAATTCCCGCGTTTTTGTATTTCTAATTGATTTATCTACTATAAGAAAGGTTGCCCTCACAAAGGGTAAACGTGGAAGAAATTCATACCCATAAGTATCAACTGATCAGGTTTTTATTGTTTTATAGAAAAACAATATTTTCTCATCAAAGAACACATCATGTGAACCGGAAGCTTCTGATTGTTTTTTTCAAACTTTTTTTTCCTTTGAATTACATCATTCAATGACTTATTGATAGAATTGGTATTGCAATTGTTACCTAATACATGTAAAAGACTTGGGAAAGCTTAAGCTTCACTTTTTCTGAGTTTACTTTTCATTTTCAAACCTTTATCCTTTCAATTATATCCTATCTTTTAATGATCGTGTTACAAATTATGGTATAATTATCAAATTAAAAGAAATAAAATTGAACTGTAAAACAAGAGAAAATAATCTAAAAAATTATTTTAATCCAAAATTTTATTTTGTTTATTTTTTTGTTTATAGATTAGAAAAAATCCAAAAAATCAAGTTTAATTTTGTTTTTTTATATGGATTTTAGTTTTCTAAGGTGATCTTAAAGTGTTTTGAGGTTAGTAAATGGTTTAGAAAAGATTTTACGGTAGGTGAAAGCTGGTTGAAAATTAAATTTTTAACTTGAAAAAACTTCCCCCCATGATTTTCTGACCATCAAAGTGGTGGCCGGATTCTAGATTGTGTAGACGACGCAAGGATCCGTCTCTTATAATATATATGGCCCAAACGCGCGAACCTAAGCTTTTTTTAAGCCCGACCTCTCGGGTCGTGCGCCTAGTTTAACTTCTTTTATTAATCTCTAGCATTGGATTTTTTTTATTAAAAACTAATTATTATTATTTTTTCAAATTCATTTTTTAATATGTGATTGATTTTGAATTGATCTTCAATTTTTTTAGGTTAAAGTCAAGACAACTAGCATTTAAAACTTGATTTTTTTGTATCAATGCATCAAAATAATCTAAAAATATTAAAAAATATATTAATTTGAAACAAAGAAAAAAAAAATTAATTTTTTTTAAAATTATTTTAAAACGCAAAAACAAACCGGGTTTAAAAAGTTGAAGTAAAAAAAATCAAATTTAACTCACTAGAATAAATTTAATAATAATATAAAAAATTTCCTCCCCGCACAACATGACACGTTCAGTCATCTAGATTACATCTATATACGCCACCAATGTTAAAATACAAAATATATTTTAGTAATATTGAGAAATGGGAATCAAAAGAAATTGTAATAAAATTTTAATTGAATTCTGTGCGTCCCAAATATTACTGGTCCAAACTAAGTTCTCCAAATGTTCTCACCTTTGCCTTCCATCATGAAGCAAAAATCGGCATGTTGGAAAGCAACAAATTAGTGGAATGCATGGAAAGAAATGGAAGAAAATTTTGGAGCATCAAGGAATGTCTTGTTCCGTAAAGTTTACATGTATTTTCTGATCAATTTCATCAACCTGGAGCTATCCAAAGTTCCATTAAAACTGTCCTAACACTGTTTGCTGTCTGCTTTCTAAGAAGAGAGGGTCTAGGAAAAGCAACTCGCTGGGTCAATGGCAAGACAGTGATTGACCATTTGTTGCACTTGCGAAGAAAGAGCCATATAAAACACGAAGAACACAATTTGTTAGCTCGTTCAATTTGATCCATATTGACAAAGGTCCCTCTGCAATGCGTCGCTTATTCATCTGAATCATAATTAGATGATTCAACGTCAGACACCATAAAAATCTGCTCATCTTCGGGTTTCGACTTCATCTGGCTTAGCTTCTTTGTAATCCTTGGGAAGAAGGTTGCAATTAATGGTGTGCCACACTGGTCTCTCTTCTTGGAACAATCTGCGAAGTCAAAAGTGGATGCAACGCATGATGCATGTAAGCAAGTATTACAGATTCGGTTGGATAAAATGGCATGTTTCCATAGAAACTAATGAGTCCATTTGAAGCTATATTAACACGAACTAAATACAAAACAAGTCCATACCAGCAACTCAACAGATAAAACAAGCATTTTCACACAAGATACAAGTACAAACAGATTGTATAACGATATGTTATTGCTTTGTACAACAATAATATTTTTCATTTCACTGTGTCGTTCTCCAAGGAGCATAATAATTGTAAATTCACCATCTATCATTCTTACAGATATTTTTACCTTCATTTTGCGATAAACAGCACATGGATATGAGAAGCAGTCTTGAAGAAAAAATATCAGAAGAAAAGAAAGCCCAATTTTGTGGTAGTAGTAACATGTACCTTATTCAAATAACAACTTTGTTTAAAGTTTAAACAAGTGATGCAAGGCAACTTAGAGGTGATTTTTCACCATAACAAGAAGATTGGCATTTCATTGCGCCCTGGACTGTCAAATTGAGTCTAAAACTTGACACAAATTGTGTTGATCAATCAAGCCTTAAAATGAAGCAAGGCACTTTTACCACAAAAGATTGAACAGGATTGCTGAAGATAACATGCTATTGTATATTTTATTCCTTTGTATTTGATCCATAAGCAATTTAAAGGTTGCAATATTTTATCAAATCTGATCTCTAGCAGCAATGGTTTTCACCTCAGAGAGGGAGAGAGACTTACGGGTGCTTGCAAAGCATTGGAAACTGTACTGTAAGAGCATACTTGCACGTGGATAGCTCAATGATAGAACTAATCATAGCTCCGGGCCCTGAGCATACGAATCTCACCTGCACATAAAGAAAACACAGACACCACATGAGAGAGAGAGAGAGAGAGTGGCTGCAAAAAAGTAACTTCTCCACCGTACCTCAGTTTCTCGTGGCTCATTTGTAAGATCACATATGGTTCCATTTGTATACTGATGAGCATGATACCTACTCAAACACAAACAATAGAAATATGATGGCTACCACCTTCTATTCGCTTTACTTTGCCCACAAGCAGAGTTTACCTCACACTCTTCGCATGGGTTGGTATTTTACCTTTGAGATGCATCTTTTGAGCGAGGATCCTTCAATGTAGAAATGTCAGAAAGATTCTGGTTGAATGCAGCCGTGGCTTCTTCATCATACACACCCAAGATAAATTCTTGGACAGCCTGTAATGGGAAATATATGCATCATGAAGGCAATAACATGCAAGTTGCAGGTGTGCAATGTACAAAGGGAAGCTGAAATTACTGCTGTCAAATGTCCTAATCATTCCAAAATTTGGAAAATAAGCTAAATTTTCCAATATAATAATAGTAGTAGTAGCAACTGGCTGGCACTACTGCTCTTACTACGACAGGCCCAAAAGGATATCTGTATAGAACATCCTATCCACCAAAACTTCAAAAAACTAATCCATCAGCATGCCTCCGGTTACAAAGCAAGGAAATATCAAAACCAAAGGCAAAACAAAAGAAATTAAAAAATCAAAGATAAGAATAATTCATATATGCCCAGGTCACAACCTTTTCCTTTTCATCCTCCACATGGAATTGCCTTATTTTATTCTGATAGCATAACTCATAAGACCACCAACCCTCTTGCTGCATCAAAGATACAGCAGTGTAAGAGAAAATGACTTGAGATTGATGCAAATTTATTCAAAAAGACCAGATATCAGAAAACAAAAAAAGCACAACTGGAAGCAATTTTGATCAACAAACAGAAACGCATTATTTAGTATGACATGTCCAAAAAGTTTTTAGTGACAGATACTGACTCTGACAAGGCATGAGCCTTTCAGTACTTCAAGCAGCTCATCTGGTGTCTTCAATTTAACCCGTTCCTCAGTTTCCACAATCATGCTGCTTATATTTAGCTGAGTAATTGGTTTTTCACTCTTGGCTTTCTCCACCTTAGGCAAGAAGCATAAATAATTCTCACCATTTTTGTTGGGTATAACTATTGACTCCTGGTTGTCATCCTGCAAAGTTGTCGGATTAAAAAAACAAATCATTTTTTTATATACAAGTTACTTAAAATTACAACAGAGTTAAGCATTTGCAATGTCATACAGTCACTGTTCAATCCCTCAATACCCATCTGCTGCAGAAAATGAACAAAGAAACTCTCTTGACTATCAAATAATACCAACCCTCATTTGCGTGCAAACTTTTTGAGAAACATTCATCTTCCAGATCCTAGCCAAGACAGTTTTTCTCTTTTCAAGTCACAAATTTACTGGCCCCAAGTCCCAGGTTCCCATCATTTTCTCATTTTAACTGATCAAAGAGCATGCGGTGATAACAGTGTTAAAGGCGCATTTTTGAAACATGGACATGCAATCTAGCTGATGACAAAGACAATGAACAGACTAGCATGATACAAAAATATATGTAGCACAGAAGGAAATAAAAGCCAAAAACCCTACGCTTACTTACAGGAAGAAAAGGAGAGTCTTCTGAATGAAATTCGATCTGATATTTAGGTTCAAGAGAACTGCGAAATGTAGCACCTGTTAATTAGCAGAAAGTTAACATAGCAGATTTAGAAATACACAAACAGAAGAAGGATATAACTCAAACAACATTAATTTAACTAACTTGCTTAACATGCAAAACACAAAAACACCCTTGTAACTGACTGAACATATCAAAACAGGACTTGAAACCTCTAAATTCTTAAATAGTGCCATGACAACTGCCAGCAACAGTAATGGCTGAATTACAACCCCCCATTTAGTTATCCGTATTTTCATTCCTTTCAAAGCTTCACTCATAACCAGTAAACTACTTCATGCTTTGATATAAAACAACTAAACAATAAAAGGCCAAGCCGATTCAGGACCACAGCGTATTACAAACTATCATTAACACCCTTTCCCTCTGAATTTTGTCCAAAAAATTACCCTCTAACCAATTAAATGCACTATAATGTTCTCCACACAAAACATAAAAATCTTTGTTGAAAAAACATTCCACGAAACAACAAAAACATTCCATGAAACACATTAATAATTAATTAATCCTAAGAAACCAAGTTCTTCAAAAATTGAGATATCATAGCGAAACAAGATAAACCCATGTCAAAAACAATAAAATCTCAAAGACACATTAATATTATGTTTACAAAGCAATCGACTTTACAGTCAAAGTAGCAGTCTTTTTACCTGCATGACCAGGGAAGATCTGATCAGCTAAAACACGGTTGCATACAGTGTATAACACCACAATTAACCACAAAAATCTCATCTTTCTACTCCCTTTCTGTGGTTTATTTTACTTTTATTGAACTTTTATGATTAATAATCTAAGAACTTCCAAAAAAATTGCAGATTTTGGGTTTTGCATTAAGAATTGAAGAGGTAGAGGAAGCGTTCCTTTGTGAGTCTGAATCATGTGTTCTTGTGGCTGAATTGATTGGCCAATGAAGATTCGCCACGTAACAAATAGTGGGCTGGATGAACACATCTAGTCCAGGCTTCTGATGATTAGGCTTTAAGATCGAATTTGGGCCCGACTGTTTGATTGGAGTTACAATCATCATATAAAAAATTTCACAATTTCCTGAGTTATTATAATTATAATTTAGTCAACTCAGTTCATCAAAAAAATTAATTAATCAGACCTTTTATTATATATATAATTAAACACTCTCTTGATTAGTACTGATCATCCTTAATAAATATTTTTTCAAAATTACTATCTTTTCTAATCATTTTTTCCAATTTTACCTACTTTTCTTTCTTTTTTCTTTTTTTCAATAAAGGAAAAAAAATTAATAAACTAGAAAACACTGAAATTTATGAGATAAAAGATTTATAAATGGATTTAAATACATAATATTTTAAATAACAAGGACTAACAAATTAGTTTTTGTTAAAATATCAAGAATAAGTGATAATTGATTCTGATTTTTTACTTGTTGAGGTGCTTGGTTCTTCTTCTTTTTTTTTTTCTTTTTTTTTTAATTATTAGTATTATTAAAAAAAATTCGCCAACTACTTTATCCTCCGGGATGGTGATATATTATATCTCCCATTTGTTTTTTTTTTGTTTTTTCTTTTTTTGCTGAGGTGTTTTACATACAATGACTCAATGGACCAACGGCGAACTAGTTGCCAGTTCAAATGACAATCTGGTTTTAAAAAATATTTCACATCGTAATTGTTTTAACCCTTGTATAACCCTAACTTAAATGCAAGATAACATGCTTTCAAAGAACTAAATTACAAAAAACAATGAGTAAAATAAAAAGATGATAATACGATGTATTGACATGGATTACGAAGTGAAATTTATAACCTAGATAATAAATACAATTACAATGAGTTAACTCAATTGAACAATTTATTTTTTTATTTTTTTAGTTAGACTTTATTGAATCTTAATTGGTCTGAATTAAAATTAAAATTAGATTGAAAAGTTATAAAAAAATTAAAAATAAAATTTAAAAAATATTTAATATTATATTAATTTTAATCAATTTAAATTAATTTATAACTCGAGAAATGAATATAATCCCCATCAAGTAATATATTTCGGCAACATGTCTTTTCTCTTATTATACTTCTCTATCAAGTCTTTATCGGGCCAGACGGAATTTAAGGAGTTAACAAAAAATAAAAATGGAACCAAACAAAACAAAAATAAAGAATTAAATCTATGACCAAATTGAATTGACTTAAGAGAATTTGGGGCGAGAAAATAAAAGGAAAGGATTAAAAACAAAAAAAAACGTATTGCCTTTAACTGTTTGGTTTATTTGGTCAAATAATGTCTTTCTTCCTTTAAAAATCTTGAATTTAAACCTCAATTTCAAAAAAAATAAATAAACAAAGGTTTCGTTATATTTTTTGACGCGTGTTTCTCGATTTGTTGGTGCAGGGATTTTTCATTTTCTATTGTGGAGGGGTGTAGACGGAAATTAACTTGAAATTTCAACACCTCTATTCACCGACCAGTGCTCGCCTTATTTTAATGGAGGAGCGGTGAGCCGTGTTTGTTTGTTACCCTCAAAACCAAGAAATTACGAAGAAACCGAAGGGAATAAAGAAGGGTCAAGGAGTTGACGAGCGGTGACGTGTGTTTGTTTTGTCACGCCTCCATTCGTTTCTAGACACGGAATCTGGAGCTGCGATAAACTTGTTTTTTTTTAATTAAAATTTATTTATTTTTTATTTTAAGTTATCTATTTAGTATTTTTAAATTGTTTTAGTATTTTAATATTAACAATAATTTTTTTAAAAAATAATAATTTTAATATATTTTTAAATAAAAAATATTTAAAAAAATATTTTTCACAATACTCCCGAACACTATTTAAAAAAAAAAATGAGGGCTTTGCCAAAACAAAAAACAGATTGTCTTGCTTAACAAGGCTTCTGCTGTTGCCGGTTTTATCGCAGCAAATTGTTAGTGTTATGATATTTTTTAAAAATATTTAAAAAAATATATATTTAGATATTTTTTTATTTGATATCAATTTATTAAAATCATTAAAAAAATATTTAAAAAATTAATTTAATATTTTCTTAGAACAAATACATTTTAAAAAATATCTAAAAACAAAAATTATAATTAATAAAAATAATTTATAAATTAGTTGAACCAGAAGAAATAACAAAAATAACATAGCTTGATTGTTACGTTTTTTTAGCAACACATTTTAATTGATAATAGTAAAACTGTAAAAACAATTTATAAAGGTTGCGTACTGAAATAAATTGTAAAAGTTATATTGTTAGGTATAACATAAACTTTATATATATATATATATATATATATATATATATATATATATATTGAAACTATTTTTTTTCATGATTGTGTCATTTTTAACAGCGCAACTAATTAAATTTAATAACATTACTAGGAATAACACAAGTAATTGAGTTTGTTATTTTCAGAAATATATTCTGACAGAGTGCTGTAGGGAATTCCGACCGGTGATGTACTGATAATTGCTCATAGAAAGGAAAGCACACTGATACAATATTTAACGTGGTTCAGCAAATCGCCTACATCCACGGGAAAAAGTCCATATTATTTAGAGATAGAGAAAGAATACAAAACAAATACATGGAGGAGAAGGATCACTTCACTCTACTCTACTCCCAGCTCTCATTGCTGCCCTTGCAGCTCTCTCTTCTCTCTATCCTCTTCACATGCTCTCTACACTTCTCACATTTTGCTCTCTCTATTAGTGCCTATTTATAGGCTTCAATGACAGCTCTTCTTCTTCAACAACAGTGGTTGCACATGGGTTGCACCATTTGTCAATGATTGGTGCAACTACCATGTCCAGCTATTGCAATTGTCAATGGTTGTTGCTGCACATTAATGGCAAAAAACCTAACAATCACCCCCTTTGTCATTCATGTGGGGCAGTTGTCCGCTTGCTTCTTCAGCACAAGCTTGCATCTTGCAGCTCTTCCAAGCATACCATTCTGAGAGCGTCTCCGGCTAAGTTTACAGGTACTTGCCATACCTTTCAATCACCAGAGTCACCAAATCACACCCTTGCTTACACCAAAGGATCACTACAACCAGATGGTCTCACACATCACATCTAAAGAGTGTTAACGCTTGTCTCTGGGACACAACATTCCCCTTCGAGCGTATCATCCATGCTTGGTCCGGAATGATTTATCAAGCCTCACATCAAGGCTTACAACACCCCCTCAAACAAATATTTCCAAGTGCGACAGTCATTATCTGAGTATCTCAATATGATCACGAGCTCACCACTCTTCCAAGAGTCTACTCATCCAGGAGTTGCGTCTGCCCTCTGTTCCACCTTAGGAACCACGCCTTACTTCTCCGTGAGTCTCTTGCTCTTAGTTTCAAGAGTCCAGGTAGCTATCCACCTTTAACCATGGGGGCAGCCCATTAAAGGTTGATCCATATATGTCTTGATACTCTGAGTATTACAATGCCTTCACCGAGTTCACCACCTTGACAAGAGTCGACTTGTTCCCGGAACCTGCGCATGCCCTCTGCTCCTTCATAGCAGTCGCGTCTTAATGCTCCACAAGTCACCCATTTATTGTCCAAGGTAAATGTCTTCTAGCTCATTGATCTTTAGCATGGGGGGAATATCCATGAAAGTCAATCTTGCATTTGTCTTCATACTCATCATAGCCACTTCATTGACTATACACCTGTCCACTTATATCTAGTCATCACATCGGCTCTAGGGCGTTCTGAACTGGGGCTCCTATCATGGCCCTCACACCTTCTCTAAGGTGTCTCTGCTCGTCGTTATGCGGCGGTCTGAATCTGGGGCTCCTATTATGGCTCTCACACCTTCTTCTAAGGTGTCTCCACTAGTCGTCATGCGGCAGTCTGAATTTGGGGCTCTTATCATGGCCCTCACACCATCCGAGGTGTCTCCGCTCATCGTCATGCGGCGGTCTGAATCTGGGCTCATATCATGGCCCACACACCTTCCTCTAAGGTGTCTCCACTCGTCGTGGAGTGGTCTCATCCTTTTTTATCGGGATGACTCTAGTGGCTCCAAGATTCTCTACCACCATGTGGAGTTGGGAGAGATTACTGCCACTGACTACATAGAAAAAGAAAGTTGCAGTATACTCCTCGCAATCCTCCACCTCGATTTCTATGTTTGGAGTTTCTACGCTTTTCTGCTTGACAGCTCCACCTACACCAACTCTTTTTGGTGTCTTCGTCTTTCATCATAGGCGGTCGCCTTTTATCACAGGCGTTTGCACCCCCTCAATTAAATACCTCTGCAACAGCTCATCTTTCCATCCTTGCATACATTGGAAAGGTCCTCGCTTGTTGTCTTTATCAAGAGCACAAGAGACTTCCTGTTGTACAACTTTTTCACACAGTCTCTGCTCTAAGCTTCATATGGGAACTCTTTTTTCTCCTTGCACCTGTTGTCTCATTACAGTACCTCGTTGGATCCTTCGGGTACTCCTGCACAATCTTTGTGTGCCCTCGTGCAATTTCTGTTCTCTAGATTTTCTCCCTATTCCTTGCTTATGTTTGACAGCAGCTCATCTTGTCACAACATTTATCCAAGTCAAAATAGGGTGCCAATCTTTATCCCCTTGCTATATTTTTCTTTCATTATCAGGGTTTTCATCAATTCTCCCTTCGAGAAATCACAGTCACCGAATCTAACTTCTTTGGAGAAATCACCACTCCATCAGATCCTTGATCATACGGAACCCAATTGTTCCCCTTATGTCGTCATCTTGTTAGTCTTCAACAGTTTCATTACAAACTATTACATATACGAAAATAGTACCCTATGGATAATCCTTCCACTAAGCAAGTTTCTAGGAAAGATTGGAGGGGTCACACTGGTCCCGCTTAAAATCCAACCTTCTAGACAGAACTTCTTAGGCCATATCTATCCATCAGACTGTCTTTCCGTATATACAACCATTTGCTAGCTTTGTTGCAACTTTCCTTTACAAGTGATCTGGGTATCCTGGTTTCATACCTGATTTCTCAACATCTGGCGAGACTACCAGTGCATAGATTCGTCAATATTGGTCTTTGTCAATTTTCACTCTCCACCTCAAATCGTCAACATCTTGGGTGTCCAGAGTGTCCCAATTTTGCCTTCCTTCAAGGCAATTAAATTTCCCCACTTAGCAGTTCAGCACATGTAATTGGGCAAACATGTGCACCTTCTTCTGCTTCATCTCAATCGACCACCACGATGACCTTCAGATGCCTCCTGATTGGGCAATCTCTCTTTAATAATTCACCACTATCATTTTTTATCTCAAATCTCAACAATCAGACTATATCATTGCATTCGGAACGATCAAATTAGCTGGAAACAAGTCTGAAATCGTCCAAATCGTATTTCAGACGGCTAAGATTTGATCAAAACAATTCTGGCCTGATCAACGGCTCAGATTCAATCTCAGATCCGGTTGCACGTAGACTCTGCTTCATAGAATCATGTCCCTCGGCTCGCGGCTCGGCTCTAACTCGGCTCGACTCAATCCAGCTCGGCTCGAGGCCGATGACGTGGCGGCGGGTCCCACTGTGCTGACATGACATGTCAAATGTGCATACTGACGCCATTATGATGTCATAATGACGTCATCAATATCTGGGTCAGGCACGTGGGTCGGGTCGTCTGGTATTCGGGTCAGCCCATCCGGGTGAAGAAGACACGTGTGACGCGTGGCACGCGTCTGTGTGCATGGACAGTCACCTCGTCTGCGCGTGAGGACGTTTTCGATGTCCGATTTTGACGCGGTTTTCAACAGTGGCTTCGTCTCTTCCTCCTCTACACGGTGGTATGGTCAAAACACCATTTTGACAACTTTCATTTTTGAGCAAAAATCAAACACCACTTCAAACCATATGCTCTGATACCAATTGTAGGGAATTCCGACCGGTGATGTACTAATAATTGCTCATAGGAGGGGAAGCACACTGACATAATATTTAACGTGGTTCGGCAAATCGCCTACATCTACGGGAGAGAGTCCATATTATTTAGAGATAGAGAAAGAATACAAAATAAATACATGGAGGAGGAGGATCACTTCACTCTACTTTACTCCCAGCTCTCATTGCTGCCCTTGCAGCTGCTGCCATTGCAGCTCTCTCTTTCTCTTTATCCTCTTCACATGCTCTCTACACTTCTCACATTTTGCTCTCTCTATTTGTGCTTATTTATAGGCTTCAATGGCAGCTCTTCTTCTTCAACAACAGTGGCTGTACATGGGTTGCATCATTTGTCAATGGTTGATGTAACTACCATGTCCAGCTGCTGCAATTATCAATGGTTGTTGATGCAAATTAATGACAACAAACCTAACAAGTGATTGATACAATTAATTTTTTCAGCATTTAACCGTTATTTACTAGAGTGTCGTATTTTTTCAGATAATAACAAAAGCTTTTACGGGGAGTATGAGGGGGGATAACACTCAGAAGTAACCTTTTAAAAAAAAAAAAAAAAACTCTTCTTTTCTTCTTCTTTGTTCTGTGATTGGCAGTCGTTTATTTAGGTAACACGGAGACCTTGTCTTGCTTTGGATTGCATGAGAGGGACACACGTGAGAGAAAGAGGAAGACAAAAGGTGGAGCAGCATGTCGTCCACTCATGGTTTTTGCCACAATAATAACCAAAAAGGCAATGCATGTTGTACACATGGTGTGACGAGGAAAGGCCTCATTAAATTCCTTTTTTTCTTTTTTTAATTATTATTATTAGCGGGAAACCTTCTTCTTTTGATAAAAAAGAACATATAATGAAAGAAAAGAATTTACAGAGAGCATGTGGAGAGTAGAGCTTACATAACTTGTAGATTTTTCTTTTAAAGGGATTAAAAAAAGGAAAAGAAGGTTTTGCAAAATATTTATAATTAATTGTAATAGCCTTAAGTAAAACAATCATAAATAATATTCATACATCATGCATCCAATATCATTACAAAAATGATACTCATATGAGATAATGATTATTTATATATTTAAGCTTGTTTAAAGATGTGATTGCAATTGTTTTTTAAAGTATTTTTTTATTTAAAAATATATCAAAATAATATTTTTTTTATTTTTAAAAAATTATTTTTGAAATTAGCGTATCAAAATGATTTAAACACACCAAAAAAATTAATTTAAAGTAAAAAAAATTAAAAATTTTTAAAAACATTTTTAAATACAAAAATAAATAGAGCTTAGTTGTTGAGTGCGTTGAAAATTTTTGTTTTTTTTTATTATTTATAAACATTATCTTATTTTGAAATGATGATTAAATGATTGTATATAATCTAATAAAAGGTATGATTAGGGAAGGGATAAAATTAGATAGAAATTTAAAAATAAAATAGATATAAAAAAATAAAATTTATGATCCTATAAGAAAATGATAAGAATGTTATTAGATATTTTTTAAGTTACATAAAATATTTCTTGATAAGATATAACTATTTTATATATATATATATATATATATATATATATATATGAAACAAATTATTTTTTATCTCATGTCGTGCACAAATAAAAAAAAAATCAATTACAAGTGAAATTACCCTGTCCACTCCCATTTAAATAACTAACAATCCAATCCTTTGTAACTAAAAGACAGCTAATAATAATCGTTTGCCAGCAAAAGTCAGTTGCTTTGAAATCGAGGCCTCCTATTTAATGACTTTATTTAGCATTTAAGATTTTATTTAAGATGTCCCTATTTATTTGATTAATTAATTAATTAAGCTATAGGATTTCACATGCTTGAAATCGAGGTCTGCTATTTAATGACCTTAATTAGCATGTAAGATTTTATTTAAGATGTTCCTAATTAATTATTAATTATTAATTAAGATAAAGGATTTGGATTCAAGAAAAATACAACCTATTTTTATGTGGCAACTAGTCAAATCAAATCTTTGCCCTTCACTTCTCATCAAACGTCCCCAAGATACTTGGAATTTACGTAATCATGGGCCTTACCATTTGCGTGTGTGCGCGCGCAAAAGCCACAAAACTAAAAAAAAAAAAAAAAATACATCGAAAGCTTCAAAATATTTGAAAGAAAATAAAAATACTTGAGACCAAAACATTGTTTTATCAGCTTTTTTTTGTGGCGTTTACGTTAAGCTTGTGAAAGTCTTACACATTATAAAAGTACAAGAATTTGGTCGGTTTTCTTTCCATTTTTCGTTTTTTTATCACAAGCGTACGAGCTTTCTTGTTCCTTCAACCTTCTCTTTGCATTTTCCTGAGAGAAGGAAAAAAAAATCTCCATTACAAGCCTTCTAATTTCAAGATTTCATTTCCCAGATAAGTCTTAATTTCTTTTTGTTCAAGCAAAGTCTCAAGTTGCAATCTTTAGCTGAAAGAAGGTTTCTTTTCTTTTAAGATTTTGTTTTGCGTCTCTCTGAATTGGGATTTGTTTGTTCTCTGGAGGAGAAAGAATTTGTCCTGATTTGGAGGGATAGACAAAGTTTATTACTTTTCCTTTCGTGTTGTTTGGTTTTCTGGTTTTGAAGTCATTGTGTGCTTAAAAAGAGAAGAGTCCATTTCAAGGGAGAAATTTAGATTTTTGAAGTTTTTTTTTTTTGTGGGAATTGGCACCATTTTGGAGGAAAAGTTTGAATTTTGTTTGTGGGGCCTGCTGTGTTAGACCTTGGTTTTGATTTGCCTGTGTCTGTGGTCTGTGTATGTTAGTATATTCTTGATTTGAGTTGTGAAGATCTGTTTACCTAATGCTTTTGAAGTTCTAGCCTATCTTGTTCCTGCAATTTTAAAGCTTTCACACAGAAGTGGTTGTTGGGTTTCAGTTATTTATCTTGTAGTTGAGTTCGGTTGTTAGTTTGTGAACTGTTTGATTAGATTGTTGTGGATTTTGAGGTTTTAGCTTGGATAATCATAATATAGTTAGTTGATATTGAGTTGTAGTTTTTGGATTTTGGATTGTCGGATTCCCAATGGCGAAGGAGAACGGAAAGAATAAGAAACAGGTAGGAAGACAATCAAGTGAGAATGATATGAAGCAACCTAAGGTTGGGAACAATAGCCCTAAGGCGCTGGATAAGGACACTGCAGTCTTCATTTCCATGTCACAAGAATTGAAGGAGGAAGGGAACAAGTTGTTTCAAAAGAGAGACCATGAAGGAGCCATGTTGAAGTACGAAAAGGCCATCAAGTTGCTTCCGAGGAATCATATAGATGTATCCTATCTTCGGAGTAATATGGCCGCATGTTATATGCAGATGGGTCTGAGTGAATATCCCAGGGCAATTCATGAGTGTAATTTGTCGTTAGAGGTCACACCAAAGTATAGTAAGGCACTGTTGAAGAGAGCAAGGTGCTATGAGGCTTTGAATAGGCTGGATTTGGCTATGAGAGATGTCAGTACGGTTTTGAAAATGGAGCCAAATAATTTCATGGCATCAGAGATTTCAGAAAGGGTGAAAAAGACAATTGAGCAGAAGGGGCTAAGGGTGAACGATACAGTAATTGAACTGCCTCCAGAATATGTTGAACCCCCTGTTGCTTCATCCAAGCTAGCGAAACAGAAGACAAAGAAGAAGAAGGGCAAAAGAGTAGAGGAAAAGAAGACTGCAGGTGAAACTGAGCAAAAGATGGTTGGGCATGAAGTTGAGGGACAGAATGCTGGGAAAGAAATTGAATACAGTAGAGTTGATAGCCAACTCGAGGGGAAGAAAGCCGAGGATAAGGTGGTGGTGGAGGAAAAACTGAGGGGGAAAACGGAAGAACCTAAGAAGTCTGTAAAATTGGTTTTTGGGGAGGACATAAGATGGGCTCAGTTGCCTATTAATTGCAACCTCCTGCAACTTAGGGAAGTTATTGCTGATCGGTTTCCAGGCTCAGAAGAGATTCTTATCAAATACAGGGACCATGAAGGTGATTTGGTTACAATAACCTCTGATGAAGAATTAAGGTGGGTAGAAGCATCAGCAGAAACCCAGGTTTCTATCAAGCTGTATCTGGTCGAAGCCAATCCTAAGAAAGACCCATCCTTTGATAGACTTACGCTGGAGGAGGTGCACAAACTGGATATCAAACAAAAGCTTGCCACTGAGAATGGGAACATGGAAAATGGCAAGCTGTCTGAAAACAGATCATATTGCTTTGATGAATGGATAGTAGAGTTTGCCAAGCTGTTCAAGAACCATGTGGGGTTCGATTCTGATTCTTATTTGGGTCTTCATGAACTCGGTATGAAGGTGTATTCAGATGCTATGGAGGAAACAGTTACTAGTGAAGAAGCGCAAGACCTTTTCAACACAGCAGCGAGCAAGTTTCAAGAGATGGCAGCTTTGGCACTGTTCAACTGGGGAAACATTCACATGTCCAGGGCAAGGAAGAGGCTCAGCTTCACTGAAGAAGCTTCAAGAGAATCAATACTTAAAGAGATTAGAAAGTCATATGATTGGGCGCAAAAAGAATATATAAAAGCGGGGAAGAGATATGAAGAAGCACTAAGAATCAAACCAGACTTCTATGAAGGTCTTCTAGCTCAAGCGCAGCAGCAGTTTGAACGGGCAAAACTTTCCTGGTACTATGCAATTGGAAACAATGTTGACATGGAAACATGGCCTTCTGAAGAGGTTGTCCAACTTTATAACATGGCCGAGGACAACATGGAAAAGGGCATGGTAATGTGGGAAGAATTTGAGGCTCAACACCTGAACATTTCCAACATAGCGAAGGTTAAACCCCAGTCTCAGAAAACTGGGTCAGACAAGCTATTTAAAGATGTGTTCTCAGAAGATGCTACTGAGCAGGCTAGGAACATGAGGTCCCAGATTAACCTCCTTTGGGGCACCATACTATATGAGCGGTCAATTATGGAATTCAAATTAGGCCTACCAGTCTGGCAAGAATGCTTGGAAGTTGCAATCGAGAAGTTTCATCTTGCTGGAGCTTCCCCCACAGATATAGCTGTTATGATAAAGAATCATGTTTCAAACGATAATGCACTGGAAGGTATAACTTTTGATAACTTACTAGAAATTTTGTTTAAGAATTATCTCTGAGATGTTAACAAAGATATCTGCTTAAAATTCACCATTGCAGGTTTAGGATTTAGAATTGACGAGATAGTACAGGCATGGAAGGAGATGCATGAAGCTAAGAGGTGGCGGAATGGGGTTCCCACATTCCGGCTAGAACCATTACTTCGACGTCGTGTTTCCGATATTTATCATGCCTTGGAGATTTTATGAGTTGCATCCATCAAAACTTTACTATGAATAGATGACTTCTTGCTTAGGTATGTACATGCTTGTCAAAAACACTCTCGTTAATCAAGTTCTTTTGCATAAGATGGAAAAATTTCTGTGATACCTTGGCTGCCAGCTACCATATGTTATGTGCAAATTTCATATAGCAGCTGCTGTCTAATAATTGATAGAGTGACCTTTTCTCCGTTTTTAAATCTCTGCTAGCAACCACTTCACAAGCAGCTCTATGTGGTCACTGCTTTAATTTGTTAAATAGTTCGATCTCAGGAAGGGACAATATCCTTTGACTTGATGAAAATGGCTTTCAAGAATTCAATGTGATTTCTTGTTTGGGATTTTAGTGTTATGCACTCTTGTCAGACCAGTACTGATAGGCTTTGCGTTATCTCTCCCACTTCTGATTAGTGCATGCTTACCTCTTACCACTCACCACTTCATATTTCAGTCTCCTTAATTAATTTGTTTCTTTCGTTCATCCAGAGGTTAGATGCATTTTTGCTCAAGATAACCATTGTTGCATGTTCTGCAGGTATCTTCTCCTTAAAATTCAGTTTCGGCCATGTATTTTTAGAAACATCAGAGGTGTAGCTGCTGTAGTAATGGGATTGTATTGCATGATATTAGCAGAAACAGATTCTTCCATTTGTTTACACTGACGGGGATAAGATGAAGCTGCTAAGGTTTCCCTTTTTGTTAATTTCTGCCTCCACTCAAATGCCTCCCACTTTTTAGACTGACAGGCAACAGGAGATGGTATATGTTATTCATTTGTCAAGTATTCAGCAATTATACATTGTTTGTTTGCCGCTATGATTTGTAATCTTGAATTTGATGTGTTCTTTGTAAATGTTCATAGTCATGTCACTCATGCTGGTTAGTTAGGTTTCAAGGAAACAAGTGTGCTTTTCTACTGGATTGAGTCCAGTGTCTTGTCTTTCAAACGTTTAAAAGAAATCGGTCTTGTTTTTTCTTTGGATAGTCTTCCTTTCTTTATCATACGCCAGAAACTATATCTTGGCAGATTGCCGCATATGCATTTGTCTAGCATATGACATCTTTGTAGAACTGAAGTTGGGTTCGTAGCTCCCATCATTTGCCCTACACAACATATGGGTCCCTTTAAAATTGATTGTTAAGTTATTAAGAGTGTAACATGTGAGCAAAAGTTGGACCTCGGATTATTTTAATCCATCAAATAGCTGAGCTCGGTGGAAACACAGCAGTAACTAGGTAAAAAAGATAATACAGGTTCCAATACAGTGATATCTTAAGAATCGAAGATGGTGTCTTATTCAGATGAAATATTAGACAAGCCCGGTTTTGCATGAGCACCTACTCATGTAAACAGGGTGGAACCCTATATCAAGTGATGATATAGATTCACTCACACCCCACTTTGTGGTGTGAACTCATTAGACATTGTGTCACGAAAATGGCAGGCTCATGCAATGCTTTCTCGCCGTATTGCAATAATTCTCATCTTACAGGCCCTTCGACATGCCTCTTTGGTGACCCGCAGAGGCAAGGTCAGGTGAGACTATTACCCCCAACAAGAGATTTCAATGGGGTTAAATATCAATATAAAGTATAAAATATAGTATGACTTGTCAAAGAACTATCTCAATCCAAAAGCTTAAGCTGTTAGATGAGATCTCAGAATATGATTTATATTATTTTTTAAAACACCTTCTCAAGTAAAAACTTTTTGGGCTTGAAACTTGTACAAGTCCGTATTATTTTGTGCGTAATTTTTATCAAATAAATAGAAATAATAAGATTTAAATTTGTAACTATTTAGTTATTTATATTTTGATATCACGTTAAAAAACTATCTTAATTTAAAAACTTTAACTGACAGATGAAATCTAGGATATGATATATATTCACACCTCTGCGATAAGAACCTGAAAAGTTTTAAGCGCTCAGGATGTGTTTTTGCGTCAGATGAAACTGATAGAAAGGCCTCATAATAAAGAATGAGTGCAATGCGTAAACAAAAGATATCTCCACATGCATGGTGCATTGATGAAGTCGTCCTGTGCCTTCAGGATAAAATATTTGAAGTGGACAGGGGATAGAAATGCACGCCCTTTGAGAAAGGGTGTTTTTGTGGTTTTTAACTTGTTTTTTTAATGACATTAATTAATTTTAATGATTTGATATTTTATATATATACAAAACATTATTTTAGAAAGAAATATAATCACTCAACGACAAAAAACACTTGCCGTTGAATGGGCGTCAACCCAGAAACAAGACCGGATTCCTACCTAACCATATAAACACAAAGAAAATTACACTAGAAAAAAAGAGCTATATGATGTAGAAATAAAATTATTTTAATATATTATTTTTAAAAAACCTTACTTTTAATTACAATATCAAACACATAAAATTGACCCGAGTTAGATTTAAAGTTAATCCAATGTTATTAATGGGCTTGGCAACAATGTTTTTTCCTTTCTATTAAAAGGAAATAGATGATGAAAAGTTATGTTAAAGATTCATTTCCAAAGGATTTATTTTAAACAGTTTCATTATTATTTCAGAATCAAACATTAGACAACTCCATAAAAGCTCCCCACTGCTTGTATAAAAAGGCACTCCCATTAATTATTAGGCAAGTGGATTCAATGCCTATGATAAGAGATTAATTACACGCAATCATTGTTTATGATAGAGATTTAAACTTCATTACATTGAAATTTTATGAATTGTTTAACCTTTACGTACGTAATTTATCTTTCTTAAAATCAAAGGGATATATCTAATTTTGATATATGAAGTTATTTGAAAATCTATTTATCTTTTAATTGTAGCGTTCTTCTTTAATAAAAATAAAGAGATGGACCTAATCTTTATATATAAAATTGATAAAAAAAAAAAATACTGCTTTTTTTTTTGTTTGATAAATGTTTCTAGCGTGAGATATAAAGGATTACCTCTAATTTATAATGGATTTTGCCTTGGATGGTGATATAATGGTGAGTTTAATTCTTGCAGAAACTAATTTAAGATACCACTTAGCCGTAAACCACAATCCACCTCTCTTGCGGATGTTGATTTCTTTGTTGAATAAACCTGCACCAAATTTGAAGTACGAAAAAAGAACAATCAGCAACAAGTTAAAGAGTACATGCTTGCAACTCCCACTTCTAAATTATTCAAAAAAGTGTATTTGACAAGCTTAATTCAAGTTATCAGGAACAGTTTTGACTATATTGTTTGGAAAAAGATGTCTCATCTTAGTCACTGTTTGACAGTCAACATTAGGCCAATGAAGCAAAACAAAATTCAATGGCTGGTAGCACATGCAACACTGCAGCTTTGCGGATAGGGAAACCCCTGGAGAACGCAGATCCTGCCATATGAACCTTGAAAAGGGATTTGTATAATTGTAAGAAACAACGACGCAAGAAGACAACAGCAAGTTACATGGTAAGGTACAAGAAGCAATAGTGCTCTCTGTAGTAGTGTACCCACATCTAAATCTGATATTCACTAACAGCTGCTACAAACATTAAAGAGGGTAAATTTGTACAAAAATTGAGCACCTTTAGGGGCCAAAAAGAGCCCCAGTCAATCAAATAACAAAAGTTCAATCACATGGGTTTATGATACAAAACATATCAATTTCAGCTTGTATCACAGCATCATGCAGCTGCAACAGTTCGGGCACTGCTTCTTCCAAGACCAAGACCACCCAAACCCAAGGGTGCGGTGTCCGATTTAGACCTCCCCTGGTGATCGTGGCTGCAGTGGGATGAATGAACATGACCATGATGGATTTTACTTTCCGAATTCACATTGATGGAAACATGGCCATTGCCATTCATGTGATGAGAATGAGCATCCCCATTTTGCAGGTTTGAATTCCTTGACATGTGCATCATTCCAATCCCCTCAGAATGTGGAGAATCTTCAAAATACTCCACATCTTCATTGTAACCATTGATTAAGAAATATGAACAATTCTTTTTACAACCACGATCAAATGGGTTTCTGAAGCGACCCCCTGGGCCCCTGAGATAGCTATAACGCAGTGCATTTGCCATTTCATTGGTAGTTATATTACGAGAAATCTGTCACAGGAGAACAAATGATTCAGCACTATTCATCTAAAAGTGTTAAAAATGACAGCATGAATCACCTTCAGAGTTCACTGGCAAAGCACAGCTTGTCAACACATGGAACATTCATCACAAAAGAAGTTGGAAAACAAAATGCTCTTTTAATCACACATCATTTGATATCCTCTTGAAGTGTATATCTCATTTAACGCATGCTATCCTACCTAATACACTCCCTTGGTATAAAATAGTAAATTGCATGAACTCCAACATAACAACTTTTTTTTCTTCAGACACAGCACACAGTAACAGCAAGAAACTGCACTTAACAGTCCATATGGTTACCGGTATGCAACTCTAAAGTGCATCACAATAGCATATCATGTGAAAATATAAGCATGCAACTCAAGCTTATGAGTTCAATTACTGTGTAACAGCTGCTACAGAACAAATCACCCAAGACAATCAGTCTGATATTCAGCACTAGCAGATGTTTACAGGATTTACCTGAGAGGCTTGTACAATGGTTAATACTGCCACGCCAAAGAAGAGGAAGAAATCCATAATCAGAAATGATATAGCACCAGTATGATGAGATACAGCATGGTTTATCCATGCTCCCAGAGAAGAGGGAGCCAAAGGATCAGTCAAAACTCCTGCATACCGCAAATCATTCTCAATCAGAAACTTCCCCACCCCACCAAAAAAAATAAGCAAAAAATATGCTTAGAAATGGCTAGAATCTGAAAGGCTAATCAGTCACATACTTGTGAGAGTCACTCCACCAGTTATCAACATTGCTGAAACTTCTAGAACAAGAAATGCAAAGAATTCCCATTTGTTTTTCTGCATCAGACACAAATATGCCACATTATTTTATAGAGAGGTTAAAACAGTTGAAAAATATCTACGATATGGATCTTCAGTGCAGGTTAAACTGTGTAAATTTAAATGCCAAGGCCCCCCTAAGGAAAGCTCAGGTCGTGTGCATATGTAATAAACTAAATGCAAGTATCAAGCCATTATTTTTATGCCTGCCAGTCAGAAATGCATTCCAAACAGTCAAAGATCAATTTATCTGGCTGAATGTTATCAAACTAATTGCCAGGGCAATCAACTGAGATCTGTTTCATGAATGTGTGACATTAACCATACATTTTGATAAAATTCGAAGTGGAAATGTGAGTTGAAGAAAAGACATCAAACAGTATTTACGCACCTTGCCAATGCAATTAGATACCCAAGGGCAATGATGATCAAATTGTTCAACACATCGATCACATGTGGAACAGTGCTTTGCACGAAGAGGTCTGACAATCTGATTATTATTTGAAATTGGCTTAATTAACAAAATGTCACTAAACCGAGCATCAATTAGAGAAAGCTAGATGAATTGCTCATCGAGCAAGATCCACATGGGCTGCCAAAAATCAGTACCTTGCATGTCGCACAGAGCTGAGACCAATTCCCAGTGAGCAAAGCCGGATTATTTATCTCAATCTTCAAAAGTGGCTCCTAGAATAAAAGGCCAAATATAAATACAGAAGTGATCAGAGAATATACAGGCCCTGCGTTTTTGTTTAGAAAAAGAAAGATAGAAAGAAATCTCTGCACGACTTCAATAAAAGAACTGAATAGAAAACTATCTTTCTACATGCCGAAGAACCATGAATAGTAATAAATATAAGCATGATTAATCTAAAAGGGATGAAACATACATCATCTTTCATATTTTGTGGATCGTGCACATTCATTCTAATGTAACCCGGATCCTTCCTGCCAAGAGATAATCGAAAGAAGAAAGTGAAATATCAATTGAGATTGCTATGTTCAAGTTTGGTGTTACATCATAATTTTGTGTAATTCACATTGTAACATGAACAAAAAAAAATCAGGCAGGGATCCATGCAATCAATTGGAGATGTGATATGCAATAAGATAAGCAATAATTATGTATAAAGAAACATACTGAAAGGTGAGCTGAAGGTGATCATCATATCTTGGGAACATGATGCAAAAGTAATGTATGTTTTTCTCACCAAACATGGGTGTCTTTATGAGACAACAGATGAATACGCCACAACAGCCAACAGAAGAAGGTCTGCTAAACTCAAAAGGATCAACGTACATTGAAACACTGTGACCATAAATTTCCACTAGTGTGCAACTGTTTCACAATGCTGCTCCGAATAACAAACTAAAGGCATTTCATGATTGATTTAGGTCAGAACAGTCACATCTAGACATGCAAGGAATTTTTTCCATGTTGCTTATAATTTACACAGTGCGTTTAATCCATATTGCTTCACAAACAGTGGTCCTACTGCATCTCAACTATATCAAATTACTCGCTCCACAAATATCTGAATTTGAGGATTGCAGGAATGCATTGCCCCCTGAGCAATATAATGGAGACCTCAAATGCATAGAGGATCTACATTCTTCCTTTACATATTTCTCTACTTTTATTTATGATTTTCTTTAGCAACAGAAAACGATAAGGAATAGAAAACATGGGCGGAATAGAAAACATAGGCAACAGTTCTAGCATGGATTTATTCAGCTGTACAACACATAGCTAGAATGCACAATAGAGCATACCTGCTACACCTATAAAACATAACTAGTCCAGCAGTGACTAGGAAAACAGCCAACCAGGCAAGAAGGCCAAAGCCAGCTGTTAACTTTGGCAGATTTGAAGCTGTACCCAAAGTTATTAAATTAAAAATATAAGACAAGGACATGGTAGAGTAATCTTGATGATAGGAGTAAAGATACATTGTAACAAAGAGATAATGGAAGATACCCAAGATGACAGAGTGAACATAGGTCACGAGGAGAAGTAATATTATGAACCATAACACAGGTGCTAGCCCCAACTTTGAGAGGCGTCCTAGTCGACTGTTCCCATCACACTGTTTGTCAAGCAACCTTCTAGCGTTTCCCTGCACACTAAGATTTATTAGAAAATATAACTTGAAGAAAAAACTTCAGAGCCTTTCAAATGACAACAGAGCACTAAGAAACTTCGAAAAGTAAACAGAAAACTCATCAAAAAATTTAAAATTCTTAGGAAAAGTAAATATTCAAACAAAAACAGAACACTAAGCCACACTTGGAAGGAAATTGAAAAATAAATGGGAGAAAAGGCATAGGCTATGTATATCAGGTCTTGTCATATGCAGGTAGATCAGGTTTCCAGGTAATCATCTATACACAGAAAGATCCTCCCACAGTTCTCCTTCATCAACTGAGAACTAAAGATTCTATCTAAATCTTAGCTGGCTTGCAAATAGCTATTACCAGTTCATGAGAAAAGGTCTATTGCATGTCTGCATTGAGATAGTATTGTCACCACTATGGAGGTACGTACAAGGAAATACTAGAGTCCACAAATAGACTTTCAGATGAGATTAAATATCTTTATCGGAATGGAAGGGTTTCTGTCAAAAAGGATATCACAATTATAGAGCCAAATCAAGCCTCGATAACCTAGAACCACACATCATCAGTAAACTATATTTCACAATAGGGAGGATGACCTTGGCCTATATGAGAGCCAAAGAAGTGAATGAGGGTAGATCCAGAAAGAATAAAAGTCTTTGAAATAGAACACTTCATATAAATGGATGCAACACAACATAGAGAACCAACAAGATTAGAAAACAAGCTTCCATTCACTGTGGAATCCTACCATTACATTGTCCTTGTCACATCCGCAAGTTCCCAGGGTGCCTCTTGAAACAGTTCTAGCATACACTTCTTTTATTGTTATCCTTCTTAATCATTGCAATATTATTTTACTTCTGTCTTTAAGACATATTACTTCAATGGTGAATCACTAACCACAAAAGGCATTTGAGCTTCACATAACATATAGAAAAAACAATAAACCCCTTAAAAAGTAATATCACTAACCAATTTAAATTATTTTCATTATGGAACACATACAAGGAAAAAAGCAACTTGTCGATGATTCTTGTCAGAAGCAAGCTGTGCCGGTGTAAGGCCAGTGTTATCAGTCACCATCAAGTCTTCCTTCTTGCCAGCCTGTACTAACACTGTGCATGCCTCCAAGTTACCCCTAATAGCAGCCCAATGCAGAGGAGTGCAACCTGATGTATAAATGAAAAATAGTAAGGGAATAGACACACTTATCCATACAGGTTAACGCATGTATATTCCATCTATTTCTTTCTATACTGACAAAACAGAAGTTCAACATTTGGGATGCTGATTTACCCTCTCTATCCTGGCGTCCTCTATAAGAATCCAGAAATAATAGAAGGCGTATACAATCAGGAAAACCTTTATAAGCAGCCCTAAAATAATCCAAGAAAGAAACAGATTAGCAAAAAAAATAAGAACACCACCAATAGCTGATAAAAAGAAAATATGGTACGAAGTACACGGTAAAGGAGCTACTTGATACAGAAAAATAATGACCAACAAAGGAATTGATAATGGCTTAACATTTAATATGGAAGCTAAATTGTTGATTTTAAGCAAGTGTGACCCACTGAGATATTTGTCAACAAAACCAAAAGCATGGACAGGTGATATTCTTATATAAAGGCTATCCAAGCTGTTATGTCATTGTGAGCAAAGCAAACCACAATGGCATATACCGAGCAAGCAAATGTTGAAAAATATTAGAAAAAAATACAAAAAAAAAAAGTTTCAAGTAAACAATAATCTCTTCAATAATAAAAGGGAAGGGGAAGTTCTCATATACCAGTGCAAAGGGCTTCTTCCATCAACATCAGGAACATCAGGGTCAGCATTCCATTTTGAGACAATGTGATAGAGAAAAGCCGTCTGACCATATTGAGCTGCAACATGAGTTGTCTGCATTGATGTCAAATTAACAACCAGCAGATTGTTATCCTCAGATTTCACAGCTAAGTTCTAATTAGAGCAACTAATAACTGGCTATTTCAGGACAGTAAAGCAAAGCACAGCATCTAGAAACCTTCCATTTACGCATCTAACATGATTCAAACAGTCCAAGTTATTGCATAGAAATAGTTATCAGTTATCTTGGGAAGGCATCTCCACAATTAAAGGAGGGCACTGCAAAAGTGTGATTGCCTATATCTTGATAGCACAAATTAAAGGGAATATTTAAAAAGTTAACAAGCAGCCAGAGCTTATAACTAGAGATAGAATCAACAAGTTCACTGCACCCCTATATATTCAAGACTAAAAAAAACAGGAGCAGAAAATAGTATCATTGCACTTCTTAAGTTCAAGTTCTGATCAATTCAACATTCAAACAGAAGAAGCTGAAACCCTGTCTAACAGATCCCAGATAATAGATTGCCATAGAATTGCTCCTTAAATATGAAAAATTCATCTCATTTTAAATGTATTTTCTCTTGATATATTTGGAAGTTTTCCATCACTCAAAGAATCTAATAAATGGATGAAGTTACCAACAATAAAATGGCGAGTCCAAAAGCTGGCTTGTAATGCTGAGCTCGGAAGCTTTACTAGAGCAATAAGCTTCCTTCAAGAGAAATATGCAAACTTCACCATTTTGCAGCACATGGTCCATTTTCTATGCATGACCAGTGTTTTGGATCCTGTTTACATGTGAGAGAAGGTCCTCTCATCCATGTTACAGAATCTCTTGATATAAATTAGATGAGCACAGCCACCTACTCTGGTTATACTGTGTTCAAGCAGAAACAGGCTATCAAAGTTTAGCATATTTGATGCATGACCTCTTGCACACTGGATATAGAATCTCTTGAAGAAGTATAAAAGAGAACAAAGAAAGAGCATGCCAAGGGATCTGAAAAATCAGTTCAATCCAAGTCTTCAATTAAAGTAAAAACAAATTTACCAAAGAGTATTAGACTTCCCTACTTATCACCAAATCCATGACCCAATCAGAGGGGGAAAAGATCAATACTATTCACCAAAAAATAAAAAAGGAGCAAACCTTGAAGGGGAAGTGAAGAGCTCCTCAAATGATCCTACATTATATCAATTTTGCATAAAATAACCACATCAAACTCCAGCCCTCTTGGTTGCTAGCCCAAGACTTCTATTGTTACAACAGAAGTTCATCCTCACAAATTTATTTCAAGAAATAAAAACCAACACTAGGTTGGGAAACAACACAACCAATAAGCAGTTTTCATGATTAAGGATGTAAACAATCACTGTGACATTATTTAACACTATCAATTAACAAGAAAATAATTTGCACAGAAGCCACAAACACGTCCCAAAATTTTTAGATATTCATTCTTTTTGTATATGTTCATCCTTAATGATAAACTGCTCAGCGATAAAACAACAGACGTCCATGCATTAGTGAATTTCCATACCCTGATGACATGTGAACAAAGCTGACGCATTTATGACAGGGTAAGTGCTAGAGGTGCCAAGTTAAAAACAGGTAATAATTTCACAGCACATATATCACTTCAAACCACAATTATAAAACAGCTCTTATCTCTCCCTTAAATGACGCAAATGCATATTTACACAATAAAGATGACACTAACCTGATAGCCATACATATCAGCAGCATTTACCCTCGCACCCTCTTGCAGCAACAGCTCAGCAACTTGAATTGCACCCCGAACTGCAGTCCAATGCAATGCTGTCTGCCCTGTATGATCTGTTGCATTTACATCTCCACCATGCTGGCAAAAAGAAAAGGATCCGGTACCAAATTAGTCATCATCCTATATCATCAACTCCAAATAAGTTACCATCAATATCATCCATTGAACTCTCTTTGATCAATACAAACAGACTAAATGACAGTAACTTTAACACAATATCAACTTTCCAGGATCAAAATCATCACTTTTTACCCGGCAAAATAACATAAAAGGAACTAACAAGCAAACCAAATCCAACTATTACCTCGCTCCATTAATGCATCAAACCCTAACCAAACAAAGTGCACTTCATTCAAAACACTCAAACTAAAAGACACGAACTTTACTACAAAATCCAACTCCCCAAATCAAAATCATCACTTTTTATCAAGAAATGAACTAACAAAAAAAAAAACTTAAACACCTCAATAAACTCTTCAATGCATCAAATCAGACCCACCAGCCAGGCTTAATCAAACAAGCAAAGGAAACAAACCCATTAAAAAGCAGAAAAAATAAAAACGAACCAATTCAAGAAACCAATCAAAAAACCAAAAAACAAAACGAGACAAACCTCAATAATATACTGAGCAGCAGCAGAGCGATTATTCAAAGCAGCCCACTGTAAAGCATAATAACCAAGGCTATCAGGTACAGAAACAGAACAACCTTCACTCTCCACCAATCTATGAAGCTTCTCTAAATCTCCATAAGCAGCTGCTGTGTAAACATCATTTCTCAAACTCTCTTCTCCAACAACAGCAACCCCATTGTTAGTGTTGCCCCCATTAACAGCTGCTGATTCTCGATCGTTGGATTGGACCACCGCATCTTCCTCCACTATCTCAATCTCCGATGACATCTTTGGAGATGTGAATTTGTTGATTGATTTGACGATTTGCGCTCTAAGTTTCTTAGCTAAAATTGTTTAGGGTTATTGGGTTACATGGCCTTCCTTGTTGACTGGGAGGGACATCAGGATTGTATTGTAGTTGCCTAATAGAGAGAGAGGAAACGAGAGGGTTAAAGCCAGCCAGTTTGCCTATGATTATCTTCCTTCTTCCTATATAGACATTTTCTCTCTTTTTTCCCCTTAATAATTCAATTGTTTCTTCGGATATTTTTTTCTTTTTCTTTATCTTTTTTTTTTTTTCATTTTTGCATGATAGCATTGCATGGGTCCATGGTCAAATGGATCAGCCAGTATGGTACTTGTTAAACTCGTCTTAATTTGTGGAATTTAAATAAAATATTGACCCGTTAAAATTCTATCAACATGGTTAGGTTGACCTTACTAAAATTCGGTAGGGTCAACTCTAACAAAATAAAAACTATAATGTTATTTTAATAAAAATAATTACTTCATGTTGATTTGATAATCCTCAAATTAATATAATAACTTGATAACTTAGATTTTTCCTTATATTAATTTCATGATCGAGATTAACAACTGTCATCAATTTATTGGACACATTAATTTTATGATTTTATTATTAATAGATTAGTGAATGTAAACACGCGAAAACTGGCATCAATCATGGTTATCATCTTCATTGTTGTTATGGCGGTGATTCGCTTTTTTAGTTTTGGAAATATTGGAATGGTTAAAATTTGATGTGCTGATTAATTTTCACTAAAAAAAACTAAAATACAGTGATGGTGATTTGAGGAATTTAAAATTGATTGTTCTAAAAAAACTGCTATTTTGGTTTATTAGCAACTTTTTAAATAAATATTGGTGAAATAATATATTATAAATTTTTTCTAATAAAATCATATAATTTGTAAATATCACCATTTGAAAAACATCACATTTATAATTTGTTAGTGTTTAAAATAATGACTTTTTTTATATAAAAAAACAAAGGGCAAGAGATAGATAAAAAAAAATTCTGGATACCAATGATGTTGTAATTAAAGCTTTAATTATGATAGATGTTGTAATTAAAGCTTTAATATTTATTAAGTTTTTCATTTCCTTTCTCTCTCATCTCTTTCCCTTTTTACCCATTTTATATATATATTTTTTTAAAATTACTATTTTAAATAGCTATATATATATATATATATATATATTGCTATTTTTTTCTATCCTGTGTTATTCTTTCTATATTTTTAAATTATTATGTTAATTTTTTTTAAAAAAAAAAATAGGAATATATTTTGAGGGAGGAGGAGACTTTATTTTTTTATTCTTAGAATGGAATCAACCCTACCTCTCTTACCTACTCTGTCGAGAAATATCTAAACACCTCGCCCTGTAAATTTCCACGCAAGAGGATGGCAGGTTCCTCCTCCATTCTCCCAGAAACGAAACGTTAAATCTCCTACACGGATACGGAAAATCAATCTTTTTTTTTCTTTCAAGATAATAGGAAGACGTGTGCATGAGTTACAGAGATCTTTAACTTATTTCAAGATCATTGGAGGAGGTCTTGATGTTATGAAGATCATCGACTATGGCTTATGGATCAAAAAATAGGCTATTCTTACAGTAACATCGATTCTCCATGCTGTTCACCTTCGCTTTTTTTAATAATAATAATATTAATAATCCCATGTCTAATTTTACCCTTGCATAATTGATGATTTTCATGTGTGTTGATCTGGTGTTTTTGGTCAGCTTTTTATTTATTTTTGTTGTTGTTTATTTAGTATTTTTTTTTATTAGTTTTGAGATTTTCTTGTTATGTTCATTGTTGGTTTTCTGCCTGTTTTTGGTTTGTAGTTTGATAATAGAAGCCAATATTTATTTTGTGATTCAACCGTGTTTATAAATAAATTTATATTTTTTTATTTAAAGTTTATTTTTTATTTTTTCATGTATTAATATTAAAAATAAATTTAAAAAATATATGATTAGATAGTGGCACAAGATCAAAGATGGCTAATAAATAGCTATTATTCTATTTATTTTTGTGTTTTAAAAATATTATAAAAAAAATTAAATATTTTTTTATTTTTTTTTTGTTATTTTAAATTATTTTTTTATATTTTAAAATTATTTTGATATGTCAATATTAAAAATAAAAAAATTACTTTGATATATTTTAAAAAAAAATTAAAAAATAACTGTTACTATAATATTAAATCTGTTATAAGAGAACTAATGCCAGATAGAAAAGTTTTAATACACTTCTAGTGCTAAAAAAATTGATGGTTGGTCTATCTCTCTTCACTCGTATTTTTTTTGGAAAAACCTTTTAAAAGTCCCCGATCTATAAAGATAAATCAAATAAATCTCCAACTTATTTTTAATCTATATTATATTCCTAATGTATTAATGGATTCTCAATCAGATTTTCTTGATAGTTTACACCAACATAATAATGGTCAAGTATTCAGGTGAAAATCATGTGATTAATTTATCTTTACTTTGTTAAAATTCTATTAACTTTCTAAAATCTTTCATATCTCACGATAAAACAAACTACAGAAATAAAAGTAAGGGCTTTGTGTTTTTAACTATAGTTTGACTTTTCCCGTGAGTTTTTTTTTTTTAATCTAAAGTGAAAATCTTAGAAAATACAGTGTTTTTTCTGAGAAAGAAATCATGTAAATTTCATGCCACGACTTAATAGTCTCGTTGACTCAAGCAAGTGGAGGATTTAATTATGAATTTGTTGATACATTGCGGATCTAAAATAATATTAGTAACAAAATACTACTATTACCAGGAAAAAAAAATAAAAAACAAGTTGACTAAAACAAAAAACAAGTTGACGGAAATTGAGAGAGATACAAATAAATTTGAAATTATGAAAATATCACTGTGTTTATTATGAAAAAACAACAAGTTTTTTGTAATTTTTAAGAGTGTGTTTATTATGAAAAAAAATATTTTTTATTGATTTTAAAGTGTTAATATTAAAGATAAAAATTTGAAAAAAAATATTTTAATATATTTTTTAAAAATATCTTATATCACATTATAAAATATGAGAATCTGAGGTTGCATAAAAAAAAAAAAAAAACTTGGGTCACAGGACAATTTGAAGAGATGTTCAGATCTGGTTAAACGTATTTTAATTAGTAAATGAAAATATCACTGGCTACTTGACCGTGGGGAGGGGTTAGGGTCTCGAGTGGCTGCTAGACCCTCAGGAAAGTGGCTTTTATTTTAGTAGCCATTGAGTTGGAGTTGACCTCGAATAACAGCTAAGTGTTGAATACGCCTCTCCTGATTATCATGTATGGGCCTATCATAGCTTGTTTTTTTCTTCTAGATTCTCAGAGCTGGTTTGATTTTCGATTTTTATATCATGAGCTGAGGGACCTAATTAGGGTTTTGTAATTCATCCAACTGTTAATTTGATTCTTCCCTCTTCTTCTGATGATTAGTGTTTGAATTCTAGACATGTCATGGCTCATAATTTACAAGATCAATTCGGAAAGATGAGCTAATTTTTACAACATCGAGATGATCCCTTCTATTAAAAATGAGTATCGGTTCAAATAATTTGTTTTAAATTAAAAAAAAAACAGATCAAATCAATTTTTTTTTAATCGAACTGAATAGCCGAATTCAATGGATCTCCGGAGGCGGTGCTGGTGCGTTCTTGGCTAATACGGCAAGAAGTGGCTCTAGGAAGTGGTGGACTCTTGGTTAGAGACTTTTTGTATATTTTCTGGAGATGGGTTTGGTTCGAGATAAGCCTGAGCATTTATAAAAATGGATGTGATCCTCATTTTTTACCTCTTCAATTTCTATTTCCTTTATTTAATTTAAAATATTTGAGTTTTGAACCTGAGCTTACTACGAAATGGAATGAGTTGATTGGCATTATTTTTTCATTTTTTAGCACAGATGTGAGGTGACAATGTTGCTCCAAATCTCCATTCAATCAAAGAAATAATCTATAACTAATAGTAAATCCACCCTATTTATTAAAAAATAAAAGAATATCTAGGGCTGGGAAGAATAATAAATATCTCTTCTAAAGTTTCGATTGTGAATTAATTAGCCCTTCTGCCTATAAACACTCTAAAATAACGGAAAATACATTCTTGGTTTCCTTCTGTACCTTCCGCTGGTAGCCGCCTGTTTCCCCCGGTGGAGTTTTTCTTCAAAACTATGGTGGAGATTCAATTCGTTTTCTTTCCTTTCTACACGGGCAAGCTCATAATTCAAACTGCATGGAGAATCCATATTATTGATGGATCATTTTTGGTCAACAAGGATGCTGCCTGAGACTGTCATGGAATTCTACCTTTTCGGACTAATTTGAAAAGAAAAAAAAATCAAAAACATTTTTTAAATGCAAAAACATGTAGAAACCTAACCATTATATCAAGCAATTATTTCTCTGCAACTGAAGAGCCCAAACTTAACAATAACATTCTTCAAACTCGAGTATTTTGTAGGGTTTTGTTCCATCAGTTTCATAAACCCTTCATGAATCTTAAAAACAATATCCTTGGAATTGAATCCGATGGTCTAGCATGCTATCTTACAACTCCGTTCCTTGAAGGGGCAAGTAGATAAACACCAACATACATACGACACAAAAAAAAATCATATAAAAAAAGGGTCCATCTGCATGTGATGGATGACCCCGAAAACATCTCAAATTCATAGTTGTATCACTGCATTGCACAACAGAGATAATTTACTGTTTAATACAAACTAGTAGTATTAAAATAGAATTCATTGCCCGCATAGACGTCTATGGAGAGTGCAGCTGCAGGGGAAGAGTCTATGGAGAGTGCAGCTGCAGGGGAAGAGCAAGATGCGCTCAAGCATATGCTGACATAACCTGCAAAATGATGAGTAATCGGATAAATCACCATAGTAATATCAACAAAAATCTTATTGTAAGATTAATCATAGTTGCAATTTGAGAATAGCATATTACTCAAAAGAACATGCCGTGTTATGAATACGCTATCCCTTTGTAAGTGAAAGAGCGGCATAATTAACAAAGTGCAGAGGACTTACAAGCATGGCTAGAGCAGAAAGAGGAATAAAAACTGCCTTTCATTTGCAGTAACTAAAACATGCACCACCACTGCAATTTTTCTCCTCACCATTTAAGAAACATGAGAAGCAAAACAAATTGACATGAAAAATATGCAAGTTCCTGTATGGAGAAACCAATCAAATGCGAAAGAATAGTCACGCTAGGTGCTTGTAGCCTGGTTGCTAACAACAGTTGATCAAGAATGCATGGTAAGAAACTTGATGAACTCTTTTGAGAGCCACATGGAACAACTAAACAACCCAAGGTAAGAACTGAAACAGATTTTAGACTTGGTAAAAGTGGTGAACAGTGCAAAGAAACTGCCTTGGAGGCAAGTGAGTAACTAAACCAGTTGATCAAATTGTTTAGTGGTTTCTGAGTCGAAGTAGATGGCTTGTGAAAACTTTTTACTTGATGCAAATATGGATGAGCTCACATGAATCCCAACCCTACTCGTTCAGAGGATATTAAAATATATTGGTTTTTAAGTGCAAAAAGCACTGCATATAAGCAAAATTATGTTGTTCTGTGGTGACTACATCCCATCACTGTTATCACAGAAAAATCTTGCTGCAAGTAGCATGTTCACAACAAAATCTGACAGCTGAGACTAGATTGAAGATCTATTTACAGTGCCCAACTAAGTCATCAAAATGAGTGATAACAATTGCAAAACAAAATCAATTATCAACAGTATGGGAAAAAAGTAACCACATGTTAATCAAGAAAACTAGAACATGTTTGAACAAGTAATGTAGAAGATGCATCATGCAACTGGCACCTGAATCTCAGACAATGAATATAATGAAGAAATGTCAAACAATCAGTCACCTGGCATCTAGTTTCAAGAAAACATGGCCAGGTTACATGAAAGAATATAAGAAAAAACATATAATAAATGGTTTCTGTGGCCATTGACATTTCTCAGGCTCTGACATTTACCCAGAGCAAAGCTATAAAGCTAGATCTCATTAACAATCACAAAGCAAATCTTAAACCCATCATAACACCCAAAATCATCAATTCAATAACCACTCAATGGTTAGAGATTCAAACTTACATTCATTACTTAATAACCACTGATCAAGTACGCGGTGCAATTATCTAAAGCAAAAATAATAATACAAACAAAAGAACAATGACTGATAAACATTCAACAAGAAGCATTTTCACATCAAGAATCATTCAATGCATCAAAAAGAACAATAAAACATGTCCAAAAATTAATCTTTCACTTACTAAGGCAATTTGCCAGCTCGAAAAATCGCAAACTTTGACATCTCAGAGTACTTATAATCAATCCCATTCTCCTTCAAAAACCCTTCAAGTTCCCTCTTGACTCTTTCAGGATCGTCATTCTCACACTCAATCTCGTAACACACTCCAAAACTAAACTTACTCTCATCAACCTCCAACTTCAACCCTCTCCACTCGTAAACATCCCTCACATTCTCAAACCCACCTAAACACACGAAACCCATTTCCCCATCAATCCCAAACTCATCTTTACACCTCTTAATAATCCTCGACTCGGTCAACCCCAACTTGCTTGCTTCCTCCACACATTGCTCCCCAGTCAATGGCTCTATTTCCTCCTCATCCTCCTCGACACGACTCACCCCATTGATCAGCAATGGCTTTGCCTTGAGAGACAAAACACAACGAGTTTTTTCGTTGCTGTTGTTACTGAATGAACGCAAGCGAAGCACTGCCCTTTGAGAAGCAAGAATGCCATTGGCAGAATCAAAAAAGACATTTTTTTGGTTAAGATTTTTTATGTGAAATGGTGAAAGGATTTCTTTTAAGCGACTGTGATTGACTGCATCAAGCAGACGCAATTTCACCTCCACCTCCATAAAGGGCTAAATTATTTTGTGGATTTTTTTGCAAAAAAAGTTTCGATCTTTTTTGTGGGTTTTTGGTAAATTTTATTTATTTATTTATTTTTGTGGGGTTTTTGGTTATGGGGATAGGCCAATACGGTTGGATTTGGAAGAGGGGTTGGGTTTGGAGTGGTCAAGGAGGTGGAGGAGAGAGGAGGTGCTCGTGGCAGTGGTGGAGGAGGAGGTGGTTGTGGTGGTGATGGTGGGCTTTCGGGATTCTTCAAGTTCTTCTTTGTCTTCAATTTTGACCTGGATTTTTGTTGGTTTTCTTCTTAGCATTTTGGCTGAGGGAAAGAGGGAGAGGCGCATGTGTTTGGCATCCGAGAACAAGTTCAGTGAAATAAGCCTGGTGGGAAAGTTTCATCCTGGACGACTTGTCATGCTACATACCAATGATGTTGGGCGACTTGCCCTGCCACGTACCAATTATTAAGGTGGACGACTTGCAGCTCATGCAAAACAATGGCTTACCATAAAATCCCTATTTATAAAACTCGGATGGGCCGGAAGGTTAGTCTAAAATCCGATTGACCTATGATTAAATTAGTTCCAGTTGAAGAAAATAGAATAAATAGTAGGGGTGAACAAAAAAATCAAGAAACTAATTAAATCAAAAAAATAAAAAAAATTAATTAAAAAAACCAAACCGAAAAAAAAAACCAATTAAACCAATTAAAATTTTAAAAAAACCAGCCGGTTCGGTACGGTTTCGGTTTTACAAGAAAAAACCGAAAAACCGAACCGAAAAAAACTGAGCCAAAACCGAGAAAACCGAGCCAAAATCAAGAAAACCGAGCCAAAACCCGAAAAAACTGAGCCAAAACTGAGAAAACCGAGAAAATCGAGCCAAAACCGGTTTTCCCCCAAAACCGGGTTGACTGGTTTTTCCCCTAAAAAACCGAACAGAACCGAAACCAGTCGGTTTGACCCGGTTTCGGTTTTTTTTAAAAAAAATTCAATTTGGTTACTTTTTTTAATAAAAACCGAACCGAACCGAAAATATTCATCCCTAATAAATAGTAATTCACCCTAGCTTGATAAACTATTCAAGTCAGACTTGCAATCTGGTTCGATCTAGAATAAAACTTGATTTTTAAATTGTTTTATTATTATTATTATTATTATTATTATTATTTATAAAAACAATATAATTTTGATTTTTTAAAAAAATTAAGTTAAAATTAATTAATTTTTTAAACTAATAACTCGGATTTTTTATTGAATCAGATCTTTTTCCATAATAATAATGATTATGAATATATTTAGCTCGAATAATTATAATCTAGTATATATAAATCAAAGTTGTAGGTTTAATAAATATTATAGTTGTGAAACTTGGTTGGATTAAAAAGATACTTAACTTGTATATTGATTTGAAATCTAAATTTAAATATGTTATTTTATTAAAAAAACTAAATAAATATCATTTTAATAAAAATAAATTGAATCGAGTTAATCCATAATCTTAATCGATATAATTATTCTAAATATAATTTGTGGTGAGAGTATTATCTTTTCTGTATAAAACAATATTCGTGGATATTGCAATGAACTAGAAAAGGAGTTCATTTGTTGCAACATTTATAATTTTATCACTTCATGCTAATTACCATTTTATTGCATCTAGAAACGGAATGAGATTTATTAAAAGAAAAGAATAGTGAAGCGAAGGCTCTAATTAGATTTCAAATCATAAATTTATCATATTAACTCAATAATTCACTAAACATACCTATTTGTTTCTATATTTTTTCAAAAAAATGAATTTTTTTTATTTTTATTTATTTCAAATTAATATATTTTTAATATTTTTAAATTATTTTGATATATTGATGTGAAAAATAATTTTAAAAAATAAAAAATATTATTTTAATATATTTTAATATAATATTGTTTTAAAAAAATAACTTTAACTACGCATTGTTAAAAAATAAAACAATGCCGATAGCTTGATTATCTCAATGGGCCAGTTCTCTATGCTTGGGTTTCGATATCTTCTTCAAGCCTAAGAGCCCGTTTGGCATTGCTGCCAAACCGGGGTTTTGACAAAATTCAAAATTTTATTTATTTATTTTTTTTGCTAAAATTGAGTTACGGTTGTATTTTTTGGATCGTTTTGATGTGCTGATATCAAAAATGATTTTTAAAAAATAAAAAAACATCATTTGTATGTATTTCGGCACGAAAAGCTATTTGAAAAGTAACCGCTACCACACTGCCAAACACGCTCTAAGTCTTGGACTCCTTGTGGTTTATCTTTTTTTTTTTTTTTTTTTTGGCGATTTCTCAGACATTCCTATCTTTCCATTACCAATCAGATCCGCTTGACGATTGCATTCTTATCCAAAACAATATTTTTTGTTTCTTGACTTTTGCTTCCTTAAAAAATTGGTCAAATCTTTCGATGGATACATAAAGTATATATCCAATCAAACGAAAGAAGAATGGCTAGAGCTAGGTTCTAATGAATACAAGATATAAGGTTACTTATCAATGCAATCTTAAGCCAAAAGGACCTACTAGCAATGTTTACGTCTTTTGGGAGTCCCAATTTGTTTTGAATTATGTTTGTGAGTGAGGATACAATGGAGGCATGCCATGAAGTAGACTTCTAGGCATCAATTTAAAATTAATACTACCGACAGTTGATTCATTGTGATTTATGATATAAATTAAAATGAATTTTAATAATAAAAAAATAAAATTGACTCACTAGTTTTTTTTTAAAATAATATATACTTTTTTTAAAATAAAAAATTAAATCAACTTGAATTAATTTAAATTAACTTATTTGACATTCGAGATTTACTCGATGTGAATTTTATGATATAAATTAAAGACGGTGAGTTAACATAAAGTTTCCATTAAACTTGTAATTAAATTAAAATTTAAAAGTAATCAAAGAAAGCTGAAAGACAAACTCTCCATTTCAATTATGGCGTGTGGTGTGAGGCCCTTTCTTTTCTTTTCATTTATTTTACTTTTTTATTAAGCCTTTTTCTACGAGGCACAAAATTCATATGCCGACAGGGGCTTTGTTTTTTTCCTGGGTTTCAGACAACGATAGAGCAACAGAGGCCCAATTAAATTAATTGTCTATTGCAATGGTCAAGATACGTGATGCATGCATGTGCTTGGAATCAACCTAGATTTGGAAATTCCAGCTCAGTTAGGCAGTGTTTGTTTATGAGTTGCCACGCAGAATATTTCATTAAAAACATATAATATATATATATATATATTTATAAATTATATTCACACACTATAACAAGAAATGAGTACATGAAATATTGAGAGAGAGGTATAATTTAACCGATCAAGTTTGAATTTATTTTTTAAAAATTATTAATTTGAGTTTTATAAATTTTAAAACTAGTAAAGATTTATATGATTGTTAGCTTTAAAACTTATAAAATTTATTGAAATACATTCAAGCTAATCTAAATATTAATTTTAATCTTAAAAAAATAAATAAAAAAAAAAGCTAGAAGGGGGTTTCGTTTGTAGAATCATTAGTATAATATGAAGTGAGCTAACAAAAAAGGGAAAAATTATTAAAATTATTTTTTAAATAATTTTTTATATTAAAATATATATTAATGATATTTTTTTATTTTTTAAAAATTATTTTTAATATCAACATATCAAAATAATTTAAAATATATAAATTTTATTAAATTTTAACAATTTTTTTTTAATTTTTTAAAAATATAATTTGTATCGCCCTCTCAAGCAGTCCCAAGCAGTGCCTAAACAGGCTTACCGAGTTGTAGATGAAAATTACAAACACAAGAGTCGCAAGCAACATGCTATACGATAACTGTAATTCTAGCTGCCCTACACTGTACCCACTCAGGCATCATCATCATCATCATCATCCAGCCGATGATTTTTAGAACCACTCTCGAGATCTGTACAGAAAATGACAAACAAGTACATGAATGATGAATCACTATATTTTTTTTAGTGGCTTCATGTCAGTCTTTTCTTTGCTTTAATAATTTCTTTTGTTCTTTTCTTCCTTTTTATCTGCAGTGAAAATGATTGTGTATTTGGTAATAACTTGGACTCAGGTGAAATAACGTTTGTGTTAGAGAGGTATACAGCACTCTCTGTTGCATAAATTTTACGCCTTCAATCTTTTCTGGATAGAGACGATGAAACATGGAGTGCGCTTGTTCAGGTTCTGCAAAAGCTCATCGTCCCATTCTGTATCCTGTGTCTCTCGGAGCTATCCCGACACCAGCCATGGCGAAAAATATAAGTGGGGCCAGTCAACATGCACAGGGTAACAGGAGATGTTGCTGCTCCTTTCGATGTTTCAAGGTGAATTAAAGTTTTCATGTAGAGCAAGAGCTTAAAGTTCAAATCATATTCATATCGTTGACCTTAAAAGATTTAATTTAAATAGTCAGTTTCTGAGTTTAATTTATAGAAATTATTAATTTGAGTTACATAAATAAATTTTAGGATAGTAAAAAACTTACTTAATTATTAATTTTAAAATTTATAAAATTAGCCTGTGTAAGCTACCAAGACTTATATGATCGTAACTTCGAAGTGGTGTTTTTCTTGTATTTTTTCATTTTTTATGCGATATCTTGATCTTCTACTCCTGGGACTTTGCTGCTGCTAACAAGATTGGTGCCAGGGGGTTGCTGGGGAGGTCATGGCCTGACGGTGGACACCAGATCTTGGACTCATGACAGATGCTTTGCCTATCCCATAATATAAAAATAAAGGGAAATTAATAGCTTAGGACAACAGGATGACTGACATATTTGTAACCTTTTAAGGTATTCACATCACATGCACCAGCTTGTTCTATGTTTCCTCCTCTCCTCCACCTATCCTTTCTTCCTTTGGAAATGATTCAAAGCTTAAACACCAGTATAAAGTGTATATTTTTGTTCTAATAATATGCATATCAAGTGATTTTTCAAAAATAAAATGTGTATATATATCAAGCAGAAAAAACGTATTATAATGTATGCTAGAAAAACAGATATTCCTTGTCAAGATGTAAAGTTAATGTAAGAATATTAGACTCCAATAAAACCAAAGTTATTAAACTTCACCGTCACTTTGGATTGACTCAAGAATTGGCCATGGTTTGGACTGGTTGACTGGTAAATCAATATGCTATTTAATTTATTTGATCAAAATTTTATTTGATTTTTTTTCTAAAACAAATCATTTTAATTTATTTTTATTGATTCGGGTTAATTTAAATTAATGTAACCTAATCACGAGTCAAATTGAGTTTAATAATTTTAATTAGTATATACTTGATAATGCAGTATATAATGTTCTTCAATTAAAAATATATTAAAATTATATTTTTTTTTAATTTTTTACATTATCACATTAACATCATTAAAAACACTGAAAATATTAATTTAATATTTTATTATGCAAAAAAAATAACTTGAAAAAGCATACAGAACCGAACAAAAAAAATCTAACACCTCCTTAACCTAGAAAAAAACTCGAAAAAAAGAAATTAACCAAACAAGTGGGTCCCAAGATCACACTTTCACAGGGAGGCAAGGCACAAAGCCACTTGGAAAAGTTGATCGGCAACTAGCTGCTTTCACGAAGCAAAGCAAAAGCAAGGGCCCACTCTGAAGCAAACCTTTCATTATTCTAACCAGCAAGGTTCCTAAGGCAAAGCAAAAGAAAACCAAAAGCTAAGTATTTGCTAATCAAACAAAGTATAAATAATTACCAATAAATTTCCCATCTTTTATACCACAATCACTTTTTTAAGGTCCAATAAAAAAGATTTAATTCTTTTTTAGTAAATCTGTTTTAGCTTTAGATTATTTTTTTTTAGTATTTTTAAATTATTTTAATATATTAACATCAAAAATAAATTTTAAAAATAAAAACAGCCCTACGGTAATTGTATCTTACCTGTGAAAATCTAAATATTTTATGTCTTTTATTAAACTCTGTAGCCTGCTGTGGCTAACCCTCTAGTAACACCTCATCTGCCACTTTCATGGCTACCTTACACATATAAAGAGAAACCCTTAGATCTTGAACTTGTGTTTGCTTCCAAAAAGATGATTTATTTGCAGAACTGGCAAATGGGGCTGTGCTTGCTGGTCTGTATCATTAGCTGTTGCTTCATTTCTGTGAGTTCACAAAGTGCTGTAGCTGGAAATGATAATAACAGTGTTGTTGAAGGAACTGTTTTCATAGATGGAAAATCTTCCATTGGAAAGATTGATGAAAATTCCATTTGTGCCACCTTAGATTGGTGGCCACCTGAGAAATGTGATTATGGGACATGCAGCTGGGATCATGCTTCTCTCATTAATCTGGTAATGATTCATTTTAGCATGCTTCTGAGGTTGTTTTTTAGGATTAGATATCTAAATATGTTGTTTGATAGTTGCAACTGAACTTGAAATGCTTGTCCTGTCCTGCACTTCTCAAAACTTAACTGGCATTTTACTATTAGATACAGAGTTGTTCTTTAAAATTTCAAGGAGTTATTCTCTAAATATTTAATCTTTTTGAATTTTTTTTGTGCTCTCTCATGCAGGATCTTAACAACAGCATCTTGTTAAATGCCATAAAGGGTGAGAGCCCTT
Source organism: Populus tomentosa (assembly GCA_018804465.1). Taxonomy (NCBI): domain Eukaryota; kingdom Viridiplantae; phylum Streptophyta; class Magnoliopsida; order Malpighiales; family Salicaceae; genus Populus; species Populus tomentosa. Next base: position 11,894,385 of record CM032003.1, read on the forward strand.
TGAACCAAAGCAACCTTTTCTTCTTCTTGTTGGCCAGAACTCTTTTTAATGCTTTTCAGAGTCCTAATTGCCTCTCTTTTTTTGGCACTATGGTCCAGCTTTTTCGCCTTTGAAAATCAGAATAGGGGGCACTTTGCAAGATAAGGTCATTTATGACACCGAAGATAATAAGCAACCTTGTGTCCAATTTGTCAAAAACACCAGGGAGATGTTTGGTTTCACTCAGGGTTGCTTACCAATGCATAGATGGGATGAACTTAATGCCTTTTTCAAGAAATCTGGGTAACAGCGATGTTCTCTTCTGTTTCCTGTTAACCTTACCTTACAATTTCTAGCAGCTGAACGTCCTCTTAATTTTGCAAATTCAGGGCTGAAATTATATTTGGGTTAAATGCTCTCACTGGCCGGTCCATAAAATCTGATGGTTCTGCAGTAGGAGCTTGGAACTACTCTAATGCAGAATCATTTATAAGCTATACTGTCAAGAAGAACTACTCCATTTATGGCTGGGAGCTCGGTAAGAACACCCTCCAATGCTTTCTCGTCGTTGATGCTAATGATTGATGTTTCATGAAATCCATGAAAGTATCATTGCTTTATTGACTATAAGGAAATGTGAACTAACTACGATCAGTTTATATTTTTCTGAGATTAATTTATCTAAACCTACAACAAGTCCTTTTCTGCTGATCAGGTAATGAATTATGTGGGAGTGGTGTTGGAACAAGAGTTGCAGCAGCTCAGTATGCTTCTGATACAATTTCCCTGTATAACATAGTGAAAAAGATATACAGCAGTATTGAACCGAAACCGCTAGTTATAGCACCTGGAGGATTCTTTGATGCAAATTGGTTCAAAGAGTTTGTAGATAAAACAGGCAATTCTGTAGATGCGATCACCCACCACATATACAATCTTGGTCCAGGTATCTCTTTGAAGAAAACGACCTGACTTCTGTGGTCTCACACCTTGGACAATAGGTCTAACTTGACATGATTATATCCTCTTTTGCTGCAGGAGTTGATACACATCTCATTGAAAAGATCCTTAATCCATCCTATCTTGATGGTGAGGCTAGGACCTTCAATAGCCTCCAAAGCACTCTCAAGAGTTCTGCAACTTCAGCAGTTGCATGGGTTGGTGAATCAGGAGGGGCTTACAACAGTGGCCGTAACCTTGTTACCAATGCATTCGTGTTTAGTTTCTGGTAAGGAAGGTCAAAATTTATGTTAAAAAAACTTCAGCTATTCTGTTGTGGATTCTAAGTCCAGGATGTTGTCAAAACAGGTATTTGGATCAGCTTGGGATGGCATCATCTTATGATACAAAAACGTACTGCAGACAGTCATTGATTGGTGGCAATTATGGTTTACTCAACACTACTACTTTTGTTCCAAATCCGGATTACTACAGGTATTCGAAAATTACTGATACTGGCAGGTTGCTCTGAAAAATTAGATAGCAGGATAGAAATGAAGAGGTGCAGTGAAATTATCTTTCCAATATCATGGCAATTCGTAAGAAATTCATTTGTCTGCAAGAAGAAAGAGGATTAAGTTTTGAAATAGGTAGAGGATTAAATTAGTGATAATTTTCCAAAAGAGAGGTATCTATGCTTATTATGAGTTGATTTTTTTCAACCAATTTGGCTTCATACCAAGATGAAACCTCTTGTTTCCCACTCTGGAATCTCATATTCAGTAATAAGGTCTCTCAGAAATTCTAATGTTTTGCTTTCTTCAATGCAGTGCTCTTCTTTGGCACCGCTTAATGGGAAGAAATGTTCTATCAACCAGCTTTTCTGGAACGAAAAAAATACGTGCATATACTCATTGTGCAAAACAATCTGTAAGTTCTACAACACAATCACCACACAAGCAGAGAGCTTTATGATCTAATTAGATTCATGATCTTGCAGAAAGGGATCACATTACTACTAATCAACCTTGACAGTAGCACGACTGTTGAAGTCAATGTAAAATTCAACAGCACTTCGGGATTGCACCGTAAACACAAGACTCACAGGTCTCATGAAACAAAGGCCGTTCGACTGCTTGAAGGATCCACAAGTGAGATAACAAGAGAGGAATACCATCTAACAACAAAAGATGGAGATTTACACAGCCAAATAATGCTACTCAATGGGAACATTTTAACTGTAAATTCATCCGGGGACATACCTTCCCTGGAGCCACTACTTGTAAATTCATCAAAGCCGATAATGGTTGCTCCTTTCTCTATTGTATTCGTTCAAATGTCATATGTACTCCCCGCTTGCAGTTAGGTGGTAGCACTTCATGGAACTGAAATTAGTTCTATATAGTGAATAGTGATTGATCAAATAAGACAGAATACAAGCAGTAAATGTTACATTCTTTCGTGGTGAATAATACAATGAAAATTGTTTTGGTAAATCAGGAAGCCATAGTTTTTTTTCTTCTCTTGAAGAAAAAACCAGTGTCCCTTGTAATTGCTTTATTTACTGCAGCGTGTACTGCTCGTCCTGCAGGAATGAACTGCCCAGGACACTATTTTGTCTGAATATTTTTTTATCACGCGGTAGATAAGAGAGATTGGTATAACAACGTTCTTGAGCTTTTCAAGGCATGCCATAAAACGCGAGCCTTAAAACACAGGAAGACAACAAGCATGTCAATTACATGTTGGTGGCCAGCCAAGACCACAAAGTCAACTATGCATTATGTTTAGTAGATTACACTTGGTATCAATATACAAATGAAGAAGCTGACTATAGGAGATGAGGCAATTTCCACCAAATGCTATGGAAAAGAAGTTCAATGAACAAACATATTCAATTGTGTGTTCTCTAATTTGGATGCTTCATCCAAGAATATCCATCCAAAGTCAATCCGTGTTGGAAAAGTTTGAAGGCTTGCTGCTGGCAAATGCCAACCATACAATGGTACCAGTCAAGTAAAAGAAAATTGATGGAACGAACAATGAAATCTGCATGGTAAAAATACAAGGAATAAAAAATTACTAGGGAGAAGTTAATATAGAAAACTGTCCAAAGAAGTATATATATTAAAACTTAAAAGTGGTCATGAGGCAACTTACACTCCATGAATGAGTTGTATCAAGTAGATAACCAGTCAAGGGAATCCCTACAATTCCAGGTATTGCTCCGACAGTGTTGGTAATGCCCTGGATAATAAAATTGAAAAGAAAAAAGAAAAAGATCAACACGGTTAAAAGAAAGTTATTTTTGCTTTACAAATTCAAGCAAAGGCCTTAAAACGGTGGCAAGCTTACAGTAGTCAAGATGGATCCAAATGAATGAATTATGTACTTGACCTGGAGCTAAAATTAGAAACATTGACACAAGAATGTTTCGCAAAAGTTTAATCTAGAACTGCCAGTTCATTTTGCATAATTTCCTGAATAATCTGAAGGCAGACATGGACAACTACTCATTGATGATAGGACCAAAATCCATGTCAAAAAGGGATTTATGACATAATTAGAATTCCTGTCCTGGGATCAACCTTAATCGGAGAAGTGGGTATCTGGAAAAAGAAGGATGACAGATCCACGAACAAAACCATTAATTGCAGTGAATCAGCATAGATTTTTTTCTCTCTTTTCTGCTTTGCACTTTCACACTAAAACCAACTCCGCCTTGCAAAAGATATTATTGAGTGACTGGTTATCATTTCTCCATGTCATAAATAATGATGCACATAATTCAGGAACCAACCACGTGCTGAATTGATTTTAAGTCAAGTGAGAGTGAGGAACGTGCTAATGAAACCTTCTATCAATCTATACAGGAGGCCGATTAGAAAATGCATAGCATATGCAACAAAATCTAGGATTTGTAGGCTTACATACCAAAAGTATACTTGCATATTCAGGAGACATATCTTGATGCGTACAGTAAAGTCCTGCAAAAACGATAAAACTTTGAATTAGAAATTAACCTAGCACAAGTCAATATGTTCCTACACATAAAATGAATTAAAAGAGTTCTCAACTACTCCACTACCAGACAAGGCAAAGCTTGAGAGGGCTAAGCCAGCAGTGAGAATCCCCACAATCTCCCAGGGAGGCAATCCTAGATCCACAGAGGAGAGAGTCATGCAAAGAGCAGGAGACAAAAAGGCAATTGTTTGGCAAATCTTTCTCACCTGCAAGGTCAAAAAGGTCAAGCTTGTTGACATAGTGAAGAGTTTCTGACAAGATGATGATTATAGAAGTGTAGAACTATAATAATAGACATTTGGTTTTGCAGACCGTAGTGATTTCAACTCCATTGGAAATTAACTTGTCAGCAAGCTGTGCGGCGATGCTAGTCACGAAAACTGAAGCCAGGGGAGGAAGGATAGAAACCTGAAATTGTTGATAGTTACTTCATAGGAAAATAAATGTCAAATGATCTAATTGCAGTCAAACAATCAAAAGATTGATGGCTATCCAATGTTCAGGCTTGTTGGACTGACATGCTAGTCCCAAGTTCAAGTGTTCAGTGCTTCAATAGTATTGCATGTAAAGTTCAAGTCCTCAGGGACCTGACCAGTCAAATTACCATAAAAATTTAGGATAAAACATTCATACTGTACTCAATTTCAGAGTACAACATGTTATCTAAATTACTGCAAGGAAGATGAATCCCTCACAGGTAAAAATGAACACCTTCGTGGTATGGTACCATAATATAGCCAAGTTTCTGGCGCGTTATAGCACCAGCATTTCTCTATAATAATTTTTTGCATCAAAAGATGCTTGTAGATGGATGATTTCAAACTAGTTCTATGTACATGGTAAATAGGATACCGATAACAATAAATGAGATGTTGAAATGTGTGATTTCTTGTACAACAGAGTTCTTTGTTTTTAGCAAGTATGACTTCCCACGTTCATTTCAAGATGCAGAAATTTAATGTACATCAAACTTTAAGGTAATCATTCTTCCTTGTTCATGCAATTTGATTGCTATACTCGACTAAAGTGAGAGAAAGACAATCATAGATCTTCAAAAGTACCCATGCAGCTTCTGTCAAATTCAGGCTCAGCTCCTCACTGCACGGCATTTCCATTGAAAGTTAGGTTTCTTTGCATTACAGCCATAATGGCAGGCACATTGAAGACATTGATATAGCAGTTGCTAAATTCTCTTTTTCCAGAATGAGCAAAGAAATTCAGAAAGTTGAACTGAAAAGATACCTAAAATAAGAAGGAAGCCAAGATAAACAAGTATAATGACCCCAACTTCCACAAAAGTGAGCATATATCATTGCCCATACAGCTGGGGTTTGGAAAAATGCCTTCCATGGAACATCCTGTCACAATAGAGACACTAAGAAAAGTAAGCACCAATGGCTAAAACATTTTTTTAGGGAAGGTCCTTAATTTCAAAATCAGTTATTATACACAGTTCACAATAATTTTGAAAACAATAAACTTACTAAATTTCCTCACAATTTCATACTTTAGTGAGGATTGGCACTTTCCCTCAGGAGGCTTCACTTGTATGCCATACATATTTAAACTCATGAGAGAACAATCAAGAATATCTGAGCGAATAGCACTTCCTGGAGAACTATGGTTCTAACCATTTAGTTACAAATACCAGTAAACATATGATGCTGGAACTCAGGCAGATCTATTCACTTTTGCCATCGAGTGTTAGAGTATTGAACGACCCTTAAGCCTAGTTACTTGGGTTTGACTTGACAAATCAGTGAAACATGACACTCTTCAAGAAGTGTTGCATTTAAGATACATTCAATTTCTCAATCAGCACCTTCTCCATCCTTACAGTTTCTAATATTATATAGGAGAACAAAGAAAAAGAAGAAAGCACTGTACCTTCAGTGAGCCACCCAACTCTGCAAGAGCATTACTTGATGATTTTTCCGAATAGATAGATTGGGACCCTGTCAAACATATCAAGGAAAAGTGCACTTGTGAATAAGAGGAAGGGAACACAAAGACAAACAGCAATTTTACAACAAATTATTTTTATTTAGTTCATATCAGCACATCACCTAAGAATTGAGCCTTACCTAGGATAACCTCCAATGAAAGGTCAATACTGCAGTTGGGCATAGAAAGTCAGCTGAACACTTGGGGAAACATGCTACTGGTTTAAAAATTATACACTAAGTCCAATTAGAAGTTTTCTCTCCAGCCTCTAGAACAGGACTTTTTCTTCAGATATCATCCTTCTAGTGGAAAAGATGAGATGAATTTTCAAGATGGTCTCCAAGGCAACGATATTGAGCAGTTAAAGTATACGCAGCAGAAATGAGATACTAAGCATGTTTTGAACAATGTGGAGACATATTTTTATGATCAAAATGATATTTGGAATATAAAGTGGGTTATTCTCTTGCAACTCAATATTTGTAAAAGGCTCCCTAAACATTAGGGTGTTTCAGAAATGTGACTCCTTTAGCTTAAATTTTGTTTATATCTTCTGTTGTGAATTGCTAAATATGTATAAATTAGGCAAAATATTTGTCATATGTGCAATGTCAGGTAGACTAACCATATAATTTTATCAGAAAGGTAGAGCAGAATAAGGCATTATCAGCATGCAAAAAGAGATGCAAACGAAGACACCATATGATTTGGAAAATCACACACAAGTGGTCAACTAATCATCATCTACATACCAATAAACTCAGAAGCTTTATTTATCAAATCTAGAATAATAAAAATCAATACAAGTAAAGCGCTCACGTGAAGTAGGTTTGGCAGCAAATGAAGCCTGTCCCTCTTCAAGATATTGAAACCCCAAAAACCTTCATAATTTTTGGTGTTGCCAAAATTATAAAATCAACTCTTAGTCAGTTGTTAATACTAGCAACTTAAAAAGCTGAATATAATCAAATAAACAATTGATCAGTCAGTTCAGAACCAAAGTGGACCAAAAAGCCATGAAATATCGTCTTGTATTTAACATGAAAACAAAAGCCTTTATGGGTATCATAAAAGTGTAATTTCCTTTAGTTCAAGGCAGAAGCAGGTAAGCATTGAAATCCATGAGATTAGGGATAGATACTTACCAGGCCACCCCAAGAAAGCCAAATATATAAAATACAGATGCCCAACCAAAATTTTGAATAAGCGGAGGAGCTAAAAGAAGCCTGCAAGAACTTTAAAAATGTTAGTAAAGACCAGCAAATGAAACCAGGAATGCACTTTAACTAAAACAAAACAGACACAGAAAGAAGAAAATAGTCATAATAGCATAAATTTGTCGATTAAATATGTTTACGACCTCACACACTGATTCCTTTTAGGTGCAATTTCACAGGAAGATGTAAAGTTGTAAATAGTTTCTCTACTTATCGATAATCACATAAGTCAATGAGCTGAATATGACATTTCTACAGTTAACATTCTGGGTGACTCAAATTAAGAGGCAAGCAGTTTCCTCAATAGAAAAAATTGTTGCTATCACACACCAAATTAAACAAAACATACCCTGTAACACTTCCTACACTTAGTCCCCCAAAGACAAATGCTACAGCTCGTGATCGCTCTTCCAAAGGTATCGACCTGCATGCAGTGTTGGTCAATGCAAATCAAAAGGAGAAAAGAACTCTACACTAGCTCTTCATCAGAAATTGGCTTTATCCCAATGACATGCTGGCAGTATAAAAGAATGTCTACAATATAAGCAATGTAAGAAAGTAAGCCATAGGGCACTGCAGTCAATGAGTTTGCAGTTTTAACAAGCCAAAAAGCATAATTTCAATAGTGGAGAACAAGGAAACAGGACACAGCCTACCACAAAATAGGCAGGACAAGTCTGAGACAGATAATAAGTTCATATGAAACAGAAGAAAGCCAAGAAAAAACTCAAAATACAGAGATAGGAAACATAAGTCTCTATGTTGAAACATGAATTAGTATACACATTTAACTGATTATTATTGTACATAAATAAATTGTTCGAGGTGAGCAGGACACTCCATAAACCACAGAAATAGTCCTAAGGATCCACACAGAAAAGTTAGCTTCCAAATATTTCCATAATGAAATATCTAAGAAGTTTTCCATGAGACTACCGATTTATATAATAATGAAAAAGAATGCAATCTGTTCATGAACATGACTATAGGGAAAACTAAGAAAAAGCGCAAAGGAATACTAGTCCAATTGAAACACATGAAAACCAAATACCCAACACAAACATAGAAATGGATGATTATGTTTAGCCAAATGCTATCTAAAAGGTCCACTAAAACATGCTCCTATAGAGCTTTGGATGTCATACATGCCTGGCAATGAGGTCAGTTGCCGCAGAGGGGGAAACTCCTTCTCCTATTCCAACCTAGATTTGGAACACATAAGAGAAATACTCAATAAGATACATGAAACAACTTACGCAATTCAACATTAACTGAAGGAATGTCAAAGAAAAATGCATAAGAGTAATATGAAAGGATAGAGAGACAGAGACTAATTCAGTAAGGGAGAATCTCTAAACTATCACAAATGTTTATGATGCACATTTAACTAGTAATGAGTTGCAGATTCATGAAAAGGTGCGTACAAGTTGGATAGAAATACTTGCTCAACATAAGGAGTATGGGAGGAAGCTGCACATACCAAAACCCTTGACAACACAAATCCAGGCATATATCCAGCAAGAAAAGGAAGAAGTGCTGTAGCCACTGACCATGTCAATACTCCAATCTGAAGAACTTTTCTGCATAATAATAATAATAATAATAATAATAATAATAAAGGCATGAGGCATGTGTAGCACAAAATGCACCAGACCCAGAAGACAGGTGAGAGAAAAACCAATTACCCTCCAACTTCAAAGAGACCTAGTGTGACTATCAAAACCATGAACTGCCCAAGTGGAGTCAGCCACATTTCCGAAAACATATAGATTTTTACTGCTTTAGTGGATAGGGTAATCATGGATCAAGCATTCGGTTACATTGAGCGGAAAAAATTACTTGTGCAAACATAAAAAATGTAAACAGTTGTACATTTAAGCACTGGAGGGGATGGAATAAGTATGAAATCTATGGTCATAATGAAAGTGTCTGCAGATCATATTCCCAAAATGCTACAGTTGAGGTGTAGCATTTAGAGTTTAGAAAGTCTAATGGAAATGAAGCATAGTATTTGCATCAATTAGCAGAAGTTAGGATCACAGTCGAGTGGAAAGAATATTTCTCTAAATCTTAAGGGAGGACTACTTGATTAGAGCAAATAAATTGATGGAATGCAGAGACCTGATATTGATTTTTTGTCAAATCAGAACCACCTCCACCTTTATTATGGCAATTTAAGCTTGTAAAATTAAAAATAGCACTCGACTTAAACAACTCAACCCAAAACATTAATGGCAACTCATTAAATCAGCTATATAAATCCTTTTCTTTCCCTGCTATGTTCAATTCTTGGCTAAACTTATTGTGATCAGTAACATCATTTGGCCCATAATCAAACATAGAAGATCACTCAACTAGATCTCAATCAAGAGAAGAAGTTAGCATTACTTGACCAGTGTAAATAAGTGTATGGGAGAAGAAGTTAAATAGCTCAAGGTAAAATCTTGCACTGAAAGACACCAATATGACCCCACCCTCCACATGCTTCCAAGTAATAAATTCATTACTGGAGCTTAAATAAGTGGTCTCCCATTGCCGGAGCCTATAAAAATAGTTTATTGATGGGAAAAATGACATATTCCTCTAATGTGAAAGACATTGTAAATACAGCAAGCCATGAGGAACTAACCTCCCCCCAAAAATCTTAGCAAGCCAACCTCCTGGTAATTGGCTCAAAGCATACCCCCAAAAGAAAGATGATTGCACTAGCCCAGCCGTTGATGCATTCCATCCAAATTGGTGAGACATAGGAATTATTGCAACACTCAAGTTCACCTACCCAATTTAGCAAATTCATCAAAACATACGTTGGCCACAAACACAAGACAAGTAACCAAGTATTAGCAGCACCATTAAAAAATCACTATTCTTAGTTTAAAACTAACAGAAAAACACCAAGGCATATGAACATATCAAATTAGACCAAAAATACCATTACTTACTTACCTTGTCCATATTACAAATAACAAAGGCAAGTGATGTAGTGCCAATAAGCTTATATCTCAGAGGGATATTCTTCCATGGAGGCCATTCCCAATCAAAACCCACCTCACTAGACCCACTATCATCCCCCAATTTCTGCTCAAAATCCAAACTTGAACCCCTCTTGGGGTCCAACTCATCAACTTTTTTTAGTCCAGCGAGTACATCAGGGACCCTCTCACTTTCTTTCACGTTCTCTTTCTCTTTAACACCACACCAAACCCTGAACTTCAAGCTGTTTCCAGAGTGAAGGAAATGTAAAGAATTGTTCTTGAATGAGGTGGTTGTTTTGAAGACTGAGGTTTGTGTGTTTGTGTTGTGTGAGAGAGAACAAAAGCTCTTTGCTTTGAGTGTTAAGTTTGCCATTTTATTTTTTCTTGAGGGACGAAGAAAGAACTGTTTTTTGGGTAAGTGAAGACAATATAAAGAGAGGAAAGAGTAAGCATTATGTTTATGTCCATTGACTTCTTGTCAGAGGAAGCCATTGCAGAAGCTTGGCATATCATTTGCAAGGACTTGGGGTGGCCACGGAGGAATGACTTGTGGCTGTTGTTTGTTAGTTGGACCCACCTTTGTCGGGTAGCTATCGCATACTACATTTTTTACTATTAGTTATGTAAAATATTCTGCAAGTGATTTTTGTTATTTTCTCATATTCATATAAGTGAAATAGCAATTCATAATGAATTATTTAATAATATTAAGTGTTGATAAATATTTTTATAATTTTAAATTAATATTTATTTAAGCATTAATATATTGTAATGTCTTTAAACAAAATTTGATTTCTCTATCATTTATTTCTCGTTTTTGTAACTTATTCTACAATCATTTGAATTCTTGTAAAAAATATTCTGGTTTTTTCTTATTTTCTCCAAAATACTACATAATAAGTTGTCAAGAATAATAACATTTAAAACATTTTTAACCTAACCACATAAAAAAAAACTTTTCAATTTTATTATCATATATACATGTCAATCAATTTATCCAGATCAAGATTTAAGTAAAATATACAACTAAATCTTTTAAAATTAAAACTCTTATAACCTTGAAAGTTTATTAATTAAATAAATTAATATTTATTAATTTAAATAGTAATTAGTTAAAAAATTATTTATCAAAGTATTTTTTTTTTTTCATTTGCAAAGAGTTTTATATTTACCGTGAGAGTTTTGTAGACAAACTTCTTAAAGGTCCATTAACTATATGGATGCCTATATACTTTTTTGAGGTTTTTCTTGTTATAATAATATATAATTTATTAGAACAAAACCTTAAACTGAATCTTGGTTAGCGGTTAATCGAGTGTGTTTGGTATTGCGGTAGCTTTTGTGATTGTAGTTTGAAAAAAGTTGTTTTATAAAAAATACTTTTAGTTGAGGTTGGTTTGAAAAAATAGGTGTTTGGTTAAAACTGTGGTTGGAATTGAGGTTGAAGAAAAAATAGTTTAATGTGTTTGGTTAAAAAAATGCTTTTAAAATTGAGGTTATAAAAGAATTAATATATATATATATATATATATATATATACACACACACACACTAATGATTTTTAATTTAAATATTGTAAATTTAATTACTATTATTATATCATAAAATAAATAATATTGATATCAAAATTTTTTTATTATTCCATTAAACTATATGCAATGTCATCACATATGAAATATACCTAATAAGGACTATATTTTTCATGGTTTCTTAATTGTGCAACAACAAAAACTGAATCTTTTGTTACGTCATCAAGCGATCTCCTTCTAATTTTTTGAATAGAACACAATTAAAATAAAAATAAAAATTAATTTTTTTTTTAACTGGGCCGGGCCTAGCAATAATATAATTGGAATTGCGATCAAATTTTACAAATGCTACGTCATCATGCGATATCCTTCTAATTTATGTAGTGTTATTAAATAATATTAAGTACTAGTTTTTCGAGTAACTATAGTTATCATGATTTATCATACGTGCAATAAAATTAAGAAAAATTTTATCAAGAATAAAATTGAGATTATAGTACGAACAAATTTAATTTACCTTAAATTAATTTTTAAAAAAGCAAAAAAAAATATTGTTCACGTTCACGTGAACAATACAAGTGCAATTAATTAATTGTATTAGTTTTTCAAAAAAAAAACTTTGTGCACAGGTAAAAAAAAAAAAAAAACAAAAATTGTTCACTTAATAAACAGTGCGCAATGGAGCATGGCTCCACTGTTGAGATTATTATCTCATCACGAGAAGCAGCATTTTGCTGCTTTTTCGAACCTGTGGTGCAACCATTAAAATTGATAGGTCCCACTAGTAAAAATTATTTTTTTTTGTGTTATCAAACACTAAAATATGTGGTTGCAGGTGAACCTCACCCGCAACCACAAAACCAAACACCCACTAAGATGACATTTTAGAAGAAAAGTGAGACCTTTAGTTTTATCTTATGTTTAGGGGGTAATCTATATTGTGTTTTTTTCTTTAATCGGGATTTTTTTTTTAATCTAAGATTATAGAATGTGTTTAAAGTAGAGATGTTGATTTTCGATTTGGTTCGGTTTTTATCAAAAAGTAACCAAACCGATTTTTTAAAAAAAAACCAAAACCGGTTCAAACCGATTGGTTTCGGTTCGGTTCAGGGTTTTTAAAACAAAACCGGTTCAAATCAATTTAGCTTAATTTTTTTGGTTTGGCTCGGTTTTGACTCGGTTTTTTCAGTTTGGGTTCGGTTCGTTTTTTTTGTTTTTAGGCTTATAAAACCGAATCGATTAATTTTTTAAAAATTTTAATTTGTTTTTTTTATTGTTTGATTTTTTCGGTTCAATTGATTTTTTGATTTTTTATCTAGTTTTAAGAAACAAGGGGTGGTTTTGTTTTATTTTTATCTTTTTAATTTTGTAGAAATGAAAACGAAAAGGAGAGGTCAATGGCGATTGCAATCAAGACTGGAGTCTTTGGCTGAATTACATGTTAGTTTATGGCTTATGGTTAGAATATATATTTTACAGGTTTGATATGTATAATATTTTTAATGGAAAACTGAGCTTATAAAAGGGTGAAAAATTATATTTTTTTTAAAAAAAATGTTATTTGTTTTCTTAATTATTTTTATTTATTTTATGTTAAGCATAAGAAATTAAATATCATACTTGATAATTTTATTTTTTCTAGTTTGTTTAGGACTTTTATTGTCTTTTCTTTATTTTTAAGTTTTCTAGTCTATTTAGGTTAGTTTTTGAATTTATTTAAGAAATTATAAATTTTTTATAGAAGAAAATTACTTGAAGAGAAATGCACAATAATAAAATTAAGAATTAAAGTTACCTAATTCAATTTGTTTTTCAAGAAAAAAATATATTTTTAAGACTTTTTTTTAATTTGTATTAGTTTTTAGTATATTTAGGTGAGATTTATATATTTCAAAAACCATGGAGGAAATAAATTACGTTTTACCTATATTGTTTATAGGATTCTATAAATTCATTCTAATATATTGAACATGTAATTTGTTTCCCTAGAAATTTTTTTTTTTTTTACTGATATTTCTGTTTCTTTTTAAGAAATTTTATTAGTTTTTAATACTTCTTATGTGAGATTTAGATATTTCAAAAACCTTAGGGGAAAAAATAAAATTTACCTATATTTTTATAGGGTTCCAAATTAAAATTTGGACGAAAATGGATGGAACTATGAAAGGTAGCAATTGAAAAGGCTACCGAAGTTTTGGGTGAAATTGAGATAATACAGAAACCTTAGGGGGCAAAATAAAAAATAAACCTGTTTGACAACCAAAAGGAATTCCGTTGCCGGGAATCGAACCCGGGTCTCCTGGGTGAAAGCCAGATATCCTAACCGCTGGACGACAACGGAATACTTGTTAGCGATCAGTGTATATATATATATATATAAATATATCATTTCATAAGTGGAATATAGAACCAGCTCAGGGTCGATAGAAGAGAAAAGGCTTCAGTACAATAGAGGATGTTGAGAAATTATGCTGCTATGTATCAAGTTTGAGCACTTCCAATAAATGGGAAGAGAGCACTTGGCACAGTAAAAGTAAGCTCCCGTTGCCGTCTGCCGGAGGTGGTTTTTCCAGTTCATGGGTTTCAGCTAGTTCTGTCAATAGTAAGTTCATCTTTCGCCTGTGTTTTAGGCGCCTGAAAGTAACAGGCATTTCATTGATCTGTGTAAAGGAAAGGAGGAGACATAGCTAGGCCGGAGCTAAATCTACAAATAAGATTCCTTAATTTCCTGTAGTGTAGTTGCAACTTGCTTGCAATATTTTGCTCACCATTAAAATAATCCTTATGGGTTAGGCCACAAGCGCGTGCAGCTTATAAGATCATCCTGTGATCAGAATGTAGCTAAGCGATAAAAAGATGACCAGAAGAAAACAACATTATCTTGCTTTTTTTTTTTCTCCTTTTCCTGAAAAACATAATAATGGTGCAGCTGCAATTGCATTTTTGCTGATGAGGTCCTTTTATTTATTCAGCTGTCAATGAGCTCGTAGCTCAACTAACATTTATCCTCCCCTTTCCATCCCCTTGAAGGTCTTGAACTCGAGCCTCTTTCTTAAAGGAAAATAAAATGGTAGTAAAATAGATAATTTTTTTTAGTTAATTGTATAAAGAATTGTGCTAGCTTTTTAGCATGTTGGACTTGTATTAATAAAAATTAAATATTTTGGATGTTTTCTTCCTAGTTATGATGTTTTTTTTTTTGTTTAATTTTTGAGAGTTTTGACTTGTAATTAAATTCATTATCTTTCGTTATTGCTTGCGTTAATTAGTGGTTTTGAATGAAAATTATAGAGGACGTGTTTTAGAGATCAACCATTTCTAGTGGTTAGATGATGTGTGCTCTTGAATAACCATGTATAGAAGAGGTTGCAGAAAAAAACATGTTCATGTGAGAGGGATGATGAAGTTTTCTAAAAAAAAAAAAAAAATCCTAAAACTAATGTTTTGTTTTTATCTATGTTGGTTGATATTATTGGATATCCCGATAATGTGATCCATGATAGAGTAATTAGTACAGAAATATTATTTTATGGATTCTTGATGGAATGGTCCGTGAAAAAAATATTCATGTTGACCTAATTGAAGGGGCTGGAATTATGGCCGCCATCCTCCAATCTTTGACTACAGCTACCAGAAAGAGAACAAAAAAGAGCTCATTGCACGCACCAGCTTCATAATAGATCAAATTTGAATTGAATGGATCCTAAATAGCAGACAAGTCCAAATCTTTCTTTGCTGTACAATCCACATGAACTGCTGAAATTCAGTCGAAGAAAAAACCCTATTTGATAAAACCACCTTTACTGCGACTAAAGCAAGTAGTTTTCTGCAGCTGCTGGTGAGATAATATGGCTGCCATGGCAGAGTTGATATCAAATTCAGTCCAAGAAATGGCTACCAATGGACAAGAACCACCAGTGAAGTATTTCTCTAAAGGAAATGATGCTGGAGTCCTTGATGCTCCTGTTCCTTTAATTGAAATCCCAGTTGTTGATCTTGGTCTCCTTACTTCTCCATCAACCAGTGCCCAAGAACTTGAGAAGCTTAAATTAGCTCTCAGCTCATGGGGCTGCTTTCAGGTCCTTTTCTTTTCTAAACGCACTCTTACTACTGATAATTCCCTGTTCTAATCTTGATCAGTGTCTGTTTCAATATGATTTGAGCATTAAAGATGGTCAAAGAAATATTGTGAAAGCCCAAGATTTGATTGTCACTGATCAACTGGATTAATGAATTGTTATCATTCTCTATTTCACATTATCTGGATTGAGTATTTTAGTCAAGTTTAGGGCTTTATGCGTTCTGGTTTCTATTTGATAACAAAATATAACAAAACTTGAATAACTATGGATACAACCCAGATTTTAGATTACAATATGCTTCCATGTGTATAACTAGCATTACTCTTGCGATATAATCAGAGTTTATTTTGATGTTTTAGGTAATAAATCATGGAATGACGAGTTCCTTTTTAGACAAAATTCGTGAAGTTAGCAAGCAATTCTTCGCATTTCCGATGGAAGAGAAGCAGAAATACTCCAGAGAAGCTGACAGCATTGAAGGGTATGGAAATGACATGATTCTTTCAGACCACCAAACAGTTGACTGGACTGATCGATTGTATCTTACCATTAGCCCAGAAGACCAGAGAAAGATCAAATTTTGGCCCGAAAATCCTAAAGATTTTAGGTAATTAGATTACATTACCAAATTATTCAGTGAATTTTCACAATGTTAAAAGAAGAATTGACATATCTACTGAGTTGCAGCGATGGAGTTAGTTGAACTTACAGCTGATAACCATCCAATGCATTAATAAGATTTTGAGAAGTACATGCTAACCTTGTTCTTAACCGTTGCTGCAGGGAAACCCTACATGAATACACCGTGAAGTTACAAGAGACAAATGACTTTCTCCTTAGAGCCATGGCGAGGTCATTGAACTTGGAGGAAAGCTGCTTTCTAGACCAGTATGGAGAACAACCACTTGTGACTGCAAGGTTTAACTTCTACCCTCCATGTCCGAGGCCTGATCGAATTCTTGGCGTTAAGCCTCATGCAGATGCATCGGCAGTTACCTTCCTCTTGCAAGACAAAGAAGTGGAAGGTCTTCAATTCCTGAAAGACAACGAGTGGTTTAGAGTTCCCATCATTCCACATGCTCTTCTAGTCAATGTCGGAGATCAAGTAGAGGTAAATCCTATTACTTGAAGTGCTCTTTGTTCTTGTTAGCTGAAGTGAATGACATAGAACTGTAAATTCTTTCCCCAATTTTAGCTTTAATAATTCATGTTTCCCTTCACAAGATTTAGACAAGAAGTCTCACAGAATAGGTTTGGCTTGTGCTTTAGAATATTTTAGGCAATGATAGTAGTATAGTTCATAATTGACCCTTGCATATCTGACATGAGATGATACACACAGATAATGAGCAATGGAATATTCAAGAGCCCAGTACACAGGGTGGTGACAAACACACAAAGGGAGAGGAACACTCTGGCTGTATTCTGCATTCCTGAGTCAGATAATGAAATCAAACCAGCAGATCAGCTGATCAGCGAAACGAGGCCAAGTTTATACAAGAAGGTGAAAGATTATGTTAGTATCTACTTTCAATACTACCAACAAGGGAAGCGGCCAATAGAAGCAGTAAAGATTTGATCTTTTCCATCTGTAATTAAAGAACTATTGTGTGTGTGTGTGTGTGTGTTAAAACAATGTTCAATAAGCTTAGGCAAAGAACGACTGCAGTCCTTGTTTATTTGTTGTTCTGTGGTGCTTTTTGTCTCGCCTGGATTTATCAGATGAAGATTAGTGAGAAAAAGCTCATTGTTGGAGCAATCTTGAGATTCATCCAATAAAGTAAGGACTTACAGCCTGACCGTTAAGGAACTGGAAAGAGGAAAAGAGAAGCAGATAGAGAAATGCGAATAAGCTAACAAAAAACATCTGTTTTCTGTGCCTCTCTTGGAAATCAGGTTGTCCATGTAGCTCAGTCCAACTAATAAGATATTGGCTGACCTGTACACTCGGAATCACAACAATGGCACTTCATCTGGAATTCTCTCTCAACACCTGAAAACTCCAAAGCGAATCTCCCCAACAGAGATGATTGCTGAAAGTCTGAAAAGAAGTTTCCTAGGATTAATTAGTAAATTAATATCGTGGAAGACAAAAAGTAGATAATAAGACAAACATGATATCGCAGAGCCACTTCCTTCCAGACAAGAAACAGCAGATAAAACCAAGGAAAGGAGCCACAGACACCCAATAGTACTCTCCAGCTTTCCTGCCGTAAACCTATGAACAATGTCACCATCCCAACGACCTCTAGCTCCTCAATAGTTCCGTGGACACATCCTTCACCACACTCATGTTTGGATAGAGCAGGTCACTGCCTCTGAAATGGAACAGCAGAAAACTCCATGGTATAGCTATCCATAACGGCTAAGTTTAGTTCGAACTCTCTTTCTTTTGTTTCCTGTTCAAGTTAGAAGGCAACCATAAATATCATCTGTACAGCTCTCAAAATAAAGCGTGATCTCAGTGTCTGCAAAATCATGGCTGATAATCGTTGTCCTACCAAATTAGAATCAAAATCAAAATCTGTCCAAGAGGTGGTCAGGAACAGTGAAGAACCGCCTGGAAAATATTTCTATGAAGCTGGTGTTAATGGAGTCCTAGACAGTTCTCTTCCAGTGTTGGAGATCCCAGTTATTGATACAAGCCGCCTCACATCTCCATCAACCAGCAGAGAGGAAGTTGAAAAACTCCGCTCAGCTCTCATCTCATGTGACTGCTTTATGGTTTGTTTTTCAAATACTGTTCATTGTATCCAACTACTTTCTTGTAACCATGCTCATAAACTAAAATTTGACTTCAGGATCTTAGTTTGACACTCTATGTTCCATAACTTTTTTTCTCAAGAGCTGGCTTGTTTGTTACAGTCAATAAATCATGGAGTCACTGGTTCATTCTTGGACCCAATACGTTTAGTTACTACGCAGTTCTTTGCATTTCCAATGGAAGAGAAGATGAAGTACTCTAGAGAAGTTGATACCCCAGAAGGTTATGGAAATGACCTGATTCTTTCAAAAGATCAGATACTTGATTGGACAGACAGATTATATCATAAAGTAAGCCCAGAAGATCAGCGATAGTTCAAACTCTGGCCTGCAAAACCTGAGTTTTTAGGTATATTAACCATGTATGGAAATTGCTTCATGTAAAGTTCTTTCAAAGGTTAGGAGAATACAATATCGTAGGAATATTTCTATTTATCTTCAACATGAAAAGGAAATCACATCCTATAATCATTGACATAATAAATAATTAATGACAAGAAAAAATACGAACACAAAGTTATGGGTGATAGTTGAAGTTGTTCTCAAAACCATGGCAAGGTCATTAAACTTGGAAGACAACTGCTATCTGGACAAGTATGGAGAAAGGGCATTACTGCAGGCCAGATTCAACTTCTTCCCTCCCTGTCCGAGGCCTGACCGATCTCTTGGCCTGAAACCACACGCAGATGGATCAGCAATCACCATCGTCCTGCAAGACAAAGAAGTCGAAGGGCTTCAGCTCCTTAAAGATGATCAATGGTTTAGAGTTCCTATCCAGCTTCCTCATGCTCTTCTTATTAATGTTGGTGATCAATCAGAGGTAAATTACAGATTTGTCTCATCATCAGCATGCATTCAATTTATATATATAACTCCTTACATAGATACATTTCTTAAGGAAAAACGAAGATGAATAGTAAACTCCAGACTTAGAAACATCTTAGACCATCTGCTACTAGTAATGCATGCCTTAAGCTTGAAGTAGGAAATTAATTCATGGGAGTTCACTGCTAACTGTAACTAGTTATGAATGGCATCCATAGGTAATGATCAAAGGTTTGTTAAACAGCCCAGTCCGCAGAGTTGTTGTTAAACGATGTTTTGGGCGCCAGGAGCATGCCTTTCTCTACAGCTGATCCTGTTTAGCTGGAATTACCAAGTTACCAAGCAGCACAAAACTCCAACGTCCATCCTTCATAAGGATTGGCAACCCTGAGAAATATCACATTGTGTTAAAAATTATGCTTGTAAACATCTAGCTAGAGGGCAAATATTTCTCAGTTGACTTTACAAATGAGTCAACGAGACACTCGATATAAGAGACAAATGACTTTCTCCTTCGAGCCATGGCGAGGTCATTGAACTTGGAGGAAAGCTGCTTTCTAGACCAGTATGGAGAACAGCCACTTGTGATTGCAAGGTTCAACTTCTATCCTCCATGTCCAAGGCCTGATCGAATTCTTGGCGTTAAGCCTCATGCAGATGCATCGGCAGTTACCTTCCTCTTGCAAGACAAAGAAGTGGAAGGTCTTCAATTCCTGAAAGCAACGAGTGGTTTAGAGTTCCCATCATTCCACATGCTCATATGTAAAGTCAACCGGTAGAACCGAAATATTCTGTTGGTAGTTTGAATTGCCGGTAGAACCAGCAAGAAATACAACCGTAGTAAACTAACTCGTCAGTGTTTTTTTCCGATGGAATATTCACGTCTAAAAATCAGCTTTTATCACCTATTTTCTGCGGAACTTCCATCACCGTTTATTTTTCTGAAAAAATATTCTATCAGCGAATCCATCACCGAGTTGTTACATATTTTATAAATTTTACCAAAAGCTCAAGAATTGGTAGTAACATTCCTGTGGAATTTTCACAGAATAGTCGATGAAATATTGACTCCGTCGGCAATTCTACCAAAGATTTCATTTTTTTTTGTTTTTATTTATTATGATCCACAAGCCAATAATTATATACTCACAATAAATTCACAACCACAACAAAAAAAACATCTATAAAATTTAAATTCTACAAATTTCACAATGGATAATTATCCAAAAATGTGTTTCATATAAACAGTACATAAAAATAAGATATATAGAATTCTATACATTAACATTAAAAAATAAACTCAAATTAAAAAAACTATTGCTTAATATTGTTTTTATAATAAAAATTATAAATAGTACATATTTTTATTATCATCATGTTCAACATCATCTATTCTATTATTTTTATTATCTATTTCATTATTTTCATCTTTTTTTTATATATATAAACTATTACTTAATATTACATTTAACTCATTAACATCAACCTTACCATAATTTTCAGTAACACAAAAAATTAAATTTTCTTACTCGAATTAATAAGATTGATCAAAAGTACAAAATTATTATCATTCTTAGAAGGTACAAAATTAACAAAATTCTTAATCCCTTTTTAAAAAAATTTCTTATATAATCCATCACTTGACTCTCAATACATTCAATAATAATTATTCATTATTTTTGAAAACTATATATAATATATTAATAACATAATTTTTTAGATAAAAAAAATTATCACCCTAATTAACTAACCAAACAAATCAGCACACAATTTTGTAAAGTAAAATTTAAAACTAATAACTTACAAATACTAAAATGATAATAAAACATTTTAATAATTGGTTTCCAACTAACTACTAATTATTTATTCAATTCAAGAATAAATAAAATCAATTAATACCCTAATTATGATCAATTACATATTAATTTATTTTTTAAAAATTTTTAAATTGACTAAAACTAATTGAACCAACTAATTATTCATAAATTTTTAATTCAAACTTATTCAGCCTAAATTAATACATTTAATTATTATCAATTCCACAAAAAATTAATTTTTTTAAAATTTTCAATTTAAACATAAAATTAAAAAAAAAATGATACTCATTAAATTACCTATCATTTTCTCAATTCTAAAACACACAAGTTATAAAAAAAACTCTCTTTATATTCTATAACCACCAAAATATAGACAATTGAAGCACTCATGAATAAATCTTACCTAAAACTAAATACATTGAATTTTTCCCCTCAGACCCATAATCTAAAACAAACCCAACAATTGAGTTACTAGATTTGGCTCATCTCAAGCACCTGCTGCTAATGTTTTTTAAACAAAACAAGAGCAGGGGTTTCCAGGAGTAGAATAATGCGTGGCATGTCTGGAATAACTGTTCATAATAGTCAAGCTTCTACATAGCAAAAAAACTCAACTACTTAAAAGAGTTAACATCAATTTGATAAAAAAATATTTAACGTTGCTCAATGACCTTTACCAACAATTATGAATTCATCACTCGATAGTGCCTGGCTTTTCTTGTTTATTTATTTATTGTAGTGATTTGGTTCATCTAGTCCTTTTTATGGCTGCAAATTGGCCAACTCTCTCAGCCAAACCTTCCCAGTCAACTCTACTCATCAATCAAGCCTCGCTTTTGAACTATTTAACTCATCTCAAGATCTAGGACAAAACAGAGAGTGAATTCCTGTAAATCTTTTGGTTTATTTACTAGACAATTTTCTTTTAAAGTTCCACGAACGTATTTCTATACATAGGGACTTGAGTTTAGTTCGATCTCTCTCTCTCTTGTTTCCTGTTCAAGTTAGAAGGCTGCCATAAATATCATCTGTTCAGCTATCAAAATCAAGCGTAATCTCAGTGTCTGGAAAAGTATGGCTGATAATCTTTTTCCTACCAAAATAGAATCAAAATCAAAATCTGTCCAGGAGTTGGTCATGAACAACGAAGAACCACCTAGAAATTATTTCTATGAAGATGGTGTTAATGGAGTCATAGAGAGTTCTCTTCCAGTGTTGGAGATGCCAGTTATTGATATAAGCCGCCTCACATCTCCATCAACAAGCAGAGAGGAAGTTGAAAAACTCCACTCAGCTCTCATCTCATGTGGCTGCTTTATGGTTTGTTTTTCAAATACTCTCCTTTGAATCCATCTACTTTCTTGTGACCATGCTCGATCATATACTAGCTTTTGACATCAGGATCTTAGTTTGACAAACTATGTTCTATAAATTTTTATCTCAAGAGCTGGGTTATTTGTTCCAGTCAATAAATCATGGAATCACTGGTGTATTCTTGGACCAAGTACGTTCAGTTACTGCGCAGTTCTTTGCACTTCCAATGGAAGAGAAGTTGAAGTGCTCCAGAGCAGTTGATAGCACAGAAGGTTATGGAAATGACATGATCCTTTCAGAAGATCAAATACTTGATTGGACAGACAGATTATATCTTATAGTAAGCCCAGAAGATCAGCGACAGTTCAAATTTTGGCCTGAAAAACCTGAAATTTTTAGGTATGTTAACCATGCTACCTGAAGATTTTAAAGATAATGGTTAATCCAACCATATATGACCATGTATGGAAATCGCTCCATGTATGTTAATCACCTCCTATAATGACAAGATAAAAATATGAAATAAATCTTGAGCTTGCAGGGAAATTTTGCAAGAATATACCACAAAGTTAAAGGTGATAGTTGAAGTTGTTCTCAAAGCCATGGCAAGGTCATTAAACTTGGAAGACAACTGCTTTCTGGACAAGTACGGAGAAAGGGCATTAATGCAGGCCAGATTCAACTTCTTTCCTCCCTGTCCGAGGCCTGACCGATCTCTTGGCCTGAAACCACACGCAGATGGATCAGCAATCACCATCGTCCTGCAAGACAAAGAAGTCGAAGGGCTTCAGCTCCTTAAAGATGATCAATGGTTTAGAGTTCCTATCCAGCTTCCTCATGCTCTTCTTATTAATGTTGGTGATCAATCAGAGGTAAATTACAGATTTGTCTCATCATCAGCATGCATTCAATTTATATAAAGAACTCCTTGCATAGATACATTTCTTAAGGAAAAACGAAGATGAATAGTAAACTCCAGACTTGGAAACATTTTAGACCATCTGCTACTAGTAATTCATGCCTTAAGCTTAAAGTATGAAATTATTTCATGGGAGTTCACTGCTATTTGTAACTAGTTATGAATGGCATCCATAGGTAATGAGCAATGGGTTTTTCAAGAGCCCAGTCCACAGAGTGGTGACAAATTCAGAAAGGGAGAGGACTTCCGTGGCTGTGTTCTGTTCTCCAGACCCAGACAACGACATTGAACCTGTGGATGGGGCAGTCAGTGAGACGAGGCCGAGATTATACAAGAAGGTGCAAGATTATGGCAGCAAGTACTTTCAGTACTATCAGGAAGGGAAGAGACCAATAGAAGCAGTGAAAATTTAATTTATGCTCATGTTTAATTTAGCTTTCAAGTACTGTTGCATTGCGCATTGCTGCGTTTCTAACTTTCTTAGAACGAGACTCTTATTTGCCTTGCATTTCTCAGTTCTCAGTTTTCAGTGTCACCGTCAAGTTCTTTCATAAAATGCTCAATTTGCAGGCTTCAAAGATTCTGCCATTCTTTGATGAGCCTATGGCTCAATCGACACCTACATACATCTGTTTTCTTCCTGAAGCTCTCTGGTTTTAGCCTCTTTCTTGTAAGCAAAGGCTCTGCCATTTTATAGTGGGTTTGAAGTGAAGTTGTGTTTGTGCAATCCCCCAGATTTTGCTCTGCAATATACTGCAGAAGCATGCATGACCTTTCCTTTTGGAGAAAAACCATGATCGAGTCCGGGCGTCTTTCAGAGCCAGGCCTTAGAGAGAAGGAAAAAATTATGATCAAAACCCACTTACAAAAAGTGCCAAAACAATATTACGGTTAAGGTAAAAGGAGCGTAGACAATTCAAAATCTTTGAAAGATGAAAAAATACTACAATATTATATGAAAAATTATCAAAATATTTAATTTTCACAACCCTTTCTATATATTACAAATTTACAACCCTTTATATGTTCTATTAGCCTTTACGCAATTGAAACTCTAATAACAGGGTATGGAAAAGATAAAATAAGAAAATTATTCTCTGTAGAAAAAAATAGAAAAGCATAACAATAGATAATAATAAAAAAATTAAATTACCTAAGAAAAATATTTATTTCCTCATAAAAGCTTTTCTATTAGTCTCTTGAATGGGAAGGAACTTGATTTCGAGTTCAAATCTTAGTTGAAAACTATCCTTCACCACTAATATTTTTTTTTAATAGATGACACATTTTATTGTGGATCTTTAACATCTTGTGCGAGCCTCTCTGTTATAGATCCTAACATAATATATTTGTATATATTATTTCATCGTGGATTCCTATTATGATATTTTTATATAGGTCAATCCATCATGGGTCTCACCATCAAAATTTTCAATAATAAAAATTAATGCAAACAAAAACAACACACTAGTTCTTGTACATAAATAGCATTATTTCATTATTTTTTTTTTTTTTCCTTTCAAGGGAGAACCTCCACATTCCCTCCCTTTTGTATAAGCACAATTTATTTTATTATCTCTTGCCGCTATGATTATTCAATAATTCACAACAAATAATCACTAGAAATCATCAAAATATAATATATGTCATCTACAAATCTCCAACTAGAACCATCAGAAATCATAGAATAAGTGTTTGTTTCAAGTTAAAACTCTTATATACTAAAAATTCCTTAATTATGGGAGAGACATCCAACATATTTATTTCTTATTTTTCATGTCTTAATTGCTAAAAGACTATTGCAATCTTTCATATAAAAAAACAAAATTAGAAAGCCCTAATAATAATAAATAGGAAAAATAAAATAAAAAACTATTGAATATAAGAAAAAACCTAAAAGAATATAATAATACAAAATGAAAAAATTAACTAAGAAATATATTTATTTTTTTAAAAAATATACATCATGATTATTGAATGGTTTAAATATATTGAATTTTAGAAGAATAGAGGGACGGAAAATTTATAATTTAAGAAGCTTAAGGACCAAAAATGAAATTTTTACACCATTTTTGAAACTACCACCTGTTTCTTCCATTTTTTCACAATAGTCCTTCTTCTTTCAATCTTGCAATTGCTCCACAATTCTGCCGTTGTCAAAAATTAAACTCTTCCTTGCATGATTTGGAATGACATTGCTTGCACTTGCCCGGGTGGATATTTCTTCAACGAAATTATTTACAGGGTTTTTACATGTATAAAAATTCTAATAATATACCACTAGAACCAAGGTCAAAATTTATTTTTATTCATGATATTTTAAAATTAATTTTATGATTTAATTTAAATAATTTTTTTTCTTAAAGAATCTTAAAAATGTAACTACTATTATCAAAAACTAAATATGAATAATTATCTATAACTTACTTGAAAGAAAACAAAATGGGCTGTTCCATCCTAGAACTCCTCAACAATGGGCCCCATCTGTTCATATTTCTACTTCACTGGGCTTTTCCTTTAATAGCCCATTAATTCTCAACTATCGGATCTTAGATTCTTGAAGCGCCCCGCGCTCTCTCATTATAATTTATATAAACGCTCCTTTCTCCCCCTCGACTGATCACGCGCAGTCACACTGTTCGCACACCCCGCCGTCGACCGCTATCAGAGCATCGTTTCTGAAGGTCAGAATTTTCAGTCCTCTATTGCCTTTCGTTTCTCTGCGATATTACATTTTTGCTTAAAATTGCTTCTTAAGCTCTAGCATTAGTCTTACATCGCCACCATCAAGTTCCAATTTTGTAAACAAATTTGGTCATTTAGGGTTTAGGGTTTTTTTCCTTCTATTTTTAAGAAGGAAGAGACATGGAATTGATAGATTCATGAATTTGTTGCAAAATTCATCTCTAGCAAGCAAAAATGGAGAGGATTTCTGCAGCTTGTGCTATGGAATGGAGCATTGAGCTTGAGAAGGCCCTTCGCTCTAAAAAACCTGGTAAGTATGCACTTTTACTCTATTTTTAATAATCTGCTTGTTAACTTGGAGTTGCTGATGCATCAAAAAGTTTGAATTTATGCAAATTCATTAGAGGGATATTGAGTAAATGGTAATTGAAAGAGTTTTGCCATTTTTTAGGACAAGCTATTGAGGGCATACAACGAATTGGCAAAAGAATTCAGGAGTGGAGTAAAGAACCCAAACCAACTATGGCAGTTTATAACATGTTTGGGTTAGTTACAGGAGAGGATAGGCTCTTTGCCAATACAATTCTATTACGGCTTGCTGATGCATTCAGGTTTGGTGACAGAGAAACAAGGGTTTCTATAGTAAAGGTTTTCTTGTTGGAGCTCAAGAGCCGTGATAATAAGAAAATGAAAGGTAGACAGTATAGAGGGATTTTGTCAAAGGACAGGGTGCAAAATCACGTGGAACTTCTGAAAAGAGTTAAAATAGTTTTTGATACCGGAGATGTTGATTCAAAGGCCTTGGCATTGGCTCTCTTTGGCTGTTGGGCTCCTTTTGCAAAAGACAGCGCTCATATACGATACCTCATACTTTCCAGTATGATCTCCTCTGATGTTTTGCAGGTGAGGTCAGTATTATGTCTGTTGTGAAAATTTTAAGTTTGTGATTGCTTGTTTCTGCTATGCCACTGTGGTTTCTCGCTGGGTGTTTGCTATTTTAATTAAAGGATTCTCTTTATCATACAGTGTAACTGGCCTTCATTCTTTTCTTTCTGCAGGTAAAGGCGTCATTATTTGCTGCAGGTTGCTTTTGTGAGTTGGCAGGTGACTTTGTCCCTGTTGTCTTAGAGATGTTGGTTAATATGGTCACTTCATCTGAAACATTGTTGACCATAAGATTAGCTGGAACACGAGTTTTTGGTAAAATGGGGCCCTCATATTCTGTTGCAAGTAGAGCCTACAAGGTTTTGAGTCTCTTCTCATCCAATTTCATATCAGAACATACATTTTGCTTTGTTGTTCTAGACAATGTAGTGAGCTTGTAGTTTGTTGTTCCAAGTAATAGTGAATATATAGCTCTCTGTGGAGCTTTATACGTTTTATATTTAGAAAGTTTGGATGGCTCACTACAATTGAATCTGGCTATATTGTTTGATAAAAAAGAAATTTATGCATGCAGTAAATTTAGGAAGTTTGGATGATCTTCCACATGTTTTTGTTCACCAAACAATATCATTAAAAGTCACCTGTAGTGGATTTTATAAATAAAGATTATAATACCGTACAAATATTACAAAATATTCAACTTTTTGACTATATACTATTTTTTTTTTTTTTAAATTTTGATGTGGTTTTAATCGAAAGGATGCCCATTTTTGAATGTTGGTTGATGCAATCTTGTTACTGTTATTCTGATTTTTTCCCTCACCTGAACTGCATGTTAATACTTTGCTCCTTATCGGATTAACAAACTTGAATTAAGTTCACATATGTATTGAATATAACCTCTTAGCATATAAGAGCATGTGGATGAAGATTTAAGGAAGAAATACATGGTCACCAGTGTACCTTAGTGATTTACTGATAATACAGAATTTACATATCATGGTGTGTGCAACTTAGTGCACTTATGGAATGATTTTATGCGCTAATAACTCATTCTGTCAAGATTGCTTGTCAATGTTGTACATGTGAATCTGTATCTCGGAGTTTATAAAATAATACTAACTATTGGTCTGCTACAGACAGGCCTAAAGTTGTTAGACTCTTTGGAAGAAGACCTTGTGGTTACAATGCTGGTTTCTCTCACAAAACTTGCATCGAAATCAACCCTTCTATTATTGGAACAGGTACCTGTTTGAATCTCCTTGGCGAATTGTGGGTGATTTTGTTTGGTTCAGTATTTTTTTTTCTAGTTTATCACAAACTTGTATTATTATACACTTTTAATACCTTGTTTGGCGTTTACTTGGGAAAAACTATAGCCTAGAGGCCAAATTAGATTCAGAATAATGATATATTTCTCTACTAATTTATCACCCATGTAATTTATTCTTCCATCATGCTGTGATTGCTTTATGCAGCTTAAGTTTTCTATGCAATTAAGTAAAATTTATTGTCTTATTATTATTGAGAAGTATAATGGTTACTTCATTTGTAATTAGTTTTGCCATCTGTTAACAGGTGGATTTGCTTTTACTGTTCCTTAGCCAAGAGAAAGATTTGCTATTGCAAGCAACAGCTTTAAGATGCCTTCACTTCATATTTATGAGAGGAGTTGTTTACTCTTCTGTCAGTGCACATGGAATCAAAACATTTTCCAGAATTGTAGATGAAGCTGACCTTCCATTATCCATGCAATGCGAAGCTTTACAAATTCTGCATAAGGTCATTTCTGAATCCAATCTTTGAAGTAATGATTTGGCATTTGGTATTTTCATTGAGACATTATAAAATTGCAGATGCTTTTATATAGACTACATAATCTACCTCAAGACAACATGCTTGAATTATCTCCTCTTTTGACCACCATTGAGAATTCAGCCGAGTCTTCTATTATGTCAAAGAGCCTTCTAGCCATAAATGTTCTAGCAGATTTATCAATGAAGCTCAGCAGAAGAGCTGAAATGGAATCTGGTGGGAATTCTTTCTCTCCTCTGCTAACACGAACCATCTCCATAATTATTGATCGGGTTATTTTGCTGGTGAAGCCATTGTTAGTTCTCTGCCAGGCTGGTGCAGGAGTCCTTCAGGAAGTTCAAAGCCTGCTCAGTCTTTTACTTTCTTTGGTTAGAGAACATCCAGATCTGGGTGTCTCTGTACTGGATAAAGTTAGGTTATTTATTGAGTATCTTGTGGATGTACATGAAGGCAACATAGTTATAAGGAAAGAAAGTTTATCAGTTCCAGAGGTTTTTGACTTTAAAGGAGAAAATGTGGGCATTAGTTTGAAGCTGGCATATTATGTCCATAAATTTTCTGTTAGTTGCATTGAAATTATGAATGAAGCTGGTGCCATCACCGCCCAATTAGTTGACAAAGTAAAGCTTTTAGTTCAGTCTGTGCATCGCTGCGGTTTATTTCATTGGTATGTACTTATAATGTACTCCATACTGCTGCACTCTCATTCCATGTGGAGTTATGTAGTTCATAACAAGAAGGAAAGTTGCAATCCTGATAGCAACTTGAATTGTTCACTTTGTAGTGAATTGGTTGAGCGTGAATTTTTCACCCTTCATTGTGCAAAAAAACTGTTGACACAGAGGGATAACTGGTCTGCTTATAAAGCTGGGACATTTGCAGCATGTCAGGGAGCATGGATCACAGCTGCATTTGTATTTGAGCAACTAACAAGTAAGGTTCAGTCTGGATCCTGCTCTTGCTGGTTAAAATCACTAACTCAATTTGCTCAAACTGAGAGTAAATTCCAATTCTATCCCATAACACAATGGGGTTTCAGTTTGGCAGATCGGTCAAAGATGAATGCATTTCCAGTTATGTTTTTCCAGGACTTTTCTGATGAACTTGGTCAAGGTGCTGTTGAGAATATTCGTGACCCTAATTATACTGAAATGCTTTGTCAGGCTCATCATGGACTTTGTTCTTCAAGGAAAACATTAGAATCCATTGTCACATCCGATAAATCATTCTGTTTCCAGAGATGGTTTTTAGCTATAAGGGTGGAACTTCTAGGAACTATGGCGGATGTTGTTAAAGTCTTGGGTGCCACTCCACTTAGTGAGGACAGTATTCGCAACAATAGAAAGGGTGAGAAAAAAGATGAGTATCTCAACTCTTTGCGACAAATTACTCAATCATCTTTCCGCTTGAACAGGCTGGTGCAGGAATATGATCTAATTTCCATGTCTTTCATTGGAATGGACAGCAGAAGTTCAAATATCATTTCTACACTTGCATTAAGTTGTTTGCTGTTGGCTTTTGCTACTGGATTTGCTATTTCAATTTCAGACCAGCTTGCGAATGAAATTTTAATGCCTTGTGATCTGGAAAACTCCAAGAACTATTTACAAGGAATGCTGGTGCGAAATTTAATTAGGCGGTTATGGCACTTGGACCAAGATACAATTTCACATTTGCGCTTGGTTTTAGGTGTTGGTGTACAGCCTAATGATAATTTTCACCAATCTAGAAGTCAAAGATTGAACATTAGTAGTGAAGAAAGAGATATTCTTGATGTTTGCAATTATATTGTTGCTGGCATTGTTGCATTAAAAGAAGAGGCAAATAGAAAGAAAAATGAGGAGATTCTCTCCCAAGTTACCAAGGATGGTTTCCAACTTCTCTTGAACACTATCACGAAGTGGATGCGCATCCCTTTTCAGGTGCC
The DNA here is from genome assembly GCA_018804465.1 of Populus tomentosa. Taxonomy (NCBI): domain Eukaryota; kingdom Viridiplantae; phylum Streptophyta; class Magnoliopsida; order Malpighiales; family Salicaceae; genus Populus; species Populus tomentosa. The sequence goes on from CM032003.1 coordinate 11,925,024, forward strand.
AACATATTTCTTTAAAATAAGGTATGCTCCTCATGTTTTTCCACAGTAATCATCTATTTTTATTTCTCCTCTTCCTTCCAGAGCATGCGAGGGTCAAATCTAATGCTCTTTTGCTACCCTTAATACACAAGGTGATATTTGTTCATTTATCTTGAAAATTTCCTTTTTCCTTTTTCTTTTTGATAATATGTATTGCAAACCACGAGGCAGCAGAGATCTTCTTTAGCTTAATGGTTTCTGAGACACACCAGTTTTTAACTGATTGTTTCTTACTTGCTCATGAGGTCTTATGGAAAACCCAAGAGACTTGTATGTTAACCATATGATTTCACCTATTCTTCTCCCTCTATAAGCTGCTTCAGGTTTGTGGAACAGTGGATTCTTCCATTTTCCTGAGGTCTTTCTTATCTTTTAACTGCTCCTTAATGATCAGTTTGCTATCTTCTTATCCAAAGAACTGTGATTGGTGGCAGAATTTAATTTCACTTTTAGTGGATCCTTTTTCATTAAATGAACTCTAGGACAAGTGGAGTAACTTCCATGCAAAAATTTGAAAATTCCTTTTTTTAGTTTAATTCTTGCACCCATGTCATTGGTTCTAACATTTGACTTTGACATTAAAATTCAGGCCTTGCATCGGGTCAGAGCTCTTTGTGTTCAATGCAGATGCCAGAAACTCGAATCAGTTGTCTGTCTTGCCAGGCTTCAACTTATCGCTGAATCTTTGTCTTCAATTAAGAAATCTGCCGCCAGATCTTCCGTTCGTAGTCACCAGGTCTTATTGTGTCCTTTATTCTAGTATGTCTTTTCAAGAGTGCAAGGAAAATGGAGAAACCAAGGGGCAATTTCTGTGGGAAAATGGACCTTTGGACACTGACAACTTGATTCAAATGAATGAAAAATTGTTTCACCATGTAACAGAGTGTACAAAGAAGACTAGTAACAGTAAACGTGGCAGGGAAAAAGACATTGATTCTGATGAGATTATTACTGGATTTGTGTGTTTTGATCTAATCGATGCAAGGAAAGGGTTTTCAAATTGCCTTCTTGATGTTTCTCATTTTCCAGTAGGATCTTATAGAATCAAATGGCAGAGCTGTTGTATTGACAGTCAAGGTTCCTATTGGAGCCTCCTTCCATTAAATACAGGACCAGTGTTTACAGTACAGAAGCCCACTGCTGTATAATTATCCACAAGTCGTTTTGACAATGATTAAAACACATTTATAGACCTGCCGACTTGGTTGCCATGCATGGATCACAATGAAAGGTGTAGCATATAGGTCAACAATGAGAAACCAAGTACCACAGACAGGAAAAGGGGAACTTGGTCTTGGCATCGCTGGAACTATGTGATGAGATGAATTTCATGTTTCCTGTAAAGGTGAACCTTGAGGAGCAGTCTCAAGTCAAGTGCCATGGCTACCTCAGAGATTTCATGGGGATTCTCCATTATGTTTAAATATGGTGCTAACTCTGCTTATTTTATGTGGTTACTTGTAAATGTGAGGGAGATATTTCAACATCTTTAATGGGGTTACTCTGTTTTTGTGGAGAGGAGCCATATCAAATATCTTCCAGTTATTGGCTATGATTTGGCACAACTTGTTATTAACTACTCGTATCAGGTACTTTTGCAGAAGCCCTCTCCTTCAGTTATTTGTCTGAATTTTGTATTGTTATCCTTTATATTTGAAATTTGCATAGGATTGTGAATGTGATTCAATCAATCAATTTGGATCCTGTTCTCCACTTTTACTGCTTGAAGGGGCGGGTGGGTGCGGGCCTCTTATTATGTCATTTTATAGCATAAAAACCATAGATTGAATAATTTGGATTCGCATTTGCATTTTTAGGCAGTTCCGCTGTGAACACCTTAAGAAACTTTAAAGCAGTGACTCGCTGCCACATACTGCAATAAACAAAAATATCAAATTTCAACCATCCTCTGCAACAACAGTGCCAAGCCATTATTTGTTTGATGCGTCTAGGAGAGGGGAACCATGCTCCCCTGCTCTAAGAAAGTAACTCTGTTGGAGAGTCTCTAGCTTTTTTCCGAAGAACAGAGAGCCTCTAGCTTTTTTCCGAAGTTGGTTTCTTGTCTTTTCTAGCATTCGATGTAATATTCACTGCACTTTCGCCTCTCTTTCTTTATATATATATATATATATATATATATAAACTTTGATAACATTTCTGCAATTTCGTAAGAAAAGAGTTATTGTTAATCATACACGCTTTTGATGATATATATTGATAGGAGGGCCATTGAGACCCGTGCAAACTTATAGCATAATCTTCGTAAAACAATTAAGCACATCCTTGCAATGAAGGAAATCCTCTCAAGATTTTCCAAGAAAAAGGTAGTCACTGCTCAACACAACCTCCAAATAATTAATTATGTCAAGTTTATGGTACTGTTTTCCGTTCATCCATCCATCTAGGTACACTTAAATTTTCCCTTCTCTGTGTAAATAATAAAGTCCATCCATCCAATAATAACGTTGTTGCAATTCATAAGTGTTTTGTTGAACAGCATGATATGATTTCATTTGCTTTGATAAATATTTTTTCATTTACCATTTTTTTTCACGTTGGTGTTACGTGTATCGAGGTTGATTTGGAATCTATTACAATTATATTGTTCCTGCAGCCTGCTCAATGTGAAAAGTGCGACGGGCTTAAGTCTGATATGGCGAGTCTAATCGGGAAGGCAATTGAAAAAGATATCCAGATATCAGCCCTTGGCAAGTTGTTAGCTCTTAAAGACGAGGAAATATCTCGCTTTAAAAGCCAGCAAAACCCGCAACTTCGGGAGAAGATAGCTCATAAAGACAAGAAATTATCCCGTCTTGAGGATCAGCAACTTCTGACAGATACAAGAATCAATAAGCTCAGGGCTGACATTGACTTTGTTTTGAAGGAATTTGACGAAGCTGTTAAAATAAATGAAGAAGGTTCTGACAAGTATTCTGATAGAAGCCTTAACAAGTCTGAGAAACATGAAAGACTGGCGCCAACAATTGGTATAGGAAACCGACATGATGACAAACCCCAAAGCACAACCCCTCTTCTTCCTCATACTTATGAGAGGTCTCCTTCTTGTTTTCCCACTTTAAAAGGCGGTTCATCTCCGCTTATGGAGGAAAACATCATGGTAGCGGCTTCAAGTAGTAATGATGAACCTCCTTCCAGCTTCTCCATGTTTAATGACGATTCAACTCTGCCCACGGAAGAAAACATCACGGTGGCACCTCGTAGTGATAGAACGGCATCTCTAACTAGCAACTCATCTCGAACTAAAGAACAAAACATGAAGGTGGCAGCTCCATTATCTAGTCATGATATACTTCCACCCTATGTTCCCAGATTTCATCCATCTCCAACAGCAGAGGGGAACATTACATTGACAGCTCCAAGTAGTGATCATGCCAATGGAAGAGCAAACGGAGATGGAAAACTACATATCTTTGACCATAGTCTTTATGGTTTTCATAGACCTCCTACTCCTTATCCCTTTTATGTCCTGAAGAAGAAAACAATAACGTTGTTAAATAGAGTAGCTACAAGCAACGAGAAAAATATGGAGTCATAAGAAATACTACGTCCTACAAGCATCTTTACCACTCTTTCTTCTTTTTATACCATACTTGTATATACATCACGAAATATTGAATAAATTATTTAACAGTATCAAGAACTAATTAATCATAACAATATACAAGTAAAACGGAAGCAATTGATGAATTCTAGGAGTCTAGTATGTTCAAGTATATATTTAGATTGAGGAGAATTAAGTGTCGTCGTATATGTCTCGATCTTTTAGAGTCCATCTTGGACGCCCAATTAACTATTTGGAAATGTTTAATTAATTATTAATATGATTTTTTGATTTTTAAGGGAGTTGTGGTGGAGGAATTAATGTTCTTGGCCTTCATTTTAATGTTTCTTAGGATATGAATATTATTATCAAAAGTTATTTTTTTAACTATTTAGTAGATAATCCAGTGATAAAAATTTAGGATTAAGGATTTCACTCCTTCCTTTTATAATCTCAGGTTCGAATCCTGTAATTGTTAATATGATGACACTGAAAACTTATATTGTTGTTAATTTCAGGGCTCATGAGATTAATCGAGATAAGTGCAAGTTAGTCCGAACACTCACGATAATAATAATAAAAAAAGTCATTTTTCCTTCATAAAATTACACTGAATCTAGTTCCTTATTAATACTACAACTATCCATACAGACATACATATATTTAAAACATTTTATACAAATGGATTACTTGAATCCATTTGATATGGATTGGATTTAATGATGAAGAAGAGGGGGGATTGATTGATAATAATAATAATAATAAAAATGTGTATTTATGATGAAGCTCAGTCATGAATGTCGTTATTATATTTGTTTCTTAGATGCCTTACTAAATTCTTTATATTCTATGTATTACACATATAATTAATAACATTTAAACTTTATGAGTTAAAGATTTAATTATATTGCAATATAGCAACCTGTCACGGTAGTAGATTCAATCTGCTGCAAACTTTCAACAACTGTCGTACCACAAAGTTCTTGCAACCATATAAACCACCATGGATCTTCTACCCAAACCACCACCATTAGGCAGCATTGCTGGTGAGAACTTATAGTATATCGAATGGCTTTAACAAAGGTGATGAGGATGGAGGAAGAGAGAGGTGATAAAGTGTAGAGATTTGAGACCTGCAATCCATGACAGAGCGAGAGAGAGAGAGAAAGAGAGAGAGAGATTAAGGGTTAGTGCAAATCAAAGCCTCGATATTGCTTTGCTAGGAATTTGTTTAAGATCTTAGACAAATTTATCGTACAGTACAACGCTACAAAGATTGAGAAAACATAAAAGAGAGAGAAAAAAAGAAAAACATATATTTATGTGATTTAGCTAATTGCTTAATCCATAGACGAAAAAGAGAGCAAGATACTCTACCATTGTATTGCTTCTTGTGAATGTTTTTACAGCTCAGCTACTAGAGAACACGGACCTGCCAATTACACCACCATTTAGAGGAAAAGCATGCAGATACTTGTCCAAGAACATTAACAACGAATTAACTGCAAAACTACAGGTCAGATTTTACAAATTTAAACCCTAAAGCAAGGTTTTTATTGAAATTAATCTGAAGAAACTGTGGCTTGAAAAAAAATCCTCATCACTACAACCCCATCTTACCATTGATACTAAAATTAGAAAAATACTGTATAAAAGCAAGCAAAACAAAATGAACCATTCTTCTGTGATTAGTAATATCTGTCTAAGAAAACGAAACCACCGACACTAGCTACTGTCTACAGCTAGCACATAATTGAAGTAAGAACCAATCAAAGAGAGAAAACGTCTAAATGTATCGGTCAAGAACAAATCTTATAGTTGAGACAATATTTCAACTGGGCCCTATCCAAGGATGCATACCTTTCCGCATTTTCTATAGTTTTCTTTTTCTTTTTCTTATACGCGTTAAGAAATGATTCAAATATTTCTTATAATGAACTTTCAAGGCTATTTAATTATAGCCTCACATCCTCCTAACCTAATTAACTAGAATTTTAATAAAAAGAAAATTCCAACACTAGCAAAAATAATTCTAATCTAAGACCAGAACTCAGAACTCCTTAGTTGACATATCCAACTTCTGTTTCTAATTTTGAATTGAATTCTACAACAGCATGAAAGTTCTTGGTTCTCATCACCAATGCGTGACAGCTCCGAGTAGTCATTACAAAGCAACAACAAATGAAGATGCAAAACTACATATTTTTAAACGATAGTCTTTATGGTTTTCCCGGACCTCCTCCTCCTCATCACCGGATTTATATGTCCCGGAAAAAGAAAAACAAGAACAATATCGTTTTCTTGATGAAAGTCCAAGTTTATAAAATAAATTAATGTTAGGTTATAAAATATAATTTATATTATTTTTTAATACAAAGAAAACCCATAAATTAAAAAGCTTCTAAATCTCCTACACTAAATTCCCTAGATTAAAAAAAACTCATCCTCAAGCTCAAATTATTTTTGTTATAATCTTGTAAATATCCTATAAAACTAAGCATATAACTGGCCGCATCTAAGAAAAATGAGCCTGTAGCATAGCTTTTTTTCATTCTTTCTTAGTGTAAGTGTAATATATAATTTCTTAGTGCAAGTGTAATATTGATTTCGACAGAACCATGACGTCGGCCAATTAAGTTGGTTTCAGGCACTCTCTCTCTCTCTCTCTCTCTCTCTCTCTACGAGAACAACGTCATATTTAATCAGCTCATACGTCATATTTCGTAGTAGGTTTAATAATTTTGACGAAACCAGAAGACCAAAGAATCATGTTCATTTCCAACTAGCAGGTAGGTAGCCCTTTACTAAAAATACGACCACACGGTCTAAATCCACTTTTTTTTCCGTGGGAACTCTGATTCATATGTCCACGTGTTGCTTTAATTAATTAAATAATTACAATCTCTAGGGAGACCAGGCATGCACGCTGCAAGCCACGAACTTTCGGGGGAAAATCTACATGGTCATAATTGACCAGCATTTCCTCGCGTGACATACTAAGGCACCTTCCTTCTCTTTTATTAATTATATAATGCTTCAGAAAACATGAGCATAATCATCTTCATACGATTAACAACCATTTATAAGACTGCCATGACACTTTTCTCAAATATATTCAGATGCTTTGGTGATGTGTCTAAAAGCCAAAGAATGGTATGCACAGGGGGTGTTTGTGTTCTTAAAGAGCAGAGCAAACTAGGCAACACAAGATCCGAGACAAAGCGAAAGCGAAGAAATCAGCACTCATGTTTTTGATTTTTCATTGAGAAGGTATCCAGGTTTGTAGTTATTAGCGTTACGAAGTGACTTGGATCTAAGAATTATGCTACTTCATTTTCTTTTAATACAATATCTCAATTATTGTGAAGTGGAGGCCTCTGCATGTTGTTCGTCATGCAAAGTTCTTGAATACAATGTGTGGGATATTTGAATTGATGGGATTTATCATGTGCTCTCCAATTTGATTTGTTTTCGTTATTTAGATCTTGATTCATGTATCAATAAATCCAAGCGGTTTTGTACCTGTTTTTCTTAAGAACAAGAGAAGAGCCTCTTGGCTTTGCAACTTTTGAGAGGGTTTTACATGGATCCACACTCAACCATGCCATACTCTTGAGTATATCAAAATGTTTTTTTTTAGTTGGTATCAGATTTAATTTTGAGGATGATAATGTCTTTGCTTTATTGAAAACTTGGTGTTTTAACACCATATTCTTCCGCCTGGGCCTTGCAAGCAAGACCTAGCGGCCTCCCATGCGTGAAAATGAAAACCATAAATATAAATAAATTGAGGCTTTATGATAACAATTAAAATATGGTACAAGGATGGTGAAAAGATCCTCTCTTCCTCGCCTACGTTGATCTCAATTCATACCAATTTGTTTGTCAAATTTGCGGAGGAAAAACAAACCAGAAATTTTGGTTCTACCGATGTTGAGAATGTGGCTTTGATGCTCATCCCTACTGCGCTCTTGGGAAGAACCATTGCCAAGCAACGGGGCAGTTACAAGTATGTCATCCACCCTCCACCCCTTGCCATTTGATGATTTAAATGGCTTTGGAATGTACTGATTCCAAGTGCAGTTTTATCACCCACGGGACAAAAGAAGGTTGCAAGCATTCATGATCCGAATAGTGAATTGGAATGGCAAGTTATTATATCTCTGGCTGATGAGCTCGTTTGTGATTATTGGGGTGACTGGATGGATTGCTGAGTACGGCCTTTATTGACCGGAAAAAGGGCAGGAATTCAGGTCCTCTAGGTGTTTAAGTTACTTCCTGCATATTTGCAAGATTATAGGTGTTGCAAGTGGACAACGTTATGACGATTATTATTTCGGATTGGAATTATCAAGAAGAACAGGATGGATAGAGAAGATAAGGAACTCATGTTATTTATCAATAAAAAAAAAAACAAAGAGTTATCATCTAGTATTTTAGTTATTAAAAATTTTAATTAATTTTAGAATTTAAATAAAAAAATTAATTGTGTAAAATAAAGTATTAATATCTTTAATATGTTTTATTTGAAATAAATTATATTATTTATCTATCTGATATAAATTAAAATAATATTGTGTTTTCTAAGGGCTCATTTATCTAGATTTTAAGATAAAGGGAAGGCATCCGGAGGTGGCTACAGTTATGAGTTGAATTTTTCCTTTTGAATTATGTGCTTAGTTTTCATTTTGTTTCTTTTAAACTAGGATTAGAAGTGTTCTTCCTCATTCATCTCTATCAACTGCAAGCCTTGATCCAACCATGGATATCCTGCAGTACCGTTAAAATGATGATATATAACCTACCAGCAAAAACCAAACAAACCTTCCATGCTTCCGTTCCTTATTTCAAAGCAAAACAAGACATGCCTCAGACATGTAATTAAAGTAGCTTGTCATTCAAAATCAAATTGGTGTTACAAGAAATTAAATCAAGTTCTTAATCCGGAACATTAACATCCAATCAGATCTCATCATGCAGGACATCATTAGCGTTGCTTTTCTGATTCAATTCGTTCATTCTCCTCGCCTCTCTTCGTTGCGGCGAAATCTGCAAAGAACATTTAGATACAGTTAGTATCCAGAAACACAAAAACTAGAGCTACAAAAAACATGGATACTATGAACGTAATGGTTCTGGTCAGTAAATGGCTCTATTCACCTCTGTAACCTTTTCTGGAGATTTTGGTAGGTCCAAGCAAGCTGCCATATTACGTTAAGTAGGATCACAACCAAAATCAAAGCTCGAAGTGGGAATACATTTGCAACGCTTGTATCGGTAACAATAGCCACCCCAAATACAAACTCTGCTGCAGCAATTAGCAAGAGAATGCACATCATAGGCAACAAAAGAAGTGAAGTAGACTGCCAGTCCCACAGGAAGATTTCAGTCAATGCTACAACCACAATTGTTGCTATTGACAAGAAAAAGCACAGAGAATTGCACAAGATAAAATTAAGGAATTTGTTTTTGCCTAGCTCCCAACTTATGGATAGTCCAGGCTTGTGTGAGTCACCTTCACGGACGCTCGCCAACTCGAACAAACCTAAGAATAATGAATTGCTCCATGAGCTGGGATCGTCACTATTGCCATTAGCAGCAGCAGTAGCAGATTTAGTAGCATTGGATGAAGCCCATTCTTGCCACACACCTCCAGGAGGATTCATTCCCACTTCAAAAGATAATGAGGCAAAGATTGCTGCCAAAATACCAATGCCATTCTTTAATGAACCAACAAACTTTTCCCTTCTAGCTACTGAGCTTCGTTGTTGCTGAGTGATGGATTGCTCTAATCGTTCAACTCGCTCTGTGAGCTCTGCTCCTACATTTCGGATTATTTCTTGTATTTCATCTTCATCATTAGATCCTTTCGTCGCTCTTACTGCCAAATCTAAAGCAGTAAGACCTTCAGAATTAACAGCATTCACATCCACATTAGTCCGTGACAAAAGCTTTACCATCTGCAGAATCAAATTTTCACTTTAATTCATTGTGCAATCAACCGCAACTTAACAATAAATTGATGCCATTGAGCTTGCAGTTCAACTGGCGCGAGGGTGAAAGATCTCAAGTATGAGCCTTTTCTTTGTAGCAAAAACTAAAAATAAAAAATAAACAACAATCTATTTGGTTTGACTTTGCATACTTGATAAACAAACTTCCATAATAAGAATGGATTACAGCTAGTAATCAACAACTCAAAAAAATATATATCTCATTAACTGACGTACATAATCTCACTATAGACACAACCGAAATTGTTTAATTATCAATGACAAAAAAATTTCGGTCAATAATTACTGTTAGAAATCACTGACATAAAACATCTTGTCAGTATTTATTGAGGAATTGCCAACTAAAAATATATTAAAAAAATTCATTCTTAAAATTTCACCAAACTCAAGTTTTTTAGTTAATATGGCTATTCGATTAAATATTCTAAATAATTAATCATATTAAATATGAAATAGTGATTAGCTTATGAAAATTTCAATCCAGAATTCTAAAAAAAAATGAAAAAAAAAACTTGAATAATTATATGTTTCATAAAGTAATTTCTACTGCAAAAGGGATGCATCTATGGTTTATAGAACTTCTCAAATTAAAATGCCTGAACAGACTTCAAGGGACTTTATACTACTGGAGCCAAAGCCAAGAATCTCGAAAAGAGAAACTTGAAAGGAACAGCAAATATCGTTCATTACCTTTGACTTTTTTCCAGCACAAGCAAGGTGAAATATGGTATTACCGCCTGCATCCACCGCATTGAAAAGATCATTGCTAATTTGGTATTGATTGGCAAGTTGAATCAACAACTCTAGTGCCTGGTATCGATTGTGTTTCACGGCAAGGTGCAGAACAGTCTCCCTGCTCGAGGTAAGCTCATTTGCTGATTCAGTTGTAAAAAGCTGTGACAAGATTTCCCTCCTTCCTCTAATGGCAGCCGTGTGAAGGGGAATATTCCCGTCCTCGTCTTTTATAAGAGTAAGATCAGGTCGAAGATCAAGCATTCCCTTCACAATCTCCAGGTGCCCTTTTGCTGAGGCCAAATGGATGGGGCTAAGACCTTGCTGGTTAAGTTCGTCCGCTAATCCAGGATACTTTTGCATCACTTCCATGGCAAACTGAGTATGACCAAGAAGTGCAGCAACGTGCAATGGTGTGTTTGACGTAGTGACTGTTACAGTATGGAGGATTAGACGATCTTGTCGAATTAATTCTAGCAAGGTATTCACATCTCCTCTGAAAGCTGAATCATACAATCTAGCATCCATTGAAATGAATCAATGGTCACATTCCACCGCTCGTACTTTTATAGGATAAGGAAGGTAAATGAAAAGCTAGAGAACCACTTTATTTTCTGAGAAATTCCACAAGCGCCAAAGCTGTTTCTGTACACTTCACAGTCCTTTCTTTTCGTATGAAAAAGAAAGCCAAAAGCAAGAAGACTGACATATAAAATGACTTGTGAAATTACACGGTAAGTTCATGCACTTTTGGGTTGATTAAAATAATTTCTCTAAACTTGATTTTTTCGTATTTTATTCAAGTCCTGCCTCTAAACGTTTTAAACGATAAATGTGTTCAATGGGCAAATAATTATGTGTGAAACCACTTGGTAAAGTTCCAAAGACTAAGAAACTCTAAATGTTTACTGTGTTGGACTCCATCAAGTGGGAGACAGAGAAAAATCAACTTTTGTTTTTTTGACGAAAAGCAGTGGTGACAAAACAAAAGCAGAACGCGGAGGACGTTTGATGTTTCATTCATTGCATGATGATTTGAGCACTGTACAAATGAAATTTTAATGTTATTTCAAGGTACAAGCTCGTGGGAAGAAAGATGATTGTGGTATAAGACTAAAAACAGTGATGTAAAGTTAAAAATCTTACGAATAAGAAGAAAATTGAGAGGAAAATATATTTTTATTAAGTATTTTTTTTTTCTAAACTCTCTTACTTATTCTTTTTATTTTTTATGCTTTTTAATAATATTAAATTACAAGCTTTTTTATTGGTGTAAAATCCTAAATAATCAAGAAATTAAACTAATACAAGGAAATCATAATTTTAACAGGAATTGTATTCTACCAACTAAACCGGTTGATAAATTTATTTAATCCAGCCAGTCAATTGATTCTTTTATTCTTTAGAAAAACCAAAAATCAAGTTTAATTTGCAATACCCCCTCTTAAATTTGATTTCTTCATAACTCTCAATATATCTCTTATTTGGATCAAAACATAATTTTTTTTGTAGCTTTGTGAAGATATCTGCGACTTGGTTTTATATTTTCACATACTTGACTTCAACTTTCTTGTTTGTAATACAGTCTCTTCAGTGATTAAATCTTGTGTTAATGTGCTTACTTCTATCATGAAAAACTGGATTTTTAGCTAAAGCAATAACTGATGAGTTATTCACATAAATATCTGTAGGCTTCCCTTATGGCATTCACAATTCTTTCAATAATTTTCTTAGCCATATAGAATGATAAACACATGATTTAATAACTACATATTCAGCTTTACATGTTGAAAAAGTGACTATAGATTGTTGTTTTGAACTTCATATGAATGTTCTGTTTCCATCTAGAAAATAAAACATGTAATGTTTTTTTTCTATCATCTATATCTTTAGCTCAATCACTATCATTATAACTCATAAGTTCAAAGCTATTGGAATAGTCATATAACAAGCCAAAATCAATAATACCTTTGATATATCAAAGAATTCGCTTCAATTCTTTGAAGTGTGTCATGTTGGTGTCTTTATAAATCTACTTACAAGTCCTACTCCAAAAATAATATTTGGACGAGTGCATGTTAAATATCTCAAACTCCCAACTAAGCTCTTGAATGTTATAGAGTTTATCTTCTCTCCTTTATTATTCTTTGACATCTTTACTCCACACTCAACCGAAGTATTTACTCTTACACAATCCTTCATCTTGAACTTCTTGAGAACCTCCCTTGTAAACTTCTCTTTATTCATAAAGATTCAATCTCCTCCTTATTTTATCTCAATCCCTAAGTAATAAGACATGAGACCAATTTCTGTCGTCCAAAAATCCTTGATCATTGCTTGTTTGAAGTCTTGAAATATCTTTAGATCATCTTCTATAAAGATCAAGTCATCCATATATAAACATAAACATAAACATACAATAAGAGTATCACTACTCTATTTGATCTTTATATAGATAGCATATTCATGGGGGCATTTAACAAATCCATTATTTAATAAATATCCATCAATGTGACTATTCTAAGCTCTTGGGGCTTGCTTTAATCCATACAAGGCTTTGTTCAATTTTAATACATTTTTTTCATGTCCCTTCACTTCATATCTTATATGTTGCTTAATGTAAACCTCTTTTTCAAAAAATGCTAATTTGATATCCATTTGATAGATTCTCCATCTATGCTGGGTAACAGGGACAATAATTAATCAAATGGTATCTAATCTAGTAACAGGAGCAAAAATCTCATCATAGTCAATCTCATACTTTTGACTATAGTCATTTACCATCAACCTTGCCTTAAATCACTTCACCTCTCCTTTAACATTCTTATTTTCTTTATAGAGCCATTTGAAACCTATTGACTTCTTTCCATTTGGTCCAGGAACCAATTTCTATGTGTCATTCTTTTCAATTGATGCAATCTCTTCATCCATAGCAATTTTTCATTTTGCATCATTTTCTTCTTCTTCAAACACTATAAGATCCTATGTAGCAAGATGACAATATAATGTTACATCATAAACAATTAGATTAGTTACCTCATATAAGTCATCAAGCCTTCTCATCTTTTTTAGTGGACTTGGTGGAGTGCCAAAGCTTACATTCCCAAGTCTTATATGCTAAAGTCAAGTCTTATCCTTTACGCATATATTTAGGCATTTAGGCATATTTATTTGTATGCTTAGCAAGAACATTCTATTCTTTGTCATGAATACCTTTGTAATTATATCTCTTTTAGTGTCAAGTAATGCCAAAGTACGATCTTTCATTTTAATTTCATACCGCTTCTCTAACAATTGTCATAAGCTCAACATATTGCTTTTCATATTTGGTATATAATAGACATCACCAATAAATTGATGACTTTTAATTTTTCAATTTTAATCAAAATTGTACATTTTCCTTTGATAAAAAAACTTTAAATGATCCGCAAATGGGACATTACCTCTAATTGCTCCATCAAACTACATGAATATGTTTTTATCTTAACATATATGGTTATTGGCTCTACTGTCTAGATATAGGATGACTTCTTTCTCCTTTTCTATCATTAGACTTGCATTCTCCCCAACCCTCTTGATTGGACTCCACCAATCCCTATCATAGTGACCTACCTTTTGACAATTATAGCATTTAACTTTTGATTTGTCAAACTTGGATTTCAGATTGCCACTGTCAATGTAATCGGTCAATTGATTTGCTTCATGCAATCAACCAGTTGACCTATTGAGGTTGCCACAACCTCTTCTTCTTATATATTTTTGAACCGAAACCTTTCAAATTTAAGACCGGGTTTTCATAGTCCTCTAGAGTATTTAAAAAAATAATAAAATTAAGTGAAAAAATGTTTGAAAATGGGTTTTTTAGTTGGAAAAAATGGTAACATGGATTTTCAGCTATTTGATGGATAAAAACTAGACCAGAGATAGCGCATCTTGTGAAATGACAAGTCAAGAATAACACACACACACTAGGCATCAAACATTTCAAGTATATAAGAACTTTTGGATGATCCATTGTCAAGTATATTGTCAAACACTTCCATATTATTTATTTAACATTTTTATTTTAGTAATTTCCAAAGAATTCAAATATATTTCACAGAAAACATGTTATGTTACATAAATTACTAATAAGAAAGCGTGTAAAAAATCCTCAACCCATATGAAAATCTCATGTTTTCATAAATTTATTAGTAAACACTATATTATGATTTACATGAAAAAGCTTTAACCTCATTCTATTTAGTATTATACTTAAGAAATAAAATGTTAATTTATTTTTTAAATGTTGGGTGGAAAACAAAGGGTATCGGGGGAAAGTCAAAGAAAAGAAGAAATGGAAAAGGAAAAAACACAAGGAGTGAGGAAAGGGGCTTAGCTCACGTGTTGTCAAGCCCATGCATACCTACCCAAGCGACCTACACCCTCCTCGACGGAAAGAAGGAAGGAAAGAAAGAAACATGCAGATGACGATATCTCGAAGTCCATTTTTAATATTTGTTCATACAACAAATCATCCAAATTATTTTCAAAACCTATTTCTGCTCATGCCTTCTTAGTTTTTTTTTCAACCACTTTTAAACTCCTAAAACCTCCAATCGGCTCGGAGAGCTATGTTTTATCAATTAAAGGTTAAAAAAGCGTTATTCCATGTTAAAAATTGTTGTTCCATCTGCTCTTTCTCTCCTCCATTTCTCCTACTGGAGGCTCTCTCGGATGATGGAACCAAGGATCTCTTTGAAAATTGAACGCTTTATATTGGAGGACCAAAAGAGACTCCATCAAGTCAAAGGACCAAAGCAAAAACCACATCAATCAGCATTCTAGAATCATAAATTATTCAAAACTGATAGCGTAATTGGACAGTCGTGAAAAAATTAGGGTTGGATTGGGCGAGATTAGATGCAGACTTTGTCTTTAGATTTGATTTTCCCTGCAAAAACAAGCTTTTTATTGGAATAGACCAATAGATAACTTTTTGGAGAAGTACATAGGGAAAAAAAGGAGAATGAAAAAACATAAGAGTGTAATATTTAGCTTTTAAATGAACTCAAATAATTTGAATATTTATTTGATGACTCGATATATTTATAGATTTTATTCACATTAACTTACTTTGTAAATACTGAATAGTGATGTAATGATTAAAAAAAATAGCTCAAAAAATTTGGTATTTATAGTTATTATTTTATCATCACATAGAATAAAAAAAGAGAGATTCAATCAAGTAGAGAATTTGGGAGCATCCAATTGGAACAAGGGAGATAATATACAAAATAGAAAAACTTTGTTTCAAACCGAACAAAGCCGAGGGTTATGATACTTCACAGTTTGGGGAAAAACCAACCAAGCCCAGTTCTATATAAAAGTTTGGACAAGACCACGCCCACGCAGGTATATATGAGTTTGTTCTGGGCACAAGGAACACATCTATGAACGCTACATTATGTTCCGCCCATTACCTTCATATCCTTAAATAGAAAAGAAAAGAAGAAAAACACTACCACCAGGCCACAGCCGGTTGAACAATCAACATTTGGATTTTACAAGTGGGTAAAAAAAAATACCAGTTATTGAGCAGTAACCTGAGCAACACCTGCAGAGAGAAAGATATTCAAAACTTAATGCTTGTACACGACTAGGGGAGGAGCAAAAGCAAATGCATACTGAAACTTGGCGAACCTAAAGAAGTTAAAACTGTTTTTTATTTTATTTTTGCAATATTAAGACCCAAGTGCTCCAAAAACGAACACTAATTCCCCTGCTTCCATGATATGGAACCCATCTAAAATCACTATAACTTTCATATACCTCTGGCGCACACTAAAACATCTGATGTCACTTCCCCTCTACTTTTTCTTTAATTACGATTTTCTCTTCAATAATTTCTTCCTTCTTCCCATTGTAATACTTAAAATCTCTCAGAAACATATATACCAAAACCCCCCTCTTTTGAATGTTGCAATGAATTGATGTAGTTGCTGATTGGTGTTTGGAAATTCATAATAAAACACGCAAATAAATTATGAAAAAAGAAGTGAATTTTCAATCAAATGCCTTTGTAAAACAAGGACCTGAGAGATTTCTATTTTTATATGAAGAGATAAGGTGATGGAAAAGAGAGGAGAATTATTGAAGAAAGCAAAGAAGAATGAAAAAGAAGAAGAAAAATCAGAGATATGGCTAGTGTTGGTAGGCTAGAAACTGTATTAGACACGTATGAGGTGTGAAGGTAATTGTAAAATGAATCAAAAAGGGTACAGCCTAAGGGAATTAGGTAACTTCTTACTTCTCAGGAGTAAGAAATTATTGCCCTTCCTAAAATATTTTTCCTCGCATAGGATGTTGTATTCAGGGTCCAGGTATCTCCGAGTTACAAATCAGAGAGCATATTAAGAAGCAAAAATATTATTTAACAGGTACGATGCAAAAATAACAGGAGAAGAAAATAGTTTTCCAATCATTTTACAGAATGCTGTGCACAGGTTAATTTTTTGCCAGAAAATTTGTTCTGTATACAGAATCCCCAGGGAATAAAAAATTTCAGAGACTCAATATTACATGCCCTGAAAGACTGCACTTAACATACAAGTAATAAATACTAACCATTTGTCGCTGCCTCTTCTTCCTCCTTTTCTTCATCAATTGTTTTCCATACGATGTCTTTCAGTCCAGTTGAGAGGTTCTTGTAAAACTGTCATTTAAACCAGTTGAATTCAAAATTAGACCTTATAGCAATTAAGGATAAAAGGAGGAATTAACTAATAATACAGTTGATGGAGCAACAATGCCAGTGGAGGCAGCTATATTTTTTTATGGCCCGTTAAGTCCACCCTATAAGAGCAGACACACAAATCTAGCCTTCAGCAGACTCCAAGAGATTACATGTCCCATAAAACATGCAAATGAATTTAGCTTGGCCTTATTCTTGAGCTACCAATGCTATAGTGAACATTTTAACTTTGCCTTGAGCCTGGAAATCATTTTTAATTCAACTTGGCCCAGTAATGTATAATTCCATAAGCATGTTTTTTGTTTCAGTAATAGTAATAATAACTGGAACATGAAATGGGAAAAGCTGAATCACAAATGATGTAGTTATTGGCTAGTTCTTGGCATCAATGTGTACGCCATCAACTGTGGTTGAGTATCTCAAGTACCCCTCCCAGTCAAGCCTCTCTTTTTACTAAAAGCTTCATCTTGTCATAATTGTTTTGCATGAAAACTTAAATAAGCAAACCAGCTAAATATGTACTTTTCAAGAACAGCTCCATTTAGTTTGCAGCCAAACCATGAGTTACACACATGACCTAACTGCACAGGCATGAACTGAACTGATTGATGTAAAAGAATACAGAGACCAGACATTCTTTGATGAAGGAGAAATTATTCATTACTGTTTTAATTGCCACAAGAGCACCAGTATTTAAAGGCCATACCTTGTGAAATTCCAGGGTATCTCCACCAGACTTGCGAACCTCGACCATATAAAGAGAAGGGGCCACTTCAAAGATCTGAAAGATAGAGAAATCTTACACCCAGCTCAAACTACTACAGACAAGTTTATCGCGGAAATCATTTCCTGAAGACATACCTCCGTTGCAACAGATAGACGACCCTTACGCCCATCCTTGTCCCCTTGAAGCTTCATCTGCAATTTGAAACAGAAGAGCTGTTTCAGCAGAAACAATAATTTAGCAGTTGACTGCCTAATAAATCAAAGTTCTGAATACATCCTCTTTTCTCAAGCACATAAAATCAGGAGTCCACTGAACCATATAGAAAAAGTTAAATATTGAAAAATCCAATTCACTTAGGAAGGTGAAAGGACCAGAAAAGGATATTAAATTCACTTAAATCTTTCAGGATTCAAGTTTGAAGACAACTTGATGAAAACCATACAGACATAACAAGTTGGATGCAAAAAGACTGCAGGAATCTTGCTAAACATGAATTAAACATTCCACTTAAAATTCTCATTTATTAAAGGGAGTGTTATCAAACCTTGAAGTTATTTTTCTTAACATCAAAACCCAAAGGCACTGCTGCTGCTTCAATTTTTGAGATTATCTCACTAGCAGAATGTTTGGATGTGAATCTTGATTCCCGTTTAACAAGCCCCTATTTTCCAGAGGAAAAGAAAGTCTCTTGAGTTCATAGTTGTGAAACTCAAAGATAACTGCATATTCAAGCAAATGGCATGGCTCATTAAACTATGATATTTCAAAAAAACCAAAAAACTTGCACTGGAGACATAGAAGTTATTTCTGATTTTTGCTCGGCAACTATTTCACAAAATTGAGCAGGCTAAATATTTGAACAAAGTAGGAAAATGATATAAGACATGGTTTTAAATAATAAAAGTTCGAGTGTATAATACTAAAGAGTATTCAACCATCAATCCTTGGAATAATTTTTAATTGAGAAGATCTCAATGCCAACAAATGTGACAAACTGTCAGGCTCTCAACTTCTAACATTTTACAGATTTTGGCTTCATACAGAGAACAGCAAAAAGTTCAAACATACCATTTGTTTCTCAAAAAGACTACTAAGGTTAAGACCCTGAGAGGTAGAGATGAGTTCAAATGCATTCATGGTTACAGGAGCCATAGGCCCTATAAACCCTTCTTCTCGCCTCTCCACAACAAGGTTTTGAGAATCCTGTTAACCATGAGAAACATCAATTACAAACCCACAGGTGGTGTACTAAGATTGAAAGCATGATGCACAAGTGAACCACAAGTATTACCACTGATTCATTGAAGATTGAGTTCACATCGTCAAGACTAACATTAGCTTGTTCAAAAGCAGGTGGCTTATATCCTTTCTTAAACCATTCATTTTCAATAAGCTCAGCAATGGTGATACGCTGTTTCATACCATTAGCATGTACAGTAAGTTGACAAGTACCTAATATTACAATGCATCATTCTAGAGAAGGAAAGAAGTACAATAAATTTATATGAAGGGAAGAGAGGGGGCAAACTGTCGAGGGATTAGGGTCAAGAATCCTTTTGATTAGTTTCTTTGCACTTGAGGAGAACCATGGAGGACACGTGAAGTCAGCCTTGAATATCTGCAGTCAAACGTAAACTGTATTTAGCCAATGTAAAATACAATAAAGCTCCATCCATTTAGGCACTGCTGAATACACTAATACCACATTTAGCTAATCTTACACAGCAACAGAAGAGGTTTACAAAAGCAGACATGCACAAAGGATATGATTGCAAACCATGGGTCCACGATAAAGTTCTGTTTTACAAACCAGAATCAGATATCAACCTGCCATTCAATTCCCTATTTGAGTTTTTCACACATGCTCTCAGATTTTGTGGACGGCTTGTAAGAATATGTCAATGGCATAAACTGTACTAGCGATCATGACATTTTGTAAAATAATCAGAACTTGCTCATGATTGGCTTGTCTGAAAGCTCTCTCAACCTCATTTTTACATTGAATGAGCCAAATCCAAGAAGAATTTAGGGTCTTCATTTTCCAAGTCATACTTGCCATGGCATAACTCCACCCATACATAATTGATTTTTGAACTTACAAAATTATGGTTAACTTTCCAATCATAATAGTTGATAATAGTTCAACATTTTCATAGATTAGGTTCTACGAGGGTTTAAGAGATCTTGAAGATCTTTTCTACTCAACCATTTTCAGGTCAACATGATAAAATCAATAGGTAAATAAATTAAAACTCGATGCAGTCCTCCACTATAGATGGAGTTTGGTTTCCCCAACTCTAGCATTTTATACAGGCACAGCCAGCAAAATGAAGATGGGTGCGTGGACCAGAAGGAACAGAAACAATCACCTTTTTGTATAGTGCCATCAGGTTGGCTTCTTCAAAAGGTAAGTAGCCAGCCATCAAGACAAAAAGAATCACGCCACATGACCATAAATCTGCCTTGGCACCATCATAGCCTTTATTGTTGATCACCTAGCAAGTTGAAACGCCAAGGAATAAATATAAGAGCATAAATGGTTGAAGCTTCAAGAATTACTGGTTGCAGGAAAAGCTACACACCTCCGGAGCAACATAATTTGGTGTTCCACACGTTGTGTGAAGTAACCCATCTTCCTGGAGGAGAAATAAAAGATAAACAATTAGGAATTCTTCTGAAATCAAGGGAAAATAAATGACCATAGCACAGAGTTCTCAAGTCAGAAATTAACATACTCTAACTTGCTGAGGTAGTGCACTCAATCCAAAATCCGAAACTTTAAGAATCCCATTAGCATCCATTAGCAGATTTTCAGGCTGTAGTTTAAAACCACATGTCACAAACTTAGTTTATGACTGAAACTAATAAGAGATTAATCCATCAGCTTAGCTGAAGAAATCTAGGAGAGTCATTCTCATTTTAACATTAGAATAAGAATCAAGGCAACAAAATCACACCTTTAGATCCCTGTGGTATACACCTCTGCTGTGGCAGTAATCTACAGCACAGATAAGTTGCTGAAAATACTTTCTCGCTTCATCCTCTTTCAACCTCCCCTGACTTGCCTAACTCGAGAAAAATAGTACAAAAACCATAGAAAAAGTTAAGACTTCCTCAAAAACATGCAGAACAATTTCAACATACTCATTTCAAACACATTAATCTTACAATTTTGTCGAAAAGTTCACCACCCGTCACAAATTGTAAAACAATGTAAATTTTGGTCTTGCTCGCCATCACCTACAACAGTAATCTTTCCTCAAGCTACTTCAACATCACAAAAATAACATAAAAAGAAAGATAACGACTTGCTAATTAATATTCCCAAAAAAATTCCAACCTCATACATGCGGACGACATTAGGGTGTCTGATTAATTTCATTGTTGAAATCTCCCGTTTAATCTGCAAAAAATACATAAATAAATAAATATGTAGCAAACGACATGTCTCCCCAATCAAATTGACTTCTCTTTCTTTTCTTTTCTTTTTCCGTAATTCTTAATTTTCCAATTCAATTTTCTCGGTTACCAAACAGAAAAAAAAAATCATAAACTAAAACTAACACAAAAATACCTTCAATCTAATTAAACAAAACTTCAGATTCACAGAATTATATGAAATTAAAAATAAAGAATATATACCTGACTGATCATTTTGTGCTTAAGAACATTCTCTTTATCGAGAATTTTGATGGCAACATTCTCTTTCGTCTCAACGTTCCTAGCGAATTTCACCTTAGCAAAATTTCCTTCCCCGAGGGTCCTTCCGAGTTCGTATCTCCCCACACGTGTCTTGCTTCCGCTTCCTCCTCCACCACCACCACTTCTAGAAGACGACATTCTCAAACTAGAACCAGTTAAATTTCTCTCTCTAAAACTGAAAGTCCTGTTTTTGATCGATCAGGATCTCTTCTTCTTGCATGGCTGCCATACCTGTGACTTGGCTACCCTCATCTTCGCTTTTATTTATTTTTAATAAATGACTAAATAAGGAAAATGATTTTAATAAATACAGAAACAATTTATGTTAAGATTGAAAAAGAAAAAAGATCGAGAGATCAAAGGGAAAGTAATTACTAATGACGGTTGGATCAGACAACAACCTCATAAAGTCAAGACAAAATTGAAAATAAAACTTTTTTTCTCTGTGTAATCAGAGATTTCTTTGGGAAATAAATAAACAGATCAAATATTCTTATCTTTCTAATTAAGTTCGGTAATCATCGAATAATTAAGGGTTAAGGCTAATGATGATAAAGTCTGGGAAACCTCAATTTAGTTCCTATCTATGTACTTATTTTAAATTCACTCCCAAGACAAATCAATCTATAATTTCTGTCCCTGATATCTTTCACGTTTCTCAATTGGATCCTTCATTCAGTATTTGTTAGAATGTGCTTTTCGTTTTGGGAATAAATTTCCTTCTCATCTAGAAGGTTGATGAGAAGTAGTGGCCACCTTTTCAATGAGTAAGAACGCAGCCGCCGTGAGAACGCAGCCGCCTTAAAGTCAACCTTCGCTGTTGATTTGAGTGCAATCTGGACGTTTTCCCAAGTATCGGGGCCCTTTGACTGTCAAGGTTCAAACTGGACAGGGACGATTCCACGCCATGGCCACCTAACCTGTTGATTCTGAGCCTTTCGAATCAGAGACGGCGGCGCTACTGTTGATTCCGCGTTTTCACTACGGTAAATCCCAACTTGCCTCCAAGTTTATGTGTTGTGTCAATTTCATCTGAAATCTTTTACTTAATTAAATGATTACATATTTTTCATAGGAATGGTAACATAAAAGGTAAATATTAATCTCTTCTCCGAGGTAATTAGGCAAACTAAAATTACGAAATTAAAAAAAAAAAAAAAATCACTAGAAGAGACATAGCTGCTGGACACACTAGCTCTCTTTTCTCCTCCGTCCCAATTGAATCTTCTGCTCTTACTGCTCCTTTATTCACATTCATTCATGTCCTTGTGATTTCTGCACCACTCTTGTTAAAATACACCACATGCAGTGTCTGGTGTAAGTAACATAAAACAATATATACCAGAGAGCATAGACTTCTCTAACTTTTTTATCTGGCAAGATCTTTTCACAGATATTCTTCACTGTCATAGGGTTTATGATCATCGTGTGGATGACACTCATAGTCATTCTCAATTCATCACTAAAACTTTTGGACAACTTATTATTAATCTAGATTTTGCTATTTGGCAGCAAGTTGTCCACGTTGTTGTCTCCTGGATAAATGCTGCTATGTCATTAGAGACTTTCAAGCATCTCATCTCCCCTAAAATTGCTTTCTCTGCCCGTGATACCTGGGTTTCTATTGAAAAACTATTTCTTGACAACGTGACATCAAGATAAATGCACTTGAAATCTGATTTCAGTGAAGCCTCTACGAGCACACGCTCAATGAGTGATTATCTTCAATATGTGAAGTCCACCATTGATTCTCTTCAAGCAAATGAATGTTCTCTTTCAGAGAAAGACATAATAACTCAAATTCTGCGTGGTTTACTCGAAGCATACTCTGATGTGGTCACTGTTATGTTTGACGCAAACCTCTGCCATCTTATTTGTTTATACAAGGGAATGCAATAATTTGTACTATCTCAATATATACCAAATTATATTAATATCAGAGAAAAGCTGCATAATATTAGTACTCAGGGTAAGTGCGAGGAGAATTGATCAGTAATTTATGTATCTTACCTTGATTTTAAGGTTGCTAGAAGAGATTGTGTTTTCGAGAAGCAATAACCTATAATTAATATAAATATCTACATAACATGATATATGTCTATTCTATTTATTTATTTCAATTCTCCATTCCAAATTACTCCAACATGATTTACATGTCAAGATTTTTAATCTTTTTAACGAGCTGGCTCATGGACATTATTTTTCAATTTATATTTTGTTTATTTTTTATGTTTTATTTTATATGCGCAGATTCAATGCCTAAAAGTATAAACGAGTCCTTTTCCTCAAATCTAGATCCCTTATGAAAGGCTCTTTAAAGCAACCGACGGATTTTCTACAACCAACTTGATTGGAGATGGTAGTTTTAGCACTGTGTACAAAGGAAACATTGATGAAGATGGAACACTAATTGCAATCAAAGTTCTTGACCTGCAACGTCGTGGAGCGTCTAAGAGTTTCATAGATGAATGTGGAGCCTTGAGAAACATTCGGCATCGAAATCTGGTGAAGATCATAACTTCTTGCTCAAGCATTGATTTTCAAGGTAATAATTTTAAAGCTAAAGGGAGTCTGGAGAAATGGTTGCATCCTACTCAAGAAACACATGAGATGATCAGCAGATCAATGAAATTCAGAATCCAAACCTTCTTGAAAGGATCGACATTGCCAAACCCGTTACGCATTACCGGCACGCGCCACTCAATTGCGTCAGGGCTCCGGAACCCCTTCCAAATCTAGTTTATGGGAGAATTCCAACTTGGAGACGAATCGACAACGGAAGATCTAGTTTAGAGACGTTTATGGGAGAATATATCAAATAAGCTTGTTGTCTAGATATTTTTTTTCTTAATCAAATAGATTTTGATTTGACTGGCAGCGTAGCGGTTTGTTACTTGCGTCGCGGGCATACCAATAGTTTTCAATCTTAAACTTGACTATGAGGCTTGAGTATCCACGCTTCAAACCACCGTTCTTAATTCTCCATAACCATGTCCTATTCGTACGGACGTCCATAATTTTATTTTTTATTTTTTAATTATCATCCACTGAATCACTTCTTTCTAATGTATAACTGCATGCTCTCAAACCATTTGCGCTATCTTTGTAGAGCAGAAGGTATCGAGTCCACCCTACGCGCATTATACTTTTTTTTTTATTGATAAATTTGTGCGTTCGTATACATCTGCACGTGAATTTCTGGGAACTCTCTGTTTTGCTTGTTGACGATAAATTATTTGCTGAATTACATGCCTTCACGACATGAGAACCATCGATCGACCCCTTCTCTTGAATTCACATCCTATATATGGCTGTTTGATCTACAGCTTCTTAAGACCAACACCATCAAAGCAGCAACGAATAATTATCACTGCCCTTCATCCACATCTAATTTACCTCCAGTCCTCCCACAAATCAGTAACTTTTCGAAAATCGTACTGAGTCTGCAGTTTCCAATTCAACAGTGTGCAATTATGACGACGCTTCTTTTTTGTCCGATACCTCTTCAATCCAATCCGTAAAAGGGAGCCTTAGCAGAGAAAAGATGAGCGATATGAGCTCTAAGCTCTCCTCTCCATCCACATCCAATGGTGGTTATACAGAAAGCGACCTCGTTGGAGCGAAAATGAGTTGCTTGGCTAGCTAACGCCCACGATTTGAGCAATATGAGCTGTAAGCTCTCCTCTCCATCCACGTCCAATGGTCGTTATGCAGAAAGAGACCTCGTAGGGGCAGAAATGAGTTGTCGAAATCCTCTTCATAAATATTCAACATCTACAAGCTATCCTGTCCATCGCAGCTTAGCTAATGCCCACAATCATTAAATTAATGAGTCATGAACTGAATCATATTTAGACAATTCTTACGCGGTATAAATCATATTTATACAAACTTGATATGTAGGTTTCCCTTTTTTTTTCAATATTGTATGCATTGGTTTTGTTAGAGAAACTTAATTCAAATCTTTTATGTTTTGAGCCCAGTAATATTTACTTTCTGTATTTTAAAAAATTACACTTTAATATCAGTTTTAAATCGCAATAAAAATATGAAAATGCTCATGTATATCAATAATCCAGATCCCTCTTTTCTCTCTTTAACTAAATAATCTTTCATTTCTCTCAAAATAGTACTAATTAACATAGCACCATTGGCTTCTGTGTTACTGCTATTTTTGTTAGAGAGAAGGCAACAGGTCGTGTTGTTGATTTTATGCAGTGATGATGCTGGTGTGGTTGGAGTTTGCGGGTCTGTGTTGTATTGGTTTTAGGTATAGGCTAGCTAGTTTAATGGTGTGATGCTCTCTCTCTTTAACCAAAATCCCTCTTCGATCGCCTCTCTCTCTCTCAAAATTGTACTAATTAGCATAGCTCCACCATTTCTCAAGCTGCTGCTATTTTTTGGGGAGAGAGATGACAGTGGGTTATGTTGTTTTTGTGAAGTGATGGTGATAGTGATGGTGCTGGTTTGGTTAGGGTTTGTGGGTTTGTGTTTTGTTAGTTTTAGGTGGAGGTTGGTTCGATGCTATGATGCTGCAAAAGAAGAGGGCGATGGTGATGGCAGGTTATGTAGAGGCGCGAAAAGAGAGATCGACGGGAGATAAAGGGATGCATAAAGGTTTGGTTTATAGGTGTTATCGGGTTTATGGCAGAGGAGATGGTTAAGTGGTGTCGATTCAATGGAGGTCAGTGCTAGCGTGGCTGTAGAGAGGCTGCTGGATTTGAATTGAGGATTTGGTGGTGAAAGAGAAGGCTGCTATTATTTTAAATCCATACGTAAAATTCAAGATTAATTGAGATGGTTGAAGTGATTTGGTACGTGGTGAAGAAGAAGATGAAGAAGTTTTTAATCTGATTTGATTAGTTTTGTTATAATATATATTTTTTAAAAAAACACCCATGTCATTTATTTAATAAAAATAAAACGCATTAAAAGACATAAAAAAAATCTGGACAATTTAAACTATGAATAAAAAAGATATTATTCTAACTAAAACACATTTTATATCTCTCTCATTATCGAGCTAATTTCTCTTTCTTTTTAAGAAAATCTTTCACGACAGTGTTTATTTCTTGGACAAATTAAATTCCATCATTATTTCAAAAGCAACTCTTAATTAAAAGAATAACATTTTAATAATTTAAGCATTACAACATTAAAACAATAAAAATAATACAATGTTAGCACATTGCCACCGAAAACTTTTAGTGGTTTCAATAAACCTTTCCAAGCAGATCAATTTGGAGATCTCCAGACCTTGCTTCTTGTTTAACTCGAGTTTCAAATAAAACCGTGAAGAATTTGATTACATATAACCTGCTTAACTTAACAAGTCTAAAAATATAAAAAATAACTAGTTAGAAATTAATTTGACTTGAAACAAAATTCAAGACGTTATTTTTTAATATTTTTTATATTGAGATAATGACATCTTGAAGCCATTAAGAGTAGCTTAAATACAACTTGATTAACTTGCAAGTCTAAAAATATAAAAAATAATTAGTTAAAAATTGATTTGACTTAAAACAAAATTCAACACGTTAATTTTTTTTTATATATTGATAAGATAATGACATCTTGAAGCCACTAAAGGTAGCTTGAATTAAATTATTAACCCACAACTTAAGTCATAAACCCAATTTGATTTAATGATTTTTTTAAAAAATATTTTTTATTTAATTAAATGACAGCAAAAATTATAGCTCTCATCAAAACAAGAAAAAAATTTAAAACAGTGATTACGAGTTGTAAAAAAAAACACTTTCCAATTATTATTTTTTAAAAAAATGTCTTTATAATCTTATCTGAAAAAATAGTAAAAATTGAACTGCATTAAGTAAAATAGTATTTAATTATATTTAGAATTAGTTTAAGAATTAAATAAAATAATATACCTAATAAATGTTTCATTTTGAGATGCATTTTGGGGGTAGTAATTGAAAAGAATTGGCTATAATTGATGGAATTAAAAGTACCGAGAACCGAAATGCTAAATTGGCATGGCCTAGAAGGTATTATTATTATTATTAATTCAATCAAGAGCCTAATTGAAGAAGATTTGTGATTTGACAGCCAATTCTAACCAAATTTGAAGAATTTAATAATCGAATGACCCAAATTTGTGATTGTATGAATTAAAAGCCTGGGAGGATCAAAGTGTGAAGCGAGCCAAACATCTGGGGGTCTTTTGACATTCTCAGTTCCAAAACGTTGTCATTTTGAGTGCGATGTACACAAACCCCCTTATAATTTCGTCGTCATCCTCTTCCGTTGAGACAAAAAAAATAAAACCATTTTATTTATTCTGTCAGCACGTGAATCTCTATATTCCTCCATTTTATTTATACGCTAATTATTTTGTTATGTTTGGATGTTTGCAGACAATAATCAATCGAAGAATTCTGAAGACATGCATACATGTATTTTTTTTCCTTTTCTATAAATTCTTTTTTTTATTATTATTATAATTCTATCCTCTAGTTTGGTAATGGACACCAAGCGACGTCGGATGATGTGGATCAACTTTGAAAGAAAGAAACTCCCTTAATAATCAGGCATTTCGACGAGGAGAGGAAAAAAAAAACTGAAGTTATTTTTCTCTTTTTTGTTAATCTTGTCTTTCGATTTTATTAGCTGTGGTACTAATTATCTTTTAATCTATAAACCGAATCACATTAAAACAATTTGATTCCATATTAAACAAACAATTAAATCAAATTATTTTTTTTATTATTTTTTTTATTATTTTTTTTCTTAATTTTATTTTCATATTTTTATTATTATACCTCAACTATTTCATATGTGAAGTATAAAATATGGTTGTTGAATCCAAGTGTATTGGGTATTATATGAGCACTGAACACGTTGGGTGGCAACTAATTTTCACCGACAATCATGGCAATTAACCCAGAAACCAAGGTCACACCTTGAAAGTCTGGATTCTCCATCTTCGTTCCCACCTTCATATTTTATTATTATCATCTTCTTCTTCATCAATCAATCAAGGAATCCTTAAACACTTCCACCTACTCACTTCTTTCTATTATTCTATATAATGTCAGTGCTTTTTCTCAACCCATTTGCACTTTTTTAAAAGGAAAACAAGGTATCAAGTCATGAAGTTTGACAAGACAACTATAATGTTCACCGTACGCGTATTTCAGATTTAATTTTATTTTATTTCAATTTGTTTGTTTCCGAGGAATTTGACATCTTCACAATGAATTTCCAGGAATCCTCTCTTTCGCTGGTTGACAATATATACTTCACATCCAGAACACCAGAGAGATACCATCGACCCCTCCTCTTGAATTCACAGTACCCTATATATGGCTGTTTGATCTACAGCTTCTTAAGACCACCACCACCACCAAGGCAGCAACGAATAATTATCGATCGTCGCCCTTCATCCACATCTTATTGACCAGCTTCAATCCTCCCGCAAATCATTTTCTTTAAAAAATCATTGTGAGTCTGCAGTTTCCAATTCAACAATGAGCAATTCATTCAAATCCAGAGAAGGGAGCCGTATGGGGACAAAGATGAGCAAGAAGGTCTCCTTTCCATCCAGATCCAGTGGTGGTTATACTAGTCATGATTCAACATCTACTAGTCATCCAGTCCCACGTGGCTTAGTTAATGCCTACAGCACATCCACATCTAAGGGGATCACCGGGGCTAATAGTCACCTCATGTCATCTTCTTTCGGTCCTTCCTTTCGGTCAAATATCCCTCCACTCCAATCCATGGAAGGGAACTACACGGGGGCAAACAGGAGTCTTAAGGTTTGCTTTCCATCCAAATCTCAAGGCATTTCATATACAGAAAGTGACCTTACAGGAACAGTAATGAGTAGCAATTCTCGAGCACCTGCAATACGAAGTTTATATGCAGAAAGTGACCTTACAGGAGCAGTGATGAGTAGCAATTATCGAGCGCCTGCAGTACGAAGTTCATATGCAAAAAGTGACCTTACAGG
Source organism: Populus tomentosa (assembly GCA_018804465.1). Classification (NCBI taxonomy): domain Eukaryota; kingdom Viridiplantae; phylum Streptophyta; class Magnoliopsida; order Malpighiales; family Salicaceae; genus Populus; species Populus tomentosa. Next base: position 11,954,511 of record CM032003.1, read on the forward strand.
AGCAGTGATGATGAGTAGAAATTATCGAGCGTCTGCAGTACGAAGTTCATATGCAGAAATTGCCCTTACAGGAGCAGTGATGAGTAGCAATTATCGAGCGCCTGCAGGACGAAGCTCATATGAAGAAAGTGCCCTTACAGGAGCAGTGATGAGTAGCAATTATCGAGCGCCTGGACGAAGCTCATATGAAGAAAGTGCCCTTACAGGAGCAGTGATGAGTAGCAATTATCAAGCGCCTGCAGGACGAAGCTCATATGAAGAAAGTGCCCTTACAGGAGCAGTGATGAGTAGCAATTATCGAGCGCCTGCAGCACGAAGCTCATATGAAGAAAGTGCCCTTACAGGAGCAGTGATGAGTAGCAATTATCGAGCGCCTGCAGCACGAAGCTCATATGAAGAAAGTGCCCTTACAGGAGCAGTGATGAGTAGCAATTATCGAGCGCCTGCAATACAAAGTTCATATCCAGAAAGTGACCTTACAGGAGCAGTGATGAGTAGCAATTATCAAGCGCCTGCAGGACAAAGTTCATATGAAGAAAGTGCCCTTACAGGAGCAGTGATGAGTAGCAATTATCGAGCGCCTGCAGCACGAAGTTCATATGAAGAAAGTGCCCTTACAGGAGTAGTGATGAGTAGCAATTATCGAGCACCTGCAATACAAAGTTCATATCCAGAAAGTGACCTTACAGGAGCAGTGATGAGTAGCAATTATCGAGCGCTTGCAATACAAAGTTTTTATCCAGAAAGTGACCTTACAGGAGCAATGATGAGTAGCAATTATCACGTGCCTGCAGTATAGAGTTCTCATGCAGAAAGTGACCTTACAGGAGCAATGATGAGTAGCAATTATCACGTGCCTGCAGTATGGAGTTCTTATGCAGAAAATGGCCTTACCGGAGCAGTAATGAGTAGCGACCATGTACAAATTACAAAGTGGTGGCCTTACGGGCTTTAAAACCCATGTCATTAAGGAAGCAAAGAAAATGAAGCTTTTTTCTGATAAAGGAAATTGTGCTACCTAACGCGAGAAGGCGTTGGAAAATATATGAAAACTTGGGAAGTAGCTAATATATAAGTCTCTAGGGTTCTTATTAGTTGCGAAAAAAATAAATGATGGAGATGTATTCAAAAGTGAAATTTTAAGAGAAAGAAAGGAGTGGTTCTGGTTAAGAGGTTTACTGGTGCGGGTTTATGCAAGAGTTTATGGAAGATATTGTTTGGATGTTAAGGCATGTTTACTTTTTGAATTTTCTTAATGTTAATGTATTCTATATATTATATATTATTTGAGTATTAGGAATATTTTAGCATGCTATTAATTATGTTTTATTTAAATATTAATTATTTCCAAGATTTCTATCATAAATTGAATACACTTAAATCTTTTTGGAGACTAAATAATAATCATCTTGGAACAGTCTATTTATATATGTGTGTGTGTGTGTGTGTGTGTGTGTATATATATATATATATATATATATATATATATTAAAATAACTTTATTCATGAGAACCAATATATAGAACTAATTACATAATGCATGCATTAATGCAATATGAGGGGGGGACATAAAAGGGGATTATCTCCGGTGTAATGTACAACTTTGTTCCCTAAATTACAACCTAAGCTTCTTTTGATTAAGTGATTTAAAAGCAATAAACAGAATTGTGCTTGACTATTCCACTTAATTGTTATTAAAAAAATAACTAAGAGGTATAGGGGTTTTATTGTGCAAGAAAGCATTACAGCCTAAGGTGAAATGTTTTTTTAGAACTTTTTTTAGGGCGATCTAATCCTTTTCTGGATAAATCAAAGGTCAATGGCTTCCAATTTGTTAATAAAGAACAAGATTCAAAGTAAGGGAATCAAAGCAAAAAAAGCATATAAACTAGATGATTTTCTCAAACTTAGCATGAAAAGTTAACTTTTATCCTTTTACTTTGTTATTAATATTTTTTTGGTTACTGTAGTTTTTTAAAATTCAATCTTGGTCTAAAAGTATTATTTTCTAGTTCCTAGTTTGAGAGAGTCATTTGATTCTTGTAGTAGAGAAATAAAATCTATGTCGATACTAATTCTGATCACCAAAATGATTAATATTAGTGTCAATATGTTACATTAGATGAGATGAGTTTTATTAGTGTGTTTTTTCATCTTGAATTTGTATGAAAAAAGTAGACCTGGTATAAAAAAGTTCTTGGATTTCATGTTGGGGGTTTTTTTTTGGACTATGTTGAGTTGTTTGGTGGCATAAATAGTTTCAATTAGACTTTGAGTTGTTTTTAGGTGTTTTTGGGTCAAAATAATTAAAAATGAGTTCCAAGTGTAAAACACCCATGATCTTATTTTTTAGCGACCATCTGGTCATTAAAATCTGGGTTGCGGACAATGCACTATCTGCAGATTTTTAAAAAAAAAGTGGATGAACTACATGTCATATGCCTAGTTTAATATAAAAATAAAAATAATAATTAAAAGCTTGACACACAAACCTAGGCTAGATGATTCATATTTCTAATCTTTTTTTATTAAGGCTCGTGCGTATTAAGCTATAGGTCCGCGCATGGTATGTTGTTGTTGTTGTTTTTTTAATACATCATAACTTTTAGATGAAAAATGCATAGCAGATTAATATTTTGTTATGAGTGTGAATACTGGTGAATAGTAAAAGGAGATATTATTTTAGTTTTGTTTGTTAATTGTTAATGTTAACATTAATTATTAATTGTAAATGATGATAGATTCAAACTTTAACCTATTTTGGGGCCGTTAAGTAAAGAGAAGCTGACATAGCTCAATATGGTAAAACACCATATATATATATATATATATATATATATATATATATATATATATATATATTAGGCATACCGATTCTATATTTCTATCAATCTTTATGAAATTAAGAGGTATGAGACTTTTTTATAATGAGGTAATATATTAAGGTTTTTATTGATATTTGTTTATTTTTGTTATTGATTGAAGATGGAAACTTTTTGTTGATCATAATGGCTCAACTTTTTTCTAATTTAATCCAATAATAACTTAAAAATCCCTCTTCTACTAGTTTTATACTTATATATATTGAACCTTTAAATATACTTATTCCTATGTTTTTTTTACAATAAAGAATATCTTTAAGTCAATTTATATATACATCAATTAAGACTAAATTTCATACATGATTTTAAAAAGTATATCCTTTATTATCATCCAAAATCCATGATATATAAATAATAGGTTATTTAGTATTTGGATAATAATTAATCAATAGGTTCAGATAATTGAATTTCTTCTCTTCAAATTAAAGAACATCAAACTAATGGTACAAGTTTGAGTACCTACAAAAACAATCTCAATTGGAAGGACTTAAAAACTCTTTATAATAAAGTTAATATCTTAACAGCCCACATAGAAATTCTCTGTTAAATCTCTATGTGGGTTGTTGAGCCCCACTCTTTATACTAACACTGGCTTCTCTTTTACTGGGATTTGAAAAGGTGTAGTCCCATCTAAAGTGGATATTTTTTGTTGGGTGACTATCATTAACAGACTCAACACCTGTGGTGTATTGGTTAGAAAAGGTGTTTTGGACAGCTCAGATTCTAACTGCCCTATTTGCTTAGTTGAGGAAGAGTCGGTTGATCATCTATTTTTGCATTGCAACAAGCATTGGATCATTTGGTCCAAAATCATTAAGTGGTGGGGTTTATCATGGTGCTGCCCAAAGAGCTTGTCAAGCCTATTCTCTCAGTGGACTTTCATGGTTCATGGTAAATTCCAGACAAAAGCATGGTTGATGCTGTTTTTTTCAGTGGCATGGTCCCTTTTGGCTCCTTCAAAATGATCTGATCTTTCAACAAAAGACATTGAACTATGATACAACCTTCTTCCTTATTATCACTCGACTATGTTTATGGTTAAAAGCAATTCATCCTGACTTCCCCTACTCCTTCAAATCTGCTAAGATCGGCAGAAGGTCTAATTCGATAGTCCAATATTCAGGCTACCAGGACTGTTGTTATGTGGTCTCCTCCTATAATTAACTACTTCAAATGGAACGTGGATGGATCCTCTATTGGAAAGCTTGGACCCTCAGGTATAGGTGGTGTCCTGCGAAATCACCATGGTCATCTCCTTGGTATTTTTTTCCTTGCCAATTGGCATATCAAATTCAAATATAGCTGAGCTGAGAGTTGTTGTCAAAGCTATTGAGCTCTCAGCCTTAAATTGTCTTCTACATCATAAACATATTACTATTAAATCTGACTCTGCCAATGTCATTAGTTGGATGCATAATCCTCACAACAGACCATAGATGCACCTAGAGCTCTTCTCCTTAGTACAGAGATTGACTAGATTTTTTGGCTCCATCACTTTCGTTCATGTCTACCATGAGAGCAATTACATGGCAGATTGCATGGCTAAACAGGGAGTGCGAAGATCAAGTGACTTTATTGCCTAGTTTTGACCCATCCTTCAGTTATGTGGTATCTTTTTTGTGATCGTCTTGCTGTGTGTTTCTGGTGTATCCCTGTAGTTTATGTCTATCAGGATGTTGAAGGTCAATCTCTTGTAAGGAACACTTACATTAATGAGTCGAAGTGGAGGTTCTTGGAAGTCCTTCCTGGATCTTTTGTTGAGATGGTTAGCTTGTGTAGATTTCAATGTTGCTTTCTTAGGCTATTTTTGTTGTTTGTTTATCTGGTTTGGGTCTTTCTTCTTTTTGATAGACCTTCAAAAACTGATATATTGCAAGCTCTATAATATTTTCCTCTCGCCAGTCTCTAGCATTTAATGCAATCTTATATCTTTGAAAAAAAAAACAATAAATGAGTTAAAAGAACCTTAAATTCAAGAAACAATGATATTTGCTCTTGAGTTTTAAGATGGTTAATACTCTGAAATCTATTTAAGTTTATCTTAAGAGATGAAATGTTTTGAATTCTTACCTGAATAGTTTAGGAGGTATTTATACTCATTAAACTTGGTTCTTTGTTTTCACGATATTAATGAAAAACAAATATCTCTTACATATTATTAATGAGATAACAAGTATGGTAAGTCTCTTAAAAGACCTTTTATATACCTATGAATATAGAAAAATTAAGTAGATGTCTTTTGAATCGTTCTGTAGGCCATAAAATCTCATTCAACAATTCTGCTCATTCTAACTTAGTTTTTTTTATATATTTTTTTTAGTCCATTAAACAAAACTCTATTAGTTAATTCGGCTTGACCATTTTTAATTTTTTTAAGAGTGTTATATTAAGGAGAAACAATGATCAATATGAAGCCTCTAACAATGCTCTCTCATCTTATAATTGTCATATTACGTTTTATTGTCTGTAATCAAGACTCTAGAGAGCCCAACGTGACATATGACATTCTTTCAAAAGAATCAAAGCATTTTATTGATAGCTATCTCCATTACAACTTATGCTTTGACCCGCTTAGTAAAATGGCGTCAGTCATACACACACATGCTATGTTACCCGCGCGATACAGCAGGCAGCGATCAAAACCTCTTATTGGAACTTGATAAAAATATGTATAAGCAGAAAATTATCAAATGATTTAAAGCATGGCAAAACAAAAGTAGTGAATTATGATTGGAGATGCAAAGAGGAAGCTTAAGCGTCAACATCCCAAAAGAAGGCATAGGCACTTAAGTGCATACAAGCATATGGTTAATACATATAGAGGCAACGGGTAGCAGTAAAAGAGTTTGTAGACCGTGAAGCGGAACAACGCAGCCACTGGCAGCCTTCTAAAAGCGAGGACTAATCCATTGAAAGCTAGTTGTCCTGTGTCAAAAGAAAATTCCAAGTGTTGAACATAAGTGGAATGGGGGTTGACATAATTCGAAAGGGGAAGAACATGTTGGCAAGCAGAAAAGTGAAGGAGTAATTAACCCCCCAAGAAAATAAAGGCCACACCATGTTGGCTTAAAACAATGCAAGGGGTGTGTTGAATGAAGATCATCAACAACATCAAAAAGGCAACAACCTATGCATGGAGTAATTTGATTTCCAGTATGATAGTGCAGCAACTTTATGTGAATAAGCATGGCAAAAATAGAAATGAGCCTCTGGAGCAGTGGTGACGAAGGCATAGAAATTACCAAGAAGCAGCGCAAAAAGGTTGGAGAGACATAGAGGAGAAATTATAGATTGAACCACATGTGAGTATAAGTGAGAGAAGAAAAAGATGCAGTATGAAACCAATAAAACAGCAGAATATTACAGCGCGACACCTAATTAAAAGTAGGTGCTGCAGAGGTATGGCTTTCTTGAGAAAAACAATCAACTTGGAAATATCAATGAGGAATATGTCAGGTAGGATGGTGGGCAGGTTCAATGTTAATGCCATCAAGAAGTGGCAGCTTCGACATGAAAAGGTAAAGGAGGATAAAAGCAGTAAAAATGATGGTATATCACCATAATGCTTGAAAAATCGCGGTGGTGAAAGGGAAAGAAGGAGAAGCTGCTCAATGGGCCTGAATCTAGGGGATGTTAGGAACAGAGAACTGAGGAGAAAAGGTGAGAAAGAGGCGCTACTGAAGGAAGTTACCTCCGGAGGAGATGAAGTTGTGAGTCGCTGCCTCTTAGTAGATGGTTATGTTGGAGTGTCATCTAGAGGCGAGGTATCCTGATTTGACTCAATTTCTTCTCCTACGTTGGTATTTGTTTGTAGGAGATGGTTGTACAATTGAGAAAAAGACATGGTCACCACGTTTGCAAAGGTGAAAGGCTGTAGAGAAAAGGAAAATCAAACGCAGGGGAGTTTGAACTCCTGATGCTGCAGCCAAGCATGAGAAGGTGCAGCTCATAAAAGTCACCCAAATGCTATCCCGCAAACTAATCAAAGCACAGTCAATTCCATAACTAAAAACTGTGTGAAACCAAAACGAATAAATGGTTATAAAGCTCCCACGCATATATCAAAAGCAAGAAACTTAATAAAAAAGGAGTATAGATTCGAGGCAGTGTACTGAAACTTGTAGGTGACTGGCTGGAAAAAATTATGTAAGCATTCAATAAGAGAGCAAATATGGAGTCTATTAACCCAACCTATAAGATGTGCCAAGCATTTGTGTTTGCAGCTTTAGAAACCTAGACTGACAAAAGTGCAAGCCTTGGTAAGCAGTAGGCGTGATCATTTTTTATTTGGTTTAATTTTTATTAAAAAAATAATTAAACTAAAATTTTTTTTGTGGGGGGAACTTTGTAGCTGCACAAATTTAATTTGAGATATTTGTACCGTAAAATATGTTTTGGTGTTTGCTGACAATAATCAATCGAATAATTCTGAAGACATGCATGTATTTTTTTTTCCTTTCTTATAAAAAAAAAATTCCCTTAACAATCAGGTATTTCACCGAGAGAAAAAAATAAAAAATCTAAAATAATTAATTATCTAGTAAGTGCTCCAATTATAGGAGTTTGGGATTAAAAGATTTTCTTTTCTTGTGGTCTTAAGTTTGAGCAATGTGGTTGCTAAAATGATAGCTATTGGAGGCTTATATAGTTGTTAACTTTAAAGCTCGTGGGATTAATCGAGGTGCACACAAACTAAACATTCATGTTAAAAAAAAAAAGAAAAAAACTAAAATAATTATATTAGCTCACAAGTATAGTTGTATGGTTATGTAATTAACTCCAAAAAAAAATATAGAATTATTAGATTATCAAATCAACTTGTATGAATTATTTTAATTTTAAAATTAACTTGATTAAACTTAAACAAAGTAAATTGAATTTCCTAGTTAAATTTAACTTGAAACTCTATACGGAATCATGGATTCCCGATTTGAATACTAGTAACCAAGTTTGATAACAATGCTCGAAGCAGGAAATTCCGTACTTGCCCAAGGAGGGTATAAGATAACCTTAAGAGGCATGTTAGCTCAAAAGGACAAAGGAAGTAATAAACCCCCTTCTAAGAAAGCATTATAAAACTTCCCAATCCCCACGTGCCCTTCCAGCTATGATGGAGAACTTGTCCCTTTTGCTGAGACCCTCCCCCTTGCATTCTCTTTTATTTATTTCCAATTAAACAACTCCAAAATTACTGCAGCTGATTGAAATATAGCCAGGAGCAGAATCCATTTGTGTTTTCAAATGTGATCTTGCACCTTTAAGGAAAACAAAATAGAGGCGACTCAAACACAAGAAAGCATACTACAATCAAAATTTGCGACAGATTTGCAAAAATTTAACTGTTCTTGCTAGAAAGTAAAATGACAACTTTTTGTCCAGCTCTCTTCACTAGATTGATTATCATCACCACAATCAGCCCCCCTTGAGCAGGGAAAATTTTCTCCACCAGTCAACATCAGGAGAGAGATTTAAAGTCCATCATCAACTACGAACTACACATATACTTTTGAGGGGAGAAAAATAGTAGGACAAAACAGTAGAGATGGGACTGGTGGACCATTTTCACTGCTTGTCATGTCTTGTTCTCAGAATATCTTGAAGAGCAGGCCTCCGTGTGTGGCGAAGAATGGGGCAAAGACAAGTGATTCAACGGCCATCAGTTTGATGAGGATGTTAAGTGATGGTCCTGATGTATCCTTCAATGGGTCCCCAATGGTGTCACCAATAACAGCTGCCTTGTGTGGATCTGATCCTTTAGGGCCAAGAGATCTTGCATGCTCAGAAACACCAGCCTGTTTCCAACAGAACAATGCAGGGTATGTTAGCATTACAAAACCACGATTTCAGCATGCCAAATTACAAATGAAGGAGTGATTGCGCCCACATAATGTATACCTCAATATATTTCTTGGCATTATCCCATGCACCACCAGTGTTGGAGGCAGAGATGGCAATCTAAAATATTGACACGGGAGAAATAAATGTTCAGACACGTTAGCAGGACTCCTGAACCTCAATAAATATAATCTCAAGTGTATGTAACTAGAGAAACTCTGTTAACCAGTAGCCTTTACCTGGACACCAGACACGAGGGACCCAGCAAGGACACCAGAGAGGGTTTCAACACCAAAAAAGATCCCAACAATAAGGGGTGTGAGCATGACAAGTGCACCAGGTGGGATCATCTCCTTGATGGAAGCATCGGTAGAGATCTTGACACAGGTTGCATAGTCAGGCTTGGCAGTGCCTTCCATCAAGCCAGGGATGGTGTTGAATTGCCTGCGAACTTCCTCAACCATCTTAAGAGCTGCACTTCCCACACTCTTCATTGTCATGGCAGAGAACCAATAAGGAAGCATTGCACCCACAATCAAACCAATGAAAACTTTAGGAGTCAACACATCAACTGTTGAAATAGCAGCACGGCTGACAAAAGCACCGAATAGGGCCAGGGAGACGAGAGCTGCAGAGCCAATGGCAAAGCCCTGAAAAAGGCAGCACAAAGATGATTTAGAAGTTTGCGAATAAAACCTTTAGGTTCTGTCAGTGCAACAAGTCATTGCCAAATACTTTCTCTCAGTCAAACAAGATTAAGGATGTCTGTTCTACAACTAATGATGTAAATGCACTTTGCTACGAAAATGACTCAATCTGACAACAGATTACATAAGAAGTGGTCCCAGGACTTTGCAACGAGTAGGCAAGCATCCAACTTGTCTGATCATAAAATAAAATAAAAATCCAAAGTTTCATTTCCCAAGGAATAAAACAGGGGAAAATCCAAAACTATTGCTGGGGCAAGTTGCCTATTTCCTTGGTTGCGTGCTGGGAGCACCACTTGAAAGTGGTCGCATAAGAAAATATTTCAGTAAACCACTCACTAACACATCAATGCATGAAAACATATGCAGAACTGCATTTTAACATGACAGTTAAAGGCGATTGCAGATGTCAACTACATCTAAAAAGGAAGTGATTTAAACTCAAGATGAGAGATTTTTCAGACCTTCCCAATAGCAGCAGTGGTGTTTCCGGCAGCATCAAGGGCATCAGTTCTCTCTCGGATTCTGTGGCTCATTCCTGCCATCTCAGCAATACCTCCGGCATTGTCACTAATGGGACCATATGCATCAATTGCCAACCCAGTGGCAATGGTACTCAGCATTCCAAGGGCGGCTACAGCAACACCGTACATGGCAGCAAAGGAGAAACTAACAAAAATGCTGACTGCAATCGCAAAGATAGGAATAATGACAGATTTATATCCCAAAGCAAGCCCAAAAATAACATTAGTGGCAGCTCCAGTTCGGCAGGAATCAGCAACGTCTTGAACAGGGCTGCAAATTTATGTAAAGGTCGAGTTAACTAATTGTTTAGGGAAAATAGTAAGGACAGATATGAATAGGAAAAAAGCTTACCTGTATGCATTGCTAGTATAGTACTCAGTTACAAATCCAATAATAAGACCAGCCCAGAGACCAACAGCAACACACAAGAAGAGTTGCCTGCAAGTAGAATTCAATGCTATAAGCAAATACTCCTTGAATGTAAAGAGCGAGACGGTAAAACTCAACTAGAAAGACACTAAATTTTTCTCAAAGGAACATCAATGATACATCTTACCAATTCTTGACAACTTTCTGGGTCCCGAAATTGAAGATGGTAAAGGAAGATGGGAGAGCAATCCAACTAACAACGGCAACTCCAATAGTCATCAGAACAGTGGAGATGATGAGTTGATTCTTTAGCGCTGGCTCAATTTCATTCACAGCCTTGATCTCGAAGAAATCGGTTGCAAATAAGGTGGTGAGCAAGCAAACAATGATACCCACAGAACTGACAATAAGAGGATATAGCATTGGAGTCAACTCATGATTGATTCCAAAAGAGGAGATGGAAGCAACAACTAAGGCAGCACAAGAGGACTCGGCATATGAGCCGAAAAGATCAGATCCCATGCCAGCTATATCACCAACATTGTCACCTACATTGTCAGCAATCACCTGCAATCACAGAAGGAAATCAGACACAACCCAGACAAGAAATCACGTCATTTTTCAAGGTAAAATGTTATTTCTACAGAGGATTACTTACAGCAGGGTTTCTTGGGTCATCCTCAGGAATGTTCCTTTCAACCTTGCCAACAAGATCAGCACCAACATCGGCAGCTTTGGTGTAGATACCTCCTCCAACTCTGCCAAAGAGAGCCATGGAAGATCCTCCAAGTCCATAACCAGTTATAGCCTCAAAAAGCCCTTCCCAATCATCTCCGTAGTAGAGCTTGAAGAGATTGATGGCAATGTAAAGCACCAATAAACCATTTGCAGCAAGGAGAAAACCCATGACTGCCCCAGATCTAAATGCAGTGATGAAAGCCTTCCCAACTCCTTTTCTTGCCTCCAGGGTGGTTCTGGCATTTGCATAGGTGGCAATTTTCATCCCAAGAAACCCAGAAACCACTGATGTGATGGCACCAAGCACGAAGGCTATGGTGCTGAAGCCAGCAGTGGCAAGAGCAGGCTTGCAAAGCTTCAATGGGTCATAGGTGCAAGGCTGACTCTTTGTGCTGAATCCCTCAACAGAGCCAAGGAAAACGAAAATCAAGATTGCAAATGCAACCATGAAAATTCCAACATATTGATATTCGGTGAAAAGGAAAGAAGTTGCACCTGCAGAGTGAAAAAAATCCGCATCCATAATTAGTATAAAAAATGATATTAACAAAAAATTACTGTCACAGCATAATGATGTAGTGATGAAGTAAAACGACCACTATGTTGCAAAAAGGATCCAATACAAGAAAACATAGCAAGTCAATGCAGATTAAATTTTCAGTTATAGCAAGTCAATGCCGATTAAATTTTCAGTTATATATAAGCAAGAAATCACTATTATTGAACAGTGAGAACATATGTCAAGATGTCAGATACAATCCTGGATATGGCCTCTTCACAAAGGTGATTTGTACTTCATGGCTTACCATTCACCAAGAAAGCATGAAGATAACCAAAGGGACTCGAGAACTATCAGTCATCTGTCAAAGACAGATCGAGAAGACACATTGGTATGATCCCCTAAACATCTGGTTTCTGGTTTTCACATCCTAGTTATCATTCGAAACAATTTTCAGCACATGAAAAAATGAGACCAAGTCCTCACAGTCAATAATGCAAATAATAACTAAGGAAAGTAAATTCACCACAAAAATCCTTAAAAAAAGCCAAGAGCAACTAATCAACTTTATCAACAATCCATAATTAAATAAAAAAAAATGAGCAAAACGCTTAGATCTATTTAAGATTTGCAATAACATCATCAAGACCTGTAGATCTAGCAAAATTTCGAGGAACACTATCGACTTAAAACGGCAAAAAGTACCATTCCCACCCCGCAGGAATCAGGGTTGACTGGTCGGTGGCGGCATATCAATACCAGAGCACACATGCCAGAAAATATCGCATTTACCATTGTAGTTATGACCAAACGTCCAAAATCTTTCTGCCTATGCATGCATTCTCTTTAAAAAATTATTACCATATTTCCAACACGAGAAACAACAAAAGAATTGAGAGATCTCGAAATTTTCCACCGACTAAAATATTATAAAAATAAGAATATAAAAGCTGGATTTTGTTTCTTTTAACTAAAAAAATAAACTTCAGCAAATAAAACAAAACAATAATCCCAAAAAATATCCATACTTTCCACAGCACATAGAGCTCTGACTAGAAATAACCGCATACAAAATCCTTCACAGGAAAACCAAACTTTACCAGCAAAAACAGCTCATTGTCTTCCATTTCAAAACCAAAATACCAAATCAAGCAGGGATCTAAACTCAACAAGCCCAAAAACCACCAAACTTCAAAAAAAAAAAAAGCAGCGATATTACTATAATTTATTATACCTTCAGAGATGGCGTTTTGAATCTCAGCACATTTAAGAACAATATTATGGTCATTAAGTCCTTCTTCTTCTTCAATCAAGTAATCACCATGTCCATTCTTTCCAGCACCTCCACTGTTATTGGACGCCGCCGAACCCGGTGTAAGCTTGACCTTGGCGACCAACAGCCATTGAAAGAGAGAAAATCCGATTCCGATAATGGCACATACCGGAATCAGAATCTCCGTTCCCAGATCTGGCAAAACAGGCGAACCCATCCCTACGAAACCCTGGTTTTATCTTGTTTGTTTACTTCTCCAGTAACAGGAGAGAAAGGGAGAGAAAGCGCGAGAAAGAGAGAGAGAGGAGTGTGCTCCTGATGAGGAATGTGTGATATGGTGGAGGGGAGAGAGAGAGAGAGAGACTGTTATTTATAGTGAGTGACGGACGGATCTCATAAAAAAGAGGGCCAGCCCGATGGTAAAGGTCAAAAACAGCACATGGGGTTGAATAACAATTTACTATTTTTGGTTCTGAAGGTTAATTGGGAATATGCGTTTTTTGTGCTCAAAGTTCGGGTATTTATGGTAGTTGTTGGACTAGATTGGATTTTTGTTTTTGGTAGGAGGATGAGTTTCGATTTCTTTGGATGTGTTATAGATTTTTTTTTTTATAATGATTGGTGTTATTTTAGTGGTTATTTTTAAAAATATTTTTTATTTTTAAAATTTTAGTTTTAACATTAATATATTAAAATGATAAAAAAAATAATTTTAAAATTTTTTTAAAAATAAATATTTTAAAAGGTGTGGTTAAGTTGCCAAAACAAATAATTTTTTTTTGAGAGTTTTAAGATGTGTTTTTAATAAGTGGTGTTATAATAAAGTAAGTTCTTCACTTCATTAATAATTGTGATAGAGTTTATCTATGTCCTAATAAATTAAGAATGATAATATTTATGGTCTCATGTTTGAGTCTTGTGGTTACTAATATATAACTGCTGAAAGTTTATATAGTTATTAACTTCAGGACTTGTAAAATTAGTTGAAATGTATATAAATTTACATCAATACCCACATTTAAAAAAAAAAAAGGATGATAATGCAATATTATTATTAAGCCAAGTATGAAGGAATTGAGGGGTGGATATGTATCAACTTGATTTTAAAAGATTAGAATTTGACACACAAATTGATCTTGATCTTGAAATACCCTTAATCATTGTAAAAAAAATGAAAAAAAAAAACTTTCGCTAAAAACAACAAATCAACATCATTATATATATACAATTGCTAGATAGATAGGTTGATTTAATTTTTTATTTCGACAAATCACTCGTCAAGGGAAAATTTACGACTACAAAACAGTGGGTATAAAATACAATGTCAAGGGTTGGAGTATGGAAAACAGGAGCGGCCAAGGATTACTGATTTTCTCTTAACCATGGATGGAGGGCATGCATTTAGGGTTTGAATGTGTGAACCTTGTATAAGATTATCTATTATTTGATTAACGTCTCATCATCAATAATATATTTTAAAAATTATTGAGTTGACTTACCCCCTCATGTTATTTTTGAATAGTTTTAATATATTAATATTAAAAATAAATTTTAAAAACTAAAAAATATTATTTTAATATATTTTAAAATAAATATTTTAAAAATTAACGTGTATGTCATGTTCTATAATAATTTTTGGCTATAAAAAATCTATTATTTGATTAACATAATAATATATTTAAAAAAAATATTGAGTTGGACATTACCCTTGTATTAATTTTGATCTTACTTGTTATTAGTTTTAAATTAAATTTTTTATATCTTTAAATTATTTTGATGTGTTAATATTAAAAATAAATTTTAAAAAATAAAAAATATTATTTTAATATATTTTTAAATAAATATTTTAAAAAACAACGTGTATGCCATGTTCTAGCAAAATCTTTGGCTATAAAAAATATATTATTTGATTACCATAATAATATATTTAAAAAGGTATTGAGTTGGACGTTACCCTTGTATCAATTCTGACATTTCTCGTTATTAGTTTTAAAGTAATTTTTGTATGTTTTTGAATAGTTTTAATGTGTTAGTATTAAAAATAATTTTAAAAAATAAAAAATATTATTTTAATATATTTTTAAATAAATATTTAATAAAATAACACATGTACCATGTTCCAGAAGAATCTTTGGCTATAAAAAACTGTATAGCATCATAGTCAATAATAAATAATTCATAAAATCTAGAAGGACTATTCTAGAGCTGTGTCTTTAAACAACAAATCAGTAATAGTCAATTGGAGAGTTGTATTTAATTTCTTATATTGACAAATGACTGCAAAACAACGGGTATAAAATACCATGTAATGCGTGGATTATGGAAAAACAAGGACACCAAAAGATTGCTATATATTTTTTTATTTTTTATTTTTTATTTTACTATGTATGGAGGGGCATGCGTTGAGGGTAGACAAGTTGACGTGTCACTTGACAAAATAAAATTGAAGACTAAAACATGCGTAAGATCAACTCCTATTTTAATTAACATCCCATCAACATTAATATATTTCTAAGGATTATTGAGGTGGCCATTGATGCACCCGACCACACACCCCCCTATCGCCTGCCCAAGTCACAGTGACTGTTTGAGAGTGTGTAATCTGTGTGTGGATTTTTTTTTTAATGATCTTAATATATTAATATTAAAAAAATAAAATAAAATTACCTTTTAAACTATAAATATTTTAGAAAAGCACTTTACTTGGTTGAGTGTGTTTAATGAGTGTTTTTTTAATGGTTTTAATATACTAATATTAAAAATAAAAAAAAAATATTTTTCAAAGGACAAATATTTTAAAAAAGCATCTTGCTTGTTTGATGGTGTGTAATTTTTATTTCTGAGTTTTTTTTATAGATGTTAATATTAAAAAATTAAAAACAAATCTTTTTAAGCAATAAATATTTTAAAAAAACACCTTGTTACAAGGCAATATCTATTTGATTGTTTTTATATTTTAAAAGTGTTTTTGAAAAAAATTTAAATTTTTTTATTTTTTCTTTGCTTCAAATTTATTAAAAATTTAGATGATTTTGATGTGGTGATATCAAAAATATATTAAATTTATTTTAATATATTTTTAAATAAAAAACATTTTAAAAAGAAATTGTTATTATATTTTTAAACACTTTAATTCCTTAATTGTCGTATTTGGTATGCAACTCGGATCCATTTGCTGATTAGTGGATAGATCAATTAACAATTTTACATTGAAAGTCGATGGATAGATGATCAGGGATTAACTTATATGTTTGTTATAACAAGGGATTAACTTACTAGCTTCCTATAAATACATGGACCAAGTTGAGCTTTTATTTTAACTTTTGTTTTTCCATTTTCCTCCTCGCTCTCTTTTTTTCTTTGCTAATTAGGAGATGCCTACACAATTTTTACAACAAAACAGATATTATTATTGCAGAAAAGGCCAAGGAAGTTGAAGAGATGTTTATCCTTAAGAGGCCCTCTCTCAGCCAAGGAAATTTATGATATCAAAACAGATAAATTTATTTATTTATTGAAAACTACACAGCAAACCTTATCATCAAAACCCATAAAACGCTCAGCTTTCGGTCCTCTGAGAGAATGTCATTCTGGCGATGCAGTGGGCAGTGAGAGCATTAATCTTGGAGAGTTTTGCTTTGTCTTGATGTTTTTTTTTTTTTTTTTTTAATCTTCTGTGCTGCTGCATCACCATTGATTGGTTTCTAATTTCAAGGGTTCGATCTCATCCTGAGGTGGCGATTTTATTCGGATAACTCTCGCAACAGCAGCGTCTTTTAGACGCCTTCCAGAATCCGACTTTTTATCTTTCCCGCGCCATTTTTTAAGCGTAAAGGATAGTTTTTTTGTTCTTTATTTTAAAATAATTAAAATAATATTAATTTATTTTTAAAATCAATATATCAAAACTATTCAAAAAAATAAATAATAATTTAAACTAAAAAATATTAAAAAAATAGATGTACAGTTCCACCGTACTCTCAAATACACCCTGCATTCCCTATTTTTTCTTTTTTTTTACCTTTTTAATAGTTAAATACTAGTTGTAAAGCCTGTCCAGAGTTAACTTGTATTAACACCTAAATCACAAATCAAGAACTTTCATCTTAATAGTTTTTTAAAAACTAATCAACACAATATTATTTTAAAAAAATATATAAAAAATCAAAAAATTAAAAACCAAGTTTTAGCTAGTTCAATGAATCAACCTTGATTTTTAATGGAGTTAATCGAGCTTTTTTTTTTATGTATATATATATTTTAATCAGATTCATCCAGGTTCCGGATTTGGCAGATGAACTTTACAGTCCGATACGATTTTTGCGAGTATGATTTATTTTTTCACTGGTCGATTAAACGACAAAGAAGAGAATTTAAGGAGGTCTCACTCTTGGTCCCATTACTGATTTCCTTAGCCTTATTAGAAGTGTCGCCTCAGTTTTAATTCTAACATGGTGTCTGAAGGTCTATCCAGGTACCGAGGGATGGGATGACACTTGTCGGATTTGTGTTAATTATCCATTTGACTTAAAAAAAGAATGAGGTTTTTTTTTTTTACTATCTTGTCCAAAATGCCAACGAACCTTTTTTAAAAAAACTAATTTTGGGATCAGCTTGAATTTGGTATCTAAAGCTAAAAAATCAACTTTTTTATCTTTAAATTTAAGTTTTTCCTCCTATCATCCGAGTATAATTTTTATGCCAACAATTCTTTAATTTTTTATTTTTTTTTGCCAATGAAATCACTAAAAATTAAACGAAGGATATTGGAGTCTGTTATAGATTAAAATTTTTAAAAATTAGAAACAATATAATTATGGAGAGATCTACATAAATAAAAATATAATAACTACATAAATAAAAATAGCAAAATTATGGTTTTTAGATAGAAAAACATAATATTACTAAAAAAAAATTATAAACCAAAAAAAATAAAAAAAATATTTATTTTTTCCAAAAACTCTTGTCAATCTTCTCGATGGAAAGAACTCATCTTTAAATTTAGACTTCATTAAAAAACCATCCTCCCCTGTAAACACGTTAAACACAATGTTCTTGAGGCATAACCTCCTCGATCGAAAATCCAATGGTCCTACCATCGAAGATGCCAGTCCATGAGATACTGTCCTAAACACACTTCTTCTAGTTCTTCAACGTAACATGAACAAGATGCTCATTCGAGGGAGAGAAAAAAAAGTGCGAGCACAAGGAATAATCCGAAGGTTTATTATATTTAATATCCATCTAATTAATATAAAAATACACCAAACAATGAAGAAATACTCTTGAAACCCAGCCCGAGCTAGAACCAGATTGAGTTGAAAAAAAATTAAAGAACAAAAAATCTGGCGACCCGGTTGTTCCGACAAGATTCGGTTGCAACCCGTTGATTTTAGTATTTTTTTTTACTAAAATAACATCATTTTAATAATAAAAAAAATTGACCCGGACGATCTGTAACTCGATCAAAACCGGAATCCAAAGGTTTATTATATTTAATATCCATCAAATTAATATAAAAATACATCAGACAAATATATGAAGGAATATTTCTGAAACCCCACCCGAGCTAGAATCAGACTGGGTTGGAAAAAAAATTGAAAAAGAACAAACCCAGTGTAACCCGGTGATCCGGTTGTCTCGACAAGATCAGATCGCAACCCGTTGACTTTTGTATTTTTTTTACTAAAATAATATCGTTTTAGTTTAAAAAAAATTGAAGAAGAAAAAACCCGGTGCAACCCGGTGACCGGGTTTTCCCGACAAGATCTAGTCGCAACCCATTAATTTTTGTATTTTTTTATTAAAATAATATCATTTTAATTTTAAAAAAAATAACCTGGATGATCTATAATCTGATCAAAACTTGAAATCCAGATCTTAAATCAGACCGGATTCAGTCACCTAAACGAATCTAAAAACCATGTATGAAGGCGTGAACAATATTTTATTTTCAATAAAAATCGAAAGGTGTGGGAGCACAGTCATGCTTGTTGGGATCATGCAATCGAAATAACAGGTGCATGGTACATGTGGGTATCGTGCACTGCACAGTATTGAGGCTGTAATGTCGAGTCATCATAATACCATGTCGCTTAACAACCACAATAGAATGACATTTTATTATTTGGGATTTGCTTCTCTTTTTTTTTCTATATTTTTGTTTTCGTGAATCATGCATTAAAAAAAAAAAAGAGTAGAAAACTAACAATAATTCAACTACCCATGCGTGCTTAAATTGGCCCGTCTCAATTCCCAATGGGAAGAGATGAGGACCATTTACCCAGAATCTGACAATGGCCGATCAGCCACCACGACGCTGAACACATGTACACAGCACATCGAATCTGTTCTATTTTGATGCCATATCCCCTGGAACATTGGACCCGCTTCTTGGTATCAATGAATAAATATAAAGTATACTTTAATTTAATTTAATTTCATTGTTTTCTCAATCTGATCTCTCTTATTTGTTGCTGATCATAACTTTACACCTGAAGTAGGCAGAGAGTATATAGCATAAATTCTTAGTTTTCTCTGTAACTAGAATCTTAAACGGTGATTTTTGTCTCTCATTTTTTAAATATATCTATGGGAATGTTCGGTGTCGAAACAAAAAAAAAATAAAAACAATAAAAACAAAGATAATATATTTAAAGATACAAAAATTCATTCCAAGACCATTTTAATAGCACATTTATTTTATTTTTATATCTATTTATTTTTAACCAGATATTTTTTGATCTTGATTGTCTTTGTTTTTCTTACGCCACACTACATATAAATGTTATTATGCTATCTAAATAATATTTACAATACATAATATAATACATTTTTTTTATTGATTTCAATATAAATACAATGTCAACTATTTATTTAACAAAATAATTTTTATTAATTTTATTTATTCTAAAAATTACACTATTTTAAAAACTTCATAGCTCTAAAAGCTCACATTCATTATCCTTCCCTCTAAATCAAAAACACATGTTAAGATTAACTATCTAGGAAGTGATTCATTGATAAGAATTTAAGACTAATAGATTTATTGTTTTATAGTTTCAGGTTTGAGTCACGTGGTTGCTAATATAATAATCATTGAAGTTTTACATGATTGTTAATTTTAGGACCCGTATAATTAATAAAGATACATACAAGCTTTTTCAGACATTCATATTAATAATAATAAAATAAAAACACATGTTAAGATCATGTTTCTATATCACATTCTAGATAAATCATCTACATTTAAATTAACGTTCTTATAAAAAAATTTATTCTTAACAATGAATTAAGGTAGAACATAAGACGACAATGCAGTCATAATCTTGATTGTCTTAATATCAATATTTTTTATTGCAGTAGCTAGACAATTTACACCGCCAAGTTACTCTTTATGTCCAGATCCTTTGTGTTCGACTTCAATGCCTGACAGACAAAAGATTGCAATATCTTCACATACATTGTTTTTCCTTTTTTATCCCTTGAATAGTAGTTAGGCATGACTTTCAATAGTATTTCATTGCATTTATCGTTTATAATGCGTGTGTGTGTGTATATATATATTATTATAATGCATTTATAATTAAAAATTATTTTAAAAACTAATTATAACAGTAAAAAAAATTCATAAACGGTCAATTCCTTGTGCTTTGATTTTTGCTTGTTAAATTTTAAAAAATAAAAGATATTTTTTTATTGTTTTAATATGATGATATCAAGATTAAATTTCAAAAAATAAAAAAATATTATTTTAATATATTTTTAAATAAAAATTAATTTTAAAAACAACATTATTACGATATAAATCATCTCATGTGTATTGAGTTTTGATCTGCTATTAATTTAAAATTACTTTTCCCGTGGGGCCATGCAAGTTTTGCTTTCTTGCAAATCTGATTTTTGTCCTCTAACTCGTGAAAAGCAAGTAGACAATAAACTAGAGGTTGGGTCATGAGCCACCGTAACTACACACCAAGAACAAAACAGAGTATGTCGTGGCTCGGGGGACCTGTGGTTAGGCAGGTGAGGTTAGAACTGGACTGTCATGGCTGGTCAGTGGTCATGTGGGACCTGAACCCATTTTTCTTTCATGAGGTGACCTCGCACCACCCCCATTCGCCAGATTTTACCTTCACTGATCTATCTTTGTGGTTTGCGGGCAAATCATTTTGGTGGTGCTCATTTAAATCAAAAATAAAAATAAATTAAAACGCATCATGCTTTTATTATAGCCCTAGGCTTGTTGCATTATATATTGAAATAATATATCCTCCCAAACAAAATTATATCACTGTTTATAAAAAATAATATGGTTTTTTCATCAAATTTATCCCTCAATTAATTGAGCTTAAATTTAAAATTTTATGAATTTTGAGCGTGAGAGATTAATTTATATTTTTTATTCTTCTAAGTATCATAAATATAGTATCATAAGTATGATACTGGAAATTTATTTTTTATAATTAATTATTAAATTTTTTTTTTGTTAGTTGTCAATATTTTTTTTTCATTATATTATTAAATAAAATGAATTTATTAAATCTGATTAAATTAATAACTCAAGTCTTAAATTTCTTTTATTTATTTAAAAACTCTAGCATCACCTAAATATTAATTTTAATATTAGAAAAAAACATAAACTAAGCTAGGTAAAAGGTGGCTGAGCTGGACATGTATGGCCCAGATTGGTAATCTATGGGCCAGGGCACATGACGGGTATCCAAAGCCAACTTGTCTAATGAACTTTTAGCAAGGCAGGGCCAGCTACAAACGTGCACAAGAATAAATATAAAATTTACTGTGAAATAACAACATAATTTATTATAAATATATAACCTTGAGACTGGATCATCTATTTAGAATTGATTGCAGATCTGTTTTATTTTTTATTTATAGAATTCCCTAATGATATCCTAATCATTAAGCAATAACTAACACGTAAATGATTCTTAAACAATCATGGATGGACTTGTTCACGTTTCATGTCTCCATCGTTCTGGTTTATAAATCCATTCAGCAATGTTCTTGGCGTTGTTTTCTTCATGGGCATTTTCTTTACCATGGAGATATAAAAGAAAAAAGGTCCTCTCAGATTAAAAAAAAGAAAAGAAAAGAAAAGAAAAGAGAAGAAAAGGAAGGAATACATCGTCGTGCGAGGGAGTTTCTTGAAACCAGGACAGATAGAGACCGATGCTTACTGGGGCATTTACTTTTGTGTTGCACAAGATATTCCAAGAACACCACTTGCTTTATCGCCGTACAACTACTTTAGAGGAGGAGTTGCAGCGCTACTGTGGAGGTGATTAAGATAGGAACCGTGTCCTCTGACCAATAATGGAGCTAAAAAGTAACTTCGTCTAGTCATGGAATTTGGTAGTCTGCGCATGCTGTGGATGAAGCCTTCTCTTGTGTCGACTTCTTTTCCTGTCATTGGTGGCCTTCGTTCAAGTGATCAAGTCATCTTAGCTTTTTTTTTTTTTAAGATTAATTTGAATGTTTGGGTTAAGTTGTGCATAACTCGATTAATTTTATAATTATATAAACCTCCTGTGAACATGAGGTTTGTGAAATTTAAATCGGTGACATCTAGAAAACAAATCCAAGACTTGATTAGTTAATATACACCTCTTAGGATTCATTTTGACCCTTTTCTTGATTCGATTCTTCGTAATATTTTTAGTGTTTAAGCTCGAGTTATGATATGGTTCTATGCTCTTTGTATTTTGATAAGAAATACAAAAATAATGACAGGATAATAATAAAATTATATTTGTTTTTATGGTGGAGTACAATCCAATTATATATAAAAAAATCAATTATAAAAACAAGTTTTTCTAGCTTTTTGGATGGACTTTCATATAAAAAATTCAATCTGCACTATAAAAACAAACACATTCTAACCGTGCAATTCTTGTAATCAAATCAACTAGGTAGGGGGTACGAAATGCTTGTGAAAGGCGTGAAGGTTTTTATCTTCAGAAAATATATTATTTTATTATTAGACTTGGTTAGATACATAATAATAAAAAAAATTGAGTTACTGAATAGTTGGGTCAACTTAAGAGTTACTAGATCATTTGGATTAATTTTCTTTTTATATTATTTTTTTTAAAAAAAATTCATTGATGGACCTGAATAAATTTAAATTAAATTTGATTAATTTAACAAAGTTTAATAAAATTAATATTTTTTTTCAATTCAAATTGAACCCGACCTTAGAAAGACGCTGGGTTGTGAGTGGAATTCTCAAATTTACCCTTCCAAGAAGGACTGGGATTAATACTATAAGAGTAACCTATTTGACCCGGTTTTTGACGTTTTGTTTCATTTAAAGAAAAAGAAAAGAAAGGCCTAATGGGCCTTATTGTTTCCTAGGCCTAAGGCTACAGAGCCCCATAACTTGAAGAAGATGGGCTACAAGGCCACCCTAATATCAAATAGTGAAAAATCAAGAAGAGGGGAAAAAGGAGTAAACTTTCATGAACAAAATCCCAGAAAGGATAGCTTGGATGTAATCAGACCGGAAATCCAAAACATGAAATTAGGTTAAGAGCATGAAAACTAATAGCTCTGAAACCAAAAGGAAGATCAAGAAAAAAGATGGAGTTCATCAAGATCAATAATGAACTATGTTTATCTACTAAATAATAATGAAAACAGAATAGAGTAGTCATAAAATTATTATTAATTTCCTAAATAGTATAATCTAATAAACTCCTAGAAAATCTTCCTTTTGTCAATACAATTATCCCCAGTGAATACTGGGGATAATTATGCATGTATTTAGTAGATAAACATAGTTTTTTTATAGAAATAAAAAGAAACATGGCATGCATCCTAGCTAGGGCATATATAAAAAGCTTCGATGTATATAAAACGAAGCATTTACTGATCATATCATGCCACGCTACCCGATCATTGCACTTTGCAGCACAGAAATTCTTCGAGCAATAACGATGGAAGATGGCTG
The DNA here is from genome assembly GCA_018804465.1 of Populus tomentosa. Lineage (NCBI taxonomy): Eukaryota > Viridiplantae > Streptophyta > Magnoliopsida > Malpighiales > Salicaceae > Populus > Populus tomentosa. The sequence goes on from CM032003.1 coordinate 11,978,311, forward strand.
TCGATTTCTAATTGGTTGCAAATCTGAAGAAAAAGGAAAAAGCCTCACGCAATATCTTAAACAAAAAAGATGCACACGAAAGTGTCAAGAAGTGTTAAAAATACACACGGTGATGGCTGGAGCTTAATTAATTAGATTTTATATTTGTTTTTTTTTTATAAATTTTTGGATTATTAGAAATTTATATAATTATTAATTTTAAAAATTGTAAAATTAGTTAAGAATTACATAAGTTAACATGAATATTAATAATAATAATAATAATAATAATAATAATAAAGTTAAAATAGACGGTAGACTTTTGTGCTTTTTGGAGAAGAGGTCCCTGGCTTTGTGTGGCTTGAATTGAAAGCAGAAATTGATTGATTAATGATCCATCCACAAACTCAAGCTAGGAAAATTCTTTATTCTTCATTCTGTCTCTGATAAGATATTTCTTTGAAAGAGAATATGAGGAACTTCAATGGTAATCACTACTACTCTGGAAAAAGATCTCTTGGAGTTGACCACCAAAAAACGAAACCTTTTGTCCTGAAGAATGAAGCTATTTCTATCTTCAATTTCTACCTTTTCATTAGCTAGATTACACCTAAAACTTCCAAAATAAAATTTCGAGTTTTTGCTGACATCCTTGTGGGAAAATCTACTTTTAATTTAATAATGTTTTTTTCAGAACAAAGAAATATTATAGCATAGCCTCGATGAATTAATAACCTCTTGATTAATTAATAAGTTTTAAACAGAGATTTAATTGTGTATATATTAAATTTTATTTTATTTTTTTATATTATTTAGCCACTAAATGTAAATACAAGAAAAATTAGCTGATAAATCATTAGGGATATATGTATATATTTAGCCTGTGTATTTTAACCAATTCTATAATTCATAAAGTTAACAATTATATAAGTCTTCAATGATTATCATGTTAATAACTATAGGATTTAAACTTGTCATATAAAAAAAATTCTTTAACTCTAAATTTTTATTATTGAATCATCTATTAAATAATTTATTTGAGATTCTTTACTACTTTTATGTGATTATTCTGAGAACATGATTGATTCGGTCATGCTTGTCAATTAAAGTTTAGATAAAATCGGGAAAAGTTAGGAAACATGACATCAAGAATCCTTTACCTTTTCCTTTTCTTGGCTTTATTTACTTTCGTTCTTCATTTTCCTGGAAATCGCAAAGAGATGCTTTCGGCTTTTTATGCTACGTGAGGTGGCTAAAGTGCCTAATTTTTTGGATGATATATAGTACATGCGTTGTTATAAAATTAAGGTAACAATATTACTCATGAAGAAAAGTGAATTAAGTGTTACATTAATATAAAAAACAATACAATTTAATCATAATAAATATAATAATCAATAATATACTTAAAATATTTTAAAAATAAATAGGTAGAAAAGAGAAATTATAAAATCGATTTTTAACGTGATCCAGCAAGCTTATATCAATATGTAAAATATTAAATTGAATTTAAATATTATATTATTTTCCTAGTTCAAGTTCAAGATTACAATTATTATTTGTTGAATTCACATCAAACTTTATATATCAATAGAAAATATTTTTTTTTCAAGATTTTTTTTATAATGAAAACACCTTATCAATGCTCAAAAGATTTTACCTAACTCTTAAATATTTATAATAGTAATTTTAATATCATAATTAACTCTCTTGATAGAATGGATGATACAATTTAATATTCTAATATCTCTATATTACAATTAATTCTATTATCACTAGAATATATTCTCTCTTCAAGTGTTTTTTTTCACTTGAAAATATATTATTTTTAAGATTTTTTTTTTTGATGAAAACACTTTATCAATGCGAAGAGTTCATGTAAAATTTTAAATTTATCTGTCTTAATCTAAGTGAATTTTTATAATTGTATTATTGATCTTTTTGAATATATACATAATGAAATCTGTGTATTCATTTTAATTTTATGCTATCAAGATAAAATAAGAAATTTATACCAAGCACTAAAATTAAAAAATTTTATACTTGTTAATATAATATTTGTATAAATCTATTTAAAATTTATTCTCAATCAAATATTTTATTAGTTAATTTTTTATATTATTATAATCATCATCGGGATATATATAAAAATATAAATATATATCCTATAGGTTAACACCTTCTTCTCATTCGTTTTCCGTTCATCTAATCTTCTAAGCAATCTTCCAACTTTATAAATTAGAATACCATTTTCCATTTATAATTTATTTCTTGACCGATGATATACTCCCACCTAGGCTTATAGTCAAGTGGCATGTCGTTGATTTGATAAGTTAAAATTGAGAATATATATATATAAGGTAAGGTGGGGTTTTGAATTGTAGATAGTTTGACCTTTCGGACCTTTGATGTAATCAAAACAGCCAGAAAGTGTTAAGGTTGGGTGGGGATGATTAGGTAAATCTTGCATTGCCTTTGAGAAAGTATCAAGAATCCATAATAAAAACACCAATGAATTTATATTTCAAGTAGTATATATTGCTTTAATTTCCAGGTATTAAACTTTTTTCATCAAAAAAACATTCTAAACTCAATATTTCTTTAAAGAAACATTAATACTTATTAATGTAAAAAAATATGTATTTAATTAAAATTATTATACAATTAATTTTTATATATAAAATAAATGAAAAACAGATCTCATAGATATAAAAGTTTGCGATGATGTCAACCTGCTGTTGAACTACTATAAAAAAAAATTATGAATTAATTAACAACTCTTTATCCCTGTTGAATTCCATTCTGTTACTTTTCAATTTATTTATTTTTAATTTCCAATCTTCCACTCACCAAATCTCATAAATGTGACCAAATCCCACCCAAACTCAAGCTGCAAGGGTTCGAGGACCATTTGCAACAGGGAGACCATATTGCAGCAGTGTACTTATTATTATTATTATTATTATTATTATTAATATAAATATTTGAATAAATTTATTCACCACTCAATTAATTTTATAGATTTTAATATTAATAACCATATAAATTTTTAATAACATTAAAATTTATAAAACTCGAACTCACAATATATTTAAAAATTAAAAAAAAACATATATTTTACTCTCATCAAATATTCATGAATTTTTTTTTAAAATCTGCATATTAGATTTGTTTAAATTCTTCATAAAATAATTGATAATATTACCATTAAAAATATATTTTTATTTGAAAAGTATGGCATAATTGGATGATTTTTAAATATCATTGTAATAATATTAACTCAAAATAATTTAAGTCAAAAAATATATCTAAAAAAACAATTAAATACAAAAAATAAAAAAGGTGAAGATCTAAATAATCAAGCCTGGAAGCATATGGATTTAAAACAGAGCCCAAACACGCTCAGCTTTAAAAAGAAAAGAAAAAAAGAAGTAGTCAAGTGCCTTGAAAGTTATTTATGGATTACTATGTTATTGATAAGAAAATTTATCATTTGTGAAATAATTAGTGATATTATATTAAATATTTTTTTATGATTTATGTAAAATGAATAAATAGATGTAAATAGAAAAATAAAATATAATTAAAAATATTTTTATCGATCCTAAATTTTATTTTTTTATTTCTTTTTAAAATATATCTTAAAAAATAACTAATAAAATATTATTAGTTATTTATTTTTTAAATTTTAATTTTGTTCCGAATAACCAGGACACAAACAGACAATCGCACACAAACTATTTCCCACTTTAAGACGGCTTCTCTTTCCCTTCCTATGTGTTCGATGACCGTAGGTTCACTTCATCACACACAAAAGTTCTTCTCACCGCAAATTCACAGGCCCTTTTAACAGTTTAAATACAATTAGCCACCACCAAACCATCAAAGTCTTTTAGTTTGTTTTGTTTTTGTTATGGGGAAGAGAAAGAGAAGTAGCGGTGATCATAACAAGAACAAGTATAATTCTTCTTCGGGTAATGTGTCTGTTCTTTCTTCGTTTTTTTTTTTTTGAAAAAAAATGATTTTGTGGTTGTTTGGTTGCCTGACAAAATGGTGAGAAATGAAGCGAAAAAAGGGAATTTTGAATCTTGATGAGTGAATGGAAATGGGATTTCGACTAAGGGATTATAACTGTAGTGAAGGGAAGCAATTATGGGGTTTCTCGGAGTGAGATTTTGTGGTTTATGAGAATCTGATATGTATGAAGCTATGAAGATTAAAGATTTGATTTTTCTCTGTCTTAAAAAAGAGGAGTCTTTTTTTTATCTTAACAGTAAAATTTAGTGTTAGGGTTTGTTTGCCTGCCTTTTCTCCAAATTGTTTTGCCTTGGTTGCTCCTGTTTCTGGATCTTTCTGATGTTTCTCACTGTGAGAAATGCTTTGGGGTTATTGCCCCTTGATCAAGGCTGGATTGAATTATCACGACTACGTTTTTGTTTAATAAGTAATTCGATTATTGTTTGATCTGTTGGAAATGGTGTTTTGGGATCCTAGCAGAGAATGTGTGCAATTGCAACATGAATTCTGAGGAGAGAAGTGATTGATTTTTCGGGGATTAAGTCTATGGGCATGGATTTCGAGTGTCAGATTGGGGAAATTGAAATGAAGAGAAAGGTGAAAGTGTTTAAATTAATTAACCAAGCCAAAAAGTAAAGGGAAAGAAAACTATGAATTGAGCTCTTAATTTGGCTTACAACATTTTTGAGTACATGGCTGGCTTTCTGATCTCTGCGATCTCTTCTGGGATTGCTATCTTGTGTTCACCGCCATTTTCAGTGCCTTTTACCTTTATATTCCAATATGTTTTTTATATTCGTAGGGTTTTCAAAATTGTTTCAGTGGAAATATTTACTATCTGAAGGGAACCACCTGTCAATACATCTTAATTGGCAATTAAACTCTGGATCAGTTTGATTTCTTGATTGGTAATTTTATTTGATGGATTGCTTTCTTTATCTGTCCTCCCAGGGATTTGACCCGCGAGCATTATTTCAATGCATGCCTTTCTAGCTTTTTAAGATTGATAACTAGTCCATGCAATGATAGATTGGATTATTTTTATCTTCCAATCTGTCCTCTCATCATCAATTTAAATGTTATTATATGAGTTTTTTTATTGCTGTTCTTAGGAAGCCTCTAGTTAAAGGGTTTCCACATTGAGCTATTCTGTACATCTTTTACATTTGTGGCTGGCTGACCTGCTTACAAACCTGTTGAAGCTTTCCAATCATGTTACTTGCCCTATTTTGTGGCGATTCATTAGTTGCATTTTCTTCAACTTTATAATCAAGTCTGCTTGACAGTGTTTCTGACAAATTGGTTAATAAAAATGTAGTGTGAGTTGAAAGTGCATGATACCTGGCTAGAGAAGAAGGATTGTAACCTTTTTGTGTCAAGTAATTGGTTAGAATAGAAAATAGTTCTTTTTCAGCTCATTCTTAGTGCAAGTAGAAATGATTGGGACTGAAATAATCACTGTATTTTATGGCGCAGATGACATGCCATGCTCTTCTGGAACAGAATTATTGTCCAGACAGGTTAGTCCTTTTTTCCTTAGTTATGAGACATGGTAATTTCTGATTGCATGTTCTGCTTTAATCTCTTTTGATTGTTCCTACATGATTGACGATGACGGGTTAATTGAAAACTTGAAAACTCACATCCGGGTCAGGATACTTGGTGCAGGACTTGACATTTTTTATTTCTTTCTTTTTAATCACTATGACCATATAAAAATTTAATTGTCTTTTTCATAAAAAAAGAAAAGAAAAATAGAAATATAATTGTTTGTAGTTTTCCTTTTGCAGAAATCTTATTTGCTAGACTCTAGTGAGCTAAGGCCTCTCTCACCCAGGGTGGATGCTTCGGATGGCTCTTTAAAGCTATTAAATGGCCACCATTCTCATGCACATCAGAATTACAACCTTGGCCGTTCAATAGTCTTGAAACGATCACGTCACCACTATGGTCATCAGTACTCTAGGAGAAACTCAGGGAGTCATGCCGATGCATCAACTTCTCGTGGGAAGACTGCCCTGTCATGCGATGAGAGGCTTACATTCAAGTTGAGCAGTCATCTAGGCTCTGGGCCTGGTTGCCATACAGGTGAGATATTCATAATTGCATGGTGTTGAATACAATGTTTTTTCTCTCCCCAAGGAAATGAAGTAGCATCTAGCTGCTTTATACACATGTATAAACAAATGGGGTACCTAAAGAATTTCTCTGTTATTCCACAAAATATCAGAGATGGCATCATTTTTTACAAGTTCGGAGCAAATTTCTATGTTCACAAGATGCAGGAGTTTTACATCTACTTTTCATTATTATAAGTTTCAATGCAACTTTAAGATTCAAAATATCAGCTATTTACATTTACTTGCGTTGACTTAAATTCTTTTCCACCTTTTCAGAAAACAAGGAATTAGAATTTAGCAGGCCAGACAGGGTTAGATTCAATTCCTTGGTAATGGATGCAGTTTCATCTGATGCACTGAAGATAGTATGTGGAATCTGTCAGAAACTAGTGAGAAGGAAACCTTACTTTATAGGAAATGCATTAACTGCTGGCGAATTCTCTGTTGCGGCCATTCTAGTTTGCGGCCATGTTTATCATTCAGAATGTTTGGAGCAGAAAACAAGTCTTGAAGATATGCGTGACCCTCCCTGTCCATTGTGCTTGGGCTTGCTCTCTGAAGAAGATGCCTCCAGAGAACAAGAGTAATGTGTTGTTGACTCACGTCTATGCTATTAATTATCTAGAACAGACATAGCATACTTAAGATGGGGAACTTGGACAGAAGTATAGGTGGTTGAAATAGTCTTCGCAAGCTGTGTTAGAGATTTTTGATCTGCTGTCCTTCGCAGTCTCATTGCTGTCAAGAACGTTGAAAAAGAAGCATGACCTGCAGTATCTCTCTTTTAGTGCTAGGCCTAGAGAGACAGACCATAGTTTTTGTCTAGGTATGGACACCAGTTAAGGCGGCTTTTTCAGGAGAATATCAGTAAATGACAATCTTGGTTTTGTTGTATGAGTTTACAACATTGTACACACATTTGTATTGGTGTATGAAGTGGCGGTGCAACAAATACAAAATATTAGTAAATGACCATCGTAGTTTTTGTTGTATGAGTTGACCATGCTGTAATTGTATTGGTGTAAGAAGAGTGGCAGTTTAAATTCAAGAACGACAATGTCGTATGTCTTATCTTTTTTCAAGTTGTTCCTGCATGGAAGTCTTGAACAGGGATATATAGGGTGGCATGTAATACGCCCCCCTTGGTGTTGTCAATTCCACAATGCTGCTACTTAAAAAAACGACGACAGGAGTGCCAAGGCACAAGCACAGGCTATTGCTATATATGAGCCGGAAAGGTTGTCAAATTCTCTGCCAGAAAAGATGAGAGCTACTAATTTAAGAGAAGGCACCATGTTTTACTCTCATCTCTCGCTGCATAAGATGCAGCCAATGAAGGAAGACGCATATTTGCAATTAGATTTAAGGGGTGGAGTCAAAAGAGTATTAGAGAAATGACCACTCGGGGTGGAGATTTACACATTTCCAAAGGGTTGGCCACTACTTTCCCCTTGACAGAGGAAAAGTGCCTCTGAAATACCAGCTGGTGTCTACAAGAATCCTTAATTCAAATCGACTTGTATACAGGTAGGCTCCATTCACTGCAAACAAAGCAAGCTTCCATTCTTGCAAGGATTGACAAACTAAAATTCGTACCATGAATTTCAGCTCTAAAAGGAAATGCAGCTACAAGAAATATCACAAAAATCGATTCCATATGGAATTAAGTGAAATAGTACCATTAACAATCTAATATACGAAAGAGGCAAACTGCAGTTTGTCCAAGGGTGGTAAACTTCTTGATGCTCCAAGTTTATGGAAGCTGCCCTCATCCCCTGCATGAAGTAGAAGGCATCCATATGATTTCCTCTTTTTTTTCCTCACGTGCCAGGAGTTCAGGACCATGAGTTATGAATCAATGCCGTTTCCACAACCAGATTGTGTAGACTTTCAGCATCTCACAGTCCAGTTGTGGCAAAAATGGTTACAGGAAAGTGCAAACTCGAATGTTAGAATTCCTGCTGTTCAGGCAACAAAAAGACAAGGCAGTTTCACACTGACACATCAATATTTCATTCATTATATGAAGTGCAGAGCACTTCCGAGCTGATATAATGGTGAGACTACATAACCTGCATAAACATAAAGGTGTACATTATTGCCTATAATGGAAGGGCAGTCCCAACAAAGTCCAATTTTTTAGTAGTTGAGCATATTAAGGAACTTTAGCTGAGCTCGGACTACCAGGACAGGGCTCTATCAACGTTGGCTCTTCTTGTTCCAAAGGTTCGGCTATCAATGTTGGATCTCTGCAACCTGGAGTTGGGGCTGGGGCATCAGGGGCTGGGGCTGGGGCATCAAGGGCTGGGGCTGGGGCATCAAGGGCTGGGGCTGGGGCATCAAGGGCAAGTGCTTGGTCATCAAGGGCTAGTGCTGGGTCATCAAGGGCAAGTGCTGGGACATCAAGGGCAAGTGCTGGGGCATCAAGGGCTAGTGCTAGGGCATCAAGGGCTAGTGCTGGAGCTGGGGTTGTAGTGTGTTCTGATGGTTGGGCGGGTTGTTTGCATGTAGCCTTGTTGTGCCCTTCTCCCTTGCATCTGCTGCAAGACATTACCCTTGTGGGTTCTCCCTTTCTGTAGTAGTATCGTTTTTCCTCTGGCTGGATTGGAGGCCTCGGGGTAGTAGGAGGAAGCACCTGCACCGACTCTGGGGCATCCTTTTCTTCATCCAGATCCTTGAAATTGTCTAAAATAGGGAGTATGGATTTCGAATATGTACTCCGAAAGCTATCAACGGTATAGTATTTTGAACAATAATCATATACACTACTGCCTTTGCATTTGAAGACAGCAATAGCATGGCGACAAGGTAGCCCAGTCAGTTTCCACTCAAGACAAGTGCATTCCCTTTTTTCAGTATCCACAACATGAATAGAGTCATCATGAACCTCAAATAATGTATCGGTTGAGAATAGTACTTTTAAAAATTGTGCTCGGAAAGCATCTTCTTGTAGCCTCTTCTCCTTTGATGGAGTAAGTTTTGTGGTCCAGCCATTTGAATCCCTTTGACAAGTGTGGATCAACCCCATTATCTTGCATGTAAGCACTTCCAACTTCCTTATGATAGGCAGCTCCCGCACTTCTTCAATCCAGTCAGCGTATGTCGCTGCAACATCTACTATGATATGATTATAATGCTCTCCCTTGAATAGTGCATTTGTCCAGTATTCTGGTTCAATCTGCATAAGCCAATCATACACCTTCGAAGAAACCCGTTTAATTTGTTCAGTATGCATTCTAAAACCATCAAGCCGGACTGCATGGGCAGCGGCCATTAAACTTCCAGGCAAAGAAACTTTCCCATCTCCATGGAATGGCCCCTTCCAGTTCCTCCTCAAGTTTTCCAGCAGATGGTATATAGAGTAACCATGGTGAGCATTCTCAAATAATTCAAGCACCGATTTCATCAACTCCTTCTCTTTATCAGAGACAAAAGTTACTGATCGTGAAGTTGAAATTGCATCTTTCAACTGCTCCAAAAACCATTTCCAATTATCACCATTCTCAACATCCACTATAGCAAAACAAACTGGAAAAAACCCATCATCACCATCTAATGCAGTAGCTGTCAGCAAAATCTCATGGTATTTTGATTTTAATGTTGTAGAATCAAGAAAGAGAATTGGACGACAGCCATTCTGGAAACCATATATTGAGGCATGAAAGGATACAAAAAGACGTTGAAATTTGCTGTCATCACCAATGGAAAGCTTCACAAAACTGCCAGGATTAGCCTCCTCTATCTTTTCACAAAACCAAGGCAACAGATTATATGCCTCTTTCTTCGAACCCTGAAGCTGCTCCTTTGCATCTTCAATTCCACGCCACACTTGAGAATAGTTCAACTCCATCCCAAAATCTTGGAAAAGGCCATTAACAATATCCCTTGGTTTTTGGCGTGGCATCTGTCTTAACCTATCTTTTATAATGCTGACCAGCCAATTTTTATTTGGTGTAGCATGCTTCCATGATTCCCCTCCACATGTATGTGACTTATTCATCTTTTTTATCCTAAATACCTGTTCAGATTCAACCCAAGATGCATGAATCCTCCAAGAACAACCTTCAACCACACATCTGCCACTTGCTCGATTAGTGTCATTCTTTTTCAATCTATATGCAAAACGGCGTGCAATGGAATATTTCTGCAGGGCATCACGAAATTCAGCAACATTTTTGAAGTCCTGTCCTACACCAGTAATTCTTTTTTTCCAAGAGGCAACCATTCTTTCCACGGAAACATCTTTAGAGTTGACAACATCTACAGATAGTTCAGTATCTTCATAATCTGATTGCCATTCTATAGCAACATCCACAACAGTATTATCATGATCCCAAGTATTCTTCTTCCATGATGGACTCTTTCTTGTCCTCATGTTCCTCTTTTGTGATGCACTTCTCATCTCTCCATCATCGTCACCATTGCTATCACTGTTGCTCTCGCCATTGTCGTCGTCAGGAACGATACTGGGACCATTGACACCGATTTTCCAGGATGCAGTGCGCCTTCGCTTCTTAACAGTATCAGCAGGGGAAGCATTCATATCAACTATAACTGAGTCATTAGCAGCTGTATCAACAGGAACAGTGACAAGATCAGTTGGAATCAAAGTACCAGCACCAGGATCCTTGGTAATGGTGGGAGAAGAATTTTTCGAGGTAATGGCCAGTACCGAACTAGCAGGGCTTTTGGCTTCTGCTTTGGCAGCATTTGCAGTTTTAGAAGACAATACATGACGGCTGCCAGAGGAAACAGTAGTGGGAGTGACAGCAAGTCGAGATTGCACTCGGCTTTGACCTTTAGCCTTGGCAGCTCTTTTGGATTTAGATGACAACACACGACGATTGCCAGAGGTAGCAGCAGTAGGAGCAACTGTGATAGGAACTGGGGACAGCACGGTTTCAGCTAGTTGGATCCCACTTGCTCTGTAGTTTTAACACTAATATTAATCAATGCATGAGAGAGAGAAAATACACGTGCTGCAACCAATAAAATGCCACCTATCACAATATACCAAATTAAAAACTAACAATTTCTGCGGAAGAAAACAAGGTCATTCAGCAATGGACCCAGTTTGCCGAGAAAAGTTGTGGCATTGAAATCTCTCCATCCAACTTGACAATCACTGATTTTCAGTAAGTAATAAAATAAGGCTTGTTCAAAATTGAAAAATCAATAATCTATGCTGTTAGAGACATGAGGCACATGAAAGGTAGAAAAATGCACCTGCTAGCTTGCATGTAGTAGGCTTCGTGTTTAAAACCTTCTCTTCCCATGACATATACATCTGCTGTGATCGAGTTCCCATGAATATCAAACATCCTCTTTAGGTCTTTGTCACTAGATACAGTAATTAGAGTTCGCTTGTTTCCAGGGATAAAATACTTCATTGACAAAGATTCATATTCCAAGTTACACATTTCAGCCAATTTTAACTTCATATCATCAAACACGGTTTCAAGATTGATATCTAGAGCATGTGCCTCTCCTCCAATATATGACAAACTCCCATCATCATTGCTCACAAACTCACCACCAGACTGGCAGATCAGTATGAGCTTTCCCCTCGGCATCGGAAATCGCTTCTGTGGTTCAAACTGACAATCAAAACATGTCTTTATAACCAAAAAAGTATTTAGAGATATATACATATAATGCATCTCTTTAATCTCCAAAACAGTATAAACTTCTGTGTGACAAACAAATTCCAAGTAAAACACTTGTTTCATATGTTCACAAATAGCAAGTATGTACACAGGCTATCATGAAATGACTACATTTCAGTGTAAAAACATACAAATACATGTTATATGTGAAATGATCATAGTTTTTGAAGAGCATAAGCACATATGGTTACAAACGATTTGCGAAGGCGTTTACTTATATCTTGATGGAGCAATTCAATGATTTACAATCTATATGGAAGGCTAGGGGCATGCCCTGTAAATATTGGAGCATGGAATATCTTGTAATACAGCACAAGTTGGTCATTATATGCAAAGAAATCACTCAATCCTACCAGAACAAGTGCTTGAGTGCAAGCAGTGTGGCATAGCATACCCCTTAAATCAAGGGCCAATCAAAACCAAATTGGTTTAAATTTTTGCGACTGAAATATAGCTATTCAAGTTCTATCTTTCAAGGGACATGTAAAGCTCTAATATATGAACAAGCCAGCCACCAAACACAAATCATGAATAAACACTAGAAGTACGCGCAACTAATTCCTAAAAACACCAATAGGCCAGCAAATCAGACATTCTTTCACCATCATTATCCCATTTTACAACACACGTTAAGAGCTAATTTTGAGTTAACCGCCGACTTCTTGGTCCAGGTCCATCAGTCCCTTTCAACACAACAGGAATCGAAGCCATTCTGGTTACAACCACAGCTATTGCCTTTCAAACATAGCATAACAATGTCATAAGCTTCCCAGTCATTGCACCCAACCTACTTATCCAAGGTATAACCACTGACAACACAGAACAAACTGGATTTTCAAAAACCAACAATTTCACAACCACATTACAAGTAAAACAACAAAAAAACACAAAACTTTGCAAACTCCTAACAAGAAAAAACAACACAGGCACTATCAATAAACAAAAACGTCGAAACACGAACAAACGAAACAGTTCACACAGATAAGAGTCAACCAAACCAAAGTCTATGATCAACTAGCCAACAAATCTACAAAACTAACACTATTTAACAAAAACCCATCAACCCAAATCTCAAGAAAACATGATTGAACAAACCAAATCAACAAAAAAGTCACTGCATTAGTATACCACCATAAGCTTCCAATTCTTTAATAATAAAAACCATACAAGAAGACTATAAAGGTGAAATCTTTATGGATGTTTAGAGAGAAAGATAAAATCTTTGATTAATAAAGAGTCAAAAAAAGGAATTTACCAGAGGATGAGACGCAGGGATTTGAGATAGATGGAAACCCTAGAATTGGGGGCTTTGTGGAATTTTAGTGAATTATCGAAGTAGAGAGAGAGAAGGGTGTATTGGAAAACTAAATGATAAAAGTTGGGCTAATGTTGGAAGAGAGTGAAATTTATAGGGGCTGTTTTGGAATTTTGAGAAAAAGAAAAGGAGATGTAGAACAGTTCAAGGACTGTCATTTGCTTCCCGTCTAAGTGCCTAAACGACGACGTTTAGAGGGATCTTGGTGTCTCTAGATTTATGTTTTGACACAAAGATTTGCATTTTATACATTTTTTTTTCTTGAAAATGATACAGCTGTTTTCCAAAAAAAAAAACCCTATCAAGTCATTCTCTCATTTAACAATGAGGTGAGGTTAAGGATACAAGTGTATATCAGCACAAAGTCGAGGGTTAAGAGTTAGGATATGAAAATTTGTGGGGGCATTATGATGTTTCTTAAACTTTTAAGCATCAAATTGGGAGCAGTAATTTTTTCTAAAACTTTGTTAGGACCATACAGAAATATTTTAGTGCTTGTCTTAAAAGTATATTTTATTTAAAAATATATTAAAATAATATTTTTAAAAATTTTTATATTAATATATTAAAATAATAAAAAAATATAAAAATAATATTAATTTGATATTTTTTTAAGTTAAAAAAATAAAAAATTTTAAAAACATGGCAACACCAAACAACATTTTAGTCCGTCTTTTTCTACCATAGATTTAAATTGATAATAAAAATATTTCAAAACCTAGTTGAGTTGTCACTCACAAACTTCAAAACCTATCAAAATATTAATCTTATAAGCATAAAATAAAGTTATGAAATTGAAATTAGGCATTGATTATTACCAATCAAACATGAGTAGATAAAAAAGCCTCTAACAAGTCTAAAGCATATTTACGTCACAATACAAACAACTATGTACTTATTGAAATGTGGATTGATAATTATATGAAAATTTGAGAAATCATAGTCAATAGGGATAATTACAAAAAATCTCATATATTTTGGTCTATTTCTTGTTTGCAATCCAAGGTTTGAGAAATTATGGTTTGACTCTCTCAAACTTTAATATCTTCATTTTACTTTACATCCCTTTTTGCAATACTAAGATAAAAATCAATCATTATTTACAAGTTTGTTATTATAATAATTTTAGTGATTAAAATGTCATTGATGACTAAAAATAAGGAAAAAAGGTTGTATGATTGTTGGGAATTTTTTTTCTTAAAAAAAACTAGTCATTACACAATGTCCTTCTATTTATAAAAATACCATTAAAACCATGTATATAATATATCCAACAATATTTTTAGATCAAATTAAAGACAACAAAAAAATTTCAAGTTCATATAAAAAAGTTTTTTATTAGTTTTAATCAAAAGCAAAAATTCTCTAGTTTTGTTCATCATTTCAACCCAACAAAAAACACCATTGAAACTAACATTAGTTAAATAAATTTGTTATAAAACAATTACAACAACATATCTTCATATCTTCACCTTCCAGTAACAACTCTTTACTATAAATCCTACAAACACATTACCTAAACTTACCAACCTAACATATAAATCCAACACACACTAAAATTACCACAATAATATTGTCATATTCATCAAATGCTAATAGCCTATAAACTTGCAACAACTTTGATGGATTAAAGTTTAAAAATAGAAAGTGCATGAAATATGGTAAAAGAATAGTTGTTAAAATATTAAAAACAGATGCAAGAAAAAAAAAGCTTTTTTACATATGCGATGATAGGTCATGCAAGAATGCATTCATTAATTGGTGCAGACATATTAATTATCTTAAATTAACAACTAAAGAGGAAGAAGGTGTTAATGAAATTGATCAAATAAAAAATAAAATGAAAAGGACTAAAGATGAATTACATTGAGTTTGGATTAAGAATCACAATATAAAAGCTAATTTTGCAAGTGTGAAGTTGTTGTTTGTTAATACTTTTATAGATAAGTATACTTGTATTAGGCTTTTTATTAAGAATCAAAACATGTTCAGACTAGTTTTGCAAGATTAAGAATAACACTATGAAAGTATTATTCCCAATAAGCATAAATCCTTCACTCATAAGCAACACCTGAATATGTTACCATAACCTTTTTATTGTAATTAAGGTATCTTTTTAAATATTAGACATGTTTAATTTTATATTCTCTTAACACTCTAAAATGGTTGATATTATGAAAGATTTGACAATCCTGAAAATTAATTGATCCATCAACTCCTATTTTAAATGTCTTGTATTTAAAACTAGATATAGGATTAACCTTTGCCTTCTAATGCTTCTTCTCAATCCTTATACTTTCATCTTTAGAACCCTTAAAACTATTGTTTAATTTGTACTAAATTCAATATTATTATCATATTCGTCACTGCTTATCTTTCACTCATCCTTTGATTCTAAGCTACTTAACAAACTTTTACCAGAACATGTATTATTATCTAAGCTAGCAATTCTTTCATCTTTTTATTTGTTAACAAAATCAAATCCTTCCTCATTTGAAGGAATATAATCATCATCATCTTCCTCCTTCTCCTTCTCATTTACATATTTATCACCATCCTCATCATGCGCATTATTAGTGTCAGCATTACCTCTTCCAAACCTTTCACTTTCTAAACTGTTTTCATTAAAATTCCTGCTAGCTTCAAAAACATCATAATCATTAAGAAAACCCAATTCATCCATATCAAATCTAACTATAGCTTTATTGCTCAGCCAACATTAATGTATTTTACTCCAGTTTTTCTACCGCTTTCAATCTTGCTGGTGAAACACCTTGACATCCTTATTGTTATATAAGCAACAACATCAACATAAATGCATATTCTTTCTTCTCTTTGATACATATTCATAAGCTTTAGCGTTGATGTATTGTTAAATATTTGATTTACTTTGTTATCCTTTATTTTAAAACCATATATGTCTACATTGAAAACCTGTTTGCATATGAATAATATGTCCATATAGGCCATATAGTCATAAAAACAATATTTTTCAACGTGTGACAAGCTACCATTGTAAACAATAACAAATGAAATCCTGTATCCCGTCTTTATAAAAAGTACAAATTTAGTCAGAGATCTATTTAGTTGAAACCCTGATTATAAGTGTATCCAGCAGTAATACATGCCAAACCCCTAATTTTATCAATTAGGGTTATTGTGATCAGTAGCCTGAATTAAAAAATTGAGGGTTTTTGTATTTAGTTAACAATACACTCATTACAAGAAGAAAATAATAGTTTAAACATTACTGCAACACTTAATATTATAATCAATCAAGCTATAACCAATTAATTTAAGGTTTTCAAGGCTTTAGGATTAGGTTTAGGGTAAATTATTTTTTTTATTAAATCAAGTGCATATTCACAATATTTGAACCATTACCCATTAATTTAACATAAAATAACATGACACAATTGCAATGCCATTAAAAAACTAACATCTTCATTGTTTCTCAATGAACAAGATGGGATAAAATAACACCAAAAAGATGTTTTAAGCTTTCGGTGCTCGTATGAAGAAATTAAGTATAAAAAATAAATTATCTTTATTTTTTATACTTAATTATACTTAATCATGTTGATTGAACAATAAGTTCAAATCAAATGGTTAAATTTAATTTGGCTTTTTTATTTTAAAATTTTAGTCTATGGATTTTTTAGTTGGGCTTTCTTAACATGCTTGAATGATATGGATATAGGTATTTTTTAGCTTTCAGTTTTTTATTTTTAAAAAATAGTTTAGTTTGGGTTTTTTTTTTTATTTCTCAAATATGAAACCAAAGTTTTTTTTTTTAGTCGGTTTTTTATTTGATTTCTCGAATCGGTTATTTTATTCACCCTTGATCAGGGATAGCAAATGAAATAATGGTTGAATGAAGCGGTGAAAGCCTATGACCCATGGCCCAACTAATGAGGCTGCCGTCACGCTAGTCCCCTGCACTTCCACTCTGATGACAGGCTGACTTGGTCCGACCACCAGCTAGGCAACTTGCTCCGAGCCTCCGATCATCACCAGAGAATCCATGTCCCACCCATTGCTATTCCATTCCACTTGATCTTTGCTCTCATGCCCTTGTAATTTGTAGCATCACCCTTTTATCCACAATCACAACTGTACTTTTTTTTCTTTCTCTGCTCCAAAAAAGTACAGGTGTTTCGGTCCAAATCATATTCACGGTGACCCCAGGTGGTGTTGGTTGGTGGTGGGGGCACCGAGAGAGCCAGAAAGGGTGTTGGAGGTGACATGGCTGTGGAAGCCCTGTGAAGGAAACATTTGGAATCAGTCAAAAGCTTATCCTTTAACCATTTACTTGGAGTCTGCTACAAGTTATTTATCGGTCTTTGTCTTTCAGTAGTAACAAGGAACATTTCTTTGAGGTTGAGTGCCGGATGTAAAGTTTATATATCACATGTTTTTTAAAGTTGTTTTTCATTTAAAAATATGTTAGTTTTTTTTAATTTTTAAAATTTATTTATAAAATTCAAAAACATAAAAAAATTATTTTTTAAAATTGTTGCAGGGCTTTGCCCGGATTGGAAGTGTAGCCCAAATAAAAATTGATTGAAATTTAATTATTTTAAATAAAATTATTTTTTTATATTTTTAAATTGTTTTGATGTGCTGATGTTATAAATAAATTTTTAAATTTTTATTTTAAACTAAGCCTAAACCAGTTTGAACCGATTTTTATCTTAAAAAACCAAACCAAATCAAAACTGGATTGTTTGAATTGGTTTCAGGTTTTTTTTTAAAAAAATTTGATTTGATTATTTTTTTTAATATAAAAATCAAACTGAACAAAAAATAATCACCCTTGATTTTCATTATAGTTTTACTTTTTTAAATTAAAAACCTACTAATCAGAATAAAACTTCCATTTCTAGTCCCACCATTTCATTCCTTGTTACCAAACAACACCCTTTAACTCTTTTTTTTTTTTCTTTTCTTGCATGAACGTCATTATTATTGCACAAATAATTTGACTTTTAATTTGATGGGACATGGAATTGATAATCTGCCTCTCGTCTCATCGTTTTTAGGATTCAATCCATTGCCTTTTAATCAAATCTCTTATAGGTTGTTCTTCAGGATCAGATTGGTGATGGATAAAAAAAGTAGGATTCAACATTCCATTTCATTATTATATATATATATATATATATATATATATATCCAAGAATCTTTTCAAAAAATATTTTTTTTATTAAATTCAATTTTTAAAATAAATTCACTTTTCAGTAACATAGATGAGAACACCACTAGTATTACGAGTGAAAAATAACAAAATAAAATTATTAATACATAAAAAAGTGAAAAATTAAATCGACAAGAAAAACTCCCTCCATGAATTGTTTCCCAAATTTTTTTAATAGCAAAACTTTATTAAATGATGTCAAATATCTATCACAAAATTAGGACGAGATTTAATTAATTAAAGGAAAATCCAATCACATGTTTCTCTTCTCCCCTTATCACATCATCACCATCTATCCAATTCCCACTAATGTAATTATCATAAATTAATAATTCCATCTTCTACTCATAATTCAACATAACTACCATCTGGAACCATCATCATCAAGGGCCTCCTCACCTCTTGCTTTTTAATTTTAATCAAATACCAAGAAAATAAAGGGCATAAAAGCAAAACCCAAAACCCACCATGACCATCCATGCAAAGAACAAGAAAACTCTCCCCACAGCAACATTGAAGATTCGAATCTAAATCTTCCCATTGGAACATTCCAAAATAAAATGCGAATCCGACGGCTATAAAATCCTCCAAATGCCCCACACAAGCCACTAATCCATATTTCAACAAGCATAATTCCATAGCACATTAGCATCCTTCTCCTCCAAAATTTAACCCCACAATAACATCTTCTTGCCAACTCACGCACAACCTTAACACCAATAAATAACCCTGATTAAAACTCTCTCCCTCTCTCCCTGTCCCTCCGTCTTTCTCTCTCAAAGCCAGCAATCTCTCTCTCTCTCCCCGCCGGGAAGAACCCCATTTTCCGGTGGCGGGAAGGATATTTGACCGTTAGGTTTCACTAGGGCTCCGTTACTTTTTCTTTGCCGACTTTTCAAATATTTAAAAGTTGGTTATAATGACGACCGTGGCTTCTCCAAGGAAATCATCATTTACAGAGGTTTTACAAAGAGTTTATGGGAATCTTGGGTCCTTCAGTAGTAGTAGCAATAGCAGCAACGGCTTTTATAGTAATAATCTACGAAAGCACAAGTGTTATGTTCATGAGAGTGAAGATGATTTTGAAGAGGAAGATGGGACCCTGGAGCTTGTTCAGATTGGTGCTGAAAGAATCAAGAATGTTTTGATCCTTATGAGCGATACAGGTGGTGGTCATCGTGCTTCTGCCGAAGCCATTCGTGAAGCTTTCAAGCTTGAATATGGTGATGAATACAACGTATGTGATCTGGGTTTTGAGTTCGATTCTGTGCATGACATGATCTTTTTTGGTCTTTTGTTGCCTCTGATTTTGATCTTTTATTGCTCTTGTTAGAGGTGTTTTGTTTTTTTCATATATATGTAAAGGTAAAGAAGGAAAGTGCTGATCTTGTCAACATGGTATCAGCCATCTTGTTCTTCTTGTATTTATTTATTTGTTTGTTGTTTTTCTTTCTTTCTTTTCTCTCTCTCTCTCTTAGTTACCAATCATTTCTTTTTCAATTTTCATGTAAAATGATGAATTCTTTGATTTCCACTTTCATTTCTGTTCTCTTCTTCTTTTTTCTTTTTCATTCAATCATTTTCCCCTCTTTTCAAGGCCCTTTCCCTATCCCTCCCCTTTGTCTTAGTGGTGATTTTTTTCTCTTGACTTGGACAATTCCTCTGCTAAAAAAGGCCTCTAGTTAATTACATGTCATTGTTTTTGTGATTATAATTTAAACTTAAAGAGGTTAGGATTTGTGGTTACAGATAATCGTGAAGGATGTTTGGAAAGAGTACACAGGCTGGCCATTGAATGATATGGAGGGGCAATACAAATTCATGGTGAAACATGTACAGCTATGGAAGGTGGCATTTCACAGTACTTCTCCAAGATGGATACACTCCTGCTATCTTGCCGCAATCGCTGCCTACTATGCCAAGTACTTTAATTTCCTCAATCTTTCTGGGGTTCTCTCCTTGTTTTACTTGGAAATATTTTCACATTTTATGATAATTCTTTGCCTGCAAGTGGGTTGTAGTTTATAGTTTTCATTTCCAGTTTTCATTTTTATCCATTAATTTGGTCTCTAAGATAAATTAAAAGCTTGAATCTCTTGATTAATAAATGTTAGAGCTTTTAAGGACTTCTTTATTCTTCCCCCCTTCCACTTCTGATCGTGCATTTGTAGTCTCTTCTTGAAAATGATTCTTTCTGACCCCACTAATCAGCTCATAATGTTAATCACTGCTGTAGCTAAAATGATATGTTTCTTGAGCTGGAAATGTGATTGGATGTCGGAAAGATGGGTGAATCCAATGTTTGTTATCATTATAAATCTAACGGAACTTCTTTAATCTTATTCTGTTGTGTGATTGCAGGGAGGTTGAGGCTGGTCTAATGGAGTACAAGCCAGATATAATTATCAGTGTTCATCCCTTGATGCAGCATATTCCCCTGTGGGTTCTGAAATGGCAGGGCTTGCAAAAGAAAGTGATTTTTGCTACAGTCATCACCGACCTCAATAGCTGCCATCCTACATGGTTAGTTGATTGAGTTATTTTGAAGTAAGATGTTTCATTAACCTC
Organism: Populus tomentosa; assembly: GCA_018804465.1. Lineage (NCBI taxonomy): Eukaryota > Viridiplantae > Streptophyta > Magnoliopsida > Malpighiales > Salicaceae > Populus > Populus tomentosa. The sequence goes on from CM032003.1 coordinate 11,999,173, forward strand.
CCAATCATAAATTGTTTTATCTTAACAAAGGGATTTCTCAGGTTTCATCCTGGGGTGAATAGATGCTACTGCCCATCAAAGGAGGTAGCTAAGAGGGCTGCACTAGATGGGCTGGAAGATTCACAAATCCGTGTTTTTGGCTTGCCCATCCGACCGTCTTTTGCTCTTGCAGTTCTTTCGAAGGTGCACAATTGTGATCACACATTTGCATTCACACACGCTCTACTACGATGATTTGCTAAACTGACTGCTTCTTTTGTTTCTTGTTATGTAGGATGAGTTAAGAGAAGAGCTTGAACTGGACCCTGATTTGCCCGCAGTTTTACTGATGGGAGGTGGTGAAGGTATGGGGCCTGTTAAGAAAACAGCATTGGCTCTTGGAGAATCACTGTTTGATAAAGAACTTGGAAAACCACTTGGGCAATTAATCATCATTTGTGGCCGTAACAAGGCTCTTAAATCAACCTTGGAGTCTCATGAATGGACAATCCCAGTTAAGGTAGAGGACTTCACTTCGTGTGCATATAATATGTGTAGCGTACGATATACATACTTCATACATTGACAAAAGTATTTATTTGTTGGAGGCCCTGGTTTGCTTTATTTCAGGTTAGAGGATTTGAGACACAGATGGAGAAATGGATGGGAGCTTGTGACTGCATAATTACAAAAGTATGCTCGAGATGCTTCACTTTTCTATACTAAATGAATCCTTCTTGTCTATGAACTTAATAGATTTTAGTGACTTCTAACGTTTCACAGGCTGGACCTGGCACAATCGCAGAAGCATTGATTAGAGGGCTTCCTATTATTCTCAATGACTACATTCCTGGACAAGTAAGCCATCAACATTCTGCGCTTTCGCTTAACTCGACACATTGATAGGCAACATTTAACCCTGATTTCGTCTCGTTTTTGTTTCTTCATCTGTCAACTGTAGGAAAAGGGCAATGTGCCTTACGTTGTAGACAATGGAGCTGGTGTCTTCACCAGAAGTCCTAAAGAAACAGCAAGAATCGTTAAAGAATGGTTTAGCACGAAAACAGATGAACGTAAAAGGATGTCAGAAAATGCACTCAAACTAGCGCAACCGGAAGCTGTATTTGACATCGTGAAGGACATTCACGAGCTTGCGCAAGCACGCGGTCCTCTTGTGAATATCCCTTACATGTTGACATCATCATTCGCAAGCTTAATCTGATCAAATGAAACCTTACATCATCCAGGGCGCATTATCAACTGAGACCAAGGTGTGTCAGCGCTAGAATGAAATGTACAGCTAGTTCTAGTAGTATCATTCTTTGTCCTCAAGGGTCTTTGAACTCCAAAAATAGGGTCGTGAATTGCTCTAAATTAGTCAGTAAAGGTTGTTTTTCTTTTGGGATATTCTTTTGGGAGGAGTTAATTAGAGGTCTGGTAAGAGTTGATTGTGTTTCAGCATTCTTTTCTTATTATTGCAGTGTTCTAGTTTTCAGGATATGCAAGTTATGTCACTTTGAGGTGTTTAGTTTAACACTTGGCATTAATGATTCCTTGAAATCAAAGTTAGTGTTTGGTATTTTGGTGGAGAATATTTTTTTAAAAATTTTTTAGTTAAAAAATATATTAAAATATTTTTTTTCAATTTATTTATTTATTATGTTAACATATTAAAATCATTAAAAAACACTAAAAAAAAAATATCAATATAGTACTTTCTCAAAGCAAACACTCTTTCAAAATATAATTTCAAACATAAAAAAAATGGTGTCCAAACATAACTTGGCTCATAATCCAACTAAAAATCTAGTTTATGAGTTTGACCTAAAAGTTGATTAGGTTAATTAAAATTATATCATTTAAATTGAAAATAAAATATTTTAAAATAATATTATTTTGAATTTTTTTTAAAAAATAAATTGGATTTGACCAGGTCAATTTTCATCCATTTTTTTTTTAAATCCAATTTATTCTAGATCCCAAACCAAACAGTCCTAGTTTGCTTGACTAGGATGATGGTTTTACTTTACAACAAAGATGTCTAGTTTGCTTGCGTTGAGTGCAGTCGCCAAGCAAACAAGATTTCCTTGTAAAATGATACCGATAATCTGAATATTTCAAGATTTCCTTTCAATTCTCTTTGCAGTTCTCTCTAAGTTGCAAGAACAAGATTGGTCCCCAAGCAAACAATATTATAAATTAACAACTTGTTAGATTTCCTTTCAATTCTTTTTGCAGTGTTCGTGACATTTGCGGGATGTTTCCAGCATAACTAACTATTAATTAGAAGCAATATTCTATTAGTCAAGTGGTAGAATATTGCTATTACAACCTCTGATGCGTGGCTTATGGCACGCACACATGATCCCTTCATAAGCTTTGACCATAGAAGGAATCAGGCTTGCTATTTTTACCTTTCAAAAAAAAAAAAAGGTTGATCAACTTTGACTTGGAGGAATGGTAGGTTTTGATTAATATAAACCCTAATTTATTCATGGAATGGTAGGTTTTGATTAATATGAACCCTAATTTATTCATGGAATGGTAGGTTTTGATTAATCCAAATACCAACTTTAACTTGTTATTATCTTGAATTTAAATTTTTAAAAAAGTGATAGAAACAAAAATTCTTATAAATATATCAATTCAAATACAATGATATATTTCATTGTCAAATAAGTCTGCGTATAAAATATTTTTCAGAGATATTTTTTATAAAATATATTAAAATAATTTATTTTTAATATCATTATATTTTTTAAAATCAAATATAATTTTAAAACGAGCTCAAATATAATTTTAAATATCATATATTTTATCTCCTTTTATATATATATATATATATATATATATATATATATGATCTTACCATGATAAAATACAAAAAATTGTTCGATTTTGTTGGAGGAAGATTAAAAAGAGAGCATTGCCTATCATCTTTCAAGATCGGTGACAGCATTGTGGAAAATTTGGAGCAAGCCAGCCAAGAAACACGCTGTAGCTTGCAAGTCAAGATTCCTTGCTTAGAAAATTGAGCTGTGACTGCTGGTGGCTGGTTGCAGGGACACTACGGTCCACGGAGCCAGAGTGTCAATAATCACAGATGGTGGTGGGGACTGGTGACATGAAATGAAAGCTAACCAGTCATGTGGCCATGGAAACAATTCCGAAAATTGTTCGTTTCTTCTTGATTAATTTTTTCCAGCACAAGTCTTGGTCAATGATTATTCATGAGGATCTTCCTCCAAGCAAAAGCATCTCACTAATGATTATGTGAGAATTGTGATATTCACGACAAATTAAGGTGATTGTTCTGTTAGGGATGAAGTTGTGTTTACAGTAAAATAGAAGGAAAAAAAAATCAATTAAGGATTTTATCTTAAAAAAACATGAGCAAATTAATTTTTTATACAGCAGCCAAATAGTTTATATTACAGTCATTAATTTTTTTTGTTTTTGTTGTGCCAAGGTATCCTCTGCCCGAACATGAGATTCATGTTTAGTTTTTGTATTTTAAAAAAATTAAATTTTTTTATTTTTTTATTTTAAATTAATATTTTTTAGTATTTTTAGATCATTTTAATACGCTGATATCAAAAATAATTTTTTAAAAATAAAAAATATATTATTTTGTTATATTTTTAAATAAAAATACTTTGAAAAACAACCGCAACCAGTCTTCTAAACAGGTCCTAATCCTCTTTTGGGTATTGTCTAGCACTTTAAAGAGTGAGGATTCAAACCATGTTAAATGGTGTTTGGAAGTGTATTTATGTTATTTTTTAAAGTGTTTTTTATTTGAAAATGTATTAAAATAATTTTTATTTTATTTTTTAAAAAATTATTTTTTATATCAGTGTATCAAAATAATTTAAAAATACTTAAAAAATATAAATTTTATGCAAAACAAAATAGAATAAAAAATTAAAGGAACCCACCTCATTTTTAAATGGTGCCTTCACCTGCATAGTCTCTTATCGCTAAACTCGATCTTTATTGATATTTCAATTATTATTTAATAGTTTTGATAAAAATATGTAGTAAAAAAATAAAATATACATAATTGATATTAAAAAAATAAAATAAAATGACATTTTAAATATAAATAGAATATTAAAGAGACAGAAAAACCATCATTAACCCATTTTGATTATGCAAGAGAACTTTCATTGCGATCCGACAACAAAAGACATCCCCACTCAAGAGAAGAAAAGAACATAAACGACAATGCGTTTGATCTCCTCTGCCTAAACTGTAAAAATCATAGGCTAAAAACAACAACGTAAATCAAACTTCGACAACTACTTTGTTTCGGTAATTCTACTGCTTCTATCTTATCTTTCTTTTCTTAAGATTTCAAATCATGAGGCTTTGTTTTTTTTTTTTTTTCTTTTCTTATGTTTCATTTCCAATGAAACCAAGGTTGTTTTGTATCCGATTCTGTACAATAATTTACCATATTAGCACTGTAACGCATCAACCCAGCTCCCAAAATTTGTAAATTTGATGTCTTTCTTCTAATGGTTTTCAGGGCTGCGGTTATCTGGCTGAAATATTGCAAAGCTTGAATCTTTGAGCTTTGGAATTGAAAATGGTATGTGGATCAAATCTGAAAATCTAGTTTTTTCTTTAGTTTTCATCTTTGTATTTTCATTTGCGCAAAATGATAAAAATTGTTGGTTGATCATGTGAGATTCATATACACTATTGGGATAGGATAGGCATTTTTAATTGAAATCACAAGAGTAGATATGTTAAAGCTTGTGTCTTTAGTCACTTAATGGGAAAAACTTGGTTAACATCATAATTGGGTTTTTCTAAATAATAAATATATTTAGGTTCTTGGATTTTTCTTTTTTGCTCTAAGTATACCATGTGGTTATATTTGGTGATAGCAGCAATGTGAATTAAATTCCTGTTTATAGATGAAATTTGAAAGATGGTTTTTCATGGCTAGGTTCATCACTCCAGTTTTGTGGATGAGGAGGGAGTAAGAAAAGCTTGCGGCTGCCCTTTGCTTCCATTAAAAAGTCATATAAAGGGTCCTGCTCCAGTTTCGGATCAAGGTTGTAAACACAGCATTATAATTTATTTTGATGATCGAATAATTGTTAGAGTATTGTCTCTATGTTTTTTCTTACCTTGATTGTGTGGAAATTGTTATGTGTTTTATGCAGATAGAACTGATATAGTTGATGAGGCAATCACATTTTTTCGCGCCAATGTTTTCTTTAGAAATTTTGATATTCAGAGCCCAGCTGATAAGCTCCTTATTTACTTAACATTCTACATCAATGTGGCTTTGAAGAGGCTTGAGGGTTGCAGAACTTTGGCTGAAGGAACGAAAGCAATTATTAACTTGGGTTTGGAGAAGGTTCCTGTTCCTGGAGAGTCTGGCTTTCCTTTCCCAGGCCTTTTTGCTGATCCTCAATCTCAGAAGGAAGCAGGTAAAGTTTCTTTTATGATTTTTTTTCCCTGGAGTTAAATTAGTAACAGATTTTGTGTCATGAGCAATGTTTACTTAGTCATGTTTGTAAAGCATATGAACCAAGTTTAGATAACCTAAACAGTCCATAAGCAACTCTTGCTTGATCTTAACTATTCAACGAAGCGGTAAAACACACTAGCAGTGTCTTCAAACTAAATTATGTTCAACCTATAGACTTAAACAAAAACCATAGAGTTATGCTTCAATAAATTTGGTACTTAACTTTTGTCTGATGTTTATCAAGTGACTTCCATCATCATGCTAGCACTTTGAAATAATGTCTTGTCTCAGTGTGTCACTGAATCATAGAGATCATGAGATTAATGCCATTTATATTATCAGCTATCAGAAAGATATGGGCTTTACTGCCATTGCTGTTTACTATTATTCCTCGCTACTGTGCTTCTGCTGATGACAAAATTGCGTGACAGACATTGTTATCCACATTCCAAACCATGTAGATCTTGTCATTTTCCTCTCATAGTCTTCGTGTTTGTTTGGGAGATAATCTTTGTCATGGTTTTATTTTCTATTGAAGAGTTCTGTCATACCAGGGAAGTTTAATACCCTTGAGCCTGATGATATTGTATTATTCCTATGGTATTAGCTATAATTTCTGAGTTGAGATATCGTGTAGAAATAGCATTCAATAGTAGTTTCAGTAGGCTGCAAGTTCTCCTGCTATAACTGTTCTACTGAATTGTTGATTTCTGCCCATAATTCTGAAACGTTGGATCTGTTAAGTTCTTCAGTTGGACTGTGATTTTGACTGCCTTGCTGTTTTTGTTACAAACCTTTGTTTATTTATACCTTTTAATTCTCGAACTGCAGAGTTATTCAGAAATTATCTTAAACAGATAAGGGAAGAAACTAGCGGGAGACTATTGAGTGTTGCATATAGACCCAATGGGACTCCAAACAAATGGTGGCTGGCCTTTGCCAAGAGGAAATTCATGAATGTCGTCGCTCTTTGAATATTTTGTTTATATATTCCACCAAAGGTGACAAATAGAAGCCTTATAACAAATTGCGAATATCATTTTTTTACCAAGTTAAATACGAACATCAATGCCTTCAAAAACCAGGCATCAGACATGTTTTGTGTGCAAATAACTGATATTACTGTATACTTGTAAAATGAAGTTTCTATTTGTAATATCTTCAAAAAAAATTGATGAATGTACTATCGTCATTTTCTGAAAGGAAGAGAAGGGAATGCAAATAATATGTGTTTATTGGTTCAAGAATTGACTTGCGTCCATCTTATGGATATTTACATGGTGAAGATGATAAATTTGTGGCATGATTGCTACACTCTTGCATCTCATGCTTGCATCATATACATAATTGGTTTCTCACGGTTCAGCTTTTTTAATTCTTCATCAGAAGGAAGCGATAATGCTTTCTGCGGTTGAGTTTCTAATGGTGAGTATTGAAAATTCATATACCTATATTTCAGCCGTAGACTTCTTATTTCTCGCATTAAAAAACAACGTTGCATCACTTGAGACATCTTCAATGAATGGGGGAGACAAAACAAGAAGAAGAAGGAATCAATCCAAATGTGGTAGATTTTTCCTTTTGCAACATGCAAAAAGATGTAAACTACCAAGGTGATGTGCGCCTCAATTTGGCAAAAGCAACATTTATGCAAGCATGACGAGGTTTTCAGTAGTTATGTGAATAGTGTAATTATGTGAATTAATATTTTATTTCAAATATAAAATCATAATAAATTGTATTTTAAATTTAATTTAACATGTGATTTAGTTTTGAAAGTGATGTAGCCCCTTTTGCTTTGATGCTCAATTAAATTAGATTCCCATTCTGCACATATATTTGGATTCGTGACAATTATACAAAGCATTTTGATGGATTAAAATGCCTTTGTTGATGTGATTTCTGGTGTTTTTGAAGTAGTTTGAGTATTTTTTTTATTAACAATTAGATTTTTTTTCAAGTGAAAATGTTTATGCTATTCAGTTAATAATTCTGAAAGTAGATAATATAAGGTTGACACATGCTATAAATAAAAAGAAATTAATAATTTTTAGAAAATAAATAAATAAATTATATAAAAATTAATTTAATGTGATTCAATTAACTTAATAAATTTAAAAATAACTTGAATAACTGATAAAAATATAATCTAATAAAAATTTTAAAACAATATTATTTTTTCAAAAATAAAATAAAAATATATTGTATCAATTTGAATTAATTTGTTAAATTTATAGCCAGCATCATTAGATTATAATAACCACATATAAAGTAAATGAAAATAAATTATAAAATTTAATTATCAATTAATTAAATATTAAAAGATAAAATTAAAAAAAAACCCTTAATGAATTTAGATTAATTTATTAAATTTATGAATATCTCTATAAAAATAAATTAAAATATTATTATAATAAATAATATTTTATGAGACAATATCTTTTTAATTTTTTTTTAATTAGTTGGTTAACGGCTATTGTTGTATAGAGTAGATTATAATTTAGTCCTTATTGTTCTATGGCTCTGTAAATTAGTCCTTTTGGTTGTGAAAATTATGGAGTCCGAACCAGTTTTAATAACAATGGTATTGACAGTAGAAATAATAGATGCTTTCCACAATCCATAGAAGTAGCCTTGGAAAGGATGAGAGAAGCAAGGCATCTCCTGCTCTCAAGATGCATCAATAACAATGGTGTTGACATTAGAAATAAAAACTTCATCATAAATATAATTTTTTTAAGTATGAAGGTTTATGTTTAGCGTCAAAATAATCTTTCCAAATATGATGAGCACATTTGGATAAAAATAAATATATTTTTATATTATCTTCTAATAAAAAAATATTTTATACAATTAAATTAAGTCTCCTTTCCCTCAGTTTTATAAATTCTACATATTTTAACGTATAAATCTAAACAGAATTTCTTTCTTTTCAATAATGTTTAATTGAGCAAACAAATTTATTTATCATCGAAACTAATTCTGAACAGAGTTGCCTTCCACGTAGGTGATTTGTGATGGATTGGACGAAAGTGAAGAAATTAAGAATTCAATGCCTGAAATAAAAATTTTGATAAGCCCAATAATACCCCCACAGAATCAGATCTCATTTCCGAACAATCTTAACAGAAAATAAAACAGAACCCCAACTTTACCACACAGACCACCCTCTCGCTCCCCCCCACCCCACCCCGCCCCCTCTCTCACGCAAGACCATCCTCATCCTCATCATTTTCCATGTTCCCTCGCTCCATTTCCACCAATCACAGCCGTTGATCTCCCTCTCCATGTCCTTCAAATCCAGCTTCCCTACTATCAACCACGACTTGTACCACAAATCTCCATTCACTCTCCTCCATGTCATCAAAAATCAACCACCACCACCATATCAACGGCCACGATTCTATCCCTCCACCCTGTCCCCACCTCGCCGATTTCTGTTCCCGTAACGGCACCAAACCCTTCCACCTCCTCCAAAACTGCCTCCGCATCAAACCACCTCACGGTCGCGCCTCGATCCGTCGTGACCCCTCAGAGATCCCTCGCTGTGGCGCGTGCGGCGTGTCCTCTGTCCCCCGCATATACGCCTGCGTAACCTGCGCTACCATCTCCTGCCACGCGCCTCCGGAACCCTCCCATGCGGCGGCGCACGCCGCCTCCATGGCTCCTGGTCACGAGATCTCCGTCGATGTCGACCGTGCAGAGCTTTTCTGCTGCGCGTGTCGCGATTATGTTTACGATCGCGATTTCGACGCGGCGGTGGTGCTGTCATCTAAGGCCAACAATATTCATAGCAATGTTAATAGCGATAATCTCCGTAAAAAACGGAGGATTGTTGAGTACCGGCCGTGGCTTCCGGATATCCACGAGCGCGTGCTGGTGAATAACAATTCGAGTGTGTTGAATTTTGTAGAGGATCGGCCGTGGGGGTTGAGAGGGCTGAATAATTTAGGGAACACTTGTTTTATGAATTCAGTATTGCAGGCATTGCTGCATACTCCGCCTTTACGGAATTATTTTTTGAGTGATAGGCATAATAGATATTATTGTCAGCAAAAGAAGAGTGGTAATGAGAATGGGGTTGTTGGTGGAAAGAGAAGTAATGGTGGTGATGGTAATGGGGGTAAGGGTTTGAGGTTGTGTCTGGCTTGTGATATGGATGCTATGTTTTCTGCTGTTTTTTCGGGGAATCCCGTGCCTTATAGTCCCGCCAAGTTTTTGTACAGGTATTGAACATAATTGTGATTTTTGCTTGTTTTTTAGTTAAGTTGGCAGCTTTGTTTGTGTCTGAGATGTGGGTTTTTGATAGCGAAATGAGTGTGGTATGGTACATTACATGGAGACCAATCTCTGTTTTGAGATCGCAGTTTTCCACGTTATGTGGAAATTTATCTACAGTAGATGTAATTGTTTTACCCCTGACGGGTGGCTTTTTTAATATTTTAATTTTTGACATTGAATTTTGAGATTTTTGTTCTGTAGTGATTGGTTAGTTTTGCTGCAGTTGGTGGCAACATGCAGCAAACTTAGCAAGTTACGAACAGCAGGATGCGCATGAGTTTTTCATTTCCATGCTTGATGGGATCCATGAAAAGGTGGAGAAGGATCGACACAAGACCCATGGTCTAGGTAAAGAGATTCTCTCTTTCTGCAGATTTTCATGCTTAATTAGCCATGCCTGTGACTTTTCTTTGAGGTTTTGGAGTCACAACTTGGAAGACATGAAGCATCAGATGTGTTTTGTAGTTTGTTGACAAATGGGGAATGCGCTGGTTGAGGGGTTCAAATGCATCTTATTTAATCAGAAACTGCAAAGTCTAGTTTTCTCAACTGATTTGATAATTGAAGTAGGGTGTTTATTTGCTGTATGGCTGAATGTGGTCCCATAACTTTGGCATCCGTTATGTGGATGGATATCTGCTTTCCTTTGTTTGGATTGGTCTTGTTTTGGTAAACATAGTTTGTTGTGAACTTTTAGATAATATGAAGATTTATGTGATTGTGTGGTGATTTTATTTTGAGATTACAGCCACGTTGGACAATCAAGTTTTGTAATACTTTTAGATTAGAACCTTGCTAAAAAATTTAGTTTTGTTTGGAACTACTTCAATCTGACGAGATGTTAAAGCTTAAAGTACCACATTATCTTCAGTTCTTGGACGAATGTCATATTTTATGCACTGTTAGTTTTAAGTCAATTTTGTGCCTGTCAGCTGAGGATGGATATTCTTTTTGACTTTCACAATATAATAGTATCTAAGTAGTAACTCTTATTGGGACAAAAGCAAAAGAATTATTCGAGGGCGTAAGGGCACATTCTGTTAGTTGTTGTATTTGAGGCACTGGAGTGAGTGACTATTAGACCATTTAGCATGAATAGAACTGGCTGTCATTGCTAAAGCTGCAAGATCATCAATCGAGAGCTCTGTTAGCTATTGATGGCCCTTTCTTTTCTGCTTTTGGCAATTTTCTTCAGTCAATTGGTCCACAATATTGTTAAAGACTAAGTTGTCGCAGCTTTTAACTGCAGGATGTGGGCTTAGGTCTCATTACTATTGCCCTAGGAGTTGAACAAGCCCTGTCTGATTTAGGGCTAATTCTCAATATCAACCTGCTGGCTTGATGGTGTCATCTGCTTCGTTCCAGTAAGTCAACTTTTTCTTAGCCTGCTTGGTTCATCATAGGATTTTCTCGCCTGCCATAATACTCATCTTAATTCGACCTATGTCCTTACTAGGGTTTTGTCTCATTGCAAAGCTCATCCCAGTCTGAGAAGATGCAGATGGTTGCATTAGGTTCAAATCCAGCTTTCTATTATTACTTGTACCTAGAAAACTTGCATGACTTTACTGGTTTCACGTGACATTTCTTCTGAAACCTTCTTATTTCGAGGGAGATATCAGATTGCCATTGTCCGTACTAAGTTTATTTCTCTGGTTTTAGTACTGTAGTCTAAGCATCAACAGTCACTTTAGTCTGTCTCTAGGTAACTGAACTACATGTGTCCTCTCCCTGTCGCTGCTAGCATAATTTCTGGTGGGATACAAAGAGTGTTTTCGAAAGTGATGAAATAAAATAGGAGCTTTGGGGTGTGTTTTCTTGTGGCAGCTGAATAGACAGTCCATTCTCTGCCATCTCAATGAAAAAAATTTAGCAAACAATGGTTTCTTGTTCTTTGTTTAAAAAGGAATATTCATTCTAACAGCCGTGATAAACTAATCAAGCAACACAAAAAGAATGACTTCCCGGAAGCAGGAAGATATCCAAGATCAAACTTTTTTGTTTTGTTTATTCTTAAAGAAGCTTTATGTTTATAACTGGATCCATGCTGTGTTTTTCAATGTGATATGCATTCTATTCTACACATGTTTCTTACTGGAATTCTTGTTGCGCCAATCCTTTTTTTTGTTTTGAAACCTCCACTGTTTTTGGATGTGCAGGCCATGGAGATTGTTGCATTGCCCACAGAGTATTTTCTGGAATCTTGCGATCTGATGTCATGTGCACAGCTTGTGGTTTCACATCTACTAAGTATGACCCATGTGTGGACATTTCTCTGGATTTGGAACCTTACCTGGGGAGTTCTGCAAAGTCTATGTCTTTGAAGACTCATTCTTGCAATGGTGAGGTGGATTGCACAAATTCAAGCCAAAATGGTGGGATATCGACACTAATTGGGTGCTTGGACCGCTTTACTAGACCTGAGAGATTGGGTTCTGACCAGAAATTCTTCTGCCAACAGTGTCAGGTGAGGCAGGAGTCTCTCAAACAGATGTCTATAAGAAAACTTCCACTCGTTTCATGCTTTCATATCAAAAGATTTGAACATTCTTCCATACGTAAAATGTCAAGGAAGGTTGACCGTTATCTGCAATTTCCTTTTTCATTGGACATGGCACCTTATCTTTCTTCTTCTATCTTGAGGAGTCGATTTGGAAATAGGATCTTCCCATTTGACGGAGATGAAGCAGATGCTTCAAATGAAATGTCATCAGAGTTTGAGCTGTTTGCTGTGGTCACTCACACAGGTAAACTTGATTCTGGTCACTATGTGACTTATTTGCGCTTAAGTAATCAGTGGTACAAGTGTGATGATTCTTGGATCACTCAAGTCAATGAGAACATTGTGAGGGCTGCACAAGGGTACATGATGTTTTATGTACAGAAGATGCTCTATTACAAAGCTGGCGAGAAACAAGTTGCCCAGTGATATAATGGGAAGTGGAGGATTGGTGGTCAACTCAAGTTCCCTGGACAAAGTAATCAACGAGTCTTGGTTTGATGAAGAATTCTGCATCCATGGGATGCCATGGCCAGTTTTCTATACCAAAAAAAAAAAAAAAAAACTTGTGATTTTCATATCACAAATGAAAGATAAGATCAAGCGTCAATTTGCTTATGAGTATTCCAGGTGGTAATCTCTTATCGTCAGTTGCAACATAAAGCGAACCTGAGTTTCTGAGGCGCTTGAAAGTTAATCCATTCAGGAATATTATTTTTATGAAGGTATGAATTCCTTGAAGTTTATTCTTGATTTAGTTAGTGCCCTAAGTTTTTTTCTGCTCATTCAAGTATTGTGGGTGGGTTGATTCCTTTTTTCACGCTAATCCTCTCAGAAGTTGCAATACTTGGGAGTGTAGTTAATGGGTGAGCTAGTACTTACACGGTGTATCTCTGTCAAAAATCTGATATAAGAGTTGAATTCACCTTTTTTTCCCCTAGACATTTCACACTTGTTCGAGCTTTTTGGGGGATTTATAGTTCTTAAACTTAATGAAAAAGGCAGATATCACACGGCCCCAAGAAATGTTTTATCCACTTTTTTTATGTGCAGTGGAACTCTATACCATTTCTATGGTTTCAGAATTGCTTCCTGTAGCCGGAACGTTTGTTATCTTGAATAGTGCTAGCATTTCAAGAAATTTAACGTGGGAAGTTTCAGAGTTTGTTGGGTTGTGATGATATGCTATTAAAAAAGTGATTCTCCTGGGTCGCCATTGCTCATTCGTGTGCGTCCTTATGCCTGTTGCCTGGGGCTGAACCCAGCTGGAAACAAAACGCGTTGCGGAAATAAAATGTTGGCGAAACCCTCGCGAGTAATAACTCTCTTCAAGGTTGGGCTCTTTACTCCTTGCCTCCTTGGTATAATACTATTTTACACGTGCATTCCAATGGGTTAAATAAAAAAAAATTGACTAACAAAAAAATATTCAGGTGACTCGGCAACATTATATTTGACCTCTTTGAATTGAATAAAAGAAATCTCATGTTTAGAATTTTTTTCAAATGAAATTTAATTTCTAAAAATATTACAAAAAAGGTGAACTCTTTTTATTTACAATTCTATAAAGAAGAAACTTTATGTTAAAATTAATGTTTTTATAAAATATTTATTGAGAAGAAAAAAGAGGTAATAAAGATAATATAGAAAAAAAAATGAATTTTATCGTCTGAATGTATGAATTTAATTATTTGTCATTGATTTTAAACAACTTTGAAATCTTCTAACTTGGTTTTTTGTTTAGTTTTAATTTAAAATTAAACTGTAGAGGAGTTATTCTGACATGATTTAATTGATTTGATTGGTTCAAAAATATCTTAATTGAGCGGTAAAAAAAAAGTTTGGGTGGAATTGATAGGAAAAAATCCTTCTAATCCAATTCATTGTCTAATTCGAGTTTAAAATTAAATCATGTAAAAATTATCTCAATATAACTCGATCATTTTAGTTGTTCCAAAAACAACTAGGAAAAAAGAAGAGTATAATGATGAAATTAAGAAACAAGAAAAGCAATTGACAAGAAAAAAACTTTATAATCTAGCTTTTTGTCTAAACTAGATTTAAAATTAAACTGTATGGAAGTTGGCTTTGATATAACTTTGTCAACTTGATCAGTTCAAAGTTCAAAGACAACTAAAGTAATTATTTTTAAAAAAATCCAATGATAAAACTAATTAAAAAAAAATAGCATTAAAAGAAAAAATAACAAAGAAATGTGATGCATCCCATTTCTTTTAGTATAGAGTAGAAAATGCCTAATACACGAGAAATAAAATGCATTTAATTTATTTTTTGTTAGAGAAAAAGGAAAAAAAGAAAAAGAAAAGGAGACACAACTTTACTAAAACCCTTTCTTTTTATGAACCCTAATAAAACCCTACCTTCCAAGTAAACAGAAGGTAACTTTTTCTTCTTTCCCATTAGAGATCGAGACCACAAATATGTCTCTCATGCGCTTCCAATGCCTTTATAAATCTAGAAACTCCATGATCACTTGTCATAACTAGCCAATACCCTCCACTTTCCTTTCCCAGTACAAAAACATATCAACTAATCATTCACGCCTCATTGGCAATCTCCTTTGTTTCCTCCTGTAACAAAGACACTTCCCTTCAAAACTTTTTTTTTTGAGCTATTATTGATAAGGAATGCCCTATGACTACCTATTTGTTTTCATTGCCTTCTTCATTTGCTGGTTTTGCTGCTTCATATCATAATGGCTTCTTGTGGTTTGGTAATTATCAAAATTTTCACCCCACCTTTTATCCTTAAATTTATTAGAAAACAAATGTGAGGAGAGGGAGCATGAAGGTTACACTTCTCACTTATATTATGTAAAGTGTTGTGGATTTATAATTGGATTAGAATGCACTAGCATTCAACACCTTATTTAAATCTGCGATATAATTGCAAAATCCAAGCTCTTCCTCCTCATGATGATAGTTGTGTAGATACTCATGTGGATTTATTTGTAGAAAAATTTAATCCTTGGCAACACAAAATTCTTAGCATTAGTGATTTTTAGAGGTGTAAAGGGGATACTTGTTGGAATTAATTTTAAAACCTACATCCAAAGTGTTCTTTTAGTTCTTCTAAGTGCATATATAAGAACTTTAGTTTGTAGTCAAGTAGCAAGGAGTTGCTTTAGGGTGCGAGGACATCACTTGTTTGAATCTTACCTCTTGCATTTCAACCCACACATAAGTATCGATCACTAATGGACTTCGAGTTGGCAAGCTCTCTTATGGTTTAGCTATTGGGAGTCGTTGTTCACATGTGAGTAGCATCTATGAGTATGTTCATATTATCAAAAACAAAAGTGTATATATAAGTACTTATTGAGTATCTATAATTATTCTTAAATGTGAATGAGAGTAGTCTTCCACCATACTTGATTTGTATATGGGCAATAGATCTAAGAGTGAGTAAATTGACAATACACTAAAGAGTGAGTGGATAAAGAAGTGACATCCAAATTAAAAAATAATAGAGATGCAAGTTATGGAGCCCAATAAAAGAATTGAGACAATGCTATATCAAAAGAGGTAGAAGAGACCTAAGAGAGAGGCTTAATACAAGTTTACAAGTCCTTGCATAAGAAAAAAAAAATTATGGTGCAAAGGAGATCACATGTAAAAAAAAAAGAGCAAGAACTTTATAAAGGAGCATAAAATAGTAAAGAAATCAAGATAAAACAAAAGACAATAATAACCTATTGGAGTGTTGGCCAAATACAATGGCCACTTGAAAATTCAAATCTTGACATAAAAAGTTTTTGCTAGAAAAATGTGACATCAATGATAGAGGAGGGGGAAAATGGCCAGATGCATGGGCTTGGGTTACTAATTTTCTTTTATAGGGCGTATGACTTATTGTCTGTTATTGATTTGTTTGAAAACAAATTAGCAAGCGATGTGTTGTTGACTTTGGCTATATTTCTGTGACGAGAGGTCATCAAAAATTCATGTCAAGGGTGCTCAACACCAAAAAATTTCATTTTTAACCATTTTCTAATATAAAAACACCTTAGAGATCTAAGTAAATCCATTTATGCCTTCAAATAACCTAAAAAAAGTCCAAAAATAAAAAATCAACCTGAAATCCAAAGATTCTCCAATAATAGATCTACCTTTTCAGGAAATTTGAAGATGAAAAACAACTTATTAGAACTCTTCTCATCAAATAGCACTCATAAATATTAAAATTAATAATTTTGGTGATCGAAATCGTTTTCAACATATATTTTCTCTCTACCATCGAAATCTGTTGTCTTTCTCTATCTTACCTTAAGTCATGGACTGGAAAATAAGGACAATGAAGTTATGTACCACAATTAAGTTTTTGAAATATTTAGGGACTAAAAAGTTATCATATAAAAAGTTAGAGGATTAAAGTGTACTTTTTGTCCAATTTTTAAAATCACCACTTGTTACCTCTTTGTTTTACACTTTAGTCCATTTTGTTTCAATTTTGTCTCTCTTTAATGTATTTTTATAAATTATCCATAAATTTGGGCATAAAAGAACTCAACTAAAGAGAAACAAAGATTGAGAATCGAATTAAGAAAAACAAATATAGGCACTATAGATTGCTATGGTGAAAACCCCACACCTTTTAAAGTTTCTTATTAGCTATTTGACTCACACTTCGTCGTGGGTTGAATATTTGTTTTCAATAAAAAAATTTGAATATACAGGTTTTTTCAATGCATTTTTTAACAAAAAATTATCAATTATAAATAAAAAATATTATATATGCATTTAATTAAATAAATCAAGAATTACTTTTACCAATAGGTGCAAAAAAAAATCATTAACAATAATAAAAAATAAAATTTAAAAAATCAAAAGATAAATGTAGATCAAGATAGTTGATCTCACAACATGTTTTTAGTTGTATTTAATTACCTTGCCTATTTAAATTAAATTTTTTATTTAATCAAACGATAATAGAAATAGACATATATACAAAAGTGATTAAATAAAATTAAATAAAAAAATAAATTATGTAAGGATGCATATATTATGAAAAATATTATCATTCCATGTGAAAATCAAGTAAAAACTAAATGATTTTAACCAAAAAAAAATAAATTAAAAAGTTAAGAGATAGATGTGGATGTAAATATTTGATCTTGAGACACAGGATTTAGAGTCGATTGTATCTAATAACATTGTTTATTGGAATCACGGTTTTATATTTAAACGGTCAGATCTAAAGTTATGGATCTTTAGAGTCAGTACTCGGGTTGTGTCGGTGATATCGGCCAACCATATATCGTCGTCGTGGAGTAGCAATTTCATGCTACTCCATGGAATATGCATAGAAAAATTATTTATTAAAATTAGGTAGGGATGTATGGAAATAATATCTCCTGAGATCAAAAAATATTTTTGGAAGAGTATTTGTAAGTAAAAATTATATAATATTTTAATAAAAAATCATAAGAATTTGTAAAAAATGAAAAAAAATCCAACATTAAAAAATAAAATTTTTTAAAAAACCCAAACACGTGGGTTTGGTATGGACGACCCAATATGTCTGAGTTTAGAGAAAGCCCGAGTCTGGCAAGCAATATATTATTCACTCCTTAATTTTTATATAAAAAAATAGACGAGGTATTATTGGTTGCCCAATTACAAGCGATTAGAAGGTTATCAAAAATTCACGCCAAGGGGTTTTTTTAAAAAAAATTGATTTTTAATAACCCAAAACATTTAGAACATACCTTGAGAAACCTTTTATTGAAAAACACCTTTCCTTGAAAAACACACCTTATTTTTTAATATTTTTCAAAATAAGTTAATTGGGAGGTAATATATCAAGCAAAAATGGTTATATGAGATATCATTATATACTTACATAAAAAAATTATATTTATTGATAGTTATTGTGTAAATCTCATGAATATAATAGAACATAGCAAACAAAACTAATTATTTTTCCCATCTTTATATGAATAAAAGAATATGTCAAACATATCAAATAATTTCTTTAGAAATTAAAAGAAAAAAAAATAAGTTAGAAAAATAAAATCATACATGACTTAATATTTTATTTTATAACACAGTATAAAATGATTTTGTTTAATAAAATTTATAGTTATTAAACTTTTTTTATATTCTATGTTAAAACTCCTTGATTTAAAACTTGACTAGGGTTGAGATTTAATTTTTTAAAAAAAACATTCATCTTTATATTTAATTTACTTGTAATTTTGTTGATTTAATTAAACCTAATAGATTTAATTTCAATAATTATTTTAATAAAAAAATAATTAACTTGTGTTAACATAATTACTCAATAACCTAATAATCCAATTTTTTTTAATCAAACCTCAAAATCGAATCTCACGATTATCACAAAAACACGCCAACGTTTTCCTCACATTTCGAATAATAATTTCTTGTTTTCTGTTATTTTTTTCTTAATTTACAAAATCACAAACAAGAAAAATCAAGTCTTTGTTTGTGTCTGTGTGTCGTATGTATCATCAATCTCTGTCTTATCTATAATCTCCCTCCCTATCTCAGCCTCTCAACTCTCCTTCCCACCTTCTCGTCATCAACAAATCCAAGAAAAACACTCCTTTACTAACTGATTCCAATTGGGTTTTTGATTTAGACCTATAATTTCAAAACCCAGTTGTCCGATTTTTACTGGGATCTCTTTTCCCTTTCCTTTCAGTCTTGTATGGGGGTTCAAGAACTATCATTTATCACTTTGGATTGATTTGGGTAAATCTCCAAGTTATTTCAGGCTCTAGATCATTTAGTTTTCTTGTTTAATAGTTGAAATTGTGAAGATAGCATCTTTTTGAGTTCTTGCAGGTAGAATGAAGGGTGTTAGAGATTGGGTTTTTGGTCAACTATTATCTAAGTCTTTGGCTTCAACTAGACCTTTGTCAGGCAGTGGCAGTTTCTTAAGCGAGGAGCCTGTTAATGAAGATTCTGATGACCCAGGTGCTTATTTTTGCTCCTTAGCTACTCTAGCTATGGAATTTGTTGTTTTACTGGTCACAGTTTTGTCTGTGTTTATATTATGGGTTTCAGTCGGCATTCAGTTCGATAATTACTTTTCTTATAAGGATCCTTGGCTTAATGGAGAAATGGTTTTTTCAATCAGGTACTAAAACTATGAGTGTTCTTGTTGAAATGAGAGGATTGCTTTGTGATATTAGATATTATTGTTAATTATTTTAGGGAATCCGGTGATATGAATTTCCTTGCGGAAATGAGAATTGTCCGAGGTTTTAGTTTGGCCCCGTTTCTTGTTTTAGGGTTCGAGGAGGGAGTTGTTTATAGCTCTACTAATCAAAGCAACTAACTTTTGGTTCTTGGGTTCTGATTCTATGGTTTGGAATGATATTTGGCTTGGTTTGGGTATCTGCATAAAAGGATCGTGAGTTCACTGCCATTGCAGTAGTTGATTCAGTGGTGGTGTTAAATCATCTGGAGCATCTGGTTTTAGTTACTGTAGTAATTTAGTGCTAAGTAATAAGCTATCTTGCTCCATACCAGTTTGAAAACATTTGTGTAGATTTTTACTTGTTTGTGCTTCTGAGCATGGCATCTTCTAACTGAAGTAATAAGCTATCTTGCTCCATACCAGTTTGAAAACATTTGTGTAGATTTTTACTTGTTTGTGCTTCTGAGCATGGCATCTTCTAACTGAAGTAGGGACAATAATTTTCATATCATATATTTTGTATGTTGGCAAGGCAAAAGAAATTGTTTAAATGTTGGGATCTGAGTTTCCATCTAGTTTGAAATTGTTTTATGTTTGCCATCGGACTTTAACTTTTATTTGATTTTTCTTTCTGCAAGAGTTTATTTGTTTGTCATTATTTGCAGCTCACATGGCCCGGTCAGAGTCTTCATCACCAACTTCTGATACTTCATGCTCTTCTAGCTGCAATCAAGAAACTGGGTCTCCCCAATCTCTGCAGCAAGTGGCTGAAGATTCTTGCCAATCTATTCATGGGGTTGAGGTAAAGAAAGGTGATCCATTGACCAAGATTGAGGATCTCCGAATCAACTTCTTCCGCCTTCTTCTAAGGTTTGGGCAGTCACATGACAATCTTCTGGTGGCAAAGGTTTTACATAGATTGCACCTAGCAGCTTCAATACGAGCAGAGGAAATGAATAGAGTTAAAGTTGATAGAGCTAGAGCTGTAGCAGCAGAACAAGAGGCATCTGGAATACCCGAATTGAACTCCTCTTTTAGAATACTCGTGTTGGGTAAAACAGGTGTTGGAAAGAGTGCAACAATAAATTCTGTATTTGATCAAACAAAGGCTCTGACTGATGCATTTCGACCAGCCACTATTCACATCAAAGAGGTTGTGGGGTCTATCAATGGGGTCAAAGTAACATTTATTGACACCCCTGGTTTTTTACCTTCATCCACAAGTAATTTGAGAAGAAATAGGAAGATTATGCTTTCTGTAAGGAAATTCATTAGGAAATCACCACCGGACATTGTTCTATTCTTTGAACGCCTGGACCTCATCAACATGGGTTACTGTGACTTCCCCCTTCTGAAGCTTATGACTGAAGTCTTTGGCAATGCCTTTTGGTTTAATACCATCCTTGTCATGACTCACGGTTCTGCAACTCCTGAAGGACCTAGTGGATTTCCTATTACCTATGAATCATATGTGACCCAATGTGCGGATTTGATGCAGCATTATATAAATCAGGCAGTATCCGACTCAAAACTTGAAAACCCGGTAGTTTTAGTGGAGAACGATCCTCGCTGTAAAAAGAACTTCATGGGGGAAAGTGTTCTTCCCAATGGACAAGTTTGGAAATCTCATTTCTTATTATTATGCATATGCACCAAAGTTCTTGGCGATGCTAATACCCTCTTGGATTTCAAAGGTAGCATTGAATTGGGGCCATTGATTACCCCCCGGGTGCCTTCTCTGCCTCATCTTCTCTCATCTCTTCTAAAGCATCGCTCTACAACAGATTCAACTGGAGTGGAACAGGATGCTGATGAGATTTTACTTTCAGATGCAGAGGAGGAAGATGACTACAATCAACTACCTCCAATCCGAATCCTGACAAAATCACAGTTTGAGAAGTTGACTAAATCCCAGAAAAAAGACTACCTTGACGAGCTGGATTACCGGGAAACACTATATTTGAAAAAACAATTAAAAGAAGAGTCTCAGAGGCGGAGGGAGAGGAGGCTTTCCGGAGAGGAAGATTGTGGAGTGGGGGATAATTCTGATCACCAGCAAGCCTCTCCTGAGGCTGTTTTGTTACCTGATATGGCAGTCCCTCCAAGTTTTGACTCAGATTGCACCATACACAGGTATCGCTGCCTTGTCACAAGTGACCAGTGGCTTGTGAGACCTGTTCTTGATCCTCAAGGATGGGACCACGACGTGGGCTTTGATGGTGTAAACTTGGAGACAGCTATAGAAATAAGAAGGAATGTGTATGCCTCAATCACAGGACAGATAAGCAAGGACAAGCAGGATTTCAGTATTCATTCCGAGTGTGCTGCAGCCTATGCAGATCCCAGGGGCCGAACTTATTCTGCAGCCCTTGATGTTCAGACTTTGTCTGGCAAAGGTGTGATCTATACAGTTCATAGCAACACAAAGCTGAGGAATCTGAAGCAAAATGTTATTGAATGTGGAGTTTCCTTGACATCCTATGATAACAAGTACTATGTTGGTGCCAAGCTTGAAGATACAATCTTGGTTGGGAAGCGACTCAAAGTTGTAGCGAATGCTGGCCAAATGAGGGGCCCTGAACAAGTGGCATATGGTGGGGGTTTAGAGGCCACGTTAAAAGGGGGAGACTACCCTGTGTGGGATGATAGAATCAGTCTGTCAATGTCAGCTCTCTCCTTTAAGAATGAGATGGTGTTGGGTGGAGGTTTTCAGTCTGAGTTTAGACCAATCCGAGGCATGAGAATGGCTGTTAATGCGAATTTGAATAGCCAGAACATGGGGCAAGTTAATATAAAGATTAGCAGCTCAGTGCACATTGAAATTGCTCTCGTTGCTGTTTTCTCAATTTTCAAGGCCATTTTGCGTAAGAAAGTGACTGAAAACAACAGCAGGGAACTATTGAAGATGGGATGAGTCTTTGTTGTCCTCTTCTTACCTTGATTTTCTTTGTTCGGCTATGGAACCATTGCCAGAAAGCTGTTTATTTACTTGACTAGTGCAAATCGTCCTTCCACATGAAGAAGTAGAGTGAAGAGCTAAGTTTTGCAGGGGCTGTTCAAAATTTTTTTTTTTCTGCCCCACAATTTTTTGATGAGTCTTTCAATGCGGCTAGATAGTGATATATTGTTTCCATGTTACGTGAATATACAACTGGTCCGCCAGCCGGGGGCGAGAGCTTTGTAACTAGTAAATTGTTTGTTATATTTGTTTAGGAAATTGGAAAATAAGTATGTACACTTTGATCCAGGGAATCCACTTAGAACAGGTAAACAAAATCGCTTTTGATGGTCCTACTTTCTGAGTGTCTTGGAATTGTTATTGTTGAACTATGTTTAGTGTTAACCTAATCGTGTTGCCCAATTAAAATTAACATGCAACGATTGCACAGTTGACTGCCTAAACTCTTCCAGAAAGAAATGCAAATTTCAACAATGAGATAAAACTTGGTCCACTAGAAATTGACCTCGCCCTTTAAAGTTGTGACGTGTGTCAATATTTTTCCTTGACAATGAGAGACGGACACTAGTATCTTCTTTAGTTGTGTCCAATCTGCAGTTGGTGAGGGGATCCACGTCAATTTTCCGTCCACCAATCCAAACGTTACGAAGTATTGAACTGTAATAGTCTCTGTTGGATTCATGCCACCTTTGGCTGCCAATTAGGCTGCATGTCAAGGTGGTTTCCCCTTGCCTTCTTTCCTTAGGCTCACAGTTCTCTGACTTCCTAAACTGTCATCGTGATGACTAGCATTCGGAGGTCCTTAAAAACCACAAGTACAAAGCATATCTATCAGCAGTCAGCAAACCAGCTAAGAAGATGGGCAGAAGCTCTTAAAAATAGCCAGGGATCATTCTGCAACTCTTTGAGATTATCTGACACCCTTAAATGAATAGTTTCAGACAAGCTTATGATCCCCACCAACCATGAATACTGGAAAAGATTGTCCTTTGTTTTGCAAATTCGTAGAGAATGTGGTGGCTAGTGGCTACCATCAAATAGAGCAGACAGTAGATACTGATAACAATCATAGATCCTGTGATTACTTTGTAACCATGAGTTCTATAAGATGGTAGTGGACAGTTCTCTGCTTTTATGCATCCAAGGAAAGGTGGTCTTGTCCAAACTCCAAATGCTAACGACTGCAGCTTTTGGGCATAGCCTGGCCACAATACGATGATGACATTCATGGGGTCTGGCACTTTAGTGTATGCCTTTATAGGTTGTATTTTGCAACTATCAACGTCTGTATTTGACAATATAAGCATCAAAGAATCTAGCTCAGCATGTAAACAGATGTTCAACTTTCTAAATCTGTTTTATTCGGAAGAAAAGAATAGCACAAAACTAAACTTACCTGCTGTATTATATTTTTTACTTTAAAATGACAGAAATTTATTTCAAGATTGTTTTTACAGTATCTTGTTCCAAAATCCCCACAGATTCCAGACATCCTCCAACAAATATCTTTGCAGTATCATTTATCAAAAAGTAAATTAACACACACAAATGGAAAGAGAAAATAGGAAAATATTTGAAACAAATACTAGTTTGATCAATGAAATTTCTTCATCGTCAGAAATGGGGAGAAGAAAAAGGTGATTTGACTCCCAATTCATGAAATCCAACATTCCAATATATTCAACAATTTCTTTACACCTTTGATGAATACATAGATGGACACAAGGTATGATTACAAACAAAATAATTTCTAACAAATCACCAAACCATGTCAAAATTAATTACCTTTCCAATTTCTTGCTAGTCCAAATTTGTTTATTACACAATTTCAAGGTGAAGAACCCCAAAGAACTTCAGCTATAACAGTAGCAGCCTCAGCATCAGAAACACAAGCTTCCCTTACTCTCTTCAATATCTCTTGCTTAAATGCCCTCTTCTCTCTTTGCCTTAACCCTTCTCCCACCTCTAATTGAACTGCAAATCTTGCCACACAACTTGCAAATGGATGACTCTCTAAAAACTTCTTCTCTCCTTTACCTCTCTCTTTCTCATCATCAAACATTCCCGTATCAATCAAATCCTCACCAAGTTCTGATCTTTGCAACTCCACTAGCTTCTTTATCAACCCTTCTCTAAGCATGGCTTCAATGGCCTCTTTTCGGCCGAAATAGCCAATTTCAAGAATGCAATCCATTGCTACAACTCTCCAATGCAAGTCTTTGTAGTCCAAGAAACTAATGATTTTTGGGATTTCACCATTAGACTCGATCTCGTCAACGAGTGGTGATTTTATTGACTTGATTAATGAACAGAGTACTTTCATCGATTCCCAAGAAGCCATTGAGACAAGAGCATGAATCAAAGGACCCATCAACACTTGACCAGCAAAAACATCCTTGTTAAATCTAATCAAAGCTGAAACAACAAAAGCACACTGTTCTCTTACCTTTTTTGAGCAATTGGGATTACATAAAACTCTTTCAAGTAAACAAAAAATCTTTGATTTAAGCACCAAGTCTTGTAACTCACGGTTAAACCCTTGTGAAAGTCGGTCCTCAAACTGACTCAACAAACTCACCAAATCATCTTCCTCAGTTTGCAACGGCTCGTTCAAACCTTTTATCAAACTCTCTATACTTTCACGATCAATCCAAGCTTGAATCTCCGACTCGATGGACCCAGCAACTCGGGAGATAGACTGAAGCAAGACTCTGCGAGTCACAAAACTTCTAAGGCCATGATCACAGCATTTCTGTAGAGTGTCAACAAAGGATTTGAGCTTAGTAAGGTGTTGAGAGAGAGTAGAGAGATATGGGTCTTTTGAGAGAATTGTATCCGACTCAGCCTCGAGCTCTAACAAAGCTTTAATGGCAGGTGAGTTGGACTCGATCAAGTTGGTGCTCGGGAGTGTTCGTAACTCATGGGAAGCTTGTTTAAGAGCTTCTAGGACTTTAAGGACTCGTGTAATCTCTTCTTTTGATGACGGGTCTTCCATCATTTCGGTGCTAGTTTTACTTCCAAGGAGAAAGATTGAATCTTCTTAGTATAATTTGAGAGAGAGAGAGAGAGACGTGAACGATTTGTATGTTAAGAGCTTCGAGTTTCTGAGAAAAAGAGCTTCAACGAACGGTCATAGGCTTCACAGAAGTTTAGGTGTGTATGCAGTGTGCCCTTCTGATTTATATATATATAATAAAATTATCTCTGCCATTTTATAATTTAGTTATTTTTATATTTGAAAAATTATATTTTATATTATAGACTAGACTATAGTGTAATTTAAGATATAAATTGTTAAGTGGCAACAAAGATTATAATATAAATTACAATTTTTTAAAATATGGAAGATAACTGTAAAAATAAAAAGAATTATAGAATTATTCAAGGTAGTTTTTCCTAGAGAAGAATTGATTGTTGGTTGAGAAAGAGAGATCCATAAAAAATCTGAGATGATAATTTTATTTGATATCATTCAATCTGTTTGAATCAAGTTTTTGTATGATTTAAATCATGTAAGGGTTCACATATTTTCATCATCTGAAACTGTTATTTTATAAATATAAATATAATTTTATACTTCAATCTAATATATGGGTTTTAATGTAATGTTTTCAGGGTTCATATAGAGATTTTACTTGTTTAGTTTAAATTTTTTAAAGAAATTGATTTTAAAATTAAAAAAAAAAACTGGATCAGATTAGGTACCTTGTCATACAAAGAATGTTCTGATTTGTTAATTTTGCCTTCCTCGGATATAAACAATTCGATAACGTTTAATAATTTGAGTTTTGTAGTTATTCATGTGATTTTTCTACTGTAAATATCGACTAGATTTTAACTCATTTAATGAAGTATATATATCTTATATTTAATACATTGGGTGTGCATGCACTTGTTAATTATTGCAGTAATTATTATTTTTTAAAATTATTTTTATTTAAAAATATATTAAAATAATATTTTTTTTATTTTTTTAAATTTATTTTTAATATCAATACATTAAA
The DNA here is from genome assembly GCA_018804465.1 of Populus tomentosa. Lineage (NCBI taxonomy): Eukaryota > Viridiplantae > Streptophyta > Magnoliopsida > Malpighiales > Salicaceae > Populus > Populus tomentosa. The sequence goes on from CM032003.1 coordinate 12,025,572, forward strand.
AAAAATTTTAAAAAAAAATTAAAAAATTAAAATACAAAAAAAAAATTATTATTTTTTTAAATACTCTTACATTGCAAAAACAATTAGAGTTATCCTTCGCATTTGGTTTTCAAACTAAGTAAGTTGACACCGAATTCAAGAAGATTTGAGAGTATACAAATGGCAAGTAGTCCTCAGCAAGCATATTGCCATTTGTTTTTTCGTCTATAATTGCATTTTAAAAATATATTTAATTTGAAAAAAATATTAAATTAATATTTTTTAATTATGTTAATGTATTTAATATATTTTTGAAATAAAAAAAAATATTTTTTAAAAAAAAAATACTATCACGGCACTATCAAGCACATGTCGTTTTGGTTTTTGCTATTTTCTCTTTTTAAAATTTAATGGGTCCAAATTAATTGCTGGCTTTCGATTACAAATTGAATTCTCGATCTGTCTTCCATTGCTTTATCTAATTAATGTATTTTTATTTTTATTTATGATTATGTGGGGTTTCAGTTTTGAGCACGGGTTATCATTTGTGTGGTGTCCTCCATGGATGGAAAAAAAACAAAACTCAAAAACCCCTTACATAATAAATTTATGTTGTTGGTATTGTTTGGAGCCTTGTTTTCTGTTTCAAATACAGCAAGATATGGCCCAGGAATGCATGCCAATTTTGAAACATATTTTTCATATTAGATCCGGGAATTAACCTGGAAAGATAGGTTGCCTAGTTATCGAGTGAACTCACGTGTTAATAGATTAACTAGAATTAATTCCAGTTAACAATTCATTAAAAATCAAATTAAATTAATCGAGTTTAACTAAGTCATTGTTGTATTTGATATTTTTCAAATCAATATGTTAAAACCAAATTTAATAATTATATTTTAATTTGACACTCTTTAGATTCAAAATGAATAAGATACATATGTTCTTAGAATATACTGAATTGATTTTAGAGTTTTGTTAAAAAATAGATAATCAATTTAAGTTAAACAACTTAATCAAAACGGTTAAGATAGTACTAACTAGATTTATTATCTTGAATGTTGTTAGGTATTGCGGTAATGTATGTTTTTTATTAACTATAAAGAAAAAATTATTTTGTTAGCAGTTGTGTATATAATTGTATTTTAAACTTTGATTTTATTGAAGCTAAAATATCTTATTTTTTATTAACAGGGATTTACTTCTTATTTATTAATTTAAACCAAATACATATTTTTTTAACCTGTTTTTTCTAAAATCATTACTAAAAATACTTTTTTACAATTCATATTTTTAATCGCAATAAAAAAAATTATTACTGACATAAATTTAAATTATGTTTGTTTTTGCAGTGCAATCATACTTTTAAAAAAAACTAATTTTTTTTCTTTAAATTATTTTTGTAGTGTTAGTAAAAATAAATTTTAAAAAATAATATATATATATATATATATATATATATTATTTTAAAGTATTTTCGAGTAAAAGATAATTTAAAAAATAATTTCAACCACAATCTAAACACGTTTTTATTTCATTAAACTTATTTAAAAGTATAATAATGGTTGTTTTTTAAAATATTTTTTATTTAAAAATATATCAAAATAATTTATTTTTTATCTTTTAAAATTTAATTTTAAATTCAGTATATTAAAAAAATAGAATTTAATTTAACATTAAAAAAATATCCTAGGTATATACAAAAGTTTTCACTTTTTCCATAAGAGTGATGAAATTCTTTGCATGGCCAAAACTGAATCCTTTGAGGGATTTGGTTTGATTTGATGTGTGAATCATCTTATCTAGTCCCCAGCCTGAGTGAAGACAGATTTTGACTGGTAGGTGCTGCATTTTATATGGGACTCGCAATATATATATATATATATATATATATATATATATATATATATATATATATATATATATATATATATTATCATGTTTAATTATATCAATTTCCAAAAGTGAAGCATTTAGCCAACTAGCATTACTAGTGTAGGCCGAGATGTTAAATCAAGGACTATTTCCTCGAGTTCATTATAGGCATGTTGTTACATTACATTATAACTATATCATATCATGAAATAATTATTATTTTTTCAGTGTAGTGCAAGACTCGGTGTCAATGTGGACTGATATAATAAATTTATGTTGGGTATTATTTGTAGCCTTGTTTTCTGTTTCCAATCCAGCAAGATGTGGCCTAGGAATGCATGCCAATTTTGAAACATGTTTTTCTTATTAGATTCGGGATTAAGCTGGAATAAGATTTAGTTTATTGAATTATATGATCAACTCCTTTATTATTAAATCAATTTAGATTGATCTGATTTAATTATTTTTATTTAAAATATCATTTTATTTTTTAAACTAAAAAATATTTTTAATGTTGATTTTTAGGTTTGTTTCAATCAGATAAATTACTAAAAATTCAATTAGATTATTTGAGTTTTAATGAGTTAATATTTTATCCAATTCAATAAAAAAAAACATGGTTTAAATTAGATTTTAGATTCAAATACTTGAAATTAACCCGTTTTAATAGAGTTTAATGATCATGTTTTAGTTGATTTTAGAGTTTTGTAAAAAATTGACACTCAAATTAAGTTGAATGGCTTAATTAAAACAGATGGAAGATTCATTACCGGGCAAAGTTGGACATACAATATGTAAGGTTTCAATATTTTCATAATATTAATGAGAGTTCGTTGCATTGCCATGACAAATATAATGGTTGATTGGTTATTATAAGATTGATTAGAGATAATTTGTTTTTTTCAACCTTTATAAACACAATACAATGACTAGTTAATTACCCTTAAGTGAAATTTATTTAACTGCAATCAAGGGTTTTTTTTTTTTTTCTTTAAATATAGTAAAATAATTAAATTATTTTTTAAAAAATAAAATTTTAACTGACATTCAAGGGCTTTTCCATGTTTTAAACATAGTTTTTTAGTTATAATTAATTTAATCGAGATAAATTTTGATTTTTTTTATAAATTTAAAATACTATTTAAAAAAGAAAATTGGTTTACACACGCCAGTGTATGGGATACATCTACGCTCTTCGGGTTGCTCGTGCAGTATTTTATGGTGGCCAAACATAAGCTTTTGCAACGATGTTTAAACCGTTTCGACAGCCTTTTCATTTCTATATAGAACATGTGCTAATGGACCACTGGTTGATGCCAACAACCTTTTCTTTTATTTCATATTTTCTTCCTCTTCCTTGGTTTTCATATTTGACCTTCTAAATTTTGAAAGCAAACCTTCAATTTATTTTTCCTTTGTACTTAGTCATTGTTATGTTGATTGTTGTTTGTTTTATTTAAAATAATTTGTAAAATTAGATTTTTTTTTTCTATTTAATGCTCCTTTGATTTTTTTACTTGTCAAGTTTGACCCTCATTATTTTGATTATTACTTTTTTTGGTTTGAATCCTTTTTTAATTGAATTTTTTTTTTTAATTTTATCCATCAATATTTGATTTTATTTTTATGTCAAATATGATTATTATTTTTTTTAATTATTATTTATTTTATTTTATATCAATTTTTTTTAATTCAATCACTAAACAATTACTTGATTGGGATTTTGTTAATTGTGAATTTGACTTTGTAATTTTTTTAAATTTGCTTTCTATGGAGTAACTCGATCTCATTATTTAAGTCACAAGTTTCAAAGGTTAATCTGAGTTAATATAAGTATTTTTTTTAATATAATTTTATCATTTAATATTAAGTTTGTCTAGAATTAGACTATATATATTTATAGGATTATTCATATCGTAAATGCTGAGTTGTGAGTCTAATAACCTAACCCAAATCAACTTAGACTATTTTTTTTATTCATTTTGTTATTTTATTATATTATTAAATTATATAATATAAGTTAATTACATAACATAAATTTGAAGTTTTGTTGTTTTAAAAACATCTTCCTAGCATCTTTTTGTTAGGTTAAAAAAATACAAATCTGGCCCGCCGAGTATCACTGTCACCAACCTGCACTTATCTAGTCTCCGAAGTGAATGAAGACAGATTTGACCGTTAGGAGCTATGTTTTATACGAGGGGCAACAGTGCAAGCTGCGCCGCCAGGCTAAGAATAGCCGGAAAACAGGCCTGCCAAGATTGATCAGGGCTACGAATGATCATCAACAATTGACAATTGTTTTGTCCGTCAAGTGAGTGCTAGGCTTGGTCTCACGTGTAAAAGAGAAAATTTGTCAAGTTTAATTATGTTAATTTCCAATCCAAAAGCCAAGCTCCAGCCAATTTGCCTTATGAGTGAAGGCAGGGTTGTTAAAGGGCATGTTTAGTAGTATTTGAAATTTTCAAAGTGTTTTTTTTTAAATAATAAATATATTTTTTTAAATATTTTATTTTAAATATTTGTATATTAAAACAAAATAAAAATAAAATTGAACCGTGATATAAAATAAAATTTAAATAAAAAACAAAAAGCTGAAAGATAACTTGCTTGAGCATTTTATTGACATATCATATTCTTTATTAAACTTATATTACAATTACAAAATAAAATTATTTTTTTGCTGGGCGAGAGAGATTATGGTATATTATACATTCAACATCGTGATATCTTAAGATTATGTTATAGCTTGTATTTGATATTATAATAATTTTTATAATCATTGTTTTAAAAAAACACTTATAGTTTTTAAAAAATATTTAGTTAAAGCTACGATGTGATTAATTTTTTATGCAAGATAAATAAAAAGTCCCTATAAATGAAAAAAATGGAAAACATGTTTTTTTTAAAGGAGTTAGTGCAAAAAACAAGAGCTATTTAGCTAATCAAATTTTTTTATCTATATTGTTGAGTAAACAACAAAAATTACCAAATCTTATATTGAAACTGAGTTGAGCTTCTTTTATATATATATATCTTGGGTGAGTTGAAAGTATTGAACTGTTTATTAGAGCACCTTCAATAGAGAAGCTAAATGGAAAGTCAAAAATAAAAAACTAATATTTTAGCTTTTCTTTGTTTGTTTTGCACACTCCAAGGGGGAAGCCAAACAAAATGCTAAAATGCCTTTTCTCTCCCACAAATACTATTCTTAGAGCATCTCCAATGGAAGATGCTATTTTAAAAAGGCAAATTGATAAAATAATATTTTGAATAGTATAAATATAGCTTTTTTTACCATGTTTATTCCAATGAAAAAAAGCCATTTGAAAAGCCAATTCTATTAGAGTAGAATAAAGAAGTGTTTAATATTTTTTTAATGATTTTGATGTTATTTTTTCCCATGGCTAGATTTAATTGACTTATTTTTTTGTTTGCCCCACTTGATTAGTTTTGACTCTTTTGAGAGATATGTAGGAATAGCATTTGTGGGAGAGAAAAGACATTTTAGCATTTTGTTTGGCTTTCCCCTTGGAGTGTGCAAAACAAGCAAAGAAAAGCCAAAAAATATTAGTTTTTTATTTTTGGCTATCCATTTAGCTTCTCCATTGGAACATATCTCTTCAAAGAGCCAAAACCAACAAAGTAGGGTCACTAAAAAAATAAACCAATTAAATATAGTCATGTGGAAAAAAAAATAACATCAAACTTATTAAAAAATAATAAAACATTTATTTTTTTCATTCCAATATAAATGGCTCTTCAAATAGTTTTTTTTTATTGAAATAAATATATATATAAAAAAATTATTTTTATACTATTCAAAATATTATTTTATAAATTTAACTTTTTAAAATAACATTTTATATTAAAGATGCTATTAGCTTTAATATCAATTGAAAAAGTAAAATGGAGTGAAGGCAAATTTTTTATTTTCAATTTAATTGTACACACTTTTATCGAGTTAGGAGTATGAAATTGGTTTGTTAAGCTTATAGGTAAAAACATGTTAAAATTAGTTCTTAAAGAGTCCAAAAAACCGTACAACTTTTCTACCACCTCGGATGATGACAGGAGACTGAACTAGCAGACAACATCATTTGGGGCAATTATTACTTGTTTGTCTCTTGGGAAAATAAGAATATCAGAAGGGAGGAAAAATATTTAGTCTCTCTCATGTGGAAAAATATTAAATTACTCATTACTCCTATCTATACCATTCTCTCTTGGGAAAATAAGAACCTCAGAACAAAATCAAATCCATCATGCTCAGGTTTCCATATCAATCTGAAATCCATGCAGTCTAGAGGAAAAACAGCCCGCAATGTGGAACCACAAAAGTTCTTGGAACCATTATATTATTTATATCTTAACAGAAGCAGATTTTGCAACCACCGATTTGATTAAAATAATTACTCTATGCCACTCCCGAAGTTTTTGGCAATAAATATAAAAATCAGCAAGAGCGATGTGGTCTCAAGATTGTACTATCCCATATTTGAGAATCAATCGGCAGCCTCAAACGGTTGGAAAAGCCCTCATTTTCAACCACAGTAGTTTTTTACATGAGGTGCCGCCGGAGCCCAATAATATATATTCAGGCTACAACAACCGGCACCATTCATATCTCCGTTCTTGTAATATAATCATCAGGCCTTGACACTACTAGACACGTCCAACGCATGAGACCAAACCACAAGGGAAAACATTAACATTAGAAAATCAGGGAGTTCAACAAAAAAATAAACCGTTCGAGGGAAAATTCTCCCACAGAGTAGCACAAGAAGCGTTGTGGGAGCAAGATAATAGCTTTGCCTCAGAGGTAGTGACAATCATGTATCATCATCATCTTCATATCTGATAATACGTGAATTATGATTGCATCACTGGCAGATCATTCATCTATGATATTCATCCAGGAAAGAAATAAGAAAGAAATTTTACTGAAACTGATGCGATACCATTTTGCAAAACAAAAGGCTGTTTAGAATGCAAGACATCCTACATACCATTACGAACAGCTACAAAAATCAAATCAATAAAACAAAGCAGTTTTCAAAAGAATGTCTTCCAAAACACAGCCGCAGCAATCCAAGGTCATGCATCGAAACCATCCATGCAGATAACATAACCACGTGAACGTTGTGGTCATAAGTTATTTGCATAAACAAGCCCAAATGCAGAAACATAGATAACCACCGCTGTCTATAGCATTTCTCCAACACTAAAATCAAACAATAATCCCCAAAAAACTGATTTTTGCATCAGAGAGATTCCCATTTAGACATAGTCAACATTCTCCAATTTCAATTGGAGTGGCTGATGTCCCTGTCTGTTTTATCATCATTTGCACAAAAACCAATTCAATTATATGTACAGAAAAAAACACTAAATTCACAGTTTTTAATCTATGAAAAATGCATCAGTGAGATTCCCATTTTAGACTTGGTCATCATCCTCCCTAAAAAAGGAGTAGCTGATGTCCCTGTCTATTTTATCATCATTTGCACAAAAACCAATTCAATTATATATTCAGAAAAAAACACTAAATTCACAGTTTTTAATCTATGAAAAACGCATCAGAGAGATTCCCATTTTAGACTTAGTCATCATCCTCCCTAAAAAAGGAGTAGCTGATGTCCCTGTCTATTTTATCATCACCTGCATTTTATCCATAGACAATTAAAACAGCAGAATTTAAATTAAAAAAATAATTAAACTAACAAAAAGAAAAGATCCTAAATAAATGCCTCAGATTAAAATTGTTTTCATAGATATTTAAATCTCGGAGTATATTTAATACCATCACAGGCAAAAGGGCGCTAGCAGAAGAAAATATACTCTACATGGACCGAAAACTTATCAAAAAATAAATAAATTCAGAAGAAGTAATAAGACGTTATATAGAAAGACCTGAGGAGGGAGCGGTGGCGATAGCTAAAGAAAGTGGAAGAGACGGCGGAGAGAACAGTGAGGGATTTGTACTCAACCCTAATTGCCACGAACGGCTAGAGAGTGAGGTTTATTATTGTGGTATTTATAATGTGTTGGTGAGAAATTGAAAGCTAGGGTTTTGGTTTTATTTATTTATTTTATTACTAGACTGGACAAAAAGACTGGTATTATACGATGTCGTCTCCGGCTTATTTTGATGACCTTCTTTCTCTTGGCGTTTCAAATTCTGGGCTTCAAGGCATTTACTTGATGGGCTGGCTTATGCTTTTCGTGAATGTTTTGAGGTGTTTTAGTGTTTGTATTTTAAAATATATTTTATTTAAAAATATTTTTAATATTAATATATTTAAATTATCTAAAACACTAAAAGAATATTAATTTAAAATAAAAAATATTTTAAAAAAACACTTTTAAAATATAAAAATTAACACAATTTGCTGTATTGAGAGTATTTATAGATTTCAATATAGTTCATCCCTCTGCTAATACGAAATATTTTTCTACCCTTTCTTTTACCACCGTATTATCTTATTGTATTTATATACAAAAGAAAAATATCTAATAACAATACTTCATCAGTTAAACAGTTAAAAGTTATCATTTTGCATTAAAAAAATTATTGTGATTTCATTAATGAATTCTTAATTCATTACGGCGTTAAATGACAGAATTGTTATTAAATAAAAACTTAATGTATATATTACAAAAAAAACCTTTTTTTGGTTTTATCATTTTATATTAAATTATTTGTTCTTTATCCTTTTGTTCCTTCTCTTATTGTTTCTTTATTTCACAATTTCAAAACCTATCCCATTACGATATAAAATCATTAAATTAAAACAAAAGAATTATGTATCTACGGATTAAAAAGTTTCAATTGCTATTAAATGACTAAACCAATTATCCAAAGTTTGCAGTAACTCTTTTTCATGATTTACGGTCATTTCAAATGTGTTCGAAATCACTTTTTAAAAACTTTATTTTTTTAAAAAAATTAATTTTTTATATTTTTAAAAATATAAAAATTATTTTTTAAAAAATTTAAAAAAAATATTTTAATATATTTTTAAATAAAAAATACTTTAAAAAATAACTACTATCATATTTTTAAATATCATATTAATATGTTAGGTTTGTTTAACATGTAATAGTAATGTGTTGATTAAATATCTTGAATTTATTATTTAAAGAATATAAAAAACTAATGACATTAATGACAAAACTATGGCCGGATTATAAATAATTTAGATGGAGTTGATGGATATTGGACTTGATGCCAAGAGGAAGATAATGACTGAAGTTATTATGAATCACACGTGGTCGTATTACAGACACAACCCAGTTACGGACCTGACAAGGAAAACAACAAATTATGGGCAGCCACGTGATCCTCTGCAGGTTACCACGTTTAGCATTCCCGTCTCCAAGACAATCAACAAGCCATACTACAAACTGAACTGTCTTTTCTCCCTATATAACAAGCTTTTTTTTGTTTAAAAAAACTACATCATCACTCACCCATCTCCACCACCCTCTCTGCTGATTTTCTAAGGTAAGCTTTCTTATAAATTCCATAGTTCAAACGATGATGACGATGAAACTTTTGGTCAAGTTGTTTATTTTCTCTTTGCTTTTTTGCAGACTTTCATGTGTTATTATGTGGGTCATGTGATATTTTATGTGTTATTATGTGGGTCGTGTTCATGTGATTGAGATATTGGCATTGATTCTGAGATGCAGGTATTGAACCAATTGTTAATGGAAAATATGGTTTTAGAATAGAATTACCAGTCTAACATGGATAGTAACATATTTTTGTTGATTTGCTGCTGTGGTTGATATTTGTCATTGATGATGTGATGCAGCTATTCAATTGCTATTGGCTGATTGATCAATAATCATGCCAAAGGTTGTCGAGACGCAGTCCATGTTGCTTCAAGTACTTATACTGGTGTTCTTCTTCCTCTCGGCCTCTGTCAAAAATGGAAATGCAGGGATAACGAGTACTTTCATCCGGTCAGAGTGGCCATCTAATGACATACCTCTTGACCATGAAGTATTTGCAGTCCCAAAGGGTCATAATGCACCACAACAAGTAAGCATTTTTACATTTGAATATCTCGTGCAAAAAAGATCTGTAGTGAGATTGCATATGGACATATGAATCTGCTCAATTATTTTGTATGTGTTGCCCAACTTTAATGCTAATAGATTTATCATGCAATTATGTGAATGAAAAAGGGGGGGAAATGGCGTTTCGGTGCATTTGCATATTCTAAGTGTCTTTCTTGCACCTTTAATATGGACGTCTTCTACACAGCAACTACAACAAATGAAGTAGAATTCAAGAGCAAGAATACTGATCGATGTGCTATGTTTTATGACATTACGTGGTTCATATACCTTGAAGTCTACTAAACTAAAAGTATGTTACCATCAAGCACACTTTTCGTTGAGAGTCCCTGGAATCATTTTGTTTAGATGATGATGGGGTGATGCATATCATCTACCATATATGTATATATCTGCATTTTGGTTCTTTTTATAGTTATTTGTTTGTCATTTAAACATATTTTCCTGAATTGCTTTAACCATAGGTGCACATAACCCAAGGTGATTACGATGGAAAGGCTGTAATTATCTCGTGGGTGACACCTGATGAACCAGGCAGCAGCAAAGTGCAATATGGTGTGTCAAAGAAGAACTATGATTTTACTGCAGAGGGGGCAGTGAGAAAATATACCTTTTACAATTATACGTCTGGCTACATTCATCAGTGCCTTGTTGATGGCCTTGAGGTAATTAATAATTTGAACCATGGAAGTAGGTGAATTCATGAATTGCTGAATAATTTTTGTCTTTTTCTCCGAGTAACATATAAATTGCTAATTGCAAGTGGATATTGTAGATTACTGTGTTAGAAATTACTTGAATAAATTCTGTTACCCTCTTATATCAATGACTTCAACAGATTCTGCGCTAGGCAGGGCTCGTTCATGTCGTAAATAGGTTCTATAGGCACTCTGGGCTTTGCTGCTATGTCAAACATATAAGAATGACTTTTGAGGAGTTAATATGGATCTAAGCATGCTCCGATTGAATTTTCCATGCTGAGTATGCCAATCGACACAGCACCAATTTGGAAATCTTTTTGGTTCACAACTGTCTAAGAAATAACTAGTTGAGTTTCTTTCTTGTTTCCAGTATGACACAAAGTACTATTACAAGATTGGCAGTGGAGATTCTTATCGAGAGTTCTGGTTTCAAACACCTCCACAGATCAATCCAGATACTCCTTACAAGTTTGGAATTATTGGTGAGTTGTTTCCTTCTGCACAGAGTTCCGGTTCAAAGTCTTACAAGCTGCTTTGAACTTTGATATGTACTGCTGGTTTTCATATGGATATAATTTGGCATCATAGATTTGATGGAGTCCTTGCTGCATATGCTTGAAATGTTTATGTTATATGAAGCATGATAATGGCTATTAAAACACAATTATATAATCAAGTTTCCAGAACTTAGATGAAATGGTTCTCCACCCTGAAAAAATATTCGCTATATCCGATGAGCAACCAAGGTATAGGGTTTCAGACAAAACTATGTCAGAATGTGTCTCAGATCATTCTTAGTATTTCAATTGAAACATGGCATATTATGAAAAAAATGATCATTATTTGAAATTTAATATCAGATAGGGCATGTCCATACCAGAGTAATGTTTTTCTAAAAAATCCAACTTCTCAATGGCATCCCTCTATCTAATATGGACCTTCTCTTTTTGCAGCATTGTTCATTATACCTGTTTTTGTCCTTTCTACCACCTAAAAGTTGATATACATAAGTTCTCTGTATGCATGCCATTGTCTTTAAATACCAAAAAATCTGCGATAAATTCTACTCCTCCTGTCTGGGCTTGGTGCCAGTGCCACCTCTATCTTCCACAAGTACTTTACCTTGGGGGTCTTGTTTTTTTTTTTCTCTTTACATGCATATATCTGAGTACCCTTAACATGTTTCTACCTATTCTTTTCTTATGAATTTCATTAATAAGTTACTCCTTTTCTATTCCAGGTGACTTGGGCCAGACATATAACTCCCTCTCGACACTTGAGCATTACATGCAGAGTGGAGCTCAAGCTGTCTTATTTGTTGGAGATCTTGCTTACGCTGATAGATACATGTACAATGATGTTGGTATACGGTGGGATACCTGGGGTCGTTTCGTTGAGAGAAGTGCAGCATATCAGCCATGGATGTGGTCTGTTGGAAATCATGAAATAGAATACATGCCTTACTTGGTAAAGTGTTCAGTCATTCATCATGTTGCATTGCTTTCTGTTCAGATGTCACCATCCAGTTTTTTAGTTTACTTTTTGGTGCTATGAGAACTTTTAGACTATCTTGAAATCTTGTTATGTGCTGTCAATTGCACTGGAAAAATTTGAATGCAGATACAGTATGCATCTGGGTCTTTTATATTCCTTCCTTTTTCATTGCTGCTATAGTGCCATTGATATTGTGATCCAATGAGACTTTTTAGTGATGCATGTCGAGCAATGTTGTCTAATGTATAAAAGAACTTGAATACTGAATTGGTAACATTAACTGTAAACACTCCTGGACCATTTACCGGCTACTGCTTCCCACTGTTCCCACAGTACCATTGTTCTCATTCTATTCCATAAGCATGGAATGTAGTCTCCAGGACACATGCAAAGTCTTCTTGTTCCTTTTTTCACTTTCTGTTAGTTATTTTTCCTTGTGTATATTTTTCCTATTCTTAGCAAAAGGATGTAAATCCCCATCTCCGTCCATACCTACATAAGATGATTTAATTAACTGTCCCATTGAACCAACCGTAACTGCTTTTTCCATGATTTTTCATTTTTTTTGTCCTTGTGAAATGAATTATTAATCAGTTGTAGATTTCTGTAAATTTATGGACAGATTGGCAAGACAAGACATGAGTTTCAGCTTGCGTTCCTTTTCCTTTGTTCTTCCATCTACTTCATACACGCAGCATGGCATGCTTATCAATATAGTTCCTATGTAGAAATCTCTTTATGTTAGCAGTTGAAGTTCTTGTTCTGTTCCTAATTATTTATAATCATAACATATGTGCAGGGAGAAGTTATTCCTTTCAAATCTTATCTTAACCGATACCCTACCCCTCATTTGGCCTCCAAAAGCAGCAGTCCTCTCTGGTATGCCATCAGACGTGCATCTGCTCATATAATTGTGCTGTCCAGCTATTCTCCTTTTGGTAACTTTTCATTCCCTTTTATACTTCCGTATAAATTCAGCAGTCATTCTATGATACGTGTAATACGGATCCATACCACAGTAGGCCAAGGAACCACATTCTATTGCTCTTCTATTTTGCAGCAGGGACTTCATTAATTTTCACTAGCATAATTCGCTATATAAAGAAATGAGAGTTTTCCATTCTCCCATCTCATAATTAACTACCTTAGACCCTTATATGATTGATAATAATAATAATAATAATAATAATAATGTCAGTACTATGTGAAAGGTTTTGACAAGGGTCTCTGACAAGCATGATTCTGGAAGTCTTAAATTTCTACTATCTGCTGGATTGGCAGCCAGTATCTCTTAAAAATTCCGTAGGAAATTATTTCAATAAGGTGAAAATATCATTTCTTTAGATTGTGGCCCACATCAAGAAAGCTTTAAGATTTTCATGTTAACCATAGGACATTCTCAGATTAGAGCATTCATGTGGTAAAAATTCCTGATGTTCAGTTTGCACATTAGGTGTTCGGCTTGTTTGTAAGGGTGTCCATCAGTATTGCACTCTTGTGGTAGTTCCCCTTGGCCTTGCTATAGGATACCACAATGCTGGGAGAGAAAAAACCAGCTACAATTTGTCCCGCAGACGTTAAAAATACGAGTCATCAAATTGTCTTATGCTGCAACTCTATTGGTCTCTTCCCAGCAGAGTCGTAATTCCTCAATCTGTCATGTGAGCAAGGTCTCCTACTGGGTTTTATAGTGTTTGTTGTGCTGCTCATGAAAAAAACATGAGGGCTATCAATATTTCCTGCAAGATATGAATTATCATTAAAGTGAATAATTTTGAGGGTATTAGTAGGAGTATCTGCAGCATTTTTTTTTCCTATTCATGATGTCAAACAGCATCATCTGGAATCGTGATAAGAGCTTTTCTGTCAACATATTGTTATCCTCTGTGGTTTTTAAAACTTGGTATATAAACATGTTCAAAATAGGAGCAACCTGAAGACTACCAACTGACATCATCAGTGCTTCCAGAAACATATCTTCCCTGTAAGATGTTTCCATTAAAAAAAATAACCATGTAAGAACCTCAGCAAGTACAAGTAGTTAGAACCAAAATGAAACATTAAACCCTGCGATGTCCAAGTATATAGCATTCTTGTTTAATGTCAGAGCTGTGTGATGAACAGTGAAATATACCCCTCAGTGGGAATGGCTCATAGAAGAACTTGAAAAGGTTGACAGGGAGAAGACACCTTGGCTCATTGTTCTCATGCACGTCCCAATCTACAACAGTAATGAAGCACACTTCATGGAAGGTGAAAGTATGCGGGCAGTCTTTGAGGAGTGGTTTGTTCATTACAAAGTTGATGTGATCTTTGCTGGCCATGTCCATGCTTATGAAAGATCAGTATGTTTCTTTCCTTCTATTTCTTTCCTTTTGCTCTGTAATATGGTTGCTAGTGTTTGTAAGTTAAGAGCTCAAAAAGAAAGAATTTTGCTTGGAGAATCTATTGTTATGAATTATTGCACTGGTTCAGTCAAAGCCAATTACTAAGTTTGAGTTGCCATCAACTTGAACAAATTGTGATTCCGAATCTCAGTACTTTTGATCATTTAGTCATGCTGATAAGTGCAGCATGTATATCATGCATTTTATTATACAATTTTATTTAATTGTTTTTCCAATTTTCAGTATCGAATCTCAAACATACACTACAATGTATCTGGTGGTGACTGCTATCCAGCAGCTGATGAATCTGCCCCTGTCTACATCACTGTCGGAGATGGAGGAAATCAAGAAGGTCTTGCGGAAAGGTAACTGAAGCTGCAAAACTGGAAATCTTCCCTTCTTTGTGGTGGGGGGGGGGGGGGGGGGGTGTTCTACATTCAGGGAAACTGCTGATGGTGGTCCTGAATAAATGTTGCATTCATCCTGCAGGTTTAGAGATCCACAACCAGATTACTCTGCTTTCAGAGAAGCCAGTTATGGGCACTCGACATTGGAGATAAAGAACAGGACACACGCACTCTACCATTGGAACCGCAATGATGATGGGAAAAAAGTGCCAACCGATGCATTTGTTTTGCACAATCAGTACTGGTAAGTATAATTTACCGCATTTTTTCATGTGGCCACAATGCGGCACCCATTGTGTTTTTGGTCGAAAAGGGCAAGTTTTCGGCTGCCAGAAAATCATATTGAAGCAATGCTCACGAAATTGTCATTTCCTGCAACACTGATATTCGTAGAAGGGGGCCAGGAAACCAAGGGCAGGACTAGGCGTCTGGTTGAGGGTGCCATTGCACCCCTAGACATTGAGAAATTTTAAGAGAAAATTGTTTTGGAATAGTTTTTAATTATTTCAATCAAGTTAAGGCTTACTTTATGGAAACCATATATTTTTGCACCCCAAGATTTCTTTTGCTAATGAACTCATATTCACAAAGGTTGTATTTGCACAGGGGAAGCAATCTGAGGAGGAGAAAATTGAAGAATCATCATTTGAGGAGTGTTGCTGGTTGGGTTTCAAGTTTCTGAAACTTTTTCAAGAAATTCAGAACTGTATTTTCAGATGGACTCGGCATGATTAATAAAAATACCTACAAAAATAAAGTGGCTTGTATTCTAGTCTCTTCTTGACGATGCTGCCGGCATTCTTACCGGAGATTCATTTTGATCCTGGTACCTGTAATGGTCTTTACAGAAAACCATGGATAATGCTTGTCCTGTAAGTGCTTGCAGTGTTCTGTCAACTGTAAGTGTGCAGGCTATGCTGTCATGGGTCTTTCTATCAAAAAATAAATAAAAAGGATAAATGGATTATATTAACATGAGCCTCCTGCTTAGTCCAGTCTATCATTGCACGAAACCTCAACAAGATTTTGATCTTGCAAGCATTGATAGTTACCATTAGATTCTTGAATTGTGCTGGGCTGTGGGTAGAATTTTTTTTATTTTTTAACGTAAAAATAAAATATGTAGACAGATATTATTATCATGTTTAGAGGGGAAAAAAATTCAATAATAAACTCAAAATTTAAGGTATATCATGTTATATTTTAAAACATTGAGATAGAAGAAAAAATGATGATATTTTGGCAATGTTACGAAAAGATTTATAATCTTACTTTATAACAAAGTAAAAATTAGATGGAATTTAATAAAATAATATTTAAAATATATTATAATTCTTCTAAGAATTAAAAAAAAAAAGATTAACTAACAAAATGTTGGAGGGTGAAACTAGAAAAAAAAATAAGAAAAAAATTTTAAAAATTAACTCATGTCAATTTGGTTAAAATTGACAAAAACATGATTAAAGACATGAGAATGAGATAACCTGACATAAAGCAAAAGAAAAAAAAAATTATCAACACCCATCTAACATAACATACTATGGAATAATGAAATTGAAAAAAAAATTAATTTTATATATATAAAAAAGGAATTGACTTGGAGCTTACTTGAATTAATTGGCCAAACTCGTTACCTAAATCATGGAACCATAATAACTAGTAAGAAAATTAGAAAAAAAAAAATTACAAATCTTAATCACTAACAAACACAATATAGAAGAACAAAAATGAAAGAAAAAAATTAATCAAATAATTAAAAGGACCTAAAAAACAACCCTAGCAAACCTAGATGAGCCAATCAACCCCGCAACTCGGGTCATGTGAATGAAATAAATTAATAAAGGAAAAATAAAAAAATTATGAACCTCAATTTTCAAACAAACCAAATGTCAAATAACAAAACTTGAGTTTTTTTTTTTAAAAAAAAAACCCAAGCCAACCCAAGCTAACTTGCTGAAATCGTAACCTTGATTATGAAATTAGAATAACACTATAGATCAAAAAAAAAAAAAAAGAATCACAATCTAATTTCAAATTAGCCCAATATTAAAGGTTGAAATTGAAAAAAAATATTAATTTAAAAACAATAATACAAAAAATTCAACAAAAGTTAACCCAAGTCAATCTTTTAAACTCATGACCCAATACATGAGGCCAAGATTAACCCATAAAAGACAAACCAGAAAAATCATAAAACTCAATCCTCAATAAACCAAATGTTGAAAAATAAAGTTGAGAAAAAAAAATTCAATTAAAAAATAGGCCCTAAAGCAAAACAAATTGTAATAAAAATAATAAAAATCAAAATTAAAAAAAATATATAAAATGATAGTACACCTTGCAACTTTGGATAGTTTAGCAAGAAAGACCGAGAATATAAAAGAAAAAAAAGGGAAAAGAAGAAAGAAAGGGCTGCTAAAGCCTCATCACCGCCTACTGATTGACATTGCTGTTTTGATGGAATGAACTCACTTAGCCACTTCCAATGCCACCAAGAAAGGCGACACTTACACTTGAGGGTTTAGCTGCTGTGGTCAATCGTGTGACTTGTTCCGCTCCCGTCCCGGATTCGACCCTCTATGTGTACGCCTGTCACCCCCGCGGTGCCTTACATGCTCACTGGACTTGCAGGATGTTCAGTGAGCCCGGGAATTAGTTGTGGTGCGCGCAAGCTGGCCCGGACACCCCGGGTTACCAAAAAAAAAAAAAAAAGCGACACTTGACCATCACAAAAAGCCACATACTCTACTAAAGCGACAACTTCCTTCACAAGCACCAACAAATTTTCTATTACCATTTACCCCACCTTATTTGTTTTAGTTTGAAATTTGGCCCCTTTACACTCAATTATTTTAGATTAATAACATTTAATTTTATTTTGTTAAATCGAGCATCAACCACACACCAAATTTTTTTCTTGACATCATAAGATTCTAATATCTATGAAATAAAAAAAATTATCATGTTCAATTCCAAATAAACTCGATATGAATGGATTAAATTAAAGAAAATAAAAACTAAAAAACTAAAATAAATTACAAACCTTTTTCAAGCCTGTCCAATTCAGTCCCTAATTGTAACAAGAAAAATAAGCTCAACATATTTGATCATTATTTAAATTTGTTCTATATAATATAATTGTTTTAAATTAATAAAATTTAATGTAATTTTATTAAACTAAACATCAATCAAGTTTCCTAACACTACTAGATGGGCAAAGTAAATCGCAAAACATATTCTAAAATAATCAAAACATTAAATGAACAAATAAAAAAAAATCTAGGAACCAAATTAAAGAAATACCAAGGGCCAAATATTTTTTTTGAATAAAAACGTAATTGTATTATATAATATAATTGTATTTGTAATTGTAACGAGTCATTATCCAAAAACGTAAAGTAAAACAAAATAACAACTGACTACAGTAGCTCATGCATAAATGGAAAGATAATTCCTTACCTTGATTCACAGAAAGCCACCAAATCATGCCTTATCTCCCTCGTACGGAAGTTTGACTCATTTGGATTGTGCAACCAAATACATATTAGGAATATTTGCATGAGAAATCTTATTTAATGAAACAAAATCTTTTAAGCTTCGTCATCATTCAAGCCCCTTTTCTCAATTGATACATTGTAATAACCACACAACGTGATTCTTTCCATCCATGAAAAGATACTGCATCGACTCAAGACTCAATAAAAAGAGGAAGATTTTCACCATCTTTATGCCAAACCAAACTTAAACTTGATCTTTCTTGAGTTCTCAATGGAATCAAGTGGTACGGAGAAGTCTCCCTCCGAGGGCTCTAGCATATCTGCAACCTCGGAGGGAACCCCGCGTGGAGATGGTGGTGATCTTGATCAAACAAAGATGGACAGTACGAAGAAGATGAAGGAGAAAGCTGCCAGAGGATCCGAACCAGCACTCCTTCCTGAATCAAGTGCTCGAGTTTTGCTGGATTTGAAGCTTTGTAGTGACAACTCAATCCGCGGATCGAAGCAATTCAATCTATTTAGCCCCATGAGTGTTGGTTCTTCTCTTGCAAAAGAGTCCATTAATGAGACCTCGAGGCAAACCGAGTCTAGGGTTTTCTCGTGCAACTTTTGCAAGAGAGAGTTCTCCACATCCCAAGCCTTAGGAGGGCACCAGAACGCACACAAACAGGAGCGGGCGCTAGCCAAGAGGCGTCGGGAGATGGATGCGAGTGCTTTAGGACACTTGCCATATTACCCTTATTCAAGCCTTTCAACAAACCCCTATTATGGATCTTTAAATAGGGCGCTCGGAGTACGGATGGATTCCTTCATTCACAGGACATCGCCATATTCATGGACATCCCCCGGAGGGCATCGCTATGGCGCCCATAGCGGCTGGCCCAGGCAAACTTTGATGAACACACAGCCTTCCATTGATAGGCTAAGGACAGAGAGCTTGAATGCTTTTTGTGGTGGATTTGGAATTTCTACTTCCTCATCTTCTCCAAGGTTTGATGACAATGGCATAGTTCGCAGCAGTTTTGGTGCTTCTCCATCATCAAACAGTGTTGCTGCGATCAGAAAGCCTCCCGGTACTGATCATATCCAGCAAATTAACCCTCCAGAACGTGATCAAACAGATGAATCCGGACTTGATTTGTCTCTCAAGCTCTAGCAAATTAATATTGTTTATTAGAATACCACCACAAATGCTTAGTTAATATTTTCATTTGCATCTTAATCTTGTTTACAATTTATAAATGTCAATGCAACTTTTTTTTCGTTTTTGATATATATGGCCTTGTGAAACTTGATGTATGGGATCTTACTATGTGAAGGTCGTCTTTATAATCTTTCCCAACTTGTTTTTTAAGCATTTTTTTTGTTTTTGCCTTTTCTTTTTAGTGAGTTATACGGGCAAGCAATTCCAGAGTATTTAAGGAGTAATTATTCATAATTACTTCATAGATCAATCACACAAGAAAGAGAAAAAATCACATCCGGATTCATTAAAAGCGATGATACTATTTATCATACATCCTCTGATATCAATCTTTTGTGATGGATATTTGCTCAAAAAAGTTTCCAATTCAAAAACTCATATATTAGTTGGCAGGTTTTTGAAAATTTTACATGGACAAGTGATGTTAATTAATGAAATGATCAATTGGGGAAGGTTAAATATGGGGTTTTGAGGTGTGAAGCATTGATGGGATTTGATGGCTTAATTGAGTAAAGAATACAAAGGTTCCATAATGATACTGAAGAGGGCTGGCACCAACTCTTAATTCAAGTATTAACCCAACAGAAAATTAATAAGAAAAAAAAAAAGCCCTGCTAAAGAAAAATAGTAGAAGATAACACAAAAGCAAGGAAATCAGATAGGTAGTTGCCAGGGATTTGGTGGATTAACATGCCATTTTAGAGCCATAAATTCAGGTTCCTTCCTATTCTTCTTCAGAAACCTCTGATAATAATATCTCTTACGTGAATGATGCTATATATGAACCAAACAATTTCATACTCAGCGTTAACATGCTTCACATCAACATTATTATACTCGACTCGACAAATAACTCGGAAAAAAATTTAAGTTATAGATTGGATAAATTAACAGAGATTAATTTAAAATATAGTTCAGATTTAAGATTTTTTAAACAAATTAAAATGATTTTAATTTAAATTTTTAAGGCAAATTAAGTTTTAACTGAATTAATTGGATCGCGGGTTGATCTGTCAAGTTAAAAAAATCAATTATTATCCAATTTAAATTAAAATTTAATTTGAAACATGTTTTTAATTAACAGGTCATTGAATTAATTAACTCATTTGATCGTATTGAGTTTAATAACACTATTTTATATATCCTTTTAAAATCATCATCGGGCTAACTTTTGAGCAATATTGATTCAAAGTCATTAAATTCCTAATATTAATTAGGCAAGATATTTGCCCATTCATTAAAATGCTTATCTCACAGATTCGCTTTGAATTCTGATCCTAGATCATAATACACCTTAAAGAATATGTACTTGAATATTTATGTTATAGGTGATCTCTATGAGTTATATGAGTTAGATACACAAAAAGTATACATGGGCGGCTCTAGGATACAATCAGGAAGGGAGTGCCAAAAGAAAAATCATTAGGAAACATTTAGAAATAAAATAAAATGGTAATGGATAGAGTAGTAATTAAATTTTGGGATATATATAATAGTCGAAATAGATATAAATTGAAAGATTTAGCATTAATATGAAAACTTCATCAAATTTTGGGGAATGCCAAGTATGATGTGGCAAGCTTCATTAACTATTATATATGTACATATCCCGAAAGATTTTTGAAATATATTATATTTTAAAGTTTATATACATGTATGTATAAGTAAAGTATTTCTTTTTAATATATATAGATATGTAGTCTGCAGAGAATAAACGGAAGACGATATTGTGTATTTTTTAATGAGGTTCTTAATTAATGTGTGATTCGTTTAATTATTAGTGAAATTAGAAGCATGCATGATTGTCTCAAACATGTGATTACTTAATAGAATCTCATGGTTATTCGAATTTTTAAGAAAATATTTTTAGAGAACAACTGAATTAATGTGTGATTCATTGAATATATTTAAAATATATTTGACAACAATTAAGTGAACGGAGAGGTTTTAATTTTCAAAGAAGGGACTTTATTGGCACTCTATTTTTGATGTTAAGACTCTAAAGATATTTAAAAACAAGTTAATATTTGTCGAAGTATTAAATTGATTCCATAGTAATCTTCTTATGCCACCTTTTTCTCTTTGCGATGAAATGATTTATAAGATTTTTTATCATTTCTTTTGACAGATTTTAATAATATTAAAACAAATTCTTTTAACAAAAAATGATTCATAAAATTTTATTCATATTTATATTATTGATTTTTTTATCACATCATATACAATTAAAAATAAAATTTTAAAATAATAGGATTTATAAATATTATATAACACTAATGCTGATATGCATTATTATCCTAAACGTGAGCAGGGTCTGAATAAGATTTCTTTGTTTACATATATGCACATTATTTACTCGCTCATGATATATAAAGAGACGTTATTTGAAAAATACACTAATTAGATACCATGATTCAGAAATATCATAATAATAATAATAATAATAGACGAATTCACCTCAAACTTGTTGAGTAAAGAAGACATTTTAACTTAAAAAACTGGAATGTTGATTTGTTTTAATTGATATTGGTTAGGGCCGGGTTTAATTGTTATGGTTTTGAATTTGGATTTGGAAAAGAAGTGAGGCCCGGTTTTGGAATTCAAAGCCCAAGAAGTGGGCAAGTTCTTGCTGGAAGCCCTAGCTAGTGCCGAGTTTTGTAAATTCTAGGAACAAATTTTAATTATGGAAAACAATCCCTAGTGCCCCATCTTCGTAAGAAATAACAGGAAAAGCTCAATCACATTGTTTTAATGAAGTAAAAAAGCACATTTTTTTTAAGAATTTATTATCCAATATATTATTTACATAATGGGAATGAAAACATGAATTTCTCCTAAGAACATTCTTTACATACTTAGGTTATTGACATGGGTTAACATTATTAAATTTAAGGGTTTTCTTTTTTTGTTAAGTAATTATTACATCCATGGTTGGCAAGTCAATATGATGCAATTTTGTTGTCCTCTTGCTCTACTTACTCCCAAAGAACATGGCGTTATTTACCTTTTTCGTAGCAATTTGTTTTTTTTCCTCCTAATTATACAGCCATGGTCTTTAATTAATATATACTCTTTGGCTTAAGAATATTTATTCTTATTTTTTTTCTAATAATTTACTACGAAATAGGATTTGTTTTCCATTCTTGAAAAGATACTGGATTTATTCAAGACTCAATAAAAAGATGGTCGATCTTTCTTTTATATTGTCAATGGACTCGATCGTTCCAGAATGGTGCCCCTCCAAGGCTTCTAGCATATCAGCAGCTGCCTCCGGAGGAGAACCACGTAAAGATTGTGGTGATCATGATCAAAATATGAAAATGAAAGAGAGAGTTGATAGAGGATCCGAACCACCACCCTTTCCTAAATCGAGTGCTTGTGGTTTGCTCGATTTGAAACCTCACGGTGACGATCCGATCCGCCGGTCGAAGCTAGAATTCAATCTCTTCAGCCCCATTAATGTTGGTTCTTCTCATGCAAAAGAGTCCATGGATGAGGCCTCGAAGCAAAGTACCGAGCCTAGGGTTTTCTCATGCAGCTTTTGCCGGAGAGAGTTCTCCACATCCCAGGCCCTAGGAGGTCACCAAAACGCACACAAACAGGAGCGTGCACTAGCCAAGAAGAGTGAAGGGTCGGACGTTGGTGCAACTCTTGGGCAATTTCCATACAATCCCTATTCAAGCCTTCCAACAAACCAGTATTATGGATCTTTTAATAGGTTGGTTGGGGTGCGGATGGATTCCTTGATCCACAAGAAACAGCCCTATCCATGGAGCTCCTTCGGAGGGTATCGGAATGGGCATGGTGGGTGGTCTAGGCAAGTTATGGTGAGTACACAGCCTTCAGTTGATAGGCTAAGGGCAGAGAGTTCGAAGGCTTTTAGTGGCGTCGCGTTTGGGAATTTTTCTTCTCCTTCTTCTTCTTCTTCAAGGTTTGAGGATCACAATGGCTTATTTAGGAACCCTTGTGCTTCTCCCTCGTCAAATATTGCCTTCAATATGCCACCCAGTACTGATCATCTCCAGCGACCAAACAGGCCTCCAAAAAGTGACCAAACAGATGGATCGGGACTTGATTTGTCTCTCAAGCTCTAGCAATATTTGTTTATTAGAATATTACATTCATATTTTAGCAGTATTTAATTAGTTTTATGCATGCTTTTAATTCACATTAAAAACACATACTTAATTATTGATATTGTTTAGTCCCGTTTTCAATTTATGTATGTTAATGAACTTCCTCTTCTTCTTCTTTTTTCCATTGTCACACAAATATTAAAAAAAATTAGTCTCTTCATTAATATTCTCTCTTGTAAAAAATGACTTTCGAATTTTTTTTTTCTATGGTATATTCTCGAGTCATCATGAAATTAAATGGTATTAATTTCTCTCAATTCCCTTAATTAGATTTCAACAATCACCTTTGGAGGGAGAATACTGATCATGCTAATAAACTTTGTATTTGATATATATATATATATATATATATATATATATATATATATATATATATTTCTTTCGTACATCTAAAGCAATAAGAGACATATTGAACCATGCAATGAGCTTGTAGTTTAGTGATACCATTACATAAATAGGAGGGATAAGGTTTCATGCATACATGAGTCCCACCTTTATAAATTCATGACTAATATAAAATGAAAATTATATGTGAAAAATCATAAACTTCATGCATGTTTGAAATTGGGGTGCATGATGTTTTATAAAAATATATTTTATTTAAAAATATATTAAAATATTTTTTTTTATTTTTTTTATTTTTAGCATCAGTATATCAAAATTATTAATAAAAATACTAAAACAACACAAATTTGATGTTTTAGAACATAAACTCACTTTTAAAAAATATCTAAAAACAAAAATTATTATATTTTCAAATATGTTCTTCAAGATATAGATATAATGAAAATAGATCGAGTTAGCCAGATGTTGGCGCAATACTTTTTATAAATTGCATGACTAATCTATATATGCACTTCAGAAAAAATAATGACAAAATTCATAAATATAGTTTTTCTATCTAGATTTAATAGTCTAGGATAATGTATATAATAACATTAGTAGGCCCTCACAAACTTAGAATCTCTTTATTATTTTGCAATTCAATACACATATTGGTGGAATTTGATGAGTCATAAATGGGAAGTGATTGCTGGGAAGTTGACTAAATGTGCAAATACATGGAAATAAAGTAGCTGGTTGCTTAAAAAGGGTGCATGGCCATTGAAAAGGTTGCTGATAAGCCCATAGAGATCTTGGTATTTTCAAGATTATGATGGGCTGGAAGGTGCAGGAGACCAGGCTTGCGTAGGTTGAGTAGCTGTAAAACAAGTCTTTTTTGTGGATTTAGGAGACCCCCGATACGTAATTTAGCACTGATGATGGAGAAAAAAAGTCATAAAATATCATGTTGATTTGCAAAAAGCATAACTTAAAAGAGGAAGAAAATGTTTTCTTATCAAGGAGCCCCTCCCTTACCTTGAAGTTAAGTGTTGTTTACATGGCCTTGAAAATACATATAGATGTGTTTATGCGAAGATAGGAAATGTACTTGTTGTATATAGTTTTTAACTACTTACAGTCAAAGGCATAGAGTGACAACAATTCACTATAAATGCCGTCTTAGTTCTAGGTTTTGTACGAGTATAGAATGATCAATGTACTTCATGTATAGTTTTTGACTACTTATAGTTAAAGGTCTAGGGTGACAACAAATCATCTGAAAATCTAGAGAATAGAATGATCAAAATTTTATGGAGTTCTAATTTCATGTTAAATAGATCTAGAATTGTTTATGATTTATACAAAATTATCTGAAGATCAAATTTTTTTTTTTTTTTACTTTGAATAATTGCTTTATGTCTAAGTTGTCGTATATTATAAATCGTCTAAATGTCTAGCCTCTAATAATAATCTACACGAACCACTGGCGAAAAATTCCCTAAACTCTTTTAAGAGAGGGATTTTTAAGTTTTTGAATGCTAACTCTTTTTTTTTTTTGTGTTTTTTCAAATATTTTGTGTATTGTACTATTTACTATGTACTTCACAAAAATAAAAAAATATAGCATTCTATTTATAAAAAAACTTAAAATCTCTATAAATAACAAAATATTAATTTTTCCATTGAATAATATTACATATATTATTTCAATATAATTTTAGAAATTTATTCAATTAAATATCTACTTGATTTTTATAAATTTAGAATTGTAATTCCCTATATAAGATATACTTTAGTCTTCAATTTCTAAAATGCATTTATAATCAAGTCATACTTGATTAATCATCACATTTTAATTTTTAATCAATGATTTTTATGTGTGTGACCCATTAGATTTTCTAATAAGTTAGTTCAAAAATAAATCACAATTCTAAATAAAACAGGATTAAAAAAATTTAAAAAAAAATATTTTATTATAAATTCAATAATTGATTAATTTATATTTGAAGATCAAATATAATATCTAACAACTTTTCATTATCCTTCAAATATTAAAAAAATAATAAGTAGTTTGATTTAATCTTCAGTGTCCAGATGTAGTTATTATTTGTTCATTAACAATGTTTTGATTTAGACATTATAGTATAGAATGTATTTAGTATGTTAAGTCATGTTTATTCTCAACAACATAATCATTGATTATTTAAAAAAAATTTCAAATCTCATTCCACCTTATAAAAATTTATAATTAATATTATTTAAGAACAAGTGAAATATTTTTTTTTAATTCATCTAGATTAATGAATCCCCTATTTATTACTTAAAAATATTAGTATATTTAATATTATACTTAATATCTACTCATTTGTTACTTTCGATTAGATTGTGTAGCAATATCAAAATATAACAATTTTTATAAAATAACTTAATAATTTCAAATCCAATAATCATTTACACAATTATTACGTGAGCCTTTACATGTACACATGTAATTTCTCTATGTAAAATTCTTATGCATGTCAATTCGGTGCTTATGTCATCTAACAAGTACTTCCATACCTCCATATTAGTTATAGATATTCCACAATACCTCAACTTACAAAAACAACAGTTTTATTTTATAAATATAAAATCATAATATATATATATATATATATATTAACAACTTCAATTAATATTCAGTCATAATAAAACATTAACCAATAACATTTTGAAAACTACATTAATTCAATAAAAATCTCATAATTATTACTTTATAATTTTTTTAAAGCATTTTTATTTCAAAAACTTTATCTTTATTCACTAATCAAATATTAACAAATATTAAATAAATATTAAAAATAAATAAATCTTTATTGATAAATTAAATATATTTACATTAAGATAATACCAACTAATTCACTACAGTACATATAAACTAACACTGCCTCTTTCCAAAGTTCTCGCCGGCTGCAACTCGGCAGGTTAATTCAAGAATCACGATAAATATGCTGTGGCGTCCACTTGAGGTGTAAATTTAATCTTCCAGATTTAGCCTCATCAAGTTGGAAGCACTCTTTGTATTCCCCTTCCAATATGACCCTGGTCAAAGTTAGGATGCATCTTCCCATATAATCCTGAATAAATATAAAATTAAGAACAAAAACTCTGTCAATACTCATCACAGCGACACAAGGTCAGCAAACGGGGGCATGCACAGTGCAGTAGCCTCTAAATCCATCAAAGTAACTAGATCTTAAGTTATTTATCAGGATTCCCTTCTTTTAAAAGTGAAAATGCCAAGCACCAAAGATCCTGACAGGAAAAATGCGCACAAGCACCACCATCAGCAAAGGAGGGCATGCACAGTGCAGTAGCCTCTAAATCCATCAAAGTAACTAGATCTTAAGTTATTTATCAGGATTCCCTTCTTTTAAAAGTGAAAATGCCAAGCACCAAAGATCCTGACAGGAAAAATGCGCACAAGCACCACCATCGCACTCCCATACTGAGATATGCACATAGTTGTGGCGATTAATGGAGGACATGGACAAGGGACTCAGATAAGCATCCAGTTCGGAAGTCAGTTCCACCACAATTTACAAAGATATTAATTTTGTAGTACGATGTGCAAGCAGTAAACAGCGAGCATTTTGATGATTGCTCCAAAAAACATAAATAATAGTGGAATTGATGAAAGCTTTCTAATTTCAATAGCATTGACAATAAGAGCAGCTTTACTTACTCTCAAACAAACCCACAAATTTTCTTATTAAAATGTTCTTTCAGGTCATCATAGCACCAGCCTGTGGGGATAATTGCGAGAATGCAATTGAACCACAGAACTATGGGATAACAATGTTCACACCTATACCATCATGTAACCAATGAATGATAAACTTGAAAAATACAGCAAAAGTTTTTTTTTTTTTTACCTTCCCGAATGTGTCATGATCCCAAACTTCGATAATAAGCATATCATGCAATCCATCCTCAACAACAAAGTCAAAAGTTTGATTCCAAACAGGATTCAAGCAGTTGTTCACGACCTGCACAAGGAAATCAAAATGAAGCAAAATTATGCTCTGCAGCTAGAAAGAATCACAGTACTACTGAAGATTTTAAGAAGCCAAGAGCATGAGGCAGAAATGCAAAGATAGATTAAACCCCCTTCTTCAAGGATCTCATTCACCGTAAGAAATGCACAAGGAACAGAAATAACTAGAAGTGAAAAGGGCAAGATTAATGAAGAAATCACAAGTGATATAGCATTTAAAAATATAACTTAAAAAGTTTCATGGTTTGGCATGAAACCTTACCCTCGTTTTGTTTCTCATCTCTGATTTCTTCATTGTTAGTGTAATGAAGGGGTCAGCCTTACCCATCAAATCCACCATTGGCAAGTCTTCTGCAGAAATGACAGTGACAGAGAGAACTCCTCTAACAATAACCTCTCTTCTCTTTTGTGTGACTTCATTTTCATTTCCATTTCCAATAATTCCCGTACCATTTTCCCCGCTTTTAAGTACCTTCTCCAAAGAGGTCATTGAGAAGTCAGAGGAAAAAGGGTTGACAAGGCCATTCTCCACGCCAAAAGGACAGTACAAAAGCTCCAGGTGCACCTAAAATCATACAATAGTTGAAACAACCATAGAATTGTGAGAGTCCCTCATGGTTCCAAGGAGATAAAAGATCTCTCTGACTTTTCACGATAAAGTATTTCTAAGAGGAGGTAACAAGTGTTCCTACCTGCCCCCTGTTTTTATTATCTCGTTGAACCTCCAAATCCTTGACCAGCTTCAACCACACATCCTTCACTTTACCAGGCTCAAGCTCGCTTAGCTTTACTTGGGCACATCCAAGAAGCTCAGATGTCTGTAGCCCCTCATCATCATAAACTTTTACCACCAAGTGTTGTGTGGATGCATCTTCGACAACAAATTCAAAGTGTTCGTTCCATATTGGATTTAGATCATTGCTCTACAGGGGAAAATATCTCAAATCAGGTTATGCAACAAAAAATCCGCCCAAGAGGAAAAGGTTATCTTAAATTACACTACCAAAGAGTGTTAGGACACTCACGATTATTTTGCTGGTTTTTGTTTTGTCAGGTAAAGGGCGTATGTATAACTTTGCAAAGGGATCCGATTTCCCAATGAGGTCTTTATTTGTCAAATTCTTTGCCTGCACAAGCTTCACCTCCAATATTCCCACGGGCTTTAACTCCAAGTCCCTGCACAATAACATTATTAGTTACTTCAATGAAATGCTAAAAAGAAAACAGTAGCAACCAATAACCACCACTAGACCCTGCCCCATCTCCCATGGTCCCATCCTAGCAGGTTGAGAGGAGAAAAGGCACCACCAATGATGCCATCACCCCTTATGAGCAGTCCTATGGTCCCACCCTCTCTCTAGCTATTTGAAAAGAAAAACTGAACCACCAACAATGCCATCACCACTTCTGGGCAGCTGAACCATGTATTCAAATAGAAAGAGACTGTCAACAGACATTTGAGTCCACCACTCAGTGAGTGTGCAAGGAGATCAACAGTACATTTATTGTACTCGGTGATCCCAGAAGCAACTGTTACTTGCATTTTTTTGGAAATATGCCTGCCCTGTATAGAAATATTGGACCACGGCCACCTCGCACAACTCCATGTTTGCTTGGGAACACATGTCAAGTTGAGCAGACATATAAGCAGCCTGTCTGAAGAGTGCGTGATAATGGTATGCAAACAGAGTGTGGCCCTCAAAAGGTTGCAAGATCTAAAGAATGGCATGTCTAACATCCATATTGGGAATAATTGCAGGAAATCATTCTGTAACACTTCTTCCAAGTTATCATGTGATATCAGAATCCTGTTAAACTCTTTCAATGAAGTGAAAAGGTGTGAGTGAGGGAGATCTCCAGTATACAAATTTGGTCCAAGACCTTAAAAGCCAATCCATTAAGTATTTTTTGGGCGATGAGCCCATGGTGTTACACTTGATCATTCAAGTTACCCAAATGCTTTTCTACAATCATGGAATGAATATTGAGAGACCAGCAATCATTGACACTGGTTTTTATAAGGAAAAAAAAATGAAAAGTGCAACAAAAGTTCTGGTTTCTATCTCTTTCCATGTACTGATATACCTGTAATCCCCAGGCAAAATTGGAACAACTTTCCGAACAGGCCAGGTGATAGAATCTTCAACAGCATTCCGTATTGTCTCCTGTATGAGTAAACATGCAGCTTTATTATACTTGAATCATGTTGTCACATAAATCTGGAAAGTAAAGCTCTATTGTTTTTCAAGAAAAAGAATATTTACCCCGCCATCCTCCACAAGCACCATATACATGCAATCAAGTATTTGCTTATGACTGAACATATAAAACACCCTTGTAATAAGAAAAAAACAACATGCTTCGCCCATGATCTACAATTTAACTACTTGAAATAATCTAGTCTCTCACAACACAGCCTAAGTCTAAAATCTTCAAAGGCCAACAGAATATTTCATTATGCAATCACAATGATTGATCCCAAATTGCAGCGATAATGGCTTTTGATCAACTTCAATTCAAGAACTTGTGAATTGTCACAGCACTTTGTCCTTAAAAATCCAATTTGTAATTCAAATGGAGCTTCAAGTCTTTGGTATCAAATCATTCACAAAGCCATGAAGATCATGTACCTTTTCACAAACCTAAACTAGGAACTCGTAAACTTTAATCTCCTCGACAGAATCCACCAGGATATCAACAGACAGACTAAACATCTTAAGTCCATCATTAAGACAATAATATAAATGTCAATGAGACTGGAAACTTTTAATCCAGCGTTGAATTAAATGCATCAATTAGAATTAAATAAGAGAATTGTTGTACTTTCATTTTGTACAAAAAGAGTAGTCTCCATGGTGGCCAGGTTAAAATTTAAGAAGTGTGTGAAGTTGACAACCAAAATTATCAATATGGGAAAAGAAGTTAATTTCCAATCCATGTAATTCAAAAGAAGTCATGCTAATTGATAGAGCCAAACAATATTTTCACATGATGAAATCAGGGAAGATGACAATGGGTTCTTTTATCATATGATGAAATGAAGGAGGCCAACAATGGGTTGTACAAACCTGAATAGCATCATCAAGTCCAGGAATTGCAGAGATGTCACCGCCAACAACTTTAAGTGTAAAATCCATTTTTTTCTGCAAGGCAAAACCATGTACACTAAAAACTTATGCTTCCTCAGTGTATTCATGCACAAGCTCGTGATCGTGTGTGAGAAAGTGAGACCTAAAGAACACAGTAGCACAGTTAACTATTTAGTCTAAATTCACTTCTTTGTAGTCAAATAGATCAGATTGAAGCTTTGGAACAGACCACCTATGATTTGGACAGCATGATGCTACCATTCCCATTCAAATGACACTTCAAATTCCCAGTCCCATAAAAATGTCTTATATATATATATTCATCAAAAGATAGAAGAAATGGAAGAAAGAAGATTTCAAAAGCATATGACTGAAAAATGGATGTTGGTTGATCTGAAGGGAACAACATAGAATTGACCGCATGTCTGCATGTGCTGCTATGTTGGTGGGTATTGCAATCCAAATATGTTAGTAGATACTAAGATAGTCGCATACGAAGGACCATTGGTAATTCGACCAGATAACTTATTTGAATAACATGCGAGTAAAATATTCTATTAATTTGCTGGATAAACGCTTGCTCGTACTAGAACAACACATGCTTGTCTATGTCTGCAACTTCATCTAGCAACACCCCTCAAATACACACAAAGAACACCCCCCCCCACCCCTCTTTGTGTAAATTCATATACATATCCTTTTCAAATCTTAGAAATTCTAACTCTTGAGAATAGATACAGCACCTTTTGTCTCAAAGAATAACAAATAGCTCCAAAGCAGGGGAACTCAGGAACTAGTGGCTTAAAGATCAACCTGAAAACCCCAGTAAATCCGATATCTTTCACCTGAATACAAAAGATCAGAAAAAGGGAAAAGAAAAATAAAATAAGAGGAAACTAAACAGAGAGGGCAAAGCATGGAGTGGTGACAAGCTGCACTGAATGTCATGTTACAGGATACAAAAATAAATTCTTGAACGAATAGAAAAACTCGTCATATTAACACAATAAGACATACGACTGATACATGTGCATGCCTGGTGGGAAGGTCCTAACATTCTACATTTGACCAGAAGAAGAAATCTGGAAGCATAATAAAAGATGTAGTCAGCCAGGAAACCTTTCAAGTTTCCAGTGATTACACGAGATATAATATATTGAAAGAAGCATATTTTTGCTATAATTTTGTAGAATTTTCAGAAGATTCATGCAAGAAAAATTGCTTGGAGCAGGAAAACAATTAGAGGTTCATCTTTATTTTTCACCTTCCAGTTTCCAGAACGTTTATTTAGATCATTTAATATTATTAATGAAGTCTTCTAATGCAATGCAGATTAGGACAGTATCAAGTTTTGGAGACAACCATACCTACAGTTGCATTAGGGGGGCAAGTCCCATCCTGATTACAACATTCAGCAAAAATTTCGATTGCTAAGTTGTAACAAAACCAATGTGAAAAGACAGTAGCTTGGATAGGTATATGGTTCAGCAGGTAAAGCAGAGTTTCAACAGCACGAGTATAGAGATTATGTCAAAATTAAGGATAAAGATTCCATATTCTCTGCTAGCTTGCCTTTAACGGGTTTACATGGTGATATTCTGAATTTTTGTTATTGTTTTACCTGTACTGGCAAAGAAACGCCAAATCTAGTCTTAATACCAAGTATTATACTTGGATTCCCATCCCAGTTCATTTCCAACTCCATAGTGATGCCACTGCCTCCATCTTCAATGATAGAAACTCCTAAAAATAACATTCATTTAGGATTGCCAGTTTGTACCGTGGAAAATATTGTACCAAACGATTAAAATGCACAGAAAACAGAATTCTACATCTGACCATAACTAAAATATTACTGTTAGATAGGTTGACCTTGATGATGTAGAAAGCAAACATGAGAGAGAGAGAGAGAGTATCAAAGTCTTTTCCATTATTAGTGAGCCTACCTTAATTTTAACTTAATACTTCTATATATAATGTTAAGATATTTTCTGGTTCTTTGCTTGGAGCCCAAGTGGCTCTATTTGTTTAAATATCAAAGGGATCTTTGGTAATTTCATGTTAGATATGCATTACCTGTAACAATTACAATGCACAGAAAACCAATATCATAAATAATGGCATCCCAGTTGCAAAATAAAAAATTTATAACCAAAATCTAACAACGTTGCATACAATGAAACAAAACCAACCTGTAAATTGGGGCGCAACAGTACCAAGAGTAAATTTTGAAAATTTGAGAGATGACAATATAACCGGTCTATATTGCTCAAGCACAGGCTCCACTGAAGCTTTTATCAGCCCAGAAGCTGCCTACACACACCAAATTATAGAGACACTAATTCACTTTCTCGCAACCAATTGACAATGACCCTTTATTTCTAATAACTAGATAGTCAAATGCTATAATAACCTAGAAGAAAAGTGAAACCCCATGGTAGCAAAATACCTGATCAACATATGGCCAGATCTTTGTAAGATGTTGATTAAGCCAATCCAACTGAAGAAATAAAAAAAGCAATAGAAATCAAATAAGTAACATCGTTAACACATACATAACATATACAGAGACCAAAGATGGAAGAGTAGGAGCAAGCGAGAGCTTAACTTCTGGCGCTGAGAGAAGACAACCCAAGAAGGGTAGAACTCAGCTGGCAAGATCTTTCTTGAATCATCCACTGTCATTCTTGCAAAAGCAGCTATAGTAGTTGCCTGAAATTAATATTAAAGAAGAACCCGGAAACAGAAAAACATACAAAGAATCAAAAAACACATAACGAAACAACTTAACAAAAACCCAGAAACACAAACACAACAAAAAATCAAACTTTACAACTTCTTAGCCAAAACCCAGAAACCAAAAACACAAAGAGATGCAAACTTTATTGTCAAAACAACATGATTAACATCAAAGCAAGACAGATAGCTACTTACAAGCTCAGACCGAAGCTTGGATCTTGCGTTTTCAGACTTAACAAATCCAACAATCAAAGCTAATCCGACAGCAAGACCGAAAATTAAGCCAACAAAAAAGGACATTCTGTGTTCTTGGATCAGTACACGCTACACGGTGAAAAAGAAAGAGCGTAGTAGTGTGTGTGAATGATAACAGAAGAAGAGAGAAGTTCCCTTTCCTCTTTGTGTGCTTCGAGTTTCTGAGGCTAGAAAGTGTTTGCTTACTGTTTCTTTCCGTTGGTTTTTCTCGCCGTTTGGTACTGTGGGTATTGCTGTAGTTGCTTTCGATTTGTTTTTTCATTTAAAATATATTGAATTAATATTTTTTTATTTTTTACATTAAAATAATCTAAAAATATTTTTAAAAAAAGAAAATAATTTTTTTATTTTTTTTATTAATTTTTTACATTAAAAAATATTAAAAAAATAATAATTTAAAAAAAAAAAAAAAAAAGTTTTGTGTCCGTGGAAATCAAACTTTTTAGTTTTAGGTTTTTTTAGTTTTTTTTATTTTTACTGGTGTTTTTTTCCTGCTTTTTAAGATGCAAGAAAGTAAGTGAAAAGTCGTTTGCCGACATAAATCCGACCTTTTCTCTTTATGTATTTTGTTTTGGTCTTTTTAGGACTGCGAGATTGAGATATTTTATTGGATGCTTGTGATTTCTTTCCTTTGATAATGCTTCATTGATAAGATGGCAAATCGCTAGACTGTTGGTTTTATAGGTGATAGCCACTAATTTGACTTATTTATCATCTTATTTTTCAATGTATTTATTTTTATCATTCAACCTGTTTTTTAAATATTTTTTATCTAAAAATTATCAAATTCATATTTTTTAGATATTTTATAATATTTTTAATGTATTGATATTAAAATTTTTAAAAATATCTAACAAAATTCAGATTATCATCGTATTAGCACTCCGTCTCAAAGTTTAAATTGTGGATTTTTTTAGATTAATCTAAATTTACTTTAAAATATTTATAAAAAAAAAACTAAAAAAATCATTTTAAGAAAAAAAAAATTAAAAAAAAAATATTATTGGAGTTGAAGTAATTTTATCTTACTTGAGTTTGATTGAGTCACCATCCATTCCAATTCAAAATAAACATCTGTACTTGATTTTGAGTTTGACAAGAAGAAGTTAAAGGAGGAAAATACAATGCAATTCGATTTATGTACCATTCGTGAAATGATGTTTTTCTTCTTTTAAAAAAGATTAATTGTTTTTGTGTTTGAATGTTTTGATATTTTTACATGGTATATTTAGTTATTAAAAAATTATTTGAAAATATAATTGTATTTTCTATCTTAAGCATAATAAAATTATTTAATTTCCTTCTTAATCAAAACTAGTAAAAAAAAATATAGATATCCTTTTTATTTAATCATGTACAATAAATTAACAAGTATACCTTTAAGATAATAAATAAATTAATAATAGGTTTAGGTTTGGTATTTTTTTATGATTTTTTTGTAATTACCGAGGTAATAAAGGATATTTTTATCTTTTAGTATTAATTAAATATTAATTAATTTAAAAATGATATTAGAACGTGCACCACACGCACCAACATAAAAGAGGTGCTCCCACATTTTAAATAGCACGTGCAATGCTTCTCAGTGAAAAAAAAATATTATTTCATTGTATCATTAGATACGCCACCACATCTTTTTTTCTCATGATGCAGTGTGTGTCGATGATGGTGGATAGTTTAACACCGGTTAACCTTTTTTTCACCTTTTTTTCTCTCTCTCTTACCCAAGAAAATATAGGTTAGTTTTCTTTGTTTTTTATATTTCAACTTTAGTCTTGTTAGTTCTTTGATCATTTTGTTTGTTTTCAATATAATTTTTTAATTTTAATTTGTCTCATATAATTTTTTTTTTCAATTTCATCTTTTTTTTTTAATTTCTAATTTTTTTCTTTGGCTCTTTTATAAAAGATTTGATGGTTTTCAATTCATCCTTTAATCCAAGTTTATGATGTATTATGTTTTCTAATTTGGTCCGTGTTCTTTTGAATTTTTTTTTATTTTTTTGTTATTTGTTTTAATTTAACCCTCCAATCAAAAATTTGTTCTTGCCCTCTAATTTATTTTTTATTTTGATTTTAACCTTCATTCTTTTATTTGTGATTTTTTAAAAGATTTTTTTGTTTAATTTTTTTTCTATTTCATTCTTCAACATTTGATTTGTTAGATATTAAACTTTTAATTTTTTTTATATATGGTGCTTTTGATCTAATTATCAGGGTCACAAGCCTAAAAAGTTAATACAGGTCAAAGTCTTCTTTTATTTTTTGGCTTATTTATTTTATTTTTTCATTAAAATTTTGTTTTTTTTAAAAAAATAGCTTTGTGGTTTTTTTTTAATTTCTTTTTTATTAAGTTATCTCAATCTTTTATCATAGACCACGGGTTGACTTATCCCTTACTATCCAAGTTGTATGTCTATCAAAATACATCTAAATTTTTTATTTTCCAAGTTATCTTGATCTTTTTTAAAAAATAAAAAAAATATATGTTCATTATTATTGTCTAAAGGTTTTATCATATGACTAAAATAAAACCAATTTATTAAATATGACTAGGGCTATAACCTAAGATATTTTTTTTTTTAAAAAATAATACTTGCAAGACCTAAATATAGTCTTTTATGCAAAAAAATACAAACTCACGGCATAATGCGGGCTCATGTTTGGTATATTCTATATTGCATTAAAAATGATATGAAAAACACAATAGAATATTGATGCATTGTTTTTTCAATGGAAAAGTTTCAATCATAATACTAAAGAGTTTATGTCTAATTCCCTCCAATTTAAGCATTGAAAGGAAAGTTTTAGGGAAAGCTCAAATGAGCCCTAATGCATTGCCTAATTGTCAATTGACGAAACAAAACTTTATATTAGCTAGGTTCCTAATGCTTCCAATATTTTCCAATTAGGTCCTTTTTCTACTCTTACTACTTTTTCTATCAGCTATTCCTAACAAATGATGTTGTTTTATCGCATAAACCAGGCAATCAGACCGAGAACATCAACTTTGACATATGGGCTCAATTGAGAAATATTTAAAATGTTGGGGACCTAATTAATAGAATTTATCATTTTGGTACTCAAATTATAATGGATATTTAAATTAGTAATTAATATCAAGTTTCCCCGAAACGATTCAAACTGGTTCATGTTCAAGATTTCTCTCGTCTAAAATAACACCAAGGGATAAGACTAAACAATGGCATTCAAGCCTTCTCCAATGTAATGGATTTCGACTCAAGTAGTTACTGGTTCTTTTTTTCTTTTTTTCGAGCATTTTTTTTCATTTAATTAACTGTAAAAATATCTTCAAATTAATTTATGCGAATGATTAAAGGGCACCTAACCTTGATAGCAGTTCTCCCCCCCGTAGGGAATTTGATGATGACCAGCAGTGATTAAAGAAGAACAAGAGAATGATTTCGCCCACCAAAGAAAATCTTTGATCAATCATGCGATCCTTCACTTGCAGGAAAAAAAAAAGGCTCATATTTAGAGATATAATCATACAACTTGTGATCATTTTATCACGAATTAGGTTGGTTGGTAGGCTGATAGTCCATAGTGTTTATACTATAAATTGAAGGTCAATTTTGAGCAGTTTTCTACATCATCATGGTAACCTATTTGAAAGTATGATTGTTTGTGATATAATTCTGAAGTCTTATTCAGGATTAAAACCGAGCTGGATTGAAGAAAAAACAGAAAAAAAAAAATCCAACTGACCCGCTGCAAACTCTTTGACTTTTGATATTTTTAAAAAAATTTGACATATGCCTTAGATCAGGCCTGCCACTGGGTCTTAAAACTATAAGTTGTGGTTGTTTTTCAAAATATTTTTTACTTGAAAATACATCAAGATAATATATTTTTTTATTTTTAAAAAATTATTTTTGATACCAGTACATTAAAATAATCTAAAAGCACAAAAAAATATTAATTTGAAGTAAATAAAAAATAAAATTTTTTAATTTTTTTAAAAAATATTTTTAAAACGTAAAAACAAATAATATGGTGCCACCAATTATATTTTTCATTTTATTTAGCGTTAAAAAACAATTTTATTTTTATTTTTTGTTCACATAATGGTTATACATACTTATAAGACTCGATAAACATACACATCAGTAACAATTTTTTGTCTAGATGGTTTTTGATGAAGCTTGGGAAAACTTCAATGGACCTGGATTCTTTTCTCGGATAAAAATAGATTTGATAATGGGTGTTATTTGCAAAATAATATTTTTATACTTTAATCATTTTAGGGTTTTTATTTTATGAAAATACAGTGTAAGAAAAATAGATAGAAAGATTAATGAAGTGTTTTTCTTTTTTCTTTTTAGTGCTATATTCTATTTTATAGCATGCCATGTCACATGATAGGTTGTCCATGTCACATGTAGCTTACACCGTTGTCCGTTGCGACTTACGTAGATAACAAGCCTTGAAAGAAATTTGAAGTAGCTCACCATGAAAGTTGACAGTTTTATTTACATTGAAGTTTCCATCGTGATAGCTCTAGCAGTTACATAGTGGGTTTGATTTTTATATAGTTTTTATAATGGTATGGTAAATTTTTTATTGAGGTTTATATATAATAAATATATATAATATTTGGTAATTATATGATTGTGGTTGCTTTTTAAAATACTATTTATTTTGAAATATATTAAAATAATATATTTTTATTTTTTAAAAATTATTTTTGATATCAACGCATCAAAATAATCTAAAAACATCAAGAAAATATTAATTAATTAAAAAAAAATTATTAATTTTTTTTAAAATCACTTTTAAAACACAAAATTAAACAATATTTTATAAAACTCAATTAAAAAAACATATAAAAACTATTTTATAAAAACTACATTTTAAATTTAATTTTTTAATAGATTTTACAATATAAA
The DNA here is from genome assembly GCA_018804465.1 of Populus tomentosa. Taxonomy (NCBI): domain Eukaryota; kingdom Viridiplantae; phylum Streptophyta; class Magnoliopsida; order Malpighiales; family Salicaceae; genus Populus; species Populus tomentosa. Next base: position 12,064,692 of record CM032003.1, read on the forward strand.
ATATAATTTTTCAATTACCAAACACCTTATTATATATCTTACACCGAAAGCACAAAAATCAATGCAAAACAAACGCACCCATAGTTTATACAACTCGACATTCATTATTGCAGCTTAAAAAAACATGAGAGTCGACATGGACAATAATAAAAAAAAGAGAGAAAAAAGAAAAAGAAAAGATGTGATTCGATTGGGCCGAGAATGTGGCCTATTCATGCTACTTTTGTAGCTTGGCTGTGTCAGTATGAATTATTTTTATTGGTACCATCAATTTTTTTTTATATAAAAAAAGCCTTGTCAATATACAAAACTTCTAGAAGCACTTGCAAGGAAAAAAATGTGTTGTTATGAATACAAGACCTTTATTATTGTTTTTCGTTAGAACATACAATGAATTGTGTCAATATTTAACCTGGAAAACGTCTTTAATCATTAGGTTTGGGGTTAATTATTTTTATTAAAATAATATTAATTTATTCTTTATAAAAAGTTCATACAGCTAACTGATTAGATTTGATCCGATTAGCCAAAACACTAAAAATAAAACAAATACATTTTATTGAATTAATATTTTTTTCAGTTTTACTTGAAATCCAATATGAATCTTCAAATTATAAATTAGTCCGAGCATGCCTCTCACCTTTTGGGAACTGTGGAGCTAATTTTCGTTGCAATTGATTTATTTAAAAAAAAAACATTTTTCTTATTTTTTTTTGGATCAAATTCTTTAAAAATAATATTAACAAGATATTTACTTTCCAACCATCCTAAACTTATAAAGTAACAAGAGTGAATTTTAACGCAATATATTATATTTATTTATTTTGAAGATTTTTTTTTTCAAGAATATTTATGGCGCACTTTACTGGAATTTTTAGTTCTGATAGCTCTAAAAATTATAAGAATTTTAATGAAAAATAAATAAAGATTGATGTAACGCAAAGAATTTTTATAAATATATGCTGGGCTGAGTTGTAATTCCAGTTTGGCCCATAGTCTAGTTGAAAGTATGGCCCGTTTTGTTTAACTTCAAATGTTCTTAAGTCCAATATTGAGGCCCATATGGACCAACCAGCCCTGTTCTTAAACAACTCAGGACGTTAGGAGAAGGGGAGCCGGAGAAAGCACGTGCCTTTTTTTTTTTTTGTCACCACAATCTAATAGTATAATAAGAGAAGCTAATCCAAGATTTTAAATAATCTATCATCTTCTGATTTTTTTTTTATTCAATTTAGACTTGATAAATTAACTTAAAAAATTTATGTTTCAGAACTTAACTCAAATTAAATTTTAAATTAAACCAAAACAAAATATTAAATTGGTAAAAACTAATTGATATAACGGTGTTTTTTTTTTTTTACTCTTTTGACTTAGTTAACTAGATCCAAATCTAGCAAGTTCAATTCCCATAATTTTTTTATTTTTAAAAGAACAAAATCATATGCATACCATTTTAATAAAACCAATTAATATAGATTGACTCGATAATCTATAAATGTAAATATTTTTCATGTCAATTTCCAAAATGCTCAAACAACTATGAATTTACAAGGATCAAATCCAATTTTTTAAAGGAATTCTAAAAAAAAAAACTTGTTATAAGGCAAACCTTGTTTAACTCTTGTTACAGTTTAAAGTTTTCAAAATCAATCTTATCATTTAAAAAAAAAATTCACTGTGATCATTTGCTGTTAAATAGAAAATAGTTAATGATGATAGAACCCTATTTTTGAACTTGTTTTTACTCTTATTAAAGGGTTTTTTTTTTCTTTTCATAGAATACCGTTATGTTTATAAAGTTTAGAAGAAAAATACATAAAAAAATAAATGAAACAAGAGGGCATGTCAGCCCCTATTCTCTATTTAATGGTAAATGGTCATTGAAATTTTGAAAAAAATTATAAAAATAATGTAGCCTGAAATGGACTTCCCCATTTTTATATTTTTCCTAACTTTGTATTAGAACTTCGATTAGGAGGCTTGGATCTTGGAAAAAACAAGAGAATGGAAAAAAAAATTATTCTGTAAATCTTGTACCCCCTAGAGCTAGAGCTAGAGCTATGCAGTCTCCAATTATTCTGGAAAAGTTTATGATGCTCTTGCAAAGCTGACCGGGCAGTATGGAAAGACATCTCAATATATTATTTCTTTATTGGTTGGTTCCATGCTGTGATCAAAATCCAACGCTGTCCTGAATCTCAGTGGGCACCACGTGGCATGGGCAACTGGAGACACCCATGAAGATTACCAAGCACTTTCACTTCTTAATGATAAGTTTATGCTGTCCGTAGGAGTGTTCTGCCCCAATCATTTTTTAGCATTGATCCCATAATCTAGGACAGATCGAGGGCAGGTTAAAAATTAAAATGGAATAGGATATTATAGTTAAAAATTATTTAGTGGGTGCCTCCTCGTGCATATGCTGCACATGATCAAGAGCAGAAGTCATGAAATTAAAATTGTATAGTTTGCTAGTTAGGCGCCCTTTCTTGGATCTTGATGGAATTAGAAAATGTGAGTGGCCATAATCTATAACCTATCAATTTTCCCTCTCTTAACTTGTATGTATAAAAAAATCAATATACATATATATTCTTCCTCGGTTATAATGTTATGGGACTTGCATGCGTAAATACTTTGGCTTAATTAAATACAATAATATCATAGCTAGAAACTTTAGAATGAGAGAATAAAAATGTATTATGATAAACTTGAACATTGACAAAGAAATGAATGATCATGGATATAATATATAGTTTGTTGGGGGTACAATTAAAATATATATCTCCAAAGAAATTAAGATTTGATTTGAATGATATAATTAGATGAATATTACTGTAGGACTAGAAAATCAGGGTAATGCAAGCTTAGATTTTAGCTATTATTGTGTTGGTTAGAAAATCATGATAGCACACTATTTATCTAAAAAAACCAATTCTCAAGCCGTTTCAATTGAAAAACACCTCACTAACATTCATGTAACACCCACAAATCAATCCATCAACTTAAAATGTCCAAAAAAAGAGTAAAAAAAACACAAAATTAAACCAAGTTAGATTTATCTTCCTTGGCATATGTTTATTTTTCAAGCATTATTGTGGGTCTAAATAACTACCACCAAGTCCCTCTCATTTCATGTAACCCGTTGACATCAAAAAAATTTATTTTGATGGTTGGAAATGACTTAAATGATGACTTTCTCTCATCATCGTAATCCAACGACTATTATTTCTAATAAAAAACTGGAAAATAATATAAATATAACTAATTTTGTTTAAATTTTAAGGGACGCAAGTGTATTTTTCACATAATCTTTGTCACATCACCTATGTTTGATGTCTTTTAATTTCAATTTTAATTCTTCCAATTCTACCCCTCCTAAAAAATCTAAATTAATTAGTTTTTAATTAGAATCAAATAACTCAAAATAAAACTTTAATAAAATAGTAAAAAAAAAATGTACAGTGTCATCCTGATTTGTGTGAATGGAGAGTGTACTAGCTGCACAGTATTCAACACACGTTTTAGGTTTTTTTTTCTGCACAGTATTCAGCACATGTTTTAGGTTTTTTTTTTTTTGTTTTTTTTTATTATTATTATTTTTATCCAATAGTCATATTGGTCAATGAGCAATCATTCTAGGGCACTGCCTTCCTGGACCAGATGGACTGGTTAAAAAGGATCAAAGTTGGATTTTGCTTTCACTGCATTGCCAAAATAAATTATCTGGCAAGTTGCGGTTCAGACTGACTTCCTTCTTTCGCTTGTCCCTACAAGTGATGGGAGGGACAGGGGGAAGCGTCCTTTATATATACAATATTTTTCATATAAAAAAAAGTTAATTAGACATATATATATATATATAATTTTGATTTTTAACTTTATATTAAATCAGTTTTTTTTTCCTTTTATTCTAAAGCAACCATCAGGCCCAAAAAGTCTCATGGTTAGTGAAGTTAGTTGGCATCATGTTGAATGAAAGAATTTTTTTTTTCTTACTTGTGCTAAGAAAACAAAAATGAAACCAAACCACCTACAATATTCGAGATCTTCCTACATTAAAGTTAATCTAAGTTAATCATTTTAGTTAAAATAATATTTTTTTAAAAAAACAAATATTCAATTTAACCTTATCATATTATTAAAAATCAACTTGATGGTTCAGGTTTTATTGGGGTAATGCTTTACTTGATTGAACCTCTAAATTGATCTAGATCAAGTGCTTGATAGTTATTTTAATCTAACTTGGTTAAAATAATATTTGTATTTGTATTTTTTTTATAGTTTTGATGTGTAAATTTTTAAAAATAAAAAAATATTATAGTATATTTCTTAAAAAAAACATTTTGAAAATTGAAGTATAACGTTTTCTACAAGTCAAGGATCATTCTACCTACTACTCTGGCATCTACCAATCAGTGAGATTGGCATTAGAAATAAAGAAGCGATAAAAAAGGGAGAAAAAAGAAAAATAATTCCAGCCCTGCAAGCAACAATGGATAATTGATATTTCTTTCTCGATTGCTTGCAGTTTTCACCAACCAGTCCGTCGCTTCCGAGCAAAATGGCCCCACACGAAGTTTCTTGCTCTCAAATGTTGGCAGCTTGTGGTCAAATAGATGTGAAGCTAGTCATGAGATTATGAGAGATCAATGTAAATAGAGGAAAAGAGCTGGAGATCATTAATGAATTTCCTGAGCTTTTAATTATTATTATTATTATTATTATTATTATTTTTGTAAATGGGACGGGTTTGATTTAAAATCCCCCATTTCAATCTTTATTTGATCTATGGGAATAGTTATAAATTTATTTGTAGCCTCAAAACACTAAAAAAATCATTTAAAAAACTAAAATCAATTTGAAATAAAAAATCAACATCAATTTATATATGTTTTTTTATAAACTTTAAAGATTATATATGAAATTTTATATATTTTTTAATTTCATCATCATTCAACCTTTTTATCTATCGAATTTGGTATTTATTATTTTAATTGTTATTTATTTTATTTAAAATAATTTATGAAATTATATATTTTTTTAATTTTATCCTACAACTTTTTTTATCTGTAAGATTTGATTTTTATTCTTTTAATAAACTTACAAAAAAATTAAAAATTTATTTTCCAGTTTATTTTTCTTAACATTAAAAATTAAAAAAATTAACTCCTTGTATAACCTGGGTTTAAAATTAGACCTTGTGAAAACTACTCTGACTTGGTCGGTCCAAAGATAACTCGGTTAACTGGCAAGTAAAAGAGGTAAAAGGATGAAATCAAAGAAAAAAAGTGAAATTGACAAAAAAAACCCTCAGACCCAAAATCTTGCCTATATCAAGTTTCAAATTAAACAATATAAAAATTATCCTGACGTGATTCAGTCGACTTAACCAGTTTAAAGATAACATGAACGAGGTTCAATTTAAACTTTTTACATTTCTACTAAATAAACCACTAAGAAAGCTTATATTTTTCTTAAGTGGGATATAACTTTTAAAGGGATATGAATTTCTCCAAAATATGCCAACAACGAGTTCTTTAAGATCAATTTTTTATTTATTTACAATTTATTTAAATTATTTTAATGTTTTATGTTGAAAAATTTATGTTGTAGATTAACTCGAACAAAGTTTTAACTTGAAAAGGAAATAGTAAGTATATTTCATTTTTAATTTGACATTAAATATCCTCGTCAACAGAAATTTCTTTTTTTAAAAATTCCAAAATATTTCACGTGCGAAGAAAATTTTCAATCGATCACAATTTTCTTTCTCAATTCCTTGCAATTCAGCAACCAGTCCTTTCCTTCCGAGCAAAGTGGCGTCACACGAAGCTTCCTCTCAAACGTGGACAACAGCTTATGGGCAGATAGGTGACTCCCATGAGATTAGGAGAGATCACTGTAAATAGAGGAAAAGAGTCGTGTGAGATCATCAATGAATTTCCTCATAATGGAACGCCTTGCACGATAAAATAATGCTGTTTCGAAGGAAGTTGACATTTTTCCTGAAATGAGCTGATTAAGAATTTATGATTTTTTGTAGACCCAATTGAGATATAATAATAAATAAGGTTAATGACTGGTCAATACAACATATAATTAAACCCCATTGGAATTGCTTATGTATCAATGGAGAAGAAGAAGAAGAAGGTGGTGGAGGAAAAAGAAGGTGGTGGAGGAGGAGGAGGAGGAGGAGGAGGAGGTGCCATTGCATAACAATCGAGAATATTGGCAGGAGTGAGCAGAAGGGGAGAAAAAACTATCACCATGATTGGGATGACAAGACATGAGCTAGATTTGCTTGCCCTTGACGTTTAATTTTCTTTGCTAAAGAACATAATGATAAGTAGCCGTGTAATTCTCTCACATCTCCAGACCAGTGTTCTTGTAGGACCATGGCAAACCTGCTTGAAGTTCACGATGGAGTTAAGGCCTAGTTTGACGAGGAATTGCAAGAGAACAGTACAGGGACAAAACAAGCCTGACATCGCTAGCAAGGAGCACTTCTTCTCTTTTTTGTCGTTACAAGGTGTTGTTTGAGTGAAAAGCAACAAACCCTAAAAATTATTGAGTTAATGAACTTTCTTTTCGAGATTCAAATTAAAGGTTCCAAATTCAAACAATCACCAGAAAGAAATTTTGATGGGTTTAAAACAAATTAATGTTAAAATTGATGAGTTTTAGAATCAACCAGATAATTAATCGCGTTATGCTATATTTATAAGAACTTTTTTTATTTTTTTAAATTAGTCCAACAAATTAAATTTCAAAACTTTTAATTATAATTTTTATCTAGTTCAAATTAAATTATGTGATAATTAAATTTTTTTGATGTGATATTATAAACCTGATAAGTTAAAAAAAAAAAAAATCTTTGTTTTACAGTGAAATTGGTTTTCTTGGAGTTTTTTTTTAAAAGAAAATTTTGCAAAAAAAAAGTGCACAGAATTACAGGTATTCTATTGCTACAGTGACCCCTACATCGAAGAAAGTAGAAGAAAAATACAGACTTGCCATTTCTACCGTTGGTTGCTGCAATGAAGGAAAAATTGCAGATTTGCCATATAGTTGATTTCTAGAGTGAAATGGGGTTTTCTTTGAGTATTTTGTTTTTTTTTTAAAGCAAAAAAAATTGCACAAAATTACAGATCTGCTATAGCTACGGTGAAGAAGTTGGAAATAATTACAAATTTGCCATTCCTACCGTTAATTGCTACGGTGAAAGTAGGTTTTTCTTTGAGTTTATTGTATAATATATGTTGATGGGTATATATATAAAGAAAAAATCAAGAGAAGAAAAATCAGAGGCAAAGTTCCACTCCATCACAAATACATTCACTTCCTCATCGTCTCTCCTCACAAATCACAACATGCAACTCTCTTCTCTTGTTGTCTTTGCCAATGGTGGTCAATAACTGAAAAAGAAAAACCAGATACATAACCTTAAAAAGAAAGAAAAAAAATACTATGGCACCAAATTCTATCAATGGAGAAGCTAACGACGACCAAGATTCTGTTACTATTCCTCTTCTTACCTCTGAAAGATCAAATGTCAACTCCACTTCTCAAGTTGCCATCGTTGGAGCTAATGTCTGCCCCATTGAAAGTCTTGATTACGAGTAAAACCCAGTTTCCAAAATCTCATCTTTTCATTACTTTCGTTTTCTTTTTTGGTTTATTTCAGTTAAAGATTTGATTTTTTTTTGGCTTTGAATTTGGCAGGATTGCTGAGAATGATCTCTTTAAACAAGATTGGAGGAGTGGTGGAAAGATACATATATTTCAGTATGTGTTCATGAAGTGGTTGCTTTGTTTTTTGATTGGCCTGATTGTTAGCCTTATTGGGTTCTTTAATAATCTTGCTGTGGAAAATATTGCTGGTTTGAAGTTTGTGGTCACCTCCAATATGATGCTGGCCAAAAGGTGATGCTTTAGTATTTATGGTAACATCTTCGTTTCCTTTCCTTTTACTTTTTTATCAAAGTTTGAGACTCAATTATAATTTTCTTTCTGATTCTCTATTTATATGAAGTGAGGAATTGATTTTTCCTTGTAACGATTTTTTTTCAGAGCTAATTTAGATTATTTTTTCAAGTTACTATGAAAGTTTGTTTCTTTTTTTCTTTCCTCTTTGTTTGTCTGTGGCTTGTTGGAATGTTTAAGAAAATATTTTGATTCAAGCATTTTGAACTTCCTTGTTGTGAAGGAAATTCTTTTAATCTTGTTTTGTAAGAGGAGAAAAGGGTTTTGAGTTCAGGGAAAGTGGGAATGGTATTTGATGCATTCTTTTTTGAATTTTTTGCAGGTTTGGGATGGCTTTTCTTGTGTTCTCAGTTTCTAATTTGACTCTTACCGTTTTTGCATCTATCATCACCGCTTTTATAGCACCAGCTGCTGCTGGTTCAGGTATTCCAGAAGTTAAGGCTTACCTGAATGGTGTGGATGCGCCAGGAATATTTTCCTTGCGAACCTTGATTGTTAAGGTGGGATTTGGAATGTTTCTTTTCTTCTTCTTTTTTCTTTCTATTTTCGATTGTTTTGAATAGCTTGGGTTCTATAACTTGCATTGACTGACTATGTATTCCATTTGGGTGGGCGATTTGGCTAATCTGATTTCTTATTGATGTTCTCTGCTTAAATTTAAGAGCAGTTTGTTGTTTGCATGGCAACAGAAAGTCTCATGTATTTTTGTTCATTTTGCAGATTATTGGAAGCATATCCGCAGTTTCCTCATCTCTTTTTGTTGGAAAGGCAGGGCCAATGGTGCACACTGGAGCATGTGTTGCAGCATTGCTTGGTCAGGGTGGATCCAAAAGATTTAGATTAACATGGAGATGGCTTCATTTTTTCAGAAATGACCGAGACCGACGAGATCTTGTAACATGTGGATCAGCTGCTGGAATTGCTGCTGGCTTCCGCGCCCCAGTTGGAGGTGTGCTGTTTGCACTTGAAGAAATGGCATCTTGGTATGTTTCTTGCATTGGAAATGCTATTCAATTGAACATTCTGTAATCTTCCCTTGCTGTTGCTATTAACTTAACTTGTCACGATTCCAATTTTTTCATCACAACTTTTTCTGCAATCCACATTAAACTTTCATTTCAGCTTACTACATTCTTTGATTAGTACTTATTGTCTTGGTATTGAAAAAAATGTCCCAAAAAAGGATAAGTTTCCTCGTCATTTCAGTGTAAAATTTTATTAGTGGCTTCTCAGATAAATGACAGAATACTAACACCACGTTCACTTGAGCAAATATTAATGTGGGTCAGTTAATAGTCTTCCACCTCCCCTTTTGGATGGACCGATTCATATAACAAACAGGTTTCTACAGTTTGCTGCTTCTTGCACGTTGACCACCACTTTCATTTGTTTGTACCATTGCGTGTTTCATTTGTCACTGTTACTTCTACATTTACATTGTATCTATATGGACATAAGAATTTGCTCCTATGCAATGTGTTTGAGTTGTACCTCTTGCCAATTATTTCTATCTAGTTCCTTTCTGGTGGGAGCAAGATATCAAGGTTGAAGCTGAAATCTTTTCTTCATATCAATGCAGCAATTGTTTATTTGGCTTAGTTTTTGTTGACCATCAGATACCGTGGAAAATTCCGAGGTAGTTTTTTTCGACATTAATATCAATATTTTCTTCTTCAGGTGGAGAAGTGTCCTTCTTTGGAGATCTTTCTTCACAACAGCAGTAGTTGCAATAGTGCTGCGGGCTCTGATTGATTTTTGTTTAAGTGGAAAATGTGGGTTATTTGGCAAAGGAGGGCTCATAATGTTTGATGTGTATTCAGCAAGTGTTACATACCACCTCATCGATGTGCCTCCTGCGCTTGCCCTTGGAGTTATAGGAGGCATATTGGGAAGTTTGTATAACTTCCTTTTAGACAAGGTTCTCCGGATTTACAACCTCATCAACGAGTAAGCTCTCTTGCACAAAATCATTTCCCAATATGATAACATATTATTCCTGACTCATTTTTATTGATGTATTCCCTTTTCCAGGAAAGGCATTGCTTACAAAATTTTTCTTGCTTGTGCAATTTCTGTTTCCACATCCTGTCTTCTTTTTGGACTACCGTGGCTAGCCTCTTGCCAACCTTGTCCATCTGATGCATCTGAATCCTGTCCAACAATAGGCCGGTCTGGTAACTTCAAGAAATTTCAATGTCCTCCTGGACATTACAATGATCTGGCCAGCCTTATATTTAACACAAATGATGATGCTGTAAGAAATCTTTTCAGCAAGAACACCAACTCCGAGTTTCAATATTCGTCAATTCTCATATTCTTTGTGACCTGCTTTTTTCTTAGCATCTTTAGCTGTGGGATTGTTGCCCCTGCGGGTCTTTTCGTTCCTGTTATTGTGACTGGTGCATCCTATGGACGTTTTGTTGGAATGCTAGTTGGTTCGCACTCAAGTCTTAATCATGGCCTCTATGCTGTCCTAGGTGCTGCTTCATTTTTAGGCGGATCTATGAGGATGACAGTTTCTCTGTGTGTTATTATCCTAGAATTGACCAATAATCTGTTGCTGCTACCCTTGATAATGCTTGTTCTTCTTATTTCCAAGACTGTGGCTGATGCTTTCAATGGTAATATTTTTGATCTTATCATGAAAGCAAAGGGCTTTCCTTACCTAGAGTCTCATGCTGAGCCCTATATGAGGCAGTTGACTGTTGGTGATGTAGTAACTGGTCCACTCCAGGTCTTTCAGGGCATTGAGAAGGTTGGCAACATATTACATGTTCTGAGAACTACAAGGCATAATGGATTTCCTGTGATTGATGAGCCTCCACTTTCCGAGTCTCCAGTTCTTTATGGTCTAATCCTCCGCGCTCATCTTATTGAATTGCTAAAGAAGAAAGCTTTCATGTCCGCTCCAGTGCCAACAAGCATTGATGCCTTAAAGCTGTTCTCTGCTGGTGATTTTGCAGAGACGTGCTCAGGCAATGGAGACAAGATAGAGGAACTACGATTTACTGAAGAAGAGATGGAGATGTTTTTAGATCTACATCCATTTACCAATGCTTCACCATACACTGTTGTGGAGACAATGTCACTGGCCAAGGCTCTCATTCTTTTCCGAGAAGTTGGTTTGAGGCATTTATTGGTGATGCCCAAGATATCTGGTGTAAGAACTTCTCTACCCTCTGTTAGCTTTTTTAAAATTCTACCTGTAGATTTCACAAATTGAAGGCACTGCACTTGATAAGAACTTCTATCCCCTTCCCTTTGACTTGTAATCTCCTCCTTTTTCGTTCCCGTGAAAGCATTATTTGCTTCAAGCATGCTCAATTATTTTTGCCATTCCAGAAGTTTGCATGTCTTTGCACTTGCACAGAAAATTGCAAGCAACAAATTACTATTTTCCAGTAATTATTTTCCCACAAAACTTTCCCTGCCACAATTTCCTGAATTACTATGCCTTGCAAATCTTGTTCCACTTTATCTCTACTTTCTCTTGGCTTCTTTTGCTTTCAATTTACTTAATATTTCAGTATACCTTGTTCCTAGAGTGCCTATCAGATTTCATATGTGATGACTTGTTGGTTGCATTTGTTGTGTCCTCTTTTTGCATGTAACTATGGATCTTCCTTCTTGTTATTTTTAGCGAGGAGACCGATCCCCCACGCATATTCACATACGCTGTCTATGTTTTAAAGTTAATTCTCTTTCACTGCAGAGGTCCCCTGTCGTGGGTATGCTGACGAGGCACGATTTCATGGCAGAACATATACTTGGTCTGCATCCTTTGCTGATTAGAAGCAGGTGGAAAAGATTAAGAATCCGGGTGTCGCGTGTATTCAAATTCTTCTAGGGCATCAGTCAAGCAGCTTGAGCTCGCCCTTGAAATTAATATCGTACATACCCTTATATGAGCTCCAAAATATGGTATCTTGCTATCACCATTCTTGAACTCTTTCCATAGAATCCAGAGCTAAGGAGACAGATGAGAACAACCATTAAATTATCCGGCAGTTAATAATAGGTAGTAATGTGTTCCTGACGAGGTAAATTACTGCGTCATGATGATGCATTGATAGCCAGGAAAACGTTTTCAACTAGTGAGATATCTTGTACTTACAGCTCAGTGTATAAATGCAATTGCCCTTTTGTGGGTTCTTTTTTACTTCTTGGAGACAGAGACAGAGTAATCTCTGGAAATTAGTATATTGACTTGAATCATCAAAATAGTTCATACAAGGTTTCTTTTAAAGGAGAATACAAAAACCAGATCAAATCATATATCCTACTTTCCTACTTACCAATGAAGGAAGCGCCAGCTTGCTGATGAAGTAGTCAAATTGTTTCTTTTCAAGTCTCTTTGTAAGTATCTTGACAACTTTCTAGGTGGTTGGAACATATGGATCCATATTATGGATGCATGTTATTCCACTGTTAATATTTTTTTTTTTTTGATAAAGTGCTTTGTTCTATTATAAAGAAATAATTGAGATTGTTGCCTTATAGTTACAGTATACCTTCATAGGCGTCGATTTAAGAATCTTCATATCTTTTAAAAACCTTTTAATCCATACAATTTCACAAATTCCATGTGCAATTGCTTTAAACTTAGCTTCTGCACTACTCTGTCATAGTACTTTGTTTTCTTGCTTTGTCAAGTATCAACATAATAACTAGAAGTAGTCAAATTGATCCTTTTATAGTATTTCTCCTTGTGTCTGCAATACTCTTGTACCTGACAATGATTTATTAGTATTTTTATTTGTTTCAATATCATGAACATTCTTTTCCGGAAATTGTGATGTCAAGAAAAATAATATTGTCCATAATTGTATTGAGTAATGAAATACACATATTAGGTAACTAAATATACATATTTCAAAAATCATAATCTATCAAATGTTTCACTCCTTGAAGATAATTCTTGGCAAGGTAAAGTTGATTTTCTATATAAAAAATATAAAAAATCCAATAAAAACATATTTTTATTTGGTACTGCTTTTCCAAATAGGTAACTCTCCATAAAATTTCCAACAGGTTTCTATATATTATTGTTTTACGTGTATTATTGTATTATTTCTAAATGATTTGTCTCGTTTTTAACATCAAAGGGGAATGATTTAGATAAGAGAAAACAAGCAAACATGTGATATTTTTTAAAATCTGGGTTTATCTTAAGATTTTTATTTATGTGATAAAAATTAGGGGTGAGCATTTTCGGTTCGGTTCGGTTTTGAACCGAAAAAAACAACCAAACCGGTTCTCTTTTTTTTTTGAAAAAAAAACCGAAACCGAGTCAAACCGAAACCGAGTCAAACCGAAACCGAGTCAAACCGAAACCGAGTCAAACCGACAGGTTTCGGTCCGGTTCGGTTTTTTATTTCAAAAAACCGAGACAACCTTTACACAAAGTCACAAACGAATTAAAAGCCAAAAATCAACACCATTGATTTCATTCCAAATCCAAAACTCTGTTATAAATCAAAACCCAAAATTTCTTGCAAAACAAACATGGTTTTTCCTATATTTTTCAAATACCCAAATGCCAAAAATCAAAACCCGATTTTTTAAAATTAAAATCCCAAATCTTCTTATACAAATAAATCTTATCTTCCCTGCAATTAAAAGAAAATCCAGAAGCTAAAAAACAAAACCCATGTTTTTATATATAAAAAAAATCAAAACTCAAACCGGTTTTGTATCAAGGGGAGGGAGAGGGAGGGGGAGAGGGGGCTGCTGCGAGGGAGAGGCCGAGAGGGGGAGGGGGATGGAGAGAAAGAGTGAGAGGGGAGGGGAGAGGGGAGAGGGGGCTGCTGAGAAGGAGATGGAGAGAAAGAGTGAGAGGGGAGGGGAGAGGGGAGAGGGGGCTGCTGAGAAGGAGATGGAGAGAAAGAGTGAGAGGGGGCTAGGGTTGGAGAGAAAGAGTGAGAGAAGGGAATACTTTTTTTATTTATATTGTTTTTTTTTAACCGGCTCGGTTCGGTCCGGGTTAACCGGTTCGGTTCGGTCCGGGTTAACCGGTTCCTGCATTACAAAATCGAAAACCGAACCGAACCGGGATTTTTCCTAATTATTCTAATCGGTTTAATCGGTTTTTTTTTCGGTTCGGTTTTTTCGGTTAATTTTTTCTCGGTTTATTCAGTTTTCCGGTTTTTTTGCACACCCCTAATAAAAATGGTGACTTGATTGGTTTATGATAAAAAGTTGTGAGCTTTACAGAGAAATATGAAGAAACTAAGGGACCTTTTTGTGTTTCGGATACAAAGCATAGACTTCAACAACCTCCAAAAGATACCTCCCATCACATCCTCCCTGGGCATCAACATCTGCTTCTGCAGCAACAAGAACATTCTCCATCCACTAAACTCCACTCGCAGAGGAAACCCTCAAGAAATTCTCGGACACCTGAAGATGAACCTCCTGATATCTGAAAACATGCCCTGACAAATAAAAACAAATTCAGAGTGACATCCATCCGCCGCAAAATATAGAAATGCCTTTGACCTAGTCATGTTCAAAGCTTGCATAGTATTGATGGTCTCAATCATAGTTTTTAAACCCGGCCAGCTGGGTCCCGAGTCGATCTGCCAAACCGAGCTGGATTTTAAAACAATATCCTAAACCAACATTGCAAATTTGCTAGTGGAAGATATTGAGGGTTCAATACAAACTAGTTTCTTTCTGATAATCATTCTAATTAAATTATCAGAATGTTACACAAAGTTCACTGGTTACCTTCTCCACAGCAAAGCTACGCCATCCTTACCGAAATACAGAATCTTCTAATATAAAATTTTTAATTTTTTATTGTTTTTTGACGTGCCATGTAAAAAATAATTTTTTAAAAATAAAAAATATATTATTTTAATATATTTATAAATAAAAATAGTTAAATTAACATACTATTCTGTCAAATTTTTTTGAACTTGTGTCAATTCGTTAAATTCTTTTAATTTACTGTGCTAATTTTACAAAAAAAAAAAATCCAACCAGTGACCCAACAAATTGAAAAATAACAAATATGCCTCTACTATTTCATTTAGGTAGTATTTTTTTTTATGGTTAAATTGTACTTTTAAAAAATATTGATTTTTTTTACTTTAATTTAACTTTTTTTATATATTTTCAAATTATTTTATTATTATAATGTTAAAATAATAATAAAAATATTATTTTAATATATTTCTAAATAAAAACAAATTTTTACAGTAATATTTTTATTTTGCCTCCATGTGTTTCTGCCGATTAGTCATCTTACCCCTGCATTTCATACTTCAACTGGATGTGGCCAGTTTTACCCATGTTTTGTTGGATTAACTAAATCACCGGTTATTGGTTTGCACAAATTTAACTAGTTTAATATCCAAAAACAATCCCAATTCAATCTAGATTGGTGATTTCTCGGATTGATGTGTTTAGCTAGTCCAATTATAATAAAAGCTAAATGGTATGGAAAAATTAATGTAAATCAAGAGATATTTTACTATGAATTGTAATAATAATTTCATTTTCAATTTTTCATTTTATCTTTTAGTAAATTGTTATTTTAGTTGTTTGTATTTTTTCTTTTTTTTTTCTCTTAATATCTACAATGCACAATCATTTTCTATTTATTCAAGTTAGGTAAAAGATAGACACTAGACCCATGGTCTTTGGGGCTGGCAGGCGCATAGGGCTGTAGACCCAGACACACGAGTATTATAAATATTTTTATTAATATAATTATTAATAAATTTAAAAACAATATTATTACTATGGAAAAACAATGTAAAATTTAAAGGGTAAAATTAATAATAATAATAATAAATTTAAAAAATAAATATTATTACTATTAAAGATATACCATAAATTTAATTTGAATGGATTAAAAACTATAAGAACTTGAGTTAAACAAGTTTAATATTATTATTAATAAAAAAAAAATTTATTACTATTGAAAAACAACCATATATTTGATTTGAATGGTAAAATTAATTACTATTATTATTATTCTTTTTATTATTGTTAATATTATTTATTTAATTATTAATAAATTTTTTAAAAATAACTTGAGTTTGGCCTGATAGACAGACCCAAGCTTTCCGGGTTTAAATACCATCCCAGATCCTAGATCCTTAGGTTTAGCAAACCCGCTTGCGAGAGTATTATAAATATCATTATTATTAGTATTACTATTATTATTAAATTTTTTTAAAAAAATAAATATTTTTTATATTCTTAATATATATTTTTTAAAAAATTATATTCAATTGCTGCAGCGCGAAGAGTATACTGGTAACTATAGATAGCAGGTAAGACCCACATTTGCCACAAACATCCAGCTTTGTTTGTTTGAAATTTGGCAAACTTGGAGTGTCGTTTTGGTAATCTCACAGCAACCGAACCCAATAAAACATAGCACATTAAGCACAACCATCATAATAAAAACACTCCAATTCCCCAGCTCTCTTTCTCTAGAAATCAATCAAATAATTCCATAAATTTTCCAACTTCGGATTTTCTTTTATTTTTTTTCTGTTATTGTTTATGATTTGGGTATTTGATTTGTCCTTCTTTTTTGTCCGTCTTTGCAGTGTTGAAAGAAATGAAGCTTTATAGAGGAAGTATGCGAAAAATGGGTTCTTCATCAGTTGAAGATATTCCAGTAATGCAGGTAAATAAAATCACCTTTAAAATTGTGGGTTTTTCTTAAAATCTCTGTTTCATATTAATTAGAGCCTGTAATTGCTTTTTTGGATGTACAAGTATGCTTTTCTTGATGGGGTTATGTTATGGTGTTGTGGTTGTTTTGTTGGTAGTACATTGTGTTGGAGTTTCTTGCTGGTAAAATGGTTTTCTATGGAAAAAAGGTTGTTCCTGATTCTCGAAAAGGACTTGTTCGCATTGGAAGGGTAAACTGGTGTCTTTTGGTTTTTTTGTGTTATATAGAGTTTGTGCCTGTGTAAAGATTTTTAGTTACTTTTGTTGTTTCGTTTATCTTAAGTACTAGATAGTGTGTTTCTAGCATCTTGTTTCCTGTTTGAAGTCGAAAATTTTGAATTGTTCCAGGGTGGTGAGGGTTTGCTTCATTTCCAGAGGCTTGATAGGAATTTGAATGCTGTGGAAGATGTATCCTATTTATTATTATGTTTTTGAGCCTGGGATTTTGTTTCTCTCTTCCAACATTGGTTTTTATTTCCTTTTCTGTTGTTTGTTTTGTTAATATTCTTTTTGGTGAGAACTTGATAGCTTTTTCTTGACGTCTTGATTGATAGGATCGGATTATTTTTTCTGAAGAGGCTGTTTTTGAGAAGATACACTTTTCTTTCTTAGTTTTTCTTAGATGGGAGATCTTTGACTCTAATAATTGATTGTAATATCATAGATTTCATAATTCTTTGGGTTATTTAGGTTAATCAAGCTTTGCGAAGAGTTTACATCTTGAAATTCAATACAGATGATTAAAAGTTTTTCATTTGGATGCAGGCCAGGTTCATTTTCTGTGTTTTTCACTCTCTTATGTGTAACATTGACTCAGCTGTTTGTTGCATGATTTTGGAAAATTGTGTAACATGTTTGCAGGAGCCAAAATCTAAAGATGATTCACAATTGTGTAACTCTGTCAACTATTATATTACCTGTCCATTTGGTAAATACTTTTGTGTTTTGAGTCCTTTGTCAGCCATGCTACTCTGTTCCTAATTATCTTGACTTATATTTAAATACAAAGTCTAATCTTCTGCCCCCCCTCCCCCGATCTTTTAAATGCAAACAATTTGGTGTAGTTGATAAATCACTTTTGCTAATTTCACATCAGAAAGTTGTATAATTGCTTTATGGTCATCTCTCTCACAGAGGTTTTTTTTTTTTTTTTTTATCTTGCATTTGCATTTATCTCCTCCCAACTCCACAAGTTCATAAAGAAAACCTCTATTCACAGAAAGATCATATGATACTAATTGGATTTCCTGTTTCTACTTCCTGTTTATTTATTTATTTATTTTAGTTACACACTCTGTATGTGTGAATTGGTCTTCCTAAAATTTTACTAACCAGTTTTACACCTTCAAACTAATGGCCTGGCTTATAACTTTAGCATTCATTCAAGAGCATCACCAACGTTGCTACTTTATCTTGTTGTCTGGCAAAGTTCCTTGATGAAAGAAGAGCCTGATGCATCTATTCCTTTCCAGGTTTTTGAAGACATGCTTGAAAATAATATCTCATCAAGCTATATTTATTATAACAAAGAAGCATACTCAAAGATGATACTTCAACTCTAAAAGTTGATATAGCAAGTAAGAGTAAGGATATAGAGCTAAGTAATTTTTTGTTCTTTGAGACTTAGAGTCAGTGGAGCAGAATGAGCCTCCCTTCTCTCCTTCTGGTCAATAATCTTGGAGAGCTTATGTTCCTGCCTTGATCAAGACTCTTAGTTATTCAAGAAATATCAAGAAATTTTCCAAAATCATTTCTTGACAAAAACATCTCACCCACCTTAGCCTTTTTCAAATCCTTCATCCCCTTATGCCCTGCTGTAAGAAATCACAGGACCACCGACAGTTAAAAGGACGAATCCACTCTTAGGAATCGTTAAATCCTATAAAAGATTGTTCTAATATATTACAGAAATTTTTTGAAATGCAAGAATCAATTAACTCTCTGTGGTGAAACAAAATATCTCTCATTTCCCCCTCGAATAAATTCTTCTTTTTGGTTTTGAAAGGAATGATCTTATGTTGGCTTGAGCAGTGCGCTAATCCTTTGAATCCGGTACCAACAGGTATCATACCACCTAGAATGAAGTTTTCTTTCAAGCGTTTTCAGCCAACTGATACGACTGCAGAGAGCAGCTTTTGCTAAAACGCGAGCAGTTTCTTGAAAACTCGCTTCGGATATGAAACTTTGAGTACTCAGAGATGCTCTCGTTATTCCTAGCACAGACTTGCCCTCGGGGTAAATTCTAAAACTTGGGGCATCTTAGAATCATAACTTGGTGTTTGTCTATGTATATGCATATTTAATTCTTATGATTCTTTGTAAAATAACTTCTAAAAGGTTAAGGAACACTTTTATTACCTAAAAGAAATGGCCCAGTATATATTACATGGCCATTTTCTTTTGTTCTGATGAGATTGTGATTTTTGCTCATCACTTAGGACTGGAAACTTAGTTGTCCCAGACCTTGGTGCAGAAGTAATGAGTGATGTAACCTCTTCATCAGGACCAGTAAAATTGGAAGACTTGTAATAAATCCTGAGTAATATTGGTGCTGGAGGAATGTTCTGCTCAAATATTGCAATCGACCATATCCTTGTTTGTTGCACTTAGGTTGGCCCGTGTGATGTGATGATATATGTTGCAGGTAGTTCGGGTGATCCAGATGAAGGTAATTATTAATGCTTATTATATACGTACTGTAAGCTGTGAAAGGATTGTACAACCTTTATATATATATTTTGGAGTTTCAAGAAGCCACGCTCTATGTAGGCATGCAGAGAACTTACCACACCAAACCATAATCAAAACCGATCCCTTTAAGTCTATTTTATTTGAACATACAGTCTGCCAAACCCGATCCAGAATACCAAGGCATCCTCTTATTTATTCACTTAGAAACCACTAGTCCTAAGCTTTATAAATCCAATCATAGAGCAATCATTAAAGAACCTTCATTATTATATGTCATGCAGAAGCTAAAAACAAAAACAAACACAAATGAAAATCAATATAACATTGCATTTAAACTTGTTTAAATCTTAAAACTAGAATACAAAACAATGTACCAAGACTATGAAAACCCAAACTTGGATAAAATAGGAAGATTATCCACAATAAAATAATAGAAATTGTTGATGCTCACCTCAATAAAGTAAAACCAAGCTCGTCGCCAATATGAATTTATGCATAGAATTACACTCATCATCAACAATACCGTGATGTATGCAGCCCCAAAGGTCACATAGAAAACCTTCATATCTATGAAGCCACCATTATCTTCGTTGTTCTTGTTTGCTAAAATTGGTGTTGGTGATGGTGGCATAGCTGCAGCACAAATTTTAGGTAGCGGTTCTCCACAAAGAAAAGGGTTGTTCTTATAGGAGCTCTCATCAAAAGTAGCAAATTGTGCAACTCTCGCAGGAGTCTTGCCGGAAAGATTATTATGTGCCACATTGAAAACTTCTAGAGAAAATAGCTCAATAAGTTGAGGTGGGATTTCTCCATCCAGTTTGTTGAATGAAAGATCCAAGCTTTCTATTTCCTTTAAGTTCGAAAATGTTGGTGGAATTGGTCCAGTCAAACTATTGTGCGAAAGGTTCAATACCTTGATCATGCTGAGGTTTCCAATTTCAGGAGGAATCTCTCCAGTGAAATTGTTGCATGAGATATCAATTCCTGTGAAGTACTGGATAATGGTGCCTTTATAAAAAAGGGATACATTCTTCATTGTAAACTCGAAAGATTGTTGTGATGAGGACACAGAATCACGAGAATTGTATTGTTGTGGGAAAGGATGAGTAGATATCATCCAAGAGAGGATGTTACCAGAGAGGCTATTGTGAGAAAGATCAATCAGGGTTAATTGGTCCAACTTGCATAATTGAATTGGGATTTCACCTTCAAGATTGTTATAACTCAAGAGTAGAAACCTCAAGTTAGATAGCCTGTCTATCCATTCTGGAATTCTACCAGTTAAATCATTATGAGAAAGATCTAATGCGAATATCTCAGAGGAGTCATAAAATGCCATTGCGATCGGTCCTTGCAACTTATTTCTAGACAAATAAACATATCTCAATTTTGAAGAAGTTCCAAATCTAGATGGTAAAGGACCAAAGAAATTGTTCCTTGATAGGTCTAAAAATTCAAGAGAAGACATATTCCCTATCCAACCAGGGATCTGCCCTTGCAAACTGTTGTTCGAAAGTATTCTTCCAGTCAAAACATTGTTGGACAAGTCTAACACTTGCAGCGAGCTAATGTTACCCAACGAGGAAGGAATGCTTCCATTAAAATCATTATCTGACATTAATAAAACTTCTAACCTTGGTAAATGAGCTCCGATTTCTGAAGGGATTTGGCCTTGGAAGTGATTCATGGATATACTTAGGACTGACAAATTCATATGAGAATTCTTTGGCAACAAGAATGGACCCGAAAGAGAACAATTTTCTAAATAAAGATCTTGTAAATATGTGTTGTTCTCAATCAACCAATTTAGAAACTCTCCCTTTATTTGGATGTTTGTAAGATCCACATATTGTAGGTTGAATTGATTGTAAAGAAACTTGGGAAATGCTCCTGCACCTTCTCCACGACCACTCAAAGAAAGGTGCTCTAACTGGAACTTTGGGCTTAGATTATGATCATCTTCTTTTGTGTATATTTCATTACTCGAACCATCAAAAGACTTGAGTTTTGAAAGGTTGTATAATGGGCTTAATGACATAGGAATCTTCAAGTAATTGTCAGAGAGATCTAGTTGTTGAAGGGAAGTCATATTTGCCAGACACGGAGGCAAGAAACCACTGAGATCATTGCCATATATATATAGCACTTGGAGATGATTTAAGTCACATAGGCCTGATCACATTATAAATTAGAAAAAAAATAAAACTTCGAGTGTCTAATGGAAAATATATAACCTAGAGAGAGAGTAAAAGTCATCAATCTTACCAATGGTTTGGAAAATGGTATTGTCGAGAGTATTGGAACTCAAATCCAATAATTCCAAGTTCTTGAGATTAAGAAAGCCTACCACAATCAAGAATTTTTTTTATATATATTATGAATTTAATCTAATCGAGCAGGCATAATAGTGGAATGATCAATGATAAATAATAATGGAGTTGAAATTTGTTAATTTACCTCCAAAATGTACAATGCTACTGAGCGCTTGCAACGACAGGTATTTTAGAGAAGGCAATGCTTCAAGGCTTTGAATGATATTGTTATCAAGAAAACAACAATCCAAATACAACTCTTCCAATGAACTCAGATTTTGCAACTCTGTTCAAAAGTAGCAAATTAAAATTTTCAATTAAACTCAAATATATAAACATCACTATATATAATATATAACTTACCTAATATTCTTCCTCTAAAATCATTGTAGCTCAGATAAAGTGTTATGATGTTTGGAAATGCTCCTAATAATTGCAGTAATTGGAAGCTACTTTCATAGGTTGTGATATTTTCTAGCCTTAGAGCACTCAAGTTGCTTGGACCTACAAGTTAAGGAAGAAACATATAGAAAGGCTTTCCAAAAGTAAAAATAATTAATGTTATATGGATGAGCTTAGATATTGTCTTCATACTACTAGGTAAGTAATGTAAATGTGTTACTAATTACCTCTTGAGGCTATCAATTTGTTAATTTTATTGCCGCTCAAATCCAAGTCCTCCAAGCTGCTCAAAGATTCTTGATATTTATAAAAATAATAGTTAATTAATAAGCTATAAAACATTAATTGTGTTTTTCAAAATTAAATTTAATAGATAATTAAAAGTAATATTATATAAAAAGACTAACCTTTCAAATCTATTAACCCCTCCAATTTATTATAACCTAAATACAATGATTTAAGAGATGAAAATCCCTTCACGAATGATAGAATACTGTTATTGAAGTGATTTAATCCAAAGTTAAGATGCTCCAAATTGCTCAATCTCTGCAGTTCATGAGTACCTATAGATATAAAAATAAATAAAAAATAAGACTTAATGTAAAGAATAAAAAATATATATTATTGAAGTAATTTAATCATGATTGATGTTAAGACTTCATGTAAAGAGGTTGAGAGATGAAAGTGAAAAAAAAAAAAAGAGTAATTATTACAGTGATGATGCCATGATTATAATAATATTGATAATGTAATAATATATGTTGTTGTCATGATCAATAATGAAAGGAATTAAACAACTCCTTATTACTAAATATGATTTTAATTTTTTTTGATGAATTAATTACTGTAGAGAACCAAAATGATACTAATTAAACAACACCTTATTTGATTAATTTAAAAAAACTAATCTAAATATTTTGTAATACGAGAGCAAACCTTTCTTTTCAACCAAACCAGCTATACAATTATCTGACAAGTTGAGAGTGTTGAGTTGTTGAAAAGGAAGAAACAAGGAGGCATTCAAGTACCAATCTCCCAGTTCCTGATTCCTTACGCTCCCAAGATGGATCATGGTGACTCGACCTGTGCTGCTGCTGCACTCAACTCTTTCCCAAGAACAACAGTGGGCGTCGCCTTTTCTCCAGGAGGGCAGGGAGGTGCCATTGGGATAGTTAACAGCATCTTTGAGTTGCAACAGAGCGATTCTCTCCTCCTCCAAGCAACCAGGAGGCAGCCATCCTTGCAAGGAAACCGCCATTACAAACACCGTCAACAGCTGAAGTAGAAGCCTCATATCTTAATATCAAATAGAAATACTGATCAATGTTTGTTATAGAGAACAGGGAGGAGGTTTAGGCTTTTATAGAGGACTTCACGGACCCATGCCGTGGAAAAAACTGCACGACGGCAACAGTCTCCCATCCAACGGACCCATCACGTTCTTTCTTTTTATTATACTTTTAATCTGAATATCTTTCTGGCCGTGGAAAAAACTGCATGATGGAAATTTCCTCTCGGACGGTCGGACCCAGCTCATGGAAAAAATGGATGATGGCACCATCAACGGACCCATCTTGTGGAAAAAAACAGAAGCAGGATGGCAGAGGACGGCAGTGTCCTCTTCATCACATTCATTTTCGTTTTGATATAATTAAGTATTGCTAGCGTTGATTTTTTTTTTACTTTCCTCTAATATATTAATATTACCGTGGATGAACTGTTTAAAAAATTTATGTTTTTTTAATTTGATTTTGACAATTTAGTTTTAATTAAAACCATTTGATTTTGATTTTTTTATGAAAAGAAAAAAAAAACAAAATGAAAAGGTGCTAAATATATATGGTATGTTATAAGTTTTGTAAATAATATATTTTGGTCTTTAAATTTTAAAATTATAGAAATCATATAATTTCAGTATCTTAATATTTTTTCAATTCAATTATAATACAAAAATTTATTTTAGTTATTTTTTAATCTCTGATTAAGCGAGAAGAGAGACATCGCTAGATTTCAACGATAAAAAAAATATATCATTAATACTAATTTAGACCATTAAAATATACACTATTTGTATCAAATGAATTCATTCAATCAGAAAATTTATATTAAGTATTTTTATTATTTTTAAAATTCATGAAAAAAACAGATATGATTTTCTATCTTAAAAGAAGCATGATAAGTTTTTTTGTGTTACTATTACTTATATAAATAGATGAAGCATGGAAATTATAGAAGGGGATTGTTACAAACTAAACTCTGAAGATGAAATTGAGAAATCTCAAGGAACAAACTAAAAATTTAAAAAAATCTAACCAAGTCGTCTCAAAGCCAGGAAAGAATATTAAAGAAATGGAATCACATCAACATCACTTGCACTATAACCCTTTCCATCAGAAAGCTTAGAAACCAGGCATGCATCCTTGACTGATAAAAGCCCTAAGTTAGAATCGACTTGAGAGTGTTTGGGAAGGTGGAAAAAAAAAACTGCTTTCTACGTACACGACACTTCTCCATTTATATCTTCTAGATTTATAAAGTAAATTTGCACTGGGTGATTTTGGCTAGGTAGTTTAACCTTTTTTTTTAATTAAAATTGGAAATTTTTATTTAAAATTAATTTTTTATATTTTTAAATATATTTTAAAAAACAACATCTAATTAATAACTAACTTCAAGGAGTTTAGTTTGTTTGTTTCTGCATTTCAAAAGTATTTTTGAAAAAATTGAAATTTTTTTATTTTTTTTCTTTGCTTTAAAGAAATATTTTTTTTATGTATTTTCAGATTATTTTGATGTGCTGATATCAAAAATAATTTTTAAAAAATAAAAAAATATTATTTTAATATATTTTTAAATAAAAAATATTTTAAAAAATAATCACAATCACTCTACTAAATACGTTGGATGCAAGCGTACAAACCCATCTCGTGGAAAAGTTGTTGCAGTGTCCTCTCCAATTTTAAATAAAAACCTATTTTATTTTATTTTTATTTGGAGCACACTACCAACCAAGTCATATCCAGGAAAAGTCTATCTAAAGATATTCGGAGAATAAGAAACCAAAAGATGGAGCAAAATAGCAAATTTGTCTCTACATGAGTCATTATAGTGGTGGGGCAAAAACTTGATGATGTAGAGATAATTATTTATTCATCAAAATAATTATTAATTCTAGAGGAAAACCCAAATTTAATTTCATTTGATCAAAATCACACCATCAAAGAAAACAAGAAAAAAAAGGTATTTAATTGATATAATAAATAAAATGGTATATTAATATAAGAAAAATAAAAATTTACTAAAATGAATGTCACTCGATAGCTATAAATGTTTGCATACCTTATCTTCCAGGCAAGAAAAGACAATAAAAGCATGTGATATTTTTTCTCTAGTTGTAAATGGATGGAGACATCAATACTAAAAACATGGACAAAAAATATTTTTTTTCAATTTAAATACTTATATTCACGAAATATGATCAATAAAATATATTTATTAGTTTTATTATTAGAATAATGATGTCACAGTTATCAGATGAGTTTGGATTGAATTTATTTTATTTTTATTTTATGAATAATTAAGATATGTAAAATACTTATACTTTATATATTTTTTTATTCAAGTACTCTAATTGATTTTTTGTTTCTTCTATTTAAGTACTTGAAAAACTAGTGTCTGTCTATAAATTTATTTACATTGATTTTTCTAATAAATGTAAGGTTTATGTAAAGTAACTATGGAATATTAAAAATATTAACAATAAAATGTATTTATAAATAAATCATAGATTTAATTTCTTTAATTTTAAATTCAAGGGATTTCCAAGATAAATATTACAATATTAGCCTTTCAAAAAATTGAGAATCCCCCACTCTTCCTCCTCAAGGAATTAATTAGTGGGTAGTTAAAACTATAGTTTGTTTTATTTTCTTCACTTTGTCTATAGTTTTACCTATATATTGTCACATATTAGGAATAGTTAAAACTAGTGATATTTCTCTCACGCTGTTATAAGAAAATTTTGGAATTTTTTATTCAATTATAAGATAATAAAAATAAATATTAACAAAAATAAATTGTAAATAAAATTATAAAAGAAAAATATATTTTTTGAATTATGTATTTTTTTTTTTGGTTTTCAAAACAAAAGGAGTTTTTATTAGCATTATAGTTTATTGAATAAAAAGTAACAATAATAAAAAATTCTATAAACTATAATAATTTAAACTAAAAAAACATATATTGGTCAAAAATCATATTTCAAAAATCATCATCTATCAAATGTTCACTACTTGAAGAGAATTCTTGGTAAAGTAAAGTTGATTACCTATATTAAAAAACGGCTTTCCATGAAGTTTCTAACAGGTTTCCGTGTATTATTGGTCAAAAAAGAAATTAAATCTAATAAAATAATTAAATTAACCTCGTATATAATAAATAAAAAATCACAGATATTTCTCCCTCTTTCAAAACCCTAAATTAAATCTGGGTTAAGATTTTTATTTATGTGACAAAAATGGTGAGTTGATTGGTTTATGATAAAAAGTTGTGAGCTTTACAGAGAAATATGAAGAAACTAAGGGATCTTTTTTGTGTTTCGGATACAAAGGGAGAGACAGAAACAATAGAATTTCAAGCTTAAACAAGACTCTGATTTCTGCTAGATATTTAGGGGGGATTTTGGTTGAGTTTTGAGAGAAAAAGGTTGCCGTTTTGGGGCTGATTTTTTGATGGGTTTTGGGGTTAGAGAGGGCTGTGATTTTGTGAGAGCTTCGATTGGGTTCTCAAATTATTTAGAGGGCTGATCTGTGGTGGTTGGTAACTAGTCAGAAATCATGACTAGGAGATGGTGAGAAATCTGTTCACCATTTGTTCGATTCAAGTCCACAGAGAAATCTTCCAGTAATTAGTTGCAGCAGAGAAATAAATAGTAATGGTGTTGCTTTTTCTTTGCAAGTGGGCGAGATAAGTCGCGCAGAGAGAGAGAGAGAGAGAGGCTTGATGTTTTGAAAGAATTGAAATTTTTATTTCAGGTCTCATAATTTTTATTTTTATTTTTTGCCCTAAATGTGAACGTTTTTATCGTGAAAAGGAGTATCTGATTTTAGTAGATATGTTAATTTTTAAATTATATTTTTTATTTTTTAAAAAATTATTTTTAACATTAAAATATCAAAATCATACAAATATATATATAAAATAAACTATAATTAAAACATAATAACAAACATCTTCAAAATAAACTCACTCCATTGATATCAATTATTAAGATGATGTGCTTCTAGGTGTGTGTATAATAAGAAAAATTATAAATATATTTAAGAATAAAGTCTTTTAGACAAGAGAGGTGTTTGAAACTGTTTGTGATTGCTATTTAAAAGTATATTTATTAAAAATATATATTAATTTAATATTTTTTAATAATTTTAATATGTTAATATTAAAAATAAAAAAAAATTATTTTTAAATAAAAAATTATTTTAAAAAATACCGAACATAAAGTTAAGATTGGGCCTAGATTGTCTTTTACCACAGCTTGGTCTGCGAGTGCTGTATCAATCTGTCATTAGATTGGAACGGTCAATGATGTAGTATTGTTCAACACGCGTCCTTTTTTTTAATAGATTAAACCAGTCCCTAATCATTTAATGTCCTGCAATCAACCCCCCAAATAAACCTAACTCTTGAGATTTCTCTAAATTCCATCCATGTAGATTTTTTATTAAACCCTCAGCTTCCCTTGTCACTTCGAACGTGTTCATTACTTTTAAAATTCTTTAATTTTCTCCTAAATTCGCCTTCAAAATTCGAACGTCTTGCAATTGTACTCTTGACTATATCAATTAGACTTTTCAAAGTTTTTAAATCAAATCTCTTACTGTTCTAAAAATATTTTTAAATATTTTTTAAAAAATTAGAGTTCAATAAGTTCCATAAAATGAGAGAAGTTTGATGATGGTTGTTTAGAGCCTCAATATTTCCTAAAAAAATAGTTCTAAGCCAAAAATAATAAATCTAATCAGGTTTGATTTCGAGTTTGAAGATCTTATTTCAAGTATTTTAAGTTGTTGAATTGATTTATAAGTGTTTTAAGAGTGTTGATAAAAGCTGTCTTGATTTTTTCAAAATCTACGCTCGTAAACAACACATTATCTATGAATTTTTTTTTAAAATAAATAATAGTGGATGAAAAATTGTCATTGTCTTTAAAAAATTAAAAAAAAATATAGAACCAAGACTTGTTCGCCTGGATTTTTTTTTGTTTTTTGCCCTCATTTGTTTTTTCTTCTCCAAAGTCTGGTCCAATCATTTTACTTGTTCGATATTTTGATTTCATGGCCACGCAAGGCAATACCTTTTAACCGTTCATTTTCCAAGTCAAGACACGCATGCTCTTGAAGTTTACCTACCATGTGAAGTATACCTACCATCATTCATTTTCCAAGTCAAGATCAACTCTTCAATTAATTAGTCTCCAACTCTTCATTTTGTGCTTAAGTTCAACCATTATAAGTGGTTGTATAATTTATCTTATTATATATATATATATATATACATATATATATATATATTTTATGTCTAGTTGTATAATTATATAAACTATATATGAGTTTAATTTAATTTAATCAAATTATCAACATCTTGAAAAAGTTTTTTTGAAATGAATTTAAATGCTGAATACTTGTTCAAACCTACCACAAGTCATCATAACTCTATTGAAGAAAATAATAAGAAACTCTGAAGTCAAATTAAATGTTGTACCTATACTTTTTTCCAATTTCACACATTGTGTCTCCTATATCAGCTAGCAAACCCTCTCCGTCTCGCAGACTATATCTCTCGCTCTCTACACATACCAAGACATACATTCGATTCCCTAAGAGTCTCAGCTTTCTTTCGTGTCAAGGATGGGGTCTCAAGGAAAGGCTCGATACTTGACAATAATACTCCTAATTGTCACCATTATTTTGTTATCATGCTCTAACCTTACTGTGATAGCTTGGAGGCAACACTTTCCATGCACATATGATCCCAAAGTTGGTAAGTGCATCGTCGGTGAACCTGCAGCAACAAAGTTTGATGGGGGGAGGAGTTAGGAGAGGTGGTTTGACCTAATCGTATGATGAATGAGTAATCGTTCATCCTTGTATTAGCCAAGAAGGCATGGCTACTTAATTTATCCATGGTAATTATTTATGTGTCCTTCGCTGGTTTAGGTTACCTTCTAGCCATGTTTCCTTTTCCCTTGCTTTTTGGCATTTGTACCCATTAATTCTTCACCTTGCTTTGATTTGCCAATGTTATGCTATTAATAAAGTTTCTTCACTTATCTAAAAGAAAAAAAAAAGGAACTGATGATCATAACCTTACCAGATTGAATAAAATCCAAAGATATTACGTACTGGTGCAGAAGTTGTGATAACAATATCAAACCGCAGCTGAGGAAATGAAGGCAGGAAAGCAGCAACCCAGAAAACAACAGCGGTCTTGGGTGTGATTCGGGAAGGTCGTATGGAACAAGGAAGAGGAAATCAACAAAGATAATTGCAATATGTACAAAATCAACATGCCTGCAACCTGTAATATTTGCACATTCACTTTTGATATTATGTTTGAAGTTCACAAAGGGTACTGTGCTTTTCCGTTTGCACATTGTTTGATGCATCCGTTCCACTATCTTCTTCAAACCAGACAAGAAAAAAACTACAAGCATATTTCCAAAGATTGACTAACAAGCATATATAAGTAAAGGGGTACATTTGATTTTCTTCTCCAGAAATGATTATAAAAAATAGTTGTTGACTCCACAAAATAGCAGGTGATTATCTACAGCATTTTTTAGTCAAACTTCAAATGTAAACTTCATAACCTTAGTCTAGGAAGCAATTCAGCTCTAGAGGAAGATTATACTGATATAGCTAAAAAATGGCCATAACCCATACTTGAGAATCGGGCTTTGAACCCGCGTCGTTATTTTATTTTATATTTATTTCAGATATTTTACAAAATATAAAGAAGATTTTACAAATACTTGTATAAAAAATAAATAAAATACTACTAGAAATCCCAAAAATTACCTAAGTGCCACTATATAGGTAAAAAACTGAAATACCCTTGAGCTTCTTGGAAAATTACAAAAATATCCCCTGGCGGTGAGTGTAGCTCACGCGCAACAACTGTTGAAGGGGTGTAATTCTTCAATGTGATTCCTGGCCAAAAAGGGTATATTATGATAGATATGTTGGAGAGGATTCTGATGACGGTGATTTCGATTGCCGTTGATGGCTGCGGAGAGAGAATCGACGGTTTAAAGCTTCGAGTGGCTGAAGAAGTCGCGATTCGCGACCTTTTTCCTGCCATATTCGACGGTGAAGATTATAAAAACTGCTTGGGTTTTGCTTGAAAGGAGGTGAGTAACTTTTCTATGGTGGTCCGGAGTCTTTAAGTGGCCTGAGGGGGGAGCTCTGATGAGAGAGAGAGAGATAGAAACACCGATAGGAGGAGAGAGAGAATCTTTGAGATATTGATGAGCTAGAGTGGGAACGTTAGCATGGTAAACCGGTGCACTGGAAGGTTGTGAACCACTGGATTATTGATGAGCTAAGCCTTCAGCCAAGGTTGGCTTGATCAAAACGTTGATCAGATGGTTCTGATTGACCGATCCTTGTTGCAGTGTGGTGAGATGTAGTAGTAGCTTGGTATACCGGGTAATGTGACACAACAGGATCGAAGAGAAGTTTGTTTTAAGAGCTGAGATGGATTTGAGTTTTAATTAAGTGTGGTAAGCCTTATTAGTTTCAACGGTTAGGATATTTTTAATATTTTAAATTATTTTTTTAAAATAAATATCTTACTCGCACAAAAAAAAAATCAGAATTTATTATATTTCTTCTTATTGTTTTTTTCTTTTCTTTCTTATTCTTTTTTTTTTTTTTGAATTTTCATTGGTTTTTAACTAATGCTGAGAGGACACGAGAATTTATAACTAGAAAACACGTATCTGTATAAAAACAAAATTGGAAAGTTGTTATTTTAATTAATACCTATTGACATAAATATTAAGTAAGATCAATTTTATCAAATTTTATAACTACATATTTTGAATATATATATATATATATATATATATATATATATTAATTTAATATTTTTTTAATAATTTTACAATGTTAATAATAAAAATAAAAATAAAATATTTTTAAATAAAAAATATTTTAAAAAATACCAAACATATAGTTAAGGTTGTTAAGGTTGGGCCTAGATTGTCTTTTACCACAGCTTGGTCTGCGAGTGCCGTATCAATCTGTCAGTCATGGTGAGATTGCTGACTTTGGGTCCTCAAGTGTTGCTGACTTTGACAACTCTATTCTCCATAATATCCCATTTGGGTCCTCAAGTGTTGCTGACTTTGACAACTCTATTCTCCATAATATCCCATTTGGGTCCTCAAGTGTTGCTGACTTTGACAAAACATTTCCAATTTTTCTCAGGAACTTTCTTGGAATCCACTGACAATGAACATGAAAACGATAAAATATTTCATGTTGAACTTCATTTTGTGCTTATACAGGAAAAAAACATCTCTTAAAGAATACTTACAGGCTTGTTTTCAGGAATGTCATCATGGATTCGCTTGATGAACCGGTGTTCTCCGGGTTTAAACAATGAGCCGTCCCTCTCTCTCTCTCTCTCTGCTAAACCCCATGTTTTAACAGCTCCAAAATGCAAGTGATCAGGGCTTATGGTAAGTAGACAGAAGTAGTTGAAGAGCTGGGGTCTTTGGGGGGTTCAAAAGATCAAGAGCAAGCAATCCTCTTCATTTTGAAGAAAACAAGGCATTGTCTTTAGTTCACAGTACTTGGTCTTGAATTGCAGGACAGTAGCAAGTGGACATGCGTGTCTTTCCTCTTTCTCGTTAAGGTTCTCCTCTCTTTTACATGTCAGAAGAACTGCTGCAATAAGTAGAAAAACTGCATTTCTGCAGGTTTTGCATAAAAGTACAACCTGTTAGGAGTCCAATGAAAGGTAAAGTTGACAATTTGTCATTTTTCAATATTTATTCGTGAACTACTAATGCCCTTTACTGTCTCCTTTAATTTCCTGTTTGTGGGTTGGTAGAGATCAGTCCTGCTGTTCCTTCAGCAGATAAAGAATTGTCTTGCAGTGGGACAATACCTTAATAACTAGCATGTCTATGTCTGTATGCATGCATGTGCTCAGGTCATATGTTTCAGTACATGAAACAGTAAAGGGCCTTGTTCAAATGTTTATGATTCGTCTACAATTGTGTGTAACCTTGCAGCAAATGTACATCTCTTTGAGCTCCTATTTCATCATGGCTGGAAACCGAGTAAATAGCAGTGCAATTGCACTGGGATTTTCATGTCTAAGATCGGTAATTAGAAAATAGGGTTCTGAGAAGGTGGATTGACTAGGAATTGAGAGATAATGCCATACATTCATGCCTTTTGCCTCTATCTTTGCAACTCTCTTCTTGTTACAGCCACAGTTGATTCCTCATTTTCATCATGCTTGTATTGTATCCAATCTCGCATTATAGAACACCTAGTTTCTGGTAAGCCTGCTGGTTTTTCTATGCTGTGGTTATTTGGTAGCCTTTGCCTTGTATCCTCTTTTTATATATCACAATGGCTCTTTTTTCCCAATGTTTTTAGCCATGGTTGCTTTCACTCACCTTGCTGGGAATCCTCATGCCACTCTTTATCTAAAATCTTATAGGGCAGTTCAGTGAATGATTTGGTGAAAAATGTCCTTTACAGCTCAGAGGGATTTTGTTTTTCTACTTCCAAGTAACAAAGCTTATTAACATATGAACCGAGGATGAATCAAGCATTGAGTTTCTTTTTAAATAAATCCTTAGTCAAGTGGTTGATAACAGGTAAGACTAACTCAACAATTACCTTCTCTCATGGTGGCATTTTAGGACTGGACTTGGTTTCTGTTTGTCATAACAGGATCACTCTCTAACTAGGTGAACAACGCATTTTGAAATGCTTCCTTAAAATGATGAGCATCAGAGTGGAGATGGAAGTAATTTGTCTCAAAGTTAAAAACACAATTTGTTTACAGCTAGGCTAAAAAAAGAAGTAAAAGAAGAACAGACTGGGATTATGAGACAGCTAGAAGACCACTTGAGTTTTGCGCTGCTGTTTAACCTTTCCTTACACCTTTCAGGTAGTCTGCTCTTATTCCCCACAACTGCTCAACTACTACTTTCATGTCCGGTCGTTCGGTGCGAACGGGTGCTGCACACTGGATTGCTAAGGCAAACATTTTGGATAGTATCTCTGCGTCCACCACTTCTTCCATTAGCGGGTCCGCCATGTCCACTACATTTCCTTCCTCGTACTTCCTAAAGACCTGCACAAATTACCACATGAGATGAATGATCTAGTAAGTTCACAGATGATATTTTAAAGAATGGTAGCTGCATTCAGGTTTTTTGAGAAATTCAACTAGCGAATTACACACCAACAAGAACAAAATATTCGATTTGAGGGCATTTGTTTTGCATAAAATACTTTAAATGAAAATGTTTTCCTGTGTTTTGTTTCTCATAAAATATTTCAAAAAAACTAATCAATTTAAAATATTTTACAATCAACTTTTAAACTTAGTTTATTTGTTAAAAAATTCATGAAATTTTATAAAATATTTTACGAATAATAATCATCACCCCAACCCATTTCATCACTGCTATCACAACCACCACCACATCATAACCATAACACATCATCAATATTCAACTATGTTTGTACTTTTCACATCATTACTCATTAAACATCATAAAAAAATTTCACATGATATTTTATGGGAAAGCAGTTTCATGCAAGAGATTTTCTATCTGTAAAATATTCTATGCAAAACAAACGCCCCCTAAAAAGCAGTAATGCTCTAAGAAAAAGAGACAACATGCTGTTTTGAAAAATATACAAAGGTTTTCAAGGAACTCTGATGTGGTTAGATATACTATGTCCACAGATATAAAAAGGGGTCTATCTTAAGAAACTCCCAGGCAGCAAACTAGAACTCTCAGTTCTGCTAGAACGTAGTCTGGGAGTCTAACTGATCTTTTGCGTTGGTGTTGCTTGTTAACTAGCTATCCGATATAAACAAGAAGCAATTCATCTTGCAGGCTCAACACTCGATGTTAGCATAACAACCTTGTGAGGAACAACGCATAAACTACAATTTAGAAATCCCCAGTACAAAATAAAATTAGACAGCCACATCATGTTCGTTGATAGGCACAAAGGAAGCCAAAACATTAGAGATTAGACAGGCTGAGAATAACTCTCAATGAGAGCTATTACTGAAGTTGGGCAGGACGAGGTCTTATTGAAGCCTGATTTAACACTTTAGTTGCTTTTGAAAAGCATGTACCAGAGGCTGGACCTGACTAAAATTGGCTTCTAGCCACACAAAATTTTGACCATCTCATTTACAGTGGTGGAGGTCACTACTATCATCATCCATGCTCATTTACCGAAGGCTCTGTTCTATGAGGAACATGATTTTTATCCTGGGTGTGGTAATTGTACATGTTCTGTCCTGACACACTTAATAAGTGCAATAGTGACCATAAAATAAACATTATCAATTTACAAGATGGAAAGCTTACCCATCTAAGTGTCACCCGCTCATCAGCAGGTTTCTTCATCTCCACAGGGCGCCGTCCTGTCAGGATTTCCAGAAGTAAAATTCCAAATGAGTACACATCACTCTTGGGGGTAAGTTGATAGGTCTTCATATATTCTGGGTCTAGGTAACCCATTGTCCCCTTCACTTTGGTTGAGATATGAGTTTGATCAGAGTCTACTGGACCCATCCTAGCAAATCCAAAGTCTGCCACTTTGGCTCTCATGCTCTCTGTCAAAAGAATGTTGGATGACTTCACATCTCGATGAATTATTTGCTTCTCTGTTGTGAACATAAAAGAAATTAATTAGATGACTATTATACAATGAAGAGTACATGCAAAGAAATATTCAGACCCAAAAGAGCTCTCTGCGAGATCACAGGGTAGCAATTGGGTGATATCAAGCACCTACTTTGAGAATTTAGATATTTTCCGCAGTCTTCTTGGAACTATAGCTTTCCAATACATGATTCAGAGATTTATTTCCTCGTAATTAGATGATAATTGGTGAGAAATGCAATTGTCAAAAACAAAAACTAGGATCTTGGGATAGGTGTTGAATCAGAAGAGGTGAGTGACTAAGCACGTGATAATGATCGGCAGCATTTTGATATGATAAACTTCTTTTGTTGGAAACTTAGATTGACAGTTAGGTAATTCCATCTTCATTACTTTCCATCAATATTCCAGAGGAAGAGAGAGAATAAAGGACACTGGTAGCCCATGAAATTAGAATGGATGAGATGACCTTCTGGTGACTTCTCTGACCAGGACATCTTCTCAAACTGAGGAAACAACAAAATAAGAGAATATACTGGGTTTTATGTGTCTGGTACCAGAGGTGGGAGTGTTTAGTTAAGGAAAAAAAATGAATGAAGTTTTTTATGCTAAATACTAGCAGACTAAATCTCCCATGGTTGGTGCGCAAACAAATTCTAATCATCTAAAATTATTAGGAGGCTTATGAAGCTTTGAACATATAGCTTGTTAAATCTAATCAATTCTCCTAAAAATATTATTGCCACCAGAACGCGTGCAAAACCCAACCATATACAGTAATATATTTTAAGTGCTCTTCTTTGCTATCTTGGAAAGTCATAATTCAAGTTGAATTGGCATTTCAATGCATGAAATTTCTCAGAAATAATGTAACCAACTGACAGATTTCTAACCTGCATATAGATGGAGATAAGTTAATCCATGAGCAACATCAATGGATATTTCAAGCCGCTGGTTGAAATCCAGGATTTTGCCATGCAGAACTGCAGGGAATTGCAGAACTATTAGAATAAAGGTTGTTGTTGATTGGAACTTTACCTCTATTATAATTGCATATGCTTACCATCCAGATGTTCTCTGAGAGTACCATTGGGCACATACTCTGTAATAATAAGGCGTTCATCTCCTTTATCAACATAACCAAGCAACTTCACCAGATTCCGATGATCAATTTTGGCCAGAAGTTCAACTTCACTGCTGAATTCAGTTTGTAAGTTCACAAAGTATTCCTGCATAATGTTTTCACATCAACCAACGGTAGGAAAATGTGAAACAATGGCGCAATCATCATGAAGGGTATTGCGGCTTACCTTCTTTGCTCGTTTTATGGCAACCACCTGACCGTTGTCTAGCTGGGCCTTGTAGACAATTCCAAAGCCTCCTTCGCCTATCTGAAGTGATGGAGAAAAATTACGTGTGGCTCTAGCAACCTGACTCAGATTGAGATGAACTGATCCTAATCTACTGAGTTTTGGAGATGGAGAGAATCTAGAGGGACTAGGTGGCACCCGATGTGGAGTGGACAGCACTTTTTCAGAAGCATGATTCACATTGAACGAGGGTAGTGAATCCACTGCAAGACCATAATTGATTGAGTTGTCAATTAAATCATCGAGAAATGGTAAAGAAATCAGATGAATACAAAGTAGCAACATAGCAAAATTATTAATACAAAGTTGCTAACGAACTCCCTAATCATAAAACTGTATATATCTATTTGGTGAACTCACAAGTTATAACTTAATGATGTCCTTAAACTTCAAATATTTGAGATACAGATAAGATCATTTTAGACTCACGTGAGTTTGGATCCTCTTCAACAACAGTGCTCGTGGCTGGTTTCCTTTTCTTATATAGACACGGGCAGAGAAAACCACAACACATAACAACAATTCCTGCCACTGCAAACCCAGCTTTATAGGGAGTTGAAAGAGTTTCTGGATCATCCTTCTTCTCTTTTGGAGTATCCTGACTTGTGGATTCTTCTCTACCCTCCTTTTGCAAAAGATTTCTTTCTCGCTTCAGAGGAAAGTCAGCTGCCAAAACAACAGTAAATGAGGAACTTATGTTGATTGTTGGGAATTGAATATTGGCTAATTTAAACGAGGTACAAGCTTGCAACAATGAATCACTGGACTTTTAAATCAGAAACCTAAACATGAATCTTAGATCAGCGCATACCTAAAGAAAGGTCCGGGTCCAATCCACTGGAGCTACTCCCAAGGTAGTTCTCAAAGATACAAGCATTTACATCGAGGAAATGGAAGGCCTTGCAAAATGATTCTTTGTCTTTGAGCTCCCCGTTAATGTAAAACAATTCATGACCGTTAAAATTTGAATAGGCTATATGATCAGAACCACGAACCTTTGAATGTATAGCAAACCTTGAGGCCAGTATAATCGGAAATTGCACCAATAACAATAGAATCAATGCATTCATAGCCATCCTCAAAGAAAAATTGTGCTCCGTTTCAATCTTTGGGAATTTAAAGATGATGAAAACATGTCTTTATTCTGCAGAACTGCAGAATATACACAAAACTGCAGAAATTCAACTAATATAGCTCACGCTTTCATACCCAGAGCATCCAACACTAGAAAACAGAAACACAAAAGCAACTTGATGTTTAAAACCCACTAATCTGTATGCTCGCAAGTTCCAGCTAACCCAATTATTGACTATCACGATGAGACTCAGCTGAATTGCTCAAATCTCACCCCACCAAATCCACAGAAGACAGCAGTCCAGATAACAAAGTAACTGAAACTTCCAGTTCAAGAATTCGAACTGCTTAAACAGGCAAGTTCAGCTTCTCCCTGGTGCCACAAAATCCAAATATTGTCTCCAAGACCAAGTTCACCAAATTGAAAAAAGAAGAGGATAAAAAAAACTTTCCAACCCTTCCAAATTTGTTCTAAACAACAGGCAAGTTCAATCCCTAGCAACAGCCACAAAATCCAATCAAAGTTCTTCACAAACTGATCACCAAAGCAACAAATATTCAAGCCCCAGTTGCTACAACAGTTATTGATCAAAACCCCAGCTTTCCAAAATATGGCAAAAACCTCAAAGTGGAACAAAATTCTCTTGATTAACTGAATCAAACCCAGATGTAAAAACAGCCAAACTTCACAACCCAACGCTTAAAAAACAACATGCCAAAGTAGTTTAACTTGTTTCACTCCTGACCACCAAGAAAAGTAACAACCACAACAAAGAGCAGAAACAGCGTTAAAAAAGAGAGAGATGGCTGTGCTGGCGGAGGAAAGTAATAAAAATCAAAGTATAGTTAATATATATATAAAAAAAAAAAAAAAAGCAATAGATTAACATCGGGAGTGTGATAGATATCTTTTAAAAATATATTAAAATAATATTATTTATTTATTTTTAATATTAATATGTTAAAATAATTAAAACTTATTAATTAAAATTAAAAAAATCAGAAATTTTGTAATGTCAATGCGAAACGATACTTAACTGACCGGCCTTAGCTATGATTATTGTTTTGGACAAGAAAACAAAAACAAATATGATTCTCAGTTATAAGAATTGTTTAGAGATTAATTTTTGTGGGTTAATCTATTAGTCATAAATTAATACATATTTTATTTAAATTATATAATTTTTAAACTTTTTAAAATAAAACAATATCATTTTAATATAAAAAACCTAGTTTACAATGAAATATAACTCAAATTAAGCTATAAATTAGCCCATCGGATTTATACATGGATTTTTTTTACAATGTCTTGTCATTGCAAAAGACAAAAGTGTCGGAGATGGACATTGTTGACCGTTGGAAAACTCGCGGCATTTGCCTCGATTCCTCCTAAAGGGAGCCTTGTGCCATTATCTTGAATATCTAAAGACCTAAAGTGTTGAAGGCGGAGATTATTGACCGTTGGAAAGTTCGTGTGCTTTGCTAGGATTCCTCCTAGCATGAGCGTTCTGGGTTGATTGCTCATGAATCAGTGAGTTCTCTTTGAATATAATCGATTGTTATGATTTGTTTGGTGGATTCAATGATAATCTGTGGTCGAATATCTCAGATATATTTTTTTTTTTTAATTAACGTGGTCAAATATTTCAGATACTTACGCTTTTGTTTGGGGAAATTTTGGTATTTTCATTTTACTCTGAATACTGCAATTACTTTGGTAAGGAAAAAAAATATTATTCTCTTATAAGTTTTTTTTTTTATCATTATATATTGATTTTGTTATAATTGTTTAGGTTACTTGGGTTGTTACTATAATTATCAAATATTAAATATTATTTTAAAAAATTATGTTAGCACCCACTAACATGTAGGGTTGTCCGGCCACTAAATGTTGCATTCCATGACAATGTTTAAAAGATCTTAATGCCCTACACATGGTGGTATAACATGTTTTTCAAGATTTACAGTAGTTTATCATCGATGACTTTTTTTTTTCTTTTTTCTCTTTTTTTTTAGTGTTTTGCTGACCACTGCACGATTTTATCAAAATATCTTCAATTTTTTCTCCCTTGACAACTTTCTGTTTTGCTTTTTTTTTTTTATCAAATATTATCCTCTTTTTTATGTTATTTTTTTATGGATTTTTTGTTAATAATTTGTCAATGATTTTATCCTTTAAAATTAGATTAACTAAGAGTTAAGTTTTTTATTAAACTCAAGTCCCACATTTCACGAGTTGCAAGTTTTAGAGATTAGATCAATGTTTAGAGGTTTACCAGGATTTTCTTAGGTTTTCTCCCTTCTCTTGTAATTTGTTTTTTTAAAAAAACAAGTTTTTTAAAATATTTTTTTTCTCTTTATACTTGATATTTTTATCATTTTATAATTAGCCTATCTATCACCATTCCCCCCCTTTAATTATTTTTTTATAATATTTTTGTAATTTTTTCTTCGTTTGTTTTTTGGAACAAAAATATTATTTTTTATTATTTACACTTTAAATATCTATAGCTATACACTTGGTCTATATACATCATTCTTTTTGTTCTTATCTTGATCATTCTTTTGTAATTTTTTTATTTTTTTTTCTTTACACTTTTTTTTTTTGTTGAAAAATTATCATACAAATGTAAAGGAAATGACATTTTATTATAGCAATTGCAATATTGTTCTATATATTTATTATGTTAAAAATTAACTTGAAATCTTACATGTTTTTATTAACACATATAATCTTTATTATATTTTATTATATATAAGAATCAATTTTTTTATTTACAATTATATTTTTTATGTGATGTTGAAAAAACACATTAATAACACCTACACATTAATTATTTTACGTTAGAAAAAAATATTTAACCTGCAACTAGGCGAGTTGAATGGATGTGTTAATGTCTTTTTTTACATTTATTAGCACCGATTATTCTTGATTTATTTAATTAAATACATGCACAAGCTTTTTATTTACAATTGTGATTTTTTTTTATTTACAATTAAATACATTTAAAAAGCTTGGATATTTATAGTTTTTTCTTCAATAAAAACTTATCTCACCTGTGATAAACCCCCGGATCAAATAACTAGCATTCATTTAATCTAAAACGGTATACTTGTGAAATTTTGTTTTTCAATGTTATTTTATATTCGAATCCAAAATGACGAACTTAAAACAAATTCGTTTATGGCCATCTCAAAAACTGGTATTGATTAGTTAAGAACCCTGAATTTTTTTCCTAAAGTTATATGAAAATTTTGCATAATTTTGTAAATTATTCATCAAAACTTTTATAAGTTTCGTTACATCTATTTTTTTTAAAAAAATAATAATATGTGTTTCTAGGGCGCCTGTTAAACATTATCTAAACGCATGCATAGAGCATGTATCATCCATGCATCATTCACATCATTATATTAATCATAAAGCATGTATAATCCACGCATCAGTCAAATCCTGGATTTCTAATGGGTTGCTTAAATTTCTCGAGCATTGACTGATGGGGACAAATTTGGGACGTTTAAATTAATTCCTGCCTTTTCTTAATTAAAGATAGTAAAGTTATTCTCATAGTAGCCTTTAAATATTCATTATAAATGGGTTTTAATTATATGTTATGTGTTTTTTTAAAGTATTTTTTATTTAAAAATATATTAAAATAATATTTTATATATATTTTTTAATAACAATACATTAAAAAAAAAATCAAATGTGCTAGGCAATATAATTTTTAAGAGATTTACTCAATAGTTAAAAAGATTCGTGAGTTGAAATCACTTAGTCAAAATAATTTATTTTATTTGTAAAAGGAGGGAGTTTTAATTAGCATGAAGATTGACATGGAGTCGTCTATTATTATCGATATATAAAAAAAAAAGGCACATGACATGTAGTCGTCTATTATTATCAATAAAAAAAGGCGCAAAATGATTGAGTGTCAAAATGATTTTCACGTGGATTTGAATATGTTGCATAGATTAGTGTATTATATTTTGTGCATTTGTTATTATGGTGAAATATATTTTAAAAAAATATTTTTTATTGTTAACATTAATACATCAACATCATAAAAAAATACACTAAAAAAGCTATCAATTTAATATATACACTTTTTAAATGCATCAAAACACAAAAATAAATAGTGAGTTAAATGAAAACAATTAAATGTTTTGTGTGATAGCATCCCTTCTTCACAAGACCAGTGTATAACAAAGATACCAATTGATTCGCACAAAATCATAGGAAGCACATGGCGCAAAAAGTAGCAACGTGTGATGGGTTTTTTTAACAACATTATTACTTCATTTTCATCCATAAAAAGGGCTAGCATGCTTACTAACAAATATACAAACTTGTATAAATGATTGAATAGCAATTCTAACATGTAAACTAATGTGTAAGATTAAGCAAAAGCAAAAATAGTGCTTACTTATTGAATTATTTTGAAATTAATTAAGTTTTGTTATTTAGAATGATTAATTATTTATTTTTAATTTTTTATTGCTTCTTGTTGGGTGTAAAGGGAATTTTTTTAATAAACCTTGCGAGATTTCAACACTTCTATTTTATTCAAATAGACTTCTAGATAAGGTCAAATAAAACAAGAAAATAGAACTCAGACAGCAAAATTTAGAGAGGAAGTCAATATTCCAAACCATAAGAAAAATGCCAATAAATTAGGTAAGGAATGTCGAAATAAGCATGTCGTCCAAACAAATGCATGCATTTTATTTAAAATAGAGTAAAAAAAAAAAAAACTCTACAGGAAGTGCACGTTTTTATGTGTAATAAATGCATGCATTTTATTTTGAAAGATCGTTCTAGTTTGTCTTGATTCTTCAATTATTCTCTTTTCATGCAAGTCTTGTGGACGAGTAGACGTGACTATTTCAAGCAGTGAAGTAGAGACCGTGGGTTTGGTAGAAAAAGAAAATACACTACAATAACAAAAATAATTTGAAGCAAATGAAAAAAAATTACATAATATCATAACTTTTATCTATATTTTTTATATTAAATATATTTATCAACTTCATTAATTTTAAACTTATTTGATAACATTATTTTAAAAAAAAAATTCATGTCATTGCTTGAGTTTTTATTTCAATTCATATAATGATTTGACAAATTTGTAGATTTTTTTTTTCTTATTTATTAACATCAAACCTCTCATATTGTTTTATATATACTTTTTCATCAAGTTCACAATTTAAAAATGCTATTTTTATAGTCATTTGATGTACTTTAAAATTGTTAATAGTTATGATATTTATTAACATTTATATAAAAGTTATTTTGAGCATGTGTAAACAAGTGTTAAAATAATTTATACCTTATCATCGTATAAGTTATTTGAACAACAAGTCTAATTTTATATTTATTAATACTACTATCAACTTTAAGTTTTATTTTAAAAATCAATTTATAAGCTAATGGTTTACTTTCAAAAGAAGTGTCATTTATAATTTTTCACAAATGGATTCCACTTTACTACTTATTGTCTCCTCCTTGTACAAAACTTCTAGACAGGATATTGCCTCAAAGTATATTTCAGATTTATTTTCTAACAACCACATTAGAAAATATATCAAAAATATTTTGGTTGATTTTATTTTTTTACTTTTTTTTTTACTCAACTTTATCGTCTTTCAATTAATGATGCCTATTTCAATTAGTTTTAATTATTATTTCAAGTGAATAATTTTCTTGTGTTTTATTTTATGAAAATACATTTTCTCCATAATAGTATTAGAATTAATATTTTTAATATTTGATTTATATACAAGAAATATACTATTATTATAAACATACTTGATAAATATATAATCTACAATTTTAGGCTCTATCTTGATATTTTAATATCAATTATTTTATCTTTACAAGACACCAGTCACATTTTCTCAAAATTAAATGTTGCTTTGTGAGCTAATGAAGTTGTTAGATTACTGCCCTCTTTCCCGTCGATAATGTTTTCCAATTTCCCTTTTGTTTTACCAATTTTCTTCAATATGTTTTGAAAGTTGGTAATTTTTCCCTTTCTTTTTTCCTACTATTTTTTTTTTAATTTTGACATTTTCCCAACATTTTCTCAGGTTTGATTTTCCCGATTTTAGTTCCAGGCAGAAGCAATTGAAGATGATAATTATTCAACAGAAAAGTAATTAACACTTTTTTTTAAAAGAAAAGATATATAAAGAGAATTTCTTATTTTAGTAAAGTCTGCGCCCTTCTTCCGTGTATCATGCTCTACTTTTAAATATTTTAAATGTTCTGTTTGTTTTAAAAATAATTTAATTTATAGATACATTGTTGTTCATAGATGCTAATGATAGCAACAGATTTTTAAAACAATTGTTGTTGGTGGTATAAGAATATATTAATAGTTATTTTTTAAAATATTTTTTATTTATAAATATATTAAAAAAATTTATTTTTAAAATTTTATTTTTGATACTTACAAGTCAAAGTGATCTAAAATCATAAAAGAAATAATTTAAAAATTAAAAATTAAATTTATTTTTTAAAATATAAAAAAATACAATCTAAAATATATTATTTTCTCAATATATATATATATTTTTTATCTAGGTATTACATGATGAAATCTTTTATCACAGTGATAACGTGATAAAAGACGCAGAATATTTGGGGGTACAT
The DNA here is from genome assembly GCA_018804465.1 of Populus tomentosa. Lineage (NCBI taxonomy): Eukaryota > Viridiplantae > Streptophyta > Magnoliopsida > Malpighiales > Salicaceae > Populus > Populus tomentosa. Next base: position 12,108,816 of record CM032003.1, read on the forward strand.
GTAAAACAAAGTGCTTGACAGCTGTCATGGTTATTTGACCGTGATTATTGCTTCATAATTCATAAATGATCTGTCATCTGTCCCTTTTGTTTCCTGTGGGGTACGTTAACTTTGCCCATTATTGAACTCCCTGAAAAAGAGAAAGAACTCATAATCGTAGGCCGACGGGAAAAGGGTTATTTCAAAGAATGCTAGTGCTAGTTTTTAAAATATTTTTTATATTTATATTGATATTAAAATAATATTTTTTATTTTTAAAAATTTATTTTTAATATTTACATATCAAAATAATAAAAAAAATTAAATCTTGACTTATCTTTGTTTTCTTCCAAACAAGAACCTGTCTATTTTGGTATTTTAAAAATACTTGTGAAATAATTTAATTTTTTTTATTATTTTAAATTAATATTTTTAAATTATTTTGATGTGCTGATATAAAAAATATTTTTTATTTTAATATATTTTAAAATAAATAATACTTTAAAAAAAACCACTATCACACCTTCAAACACAAACCCTTCAACCATCCTTGTGTCAATTTGTTTTTTCAGAGGAGCCAGACTTGTCATGGCACGTTTAACGTGCAAGAAAAGGGTTACAAAAATCTATAGAAATTAGAAAATCAGAATTTATATAAAAAACCAAAACATAAAAATAAAATTCATCGATTCAGACTGTTCGACTTGGATTCAAAAATTGAACCACCCGATTTTTTTTCAAAAAAATTAAAAACGTTATTGAATAATGGAATTAAATTGATTAGTTTGCTTTAGTTTTACATTTTTAAAAATCAAATAAATTTAATATGTTAATATAAAATATAAAAAATTATTTTAATATATTTTTAAATAAAAAATATTTTTTAAAATATTATGTACCATAATATAACCACACACATAAAGTTAAACGAGGAAGTAGCTTTCCCATGGCATGAAGAATTTTTGATCGAGAATAAGTTTAACCAGATGTCTGATAGAATTTGCTCAATTTGTGTATTGCCTCGAGGAGCAATTTTTTGTCTAATTCCATTTTTTTATTATTATAAAGAAAAAGCTAGCCCAACCAACTACAATTCCTTTTTAAATTAAAAAATATCTAAATTAGTTTGTATATGCCTCAATTAATATCATAAATTTTAAAATTAATAACTATATAAATTTTTCATAACTCTAAAATTTATAAAATTTGAATTAATATTTTTTAAAAAACAAAACAAAAATTCTTGACTGGATTATAATACTTGTCTAATAATATTTGACCAAGAACAAGTCCAACAAAGCACAATGGAATTTGCTTATTTAAATGATTTATTTTATATATATATATCAATCTCGTACATTAAAAATATTCTTAATTCTATGTTAAGGTTTAGACCGAGGAAATAAAAAAAAAAGAAATTAAACTTCCTTATCATTGTATAATTTTATATTTAGTCATACAGGTATTGAGTGATCTATACGTATACCAACCCCGTCGATTACAATGAATAATCAATGCATGAATTTTGACTGACTTTGGGTTTCCAAAATCATTTAAAAATTCCTCGATGCTGATTGGTGAACCGAATTTGGGAAGTTAAATTAAATGAATACGTATGTAGCTAGCAATTTTTTTTATAAATTTTTTTATATTAAAAACATTTTTTAATTAGAATATAAGAACATTTTTTTTATAAAAAAATTAATAGCATTATTTTGATATTATTTTTTAAAAAAAAAAACTATCAGGAAAAGTCCGGATTCATTGGGTCTCCGGGTTAATTAGAATTTTAACCTAATCAGCTCCACACACACACACACACTTTTCAAAGGCGAAACAAGAAGGGTTTATGGAGGCTAGGATGGTTGAAACCATGGAGGCCTAGGATGGTTGCATTGAGGTGGGCTTATGGAGGCCCATAAATAGAAGGTCCAGGATCCATGAAACATGTCTCCTAATCATGCTTCCCAAAAAGCAGTTTTATTGAACATGCTTTATATATACATGAAGCATGGAACCCAAAATTCCTTATCAGACAAATATTTAGAATTTTTTCTTACATTTTTTTTTATAGAAAATTTGAAAAAAAGAGAGGATAGCGTTGTATCGAGAGTGACCGTCCATTTATCATATATGTTATAGTTTTTCTTGAATATTTTTTGAGGAATTATCATCGATTCAAATAGTTTTTTTGATAAAAATTCATCCAAACAAAAAAATAAACCGGACAAAACCAAGTAACCAGATCAAGCAGATCAATTTAATTTTATATTTTTAAAAATTAAACAAGTTTGATTTAACTTATATTTCTTTTAGTTGGACTATGACAAGATTTGATATAATGAGCTTTTAGTTTACAATATGTTTTATAATTTAGTTCAAATTGATTTTTTCTAACTTTGATTTCTGAAACAGAACTAATATTTTAAAAAAATAATCAAAATGTTCTAATAAAAATCAAGAAATTATTTAATCAAGTTAATTTCAAATTATTTTCTATAAATATTATGGATAATTCGTTAAATTTAGCCACTAATAATGCTGGCTACATGGTAGGCTGGTACATTAAGGGACCAAAATGAACCACGTATCGGCACTAAATCCAACCATTGCCAGCAATTACTTTTTGTCTCGTGGCTGCCTAAAGTTCTAACGTGGTTGATTTTTTTTTAAAATTAATTCCTTATGTTTTTAATTTGTATTAATATTAAAAATAATTTTTAAAAAATAAAAAAAAATTTAAATAAAAAATATTTTAAACAACAACCACATTAACATTACTAAAATTTTATTTTGAGCTCAACACCGTATGGAAATCAGAAGAAGCCGATGTACAGAAATCCTAGCACCATCTTAGGAGATAACGAGAGCTCCACAATAAAGTCCGTCCTTTGAAGATAAATTCAAGGATAAGTAGATGAAAAGCTCCTCATCCAACCAATACCGGGTGAAGAAATATCTGGAAGTTATAATTAAGTGGATTGAACTAATAATCAAGACGTGGTTTAGTGAGAGAAAAAGTTAGTGATTAATAACAAAATTAATGACATGAATATGCCAGCAAAAACCAGCTAACTTTACCCTACGAGGCTTATCTTAAATGCTAAGTAAGTTTATTTCTTGTCTTATTACTTTTCGGAAATATATAAAAGTGATGAAACAAGATTTTATTAATATATATTTATATATCTTTTTTTAAAAAAATGTTATTTCAAGAAAAATACACTGATATAATTTTTTTATATTCTTGGACACGTTAAGCTAATATGTGTCATTATCAAACGCGTCCCTATGAAGATGCGTTGAGTCTGTCATTAGATATGCCTATGTGCTACTGGGTCTAGCTAAAGTTAAACTCAAAAGCATATTGAACACTCGACTTTTTAAGGATTGTCTTTTTATAAAAATGAGTTTGGACAATGTAAAACACTAAAAAATTACATAGTTATCCCCAAATTTGCTACATATTTTATTTTGATCCAAAAATTTATTTTGTTTATTTTTCTAATATCTAAGTTTAAGAGAGAAGAGACTCGCTGAAAAATATAATAGAGAGAGAAAGTTGTTGGTTGTTATAATTTGACAACAAAAAAACAGAGGGTTTATTGTGGTGATTTCTAGTCAAGTTTAGTGTTAAAATGTACCACTTGACTGAAAGAGTTCAATTGTTGTGATTTTTGGATTTTGTCTTGCCTAAAAAGGTAAATTTAGTATTGAAAAGTTTTATGATTTTCAGGTTGTTTAAGTGATTTTAAATCATTTTTTATTATTATTTCAAGGTTATATATGAGTTTATTGATTTTTTTAGAGTGTTGTTTTTTTAAAAAAACATTTTATGTGAACAATTAATTGAAAACGAGTTTTTTTAAAAAAAAACCACTAACACTCAACTTTTTGATAGGTATTCGGGCACTTTAAGTGTCTAAATCCAATTAGTAAACAACACATCGCATGTATTAAACTAGCTTTGATACCCGTGTGATGCCGTGGGTCATTTTTTTTGTATAAAAAATATTAAGAAAAATAAAAATTTAAAAATCTTGGGTTTTTCTACAAAGTTATACTTAAGAATCTTGGGTTTGGTTGCAACACCTGACCTAAGAGTAATATTTATAATATTAATAATAAAATTAAACTTGCATGACCCAAGTTTAAGTGAGTCTGACTGTAACACCGGACCCAGAAATATTAGATGTGGATCTGGCTATAAGGTCGTGTTATAAAAGTGTGATAATTAAATAGATTAATTAAAAAAATAAAAGAAAAAAAATCAACAGAAAGGAAAAAACTAATGAAGAAAAAGAAAAAGAAATTGAATTAATTGGGTTAACCCTTTAAACAAGGTTATCCCGTAAAACCTGGGATTTGCATCATGAAAGTTTGATAACTAAATAGAAAAAAAAAATGATGGGTTTACCCAGAATTAACCGGATTAACCCATCAAGCCCAGGATACGTGTCTTGAAAGTCTGATAATTAAATAGAAAGAAAATTAACTTTAACAAACTAAACTAAATGAAAAAAAATAACTCGTCAAATCAGGTTAACCCATCAAACCCGAGATTCGTATCATGAAAATATGATAACTAAATAAAAAAAAAATTAACATTAACAAACTAAATCAAACAAAAAAAATTCATTAAAAAAAATTAAAAAGAAAAAACAAAAGAAAAAAATAGTCATATAATATAATAATAATTATAATGAAAAAACGTGGGGAAAGCTAAAGCTAAAGCTAAATTCTCAACCAACTCAATATTAAAAAAATAAATTTAACAAAGATAATTTAAAAAATAAACATGTGGGGAAACACTGCAGGCAAACAAAAATCATGTAAAGAAAACAATGTAGTAATCCATAGTGTTTTTTTTTTTTTTAAAAAAAAGCTACAAAGCTCAACCAACTTAATATATTAAAAAAAACCAAGATCCGTGTAATGAAAGTATGATAACTAAATTATTATTTTTTTCACATTAACAAACTAAATTAAACAAAAAAAATTCATTAAAAGAAAAAAAACACAAAGAAAAAAGCAAAAAAAAAAAACCCATGGGCAAAACGGGAAAAAAAAGAAAAACAAAAACGAAAAAAAAAAGAGTCAAGTGTTTCACTGTGTGCACAATCGTATATTATATGTAAAAAACAGAAGAAACAAAAGCAAGGAAAAAAAAAAAAACAAAGCTGCTATAGTGAAAAACCTACGCGTTAAAAAAAAACATGTAAAAAAAACAAAAACAAAAAAAAAGAAAAAAAAACTGCAAAAAAAAAAAAACAACTTTAGCTACAGTGAAAAAGCTACGCGTTTTAGAGTTCTTATTAACCTTTCAAACCATGATAACCCGTCAAATATTAGATTCGCGTCATGAAAGTTTAATAACTAAATAGAAAAAAAAATGATGGGTTGACCCATAATTAACTGGGTTAACCTGTCAAGTTTGGAATACGTGTCATGAAAGTCTGATAATTAAATAAAAAAAATTTAACATTAACAAACTAAACTAAATGAAAAAAATTAATTAAAAACAAAAAAACAAAAAAAACAAAATATCTAGTTAACTCGTCAAATCAGATTAACTCGTCAAACTCGAGATCAATTAACAAACTAAATTAAACAAAAAAAAATAAAAAAAAAACTAAGAAAGAAGTCAAAAAAACCCATAAAGGCATAAAAAATCAAAACAAATACAGAAAAAAAATGAAAACAAAAAATAATATATATATATATATATATATATATATATATATTATAATAATAATAATTATATATTATTATTATTATTATTATTATATATAAGTATAATTAAAAGGCGTGGGGAAGCTACAGTGCTTTCCCAACGCCTTTTAAAGTTCTTTAATATATATATTTTTTAAGGTGATATGTTGTTTATCTCATAATGAGTTTTTTCTTAAAAAACAAATCCTGGCACTTGTGCCAGGTTTGTTGGCCAAGCACTTAGGCTTAAACTACCCGGCACAACCATGTTAATCTCTACAATAAATAAATAAAAAACATAAATTACAAAGAAAGTTTGGTGTTAAATATATGCATACTAATATGTTTTTTTTTCTTTTATAAGAAATATTAACCTAACAAGTTAATATTTAGTTATAATTAACAACTTTTTTATTATTTACCAATTCATTTATTTTTAAAATTTATTTAATAAAGAATAAATAGTATTTTCACATTTTTAATTAAAAAAATATAATATAATACAACACATTCATAATATAATATTGATATGTTTTTCTACCACATTAGAAATTTTATCCGTATCTGTGAGCTAGTTTGCATTATACAGAATCAATTACTCTAGTAAATCATTCTGAATAACACCATTATCTATTAAAATATCCACAACCTTCAAATGCTATGATAATATGCAAATACTTCAAAGGGCAGCAACTCAAAATCCCTATAAAAATAAAAAATGATGTCTACAAACAAATAAAATATTTGAAAATATATTAAAATAAACAAAAATCATGTAAAGAAAACAATGTAGTAATCCATAGTGCTTTTTTTTTTAAAAAAAAAAAGCTACAAAGCTCAACCAACTTAATATATTAAAAAAAAACCCGAGATCCGTGTAATGAAAGTATGATAACTAAATTAATTTTTTTTTTCACATTAACAAACTAAATTAAACAAAAAAAAATTCATCAAAAGAAAAAAAACACAAAGAAAAAAGCAAAAAAAAAAAACCCATGGGCTAAACGGGGAAAAAAAAGGAAAACAAAAACGAGAAAAAAAGAGTCAAGTGTTTCACTATGTGCATAATCATACATTATATGTAAAAAACAGAAGAAACAAAAGCAAGGAAAAAAAAAACAAAGCTGCTATAGTGAAAAACCTATGCGTTAAAAAAAAACATGTAAAAAAAAAAAAGTTGCTACAGTGAAAAAACATTTTAAAAAAAACAAAAGCAAAAGCAAAAAAAATAATGAGAAACTGCTACAGAAAAAAAACCAAAAATGAAAAAAAAAATGCCACAGAAGAAAAAACAAAAAAAAAACTGCGAAAAAAAAACAGCTTTAGCTACAGTGAAAAAGCTACGTGTTTTAGAGTTTTTATTAACCTTTCAAATCATGATAACCCGTCAAATATTAGATTCGCGTTATGAAAATTTAATAACTAAATAGAAAAAAAATGACGGGTTAACCCATAATTAACTGGGTTAACCTGTCAAGTTTGGAATACGTGTCATGAAAGTCTGATAATTAAATAGAAAGAAATTTAACATTAACAAACTAAACTAAATGAAAAAAATTAATTAAAAAGAAAAAAACAAAAAAAACAAAATATCTAGTTAACTCGTCAAATCAGGTTAACTCGTCAAACTCGAGATCAATTAACAAACTAAATTAAACAAAAAAAATTAAAAAGAAAAAAAAACTAAGAAAGAAGCCAAAAAAACCCATAAAAGCATAAAAAACCAAAACAAATAAAAAAAAATGAAAACAAAAAATAATATATATTATAATATAATTATAATAATTATTATTATATATAAGTATAATTAAAAGGCGTGGGGAAGCTACAGTGCTTTCCCCACGCCTTTTAGAGTTCTTTAATATGTTTTTTTTTAAGGTGATATATTGTTTATCTCGTAATGAATTTTTTCTTAAAAAAAAAATCATGGCACTTGTGCCAGGTTTGTTGGCCAAAGCACTTAGGCTTAAACTACCCGGCACAACCATGTTAATCTCTAAAATAAATAAATAAAAAACATAAATTACAAAGAAAGTTTGGTGTTAAATATACGCATACTAATATGTTTTTTTTCTTTTATAAGAAATATTAACCTAACAAGTTAATATTTAGTTATAATTAACAACTTTTTTATTATTTACCAATTCATTTATTTTTAAAATTTATTTAATAAAGAATAAATAGTATTTTCACATTTTCAATTAAAAAAATATAATATAATACAACACATTCATAATATAATATTGATATGTTCTTCTACCACATTAGAAATTTTATCCGCATCTGTGAGCTAGTTTGCATTATACAGAATCAATTACTCCACTAAATCATTCTGAATAACACTCTATTAAAATATCCACAACCTTCAAATGCTATGATAATATGTAAATACTTCAATGGGCAGCAACTCAAAATCCCTATAAAAATGAAAAATAATGACTACAAACAAATAAAATATTTAAAAATATATTAAAATAATATTTTTTTATTTTTTTAAAAATTATTTTTTTATCAGCACATCAAAATAATCTAAAAAAATTAAAAAAAATTAATTTAAAATAAAATATTTTTAAAATATAAAAATAAACCACTTAAAATTCTAAACAGATGTGATAGGTGTTGAGCCATGAATACTCTTATAATAATTAATTAATAATGACTGAGAATTGAGAATGACTGGAGCATTTGTTTTATAAGTTTTTTTTTTTTTTGTCTGATTGTAGGTTATGACATTGCACATGTGAAATAGTTTAGGACTGGTCGTGCCTGCTGCGTTTCATGTAATAAATTAAGGTTTAATGATAGATCCACTCATCTTCATGCACGCTTGATTCATACACTAAGTGAATTTACTATTCATATTATTATTATTATTATTTTTAATAAATAAATAGATAAATGTACATACGGAAGTCTTGTCAAAAGGTGACCAGAAATGAAAAAAACGTCTCTGTTCACAAACAGTCGGTCAGTCGCGTAATAGTAAAACGCCAAGCATATTACCGGAATGATTCCATTTCTAAATTAGTAGATGACTGCCGCCATTGATCACCACCTCAAGCTCTCCTTTGGACTTTTGTGCATGAGATGACAGCACGCTTTATCGTGGCTCGCACCCCTATCTCTTCAACCTTTTCGTTCCATATCTTCAAGTTTTATTTTCCATCACTTGAATCTTGTAGACATAAACATTTTTATTTGTTATTTTTGTAAAATAAAAAATTTAAAACCACCCATTATTTAAACTTTTTTTCTCTTGATTATGGATAGCTCCCCTGTAAGGGAATATGAATTATTTCGTTTTTTTTTTAAATGTCAAATATCAATTTTTGTTTTCATAGATCAAAGTGAAGGTATTTTCTTCTGGAGGTGAGAAAAAATAAAAAAATAATTAAATTAATAAAATTAAAAAAAATAATTGAAAAAACTGAATTATAAAAAAAACTAATTAAAATTTTTAAAAAACCAACTGTTTTGGTTTCGGTTTTATAAACCTGAAATCAAAAAATTCAAACCGAAAAAAACAGAAAAAACTGAATCAAATCGGAAAAACAGAATAAATGAAGTCAAACTAGAAAAAACCGAGCCAAACCAGTTTGAACCAGTTTTTATTCTAAAAACCAAATAAAAATTTGTCAGTTTAAACTAGTTTTGATTCTTTTAAAAAAATTTAATTTGATTATTTTTTTTAATAAAAATTAAATCAAATTAAAAATAACCGTAGTAGCCTAAAGAAACAATTTTTTTTTTATCCACAGAAAAATAAAATATTCTGCACTCTATGAGCAAGGTGACATCATGGACATGCTGTTGCTATCTTACCTGTAAGAATCCTTTTTTGTTTGTGAAAATCTCGTCCAATGATACGTGCTGCCATAAATGGGTGGAAAGAAAGAAACGTTATTGTCATATATAGGATATGTAAATCCGACAAAAGAAAAGAATTCATTGTGATATAAAGATCTTGTTTATCAATTACTTCAATAATAAAATTTACATGAACATTTTTAAGCTTGATTTCTTTTTTATATAAAAATAAAATTATTAAACTTAGTTGAAAAAATTCAGAAAACAACATGGTTTGATGAAATCATACTGAGTTAATTTTTATCTAATTTATTTTTAGAAGAAATTGTTAAGTTTTCATGAGAAAACACTCTTTAAATTATTTTGAAAAAATCAATTTCAATTAGCATCTAAACTAATTTAAAGATACCTATGTAGTATGAAACAATTAATTATTGATATATATTAATATAGTATTTCTTTTACTTTTCTTTTTTTAAAAAAACATTAAATAAAAAAATATCTTGGAGGCAGAAAAATCTCGTACAGTACAAACAAGGAGAAAATCCGCTCTCCCTAGTTCACTCTTTCCATTTCCACCCCTCTCTGTCTCTCTCTAAATAAGCTATCTTACCGTTAACAGTAACATTGTTCTAATCCTACACAGACAAACAGCTCTCCTTCTGCTGCTGCTGGTGGTCTGGTAAATAAAAATGGCAGGGAATGATTGGATAAACAGCTATCTTGAAGCAATTCTTGATGTGGGTCCTGGCCTAGATGACAAAAAATCTTCTCTTTTGCTAAGAGAAAGAGGCAGGTTTAGCCCAACTCGTTATTTTGTTGAAGAAGTTGTTTCTGGATTTGATGAGACGGATCTTTATCGCTCCTGGGTTCGAGTATGTTTGTATTATGTTTCTTTGTGTTTTGTTGGTGTTTTTTGCATGCATGTGTTGTGATTCTGGTTGTGTTTTCTGTGTAATGCTCGGTATAGGCTCAGGCGACGAGGAGTCCTCAAGAGAGGAACACGAGGTTGGAGAATATGTGCTGGAGGATTTGGAACTTGGCTCGGCAAAAGAAACAGGTTGATTCTGTTGCTTTTTAGTGTTTTTTTAGATGAATTTAATGGCCCGTTTAGTTGTTTTCTTGATTTTGGTTTAAGATTTGATATTTGATGCTTCTTTTTGGAAATGTAAGTGGGTGTAGCTTATTGGAAGCTTAGATGATGTGTTTGTGTTGATCTGAGTGTTGAGTGGAATTTTTTAATGTTTGAAAGTTGTGAACTTGATTGGATGGAGATTTTTGGAGGTGCTTGGGTGGGGGGGGGGGGTGTGGGGATCTGGTTGTTGTTCTTAAATGGGATTAATCTTGAATTCTTTGTTTGATCACGAGTTACTGTTAGTTAATTTGGCTTGGCTTTGTCTATCTGCGATATCAACACGTGGCAGAAGACCTTTTTTAGACGATTATCATATGGTAACGTGTATGTTCTCATTCCAAAAAATTGTCACTTACTATCTGGTTAGCTTTCGAGAAATGATTTTGTTGAGATATGGTAGAAATGTGCAAAGTGTAAACTGTTTGGTAATAAACTCTCTTGTGGATAGTTGACAGTGGCCGAAATAGATTATTGTAGCTGTTTATTTGATTTCATTACAATTTGACATTTGGCAGTGGAAATGGTACTGGGTGTGGCTTGCAAGCTTGAGTTAAGTGGAATTTCTTATGTTGGAAAGTTGTGAACTTGATTGGATGGATATTTTTGGAGGGGATGAGAGCGTGTGGGGTTGACTATTTTTCTTATATTGGATTAATCTTTAATTGGTTGTTCGATCACAATTCAGTGTTAGTTAATGGGTAGGTTTTGTATTTTCACTCGGAAGATACAATTGGCACAGGACATTGTGGAGAAGATGATCAATCACATGGTAATTTGTATGCTCCTGTTCCAAAAAAAATAAAATTGTCACATGTGAAGCGATTAGCTTTCAAGAAATGATTTTTTCGAGATATAGTTTAATATGTAAAGTGTTAACTCCTGGTAATAAATTCTCTTGTTGATACTTGAAATGTGCTGAAATAGATTATTTTTTGGCCATTCTTTTTCCTTTTTAAGAAGTGTGAGGGGGTAATTGTCTGAATGGATAATCCGTGTTTAACATCCAACTATCTAGTTTTTCAATGAACAATACCCTACTTTTCTTTTTTCTTTGGATTTTTTAAATTCTCAATGCATAGGAGAACATGCCATATTCTGGCTTGAGGTTCATTTTGTTTTGAGCTGAATAATTGACTATAGTATTTTGTGTCGTAGCTTGAGGGAGAGCTGGCCCAAAGAAATGCTAAACGTCGTCTTGAACGTGAAAGAGGACGCAGAGAAGCAGTGGCTGATATGTCTGAAGACTTATCAGAGGGAGAGAAAGGAGATACAGTTGGAGATCTATCAGCCCACGGTGATAGCGTCCGGGGCAGACTGCCTAGAATCAATTCTGTTGATGCAATGGAGGCTTGGGTTAATCAGCAGAAGGGAAAAAAACTATACATTATATTAATAAGGCATGGACTAAACTTTAGTCCTCTATTACTTGAATGTGCTTGTGAAGAGGACTGTTAAGGAATTTAGCCGGTGTAGAATTGTTTATTACAATATAATGAATGGAGTTTTACATTTCCCTAACTGCTGTTGAGAAATTGATAGGATATTGTATTTGTGCAGATCACGACACTAGTATTTACTGCATGATTAATGTGCATGCTGATCATTTAACATATTTAACAAGTAGTATTTGTGCAGCCTTCATGGTCTATTACGAGGTGATAACATGGAGCTTGGCCGTGATTCTGATACTGGTGGTCAGGTAATATTTTTGTGAAAGTTTTTGTCTGGATTGGCCATTTGTGGCTCTCACTCACATTTATTGGTTATATGATAGCTTCATAGCTGCAGGAATAGATAACCAATGATCTTTGATTTTTTTTTCTATTAGGTTAAATATGTAGTGGAACTTGCAAGGGCTTTGGCCTCAATGCCAGGAGTGTATCGAGTTGATTTGTTAACTAGACAAGTATCAGCTCCGGATGTGGATTGGAGTTATGGTGAACCCACAGAGATGTTGAATATACGAAACGAAGATTTCTTGGATGAGATGGGAGAGAGTAGCGGTGCTTATATTGTCCGCATACCTTTTGGACCAAAGGATAAATATATACCGAAGGAACTTCTGTGGCCTCACATCCCTGAGTTTGTAGATGGCGCACTTAACCACATAATTCGGATGTCCAAAAGCCTAGGAGAGCAAATTGGTGGGGGGAAGCCTGTCTGGCCTGTTGCCATCCATGGGCACTATGCTGATGCAGGCGATTCTGCTGCTCTTCTATCTGGTGCTTTAAATGTCCCCATGCTTTTTACTGGTCACTCACTTGGTCGGGATAAATTAGAGCAGCTACTTAAACAAGGCCGTCTCTCGAGGGACGAGATCAACTCAACATACAAGATAATGCGTCGGATAGAAGCAGAGGAGTTATCACTTGATGTTTCTGAGATAGTCATAACTAGCACTAGACAAGAGATAGAGGAGCAATGGCGCTTGTATGATGGTTTTGATCCTATACTTGAGCGTAAACTGCGAGCAAGAATCAGGCGTAACGTGAGTTGTTACGGAAGGTTCATGCCCCGCATGGCTGTAAGTACATCTTTTTTTCCTGATTGGGATTTCATTAAAGTTCCTTGCTTCTCAGTAGCAATTACAGTACCAGAAGCCAAGTAAGCTTGCTCTGCCCTAGTGCCTGGCTCATGAATCTTCACTAGGTCAGGGTGGTTTTAACGAGATTCACACTCCAGATCAATTGAATATGTGGGTTTATTAATCTACATCTTAAACAATGATGCTAGTGGTTGTATATGTCAACTTGGGACACTGAAAGTTTGATGTGTTGCCCATTAAACATAATGCAGCACGGCACTAAGCACGAGATTTTGATTAGTGTTTAGTTTTCTAAGTTTTTCCAAGGGACATGGTTGGGAATCACTGCTGGAACGTGTGGTAGGATGCACCCAATCTTTGCTAAATGTTCATGTTTCCTGTTCTTGTCATGTTCCTAGAGGCACCCATAACAAAAAAAAAATCTAGTGAAGGGAACATGCATTAATAACTTGTTGTGCTCTGCAGATAATTCCTCCTGGAATGGAGTTTCATCACATTGTTCCCCAGGATGGTGATATGGATGGCGAAATAGAAGGAAATGAAGACCATCCCTCTTCTCCTGATCCATCGATATGGATAGAGGTTTTAATTTTTGGTTATGGACAGACATAATGATTAATTTTACCCTTTTCTACGCTCTTGTAATTGGAAAATTAAATTTAGTTTGACACTTGCTATGCTGCAGATCATGCGCTTCTTTACCAATTCTCACAAGCCGATGATACTTGCCCTTGCAAGACCAGATCCCAAAAAGAACATCACAACTTTGGTCACAGCATTTGGAGAATGTCGGCCATTGAGAGAGCTTGCTAACCTTGTATGTTAAGTTTCGTAAAAAGACTTGTTTGGTGCAAACATGTTCTCCATTGCTGCTTAGTTGAATTTACTTTCTGTTGAGGTCATTCTATCTTTTTTATTCCCCCTGCACATCACTTTACAGACTCTAATTATGGGCAATCGAGATGGAATTGATGAAATGTCCAGCACAAGTTCATCTGTCCTTCTTTCTGTGCTTAAGCTTATTGACAAGTATGATCTGTATGGGCAAGTTGCATACCCTAAACATCACAAGCAGTCTGATGTTCCTGACATTTATCGACTAGCAGCGAAGACAAAGGTATGCCTTGGATTTTACCAGATTAAAACAAAAAATGACTTGATCACCTGAGCTCGAGATGAAAAAATCATAAAATAGGTGATAATCCACTCCATTATCTAGCATTCAGCTTACTCTGGCCTTTCCTCATATCTTCTTTTCTTTTGATTCTTTTAGACTTCTCTATGAATGACCTGTGTTCTACATTTTACAACTGTCTCTTAACGAACTGAGATTTCATGTAGAAGAATGGAATTATGCTTTGGTGTTTTATATTGTAAATAATTTACTGATGGCTCTCCTAGCAACACCTTATAGTTATCTTGTTTAGTGCAACTGTATAATTGACTCACCATGCAATTATGATTAGCAGAAATTTTATGATGCTAGTCTAAATCTCAGTAAACATACCAAGCATCTTCATGAGTGTCCCATGTTTTGCAGTTTTCATGTATTTTTCAACTGCCGAGACTTAATTTACAGTAGTGCAATTTTTCTCCGGTGTTTGACATTATAAATAACTGGATGGGGGCTCTCCTATTAACATCTAATTCTTAGCTTGTGTAGTACGATTTATAATTGATTATCCATCCAAATATGATTAACAAAACTTTTACAATGCTAATCTAAATATCTGTAAAGCGTATTGAGCATCTTAGTTTCATGTGGTTTGTCTGGTATACCTGTGAGGTTGGGTATCTTATCATGCTCGTTTGCTGTTTGGTTGCTGTATTTTGGTCCATTATCAGATGTAATTTCCATTATCTATCATACTTCAGCTGCATGACATAGGCGGGTTCCTCTGTTCCTCAATTTCTGTTTCCAAATACAAATAGAAGTTGGTATATGTTGTTAGATATGTAAACTCTGTCTGGAACTTTGCGCAGGGTGTTTTCATCAATCCAGCTTTCATTGAGCCATTTGGACTTACTTTAATTGAGGTGCTTCTTCTTGATCTGATGAAGTGTTTTTCTTGATGATTATTTATTATTTAAGGACCGAGTATTTTTGCTGAGCAGGCAGCAGCTCATGGATTGCCTATGGTTGCCACCAAAAATGGAGGCCCAGTAGACATACACCGGGTATGCATGCTCATAAAGAAAAACAAAGATATCACTTTGCTCGTGTGTGAATGAGCATGTGTGCATAAATCTTCCAGTATTGACTGTAAACATTTCCTCAGGTACTTGACAATGGTCTCCTTGTTGATCCTCATGATCAGCAGTCCATTGCTGATGCTCTTCTGAAGCTTGTTGCTGAAAAGCATCTTTGGGCAAAATGCCGTCAGAATGGTTTGAAGAACATTCACCATTTTTCATGGCCAGAGCATTGCAAGGCTTATCTTTCCAAAATAGCCGGTTGCAAACCAAGACATCCACAATGGCAAAAAAGTGATGATGGAGCTGATACTTCCGACACAGATTCTCCTGGTGATTCCTTGAGAGATATACAGGATTTATCTTTGAACTTAAGGTTCTCATTGGATGGGGAAAAGACTGGAGGTAGTGGAAATGATAGTTCTCTAGGATCTGAAGGAAATGCTGCTGATAAGAAGAGTAAAATAGAGAATGCTGTATTGGCATGGTCCAAGGGTGTTGTAAAGGACACACGAAAGGCTGTTGACCATAACAGCAGTTCTGGTAAGTTTCCATCATTGAGAAGGAGGAAACAAATCTTTGTTGTTGCAGTGGACTTTGATACTTTTTCCAGTCTTGCTGAAGCCACCAGAAAAATTTTTGAGGCTGTTGAAAAGGAACGGGTGGAAGGTTCTATAGGGTTTATATTGTCAACATCCATGGCCATATCTGAGATATGCTCCTTTCTGGCCTCAGGGGGGTTTAGCCCCAGTGATTTTGATGCTTTTATTTGCAACAGTGGTAGTGACCTCTACTATTCAACTCCCAATCCAGAGGATGGTCCCTTTGTCATTGACTTTTATTATCACTCGCACATTGAATACCGTTGGGGTGGAGAAGGGCTGAGGAAGACTCTGTTTCGCTGGTCATCTTCAGTTATTGATAAGAAGGCTGACGATGGGGAACGGATTGTATCTTCAGCCGAACAACTTTCGACTGACTATTGTTATGCTTTTACAGTGAAAAAGCCAGGATCGGTACTTTTCTTCTCTACAGTGACTTCTTACTGTTTGGAATTAAGGGTGAATTTATTTGTTTCGTAGGCGCCTGGATTATTTTTACATTAAGAATTGCAGTACAATGGTATATACATGCATTGAGTTATATCCATGTCTTTTGCAGGTTCCACCAGTTAAGGAGCTCCAAAAGGTTCTGAGAATTCAGGCTCTCCGTTGCCATGCTATTTATTGCCAAAATGGGACCAGGATAAATGTAATTCCAGTATTGGCTTCCCGTTCCCAAGCCCTCAGGTAGGGTTTTTTGTGAATATATGTTTTACATAATACTGATTTTCATTTGAAGTATGAAGAAACTGCATATAGCAATTTGGCTGGTAAATGAACCTTAGGCACACAGAAAAAGCAATGTAGCCCAAAAATTGGGAGCTGCTGTTGAGAATTTATATAACCATTTTTATAATGCATTTGAGGTTTTGCTTCTTTCTCGCTTTTCATGCATGATTGAACTTCGAACTCAAAATATTTTCTTTTCCTCTTCACGATAATTTTTGAAATTTTATGACTCGAAATTATACTTCAGGTACCTATATGTTCGATGGGGAGTGGAATTGGCAAGTATGGTCGTTTTTGTTGGAGAATGTGGTGACACAGATTATGAAGGATTGCTTGGTGGGGTGCACAAAAGTGTAATATTGAAAGGAGTCTGTAGCAGTGCAAGCAGTCAACTCCACGCGAACCGAAGCTACCCTCTCTCAGACATCATGCCATTAGAGAGCCCAAATGTTGTTCAAGCAGCCGAAGAAAGCTCTGCTATTAGGAGTTCCTTGGAACAATTAGGATGTCTCAAGAGTTAAAAAGTGTCATTCTTCTTGGTTCAAACCTGTTCAAGAGCTTTGGTACGTGGCTCCTATCACAAGTCTTTGCCTGGTTGCTCTCATGGCAAGAAACTCATAAGCGTTCTCATGATTTCGAATGCTTTAGAAGCTTGTTTGTGGGTTTCATCGTGACACCTCAAATCAGCTTGGTCGTTTCCAATTTGTTAATTCCCTTGTAAAGTCCAACCTATGCTGCTCCTATTACATCCCGAGTTTCAATAGAAGAACACAGTCGCATGTACCTTTGGCCTGGTCTCTACAAGAGCCAGCGGACGCCAGTATATATTATCTCAAAAGCTAATACATATACTTCTCTGCCAGTGCCCTGCAGTCCTGTCTTAAATGGGAGTATAACAGTATATACTGTTTCCTGCTTTTGTTGTCATGATATCCAGCCAGTTTTTCCAATCGATGGTGAAAGGAGCTTTTGTTAAGAAGGAAAAATGACACGTCTGGCATTGGTACAGTAGCTAAGAATTGGAAAGCTAGACAAAACACAATGAATAGAGGGAGAGATTGCTGATATTTGTGTATTAAACGGTAGATTTGCCGAAGCATGCATATGGATTGTCGCACCCGACATCGCGGCGGCCCTTAAAAAATTATTCTCTTGAATTAATTATGGAAAAAGAACAGATTTCTGGCATCCGGTTCTTTTAGGGAAAAAGGTCTTGTTTGAGGAGTCGCCACCTAGTATTATGGTCACTAGGAACCCTAACTGGTCAACAGAGATTCTATGGTTCGGGATTGGTTACGTAAAAGGGAAGATATTATCACCCCTTAAACGTTCTACCTAAGGCAGACTGCATTGTTGGTTTTGTCTTAAATTGCTAAATATTTATTAATTTATGCTGTGATGATTTGTTTATAATATTCCTGACTCTGGCGCCAGTGAATATTCGAGCTCGAATAATTCCAACTCTGGCGTTGGTAAAAATTCGTAGCTACTACGAAAAAAATTAGATCAATATTTTTTTATTCCCTACTCTAGCATCCGTGAATAAATAAATAAATAAATAAATAAAATTATTTTTACGCATGCACATATTTTTTTATTTATCTGGCTAAATAAAATAAAATACAACGAATAAAAATAATATAAATTTAAACCGGTATTTTTATTCCTGACTCTGGCGTCAGTGAATAAACCAACAAATTTACATTATTTTTAATCATGCATACACATTTTTTATTCTTTCTACTTTTTTTTTGTTTTTTCTATTTTTCTATTTTTTTATTTTTTTGAGCTGGGCTGGGCTGGACCCAGCCGGCCCAGCCAGGTCACTGGCCCAAGCCAGTGACCCGGCTGGGCAACATAAAGCACGCGTGAATTAAATCACGCGTGCATGTGCAGGTGTAGAGAGTGAATTAAAATGAAAAGTGGGGGAAGTGAAGCTTACTTTCTTGGTTCTGGAAAAACCGAAAGCAGTAGCAACGATGGTGCTGGTCACGGTGGCCTTCCTCTGCTTAGGTTCTTCCCTTCTGCTTTCCTTTGCTGCCTTGCCCTCTGCCTTTTCTGCTTTTTTGTCCTGGTATCCGAAACAAATGAAGATGATGACAATGAAACTGCTGTGCAGGATCGGTGGTGACTGATTTTGGGGATGATGAAGACGATCAACGCTGGGGTCTTTTTCTTCTGGTTTTTCTCTGCCTTTTTGAAATGATGAAGCCCCTGTGTTCTTCTCCTCTCCGTCTTTTCCCTTCCCTTTTCTTTCTGTTTTTTTCTCCCCTGTATTCCCCTCTCAGCAGTTCTTGGCGTGGCTGCTAGGATGAAGAAGATGATGAGCTGACGATGGCGTTGGCAGTGCTGGTGCAGTTGTGTTGGAGAATGGCAGTGGCTGGTTTCTGGAAGAATTGAAGATGATGACAATTCTGGTCTTGCGTTCTTTTTATTATTCTGGACTTTCTCTCTGGGTTTCTTCCTTTGCTTCTGTTTCTGTGGTTTTATTCCCTTGCCTCTGGTTCCAAAGGTCAAGGGACAGCAACGATGGAGGCTGGTTGCTGTTGGTTTTTTTTTTTTTGCTTCTGTTCGTCTGCTCCTCTGTTATCGTCTCCCTATGCTTCCCAGTTCTTTTTCTCTTAGTCCGTGGCTCCCTTTTTTTTTCCTTTCGTTTCTGTGATCCCCCCCTCTTTTTCGTTCGTTCTCTGTGATCTCTCTCTCTCCTGGGTTTTCTTCCTCTCTGGAAGCAGAGAAACGGAGACGTGATGGAGGACTGGTGGACTAGCTGCTTTCTTCCTCCGCTGCTCGTGGTGTCTCTCCGTTTCACTGGTTTTTTGTGTCTGGGTTTTAGCCTCTCCTTTCTCTTTCGGTTCTGCTCCCCCCTTTTCTCCTCTCTCCTCACTCTCTTTGTTTCTGTTATTTTCTTCCCCTCTCCTGGGTTTTTTTCGTGTCTTTTCCTCCTCCTAAATGTTCCTTCTTCTCTGGTTTTTATCCCCCCTTAGCATGCCATCGGTCGATCGTGCCTCTGTTTTAATGCAGGAGTAAAGGCAGCCGTTGTCATTTTTTCGGGTGAAGAAGATGAACAGTGTTGAGGATTTTTGCGTTTTGGTCCTTGATGTTTTGAAAGTTTGCAGTCCAGTCCTTGGGTAAATTGCAATTGAACCCCTGCATCTCAGCGCTATTTACACATTGGTCCTTGTATTTTAATTTGTTGCAATCGTACCCCAATTAAATTCCAAACTTTGCTATTTCTTCAATTAAGTCCCTGATTTCATTAATTTAATTAAATCCAAAGTCCAATTAAGTCTAAAATTTACCAATTCTCCAATTAAGCCTCTAATTGGATTAATTAAATTAATTCCAAGCTTAATTAAGTCTCAAAACTTATCAATTCTCCAATTAAATCCTTGATTGGATGAATTAAATTAATTTCAAGCTTAATTAAATCTCAAAACTTATTAATTCTCCAATTAAACCCTTAATTGGATTAATTAAATCAATTCCAAGCTTAATTAGATTAATTCCAAAGTTTAATTAAACCCCAAAACTTCCAATCATTTTGCCATTAACCCAAATTTTAATTCATTCTTCCTTTATTTCATTTTACTTATTTTTTCATCATTATTATTTTTCATCATCATTTTTTTTATCATTTTCAGTAAATAAAATAATAATAATAATTAAAATAAAATGATCAAAAATTGGGTTATGACAAGCATGCATATGGATCATAGAGAGATTCCTCTGTTTCGTGTATTAGTTGGTAGATGTGCAAGTATTAAGGCGTGGTCTTGCCTGAAGTGTACACATGCGTGGTCATATCTGAAGTGAGGCTTGAATCTCACTATTTTGTCGTGTCGCATGATGCTTACAGAAATATGTGCTCTCACCCATTGTTTTTAAAATCGTGATTTGAAATGTAAAGTCATTTTACGAGTAAAAATATATATAATAGGTAAATTCAGGTTAAAAATTTAAAATTGATTAAAATTAATTAAACTCAGTAAAATTGGCCAAACTTGAAATCAGTTACAAGTTTGATAAAAATTAAAAAATTTACTCTTCGGGTTCGACTCCCCTCTATATTGTAAGTTACATTTTATTATGTGATTTCTTGACATTTTAATTTAGAATTGAATTTCTAATTTAATCATATAAAATATTAACACAATAAAACCAAATTGGTTCAATCAGAGTATTAGTAATTTATTTAACTTCACTTAACTTGATTCAATCACGAATTAACCATATATATATATATATATATATATATATTTTGTTCAACTCTCTACATTATACATCTTTGTTGATATATATATTGGTTCTTGAACAAATTATTTGTTTTAGATTTGTTAATTTTTAGTTAATGAAATTCTATAAACATAATTGTATTATATTGTATTTTTAAGTTATTTAAACCATGTATTAATTTTTATTTGAATTATATATTTTAAGGTGTTTGAATATTTGTATTGTTTATTCCACTTTTATTTTAATTGTGCTATATTATTATTTATTATTTGACTGAAATTATTAATATATAATTAATTAAAATATTTTTCCAGTTATTTTATAATTTTATAATTCAAGTTTATAATTCAAATTTATATTATATATTTTGTGTCGTATAAAAAAATCGTTTAATAACCAAGCTCTCACCCTCTAACGTGGATGAAGGACAGGCATGCTTATCTTGTTAGGCACTACGTGCCAAAAGGAATTCGTGGTCTTGAAAAGGAGTCAGGCTGCAAAATGTGCTGAGAAAAGTCGTAGACATGAAATTGCATTTTTACCGATCCCGTTTAGGTTTCGCTGAAAAATCTTGTTTTTTAAAAAAGAATAATTTTTGTTTTTGTTTTTTTAAAAAATAACCTTAAAATTGCAATACCAAAAACTATTATAATACCTGTTGTCATTTTGTTCTGCCATTCCATCCAGTAGTTTTGATTCAAAGTATGTTTCTCATTATGCTCTTCCCTGGGTCTTTGTTTGAGTATTTATTTTTTAAAAGTTTTTTTATTTAAAAATATATTAAAATAATATTTTTTTTAAAAAATTAATTTTAATATCAACATGTTAAAACAATATAAAAATATTAAAAACTTTAAATTAAAAAAATAATAAAATTTTAATTTTTTAAAAAATACTTTTTAAAAAAAACAAGCAGAATTTAAATAACTTTTGAGAGTATTTTTATCATTTTATTGCTGTTTAGGAGTGCAACTCAAACATAAATTTGTAAAATTTTAAATTTTTTGAGATTAAAATTAAATTTTTTATATTTTTATATCGTTTTGATATGCTGGAATTAAAAATAAATTTTAAAAAATAAAAAAATATTATTTTAATATATATTTTAACAAAAAATAACTAGAACAGGTTTTAACATTTGTTATGCAAAGTAAAACGACCTCATTATCCCTGGAATCAAAACTTCTAGAGCTGGTGTGTTAGGGATGTTTTTGTCCTTTGGATGTCATAATGGTAGTTTAATGTCTAAATCACCCCTGAAAAGTTAGCTCTTCTTAACCAATGTTATTTTGATAATAATTATTTTTGTAATAATAGGCGGGTGGGGGTGGCTTTATTGAATTAATGCACGGGTGAAATCACTTGGCTGCCATCTCGATAAAAAACAATTTAGAGCCTCCTTGTTTGAATCTAATACTCTTCTATTAACGGGTTGGTAAGATGTTCTCTCATGAGTTTAAGAGTTGAGATTTCACCCGTGCGAGTTAACCCAACTGATGGCGGAAGCTGGAAGAAGGGCCTAGTTAACGGGTCGTTTGCTAAATCGCCACCACACCGGAAGGTGGAAACTTGCACGGGTGAAGTATTTACCCTTGGTGTTGCTTGCAAGGTTTATTTTAGGGTGTTTGGAAATATAGTAGTGATTATTTTTTGAAATGATTTTCATTATAAAATGAATTAAAATTAAAATTTTTATTTTTTAAAAATTATTTTTAACATTAAAATATTAAAATCATATCAAAACATAAAAAAATATATATTATTTTAAAGTAAAAAAATAAAAAAATTTAAATTATTTTAAAAATACTTTAAAAAGAAAAAGAAAAAGAAATGGAGAGAACTTTTAGCAACTACCGTGAGGCCTACTTTTGTCACTTTCATCATCGGATAAGTTGCCCCCTTAAACGCATGAAAGAGATGGGCAATAATCAATTTAACCACTAACCAACACCAGCACGTCTTTCAGATTCCAATTCCTTCACACAACTGGAATTCTAGGCCTTTGACATCTTATATATTTTATTTTATTTTATTTTAGATGCCAGCATTTTCAAATATTAAAAAAACATTTATTAAAAATAAATATATTTTTAAAAAATCTATAAATAAAAGCTATTGTATTTCCAAAGTTACCCTCAAACGCCTAAACTAAAGAAATATGATCTTCTCCCATCCAAATTCAATTAAAATTTAAACAAGAAAGACAAGTTTACCATGTTTGATAAAAAAGTAAAAATATGTTTCTACATGAACCCCAAGACTCGTAGGTTGCTACAATATCTGGGTTGAAAAAAAAAAGAGAGAGAAATTAACGCGTAGGAAGATGGGAAAGCTCTCGGATTAACTTGAGAGGGCTAAAGATGCGTGATTCATCAAAAAATTAAAATAAAAAAAAATTAGACAAGGCTTAAGTGAGACTTGTCTGTCTTTACAAGCTAAGGATTAAGGCAAGAAAGTGATTATTTATAGTTAATTATAGTTTGGAGTGCCTTATGGGCAATGAAATGAACAGGTATTAGTCCAGCGGTGGGCTAACTATCTATGCCGGTGAGATGGGTTGCCTAATTTGGTCTTACCCAAGTCTAACAATCAAAAACATATTCATATGAATGACACCCATTTATAGCTTCTCTTTGCCAAAAAGTCAGGAGCTTATGAAGGAGAGTTACTCTTATATATTAAAGTGTTTTTTTATTTGAAAATATATTAAAATAATTTTTTTATAAATATTATTTTTGACATCAACATATCAAAACTATTTAAAAACATAAAAAAATAATTTTTAAAAAAATAATTTTAATTTTTAAAAAACATGATTTTAACCATGTTTTCAAACAATATCATAGTCACCATTACTGAAGTAACACTCAAACTATTTCCCGCAGAAAAGTTATATGATATGTAAGTTTAGTGTTATTTGACATGTTAGTTTGATCTATCAACTCGAAATCTAACCCAAGTTTTCATAATAAAATAAGTGATAACTGACCTAGTTAAAATTAACATGATTTAATTGATTTATTTAAAATCTAACAAGACATGATTTGATTTAAAAAATAATAATATTATTTTAATTTATTTTTTTAAAAAAATATTAAAATTATATAATTTTATATTAACTTTTGTTCATCCAACCAATCCATAATCCAAGTCTTAATCAGCCAGATTATATAAACACGTAAAAGACATCAAGGTCAACCTTCAAAAAATAAGATAAAAAAAGGTGGAATTCTCTCGTAAATGTGGGACACTACAATTCCTTTGTTAATTTCTATAATATTATTTTTTTATATTGGTTATTTTTTATTTGAAAAAAATATTTAATTAATATTATTTTGAATAGTTTTTTTTTTATAATTTTAATATATTAATATAAAAAATAAAAATATTATAAAAAATCACTTTAATATATTTTCAATTAAAAATATTTTTAAAAATTACTGAGAAAGGTTCCAACTTTATAATATCCTCTTTCATGCATTCATAAACACGTCTGTACATTAATTAGGTCTTGCTGTCCACCTAAATATCTTGTCTCGTGGTGAATATCGGTGACTCGATCAACTAATTAATATTTTTGATAATGACATAATTTTGTTTGCACTGTACACACAATTTTAGTTAAATACTACATGTTAAGAAAAAAAAAACATGTATACGTAGAAAATTTTCAATTAAAGAACAAAAAGATGATATCCACACCTAATAAAATTAATTTAAAAATGATATAATAAATCATGAAAAAAAAATAACATTAATTAAATATTTTTAAATTGTTTTAATATGATGATGTTAAAAATAAAATTTTAATCAATAATATTATTTTAATATATTTAAAAGTTAATAACATTAAAAAATAACTGTTACTATTATTTCCAATCTCAAACTTTCATGCTCGGGAATAAATTTAACCAATCCAAGTTAAACCCCTGTAAATTAATATTTTTAAAATATAAATATTATTTAATTAAGATATTATTTAAACTTCAAATTCAAATTGAAATTGAATTCAAATATTAATTCATCTTTCCCTTAAAGATGAAGGTTTAGTTCAGGTAGCGGGTAGATTCCTTGTGTTACTGATTAAACGTTGAATCAACTAAAGATTGAGATGGTATTAAGAAAACTTTTTTAATCCTCTTAAATCAATCAGTGTGAAATGTACATTTAAAATTAATTAAAAATAAATTTAATTTTACTCGAACACGTAAATCTAATGAAATAAAAATAATAATTATTGTCGATGTAAGAACTTGAACGAAAATACATAGGCCCACGAGGTTGGTGAGCTCACAATTTTTCATATGCTATCATCTATACAGATTTATTAGTATCCCAAGAACGTGTACGATTAATCAACCTGCATTGCATGCAATTCTAACACCAAACGAGAGAGAGAGAGAGAGAGAGAGAGAGAGAGAGTTTCTACTTTCTATAATTAAATGCTGCAGTTGGATGGTGCAGTTGTGTTGATTCAAAGAGAGAAAGCAAAGACAGAGATAGATAGGAGAAAAGACACTGACAAGCCTTTATATATTAACCAAACAAGGCCCTCAAGCTAAAAAATCCGTAAGAGAAACATGTTTAAGATCGAATTGTAAGTGCTCCTCTCAAGATTGAAGACTTCATGAGTGGGTTGAGGGTCTTGAAGAGGAAAGAGAGGAAAAATATGGATCAAACCCAGAAGAAAGAAGCTGCAGTAGTGCTTGATTCTTGCAAAAGTAGTGGAGCAATCAAGAAGATGAAGAAAGATGATGAGAGTCAAAGCAAAGGTAAGAAAACGTGTGATTTAGTGTCGTTTTGGGAGCTGCCAGAGTACATGAAGGACAATGAGTTCATCTTGAGTTACTACAGAGCAGATTGGCCTCTCAAAAAAGCTCTCTTTAGCGTTTTTCGTTGGCATAACGAAACTCTCAATGTCTGGACGTAAGTAATTATTATTATTATTTTTTCTGATTTTGAGGGCCAGTTTTGAGCTTGATTATAGTGTTAATTAGTAGTGATTAGTTTTTTTAATGGATTTTTCTGGGGTTTAATTGTTTTATAATTAAAATAATTTTTGGGTTTTAATTTAATTATATATTCGCAGGCACCTTCTTGGTTTCTTCTTGTTTTTGGGGTTGACTGTGGCAAATTTAATGCAAGTGCCTCGGGTTGCTGATCTGCTTGGCTTGTTTACCTGGTAATTTGTTATGGAAATCTTTTTTTTTTTTTTTTTTCAATATGAAAACATTGTATAACCAATTACTAATTATAAAGAAAAATCCAAGAATGTTATGTGAACTCTCCATTCTTCTTGTAATAAAGAAGGGATTGGATGAAATTTTATTACTTCATTTTGATTCCCTTTTCTTTGATTTTTCTCTACTTTTTTTTAATAGCAATTACTAATTTATTTGAGACCTTGAAAATTGGTAGTCAGTTCTAATTAAACTCACTAAACCTTAATTAAACAACTATATATCTGGAAATAAGCCAAAGTGGCAAAGGCAATAAAGAGGTAGAAAGGAAAATTAAAGAATCAATGGAGGACTCCATGTTAGGGTCCTGCTAGTGGTCTATCACCACACTGTTTTGCTTTCAAACCCACAAACCAATCCTCTCCTACAATCAAAAAAATAGCATAAGTAAAAATAAATAGGATGGAAGTAAGTGAATTTTGTAGTTGTAGTAGTAAGGGCCTGCCTTGAAAGTTTTATTATACACTGATGTATGCCATGGTTTTTCAATTCGGTTTTGATTTTACAACTTCCAATGTTTTTCACTTTTGCTAGACATTAACGTGGGAAAGATTCAGTTTTGATGTTACAACTTCCAATGTTTTTGTTTCTGTTTTGATGTTACAACTTCCAATGTTTTTGTTTCACTTTTACTAGTCATTAATGTTTTTCGGTGATGTTTAATATCTGAAACCTTACGCTCCAAGATCTATGAATTTTCAGAAAAAAGGTTCTCATCCTTCAGCTTTCAGAAAATGATTCTCCCTTTGCTTAAAACACCATACTTTTGAAACTTTTATTTATTAAAAACAAAGAATTAATCAAACCTTAGAACGAATATATGTATATATATACATATATTTTCTTACGATAGAAGTTTTAAAAGTCTGGTGTTTTTAAGCGAAGAGAGAATCATGGCTTACATCAGTATATAAAACTTTTAAGGCAGACTTTACTGCTACAAGTACAAAATTCACCTGCTTCCATCTTATATATTTTTACTAATGCTCTCTTTTTTATTGTAGAAGTTTGGTTTGTGGTTTTGAAAGCAAAAGTGCGTAGTGATAATCCGCACGCTACTGGACCACTAGCAGGACACCAACATGGAGTCCTCCATTGATTCTGATTCTGTGGTGATATCCTGTAGTTCTGTGGTTAATCAACATTCTAATTCTGAATATATAGAAGTCACAGTGAACGAACATGTTTTTATATCTTCAGTCTTTCTTTTCTTGTTTGCTTTATTTTCTTGGAAAATTGAAGATTGGTGGCTGTTTTTTTTTTTGTTGTGCTCACAATTTTTATTTATTTGTGTTTGAGCTGATGCATGACCGGTAAGAGGAATTGTAGCTGTTAGGGTTTGCCTAAATTTCTTAAGATAAATATTTGTGAAAATTTATGTGTATGGCTTCTTTTTTGAAGAAATTTCTGTTATATTATTGTCATTTTTTCATCTCAGGAAATCAAGAAATATTATTGTCCAAGTAAAATGCAGGAAAACTTGTGTTCCTTTAAATCATCTCCATTTCAATTGAAATTGCTAGCCTTACAATATTGTTTTCAGGTCAATTCTTACTAGTGCACAAAGAAATGTTTCTAATGATTCAAAGGATTTCTACTTGGTAAGTTGCCTCATATTACATTAGAGACACATTCCTCTACTCCAGTTGTGAATTAATTTCAAATTAACTCCAAAAATTGTTGCAGGGGACAACAGAACTGCTTGATCTGGGCCACAATTTACCTATGAAAACAGATGTTTCATCGTTAGGAATGCCGGCAACCCGGTGGCCATTCTATGTATTCTTAGGTGGCTCTATGTTCTGCCTCCTCTCAAGTAGCATTTGCCACCTCTTTTCTTGCCATTCACGCAGCTTGAACATTCTGTTGCTGAGAATCGACTATGTCGGCATTGTTATAATGATCATCACCTCTTTTTTTCCTCCAATGTATTATATCTTCCAATGTGAACCACATTGGCAATTTATCTACCTTGGTGGTATCACAGTAATGGGAATGTTCACTATCGTGACACTACTTTCTCCACCGCTATCGACCGCAAAATTTCGTGCTTATAGAGCCATGCTGTTTGCCTCCATGGGATTATTCGGCCTTATCCCTGCAGTCCATTCTGTAATTGCCAATTGGAGCAATCCCAAGCGTGATACCATTGTAGCTTATGAGTCTGCCATGGCTATGTTTTACTTGACTGGAACCGGGTTGTATGTAAGTAGGTTTCCAGAGAGGTTGAAGCCTGGACTGTTCGACCTAACAGGACACAGTCATCAGATTTTTCATGTTTTTGTGGTATTTGGAGCATTGGCTCATTATGGTGCCACACTTTTATTCTTGGAGTATCGTGATCTTGTGGGATGTTAATATGTATGGATCAAGATTAGTGTGTATGTTGAATGTTTTGGAATTGTAATTTCCTCTGATCAATCCAATCTCTTGAACTGCTCTACCAGATAAGACAAAGTAGCTGAGTGAATCCAAAATTTCTGCCCTTATTTGGACATTTGACATGGTGCATGAATCAAAGGGCAGCAAGCTCAAGAAAGTTAGGGGTCCAAGACTCGTATCAGTTCCAAATTCCAGAAAATCATAGGAATCCCTTCTTTAATAGGCTCCTTGTCTATAAAATAAAAGGCCTTTTGGATAGTCAAATTCCTTCCTCCATTACACATGCCTCTCCTTGAAGTTAGGTGCCTCCATTACAAGTTGAATCAAAATAATCATGTTCGAAGAGAAATTATTACAGGAAAAACAATTAAATTATTCAATCAAGGTTAACTGGGTACAATCCCAATAACCATCGGGTCAAGGTCTTATTTTTACTGTACTTAAATTCCATAATTTGCAGGACCTGCAACACTTGTTTAGACTTAATTTCCACTGCATGACCATCTTCAATTCACAAGCCCTGATCTTTTCTACTACCCTAAAGTTTCTGCAAAAGAATTAAATAGCAAATAGTGATTATGTTTTTCCATCTTTGTAATAAAGAAGAGTGAAAGCAGAGAATTCTAGGAATAGAAGCTAATTAGTAAGCCATGGCAGCCTTTAACTTGGACAAATTATGCTTAATACTTCCAGCTTTTCTTTTTCTCCTCTTTCTCTTTCCCTTGGGTGGTCAGCACCATCTCACCCTACTCTTCTCTTCTTTCAATCCCGTTAAAGCCAACAGCTCAACAACACCACTAGAAGCACCAGTACTGGATGCATTTGCTTCAACCTCCATTAATACAGGCAATGAAGAAACCTCCATTAATACAAGCAATGAAGATGAGCCCAAGACTCAAAAAGTGAGCAGAGTTGAAAGTTTTTATAGCTTTATGTGCTTGTTAGTGTTCAAACCCTTGCTGGTTGGTTTTTGTGTTCATTTTTTCTTGAGATTTTCACTTCACATCTTCTGTGAATAGAAAAGGAGTAGCCTGGAGAGAGTGGAAGAGGGTTTAGCCAAGGCTCGTGCAGCTATTCAAGAAGCTATTCGTTCGAAGAACTACACATCACACAAGAAAGAGACCTTCATCCCCAAAGGATCAGTATACTGGAACTCCCATGCTTTTCATCAGTTGAGTCTCCAAGGAAGCTTTAAATTTTCTCTTAAATGTTAGGCATCGCACCTCTAGAATATTTCTTGACATGGTATTTGTGCCACATTCAAACATCGATTGAAGTATCTCTATGGCTATAAAATTAGAAAATTATTAAAGGGTAAATTAAAATTCTTTTTTATTTTTTCGTCTCTTTTAGGAAAAGCAGGGACAATTGACAATCTTTTGCCTGATTGCCTTTCGGTATATTAACAGGAGCCATATAGAGATGGTGAAGAGATTCAAGGTGTGGCCCTACAAGGAAGGAGAGAGGCCATTGGTCCATGATGGCCCTCTAAACAACATCTATTCCATTGAGGGCCATTTCATCGATGAGGTCGAAAGCAAGGGGAGCCAATTCAGGGCCCAAGATCCTGATGAGGCCCATGTATTCTTCCTCCCCGTTAGTGTAGCTTCTATTCTGCACTTCATCTACTTGCCGATCACAGCGGCGGCGGATTACTCTCGTGATCGCCTCCGCCGGGTTGTGACGGATTACGTTCACGTTATTTCCAAGAAGTATCCTTACTGGAATAGAAGTAACGGTGCCGATCATTTTATGGTTTCGTGTCATGATTGGGTAAGCATAATACTCCTGCACCATTATGGTTTGGGGTGACTTTCCTGTAGCACATTTTCCTGAGGTAAAACACTCGCACCGTCTTGTTCCCATTTCAGGCACCTGATGTATCAATCGCCGATTCTGAGCTCTTCAACAGATTCATTAGAGTCCTCTGCAATGCCAACATCTCTGTAGGGTTCCGGCCCCCGAGAGATGTCCCTTTACCGGAGATTTACCTTCCCTTTTCAGGCCTCGGTCCAACCCGTATGGGGCAGGCTCCAAACAACCGCCCAATTCTAGCATTCTTTGAAGGTAGGGCTCATGGGTATATCAGGCAGGTCTTATTCAAGCATTGGAAGAACAAAGATAACGAAGTTCAAGTCCATGAGCTGCTTCCAAAGGGCGAAAATTACACAAGACGGATGGGTCAAAGCAAGTTTTGCTTGTGCCCTAGTGGATTTGAAGTGGCAAGCCCTAGAGTCGTGGAAGCAATTTATCAAGGATGCGTGCCTGTGATCATTTCTAACAACTATTCATTACCGTTTAGTGATGTCCTTAATTGGAGTCAATTCTCAGTACAGATTCCAGTCGAGAAGATACCAGAAATCAAGATGATCCTGCAAAGAATTTCTAACAGCAAGTACATGAGAATGCATGAAAGAGTCAAGAGAGTTCAGAGGCATTTTGTGCTCAACCGACCAGCTAAACCATTTGATGTTATCCACATGGTGCTTCACTCGTTGTGGCTCCGGAGGTTGAATTTTAGGTTGTCAGATTGATCAAACTGTTCATTTTACCTGCTTCTTTCTCTTTCCTTTTTTTTTTTTTTTTCCAAGTCATAGCTCTGGGCTGCCTCTTGTTTCAATTAACTTGTTTGCGAAATATTTTGGATATTTTATGCGGTTTCTTTTTCCACGCGAGAAACTCTGAAGTATATACATAAACATTGTCATTAAAATTCTGAATATATACATATATATTTTGTAATTCATGTTCTTAAATAATGTTTTTAGTTTGAGAAGATGAGTTGAATTGTAACTCATCTACATTTTCAATCAGACAAAAACTCACCCGCATCATAAAATAATCATATTTTTTTTAATTTAACATGCTTTATACCTTAAAAATATAAGAAAAAAGAAAAATAAAAAAACCAACTCACAAAAAAAAACAAGATACAAATTAATACTCTGTGTAAGTGTCACTAACTCTTTGTATTTTCTAACTATTAAAGAATTGAATATATAATACTCGTATGAGAAACATCAAAATAAATCCAATTGTATAATATATATATACACTAAGATTTTACCGTGTTAATTTCTACCTAATTCTTTTAAAAACTAACATTACATAGAAAAAAGTAAAGTTAAAAGTAAATAACAGAAAACTTGTATTCCTTCTTGGAAGGTATAGACCACAAGTCAAAGTCTTTTTTGAAAAAAAAAAAAAACATGAATAAAAGGTTAATGCTAGGCAGCTCATTTTCTGCCCTAATAAAGCTAAAGGCCTGTTTAGAAAACTAAGTACGTAGGCATAAACCCAATCCTAGCACCGTCAAATCATTTTATATTTTATTAAATGTACGTATGAATTAATTCAGATAAATAAATGAGCGGTGGAAGTCTTCAATGTGGATTTTACGTAAAGGGTAGGGGCATCAATGCCAGAAAAGAAGCAATAATTGGCGGCCGTAAGGTATAATAAAGCCAAAAGATGGCGATCAATCAAAACATTGGATTATATATAATCTCCGCGAGGATTATGGGAGACCGTCGCCATGATGCAGTTTTTTCCACTGCATGGGCCCGTAAAGTCCTCTATAAAAGCCTGAGCCTCCTCCCTGTCCTCTATAACAAATATTGATCAGCATTTCTATTTGATACTAAGATGGGGCTTCTACTTCAGATGTTGACGGTGTTTGTAATGGCGGTTTCCCTGCAAGGATGGCTGCCTCTTGGCTGCTTGGAGGAGGAGAGAATCGCTCTGTTGCAACTCAAAGCTGCTCTTAACTATCCCAATGGCACCTCCCTACCCTCCTGGATAGAAGGCGACGCCCACTGTTGCTCTTGGGAAAGTATTGAGTGCAGCGGCAGCACAGGTCGAGTCACCATACTCGCTCTTGACAGCACAAGAAACTGGGAACTGGGAGATTGGTACTTAAATGACTCCTTGTTTCTTCCTTTTCAAGAACTCAACGTTCTCTCCTTGTCAGCTAATCGCATAGCTGGTTGGGTTAAGAACAAAGGTTTGCTCTCGTATCACAAAATATTTATGTTAGTTTTTTTAAGTTAATCAAATAAGGTGTTTTTTTTTTTTGGTTGAAAAATAAGGTGTTGTTTAATTAGTATCATTGTGCTTCTCTACAGTAATTCATCGAAGAAAATAGAAATCGTATTTGATTGAATTACTGTGTTTAGTGAACAATCTTAAGAAATAAAAACAGATTCTTAATTCCTTACATTATTAATATAATCATAATTAATACCAACACAATTATTATTGCATTACAAATATCACCTTTATTATTATAATCATTACACTAGACTGTCACTGTAATAATTACTCCTTTTATTTTCACTCTTTCACAACCTCAACCTCTTTATATAAAGTCACGGTAAGAATTACATGTCTCTTCATCAATTATAATTAAATTACTCTAATAATATCATTTTTTATTCTTTACATGAAATCTTATTTTTTTTTTATAGGTGATTATGAATCGCATGGATTGAGCAACTTGGAGCACCTTTACCTGATATGGAATCACTTTGATAACAGTATTTTATCACATGTGAAAGGATTTTCATCTCTTAAATCATTATATTTAGGTTATAATAGGCTGAAAGGGTTAATAGATTTGAAAGGTTAGTTTTTTTTTTTATATATACTTATCTTTTCTCTATTAAATTCAGTTAAAAAAATGCAATATTTATTTTGTAGTGAATTAATTAACTATTATTTTTATAAATATCAAGAATCTTTGGGCAGTTTGAAGTTGTTGGATTTGAGCGGCAACAATATTAATAAATTAGTAGCCTCAAAAGGTAATTGGTAACACATTCACATTACTTACCTAGTAGCATCACAATGATGAGCCTACCCATACAATATTAATTAATTATTTTTGCTTTTGAAAAGCCTTTATAGACGTTTCTTCCCTAACTAATTTGCAGGTTCAAGCAACTTGAGTGCTCTAATACTAAATAATATCACAACCTATGGAAGTAGCTTGCAGTTACTGCCATCATTAGAAGCATTCCCAAACCTCACGACACTTGATCTGAGCAACAATGATTTTAGAGGAAAAATATTAGGTAGGTTATATTTTATATATAGTGATATTTGTATATTTGGGTTTAATTGAAAATTTTAATTTTATACTTTTGAACAGAGTTGCAAAATTTGACTTCATTGGAAGAGTTGCTTATGGCTCGTTGTTTTCTAGATGAAAATATCATTCAAAGCCTTAGAGTATTGCCTTCTCTAAAACATCTATCGTTGCAAGCACTCGGTAGCATTGTACCTCTTGGAGGTAAGTTAACAAATTTAAACTCAGGCTATGATTAGACGTGTCTGAATAGAATTCTTCTTTTATGTTTTTGCAATCTACTAAACAAGTCTGGGAGAATTCTCAAATCGATTAGAATTTAAATTCATAACATCAATTAATCTCAAATTTAGAAATTAACTCAATTAAAATATTTATTATTCTAAAAGTCTACTATCCATTTAATATAAATAATATTTCAATTCAATTTTGGCCCTCTCTCAACATTGTTTCAATGTAATGTAAATAGAAATATAATATAAAAATAATAATTTCTTTAATGAAAAGGTAACTTCACATATAGAAAGTGCTATTTTTAGGAGGAGAATAAATTAACAATTGCATTTTTCTTTTTCCTTTCTTTTTTTGTCGGACATATCAAAATTCCTTCTTTTAATTGGACTCAATATTTTCTACAATTCCCTTCACATTTTTTAGTTTTTCTTTAGCTATAACTAATAAGTAATGAATTATTATATTTAATAACCTCTTAGGATAGTTAAACAAAGAAATCATGAGAGACTTTGTTTGATATTAATCTGAAAAATTAAAAAAAAAAAATAGAAACTTATTATGAGTCAATTAAATTTAAAAAAAATCAAAAAAACAAAAGAAAAAAAGCATAAAAAGTACACTACCTAACCTATAATCAACCAGATCTACATGGTGCCCAGCTGCCCACCACCGGAACTAGCAACTTATTAGCAATTTGCTTGCTAGAGCAAATTGACCAATAAAAGAGAATTAAATTTCAAATTTAAAAATCAACTCAATTGAGATTCTTATTATTCATTCAATAAGTTGCTTCTTGCTAACTCTTTCATTTCTTTTATAATTTTAATTGCTTTCGTATTGATATAATTTTTTTTAATTAATTATGGCAGGCTTTCTTGATCTCAAGAACTTGAAATATTTGGATTTGAGTTACAATACTCTGAACAATAGCATCTTTCAAACCATAGGTAAGGTTGATTACTCTTTCTCTCTCTAGGTTATATATTTTTCATTAGAATCTCAGAGTTTTAATTTTTTCTAAATTATAATGTGACCAGGCCTATGTGACTTAAATCATCTCCAAAGGCTATATTTGAGTTATAATAATCTCAGTGGTGTCTTGCCTCCGTGTCTGGCAAATTTGACTTCCTTGCAACTACTAGATCTCTCTTTCAATCACTTGAAGATCCCTATGTCATTGAGCCCATTATACAACCTTTCAAAACTCAAGTATTTTGATGGTTCAAGTAATGAAATATATGCAGAAGAAGATGATCATAATCTGAGTCCAAAGTTTCAATTAGAGTCCTTCTCTTTAAGCAATTGTGGACAAAGTACTGGAGCATTTCCCAAGTTCCTTTACCATCAAATAAACCTAAAATATTTGAGTCTTACAAACCTCGGATTGAAGGGAGAGTTTCCAAATTGGTTGATTGAGAACAACACATACCTACAATATCTTTCTATAGAAAACAATTCTCTTTCAGGTCCATTTTTATTGCCAAAGAATTCTCATGTGAATTTATTATTCCTAAGTATATCCATGAATTACTTTCAAGGCCAAATCCCATCAGAAATTGGAGCTTATTTTCCAAGGGTAGAAGTTTTATGGATGTTTGATAATGGTTTCAATGGAAACATTCCTTCCTCGTTGGGTAACATGAGCTCGCTGCATATGTTAGACTTATCCAACAATGTTTTGAATGGAAGAACACTTTCGAACAATGGTTTGCAAGCGCAGTTCCCTGGATGGATAGGGAATATGTCTTCTCTTGAATCCTTGAACCTATCAGGGAATGATTTCTCTGGTCCTTTACCACCTAGATTCGGCACTTCTTCAAAATTGAGATATGTTTATTTGTCTAAAAATAAGTTGGAAGGACCGATCGCAATGGCCTTTTACAATGCTCTTGAGATAATGACATTAGATCTTTCCCATAATGATTTAACTGGTAGAATTCCAGAATGGATTGACAGGCTATCTAACTTGAGATTTCTACTCTTGAGTTATAACAATCTTGACGGTGAAATCCCAATTCGATTATGCAAGTTAGACCAGTTAACCTTGGTTGATCTATCTCACAATTATCTTACTGGTAACATCCTCCATTGTTCAATAACTGCTCATCATTTTCCAGCACAAATGAGATCCTATGATTATATGTCCTTATCACAACAATCTTTGGAGTTTACAACGAAGAATGTATCTCTTCCTTATAAAGGCAGCATTCTCCAGTACTTCACAGGGATTGATTTGTCATGCAACAATTTCACAGGAGAGATTCCTCCTGAAATCGGAAACCTCGACAAGATCAAAATGTTGAACCTTTCGCACAACAGGTTGAATGGACCAATTCCACCAACATTTTCAAACTTAAAGGAAATAGAGAGCTTGGATCTTTCCTACAACAAACTAGATGGAGAAATCCCACATCAACTTACTGAGCTATTTTATTTAGAATTTTTCAGTGTGGCACATAATAATCTGTCTGGCAAGATCCCTGCAAGAGTTGCACAATTTGGCACTTTTGAGGAGAGCTGTTACAAGGACAACCCTTTTCTTTGTGGAGAACCACTACCCAAAATATGTGGTGCGACTATGTCACTATCACTAACACCAACGTCAACGAACAATGAAGATAATGGTGGCTTTATGGATATGGAGGTTTTCTATGTGAGCTTTGAGGTTGCATACATCATGGTGCTGCTGGTGATAGGTGCAGTTTTGTATATAAATCCATATTGGCGACAAGCTTGGTTTCACTTTATTGAGGTGAGCATCAACAATTGTTATTATTTACTGGTGGACAATCTTTCCATTTTATCCAAGTTTGGATTTTCATAGCCTTGATGGTACTAAGACTTGGTGCATCGTTGTGTTTTCTAGTTTTAAGATTTAAACAAGTTTAAAGGTTTGCTCAAGCGATGTATTAATTTTTATTTGTGTTTTGTTTTGTTTTGTTTTTTTAGCTTCTGTATGACATAATAATTAAATTTCTTCAGTGGTTAATCCAGGCAAGTATTTTCAGTTAGATTTGGTTTTGGTTTGGTGGTATTTTATTTAGCCGGGACTTTTCAAGCCTATAAATAATTCCATGAGTTTTACTTCTCATCATCATCATACCTTGTATGTTATATTATTATTGGATTTGTACTAATGATCAATTCAAATTCACAACATAAATATCCAAAAATATTTAATATAAAAGGGAATACATTACAACAAAAGTATCAATTCAAATCTACAACATAAATAATATTTTTAAAAACACAAATTTACATTATCTTCCTATACTGAGTTCATCAAGGAATATGGATTTGTCTTGGTTTTTTTTTTTTTTTTTGGTACCTAATATTTCTTGAAGTCACAACTGATCTAAGGGCAAGGTTGTCCTTAAAGAATTTCAGCAATTAAGCTTACATGATACCTTCACATACTAAGCACCTTACCAGTTCTTGCTGAGGTTGCTTAATTTGCTGGAAAACAACATTCAGCGACGCTGAAATATGACGCATGCAGGAATGAGGATGATATATCCTATAATGTGGAGAAAATCAAAGGAGCAGTCTCACCAAAATTATCCAAAGCTTGCATAAAAATATCAATAACGGTGGTCATATCGTCCTAGTCATGCAATTGTCAATGAATGAGAGACAAATGCAGCCCAGAACTATGCTTTTAATTTAGAAATTATGCAAATTTTCAAATAGAATTATTGCAGCCATTTATAATTAAGACCGGAGCATGTGAGGCATTTAATTAGTGGCCATTGCTGATTAAAGTCAAACATTAAATCACAAGAATATATGATGCCTAAACGAGGTCGTTGTATTAGACTAATCAAATCATTAGTTTTCAGATATGTCCATAAAAAATTAGTATATATGATCTAAAAAAAAAACAGAATACCATATGATTAGTCCTTTTGTTTTTAATGAAAAGTAGTCCTTCCCAATCTTCCCAAGCTTTTCCATGGCAGGCTCAAAGCACCAATCTAAGCAGCAATTCCTTTATACACATGGAAAATTTGACCTTGCACTACGAAGAGGTTTCAAAGCAATTCCTTTATTATTATTTTTTGTAGCCACTTCATGTATTATGATGAATGGTTTTATTGTTTTTTTCTCTCTTCATGTTGTAATATCTTTTTCTGGAAATTATTTTATATTGATATCATAAAGAATTTGGAAAATACAATGTGTGGACAATCTGTATATATATATTCACAAAATAAATACATTCACCATTATATTTTTTTCCAAAAGTATCTAGGTCAACCCAATATGGTGAGACGCAAATTTCCCTAGTCCAATTCATATTTAATACTAAATAAATACAAAATCATTTCAGTCCCTAAAAGTATTTCACCAAGGTAATTAAGACCCGCAATTTCTGATTTACACATAGGATCAGCAAGGTTTTCGTTTGCATTAACCAGGAGTTATTCAGAGACGGTAAAAAGATTCAAGATATGGGTAGATAAGCCCATGGTCCACAGCGGGCCTATGAAACACATCTATTCCATGGAGGGCCAGATCGTCGATGAAATGGATAATGGGAAGAGCCCATTTGGGCCCGTAATCCTGATGAGGCCCATTCATTTTTTATACCACTTAGTATGGCTTCCATTGCTGAGTCCATCTACTTGCCGGTCACCACCTGTCACCGTGGAAGACCGGTAAGAATCTTCCGTCCTTGAAAATCAACTAAATGTAACTTCAGATCCCGAACAAAATGCATTTTTAATTTAATTTCAGGCACCGCAAGTCTCAAGAGATGATCCTGAGCTACACAAAAATCTGCCCCCCATTAAAACTTAGTCCAATCTGCCATGGTTTATCCCCTGATCGATGAACGCAAGATCTTGGCATTTTTTGCAGGTAGGGCGCAGGGAGACATACGCAAAATCTTGCTTAAACATTGGAAGGGAAAAGATAAGGAGATCCAAGTTCATGAATACCTACCAAAGGATCAAGATTAATTACATGAAATTAACGAGACAGAGCAAGTTTTGTTTGTGCCCAAGTTCATGAAATTAAACCGTCCTGGAAATCTCTTTGAAAAATTTGAAGCTACGCAACAGTTAGATTTTCCATTACTGCTATTTCAAGTCAGATTGTACCCATTTGAACAACTTCTTAGCACGCTTTTAT
The DNA here is from genome assembly GCA_018804465.1 of Populus tomentosa. Lineage (NCBI taxonomy): Eukaryota > Viridiplantae > Streptophyta > Magnoliopsida > Malpighiales > Salicaceae > Populus > Populus tomentosa. Next base: position 12,147,826 of record CM032003.1, read on the forward strand.
TTATCAGTTTGATCAATAAAATCCTGATATAATTGTTGCGTGTAAAAAATTTCATCGTATTGGACAATATTCTCACAAATCAAGATAAAAGACCATGAACAAATTAATAAGGAAAGAAAAGGTATTTATGTCATACCACAGCACAGCTGCCTAAACAGCTCTGATTTTCTTTTATTGACAGCTTCTATATATGTTACCATTTATAAACCAAGATGCTCAATTCCTTAAGTTTTTATGTTTAATTTTTTTTACCACTGCAATTTATTAAATTTCTCAGAGAATATATCTTGTCAATGTAGAGACGTGCACTGGCCTAAAGAAGCTAGATCATGGATTACTCACAATCAAAGGAAGATATATATATATATATTTCATCTTCATAGAGCATAACTAGGAAGATTATTTTTTCAAAATAAAAGGAGCTGAATGCTTGGCATGCTTTTTCTTCTTTTCGTAGTTGTATCGAACAATTTTTTAAGGTGTTAAATTTCGAACTCGAAATTTCTCCATCAATTCTTGCATGATTTATTCCAAGTCAAATATGGAAATCCAACTTTCCACTTTTCAACCCTATCACTACGTTCAGTATTGTGTCTAAAGATACAATTAACCGACTCCCAGATAGGAAAAAAAAAAAAAAAAAACTTTCTAGCACCAGCTTGCCGCCGATTCTATGGGGCCGTAATGATTGATTGTCACAAGCCGTCACTCTAGCCTTACTTTGTTCTCGGTAATTTACTTCTGTACATATATATTCTTACTAACTCTTCGTTGTAAATACTTCTGTAGACACCATGATTCTCCTCCCTCTCTCTGTGTGTTTATGTTAGAAGAGAAGAAAAAAAATTAAACCGCCATGGAAACCATATGTAATGGCTCAAACAATATTGGTTTTATGCTACTGCCGGTTGTTGTTTTCGCTTCGCTTATTGTCTACTTTGGTTCTCCCATGAACCAGAATACCAATACTGTGGGATATTTTTCTTCGTTTTCTACATCAAATACTGTCTATACTAAAGTTAACGAGCTTGTTTTTGAAAGCTCTCAACCCTCTCCGTCACAGCCACACCAGTTGCCAACGCAGGTTAGTCTCTTTGGTGATTTTTATGATCCAATATACTTTGTTTTTTCTTATTTTTTTTCATGATTTGTTTTAGCAGTACCGCTACAAGTCATGAACTGATTAACGAATATTTTCAGATCAGATACATATAGTGCTGTTCATTGATTTATGTTTTTGGTTATTGATAAACAAGTTCTTAATATTTTCTGGGCAGATAAAGAGAGGCAGAGAGAAGATTGAAGATGGTTTGGCAAGAGCAAGAGCAGCTATTCTCGACGCGGCGCGGTCGAAAAACTACACATCATACAAGGAAGGAACTTACGTTCCCAAAGGGGTCGTATACAGAAATCCTTACGCTTTTCATCAGTTAAGTTTTGCTATCAATCTACCTACACACATTGCCCTTAGCATTACCCTTTTTTTCTTCCTTCAAATTGTAATTGTGATAATTAACCCTCCAAGATTGATTATTTCTACTCGTTTAACATGAATTAATGTGATATGCACAGCACAAAATCCGTCACCCGTTATATGGATTCCATTTTACCCTTTTTTTTTCCTTTCATATTTCAATATTTTATTGACTCCATCATATAAAATTCCACGTACGTTGAGAGCAGCTACCTTGAGATCAAATTAAAGATGAAGGAAGAAATAATGGCGTGAGAGATTTTTTGGGCGATTAGGTTGCGTGATGACACTAATGTTGATTGGAGTAATTAAATAAATTTCCTTTAAAACATTGAGTGGTGAATCCACTAGTGTATTACCTTGTATAATATTCCTCAAATTTGGTTATTTATGACGACGATCTTGTAATGCTATAATTTTGTAACTGTAACAATGTCTATTCATTATAGGTTTTGAATTGATATGTTATGCCTGTTACCCTAACTTGGACGTTAAGTTTTGTTGGGGTAGGTAGAGATTAATTTGGAGGACGAGCTCTAGGGATGGTCCTGTTCTTCTTTAAAAATTTTCTTAAAATTACATCTGAACTTGTAGAAAATAACTTTGAAAATATTCTTACAAATTAATTGTAACTTGGAGTAGGGGCTGGGTTTGAATGTGATACTCATGGCCAGTCGTTATCCACAAGACGTTTATGATACTTCGCAATTTACAAGGCTTGAATTGTGCAAGTGTTGTGTGTGTGTGTGTGTGTGTGTGTGTGTGTGTGTGTGTGTGTATGTATGTATGTATGTATGTATGTATGTATCATCCTCTATAGGGTCAAAGAGGTTGTCTCCTGAAACAAAAACATGGTTATGCAAAACCTTAATACAATCGATAAATTAATAATCTTGATTAGATAATATTTTGATATAATACATTGACTTGCATAGACAAACACATTTATTGACATCACTGGATAATGTTCATTCAGGAGCCATACAGAGATGGAGAAGAGATTCAAGATATGGGTTTACAAGGAAGGAGAGCCTCCTCTTGTCCATGGTGGACCCTTAAACAACATCTACGGTGTTGAAGGTCAGTTTCTTGATGAGATGGAGCATGGAAAGAGCCCCTTTGCTGCAAGTCACCCCGATGAGGCACAAATGTTTCTCCTACCCATAAGCGTGGCCTATATCATCACCTACGTCTACAAGCCTCTTGTCACGTATTCTCGTGATGAACTGCAACGTTTGGTCCAAGATTATGTTGGTGTTGTAGCCGACAAGTACCCTTACTGGAATAGAAGTAAAGGAGCTGATCATTTCTTGGTTTCTTGCCATGATTGGGTATCAGAAATCTCTTTTATCTCTGCTGTCTTATATCTGTAACCCCAATCTAAGAATGTCGTAAATTAATGATCTTTTGTTTGAAATCTCAGGCACCGGATATTTCTGGAGCCAATCCTGATCTGTACAAGAACTTCATAAGGGTCCTTTGCAATGCCAATACATCAGAAAGATTCGAGCCTCGAAGAGATGTTTCAATACCTGAAATCAACATTCCTCATGGCAAGCTCGGACCGCCCCATAAAGGCCTGCCCCCGAGCAAGCGTTCGATTTTTGCATTTTTCGCCGGAGGGGCTCATGGATATATCAGGAAGGTGTTATTGGAGAACTGGAAAGATAAGGACGATGAGATTCAAGTCCATGAATACCTTGATAAAAAGGGAGCAGATTACTTCGAATTAATGGGTCAAAGCAAGTTTTGCCTCTGTCCAAGTGGGTATGAAGTAGCGAGTCCAAGAGTGGTGACGGCAATTCAATTAGGTTGTGTACCTGTGACTATTTCAGATAACTATACGTTGCCGTTTAGTGATGTTCTCGACTGGAGCAAGTTTTCAGTGCATATTCCGTCCGAGAAGATACCTGAAATCAAAACAATCTTGAAAAAGATTTCGCCGCAGAGGTATCTGATAATGCAAATGAGAGTGATACAAGTGCAAAGACATTTCGAATTGAATCGGCCGGCTCGGCCATATGATCTGCTTCATATGCTACTTCACTCGGTATGGGTAAGGAGGCTCAATGTCAAGGTGCCATATCGATAATATGATTTTCTATAGATTTTAACCCCTTCGTACATCTCAGATCGTCTCTAAACTAGTGAGTTTTTTTTGTTCATATTTTGAAATTGACTTTGAAGTCTTCTTTCTTTAAGTGTTTCTAAATATCTTCTAGATTTATGTATAAATATTAAAGAGTATTTATTTTTTAAACTAGCATGAATATATTTATTCAGAGTATTGTAAGTCTAAGTTCAAATCTATTAGGGCTCCCACCATCATTCCCATCTCCTCTAGTTATTTTTTTCATGGTGCTAGTTTATTCTAGTGAGGCATTTAAAAAATTAAAATGTGTGTAAATGAGACGTGCAAGAGATGATAGAGCCTAGCAAAAAAAAAAAAAAATTGTTTATGTTTCTTCTTTTTAGATACCCATGGTTGATTAATGGAAGGAAGATATTCCAAACCCGATACCTAACCATTATTGTTTTAGATATTCCTAATAAAACTATCCTAACTTGATTAGGTTAATTCAAAAAATTCAATACTTAAAATTCAGCTCTAATCAAGTTTCTAGTTGATTCAAATAAAATATTAATCTGATTAAACTCATTCAACATGATTGGGTTTTAAAAATTATTCAGGGTGGTTGGATTAATAGTAATTTGATCTTGTAAAAAAATATATTATCATTTTAATTAAAATGTTTGACCGGCTTGAAATTAAAACAATATTTTTGAAAAGGTTTCCATTCAAAAAGGTGTCTCATGATGCAAAGAAGGAGAGGTATACAAGTAGAAAGACATTTCAAATTGAACAGACCGGCTCGGCCATATATAATATGCTTCATGTATGCCACTTCACTTGGGGTGGTCAAGGCGGCTTAATGTCAGGCTGCCGCCATACACCTGATTATTTGACATCCAAAAGCTATACCCACGGAGGACATAAATCGATTAGAAATATTCTTAACTAAAAACTCTGACTCATAATTTATTAGTATAGGTTTATGTTAATTATTTTTACCTAAATCGATTCAAAGTTCATATAATAAATTTTAGCTTAACATGCATGTTAAATATTTATTATTCCTGAGATATTTATTGAATCCTTATTATTTCTAAATTAAACTCTCTTTTTTTAATAATTCTCAATTAAACTCTTTTTTTAATAAATTATGTAATCAAATGATATATTAATATTTATTTCTTCTATTGTGCTTTTTTTTTTTTCAATTTATACGGTATGGTGGTGTGTTCTGGGTTGTCGGGGGATGAGTATGTCCCACTATGATCATTGGTCGGTAAGTACGTGGCCTACCCACTTGTCGTTTCTTAATATTTATCCATTCATCAATTGGACTATTTTTGCTTTTAAAATCTTGTTTTATTATTCATTTATATTATATTCCACTTGATAATACCAATTAACTATCATATAGTTTGTTAATTAATGCAATTGTAAAAATTTGTTCAGTCCTTATTGCCTATACATGTTGTAGTATTTTTATTTTTTTTTAAACCAGGAAAAAAAAAACCGGTGTGATCCAATGAGTTAACTTAGCAAGACCCCGTCAAAAATCTTGTTGTAATTAGTTGAATTTTTTTTGTTAAAATAATATTATTTTAATTTATTTTAAAAAAATTAATCTTGAAAACCCAGTTAAAACTTGAAATTCAAACTTTAAACCGATTCAAGTTTAAAAACTATGCATGAAAGGTTGTTTTTGTTGAATTATTATTTTTTATTGTTGGCTATCTGTAAATTAAAAATGTTATAGAGAAACATGGAAGAAAAGGATTTTAAAAAAAAATGGAGAAAATGCTGGAAAAAATGAGATCAGCATTAGATTACTCTATTAACTACTGATCATGAGGGATTAGTTCAGTATTCAAAACTATTAGAACTGATATGGACAAATGGGCACGTCATCATTTGTAGTCGCTCACAACATGCCACGTTTCGTTCAAGCCTGTTTTTTAGTGCATAGAGAAGTGCAGATATAGTAACTGAGCTCGGTCAATTTTTCGATGGTTCTTCCTGCCGGCTGGCGTCTGGTGGTTGGTGGCTGGCAACAGCCATGTCTTTGTCGATAGGTTAATATTAGTGGATAAAATAAGCAACCTCAATAACTTAATATGCTGAGAAAAAACTTTTGAAAATCTCCTCCTTCCAAATAAAACTCGAGTACTTGTGTTTTACTGCTCTAAATTCTTTAATGAAAACGGCTTCTTGTTTAAAATTAGAATATGCCCCGAAACGTAAAATATTTTTTTTTATATTTCTTTACTTTATTCTTAAGAATGTAAAAATCGACATGTTATTGTCCTCCATAATTATGGTCATCCTTGATGTTGAAATATTTTAGGTGGAATTCATAATTTATATCTTCATTTCATTTTTTTTTAATAATTATATAAATTTCTAATAATTTTGATATTTATAAAATTTAAACTATAAATTCTAAGAAATAAATTTATTACCCTAGAGTTATTTATATTGGTCTTCTTATTACAGTTGAAGTTATTTATAATTTTTATATTATTACCACTAGTTGAAAAGGGCAGAAAACCTCACCTTTTTCCATCCTTTTGTCCCTTTTCTTATTTTCCCTCATCTTGTCCTCTCAAATTTTACACAAGTGACAACATCTCAGAAAATTTTTTTAAAAAAAAATTAAATTAAAAAATGGGCACATCATTGGATCGTTCCATTAGTAATTATTTAATAATCAGGGTAGATTTTAAATATTTAAGAAATCATAAGGGTATTGTTGAGAATTCAAACCAAATGAGTATAAACGGAGCACTGATGATCCTACTAGGACCAAGATATATTTTATTTTATTCCTTTTATTAAAAAAAAAGAGATATTTTATTTATTGCTGCAATGAAATTCCTCACCATTACTCCCTCACATGAAAGGTACAATTTCTACACTCAAGATGACCACGCTAGCTCCATCTTCTTATATACTGCTTGCTAGTCTTCCATCCTTTTCAGGTGAAGCTCATGAATACACCTCCATGCTTTATCTCCTCCGGTGTCCATACCGGCAAAAGAAGCTAAACCCTGCAAAACACTGAAAGAGAAGTCTGATGGCAACTTTTAATAGCTCCACCAAAAGTGTTCTACTCCTATCAGCTCTTGTTTCCACCTTGTTTTTCCTATACTTATCTCCCTTGAACCAAACTATCAGAATCTCTACTCCCTTGTCCTCTCTGTACTCCCCTAATTATAGTATCAAAGAAGCAAAATCCAACCATACTTTTGAGAGGTTTCAATCTTTTCCTTCGCCGACAACCACTGTTGGAGATGAAGAAATCAGTGCCCGGAAGGACAAAGTAAAGCTTGTTTGATGGTTTTAGCAACCACGCATGCATAGACAGAACTGAAAAGCTGTTCCCTTTTCTCCTTTTTTGACAAAATAGACTGATTTCTTGGTTTGTTCTTTGGTGGTGTTATGGACAGGAAAAGATCTCTGAAAGGCTTCCACCTTCACCTTCACCTTCACCGTCACCGTCACCACTTCCATTGCCAGTACGCAACAGTTCTGCCGTTTCTAGCCGCCCCAGCATTCCAGTAATTACAAGACATGGAAAGGTGAGCCTAATTAATGATTTTTCACTGTATCAAATATGCCTTGTTTTTATGCAGTTTTTGTTTCTTGATTTGTTGCATGTTATTAATCTTGTTCTTGGGCGCGTGACTCTACTTCTGGGGCAGAAAAGGACAGATTTTGAGAGAATTGAAGAAGGTTTGGCTAAAGCAAGAGCAGCTATTTACAGAGCAATTCGGTCACAGAACTCTTCATCTTACAAGGAGGGGAGTTACATTCCTAGAGGATCCATGTACAGAAATCAATATGCTTTTCACCAGTTAAGTTTCAATACCCTTTTCTTTTCGTGATATTAATTAGCTATAAATTGATTGAAAAAGGTAGGATTTGAATTCTAAAGTAACCTCTAAATTCTTGCTTTGCAGCAATTAGCCAATTGACACCTTCAAAAACAATAGTTATAACATCCGTATTAACCTCGGTAATCAATCTAATCTCTTATTGAAAAAAAAAAAAAAAACCAAACAATGTCATTTTATTAAAAATAAATAAATTCTAATGATCCTACTAGACTGTCAGCGAGGCTGAGTCTTATAGGCAAAGCTGTTTTCATTTTTGAAATTTCCTCCGCTGCATAAATTAATTTTTCCACTTGTAGAACTCAAAAGTGAGCAGCGTCGTCTTTTTCTACTTTATAGAATTCATTGGTAACAATGATGATTTTTTCCCCCTTTTCACAGTATTAAGTTTAATTTAGTCACTGATTATATTATTTTTAAACTAGTTTCTGAAATCAATTCATGGAAAGTGCTAAAGGTTTGTGCTGCTTCCATCTTCTCACCATTGGACCTTTTTCTTTTCTTGGAGAATACATGTATCTTTCGGAAGTGCGATCCAGAAAAATTATGAATTTTTTTTAAAATTATTTTTTCATATGTTATCATATTATTTTATGACGTCAAAAATTAATCTTAAAAATTATAAAAAAATATATTTTAATATATTTTTAAACAAAAACACTTCCTAAACACGCTATACTATTATTATTCCTTATCACGTGACACACTTATATAATAATGTATGACCTTTATGGCATATGCATGTGCTCCATTCTTAGGAATGCAATCCTGCATTAGCAATCGAATGGATTCGGGTCGGGTTGTGAGGGGGAGAGAGGACAAGGGATGGGAAGATAAAAGAGGAGAGAAAAAGATATGGTCCACATAGGCAACACTTTGTCATGTGACTCTATGGCCATCAGACGATCAGTGTGACTCTATGGCCATGCCCATGCCACAAATTAAACGTGCACGTGACACATTTTCATGTGCACAAGCCATGCCAGGGTTTGGCCCATAATAATGTCTAGTGAGTACATGGAGACGGGGGGAGGATAGAGGCGATGCTGTGGGGTTTAGAAGGCCAGATTCATTTCGTCGCGTGCGTTAATAGTACAGGCAGGGTAGGTAAGGTTTAAGTAAATAATGACTCAGTCCCTATACTCTTAGTGATATAACAACTTGGTCCCTCTAGCTTACGAAATCATAACTTAATCCCTTAATGGCCCGTAATAATGTCTAGTAGATTTGTTTCAATCTATATATATAATCAAAATGGTATTTGGGAAGGAAAAATAACTCTACACTTAGTTCCGTAAGTGTTCGTGCACGAAACGGTAGGGGTGGATAATTAAGGTGCAAAACGTTGTGCTTTGGGGTAGAATAAGAAAGCTTCAAATTAATTTTCTGGTTAATTAGTCTGGAGGAGTTTTTCATTCATTATTAGATAATATTTTTTAGTTAAAAGTCTTTTGACAAAACTCAAATCGATCTAACCATCAAGTTAATCAAGTTTTACTGGATTATTACACTAGTTAATCTTTTAACAAACTTAAACTAATTCAGCTATTAAATTAGTAGATTTTTAAGACAACCTGCCGGCCAAGACGGAATTAATAACTAAACAGCTCTGAGGATGCAAATATTTGCCCAGCGATTGGGACGTTTTATAAGCATGATAATCCGTGCCTTATCCCCAAGTAACTGTATAAGAATAATTGAGAGATTTTTGCAAGAAAGCTTCGATGTGATTGATTTAAACGAAAAAAGAATTTATTAGTATAAAAATCAAAATGCGACACCAACGTCGCTTTTCTGCTGGTCTAGTATGATTAAATGCTTCTAAGCAGATAGAAGACAAAGCAAGTTAGCGTAATTAATACGTACACGAAATCGAGACTGAAATTATATATTTATACCGTTTGGTTACATCGACACAGCAAAGATAGAAAAATTAAGGATAAAAATATACAAATAAATCAGACAGGAGACAAAAGTTAACGTAATTAATTCGTACTAAAATTATACATGTATAACGTTTGGTTACATCGAGACAGAAAAATTAAGGATAAAAATATAAAAATAGTAATATGTAATTAATTTTGTAAATTATAATTAATTGTTTAGAGAGAGTGACAAACAATATTTAAAAATTACTGATTAAGTTTTCTTCAGGAGTTACACAGAGATGGAGAAGAGATTCAAGGTATGGGTCTACAAGGAAGGGGAGCTGCCCGTCGTCCACGGTGCGCCGGTAAATGACATCTACAGCATTGAAGGGCAGTTTCTTGATGAGATTGAGAGTGGCAAAAGCCCCTTCATTGCTCGCCATCCTGATGAGGCACACGCATTTTTTCTCCCCATAAGCGTGGCCTATATCATCCACTATGTCTACAAGCCTCGCATCACCTTCGCTCGTGATCAACTCCAGCGTTTGGTAACGGATTATGTTCGTGTTGTAGCTGATAAGTACTCTTACTGGAATAGAACTCGAGGAGCTGACCATTTCTCGGTTTCTTGCCATGATTGGGTATGACACACCTCCTCCTTATTTTTTCATCTTCTTGCAGTTTTCATAAAGCATGTGTTTGCTGGATTTTTAAAATTGACTTTTAACTAAGTCAAGTTAAAATAAATCAGTTTTTATAACTATAATTTAAAATATTATCTTTTAACCTGGAGGTATAATGTAATTCGAACTATTAAAAAGGATACTAAAAATATAATTTAGTTATTTTTTAAAATGTTTTTCGTTTAAAAATATATCAAAATAATATATATTTTTAAATAATTATTTTTAATATTAATATACATCAAAACAATAAAAAAATATAAAAACTAATTTTAAACAAAAATAATTCAAAATTTAACAACCCCACGCAATTCCCAATAAGGGGCCTAAATGCGAAAACTTCCTAATAAATTCCAAATCTTTAACCACTATATATAACATCCTCTTGGTTAGACGATCTGTGAAAATCATATGCATCTTATCAGACTATTCTAATTTTTGAAGTGAAGTGGATGATGCTAGTAAACTTAAAAACATATATTTAAAATTGTTATCACAGGCCCCAGATGTGTCAAGAGCCAATCCTGAACTCTTCAGGTACTTTGTGAGGGTCCTCTGCAACGCCAATATATCAGAAGGGTTCCGGCCCCAAAGAGATGTTTCGATACCAGAAATCTTTCTTCCTGTTGGCAAGCTCGGGCCGCCGCGGGAATACACTAAACCCCCAAGTAAGCGTTCAATCCTTGCGTTCTTTGCCGGCGGAGCTCACGGTCACATAAGGAAGGTCTTATTAAGACACTGGAAAGAGAAGGATGATGAGGTTCAAGTTCATGAGTACCTTACTCAAAAGAACAAAAAGAACACTAATCTTTACTTCGAATTGATGGGTCAAAGCAAGTTCTGTTTGTGCCCGAGTGGCCATGAAGTAGCCAGTCCTCGAGTGGTGACGGCGATTCAATTAGGATGTGTTCCCGTGACCATTTCTGATAACTATTCATTACCGTTTAGTGATGTCCTTGACTGGAGCAAGTTCTCCGTGGACATTCCACCGGAAAAGATACCTGAAATTAAGACGATTTTGAAAGCAATTTCATCTCGACGGTATCTTACAATGCAAAGACGAGTGATGCAAATTCAAAGACATTTCATACTGAATCGACCTGCTCAGCCATATGATATGCTTCATATGATACTCCACTCAGTATGGTTAAGGAGGCTTAATGTCAAGAAGGGTTCATCAATTTGATCAGAAGATTCAAAACCCTCTTGTACATCTTGTCCCGCACTCTTTTCTAAATTGGTAAAGAATTAAACTTTCTGCTGGAGGTCATTCTCCTTCACGCAGGGCATTAATTTTTTTTGTCATAGAGAGAGTAGGCATGTATTTTGATTGTTGTGTGAGGTAATAAATTGTAGTGAAAAATGTTACATATATGAGCGTCTCCTGATTGTTATTCCCCATTTCATAAAGAATAATCGTGTTAAATAATTATTTTAATTTAATAAATTAAATTGTTAGATGAGGTTTTAAAAAATAATTTATATTATTTTCTAACATACTTTTTCAAGTAAAAACTTTTTGTACTTGAAACTTGCACGAGCTTACATTATCTTATGTTTAATTTTTATCAAATAAATAAGGATGGCGAGATAAGAAACCGAGATTACCTAGTCATCAAGACTCTGATACTATGTTAAAGAACCAACTCAACTCAATAACTTAAATTGTTAAGTAAGGTTTTAGAATATAATTTATATTATTTTCTAATAATTTATATGAAATTAAATTTATGATTTTTGAGTTTATATAATTATAATCCGTGCTTCAAGAATTTTATTTTTTTTTTCCTAGCCATGTGCTTGATGACATCTTATACGCAGCATGCAAAGGCAAGATAGCGTAGCAAAACGAATTTATTTGTGTATTTATTGGGGTTGAGAATCTTAAAGTTATTCGAACACTCAAATTAATATTTTAAAAAATAATTAAGTTTTTTAATACACTAGATCAATATATAAATATATATTTTTAAAGTTATATGAGAAACAAATTAATATCGGATGTAAAACTAATTTAAAAAATACTCATCAACTAAAAATAGAAAGAGGAAAAACAAACCTCAAAAGGAAATTACGATTCCTTGTTTAAAGGAAACAACAGCTGTACTCCAAACTTCCGTCGTCGTCAGACTACATTCCAAAGAATAATTATCGGAGGGGTATCACGTGAAAAAAGAGAGGGTAGATTAGTCTTTCTGTTTGTTGTCATGCCGGGGAAAGAAAAAACGACATCTCAGACCTGCCATTGTCCGACCTCTCCAAAAATCACAGATGATTGTCCGACCTTTTGTTTTTTAGTTGCTCTTAAATTTTAGTGTTTTTGAAAATTATCACAGTTTAAAAAAAAAATGGAAAACTAACATAAATAAAAAATAAAATTACAGCTAAAAAATCCCAATTTCCACGTGCAAGTTTTTTAAAAACCGTAAGTGAAAACTCCATTTTTTTTTAAAAAAATCACTATTTGGAAAGATAGTACAAACCATGTTTTATAAAAATTTATTTTTTTTTATTAAAAATTAATTTTTTTTATACATTTTGATACACTAATCTTAAAAATAATTTTTTAAAAAATAAAAAAAATATTATTTTAATATATTTCAATATGAAAAACACTTTAAAATCAATCATAATCCAACTTCCAGATAGGCTAATAGAAATGTTAATTTTTGTTTCATCACAATAATTTTTCACAGGCTACACTATTTTTTTAAAAAAGATGTGTTTGTTTTTTCCAAAAAGAATTTTTGCATGTACTGATTTGCTAAATTGGAAAAACACCTTAACTTTTGGTCATGTGAATATTTTCACAATTTTGATTCAAATTAATCCTTCTAATATGATTTTGACTTGTTATATAAATGATGTTTTGTGGGTGTTTAATCATCTACAACAAATGCATTGTAAGAGAAGAGGGAAGGAATTGGATTTTTTTGGATTTTAATTTACTATTTATCTATTTAAATTACTCTAATATTTGTTATTTAAACATATATATTCCAATCTTACCATTGATCAATTTATTCTCATCACAAATTTTACACACGATATGAGGATTACCATTTTTTTTTAGTCAACTATCACTTTTCTAATTAGAAAAAAAAACATTGATAAAGATGAAAGTGAGGATTAAAATGGAAAATATTGATAATATAGGGTTTAATTTGGATCAGAATTTTGCTGAAAAGCCAATACCCACAATTAAAGTTTGGGTTTTTTTTTTCCTCGCAATTCATCCTGTCAAAGTCCCATGAAAAGTCTAATCCTACTTTCCATCACTTACTATAAAATTTTAAAGCTGTAATTCTTGTTGCAACTTCTCTTTTTAACTCGTCAATCACCACCTGTTAGCGTATGTATAGGTCTGAAGAGTATATTTTTTTAATGTTTTTAAATGGTTTAATGTAAAGTTTAATTTCTAATAAGTATAATGTTAAAAAATAAAATTAAAAAAATTGATTCAGGTTAACTTTTCAAACCCACAAATAAATTTAACATTAAAAAATATAATTAAAATTTAAAAGTTAATTATGAAATGATTCGAGTAAACCTGAATAAATTTGTTAAATCTATAATATGAATTATGAGATAAAAATAACTTTATAGAAATAAAATAAAAATTTTCAATCAATTTAATATTAAAAATTAAAATTAATAAAAAAAATCTATCAAAAAAATTTAAATTAACTAATTCAAGCCATAAACTAGGATAAAAAAAATTCGATCTCCAATGTTTTTAATATTGAATAATAAAAAATAAAGTAAATAGTACTTTACAAGAAAAAACAAACATAACTAGAAAGAAAAAACAAACAAAGAAATGGAGATTACGTAAGTAAATAGTACTCTACAAGAAAGGATAAAGTAAAATCTCCTTGTCGTTTAGTTTTTTTTTTTATTGATTGGTAATTATTAATGATAATAATGACAGGACGTCAAGATCTCCCCAGGCCCCACCCACAAATCAGTGAAATGACAATCCACTAAGGTGATGGATCAAAAGTAAACAGTGATGCAAACTACTACAAGAATAAAAAGCTATTTTCTTGATGTGAAGAGGGTAGTTGTTTTTACTTTATAAAATATTTTTTATTTTTTAAAAATTATTTTTAATATTATTATATTAAAATAATTTTAAAATGTAAAAAATATATTAATTTAAAATAAAAAATTATAATTTTTTTTAAAAACACTTTCAAAAAGCTATGTCAAACAATACTATAATAAAACAGCTCTTAAATCCCCATCCATTTCTACATGCCCTCTACCCTTTGCTTTCAGGGTCTAATTTGAATTTAAAACATCTACTTAAAAAAAAAAGGGCACAGGTAGGAGTTCAATTTTAGGTATTTTTATAAGAAAAATCAATGAAGATCTGGTTTCGCAAGCTTCAAGTTATAGATTAGATAAATTAATTTGGTTCATTTAAATTAATTTAAAATAATATTAATTAATTTTTTTTAATAATTAAAATAATATTAATTTAAAAAATATTAAATCAAGTCTCCTTATATTTTTAACCTAATTAGTAAGATTGATCAAATTTAATATATTAAATTATAATCTTGAATTTAATAGAAACTTGACTTAAATCAAGTTTCAAATCAATGAAGTTTGGCTGGACTAAATTTTATAGCAATGATAGCCACATGGCTATGCTATAGTTATTATTATTATTATTATTATTATTATTATTTAGATTAATATGGGTGTCCGGACCAGCGTGCGTGCACCTTAACTAATCCTACGGGTTCTGAAGTTAACGACCATGTAAGCCTCCAGTGGTCATCATATGAGCAACTCAGGGCTCGAACCTGAGACCACAGAGGGAACAAACCTCTTAATTCCAAGCTCTTATCACTGAACCACCACCTAAATAGTTATTTTATTATTATTATTATTATTATTTATTTCTTTCCTGTGTATGGGATGTTGATTAGAGTTAAGATGCTGTCATTATATTTCTTGCTTTATTGTCAATTTTTATTACTCGTATTTACAGAATCCAGTTATATATATTTTTAATACTTCATTTAGAGGGCTAATATTTTAAATTAATATTTATTATACGGGCATCGCTATAAAGACATGAAATTAAAATTTTATCTGGTAAAAATAAAAAAACTAATTTTAGAGTATCTCAAAAATAATTAAACAAATTATAAAAAGAAAAACCCCAAAATTATATATATAATGTGCCAACTTACCGCAAGTTCCGAGTGCCCAAGTCAAAGCCTTCTATAATTATACATATTATTATATTTAGTTCTTTTAAAATTTTAATTAAATTTTTTTATAATTTGATTTTTTAAATTATTTTTTTCCAGTTTTCTTAATTTAATCTATTTTTTTACTCACCCCTATTTTATTCTATAAAAGCAACCTCATTCTATATAATTAAAAATTTTTCTCTACTGTGCTTAGAGCTTAATTCGAAGACTTCTGATAATTCTTCCTTTTTTCTTTTTTTTTTCCTTAGAGCTTGGCTGATTGTTTCTTACTAATCTCCCTAGCCAATTAAATCTCTCTACTTGGTCACACATACTAATAAATAAAGATAATAACATATAAAACACGAGAAATGATCAAGATATCACTTTTTATCAATAAAAATCACCTACTTCAGCATGAATAGTTTTATATTTAATTGAATTATATATTAGTGTTAATTGAATATTGAGTATTCAATAAAGGGATAACTAGATTGTATCTTATATCTAATTGTGCTTTCGTTTATTTTATTATTATTTTTTCATAAATATATCTCTATAATTATCGTAAAAGTTCAAACAATGACATGTTCATCCATTTTTTTTGGATAATTGCAAGATTTATTAGTATAAATTAACTGGGTTAATCGTAGAAATCACTTTCAATTCCAAGTTCGTGTAATTTCGTTAAATATCAACTCTTGATTTCAATATCACACGACAAATTCTAAGCTATTTCACTTGTCTTCACATGGTCCATTGATTCTCAAAACTTACGTTTTTATGTATTTAGATAGAGTTTTTCCTTGAGCATCAAATATTTTATTTTGTCTAAGGCAATCAGTTAAAGTTTGATATTGTAATAATGGTTAATTTTAAAAATATTGTTTTTTAGTGATATATAAAAATTATATATTATTTTATCCTTTTTAAATTTATTTTTAATATAAGTAATATCAAACAATAAAAAATATTAAAAAATTAAAATTTTTAAAAAGCATTACATAAAGATAATCATTCCTTAAAAAGTTACCACTTCCTTAGACTAAGAAGCGTGCTACTTTATAATAAAGTTGAAAAAAACTATTTGCCTGATGCAATAATTTATTCCATTCTCATTGGAAAGAAGCAGCGATGGTGGACCATGCATTTCTTGGATTCTTGCCATGGTTGGGCATGGGAAACTTCCTTGTTTCATTATTAGAGTTTTTTTAAAAAAAGTTGCATAACAAAAAAATAACACGGTTAATTTATTTTAAAAATAGCATACGGTATTTTTTACTCTATTAAGAAAATAATTTAAGTTATTTTAAATTTTGAATTTTAAAAATAAATCAAACTCTATTCTTATACAAACTTTACAAATAAAAAAAATAAGTGTTCTATTACTATACACACTTTAAAATATGAAGCTTTATTTTTATACAAACTTTATAAGTGAAAAAGAATAAATGTTTTTTGGCATAAGATGATATTAAAGTTTTTTGAGATGAAAAAATTACAGCAAATTAGCTAACATAAAATCAGGTGCATCAATATTTTTAAAGTAAAAAATATTTATTAATAATAAATAAAATATTTTTTATAATTAAAACTTGTAAGTTGTAAAAAACAAAAGGGAAAATCAAGGTAATTTTTTCACTTTGCTCCATTTTTAAAAAATATAATTTAAATTACAGATAAACATAATTTCTAAATTTAAATAAAAAAACAAATATACCCCCGTATATAAATATAATACAAACACATAGGTGTTACATTAGTCCCTAAAAAATCTATCAATCACACCATTTTTTCTCTCCTCTCAAAAAGCACAAAAAATCCCACCAAAAACAAATCTTAAATTACTAGGCAGAACAGTCACCCACAGTAATGGCAGTTTCAAGTACGGGAGGTTGGGTTTGTTTTTTAAAAAGTGATTTTTTTAATTTTTATGTGTTTATTTATTTATTATTAAAAAATATGATTAATAGAAAATATTTTTTGGTTAATAAAAAATACTTTTTAGTTATAGAAAAATTTAGTTTAGTTTTAAAAAAGTATTTTCCTTTTATTTTGGATGGAAAACACTTTTCGGGAATTGTGAAAAATTTAGAAATGTCATATTATTTGCTGATTATATCAAATTTGATCCTCAAACTTTTGATTGCTATATATATTTTGTTTTGAATATTTATTTTTCAATTTTATCCTTTAGAATTTAATTTTTATATTAACTTTGGTTCTTATTTTTATAATTGTTGTTTGCTTTTTTCTTATCATTTTTTAATTGAAACTTTTTATTTATCAAATTTGATTCTTATTTTTTTTATTGTTACTTATTTTATTTGAAATAAATTTATAAAATGTTTATTATTATTATTTTAATTTCTTTATTTTTGAATTTTTTTATTTTTTAGATTTGATCTCTATTATTTTGATTATTATTTATTTTATTTAAGATAATTTATGAAATTATATATTTTTTTCAATTTTATTCTCATTTAACCTTTTAATTTGTATGATTTGTTCCTCATTATTTTAATAAACTTGAAAAAAATAAAACATTAATAAGTTATTTTACAACTTATTTTCCATAACATAATCTAACACTAGAAAGTGTTTTCTAATATATTCTCTATTACACTATCAAATATTAGAAAATAAATCACTTTTTTGGTATTTATTTTTTCAAAATTTATAATTTTTTTTCCAGCAAATAAATAGGGCTTAGTGATATTCCCATGAAAAGAAACGTTTGCCCATAAAGTACTCTCTGATAGTGAAGAATGTGAAGCTATAAAAGGGAATGGTGAGGAGGGCAGGAAGGAGAGGGAGAATTTCTGGCACCCAGATCTCATCTGATAGGGAAATGTTTGTAGGATTATATGAAAGAAAATATTGCTGTTTGAAACATAACTAATTATTCATTTTTGGAATCTCGCCATTAATTTTTAATTTAATGATTTATATTGGATGAGAGAAAAAAATCAATAGTATTAATTAATTGTTATTTTTATATGGTAATATTTTAAGTGCCTATAATAATTTGTAATTAATAAATAAATATATACATGAATTGGTTAAGAGCATTAAATTGCTCTTACCATATGCCCATTTATTTTGAAATTAATTATAGTTTGAATTTGATCTTTCTAAAAAAAAGTCTAAATTTGACAAATATGATGAAATATCAACATAGAGAATTAAGTTACCAAGTTATCAATAATTTAGGAGTTTATAATTGTTTTTATAATTGCTTTTTTTCTTATAAAATAGGAGGATACCAAATAATGAAAATAAAATATATTAGAAAAGGATTGACATACCTAAGTTATTTATTAAATAATTACCAGGTATAATCGGCATGCCTCTGGCTAGATTTTTCAGATTCAAATTAATTCTGCGTTTAACTTGATGATGAAACACAGTTACATTATATTAAACAATGGCATCACCGATAGTTGCATTTAGAAAGTAAGTCTTCAACTGAGCAAACCCTGTAGCCAACCTGAACTCTCCTCTCCGTCCAGCCACGGCAAGCTCACGCTCGGTATTTGATATGGGATTTCTTGAAAACACACTGGTGGAGCTCCCATTAAATTCGCCGGCGGTAAATCCAAAATGAAAATATGTCACCAGCGATGGTATATGTTGACTAGATGATACATATACAGTCAAACGAAGCAGTGCTTGTCATCAAGGATCATCAAGGGCTTTCTTTCTAGGCCCAGGCTTGTTTGGGCTATTAAAATCCCATCAAACTCAAGACATTCTCTTCACATAATGTCCATGTTTGATTCCTTCATTCTTAGTGTATTTGTTAATACAGTGGAAAAAAATATTTTTCAATTAAAAATATATTAAAATGATATATATACTTTTAATATCTGTTTATTTTTTAATTTTAATATGTTTTTATTAAAAAAAAACTGATTAAAACTCAAAAACAACTTTAATATCTCTAAAAGTGAACACCAATATCCCAACAAAAAATATATTAGGATTAAAAATAACTTAAGCTAATGACTACTCGAGCAATGACCCAAGATCTCCACTTAACAAAAGAACCCCAAAAATAAGTAAAATATATTTATTAATTATGTTTTATAAAATAAAAATTGTCCACTTAAAAAAAAACTTTAAGTACGAAATGAAAATTGCTGGAGACTCCGTTTGCCCCACATATATAAATAATAATAATAATAAGATATTTCATAATCATTTTAAAATACTTTATTTATAGTTTTATCCAAAATCTGCATCCACATTAAACCGGCTGTGATTAGGATATTCATCAAGTTCGATGTTAATGATTGTGCAATTTGATATTTGCCACAACTTGAGCTTTGCAAGGAAATGGTCTAAAATCTCCCACATTATCTTCCACGTGGGGAATTTTCATTGATCATACTACATCAGGATGAATGCGAAGATTTCCTCTTTGCCTCTTGCATGTTCTAAGTATTTCTTCATGTTCAGATGTTTTACGACATGTGTTCAAGAACTTCCTTTTAATTCTTCACTAACCAGGCCTCAAATGCGACGTGTGAGGTTTATGAAAAACTCTGTCTTGCATGAAACACATGTGGAAATGCAGTTAAAGGTAAAACCACCCTCGAATTACGCTACTTACACATGCATATGCATGCAACAATGCTTGTAACGGCAGTCAATAGAAAGCCACGACGACGATAGAAAAAGGAGAAGTTTTCATGTAATTTTTGTCCATTAAGATTTTGCTAGTGTTTCTGAATATGGTTATCCTCGTGATTTTTTAAAAATAATTTTTTTTATATTTTAGATCGTTTTAATAAACTGATATTAAAATTAATTTTTTAAAAATTAAAAAACATCATTTTAATACATAAAATCACAAAAACACTTTAAAAAATAACTGTAACTACACTTCTAACATGCATTTAATTTGAAGACTTGACTTGGAAAAGAATATTGTTTTATCCTAACCTTTTTCTTTTTCATGATGGTTAATCCAGTTAAGTTTGGATTGGCTAATTAAATCACTAAAAATCTAACTAAATTAATTGAGTTTTGTTAAATTAATATTTTGTGTTGTTTTAATGTAAATCCAACCTAAATCAAGTTTTAAATCTCAAGTTTGATATTATAGTAATATTTAATTTTTAAAGTACTTTTTATTTTAAAAAATATATTAAAATAATATATTTTTTTATTTTTTTAAATTTATTTCTGATATCAGCTTATTAAAATAATAAAAAAATCAAAATTTTAAAAAACATAATTTAAAACATATTGTTGTTCAATAATTAGTTAGTTGGATCAATCCTAAACTCAATTTAAATAAACTAAGAAAAAAAAATTCAATAAAAAAAATCTGGGCTGTCGATCTGAATCAATGGGCCACTGAGTTGACCCATTAGCAAAGTCGGGTTATATAACCATGTTCCGAACCCAAACAAAAGCCCTAAACCCTTCCTTTCCAGGCGCACAGTCCCTCTTTAAGTATCTCAGTCTTCGAATCAGAGCATCAAACTAAAAAATTCTCTCTCAAACTTGAAGGAGAGCTTAAACATTCATCAATGGACTGGAAGAGCACAGAACAAGCATCGATGGAGCGTCACGCACCAAATCACTCCTCCTCCACCTCCTCATCAATTCCTGCAACTGAAAACACTGTTTGGGCCGACGCGTCGCCTCTCCTTGAAACTGTTTGTAAAGGTCTCCGATTTAGCTTCTATTTTTTAAACTTCCTAAAACTCTTTATTTATTTATTTTTGAGTTCCTGAAATTTGTAAGTGTGAACTAGTTATTTCTTTTTATTATCTTTATCATTTTTTTTTCAATTTGCGCCGTCATTTTTTTTTATCAAGCATTAGATTTAGATTACGGCTCTTATAATGATTAAAATTTGAATTTTCTTTAATGCTTAATTAATTAACACAAAATGTACAATGCCAGTCTTTTTTTCTTTTAAATGATTGATATTAATTCTGTTTTTAATATAATGTCCCGTAACAGAATTACGCGACGGTGAGCTAATTCATGGCGAGAATTTCAACCTATATGCCGCAATGTCTGCTCTAGAGGTAATTTCTTACATTTTCATTTTAATATGATAATATTTATTTGATTAGTGATTTATTTTTGTGGTTTAATTTTTGTATTAATTGATTTTGTTAGATTATGGACCCCAAGATGGATTCTGGAATCATCAACAAGTATGCTTCTGTTGATGAAGCGATCGAAGATGGTTTGGCTCCTGTTCCTATTAGCCTTGACAAAACTGTTGATGTTCAGTGCATCATAGACATCATCGACCAACTCTTAGCGTGTGAGGTATGATAGTGTTGTGGCTTACTTTCCTTAGTGATGCATCAAGTTAGAGGGATCAAGAGAGCCTCGTCACTGTTGAATGGAATGCTTTTCATTAATAAAATAATGTTATTAAACAATTGTCTTTCATGGCAGGCAACATGGCACAAGGGTCACTCGTTGGCACAGACTGTTTTTTCATGCGCCTACCTTCTGAGACCAGAGAGGACATTATCACATGCCCTATTGGATTCTTATTGCAAAGTCATCCGTGCAACTTGCAAGGCAGTGACTTCAATTGTCTCAGATGCACGCACACATGAAGTAAAGTATTTTAACAGCTCCTTTAACCTCTATTTATTTTGGTATAACTAATCTTCAATGATTCCTTTGTTTCTTCTTTATTGTACATTATTGCTTTCTTAATATTAAACTTTGTGTTCATTGAAATGGAAAAAGACGTCGCATGCTCGAATTTTTTTTTATTGTTTCTTGCTCTTATTTTTATAAAAGCATGATTTACAAGTTGGTTCTTTGGCAGGAAGAGGATCTGTTTACAATGGCTTATGGCCTTCCTCTGAATGTGGAAGGAGATGAAAAGTGCTTGTCGTTGTTAAATGCTGTCGAAGAGAATATTTCTCGCCAGCTGCGAGCTTGCAAAGCTCGTCCTTCCAAAAGAAAACCGTTAGAGGGTATTATTCTAATAACACATTCACTTTGAACGGGGATAGTTAGGATAGAGGGGGGATGACCTTTGAATTATTTTGAGATTAGATTTTGAAAATCTTGATCTCATTTACTTGTCTAGTCACTTTATATGTAAACTTGGGACTTTCACATCAATTGTGTCACAGGGGTTTTTTTTTTTGCTACTTTATGGGACTCCATATCCTCATTAGCAGTCTACTGTTTCTTGTATTTACTGGTAAATGATTATTTTTCCCTGCAGAATTAGTGTTTTTAAGAGATGAATTGCAAACTCCAACTTATTCAATTTAGTAAGATTTAGAAGTGTATGCTTTCTAATCTCTGATGCTAGTTGATTTTCATTTTAAGTTCACTGGTTACATGAAAAAAAAAGGTTGTGTTTTATTACCATTCATGTTTCCATCACTACCTTTTAGTGCATGGCATGAAATATCAACGTAACTATTTTAATTAATGTGGTGATTATGTTAATGCAGATATAGAGCCTCTACAAAATAATTTTGATCTGGAGGAAGGCTACTGCAAATCATTGTTATGCCGCTTACGCTTTCGTAAGGTCTTATCCTGTGTTTGCTCTAAAATAAGTGTCATGCTGGATATGGATCCTGTCTATGCATAATTTTCTTTTCTTTCAGAATCTTTGCACATTGCATGAATGTTCATTGGATTGGATTTATTTCTTTTCTAATCGAGATACACAAATTCAGTTAAAAGTCTTGTTTGGCTTGTGGTTATATAGAAGATTCTGGAGATGCTGAATATCAGAATTTATCAAGGTGTCAAGGATTTAAAACACTTCCTTTGATTTCTGGTTAAAAAATTTCAAGCTGTTAAAAACAAATGATGAAGCTGTCATTTTGACTGTCACTTTTGGAAGAGTTCAATATTTTCTGCAATATTAGGGTTTTCTTTTCCATACTTCAATATTGAGGAATTAGTGATATGATTAATAATTGGATATTCACATCCTTTCTGCTCACCAATTATCTACCTTCTCTTATTTCTCCTGGCTATTATGCAAATAACTCAAATTCTGGTTCCTGATATCTTTGTTTTCCAAGCATGCCTCTTCTTTATGTCTTCTCTATCCGTTTCTCACTTTCAGAAAATATTGTTGCCCATGAGTCAACTTCATCTTTTTTTACCCAGTCCTTTGCACCACACTTATTTTTTGTGGTCAACATATTTTTACCATTTTTTCCTCTGCTTTCAGCACTTTTGCCATGTTTTAACCTGCATGAGGCGACCTCAAGGAAGAGGTCTAGAGTTGGCAAGAAAACATATAGCTTCCTGCATTTCAGAGCTAGGAAGCATTCTTAACTCAGCAGAATTCCTAATGTCTAATGCCTATGGAACTTGTGAAGATGGTACAGAAGATAGAACAACTGCTTCTGGCCGTCAAGCTATTGGGTTTGATGCTAATTTAAACAGCAGAATTTCAGCCCCAACTCCACCACGTTCAATTAAAATTCTTAGTTGGAAAAAGGTTAGAACTTAATGGTTAGGATTGTTTTGTTTGTCCATTTTTTATTTGTTGATATTCTTTGTCTTTCTGTTCTTCCAGGCCATCGAGTATTTTGAAAAACTTCTTCATCATCTAGATATCATATGTTCATACCTGTTGGACCCTTCTTTGGATGTTCTTTTGCGCTTTGTGGCTCAATTTCAAAAAGCACAACCTGATTTGGTTGCAAGAGTGCATCTCCAGGTTATTTGGACTTTGTCCACATTATCTTTGAGATGATTAGATGGATGTTATTGGGTTGCTTCCTTGTTTTTGAATTCCTTAACCTTTTTTATTGATACAGGTTCTCATCATATTCTAGAGAATTATGCACTTCACTTTTTGTCAGAGTATTAACAGCCCTGAATTTTTTAATTTTTTTTGGCTGAAAGAAAAAAAGAAGAGGAATATGTATGTGTCGCCATTTTGTTGCTTAATGTAGATGTGTTACCATTTTGCATCTCTGGAGTCTGTTAGGGAATGCAGTATTGTTTGTTCCTTGAGTTATGCTTACTGTTTGGCATTCTAATCTTCGGTACTACATCTTCCCATTCTATTTTATCTTGTCTGTTCACCTTGTTCCCCACTTTGTACAAAATTCTTTCGGTAATTCCTTATCATTATATTCTGACCCTGAAACTTGACAACTTGTTACAGCTTCTGTTGGTTCAAGATGTAAAACTCTATGGGCGGTATCCTATCTTAGCTGTGATTATTAGAGCTGCACGGTTGCCTGAGGTCATTATGCGCCATGATATTCAGAAGAACGAATATGTTGTGCAGTTAGGACAGGTGAAGACAATTGTTATCTGTTATTATATTCCTTCAATCACATAAGTGGCCACCTTATGATGTTCTTCACTAGTTAAAGTAACATTGTTCATTACCGTATCTCCATTCCCTATTATATATTTTTGAAATCGCCTTTCCATTGTAAAAATGACCCCTGAAAATGGCATGTTATTAATCATAATAGCTAAGACGTAAATCTGAAAAGTCATCCACTATCATGTATCCTATTTAGGATGTTGGCAAAATAAATTGAAATATCATGAAAAGTGATGGCAGTCAATGCCATAGTATCATCTAATATTTTTGCATTATCACATGTTATGCAGATAGTGATCAACATGATCAAAATTCTTTGCACAAATGCTGCATGGCAGAGGCGTAAACTTGGAAAGATTTTACAAGATTGGCGTGCTATCTATGTACAGGTTTGTGATCTTCCTTTCAGTATTGTTTTCTTGGGCTATTTGTTTCTGTCCCCTAAGCAAAGCTCCTTTCAAATGCATCGTTTATTTTAACCAAAATGCATTCTAGTATATTTATTGAATAGATAATAATTGAGTTTGACTTTCCCTGAACCTAACTATTATTGTGGAAATGAGTAATGATGCTTAACCTTATCAAAATTGTACAAACTATCATACAAACAGCCTGCCTACATAAATTATGAAAGTGTGGCATGTCTCATGTGTTAGTATTTTCTGTTTAGAGTTTTGTTTACTTATTTTTCATTTGGGCTAGTTGATGCTTATGGTTAATTGGTTACAATGCTTTAAGTGCTAGTTTTGCTATTGCAGTGTTGTCTGGTCCTCTCCAGCCTCGAACCTTCAGTCAAAACCACCTCATTTTGTTTAAATATCTAGCTATTTAAACTTGATGTGTTTCTTGCAGTTTGTTGATTTTTATTAATTCTTCAAAACCAAATGTAGATCATATGGTTCAAGTATCTGCTTTCAGAGTTATTTTGGCAGAGATCAGGTGGTGTTTATTCTTATGCTCTACATCTGTTGGTTAACAGCTAGAGCTTGCATTCAGAAAGGAGTTTGGAGAAGGCTCGAGCATTTCAAATGGCGAGGTATGCTGCTCTCTTGAGTATTTGACTCATTGTTGTACCCAAAAAAGGGTTTTGGTATAAAAGGAAATCAGCTTCTTATCATATAAATAATTCCAATACATACATACAAACATAGTCATTTAAATTGTCAGTTGACTATGTAACCTAGTGTATTGCCTCAAGGGATATGTTCAGTATTTGTGTATTCACCATTTGGGTCCTCTAAAATACTTGTTAGAAAATGGAATTGCCTGAGGTGCTTTACTGTTCTCTCTCTCTCTCTCTCTTAAAGATAGAAACAGAAAGGCCAAAATCATCTTCTTCCATTGCGAATAGAACGTTAAGTTTTATAGAATGGATAATTAACGTAGCCATTGTGAGAAAACTAATATGTATAAAGTTGTTGTGTTGGAGATTCTGATATTACGAGGAAGCTGCAACCGTAATTGGACACTGTCCGAAGGTAGAGCAGAAATATTCTTATTGTTTAACCATGGTTATTATAACTTGATTAAATGAATGAAGTTGTCATCTACAATAATTTTCATTACAAGGTTTTGCATGGATATTGCATGTTGAGAGGAAGGAGCTTTGTTCTGGGACTTCATTTGTCCAAACTTGATGATACTTGCATGATTAATTCTTTTTCCATTTGATTCAAAGGAGAGCAAAAGAGAGAATTTAGATTCTAGTTTTTTCTGTTATTGGACTAGATATAAATGGGTATCAGCAAATCTTTTATCTCCACATTCTACCAGTTCTGTTATGTATTTCAGTTTCTGTTCGCCATTGTCATAAACTGGGATGCTTATTTTATGGAGTTGTTAAAATATATTTGGTTTTGCAGAATGCATCAGCAGGAATATTAAAACACATCCTCATTTGGGTGGAGGAGCAAACTTATTGGATTGCCCACCGATTTCTCGTTCTTGGTTTTGAATTAGAGCTCTATTCTCCCAGCGAATATTGCATGGTGTATTGGTATTTATATGTTGTCTTGATCAGGCTTGCAGAGAAAACACATCTGAAGATGACAGTGAGTGATGGCAGTGGTAGGCATACCTCTACTTCTCACTTGTTTTGTTTTCATGGCGTAACTCTGCTAGAGTGCCAGCTAGAGGTTTCAGTCTAGGAATTTTTGCACTTAACAAGGGAAAAACAAAATAACAATTGACTAGATGAGCCTACAAATGAACTGTTGCTTAACAGGAATTTTACATATGGGTTATTTGCTGTCTCATCTAGCGTTTTCAGACCATTGATTGAACAAAAACAGCCTACTGGGCCAATTTAAGTGTGGGCAGACTTGATAATAAAATATTTCTTATATTCCGCATGCAATTGTTTCTGCACTGGTAAATCTCCCTAGCATACAGCACCAACTTGTTTTATTCATGTTCATCTGTCAATCAGCTAAACAAAAGGGAAAGAAAAGAAAGGATTCTCCGAAAGATCTGGCTAGAGAAGCTCGGATCCCACCAGCAATCTTGTTTCTTCAATGCCAAATATGTCTTGCTGAAGGACTCGCACTGGTACATTGTGCCTTTTTCTTAATGCTTGCTCTGTCTCATATTGTTTGTCCATCACACAAAAAGCTAAAATCCCATAAAGAATTAATAAATTGCAAAATATATAACTTCATTCAATTCACAGACAATTAAAAAATCTCTTAGTACAGCCTGAAGCCAATTCTTTCGAATCAGAAATAGTAATTCTTTGTGATTGACCAACGAATAGTGGGGGGGGGGGGTATAGTTAATGAGTTTATGCATCCATTCTTGAGAACTACCAGACTTGGTGTTACTGTATAGAATTGGTCATCTTTTCCATTTCATACACCCTTGCTTCTAGGTAGTTTGAACCCTGGTGCATCTGAGATCATATGCTTCCATTTCTTCATATTAAATGTTTTCACTTCACACCATTTTCATCTTAAAGGATCTAAAGTACCTGTTCTATCTGTCTAGCTACTCGCTGCTCTGAGGAATGAACTGATGGTCTTACAATCTCCCAGCCCGTTCAATTCTGAACATGAGGTAAAGTGTATATTTTATGTATATGGTAGCTACTCTCATATATATAAGCAATAAGGCAATGTTTGGTAGAACATGATAGAATGCAATATAATAGAAAGAGGAAATGATGGTTATTCTTCCCTTAGATAATGTTAAGCATAAACTGCGTTGCCAATATAAATGATGCCATCTAGATCTTTGCACTATTTTTTATTCGGTCATTTGGAGGAGCAAAAAATAATTAGCTTAGCCATCACAGAAAAGTGTATCATTTTTTGCACAGAAGCTACTATAAGATGGCTTAGTGATATGTTATTTCTTCTCACACCAAATTTATTTATTTTTTCCAGAGGTTTATACAGCATTTTGAACTTCTACAAAAAGCTTGTATCCCTGATCTCATTACATACCCCTCATTCAAGGAATCGACTTCCCATGCTCGCTTCTCCGTAAGCAGTCTATGACTGTTCTAGTTTTTGCCTGAACAATCCTTTCCTATACAAACCTGAACTGATTTCTCTTTCTATCTATAGAGTTTGGTTATGTGTAATTACTTCAAGGATGCTCAGAAGATTGCAAAGGAGGTCAAGAGTAGTTTTCTTAATGACCCGGACAGATTAGCTGAACTTTGCATATTGGAGCAGGTTGCCGAGCACAATAGTGTTGCCCTAAATGTGATTTCCCGAGTCGGAGCTCATGACCCGTCCCTCAAGGTTTCTTTCGAGTTCATCCACCACCCATGTTTTGCCACCGTTGTTGTCAAGAGATCTTGAAGGTTTGTTTCAAGGACCATCAATTTTGAAACACCAGGCAATTTAGTGAGGTGGTATAGCAATTGTAACATTCGTAGTTTGTTTCCCTATCAATTTTCTCCATTATTTTTTATAGCATTATCTCCAAAAGAGGAAGTAAGTAGCATCGTCGACTGCTCTCTAATCTTATTTGTATTGGCAAACAGATCGCTATCGCACCATGGGAGGCCCCCCAAGCTTACAACATTGGGCTGAGCTTTTTCAGCCGAAAAGACAACCAAACCCATTTTAGTAAAATAAAATCTAGTAATAGTCTTGTAAGCCAATCATCTCCCTCTGTAGCTGGCCGAAGTAGAGAGTGTGCTTTTAAGATCATTCGAGGGACCTGGGTCTTTCTAGAATGCTTCAATCTTTGCACCGAACAGAGAGCCCTGCCAAAATCAAATCTAGGACGTCCGAAAAGTGATCAAACGGCTACAATTTTTTTCAGCGTAATTTAAGGTGTACCAGAAAGTGGAGACCACTAGCAACGTCTTTTTCAAATAAATTCTTTACTTGGATAGATTTTTTTCTTCTTTTTAATCGAATCTTTACTTCGATAGGTAAAACAAATTTGTCTTTATTCTATGGTTTTGGATCCGGATTTAACATCAAATTGTTAGGAAAAAAAAATTCATGAATACATTAATTTAAAAATAAATGGATGACTTTAAGAATCTCAGTCTCCATGAATCTGATCAAATAATTTAAAAATGATCTAAAATGCGGTTTGTAGAAGAAATTTGAATTTCTTTTGAAATATATATATATATATATATATATTCATTATCAAATTTATTTAAATAAAAAATAATTTAAATTAACTTATAAGAAAGTGTATGAAATAAAATCTTATCTTGGAAAAAACCCAAATTATTATAAGAATATTATATTAATTTTTGTTCTTTAATACAAGAAGGCCAACTAGGATGGACCGCCGAGCATGGGTGCAGACACCAAAAGTGAAAGCAGAAATTAACAGGACAAAAGCTGTCCTGTCATGTCCCTGTTAATAATTCAAATCATGGGTAGATCTGTTCTGTGCGTAAACTCTGTATGTTTTTTTACCCTTTTTTTTTTCCCCTCTCACTTCCATTTCTATTTGATAGAAGGCTCAACTGCAGCAATGCTGGCTGCTCATACAGCTGTGTTCCTAGTGGCACCAACTGCGACGGTGATTTTGTAACAGCTTTACCTACCACTTCATCCAAGCTGTATTACCTATTTATTACTTTGTGTTTTATACGTTAGACATGACATATATAATATGATTTCATACACATTTTAGATAGCATAATACAAGTTGTTATGAGATGTTTGATGTGCTTTTGAATAGAATAATTTTTTTTAATTAGAATATATCTCCTATGAATAAAAATAATTGTTTTCAATTTGTTTATCACTCATTTATTTTTAATTTGGTAGAATAGAGCTTGATCAAGTTTAGTAAAATGAATCTTCCACGCTAGGGCTTGAGTGTTTTACTGTGCGATGACTTTTATCTTGTGTTGCCATTTAAGAACGCATTTCACTTAAAAAAAAATATTAAATTAATATTTTTAGATAATTTTGATGTAATAATATTAAAAATAAAAATAAAAAATAAAAAAATCATCTTAATATATTTTCAAATAAAAAATATTTTTGAAAAACACACAACACTGCAATAATAAACGCACATTTAATTTAATTTAAAATTTAAATCTTAAATCAAAGCAAAAAAAAAAAAGTAAAAATTAATCCCAAAATAATCTTGTGGATATAGAAACAAAGAAAAATATATATGCAAGCTTAGATTCCAAATTCAAATAGAATTGAAAATATAAAAAAAAATAGCAAACTAAAAATGAGATTTAATTCAGAGAAAATAAAACTTATTTTGGTTCTCTCATGCATCAAGATTCTTATATTTGAGATGGTAGTGTCAAGATGTTAGGGAAAATTCAAATATGATGCCTTCAACCTTTAGCTGGCCAACACAATTATAATAATAAATCTCTCCTGTTTTCAACCCAACTTTCCCTTTCACTTCTTGCTGTTCTTGTTCTTGGACAAGAAATTCTCACCATGGAGTAATCCTAAAGCTACATGCTAAGATACAAGCATTTATTATAGGTTTGAATTCTCACACATACAACATTATTTTAACTTGTGGTAGAGTACATTGATAGCTTACATTTTAAGAAATAATCAACTTCTATTACCTCTCTCTTTCTCTTCTTGTATAGATTGCTAGGAAGTTTTTTTTTTTTTTCTTATTTAATTAAGGACCCATGTGCTGGCTTAGGCTAGCATTGCTATTGCTAGATTCAAAAGCTCAATTTTTGGTTATTTTCCTCTCATTTGTAGATGGAACAAATGTTTATTAGTAGAGGCAACATAGATGTTTGTTTTTATATTTTAAAAATGTTTTTTAAAAAATAATTTTATTATTTTTTTTATTTTCAGATCATTTTAATGTGCTGATGTTAAAAATAATTTTTTAAAATTAAAAAAAAATTATTTTAATGCATTTCTGAACAAAAAATACTTGAACAATAAATCTGTCATGTTTAGGTTTATTTGTTGCTAGTAATTGGAAGCGATGATTTAATTCAAACTAGATATTTAATTGAGTAAATTTAAATGAATAATTTTTTTTAATAATTAACTTAATAAATAATGAACAAGACTTAGTATATTATCAAACATAATTCAAAATCTAATCTATTTTGTTTTAATATATATATAGCGTAGAAACCTAATCCATGGAATCTATCGAGCTTTTCTTTTTTGAAAAACAAAGTACAATAAATATTTGATTTTTCTTACATTATAAAATATAAAGGGAGGAATATTAAAATTCAACGTATCTCAAATGAATTGAAAAGGCCTTTTTTCATATACCTAATCCATCGGGCACATGTATTTCTATCACAAACGCTGACTCTTGAATAGTTGCATATCTATCCATTAGTGATTTTATAAAATTTAATAAGTAATATCAATTTTACTAAAATATTTATTTCTAAAATCTTTTACCCCAAGAAATTAACATTAATTTTAGCAATAAATCCACTCATTCAATGCATAAAATCTATCACAGAATCACTGAAAAAAAATTCTTAGTGACATAATCCTACTCTTTTATCTTCTTACTTTGTGATACTTATCAATTTAACGAGCAATTTATAATTTAATTAAGAAATTAATCAGCTAGAATCTAGCAAAGCCCAGATAATTAATGTCACTTAATCCATCTCTTAAAATTATACAATATTTTTTTATATAAAAAAATCTCAACGTTCTAATCGCTTGTGTTTTTCATAAAACAATTTATCGTTCACAAAATCCTCACTTGGTAATTAATAAATGCATTGTATCTTCAAGAAAATAATAAATTCTTAAAAATAGACAGAAAAAGGCAGGATTTTTACCACCTGATATGCACAGGCAGAGGCTATTTTTAGCGAGGGGACAGACAGTGCCACAGTGGTAGTCCATCTTCTTACAAAGCCGTATTCCTGACAGAGAGATAAATACAGAAACTAAACTACCCTACGAACAGATGGAGACAGTATTATTTATAACTGTATAAAAATAGCATATAATAATAATATTAAAAATAAAAATAATATTCAAGACGCCGACGACCCAACAAAACTCAAGGAACTCGTATGGACATACACCCTCACAGCTAAAAACTTTCATAGTTCTCTGTCAAACGGAGATAGGAAGACTTTTCTTCCTCATCTTTGTCACTTCTTCTTCTTTGCCCCGTCATCTCTCTCTCTCTGATATTCAGGTTCAGGTAGGGGATTGTTACGAGCTCTTTTGTTCTTGTAATCCCTTTGGGTTGTTTTGAATTTTGATGATGTTAATTATAGTATGTATTCTTGAATTTTGCAAACTTTTCTTTTCTTTGATTTTTTCTTGGTTTGGTTAGATCCTTGGGTGATGTTGAGTCAAATGGTGTCTTCGTTTTTTCTTTAGCTAAGCATGGATGTTGTTGGTGTTAGTAGATATTGTCTTTACTGTTTTCTTGTACATTTGGCTTTGGTTTCTTGATTTATTTTTGGTTCTTGTCATTGAATTCGGTGAATTTCATAGGTTTTTAGTTTTCATGATTTCTTGTTCTTTCTCTCTCTCTCTCTTATGTGTTTTTGATTATGTGGGATTTTGATGCTGGTGGTGATTTAGATGTTTTTTTTTTTTTTTTGTAATTAGTTAATGGTGCTGATATATTATGTTGTCACTGATGGAAGCTTTATCTTTTATCTATCTGGATCTAACTAAATTCATGTAATTGTAAGCTTATGAAAGTCAATTGAGGGTCTGAAATTATGATCAGATTCATTTATGTAAATTAATGCTTATTGAAATAGAGAGTTAGTGTGAAGAGAGTTGACTCCATGGGTTTGTTTGTAGAATTCTGTAATTGAGAGGGAGAGAGAATGTCAGGAGGTGGAACCCAGAACAGTTTGAGGAGAGCACTTGGTGCCCTCAAGGATACTACCACTGTTTCATTGGCCAAAGTCAATAGTGATTACAAGGTATTTTACTAGTTTAAAACAATGTTGAAATTGTTTTTGTGGTTGTTTGAAGTTGGGTTTTGTGTTAAAGCATTGATCATTTTGGTTGGATGGTTTGGTTTTTCAGGAATTGGATATTGCTATAGTTAAGGCCACAAATCACTATGAACGACCTGCAAAGGAAAGACACATTAGAGGTAGATCCAAGGCTCTCCTTCTCTTCTATTTGATGGATGTGGAGCTTATGTGCTCTCTATTTGTTTCTCTATGCAGCTATTTTTGCTGCCGTTTCAGCTACTAGACCTCGCGCTGATGTTGCATATTGCATCCATGCTCTTGCACGGCGTTTATCAAGGACACATAACTGGGCGGTATGTGCATCAGCATCACTTGAAATCTTATGTGACTAGATAGCTCTGAATACAGAGGCTTGAAGTGATGTTACTATTCTGTCAATCTAAATATGCAAATCTTCATGCCTTGGTCTGAAACAAAATTTTTGTTTTGGCTTTCAGGAGCCCTCAAATCTGTATTAGCTTCCTCTTTGTTTCCAGGCACTCAAATTTTTGCCGGAATTCTGTTTGCACTGGAATTCAATTAGGTGACAGTAGTGCATAAAATGCTGCTTAGCAACACTAACCCTCTGGGATGTATCACCTTATTGAGGACATGACTAAAGACACTTGATGTATCATGTAGCTTTATAGTTCATACCTTAGAAAATCCGATGAACATATGAACTTCAACCTGACGGAATGATATACATCTCTGTGGTCTTTGTTGGTCAGTGCATTTATGTTTATGAAACAGTTTATTTTGCAGCACCATGTTTTTGTAGTCTTCTGCTTTACCATTTTCAAAATGAAGGAAGCAGCAAAAAAAAATTTGTCACTTCGAACAAATGAGTGAGAGTTTCTTCATAAGCAAGTTAAACTTATGGACAGGATTGATTGAAATTTCCCGTACCTGCCTTTATAGCCATTTAGATCTGAAACAGAAAAATATAAATGAAGTTTACGCTAGTGAAAGTTAAGCACGTCATGTCAAGGAGGTTGATGCTTTGAGTGATTTGATGTCCATATTATTGATGCATGCATATGTGTATTTCTTATCTGTCCATTTTTTTCTCCTGCAATTTGTTTGACTTGCTGCTAGTTTTTAGGTTGCATTGAAAACTTTAATAGTTATTCATCGGGCTTTGAGAGAAGTGGACCAGACATTCCACGAGGAGATCATTAATTATGGAAGAAGCCGAAGCCATATGCTTAACATGGCCCATTTCAAAGATGATTCCAGTCCAAATGGTATCTTTTTTCTTCTTGGTGAAGTGATTATTCTGGTTAAAACTTTGTTTATGATGATTATTGTTATGTGTTGAACAGCATGGGATTATTCTGCCTGGGTTCGCACCTATGCCTTATTTTTGGAGGAGAGGTTGGAATGCTTTCGCGTGTTGAAGTATGATGTTGAGATGGATCGACCTGTGAGAACTTATCTTTTTACCGTGACCCATCTTGGCTCTCAATTTATTCAGGATTTTTTAATTGAAATCCTTGTTACAGTTCATTATTTCAACCATTTCACTACTTTAAATACTATTATGTGGACTTTACCGCATCTAAGCAATCACATATATAAATCTGATTTTTTCTTTTATTTAGTTATAATTTTTTTTTGGTTTTACAAAACCTAAGCATTGACATTTGTGCTAGATGTTCTCAAGAAAAATTCATTGATAAATCTTTTATACAGCGGACCAAAGATCTGGACACAGTTGAAATACTGGAGCAACTGCCAGCTTTGCAACAGCTTCTTTTCCGCATTCTTGGTTGTCAGGTAAGTGATCTTCTCAACTCAATGCACAAATATAATGGTTTCTCGATTTAGGATACAGTTATTCATGAGTGCATTTTTTTTTTTAACATGGGCAAACAATTTTGTACCTTTTTGTGCAGCCACAAGGGGCAGCAGCCAATAACTTTGTCATTCAGTTGGCACTCCAAATGGTGAGTGGACTTTGTAAATCATGCATATTCTTTGTATAGCTGATTTGGTATGCAGGGGGTATTTACACGTTCCAGCTTATGCTTTTTGTCATCCACAATAATAGGTGGCTTCCGAGAGCATTAGAGTTTATCAAGCTATAAATGATGCTACTGCCAATTTGGTTGACAAGGTAAGTAACCATATTTTTTTGTCCAATCATTTTTTGTTCTTCACATCAGAAGCTAGGCTATTCAGAAAATTAGGTACTCACAATACCATTTACGGATGACAGTTCTTTGAGATGCAACGCCCTGATGCTGCAAAGGCTCTGGAAATTTATAGAAGGGCTTGTCAGCAGGTAATATATCTGAATGCTGTGCAAATGACAGTTTAACAATCTCTTAGGGTAGCTTTTATATATGTATTCCATAAGTGTACTCTTTAACTTTCAGCGTATTTCAGGCAGAGAGACTTTCAGAATTTTACGAGATATGTAAAAGCATGTATATTGGGCGTGGAGAAAAGTTTATAAAGATCGAGCAGGTCTGCATTCTTGTTTGTGGTGTCTTTCAGGTCTTTTGGGAACATATGTTTTTCTGGATTTTTCTCTGTTATCTATGTTGATTAATTCTTTTTTCTTTTTGATAATGAAGCCTCCTTTATCATTCCTACAAACCATGGAAGAGTATGTGCGAGATGCTCCAAGGGTGACAACGGCTCTGAAGGATCAGGTACAGAAATGCTCTCTGTGTAATGGATTTGTGTTGGAGGGAAGAATATAGCAGTGAAAGGGCACCATATATCATTTATGTCGAGAATTAGCTTATTGCTGCGGGAAAGAAATTGCTATCAATTGGTTAACTGACAATGGAGTGAATTTCCCTAAAGGATTATCTACCGCTTTTGCCTGTGCACCATGGGTACACTATTATAATTTGCCATGCATGCGATGTTACTGAAGAATCCCACATGCCAAGGCATGCTATAAAATTCTATCAAATCTATATTCACATGAATCAGGCGTAAAAAAACAATGCATATGTTTCTGAAGTGAATGTGTTAGATTTTTAATGTTTCCACTCTCTGTAATGGTTTGTAAATTTCTTATTTTTCCCTTCTATTTAGCAATATCTATTACTTGTACATCTTTCATTAGTGTTTTATGCTATGTTTTTGTCTTGATCTTGCAATAATTATTATTGACAATGTAATCTTCAACTTTGCAGCTCGTTGATAATAAAATTGCTGCCCCTAAGGAAATCTTAGCCATAGAGTACAAGAAGGAACCAGAAGTAAAGGAGGAACGGCCACCACCTCCACCTCCACCTGAACCAGTAAAGGTGGAAGAGCCTGTTGCTCAACCACCTGATTTGTTGGTAAGTTCATAACCTTTGTTTCATTTAATTTGGATGTAGCATTTCTTGCTGAGAAGATTCTGAACATTTTTTCAGTTCCCTTATGAGCTGCCTTTTCCTTCCTTTTTGTCTAGGGGTTGGATGATCCTGTTCCAGTTGCTTCAGAGCTAGATGAGAAGAATGCCCTGGCTCTTGCAATTGTTCCAGTTGGTAAGTTTTTTATGATGGTCGAATCTTACTTTCTGTTGGATTATGGCTCAAAAGTTTTCAGAACCCATTTTAAAAGCTAAATCAACATGTATAGCTTCTGTTCTGAGAGACATTGAAATTTGAAATTATGGAAGGCAAACCCTCTAACAAATCCTCAAACCATTAAAACTTAGAATGAAGACCATGGTGGTAGAAATTATTGGATCAAGTCTCTATGCAGTAGTTTGCTTGCAATAGTGAATCAGAGTAAGTTTGACTGTTTTCTATTATTGCAGCTGAACAACAAAGTTCCCCTGTCCCAACACATGCAAATGGAACTACAGGCTGGGAGCTGGTGCTTGTCACGGCTCCTAGTTCAAATGAAAGTACCGCTGCTGCTAGCAAACTGGTAACAATTCTACCATTTGTTTCCTGCATGCAGTTGATGTCTCACTAAAATAATACCAATTTGTCAACTTCCATAAACTGGATTGTTCATATGTGCAAGATATGTGGGTAGTTTTCTGGTTATATGCTGATTTTTATTACTTTTGTTGATACCGAAGG
The DNA here is from genome assembly GCA_018804465.1 of Populus tomentosa. Taxonomy (NCBI): domain Eukaryota; kingdom Viridiplantae; phylum Streptophyta; class Magnoliopsida; order Malpighiales; family Salicaceae; genus Populus; species Populus tomentosa. Next base: position 12,184,767 of record CM032003.1, read on the forward strand.
CTGGAGGGCTCGATAAACTTACATTAGACAGCCTCTATGATGATGCAATTAGAAGGAGCAATCAGCCTGTGAGCTACAATCCTTGGGAGCCAGTCCCAGTGGCTAATCCCATGATGCAAACAGCCGTACATGATCCTTTCTTTGCATCCAACACAGTTGCTGCACCACATTCAGTGCAAATGTCCCAAATGGCCAGCCAACAGCAAGCTTTCATGTTGCAGCAGCAGCAGCAGCAGCAGATGATGATGATGATGATGATGGGCCAGCAACAACAGCAACCTTCAAATCATTTTGGAAACACTTATGGAAGCAGTGTCCACCCCTATGGCTCAGGTATGCCGCCTGTTCAAGCATACAATCCATATTTGGGCTGAATTTAGACGCTTTACACAGAACATTCTTTTTATGGAAACACGCAAAAGAATAAAACAAGGGAGATCAGTACTTTTTCGTTTTTTAGATTTGGAATGCTTGAAGACTCGATAGTTGTGTACCATATGTTGTGCCTGTGTAGTAGTCAGTCAGAATGAGATTCTTCTTTAATAACTTGTGAGACAAAGGGCTGTTGAGTAGTGATTATTTGCGATGAAGGTTAGTAATAATGTTTTCCAGACTACTACATCCTTTTCAACCTGCTTCGTTGCCGTTGATGCTAGCGGGTATTTCATACCTTGTTATTCTTTCCCCTGCCAAGTTTAATTATAGATGATAGGAATGATATGTAATCTCTGTGATTATTACCACATTTGTGTAAAAAGAAGAGAAAAAACGAAGTTTGATTTGTCGTGGATTTCATTGGCTCTTGTAATAATACTCGACTGTTCTCAGTCATCTCTTATTTGTTCCACAGTTTCTTCTCAGCAATTATGAACTTGTCAAGCAGTAGAACTTCGGAGTCTATCTTGCTGTGTTGACAAATCCAAAGCTTTCTTTAGTCTCTATGTATGTATTATTACATCAATGAAGGAACTTATCCACATTTGTGAGGTGAGGTACCAGGTGAAAAAGAGATTCAAAGTCCTTACATGTAAAAACTAAGGTTGGTTTAAGTACTTCCATGGTCATATATAGTGTCTGAAATTATGGCGACATGGTTGGTTGATAGAAGACGGAACTTTGCTGGCAAGAGCCGGTCCATGAGTAATTTCCTCGTCCCTCTGGCTCTGTGAGCAAGGTGGCTCAATTTATGTTTGAAAATGAAATGAAAATGGCAGTGATGTTGGCATGGCATGGTGCGATAAAGACTGAGATGGCACCTCCCTACATGGGCCTGAAAAACTAGCCTGCTCTTTTTGTTTGCCCGGTAGAATAATTGCTGCCCCATGAATGCAAGAGAAAAGCTGAAAATTAAATTTATCAATTCGTGTGTGGTGGTGGATTGTTCTTGAGAGCCAACATTCTCTTTGGAGAAAACTGACTTATCCATTGAGAGGTTGCAGATTGCAAGTCTTGTATTCATGGGGTATGTGATTAAGAGATCTGCAGACAGACTTGTTGAAGTCATTAAGGAATATGTAACCAGTAAATTGGATTAGTTATCTCGACTTCTGATCAATTTGTTTTTGTTTTTTTTTTTTCAATATGAAGGTAAAAAGTTATGGAAAAATTGAGTAGTAAAAAAAATAATCATTCAATTAGAGGTTTTGAATTAAGTTCCACAGCTGGCTTTCTAGAAAAGATACATATTTAGTTTCTTTATTATTAAATCTAACTCGACATATTAATTTATTGATCCATTAATTTAAGATCTTGTATATTAATCTGATTAAAATTAGTTAACTTAACAGCTAACCTAGTAAAATTCAAGTGAGATTTAATTTTTATTTTAAATAATATTATTTTAGATTAATCCCAATTAATTTAGAATAATTCATGAACCAAACCAGTTTTTAGTATAGCTATCGTTATTAGTTTTCTCCTAATGTGTTTCTTAATACCTAAATTTTTCTCTGTACATTTTTTTGAAAAAAAAAACTTCTACTTCTTATGTACATTAAAATGATATGTTATGGGTTTTTTTTTTAAAAATGAATTAATTTTTTTTAATAAATAACAAGTTAATCCACCGTCCAATCAATTCTAAATTGACTTTATACCACCCGATTTCAAAGGGTCAAAACATAATTAATGAAAAGAGGCATGATAGATTGAAAAATGAGTTGGTTAAGTCCAATTTAATTAAGATTGGTGATTAATTAATTCCACAACTCTTAACTCTTAACTCTGAACTCAAGGTAAAAATCTTGTAATCATTACCCAATCAAAACGAATCACGAAATCAGATAGCAAAAGCAAAACTACTAGAAAGAACCACCAACTCATCAAGACAGCTTCACCCTTCAACCCAAATGCTCTGTCTCTAACAACATTAAAACAAAAACAAAAACAAAAAGATCATGTCTTGGCTTTTCAATTCGCTGCAATCCAACGATCCGGATTCACCACCACCGCACCCTCCTTCTCCGTCAGTTCAAGACGACTTGTTGGTCATCGGTGATTCTATCGGCCGTCAATTACGTGGCGTTGCTAACTTCCTTGCTCCGCCTCCGCCTCCACCGCCGTCCAATACCCAAGCAGCCAAACCACAACCGTTCGATTCTTCTTCTCAATCATCACAAGCTCTCCTTGGGGTTCGCAACGATCTCGCTGAAATTGGTGACAGTTTAAAATCTGGTCTCTCTAAATTCACTTCCAATTTCTTGCAATTTAAAGATATTAACAGTAAGAACAGTGATGGTGATGACGATGACGACGTGGCGGGGATTAATAAGGAAGTGATTGGATTTGTTAAGGAGATTTCTTTGAGACCTGAATGCTGGATTGATTTTCCTTTACCACTCCAAAACGGTAATTTATTTCCTTGTTTTTTTTTTTAAAAAAAAGGGCAGTGAATATTTTTTTTTATTTTTTAATTACGAAGTAAACAAAATTGTATATGAAAGGAAAAAAAATTGATGTATTTATTATAGATTTTATACGAATTGCAGGATTTTGAATTGCGAAAATCATTTATTATATGTGAAGGATATTTTAATTTTGGGCGAAATTGAATTAGGAATTTTTGTATCTTGCAGATTTTAGAATGACTGATGCTCAAAGAGAACATGTGTTGAATATTGAACATTTTGTTCCTAGTTTGGCACAACTTAGAAATAATCTTCGGAGTGAAATGAGGGATGGCCGATTTTGGATGGTTTATTTTATATTGTTGATTCCGAGATTGAATGAACATGATTTCAAGGTTCTATCGACTCCCCAGGTAACATTTCTGTGTTGATATGATTTATGTTCTGTTCATTTTATGTATAAGTTTGTTTTTCCTGTGGCGTTAAGTCCTTGAAACAATAAAAAAAGAGTAGTTTTCAGGTCAATTTAGTTGCAATAGTAATGAAATTATAATGGGGGTTTTGTTATTGTTGTTGTTCTAGCCGAAGGGTACTTTGTGATACTAGTTTTGCTGCTTTATGGTTTTTCTCAACCGAGCATAGTTTGAGCGCATGTTAAAACTTCTGGTGAGCATAGGTAGATATTGTATTAGTAGATAACACATTGTGCACCATTTTGAAGTGCAATTATTTCGAGCTACAATGCTGGTGAAACCAGAATTGGTGTCTGTTACTTCTGTACTTGTTGTTCAGCAGGGGTCGAAGGGGTAGTATACACTGCTATTTTTTGTTGCATCATCCCTCAAATTTACTGGCAGTGTGATATGTCTCAGGGAAGGGGAGGCATTGGTTGATCTTCTACTGGTAGGCATCTAGCAAGCTTAAGCAGATAATATACCAGTTAGTAAAACATTTTGCATAGCTGCAATTTACATGCCATTACTTTGGAGGTTAACTGGTTTCTGATATTTCGTGTGTAAAAAATTGGTCTCCTTGCTGTTGAAAAGTTTTGAGAAGGTGACTCACTTTTGTCATCTGATGGCATCATAATCTGTTATAACTTGCTGTGAGCTGTCTTTTCTTGGATTTTCTTTTGTGTTCTTGTAAAGTTGCAATCAAAATTATAGCTTTCAATCTACTCATCTAGATGCTTGAGGAATTATTATCCTCTTCAATCTTGACATTGAGAACCGGAACTGAAAGATGTGAGGATGATGGCACTTGCATGCGTTTTAATTCTCATCTTAGAAGAGGGGTTGGAAAGGGATGGTTATTTTTTAACAATTCTGTGAATATGCAGAATGAAACGTAGCTGTCTGTGAGTAATTGGTAATCATGCTCTCTTATACATCAAAACTCACCCCTGGGAATACAAAAGTGTAAGGTCTTCAAATTTTAGTAATATATGTACACATAATTTTTCCCTTATAGAAAACAAATCAACAAACCATCGCATCACTTTCCGATGAAATTGATGTAATATAATTTGACACTAGAGCAAAGTGTTGCATCTGAATTTGGTTTTGAAGTTCTGAGGTTTCAGACATCTGAGATATTGGAAAAATGATCTCGTTAATCCTACAAGTGAGCTATTGTGTGGTGGTAGTTATATGTATCAAGTGATAAGGACTGTTGATTCAGTTTTTATTGATTTTTCAAAGGAAATTTTGGAGACTGAATCTTCAAATATCTCTTAATTGGGAATTAACGGACTATTGCTTGGTTTTTTCATGTGATAACATGTCCTGTATGAAACTTGAGACTCATTTCTTACCTTTTTGTCACTTGATAAACTAAAACTTTATTATCCCAATAATGATCACAGTAAGCAGGATCCAACAGACCTTTGTTTGCAGTGACATTTGTATTTCATTCTTCTTACCATGTAATCTCACATCAACTGTTGGCTTGTTGCAGATAGTTGAAACAAGAAATTTACTTTTGCAGAAGCTGCAAAACAAGAGGAATGTTAAGGTGGAAAGCTCCAAGAATTCCAAGAGTGGTGCACAAGGAGAGATTACAACATCTCGAGAAGAGATCACTGAGATTGCGGATGCTACTGAAGGCTTAAAAATTAATGAAAAGAATTCTAGACAGTTTTCAAAAGAGAAAATTGACAATAGCACTTCAATGGATAACCAGAAAAAGCTTGAAGATGAACAGGAGGTGTCATTCAGTGATCTAGAGGATGATGATAGTGATTTTTCAACAAGATTATCAGCTTCTAGGAAGGCACGGAGCATTAGGGCTCCTTCACCCAGTGGATCCAGTGATTGGATCCAACTGAGTGAAGGTTCTGACACTCAGGGTGGTCCACCTAAGGCAAGGCAGTCATTTTCTCGTGATAAAGATTCAGATGCTGAGTATGGTGACTGGCATAAAGTTGATGAATATGATTAGCCTCTTTGATAGCTGATTTATTGTAAAGTTTCTACATTCTTCCCCTTACCTGTGGTTTCTGCACTTGCAGAATTGCACCTGTTACATAAGTTTCGTCATTTTTTCTTCCTCCCTCTGGTGTCTATACTTCTGGAGTCCAACCTGTTACATAAATGTCTTTGTTCTTAATTGATATCCAAGTAATTATAAGTACGTGTTATTCTAATGTATTATTATGCTATTCTATATGCCTGAGTGAAGAACTGGAATTTTCTAGGTCATAACTTGAGTGGATTTTCTCAACTATCTTATTGAACATTTGTTGCGTTATTTGATGCAAACCATTTAGGATTGTGTGCATAATCTCTAATCCCAGAGAAGTGCATGCATAAACCTAAGACTTCTGATTGTGATTAATATTGTGTTAATGACAAGAGATCAACTTGTAATCAATCTTATCGTATTAGGTTGCATGGAATGAATGGAATTTCTGGTGGGATATAAATTCTGGGTTGTGGAAGATCTCCAGTTCAGATCAGCAGAAGAGTAATTAAAGCATTGAAATCTCCTTCCTCGTACATTTCCTCAAATAATCATGCATGCAACTAACTATGTGAGGTTCCAAGCTCGACAGCAGATGACTACACAAAACACAACTCTTTTTCGGGTCACAGTCACGGCAGTGATCAGTGAAGTGAAGGTGGTGAATGTTAAGACAGTGAGATCATGTAACAAAGACTCTCCCTCTCTCTCTCTCTCTCCCCCCAACATGGAGTCGAAAAGTTTGTTTGGTATTGTATTAGGGATTTTTTTAAAAGTTTTTTATTTATTTAAAAATATATTAAAATAATATTTTTTTTATTTATTTAAAAATCAATTCATCAAAATAATCTAAAAACATCAAAAAATATTAATTTAAAAAAAATTATTATTTTTTTTTTAAAAAAAATGCTTTTGAAAAAAAAAAGTTCCAAAAAACAACTTTCTTTTCCTGCTATCTCACACCAATTTGACGATTTGAACATTGCTCGGGCACTATTTATGAAGCTTGAATAAATCCTGGGGTTTTTGGCGACTTAAATCAGCTCAATCATGTTTTTCATGTCATATTTGGCAACACAGCGAAATTATATCATAAATGCTAATAGGAAATCTCTTTACTCACAAGTAATTAATTTGAAACCACCTGTAGCATGCATAAGTTGGGGGCATTTTGCCAGCATATTTTATGGCCCAACAAGTTAATAAATAGAAACCCTACTGCATAAACAATTGCCTGCTGGAGCAACTGCATTGCTCAGGATGGTCAAAGAGTGACCTTAAACTGGATCCCTGAGATGTCAAGGACTTGCTTTATTTTGAGGAATGCTTGCTAACATCTTAAAAACCAAAAACAACTTGATTAGAAGATGATAAAACTGAACTTTCCAGGAATAATTATATACAGGTTCACATGTCTATCAAAGCAGCATTTCTTCAGTGTTTCTGTCTATCTGAAGATGGATATTTACAGTGTTTTAACTTACTCCCTAGTCTACAACACTAATGAACCATCAACACCTCCGACGATTCCAACCACCATGGTGGACTGGAAGCTTGGCATCAAATGGGTCACGAGGTGGTATTGAAAGAGGAAGAGGGTTGGGATTGAATACTGTCGATGAATTTGGACCATGCAGGGTATGACTAGAGAGACTTGGCTGTGCTGGTCTCCCATTATGACTCATCAGCTGATGAGATGCACTGATGCCTGCCTGGGGAGTAAACGGAGCATAGGCTGATCTTGGTGAAGAAGAGAGCAGGTTAATAGGACAGCCAGGAGGAAGTCTTTCAAAAATCAAGTTTCGTACTTTAGAGTAAGTGGAAGCTGTTGATGGCCTGGTTGTATCAGAAACATGTTGCCTGAGAAGCTCAACGTCAGGTGGGCTCCATTCAGGCATGTCATCATCATCATCATCAAAAAGATTTTTCAAGGGGCGAGCTGAAGTAGTGGTAACAGGCATACGCTTTTCTTCTAAATTAGGCAGGAGAACGTTCATACCATCTACACAAATTTTCCTCTGCACGGGCATCTTCAAAAGGGTATCCAAAGGAAGCCTAGGAGGATTGAAATCTCTTAATTCCCTTTGATTGGAAACCAGCATTGACTGTACAGTTGGTGTTATTTGGGGCAATGACTCGAGGATTTTCTTAAGTTCTTCAGCTGGTAATTTGTTGTCAGCAATTGCCCCATGCAACGGCTTGCTTGTTGGAGTTTGTAAAATACCACAAGCAGTTCCAAAGTCAAATTCTGGAAGATCATCATCATATGGGGCACGCAGTGGCTCTTTTGCGATGTCAGTTGACAACTGCGAACCATGTTTACGAAGTTCTGATGTTTTAGGTTTCTCTTCCGAGTTATTCATAACAAGTTGCCCAACTTGCAATAACTTTCCCATAGCAGGCAAACAAGAGGCAGAGTCATAAGTTGAAGAAGTTTGAAGTCCGTTCAACATGGATGGTGAATTGCTGAGAATCGTAGATGTCAGCAAGAGATTATTGATGGTGGAAGAAGTGATACGCAGTTCAGTCTGTACTTGTTTAGTCTCATTATCCTTGTGCTCAACATTGTTATTTTCATCACCATCAAGAGTTGTGCAATCTGTTCTTGATCCAACTTGGATGCAGCAAGACAAAGCTTTATGATCTACCCTTTCAACTGAAGAGTCTGAAGGTGACTTGAGAGACTGTTCAGACAAGGAACCGTGCTTTCTCATAGATTTCTCAAGAACAGAACTTGAAGATGCTTGTTTTCTTCGCCATACAACACAGCCAATCAACGAGTCTTGGTTATCTTCAACAGCAGCCATTCCCTTGAAGAACCCATGTTTAGCAAGTATTGTGATTATGCTATCACTGCGAGGACACACATACAGATCAATACCCTGAGAAACCTGTACAAACCCAACCCTCTTCCCTTTCTTGTATCCTTTTGCAACCTGTAGGTGTGGACGAGAGCATGAGAAGACCAACTGATAAAAAATTCTTCTAATGCATTAAACACTTCATACCATAACATTAATATTCTCTTTATTTGAGACCAACTAACCTCCTTCATGCCTGCCAGTCCAGATTTAGACGACCCTTCTTTACAGCGAAGTGAGATTACCTGAAGATGAATGCATGCAGTTGTCAGTTTTTTCATTTGAAACAAATACATGCAACTTTCAACAATTATAAATGGGCCGGGGATTGCGCATTTTAAACTTAGTTGACACTTATCAGGTCTGAAATCACTTTACACGTCAACAAGCATGATTTTCATTGCACAAGGTGTTTAAATTTTTTTCTCTAAAGCAGACTACAAATTTTTTTTGTATCTCTACCTAGCCAGTTTGCAAAATAAGCAGCTGTCCTACCACATTACAGTTTCTCAGAAGTCCAGAGTGGAGACTGTTTAGAACCAGCTCTCAACGTTTCAGCTTGTGACTCACCTTGCTGAACTAGAACACGTATTGAACTTGCAAGTACAACTGTAAATGATCTGAATTTGCAGTTTCTATTCTCATTTATACATACTAGCATCATACATGGTTGTGTGGTGGGGATTGATTAGTAATTCTATATGTTTGCCATTTCGTGCTCCTGTCTCATGACGGCAGCAAGCAATTCTCACACCTATCAATCAACCTGCATCTATATTTTCTGGAAGCTATCCCGGACCCATAGATTCCCCATGCTCCCCACACTCCCTCATTTCTTCTTTTTTATCTTTGAATTTTTAATCCAGTGGGACTGTAGGGTTCCCATCAACAAGGATCCAGTGTAAGGCCAGTCATCATAACAAACAAAAGCAGTCCCCAAACCTAAACATCCCAAGATATCCAGAGTAAAACAATACTCTTCAAAATTATCCAGAAGTTTACAATCTCTAAAAAATTTGACAGTTGTTATTAACATATTTAATCCATACACCAACAACTCCATGATTAGGTTCTGAAAGGTTTATCAGTAGTTTTTCTTTTCATGAATAATAATCTTTATGAAACACCTCAATTTTTGTTTAGCATTTCAGGGACATTGAATAGCTTAAGCTAACTATCTGACATGTGCTTCAATGCATGTAAGGTAATTTTTTTCAGTAAAAAAAAATTAATATACAAGCCTTTTCAATGCGTTTTCGGATATAAAAAAATTTCAATCATAAACAAAAATGCTTATACGCACATCCAATTATTTAAATCGATATTTGATCAAGAAATAACTAAGATTAAGATATTTAACTTGGCAATATGGTCATGTACTTAATCATGTTTAATAATTTTGTTTCCTAAAATAAATGTTTTATTCAATTAAACATTTCTTCTTACCAATAAAAAGTAAGAAAAAAAGTTATTAATAAAAATGAATTGAAAAAAACTATGAAGCTTAATTATAAAACAATCCTATGTCGAATGTCGAAACTAAAAATAAAAAAAATTAAAACTAATTTAATGTTAAAAGATAAAATCAGGAAAAAAAATTATCAATTTAAAAAAACCAAGATAACCCGGAAAAATTTTCTAAACACGGGTTAATTTCTAAAACTCGCAATTCATGAAATCTTAAACTTATACCTAATCAAGAAACTTAATTACAAACCAATTTAATGTTTAAGGTTTAACAAAACAAAATTAAAAAAAAAATTGTTAAAGTGAAAAAAACAATAAAAAAATAGGATTAAATTTGATAGGAAAAAAACGTAAGATGAAATTATAAAAAAAAATTCAATTTTAAAAATTATCTCAAACAAAACAAATAACAATAAAAAAAATAAAAATAAAATTTAAAAGATAAAAAAATTAAAAAGGAAAGAGATTGAAAAAGAATTCTAATTTTATAAATTATTTTTTTTAAAAAATATATTAATAAAAAGAACACAGACCAAATCCGAGGGGAATAAAGCTTCTTTGAGACTTTAAAGGTGTAGGAATGGAAATTGCGGATGAGAGAGTGTAATAAGAAGAAGAAGAAAAGGTTACGGGCACCAAACTAGACAGTCTTTGGCCACGCGCGTCCCCTTCAAGAGGTGGTGATGCCATGACGATGCAAAAGCTGCCGTGAAAGGCTGCGTTTGACCACCGAATAGCACCATTAATGAGTTGACGCATGCAAAACCCACGTTAACAAAAATTTTTTTAATAATATTTGTATATATTAAATCACACAATTGCCCCTAAACCAACATGATAATTACCAAAAAAAACCAAGTGCATATACAGAAATGCCCCTGAACATAAGCTATGAAAAATCCACTTCCAAGGGCATGCAAGTCATCTTACTATTCATTAAAAATGAAAAGGACAAAAACACCCCTGAACGTAAGCTTTAAAATTTTTTGAACTTAAATATATACGAGTTTTTTTACTGTGCATTATTAAAAATAAAGACGTAATTGCCCCCTTTAAATTTTGGAACGACAAATTAACCATTGTGAAATTACTGATTTGCCCCAATAGAATGGTTTCTTTGTTTTTTTTCAAGGGAAAAATAGGTATTTCATCCCAAAGTTTGAAAATACCATCTATTTTCTTTGTTTTTTATCCACTTTGATCCCCTATCTTTCAATATCACACTCCCCTAACAAATTAGCCTAAATTGAGGTACAATTTGATCTAATACGAGCTAAATAAAAAAGAAATTGAAAAAAAAAACAGAAAAAAAAAAAATTAAACCGTGAGTCCACAGTGTCTTATGAAGGGATCCACGATGCATTTTTCACAATGAATCCCCAACACCTCTTAGTATTTTTTATGATTTTACAGGATTTGGTAGAAACTTGCCTGCATTTATAAACAAGTTGATGTGGATTTTCCTCCTTTGTTTTTTAGTTATCACAAGTGCACAAGCTTTTAGCGTGTAGTGCCATGTGTATCATTTTACAGTTCTTTATATTTCCCCCTCTTTTGGGACCAATCTGATACTATTAATATTTACATAGCATATTCATATCTTCATATAGCCACATTGGATGTAACTATAGGATATTTGACACAGTCCATATAACTAGTCAATTTTAGTCAAAACCAGTTTTGACCCAAGATATTTGGGCCACATTTAAAATGAAATGTGATTCTCTAATATTCAATAGTTTATAGTGTGAGCTGCAGGCTTTTGGAGCTCATGAGTCATCCCTATGAGAGGATGCATCCATCTCCCAACAAGAGCCTGAAGTGTCTAGGTATAGATGAGGAAAAGTTAGCTCAAATTGTGGTCCTCTGTTCTCTTTGGGTTTATTTAGACCAAAAGTCATTATTGCCAAGCTTTTAGCCATTGACTTGAAACCGGTAAAAGCTCAATCAGTGATTTGGTGCCAGTCTTTTAGGTATCGTTTCTACATCCGTTGGTTTTGCAATGTGACAACCCTTCACCATATATGCTATAGGCTTCTTTAGAAACAAGATATCTGGAGTCTAGAAAAGCAATTTTGGAGGGATTTAAGAATATTAACTTGAAATTCTGAAGAATGCCCTTATTTTCTTTTTATTTTGTTTTTCTTTTCTTTTTTGGATCGAGGAAATTGCTACTATTTTCAATTTCTTTATTTAAACTCCATTAAATTTTTGTTCGCTCCCAACAATGGAATAAGAATTACGATGGAGTTTGACAACATTGATCTGAGCTACGTTTTACCTATATGCTACTTGTCAGACCTTTTGTTTTCTTTTATGACTTTTAACCCACATTTTAGTATTTTACTTGTTATTTTATAAGTTTCAATTTTCAATTATAGATTTTGACTCTCACCCTGCCATCTCAGCTTCTCTTAAAGATTTAAAATACGTAAAGGCGATCTGTAACTTTCCAAAGTGACCCTGGAATTAGTAACTTTTCTTTGTCTTAATCCATATAAAATATTTGATTCCTCATTAGCCAGAAGCAGTTGGTCAAAGTTGCCAAATCTCAACGATGTTTTAACAGGTCGTTGCATAAATCTGCCCATTTCACCTTGTGGGTGTGTTTCCCTGGGCATCCATATTCCAGCCAAAGCTTACTGTGTAGGTGCAAACTCTGCATTTGGGCTATAAGAGAAGTGTTTTTTACCATGCAAAAGAGCAGTGTTTTTTACTAGGCAACTTTCAAACCCAGAATTTACCTCAGTCCCATCTAAATGCCAAGGGAACAAGAGAAAAGCATAGCCTAACATAGAATAATGCCGAAATGTCCTGAATTATTTAATCTCTGTAAATTAATTTGTTCTAAAGTATCAATTCAATCCTTCATCACTGCCTTCTTGATGCAGTGGAGCATGAACCTTCAGATAATTCTAATTAGTATTCAGCAATTATATAACTTAGAACAACAAGGTAATATAACGCCTCAAGTAAAACCAGAGGACTTGCAGAAGATTGTGTAGGAAATGGTGATGGTCATGCAATCAGAAAGGCAGATAATATAGTAATAGATAGCAACATGCTGCAAAAAGGATAGCAAAAAATAACAGATGTCTCTAATGAATGGCATGTATAGTTATGAATTGATTTGGCACTATGTTAGGACAGCAAGAAACAGAAGATTGTCTCCAGTGTGTCCGAGTTCACCCAAAACAAAGGAAGATTCTTCAGAGTTTTCATCCAAAGTTTCCAAAAAAGGAGATAAAACTTTGGTAGAGCTATTGAAGTATTCCGATTTGAACCAAACTCAAGTCTTCATCAAGCTTTACCAGGATGAAACATCTCTGTTTCTAAGCCAATAAGGACCTCAGAGTCTTAAATCTCAAATGCTCCCCAGTAAGGGCCACCACTGATATTTCTCCCAATAATCTCCCTCCTCTCTAACTGCACTAATCACTCTCTCCACTAAGTAGCTAATATCTGTTTCAAAATATACAGGAATATACATATATATACGGCACATATGTCCAGGCTCCTGGGCGTCTTTTGTTATAAATGAACAATCAACGAATCCACAAGACCCATAGGAAATTCAGTATTTGGTTAATAATTTCTGTTCATTTACAATATGGTTAGGTTTGGTGGGATTTTGACATTGTAATGTAGAGTACCTATCATCTCTCTTTCCATCATTCCATGAAACCATGCAATTGGCGAACCAAAGCATGAGATACATCAATGTCATCATTGTTTATGTATCTTGTTGCACCTTTAACAAAACATTTGAATGTTGTAGCAATAGGTTCATCCTTCATTTAGTCAATGCCTGTAGAAACCTTTTCCTTTCTTTCTTTTTCATTTTTTGGTTCTTAATCTCTCCAAAATATGACTTATTGAACTAAAGAAAAGATGCGTCACAATGCTCATGTTTCTACCAACTAGTTTACTGTTAAGAAACCATCTCAACCCAATAGCTTAAGCTGTTAGGTGAGGTTCCAGGATATGATTTATATTTCCAGGATATGATTTATATTACTCTCTAACACACCCCCTCAAGTGAAAGCCCTTTGGGCTTGAAACTTGCACAGGCCCACATTACCTTGTGTTTAATTTTTTTATCAAATAAATGGGGATGGTGAGATTCAAACTCGTGACCGCTTGGTCATTAAAGCTCTGATACTATGTTAAGAAACCATCTCAACCCAATAGCTTAAGCTGTTAGGTGAGGTTCCAGGATATGATTTATATTACTCTCTAACATTTACATTTAAGCAGCTAAGGATGAAATCTGCCAGACAAGAGGGCCTGTTTGGCAGTGCACTTGCCTAAAACGTTAACGGTGAAGATTTTTTAAGGGTTGTACATATTAGAAAAAGGTTTACTTTCTTAATAACCTCTTTGTGCTTCCTCTTATTTGAGTCGGTGAAGATATCCAGGAATTCCTCCACTATCTCTTAACCTTAAAGTACATTTGAATTGTAGCAGAACAGCTAGTAAGGTCTTTCAGCTGTTAGGAAGTGCCTAAACACTGTGTTAGTTTTTAGGATTAGGTGGGAGATGATGATAGTTGTGTAGTAGTGCAATTGAAAAAGGTAACTAGTTGGTGATGGACAGACCATGGGAAAGAAGTATGAAATTAATTGTTACAATGAGAACTAGTTCGAGTTTCATGTGGCATTGAAGCCTTGGTTTTGGCTTATTCCATACAAGTACCTGACACGTGCGGTTGCCTCACTCATCATTATGAACCCATGTATCTGACACAACATTTAATAGATTTACAAGTAATACACTTCTAGAAGTGAAACTTAAGATCTTGTTTTACTTTTTTTTCCAAGAAAAGAAAAGAAAACATGGCTAGTGTGGTGTATAGCACCAGACATGAAGTCCTCGCAAGAAGAGAACCATGAGAACTAGCTAATGAAAAAGAAAATTGAGCTCGAGTGTTGCAAGGCAGTACCAAAGTTCCTAAAGTCAAGTTCAAGGTATTACTCAACTAGAAGCATAAGGGAAAATGCACAAGGAAGAGTGTTCGAGGTATAATTATCATGCATGGATCATTTACACGACAAAAAAAAATTGAAGGATTTGAAATGGTCCAGACATCTTATCAGAGAGGCAACATGCTGGAAGACAAAAAAAAAAAAAAGAGGCATGCTGGTGGATTTTGATATGAACTGACTAGCTTATTTTGAGAAGCAGAAGAAAAAGGTTCTTTCTTGTTTTCTTCTCCGTTCACATAGTTTACGTAGCTTCACCCTCTTTCTGTTTTTGATGTATAACACAGCTCATATAGTTATTTTATGGTTTTTCTTGTTTAGACTTTTCATTTTGCTTGTTAAATATTTTCACGACCAAATGCATCTTCTCCAGCATTTCCAGGTTTTCTTTTCTTCCTATAACTTTAACAAGAAAACAGCAACCCAAGATGATACCCAAATAAAGACTAAAACAATATGGCATTAGAAATTATTTCCCACCATTATGAAATGGCTCAACTTGTGCAATTATTCTTCCACAATAACAGATAGCAAGCACTTAATCAACTAGGTAAATGAAACCCTCTATAAGGCCACTTGTAATCATGCCATGTAGATATTCACTTAAAATATCACTTATATAAGCAGTATAGTTAATAAAGTTGTAAAATCTAGTTGTCTATTCAATAATGACATGTAGAGAAAATGGTATCTTACCATCAACCCTCGATTGCGTGATCGAGGAAGATCTTGAACATATTTTTCAAATGCCTCTAGTCTAACTTTGCCTTTGACTTCTAGAAATTCAGACCACTTGAGATCAGGCATCTTCTCACCACTACATAAGAAAATCATTATGGTGGAGGTGAACAACAAGGATTTTTCACAATTCTGTCCTTCACATATACAGAGTGTGAGTGCCCAAGCAACTGATAAGATTCTACACAGAATTAGGTTGAAAAGAAGTACTAAATAATGAAAACAATGTCTTGCTGTGATACCAAGTTTATAAAGTGGGAAGAAAACAAGCTGCCAGTATGAAGTTTGAAATGGCCAGTAAGGATTAGATAGGAATTGATAGTGAGGAAAAACAATCAACATCAATGTATGTTTAAAAGAAAAAGGGTTCAGAGTGGAAACATTGCTAAAGGTCAGTGTCTCTCTCCCTCTCTCTCTCTTGTCTGTTTCTTCCTTCCCTTCTGAAGACAATAGAAGGGATATTTCTAATGGCATTAGAGTGTTTTTTTTTCTTTCTAAACAAAGCACCTAGCTGAAGAACAGCTGTAGTAATTTTACTATGTAAAATCAATCAGCAGTCAAGAGCACAGTGGAAATTTCTTTTTTTCTCGCAAGTTTTCTGTTTCATTGCATGTGAGCTTGGAATATGGAGTTACAAATCACTATAGAGATTGAATGTCCAAATGTGATTACAATTATTTGGCACATATAATACATGCATAGACACGATTCATTACAAAATACAAAATGGTGCATGCAAAATAAATAAATAAATGAAAATTCATCTTCATGGAAAAAACTGACCAACTAATTGAACCATCCGTAGTAAAATTATAGTAAGTAGTGAAGAAAACCTTTGAAAGAAGGCAACAAGGGACACAGTTACAGAGGAATTTAGCTGAAGGGATCCATCCCAGAGCTTCTCAGCAACTATTGAAGCTAACTTCCCAACATGTGACTTAATTTCATCAACCGATGATCCATTTCTCCGACCACCTTCAACCACGACATTAACATAACTA
This sequence comes from Populus tomentosa, assembly GCA_018804465.1. Taxonomy (NCBI): domain Eukaryota; kingdom Viridiplantae; phylum Streptophyta; class Magnoliopsida; order Malpighiales; family Salicaceae; genus Populus; species Populus tomentosa. The sequence continues at coordinate 12,201,122 of CM032003.1, forward strand.
CCACCGGTTTTAGGACTCATCTCCACCAAAGAACGTCCTGATTTTCCAACAACCACTCCTGTTTCCTTCCCATTTGTCACATCCCCATCCCCATGAACCCGATTCCTTTCTCCAAAATTATCTTGGCAGCCAACAGCCAAAGAACCACCACCAGCACATTGAACATTACTCTGAAATGGCCTACTGTTTTCAATACATCCCGTGACACGCTCCAGCTTTCTCTTTCTCGACAAGCCAGTCACATTATTATCATTATTCCCTTCAAATTCCACAGGCTGCAACATTTTTCTCTTCTTCACACAAGTGTTCAAAAACCCTTCAAAAAGGAGACCTTATCCCAACCTCAACCCTCCGTAACCCTTCACTTTAAAAAAAAAAAAAAAATCCTAACAACCTTGAAAACTCTCTCTGACATCTCGCCATTACAAAAACCTAATCCAAAACAACAAACTCAATCAATGCCCCGTCAAACATAAATCACTAAATAAATCAAAAAATAAAATTAAAATAAACAAAAATCACAATTTAGAAGTGTAAGCATAAATTAATTAATTAAAAAAATTATTTTATATTTATATATAAAAAAAGCAAGTAAAAATTGCTTCTATTTTTTTTTTCTTTCTAAATTATGGTTTAGAAGTGTTTACCTCCTCAAGTATTGAAATCGGGAGTCTGAGACAGTGCCATACAATTTAGGATTACTGTTGGGAGCTTTATTTGTTATTTAATATTTTTAAATTATTAGGGTTTGTCAGTCAGTGGATAAGAGGCGGGGGAGGAGGAGGATCGTTGGTGCTGGTGCGGTCAGCTCAATCTAACCAACTAGAGTCTAAAACGTGTCACGTGTGTATTCAAGATATTTTGTCATGGAACCGACACGTCGCCTTTTGTAAAGGATATGCCGCTAGAACTGGGACATTTCCTCTCTTTTAGCTAGACGATGGCGTTTCATCAAGTGTTATAAAACCTGCTCGGCCCGACTCGCGGGTCAATTCGGTATCTTGTTGATTTAGAGCATGGACTGGCCATAATTTACTTCATGCCAGTCTTTAAAACAAAACTTTGAAAGAACGATGTTTTTATTTTGTTTTTTTGTTTTTAATTATTTAAAAAATATATATAGCTTAGATTAATATGTTGATCCACATATCAACTTAACTCTAACTCCATAGGATTGAATTTTATAACTATAATTCCCTACCTGCTCAATGATGCTTTGGATTTTCTTTTAGCCATGAAAATTCTGATTTTGGATTGAAATTATTGTTGAGTAGTTTTATAGTGATATTTTATTAGTTAGTTCCTTGAATTCACCTTTTAAAAATATAGAGAAATATAGATAATTAAGAGAGAGAAATTTTAATTTAAGATATTTTTATTACTTTTAATAGATCATAAATTTTATATTTTCTTTTCTTTTTGTATATGTTTTTTTATTCAAAATGAGCCTAGAAAGTAACTAATAATATATATTTTTTCATTGTTGTTTGATTTGATTTTTTTTTTAATAAGAATGAATCAACCTTATATGCTAGATAAACTTACATAAATAAATTAAATAATTTATGATATTCTAAAATCAAAAGAACTTAGAAATAAGGCATTTTTAGTTGGATAATTAGATAAGTAAATATATTTATAAAGAGATAATATAATAATATCTTAGAGAAAGACTCTCCAAATAACATACAATGAATGAAAAAAATATAAATTTTTTATCTATAATTTAAAGGATATTTATAATTCAAGAATCTTATTATTTTACTTTACTGGTGTAGTTTGAGTAGAATCCAAGTAAAAGAAATTGGGGCTGATAAAAAAATCATGAAGTAAATTAGGTGTTGGGCCCGGATCATAATGCAAGGCCGAACCATGTATTTTATGACTGGGCTCAGGTGCGATACCTGGGCCCGTAGGCTCTAGCAAGTGCCTAATGCCTGGGTTTAGGCGAGCTCCCCAGCCCACAAGCATCAAGCACATGCCAACCTCCTGGGCTCAAAAGTGGTGCCCAGGACGCCGGGTGGGTGCAAGGAGCTGGGCGCTAGAGACATACACACATATAAAGGCCTTGCGCTTGGGTCCAATACTAGTTTCCAGCTCCTCTCCAAGGCCGGCCCGTTTCAAGAAAAAATGGGCTTTGACTAAAAAAAAAAAAACTGTTTAAGAAATACCGATGAATCCTGATCTCATTAATGTGATTATAAGCTGAAATGAAATTTATAAATGAGTTTGATTTGAACAATATTGACACATTTGTTGACTTGTCATCATGTTATTATTTTGAATTTGTATTCAAGAAAAAGATTTAATTTCCTTGGTTGTCTAGCAAAACCATTATATTTTAGCCATGGGTAGAATAGCTACAATGGTAGATCATTTCAGTTCAACTCACCTGTATTAAAATGCTGGAACAGAGTAACAGAGTACATGCACGCCTTCTTATGCGTCAGGATTTCTTACGAATCCTTTGTACATGTACAAGAGATTTGAATCTCCTGAGGATTGCTCGAAAATTACAACACTGAATTTCATTTGAATAAAAGAATTACAAAGTGAAAAAAGCAGGAAAAACCCATGAACATGTAATAATAAGCCATCCAGCAGCAGCAGCTGATCTTGTGCGTTTTACTTCAAGCAGGAATGAAGTGAGGGACCATGACAGAACAATGCGAGTACAGTATAAATGAAAATCAAGAGAAATAGTATCAATGTAGCCCTGCAAGACAAAATGAAGCAGATGTTGTAAATGGACCAATGCCGCAGTAAGGTCTAGTTACAAAGGACATTGTAATAATTTGGTCAATCTTGAAACGTTTTGAAGGAAGGAGGACGTTGTTCTAATCCCACATTGATGATATGTACTAGAGTTATCTTGAATTTACATGGATGATAAAACAAGACATCTCCTAGGTAGAGTTTTGTAATCTCGAGACAGAGAAAACATGTCCTCCATTTGTCTACCATGAGAACTAGTAATCTGCAGATAACTTGAATCCAGTGTGAAACCCAGGTTGTCCTTATGCAAATTCCATTCCTTCTCAAGCACAACATGGTCAACAAATGCACATCCGAAGCAAGTACAAGGTCTATTTTCACGAGCAAGTCCAATTATGCAAGAACATTCATGTTTTTACCTAGCTGATTAACTTACTTGAGCTTGAAATTTCTCCACCACTGAGTATTTCTGAAACGCTGAGTCTGTCGCCGAAAGCGAATTGTATTTCCTTGCAATGTGGAAGTTTTTTCAACTAGCAGCGCCAGCCGGTCTCCCCTCTGCAACACCTTGTCAATGTTGTCGATCATGACACTCCTCACCTGCAGATAATATCCCATCCCGTGCTCAGCAATGTGTTAAGAACATACGTATGATTTTTCAGATTCATCAAAAACCATTTGAATGCGATGCAATCAGGCTTACATGACTCATTTCACCCTGTAAGCGGTTCAATCGATCCGCGTTCGGATCGTTTGAAAAATGGTCCATCTGTTGGCTCATGATCCTGGAAAACTCTTCATTCATGGCATAGGGAGCAGATGTGTGAATTGAACGGCCGTAAGTCTTCACAAATCTTTGATGAATATCCTCGAGAAATTCAAATGGGATTCTCCCTGCACAAAATTTCAAGTGATCATTACACAATTAATTGACAAAAAAAAATCTACAAATTTTACACGGCAAGAACCTGTTCGATACAACAATAACACAGCAACATAACATGTATTAAACATGAATGGATTGATTAAGGCATTCATCTAAATCAATTAAATCCTGACAAAGCTTACTTACGTCCGGTGGCATCATCAGCCATGCAAAGAACGGTAAGGTCACCGGTTCTTTTAACATGAAAAATGTAACGATCATGAGAAAACGATGAATTACTATCTTCATTTCCGCGAGGGATTTTATCAAGAATCTGCCTTGCTACGGTGTTTGCATTTGTTTGTGCAATGCTGCTAAATTCTGCCAAGACCACAAGACCTCTTGCCACCATGCCATACAATATCCCCATTGTGATGTATTATTCCTTATGATCTCTTGCCCAACCCCGAAAGAGAAGGGCAAGAGAGATTTTTTATTTCTTTTTGTGTTAATGGCTAACAAGGTTCTAAAGGGTGGTAATGGAGATGGGATTTGGAATTTTTATGGGGGTTTTGAATGGGATAAATTTAGTTGTGTATGTTCTTTTTTGGTATGAAGAGACAGGGTGGGGTCTGTAATTTAAAAGGAAGAAAATTTTAGGCTTTAAATAAACAACATGACGTTGGGCTAAATTTGGTTGGACTGGGTTTGATGGGTATGAAAGAGGCCTGATTCATTAATAAATGAATGTGACAATGAAGCCCAAAGTATTGCCTAATGATTTCTCAATTTAAACTATATTTGATAAATAAGTTTTATGTATTTTTTTTTGTTTGACAAACATCTATTTAGACTTTTACTTTTAAAAAATAAAATAAAATTCAAGAACGAGGATAAAAATAAAATCCATTTATCCACCTTCAACCAAATGGTTCATTTGTTCATGAATTGATTGTTTTTATCCTGGTTAGATTCTTTTCTTGACCTCAAACAAGCAATGGCTGTAACTTTATATTCCATATGATCCTGAACAATACTTAAACCGCAGCAACCAGACAAATCTAATATAGGCTCAGAGAACTGCCTATACACTGCGAACCATTCGTTTCCAGGAGAAGATCTGAGCCATTGGATTTGGTTTTGTAGCCATCGTTAGTCGTTGCATGGAGACATCACACAAGACAATGTCTAATAAATAGGTTCCTTTGTCTGATTTATGTACTGGAAATCTAGGAATCTGGTGTGGTTAAGAAGATTGTAGGTGATATCTGCATGTGTTAATTTACTGTTCTGTGAAAGATTTTATCTTGAAAAATTCCCTGCCTCCCCCTCTTTTCGCCGGTCAGGCCAGTAGTCCTTCATTCTGGCCCCGGAAGCCAATAATTAATAAATATTTCGATTAATCAAAACTCTCTTAATTTTTTTACTCTTACAACGTCAAATTTGATTTTAAGAAGATGTATTAAAAGGAGTAATACTTCAAGACGAAGTGTTAAGGGCGCAAAATATTCTTTAAATGATAAATTGCTAAAAATATGTTTAATTAAAACATAAGATTGCATTTGATGCGTTGTTAGGATTTCATAGAAGACATGTTAAGGGAATAAAATGTAAAAGTAAAGCGTTAAGGGTGCAAAGAATATTAAGGAATGAAGTGTTGATTATGTTTGGTAAGAATATTTGGAAATATTATGAAATAAATTAAATATGAATTATATATATATGTGGGGGGGGGGGTTAATAAGTATTGGTGAACGCAGAAGGAATATTAAAATTCAAAAAAAAAAGGACATAAAAGTCAAAACCCCAAAATGCTTTTAGTCAAATTAAGAAATATATAGGTTTTATATCCAAGTTAAAATTTATTTTTAATTATACATATTTATGATTTTTTTTCTTGAATTACAATTTAAAAACACAACTCAAATCAATTTTAAAAAATCATATTAAACAGACTCTTAATTATTTATTTATTATACATGAAGAGTTCAAATTTGCTTGGCATCAATGAAGGAGGTAGGTGGGGTTGGCAGAGGGCTCGGTCTCTGCAAGTAAATATTTTTTCTAGTTTTTTTTATAAATATTTATAATTTTAATAAAAATAACTAAAAATTTTTAAATTACCTCTTAATTTTTTTGTTCTTGCTCCGTCCCTGCTTGGCATAGTGTCGAATGTTTATGTCTACGAAGACTAAATCCATCGTCTTCTTCCATGAACTTCCCTAATTCATTCCGTACTTGTATCCCCCGTTTGAACACTATATATGTCTTTAATTTGATTATCTTCTATCTAAGTGTAAGAGAAATAGATTTTCAATATTTGATCACCCTAACCTCTCTCAATCATATTTTAAAAATTCATTTATTTACATGAAAAACATCGCGTCTCAAAATCAAAAGTATCATTTTAATTTGATCTATATATTATACAAAAAAAAATGGTCCCCGGAGATGTTATAGGTTTCATATCTTCGAATTACTAGTTTGTGGCAAGACTAAATCCATTTCACGATGAAAAAATATTCCCTCGGTATCACGTAATAATAATTGAATCTTTGAGTGGCATTAACGTCCAAAATGGAGTCATATTTACCAGGGTAGATAATTGAGTGAGCCTCTCATCATTTTAGCCAAGTTATGGTGAAAGCTAGCTTGATAGATCCCTCTCACAATCAAAGCAAAAGAGCATTATCCCTTTTGCTATAGTGTGTGCGTGTCCCTTGTGATTACTACAACATCTATAGATAGATTATAGTTCAGACAGTAGATTTTTAGGTTTTTTTTTTATTATTTATATAATTAGGCTGATGTCTAGATTACAATCTACATGGCTAATACTCTACTCACACCCTTATGCTTTTTTTTTTCTTATTATATATCTATTCTCGATTTCACTAAAAAAAAAAAAAAAATTCAGACAGTAGATTAATTAGCATCATACGTGCCCTATTAATTTACATCACTGGCAACAGCTTCAGGTAGGGTTTCTTCTTTTTCTCCTTTTCCTCTCTCCATTTCTTCTTATTATTAATTTAATTTAGCCCTTCAAAGAGAAGTACAGTTATATGGTAATGACAAGAGAAATTGCAGAGGAAAGACGAATCACGTATAAAAGTGAGTAAAGTAGAATCACGGATCCACAAGATTACAAAAGAATCCAGCCCCTCAAAGACAACCATGGCCAAGCATTCACAAAAGGATTATGACACACCATGTCCCCCCATCTCTCTCTCTTGCATTTGTGTGTCAATGTTCTCTTTTTTACTTTCTGTTTGTGACCATACTGATTTTAACCAAGGAACACATGCTTGCCTTGCTCTGTTTTTCTCATGCATCTATCTAACAATTCATTCTAGGGCACACATACTTCTTGATTGATTTGTGTCAAAAAAAAAATAGAAATATGTGCTGCCGTAGGATTTTGGACTGAATCAATAAATGGTTTCATCATATATACATCGATTTCAGATAAATAATGGACAAAAGAAGCTTTAGACTTTCCATTTAAGTTTCAAGCTATTGCCGAGGAGATCATGGGGAAAGCCAGATGTTTCTCGTGGATGTAATGGAAAGTTTAGTGAAGCATCGATTTAGTATGAATGTGATGCTAATTAAAGTAAGAATATGTATTTAATTAGTTCCAATTTTTTTAAATCTTTTTTTCTTGTGTTTAATTGAATTATCCAAAGCCAAAATCAAACTCGATCTTCAACTAAATTACTACGCAGAACCTCAACTAAATTGTTGCTTATTTTTAGTTTTTGAAAATCTCGACGTCTGTTTCTGATTTTTAAAAAAAAAACCAAATAAAAAAAAATTATAGCTTGGGTTTAGGATTTTCTTTAGTTTTTTTTTTTAAGCACAGTATTGCAAAAAGGCAAAAAAAAAAAAACCCAAAGTTGAGAATGATTAGGAGGCTTAACCTAATAGGTTAGCCAACCCTTTCTATATATATGAGTAGGGCAATATACAATAGTAAAGGTGGAGATTACCACATAAGAATATGACTACAATATTTCCTATATAATTACATGCTATAATACGCCCCCTCAAGCTGAGGGTGGAGGATCAACCCGAAGCTTGAATCTAAAAGCAGTAAATGAAGCAGCAGGAAGTGGCTTAGTGAAGACATCGGCAAGTTGATCCTGAGAGGAAATAAAACGAATCTGAATCTCCTTCTTCGCAACTCTATCTCGGACAAAATGATAATCAATCTCAATATGTTTTGTGCGAGCATGAAATATAGGGTTTGCGGACAAATACGTGGCACTAAGGTTGTCACACCAGATAATAGGGGCAGAAGGAGTTGGAATCTGAAGATCCGTTAACAAGTACTGAAGCCAGATAACTTCAGCCGTGCCATCGGCTAAGGCTTTGTACTCAGCTTCCGTCGAAGAACGAGCAACAGTGCGTTGCTTACTCGATTTCCACGAAATTGGCGTCTGACCAAAGAACACAAGATAACCACCTGTAGACTTTCTATCCTCAATACTACCTGCCCAATCTGCATCTGTAAAACCATGTAAAGCAAAGGAAGAGCTGCGAGTAATATGTAAACCATGTGATGCCGTACCACGGAGATAACGCAAGATGCGTTTCACGGCAGCCCAATGGGATTTTGTAGGAGCATGCATAAATTGACAGACCCGGTTAACAGCAAAGCAAATATCCGGGCGTGTGAAAGTGAGATATTGGAGAGCACCAACAAGTTGCCGAAAACGAGTAGCATCAGGAAACAATGGATCCGGCATAATGGTGGCTTTGGATGCCGAAATAGGAGTATCAACTGGTTTACAGGATAACATACCAGCTCGTGTGAGGATATCAAGTGTATATTTATGTTGACAAAGCATAAGTCCCAGACTAGTACACTGCACTTCAATACCCAAGAAATAATGAACATCACCCAAATCCCGAAGTTTAAATTCTGAGCTCAGTAGCTGAATGAGTCGTTGTAGCAGAGTTCCATTATTACCCGTAAGCAGAATATCATCAACATAAACCAAAAGATAACAAATATCACTACCAACCGAGAAGATAAACAATGAGGTATCCACTTTAGAAGCACGGAAACCAATGGATAATAGAAAATCATTCAGACGAGTGTACCAAGCCCGCGGAGCCTGTTTTAACCCATATAGAGATTTATGCAATCGACATACATGACCTGGGAGTGCAGAATCAACAAAACCTGGAGGTTGTTTCATGTAAACCTCTTCATCAAGGACTCCATTTAGAAATGCATTATGAATGTCAAGCTGATGAATTTTCCAACCACTCGAAACTGCAATGGAGAACACTAAGCGGACTGTCGCCTGTTTGATAACAGGACTAAAAGTTTCTGAGTAATCAATACCTTCTTGCTGAGTGAAGCCCCTAGCAACCAGGCGCACCTTATACCTCTCAATGCTACCATCAGATCTGCGTTTAATTTTGTAGACCCATCGGCTACCAACAACATTCATGGACGGATGAGATGGCACTAAAGTCCATGTTCTGTTTGCGAGTAAGGCCTGAATTTCCTCTTGCATAGCATTATGCCACGCCTCATATCTGTTAGCATCAGGAAAAATAAGTGGCTCATGCGAGGGAGGAGAAGTTACCCGACTGAAGGAAGCAGCAGAGGTGGCTGCCGTGGTGGTGATCAGCGCTGTCTTGGGCTGTCTCGGACGAAGAACCATGGGGTGTTTAGGAGCAGCGGGACATGGAGTAGCAGCACCTGTACCTGGAATGTGCTGAAGAGGATAAGAGGAGAGATCAACACAAAGTTGCAGACCAGGAGGTGAAGCCGGGGAGGTGCGGGGTTGTGCCGCAACTGAATCCTGCAAGTCAGAACCTGTTCCTGCACAATAATCATTGGAAAGACAAGCACGTGGTGATAGTATGGCTGTGTGGGGTGGTGAGGCAGGGTCGGCTAAATCAACGGGTAGGGGAGCAAGCTGGGGGGTTGCGGCAGGGGGCAAAGGTGGGTTGTGTGTTTTGTCGAGTTGGGAAGGAAGAGGCTGAAAACAGGAAGGGGGTTGCAGTGATGGAAGATAGGTAGGTGGAGTGGGGGGAACCGGGGTTGTTGTTACCTGTTCAGACTTTTGAAAAGGAAAGACACATTCATGAAAACGAACATGACGGGAGACATAGACACGACCAGACTCTAAATCAAGACACCGATAACCAAGATGAGACGAGCTATAGCCTAAAAACACACAAGGAGAAGACCGAAAATCTAATTTATGAGCATGATATGGACGTAAAAATGGAAAACAAAGACACCCAAAAGTGCGTAGAAAATTATAATCAGGAGTGCGATGAAACAGACACGCAAAAGGAGATTGATTTTGAAGAACAGGAGTAGGCATGCGATTAATAAGATAGACTGATGATTCCATAGCATAGTTCCAAAAACGCAATGGTGCATTACACTGGCCTAAGAGGGTTAGGCCAGTTTCGACAATATGTCTATGACGACGTTCAACTGTGCCATTTTGTTCATGAGTATGAGGACAAATTAATCGATGATGAATACCAATTGTTTGAAAAAATGTATTTAATTTACGATATTCACCACCCCAATCAGTTTGAACAGATTTAATTTTAAGAGAAAACTGACGCTCAACAAGTGTCTGAAAACGTTGAAACGTGGAAAATACATCAGATTTCGCAACAAGCGGATAATACCAGATATATTTAGTGTGCGCATCAACAAATATAACAAAATAACGAAAACCATCAGAAGAAAACATTGGAGCAGGGCCCCAAACATCACTAAAAATTAATTCAAGTGGGGTAGAAGTTTTGTGACCCGTCGATCGTAATGACAAACAGGATGACTTGCCTAATGGACATGCTTGACATTGAGTAAAAGATCGTTTAGACGTACAAATAATTTTATTATCAGAAACTAACAAATTTAGAATGCGAGGAGTTGGATGACCTAAACGACGATGCCACAAGTCGGCAGTCGCGGAAATGCAAGGAGACCAAAAAGCTTGAGGAACTGACGTAGCCGAGGACTCGGAGAGAACATAAAGACCATCATGACTCCGACCGGAAAGAAGAATTTCCTTGGTGACGAGATCCTTCACATAAAACACAGAATCGTGAAATTCAAAATAAACATGATTATCACGACAGAATTTTTGAACAGATAACAACGGTTTGGTAATGTGAGGCACACGAAGAACATTAGTTAATGTAAACGAGCGTTTGGGGGAATATAAAGTAGTATGTCCAACATGGGATATGTCAAGGGCCTTACCATCACCAACATGCAAGAAATCATTACCAAGATAAGGAGCAGAATCAGTTAGAGTTGCAAGATCAGGCGTCACATGTTGATTTGCGCCGGTGTCGGGAAACCAAGTCGTTGCAGCAGAATCATTCGCAACAGCAAGGTGAGCAGAGGGCTGCTGTGTGCTGCTGCGAAACTGATAGCATTGAAGAGCTGAATGGCCAGGAGTGGAACATAATTGGCAGCGCACATGTCCAGACCACTGCCCCTGATTTGGCCGAAAATCTGCAGCAGAGGTGCGCCTGTTCTGCCACTGATTTTGCCTCCAATCTGCAGCGGAGTGACCTCTGTTTGGGGCCTGAAATCGGTTGGTGTTTGAGCGCCAATTACCTCTAGAACGTCCCCTGTTTCGGCTGTGATTAGTCATGGCATAATAAGCAGAATTCGGAGGTGTTGGCAGCAATGGTGGCTGCTGCGGCAGAGAAGAAGAAGAAGACAGCAGTGATGAAGAGGATGAACCGACAGCCATGGAGTGAAAGGAGTTTTTGTGCAAAAACTCGTGGGTAAGGAGATGGCTATGAAGATCAGCATACGATAGCGGTTCAGCCTTGGTTATGAGACTAGTTACCAAGTCTTTGAACTCACCGCGAAGTCCACGAAACACATAGAGATTGAAATCTTCAAGGGACATTGGGCGACCAGCAGCAGCCAATTCGTCAAATAACGATTTGGCTTGCTGCATATACATACTAACCGATGCATCACCTTGCCGAAGGTCTTGAAAGGAGCCATGTAGTTGCATGATCCGAGAATTAGATGGAGAGGCAAGTGCCTTCTCAAGCGTGCGCCAAACACAATGTGAAGTAGAACAATCGACTACAAGATGCAGCACATCCACGGAAAGAGAGGAGAGTAGAGCACTCAAAATAAGTTGATCTTGTTGCTTCCAACGAAGAAAAGAGGGGCTGATGGCAGAAGAAGAATCAGCTGAAGCATCAATCATATGAGATGGAGGACACGGCAAGGAGCCGTCAACAAACTGAAAAACACTTTGACCAAGGAGATATGGCTTCATCTGCATTCTCCAATAAAGATAATTTGTGTTCGTAAGTTTCAACGACACAACATGGTGGGTGTTTGATAAAGGAACCATTGTAGATTGTGTTCCCATAAGAGGCAGAGGAACGGCAGAGCCAGCAGCAGGAAGAGGGCTGGCCGGTGATGATGCATCACCGGTGGAGGGGGAGATTGGATCAACGGCAGCAGGAGGAGAGTCCATGGGGAAGAAAATTAGGGCCGGCTGCAAAGAGAGAAAATATTAGGAGGCTCTGATACCAAGTTGAGAATGATTAGGAGGCTTAACCTAATAGGTTAGCCAACCCTTTCTATATATATGAGTAGGGCAATATACAATAGTAAAGGTGGAGATTACCACATAAGAATATGACTACAATATTTCCTATATAATTACATGCTATAATACCCAAAATGACCAAAAATAATCTATATGATCAAACACATCCACACGCATGCTTAAAGATTTGGCATGCAATATTAAAATTCTAAAATTAAGGAATAAAAAAATATATTTTGAGTAATTGATCATGTGTATAAGGGTAAGAGAACCTATTCTCAATATATATATATATATATATATATATATATATATATATATATATATATATCATTACTTCGGAATTAATGCACTAAAATTAACAGGAAAACAGTGCTTTTAAGAGTAACAAGTGTGTGTGTGTGAGAGAGAGAGAGAGATAAAAGAAGTGATCCCCCCCCCCCTTTTTTTACCAAGGGATAAGCGAAAGTGATTTCTTTTATAATAGAGTATTTTCTTAAGTTTAATTATTCTATAAAAAATATTTGAATCCATATAATCTCCTTGCACGTGCAAAAACTTTACTACAATTAATCAGATGCCTAATATAATATAATATAATATAAATATATGCATTTATTTATAGCATGTGATTGCCTCGAATCACCTCGAAGTAAAACTTGCAGATGACGACTACAGATGTCTTCAGTGCATCAAAATCTGTCTTCATATGCCATCACTCCCTCGCCTCACTCAATGTTGCAAAATAAAAGGAAATTAAAACCTAAAAGCATGAAAGAAATGCGTTGCTTTTCTAATGCTTTCAGCGTTATGTAGGGTTTGGTGATTTTGCAAGCACATGTAAGTAGCCCCCATTTGAAAGCCACTGCAAGTTAATTTCCACCTCCGCACTTTTCTTTTCACATGTTATTTTTATGCTTTTTAACGTTATTATTAGAAATTAAATTTTATAATTTATTTTTTATAAGATTATTCATTTATTTTGATTTTATAATTTATATTTGACAGATTAACCTGAGTTGATCTGATTTATTTTTTTAATTGAATTTTATTTTTAATTTTATTATTTAATATTGGATTAGTTGAGAATTAAATTTTTAAAAAATGTTTTTTTTCTACCAGCACATGTAAGTAGCCCCCCCTTTGAAATCCACTACAAGTTAATTTCCACCTCCGTACTTTTCTTTTCACAAAGTTATTTTTATGCTTTTAATGTCTCGAAAAATTAAGTTTTATAATTTATTTTAATTTATTTTTTATAGGATTATCCATTTATTTTGATCTTATAACCCATGTTTAATAGATTAACCCGATTTTATTTGATTTATTTTTTAGTTGAATTTTATTTTTAATTTTATCATTTTAATATTAGATTGATTGAGAATGTCTCGAAAAATTAAGTTTTATAATTTATTTTAATTTATTTTTTATAGGATTATCCATTTATTTTGATCTTATAACTCATGTTTGATAGATTAACCCGAGTTTATTTGATTTATTTTTTAGTTGAATTTTATTTTTAATTTTATCATTTTAATATTAGATTGATTGAGAATTAAGTTTTTATAAAAATATTTTTTTTTCTATAGAATTATCAAGGTCTTATGATCAAGGTTGCAGATTTAACAAGTTAACTCGAGTTGATCTGAGTCGATCTAATATATTCTCTTTTTAATATTTAAACAAAGATGGTGTCCTGATTTTTTCTAAGTTAAATTATATTTTTATCAGTTATTCGAGTTGTCTTTAAATTTGTCAAGTTGATCAAGTCATATCATGTTAATCTTTTATATAGGTTTTTTTTTTTTTTTGCAAAAAAACTTGTTAACAATATCTGAGTATTTGTTTTGTTAAAAAAAATTAATTCAAAACGCAGCATAACGCGAGCAATGATATAATTTGTTACCTTGTTTGTTTCATGAAAAATGATTTCGATAATGAATTTTTTAAATTGAGAATCTTAATTGAAATATTTGTTTTTAATATTTTTAATATATTAATGTCAAAAAAAAAACTGAAAAAAAATTATTTGAATTAATGTATTTTCAATTAGTTTATTTTAAAAAAACACCAAATGTAGCTACTAGCTAGGAAATGGAAGTAATTGTTTTTAATCTATTCCCATATGGAATTGACTACCACAATCACGCAGGTGGAAGACAAGTGAGCAGTAATTACAGCAGGAATATAAATTCATAATGGTTCCATGCAATTGTAAGGTAGCTGCCAACTAGCAAAATTTGGCAGCTGCCTTTCGAGCCATAAGCCCCATGTTCACGTGATTCTGCTTCTAGGGTTCTTGTTTTCTTGCATCCATCACTATTCGATCTTATATAACAACACTTCTCTTCACAAACTTCACCACTCTGATCGCGTTTCTCTCTTCTTTCTCTCGAATTAAGAGAGTAAACATGGATTCTACCAAAATTTCAGCTCTCCTCTTCATTTGCATGATCTTTATTTCCTCAGCCACCTCAATTCTTGGATGTCGTTCTTGTGGCAAACCAAAGAACAAACACCCTAAGCCTACTAAAGGTTCCGTTACACGCCCTCCTATTGTTAAGCCACCAGTCACTCTTCCTCCTAGTGTGAAATCAGCTGTCACTCTCCCTCCACTGCCAGTTCCTCCGATTCTTAAGTCACCGGTAAAACTCCCTCCTCTGCCACTTCCTCCGATTGTTAAGTCACCGGTAAAACTCCCTCCTCTGCCACTTCCTCCGATTGTTAAGTCACCGCTACTAAAACTCCCTCCTCTGCCACTTCCTCCGATTGTTAAGCCACCAGTGAAACGCCCTGCACTGCCAGTTCCTTCGACTGTTAAGCCACCAGTGAAACGCCCTGCACTGCCAGTTCCTTCGACTGTTAAGTCACCAGTGACACTCCCTTCTTTGCCAGTTCCTCCGATTGTTAAGGCACCAGTGACACTCCCTCCTCTGCCAGTTCCTCCGATTGTTACGCCACCAGTGACACTCCCTCCTCTGCCAATTCCTCCAGTGCTGCAAGTTCCTCCTGTGACGCTCCCTCCTCTGCCAATTCCTCCAGTGGTGCCAGTTCCTCCTGTGACAGCTCCTCCAGTGATTACAAATCCACCAAAGGGAAAGCCATGATGATATGTGCAGCAGATCCCTTCACCATGCAACCATGACATGCACGCAGTCCACCTTCGCCAGGCACGTCTGCACCACGTTCGTGAATCATGTGCTGACATGTCACAGTAGTTAGTGTTTAAGTGATGCAAATAATTAGTGGGGTTAGTGCCCTGCTTTTCGTTGTATGTAGAATGTGTGTGGGAATCATGCACCGATTAATTCTGCCATTATTTCCATTTCGTTGTATCAGTTATTTTTATTCATTTGTTAGTTGGTTATAAAAAGTCAACTGAAGTGTAATGGAGGATATGAATTAATTATGCAAAACTCTCTTCTCTGTTTCTCATTCTGTCAATTCTTCTTCTTTTCATAAATTACACCTATCAATTCCACCGCCTCCTTCATCCAAGGATACATGCCCTATCGATACACTAAAACTTGGTGCTTGTGTGGATCTTCTTGGTGGGTTAGTGCACGTTGGCCTTGGTGATCCAGTTGTGAACCAGTGCTGCCCAGTTCTTAAAGGACTTGTTGAACTTGAAGCTGCAGTCTGCTTGTGCACCACTCTCAAAATCAAAGCTCTTAACCTCAACATCTACGTCCCGCTTGCTCTTCAGCTCCTTGTTACTTGTGGGAAGACACCGCCTCCTGGTTACACTTGCTCTCTCTAGATCCAAGCTAAAGTACGTACGTAATACAACTTACGTACCTAAAAAACTCAAAACCATATAAATCCTGATTAAATTGTTTAATAATTTGATTAAGTTGATATATATAGCTAAACTCAATATCTTGAGTTAGCTAGTAGTGTTTGCATGTTAATGAATCTTAATTTTTTAATTTTAAAATCAGAATATCAAACCCGACAAATATTTTAGGATTTGAATTGGGTTTGGTTTATACAAATCAAATAAGAGTTGACATGATCGATTAAGCTCGAGTGATTTAACTTAATCAAACTTAATTTTAATTTAAAATGATATCATTTTAATTTTTAAAAATATTTCAAAATAGTATCGTTTTAAATGTTTATACACATGTTGCAAAAATAATCCATAGAACATGCACCACAATGGAAGATTTAAAACCAAAACATCATGTTTAATTTCTCTTAATAAAAAAAAACTAATATTTTTGAAAATATTATTAAGAAAAACACCATTTTACATTGCTAAGTGCAAACAATCTTTATGTTATTTGCATACCCTAAAAAATCAATCGGATGAATAAGCTTAGTTGCTAATTATCAAATTAACAAAGAATTAACAAGATGGGCTCTCATGTATCCTCGTAATATTGTCGTGACTGTAATCTGATGGGCCCTCATGGATGAAAAATTCGACATGAGAGGATGTCGAGCCCTCTTCCTTTCTCTCTTGGTCAATATTGTACACCATTTAATTTTTTTTTCTTCTTTAAGATTAATGCTTTATGTATGGTTAATTTGTCTTTTAGACAAGAAGCTATCAACAATGTTTCTCTCTCAATTTAAGAATATCTTATTGGGTTCTCAATTTGTTAGATAGCCATTTGTTTTGTGCATCTCTTCGCTTTCATTAGTACATTTAGGTAGCCAATGTGAGTCATTAATTGCATACATCCGATACATTTCCATGAAACATGGAAATTACAAATAATTAATTTTCCAGTAATCCGACTTCCTTATAATTAATAAATTGCTTAGGAATTTTATTTTTCATATTAAAAGATATGAATTCAACAATATAATTTCTTTATTCTTAGTATTTTAAACAATTAATATTTTTTTTCATTTTAATTAATTAATATTTTAAGAATTTCAACTTGAAATTAAGTCTCACGTACTTCAAATCTAATCGTACATTAGAAGCAATGACCAGGGAGATCGAGGGATAATTAAGCCCTCGTAACATTACTTGTGTGTTTTGCACTTTGTTTTAAAATTATTTTAAAAAAAATTTAATTTTTTTTATTTTAAATTAATATATTTTTGATATTTTTAAATCATTTTAATATATTAATTTAAAAAATAATTTTTAAAAAATAAAAAATATTATTAACATATTATTCTAAATAAAAATATTTTAAAAAACAACTAGTGTTATACTTTCTTTTGCCAATAGATAGAGATGGGAAGGGGCCGGGAATGGTGCTGGTTTTTCAGAATTTTCAATGGGCTAGTCTATTCAATTTCCTCTCACAACTTAAACTTTAGGTTAGGGGAGACTGCTTTCTAAAAAGATAAATGTTACTCTTGAACGTGAATGACATGCTTTCTTTTGCCCTTTTTTCTTCTTCTTTTTTTTTTTTTTTTTAGTTTAATGTGGGTGTCCGGGCTAGCTTGCGCGCACCTCAACTAATCCCACGAGCCCTGAAGTTAACGACCATGTAAGCCTCCAGTGGCCATCATTCTTCTTCTTCTTTTGATAGACTTGAAAGCAACATATCTTATCAATATATGATTGAAGGATAAGCCTAGAATATAGATAAAAATAGTAATGTTAGTAAACTATTACATTTAAATATATAGAGAGATTACAAAATGACATGCATGCTTGTTGATGTTGGCGTTATAATAATTAATCTCAATCAAGGGAGGAAACCCGTTAAAATGTTCCCTTTTAACAACCCCCCCCCCCCCCCCCCCCCCCCCCAAAGAAAGAAATTAGATCATGTTTGGTTAGTGTTTCAAAAGATAAAATCGTGTGTTTAGTTAGAGAAATAAAAATAGGAATATAAAATAAATCGTTAATATGTTTTTATAATAGTTTTGAAATGAATTTCTATCTTTTTAAAACCAAAAACTATAAACATGTTTTTTTAGTTCTGATTATCTTTGGTTTTTTTTGCCGTAAAACAGTAATCATGCATTAAAAATGATTAAGGCTAATTAATCATTGGTATAGTTGTTGTCAGCTCATTGATTTGATACCACATGACATAATATAAAGCAGATAGATAACCAGTCAAATATCCGAAGTAGCTGGTGTGCCATGAGCATATTATATATAAAACTAGCAAACTTAATTATTTAGTAAATAATTTAATAATAAAAATTTGGAATTAAAGGATTTGTTTTTTATATAATTTTAAGTTTGAATCTTATTATTTTTAATATGATAATTATAAGAGAATTATATAATTATTAACTTCAGAGTCTATAAAATTAGTCCAAGTGTGTATAAATTAATTTGAATATCTATATTAATAAATAAATAAAAATAGCTACTCTGATGAGGGGTCCATCAAGGACAAGGAATCATCCTGTGGGAAAATCAAATCGCAAACAAGCTGTTTTTTTTGTTATGAACTGGTTGTGGATGCCGAAGATGAGATGGACATACTTCTTATCTCTTGCCTGGCTACTCTGAGATCTCCATGTATGAATGAAAATTGTATAAAAATCTTACATAAGATCATTACTAGCTACCCAGGGACCACCTTAAGCAATGCACATGAACTTACTTTGTCTTCTCTTCTCCAGATAAATGTATGGCATCTGTTGATGGGGCTCCTATCCTGAAACTAGGAGATTCCTCGGTGTATCTCTAGTCTTTTTTTCTTTACAAAGATAACCGAATTATATATTTTTGTGTATATATATCTAATTCGATGTAATCAAATTGCATGAATTGGTTTTTTTAAGAGAAGTCAGCTATTTTTTTTGTAAAAAATATATTAATTTTAGATGAAAAGACTCGGATTGAAGATTTTTTATAGAATGAAGCCTAATTATAAACAATTCCTCCAAGACCGAACTAGAATCGTGCTTATGAATGGAGGGTTATTATCTTTTATTGTTGTTGTTGTTATTATTATTATTATTAAGTTAAACAAACACAATTGGAGTAATCTTCTTTCTCTTTGAATTCCAAGACTATATCACAATTCTCTTAGCTAAGTCAACCTATTTGACAGCCTTGTCTGCCTCACAGCTCAATTATGCAAACAATATGGGCCACGTCAAGAGACAGGCTTTCTTCCAATAAGATTTTGTAAATATTTATCTTAGAATTTACATCTGTGATTTAGAGTCTCTTTGGATTCTTTTCTGAACTCTGTATCTGCGTACTTAAACCACCTATCCACCACAATATTTTTAACCAAGACAAGTATATGGCATAGTTGCTGTTAAACCTAGACAATTTTCCTACCAGTCGGCCCTGTGTTCTGATAATTTGGAGACTAATTCGTGTTGTATTTTATTTTAATCTGTTCTTCATTCCTGGATCAGGTTTCAGCGGCCTTTTGAATGGCCAATGTGCAAGGAACATGGATCCTGTGTTAAAAATCCACTAAATTACAAATCCTTGATAACGAAATTTACAACTTATATGAACAAACAGCTCAGATCTTAACCTTTTTCCAAGTGTTAAAAACCGAACTCATTTTACTTGTACCACCAATGGCACATCAAATAAAATAATTTATCTCGAACAAACAGATTTGACTGCTTGTGTGATTTTTTGCGTGTTGTTGTTCCAAAACCTAAGATCCAGGGTTCAAGCATGCTTGACTTCACATATTATCAAATGATACTGGTAAGAAAGCAATCCACATGTTTGAGGCACAAATGGACAGAACCAACTTGAGGGGGATGGATGGCTATAGCCTCCTTAACGCCAATTACACCATACCACCTGAAACGTTGAGGTTGATTTGAGATTAAGGCTACTTTTATTTTGCAAAAAATATTCTTCTAAGAAAATATATTTCTATAGAATAAGTTATTTATCGCATTTGAATGTACAAGGAAAGAAAATATGATACTATCTAGATGGTGAAGTGATGACATAATAATTATCTTAATAATAAGGAGATTCGGAGAAGCAATTATAAATTCTTGTGGCAGTGGCAACACGCTTGAGATGGTAGTCTTGGGAGATGATAAAACCTTTCCATTTTCCACTATACCTTGTAGCAGACACAAACAGATGGCAGACGAAATCATCTTGCATTGCACAAATGAAAAGCACCCAGGGAGCAAGGAAATATGAAAGAAATCGATGGATCAATTCCTTTTCTTCTGTTTCTGGTCTGGATGAGCACAACATTAGTTTCAAACGTGGGCATCCGACTCTATCCAAAACACTCAGCCGCACCAATTAATGAACCCTAAATATCAAAAATTAAGGAAAAATGAACTGAAAAACTTATTCTCTGAATCGGACTATATATATGTTACAGATCCTATTGAAGGATTGCTGATCTACCTGCTAACTAGAACTGAGATGTGGGCCATACAAGAATGAAAAGCCAATGATACAACCATCAACACTTATTCAATTGTACATCACTTGGGAGAAATCTGAGCCGACTACATTGTTTTAACTTGGCAACCGCTGCCTGTGAGTTACCGAGCATAAGATCAACGTAAACCGCTGTCAGAGTAGCTTCTGGACGATTAGGTACGAGGGATAAAGCTTGTGTCACGAAATGGTGGGCTCGCTCAAGATCACCCTGTGCTGCATACATGGCTGCAAAATTTGCGTAAAGGGTTCCGCGTGCCTCTTCGGGATTGAGGAACACGATACCTTGTGATTCATCAGGGGAGGAATTCTTTGCAGTGATTGATCCTCCATTTAACTCTTCATAATCAAAAGCTTTTTCCACTCGCCATTGCACATAGTCATCCTGGCTAAAGGGCAACTCCACATTATTTCCTCCAGACAAATAAATTGACAAATGCTCAGCAGCTTCCTTGGGCTTGTTCAGCAAGCAGAGAGCCTCAGCTGCATATACATGACCCAGAAAAATATAAATTCTCGAACATACTGGAAGTTCCAAGAGAGACCTTGCATTTGACAAGGCCTTCTCAGGATTTTCCAATTCCAACTCTACATATGCTAAGTTAGCGAGAAGCGCTTGCTTGATCATCTGATTTTCTCTCCTGCGAATATCTTCATGGAAAGAGATAGAGTTCTGCATGATCTCCTGACTTGTCCCTCCCTTCTGTTCTTTTGCATCCCCGTTAGCATTAACTTGACCTAAGCCTACAGTAGATGCTTTGGAATCAAGGCCAGTTAAATTCTTGTGGTTTGAACTCTTCATAGATCCTTCTTCGCTCAGTTCATTTTCATCCAAGGATATATTAGAAGGCAAACCAGGTTTCAAATGATTTAATTCCGAGTAATCCAGTAAATGCAGAGCATTGCGGAGACACTGCCGAGCAAGGGACATGGAGAGCTTTGGTTGGCCATCACTACCCAAAAATAAATCTTCCTTTTCAACAGAATCCACATATCCATTTCTTGAAACACCGTTTTCAATTGCAAGATGCCTCCATTTTCCCTTGCCGAAAACATGAACGGTAACATCTGACTTGTCTGATGGAACCTGACCAGCTTTTAGAAGTCCCTTCTCCAAACCCATCAAGCAGCATTCAGCAAGCCGGAGCCACAATAAAGGCTGGTTGTAGAAAACTAAACTTGCTTTTTCGAAACAGCGAGCAGCCAGTAAGGGTTTCCCACAAGCCAGGTGCTGCACTCCACAGTTATATACAATGAGGAGAGATTTATCCTGTGAAAACGTTAACAACTTACGTGGCTTGTCCTTCCAAAGAGATGAACTACTGGCCAGTGCCTTGGAAAAGAGCACAGATGCTGAATGGTATTTCCCAAGCTGATAGTAGATGCACCCAAGGTTGTTGAACATGCTTGAAATCCCCATCTCTGCCCGATTACTCGATGCCATTAACAGCTTGATGGCCTTACGGTAGTTACCACGAGCATATTCAAGCTGAGATTTTAAGAGGAGAGCCATGGGCGAGTCCCTCACACGTGCAATGTTGATAGCAAGCTTGACTTCACGCTTTGCTTGTTTCAAATTCCTGGTGAGTAGTAGAAATTGAACCTTGTAAATGTGCAACTTAAGCTTAATTTCAGAAGGAGAAAAAGACCTATCGATTGGGGTCCTTGAAAGGTCATTTGAAGATGAAAGACCCACAGGCCTTGCTAAGGTTTGCCCACTTATGACAAGTGAGAACATTGATTCATACTCAAGTGTCTCGTCTGATAGAGTTCTTGATAAAGAACTTTCCAAAGCATTCTCACTAGGAGCTAAATCTGAATTAGCATCCATCCCTGATGAACTACTAGGAACAGACAAAGATTTTGCAACTAGATTTGTCGATTGTTGCTGTGCTGTGCTCCCATTATCACCTTGACCCACAGAACCAAAGCCAAACGCTTTTTCTAGATATAGTAATACATCCTGAAAATGGGGAAGACGTTACAAGTCAATAAAGAATGCCAAGTTTAAGAGCTTTTTCTTTTTCCACTTCCAGTAAATCAAACAACACATTGCAGTACAGACAAACAACAAAGGTCATTTTGTTGTGAAGGCAGAACAGCCACATTCTGGACTACATGTGTAATGCATGGCTTCAATAGTCTCCATTGAAATTACTATACACAAGACTTAATTATCAAATTTCAACAGAATGCAAGGTTTAGGGTTTCCAATCACAAGTGCTAGAAAATCTAAGATCATCTCGTGTGAAAATCTAGCCACCAGAAAGTAGCAGAGATAATTGGGAAAAGAAATCCAACCCAAGCCTTCTCTTCCTGTTTCTGATTGATAAAACCCAAATCTTTCTACCACCTGAGCCCATGCCCAGGGGCTTTACTTAATCATGATACAATCGGTCACCAATGAAAGAAAATCAAAGAACGTTTTATGATACAATCGGTCACCAATGAAAGAAAATCAAAGAACGCTTTACCTAATAAGTTGCAATTCACGATTATGACTTATGAAAACCAAATTGATCATAACATGGCATCATCCTTCATTCCTTTCATTGACATCCTTCATCAGGTGGCTCTTTTCTTTATTTATGGTTACTTCATCCAATCTTTATATGATCCTTTTCACCTGTTTGATTAAGATCTCATTCTCTACTAAATCATAGGCTTTTGAACCTCCTCTAGCAGACTCAAAGCCAGATTTTCAAGAGGGCACAAGCTAACTCAATTATTGAGCTCCTACCACGCCAGGATGAGCAGGCTTAAGGAAAGGGGAATTAGCCCTTCCTTATAGAAAGGCCAACCATTGAAACAGATTTTATTTGAAGCATAATATGAGCAAGACCTATTTAGCCAATGCTGAGGTCTGATGTCTGAGGTCAGGGGTTGAGAAGACACACAAGTGGGGTTAGATTTTGATTGAAAAGAAACTGAATGCACATCGAAATCCAAGACAATTGCATGTCTTCTAAACCCCTGGCCTCAACATTGGCTAAATAGGCCCCTCTTGTAGTTGTCACTTTGCTTGTTGGCGTTTCTTTTAATATAAATATCAGATGGAACTCCAATGAAAGAGCCCAAAAAATTGTTTCCTAATACCATAAGTTGCCTGCTCAGAAGTTTGGTACAGAATGCATCAAATTGAGGGTGAAAAATTGAGTTGGTAATATGACAAAGTTTCTTTTAAACTAAAGAATTGGATATCATTTGGAAAATTTGTAGAAACTGCCAAATTTAAAGAATCAAGATATAGCTAGCACTGAGAATTTTGATGACCAGCAGTGAGTGCCAATTGCTTGTTGAGGATCCCGAGTTTACTCAAGGAGGTACACAATGCAGAGACTGTAATTGTCACCAATGGATAAATAAAAAGTGCAGCCAGAGGGAAAGTAATTAATTCCCCTGCAATTCCAGATTGTCAACCTAGTTCACTGGACCAGTCCATGTGTCTAATTTATTTTTTGAAACCAAACACACAGCATTTCAAAATGTGGTCATGCTGACAATGTGCTCAAGCTCACATCGAAAGAAATCTTTGGCTTCAGAAAACACAGAAAAAGTACATGGAGAGTGAATGTGTTTAACAAGGACGTTTCATTTGAAAGGCATATACACAACATTGAAGAGGAGAAACTTCTCCAAAAGAGGTTAAGCAACAAGTTGAGAAAAAGATGGTTTTTCTCAGTTACTTCTCTGTTCTCGCTTGAATTTCTTCAGTCAAAATTCATTAGCTACAATTCTGTGATTTTTGTTTTCTTTTATGTTCTTTTGTTATAGGAACATTTGTGGTCTACTCTCTAAGCACATGGCTGGTGGCATGGCACTCCTATGTTTTCCATTTTTAAGAACTGCTTATATATCATTTTTGTTTTTTCAAAATATTTAGTCCATATTGTCATTATGGAATATACAGTTCTTTAATTGAAAATCTCTACCATGTGGCAGCATTCTGTTTTCAAAATACAATCAACAAGATTGTTTTAGAAATAGAAGCAACAAACATGATATGAGGATCACAACGTCATCTATAAAGCAGATTTGATGGGTATTGCAACATGTTAATAAACATATTCAAACACTAATTTACTCAGCACTTACAGCAGATTTAGATGCATCCTGGCAGGCAAGTGCAACATCTAGCAACAAAAGGCAGACATGAAGAGCAGTTCTCTGCACATTAAAGGTAGAGTATCAGAACACAAGAAAACTACAATGGAGAGAAATGACTGTTGATTAGCAAATCATACCTCCTCTATAGGTTCGATATTGTGATACAAAGGTTCTAGAACCGATAATGCCTTTGAATATTCATGAAGATGGTACCAAATGATTGCCTATAAGAGGCCAGATTTATCATGTCACTCAAGATTGCAAACAAAAATCAATAGCAATTCATAAAGCAACTACAAATATATCAAGAGAACCTACAATGTTTAGCCTTGCTACAGCTGGGTCAAATTCATCCATGTAAGCAACAGACAAGCTGTTTGGGGCAGATGCTTGGTGCACTGTTGCACCACTTCCTTTAGACCCTGACACAACTTTGTTCCCAGGATTGCTAACAGTCTCTACCTGCTCTCCTGAGGCGTGAGCAAGCTCTTCACTTTTCCTCTAAACCAACACCCACAAATGAGACGAGAAAATGTCACACTATGAAAGAATTCAAACCCCAAAAATGGAACTAAAACATGATGCAGCAAACCTTTCACACAGTGAACAAAATTCTTACAGAATGTCCATACTCCAATCAGTTGTTACATGATAGTAAATCAAAAAATAAAGATACAACTAAGACCTCAGAAACGAGATGTACAAACTATACCAATGAATTTTTTGTGTGGCCCCTGCTAGAAAACCATTTACACCATTCAGCATTATCTCTATCATCCACATTTTGACCATCAAGTACTTTGTCGCTACCTTGGCTCATCATTTATGATCCGCCAAAGGACAATAACCACACAGGGACTTCTTAAATAGTCATAGCACGCCAATTCAGTAAGTGTTCACCATAGCAATGTCAGAAATAATCATTACATCAATAAGATAGAATTCCCCCGCAAATCCTATTGATGGATGCAGGCACCAGGATTGGCATGAAGTCTCTGAAGAAACTGTGTACAAGACTTACATGTAGAGAATTCATCAAAATACAATCGTGTGTAAGATTAATTATGTTGTGCAATCCCATAGGAAAGTCACTGGAAATGTTGTTCTGGACTCCAACATCAGACAAGAATACACCAGCCAATCAGGGGAAGCCTTATGAAGAAAAAAATGTTTATTGCAGAACTTTTAGTAAACATGTGGAAAGCAATAGCGAGTGATTTTGAAAAGAGAATGTGTAAGCAAGAACAGGATGTAATTTTGAATAGAATTTCTTCACTTGGGACTTGGTACTCTTTAACAATACCATCTTACAAAAAATAATCTATATGATTATCTTTCAAAGTGAATGAAACAAAAGTAATAAGCCTCTCATGAGAAAGAGAATGTGGGGCCTCATGCAATGATTGTGATGTTATACCAAGGGGCAAACCACACAATGCAGACCAGTCTTTTGGGTGTGAGCATTATGGAACAAATAAGATGGAAAAATTACAAACGAGGACGACAACCATGCACCAGACAGCAGGATTGAGAAGAGAACAGCAACCAGCTTGGCGTTATTTACTGAAGATAAGTACCAGGTGAATGAAGACGGTTGGATGTATAAAAATGTGGTGACAAAACTTGGATGAAGATGGCTGGATGTATAAAAATGCGGTGACAAAACTGTGAAAGTAGGAACTAATTCCCATGATTGTGCATAGCTTTCTTTGACAATGAACTAAACGTATAAACCGCAGCAACATCTAGACAGTTCAATAATTTCATTCTCAATCTCTTGCTCTCAAAATCTAACATTTAAAATTCAAGGTTAAAAAAATTACTAATAACACTCCAAAAAACATAGCAAAAACAGCATACCTCAATGTTATTAAGTATTTCAAGCAGCTTCTTTGGATCTGGATAACCATCTCGACAATACTCCGCAATTGCAATATTATGTAGTACCTAATGAAACAATACCCGCACATTACAAACTTTAAAAAACACGAAAAAGAAAAGGTAAAGAAAACTTCCACATCAATTACATATTCCGAATACCCTAACACATTGCATAACTTCAACATTCACATGCCCGGCCCGATATAGTCCTTAAATTTGAACTAACAAAATCAAGTGCAAAATTATGCTTTTCATGTTAATTAACTAACTTAATCTAAAAAAAACTGTTAAAATTAAAAAAAAGAACTACAACTAAATTAAGTGATTCAAATAAATAAATAAAATACCAGTTCATCACTGCATTTTACTCGAAATTAACCTAATCTCTAATCAAGAAAAATCCAAGAAAATGAATAAATTCAAAAAAAGAAATTAAGTGAGTTGATGTTATTTGCGCAATCATCACCTTCGGATCGTCTTCTTTTATCTGCTTTAGCTGATACAGAACCTCGAGGCACTCATTGAACCGGCGAGAGTTGAAGTGAAACCAAGCGTCTTTGGCGAGAGCGGCGGTGACGGAAAGGATAGGGTCGTCTTCTCCTCCTCCACCGCCGGTGGTGGTGCCGGGGCTCGATGAGACGTCTCGGTTCGATGTGGAATCTCGTGCGTCCATGATCAGATCCAAAAAAATCAATTGGTCACGATTTGTTTCTTCTTTTTTTCCGGTTATTTGAGAACTCTCGCTATCGAATCTAATCTATCTATGTATAATTATGACTGAACTGTATGGAAATGTAAAAACCCTAACTTTATGGAAATTGAGATTTTAAAAAAAAATGAAACAAAGCTCGATTTTTTTTTAGTTTTTTGGAGTTGTGAAAGTACGGAAAGAGCCCTGGGGGTTTGGGGATTTTGCAAACAAGGACAGTTTGCAAAGAGGGAGAGAGGGGATGATAAATGTGATAGGGTAAAAGCTCGGTTTTTGAGTTGCTCTTTTTAGTAAAGGAATTTTAATTAGGTATGGAGGAGTAGGTGTGAGAATGATTGATTGAATTGTTTTTTCATTTTGAGTTTTTCTGTGTTGATTGAATTTTTTAGGATAATTATATTTTAATCCCTATTAATATAACAATGTTTTATTTTAGCTCCTATAAAGTTTGAGTTCTTGATAATAATTCAATAATGTAATTGTTTTTAAATAAATAAAAAAAAGTAAATATATTTGTTAAATCTTGCCCAATAAACTAGTTCATGATTCAAAACTTGATTAAAATCAAGTTTGTAGTTAAATAATAGATCGAATTAATATAAAAAAACTCAATAAACTTGATCGAGTTTTTAATAACTTAATTAATTTAGTTGAACTTAAATAAAAAAAAATTATTATTTTAATTAAAATAATTAGTCTGATCAACCTAATGATCCAAGTATTTTTTTTTAACCAATCCTTAATTTAAATTTGACATCTATGCATCCAAGTATTGATTTGTATATAGTAAAATGTTCATGGCTTCCTCAAGCATGTTGGTGTATCTTTATAAATGTGTTTTTGTTTGGATTAAAAAAAACAATGAATTTTTTTGCCTATCCGTATTTCTTTTATATATATATATTTTCCCATAGGTTCTTTCTATGAAATTGTATATATAATATTATCATTCAAAAAATTATCAAGAGTGGGGAAAAGATGATGAACAAGAAAATTCAAAAAATGATTTTTCTAGTTGCTTGCTCATTTAACAACAGAGGTCAAATTGAGAATTTTTGAAAACTATGAGATAGATATTAAGAAGTTTAAAGCCATATGGATTAACTTGAACATTTTAGAATCTATAGGGAGTGGAATAAAGTTTACCCTTTTTCATAAATTAGTGTTTGAACTTCGAAGTGCCCAGTAAGGAGCGAGGTGATGGGGAGGTTTGGTTTATGGCATGGGCTATTTTGGGTTGGTTTGGACTCCTTTTAGAGGGATGGTTCCAGCTTCGAAGGACTTTTGATGGATGCACGGGGATGGGAGAATAATGGGTGATGATCTTGGCAGGGCATGCTCCTCCACCTTTATTCTAGTGTGTACCACCTGTTATTATGAAACTATTGTCAAAAGAAGCAAAAGGCTTTTTTTCAGTTCATGTCGAGAGAAGCTTGTCATTTGTGCTAATCTTTTTATAGCATGTTAATGTATAGGTGTTAGAAGGCCTAATCATATTTAAAAAGGGGTTACAAAATTATGTCGATTATTTTATTAAAAATAATATTATAATAATTTTTTTTAAAAAAAAATTTAGAATTGGCTTCTAGGGATTTTTTTTAATATCAGGGCGATAGTCTTTCGATGTGGAAAGGATGTAAATAGCCTACCTGGCTGGTTATAAGCATGCTTTTTATCTATTGATGTCACACAAATAATCTCCTGGAAATGGATCACAGTAGGGACGAAGAGCAATGATTTGGTAATAGTATCTGAAGTATTCTGAACCACAAAGCTATAGATGGGCTAGGTCTGAACCAATTTTGATTGTTGTCGTAAATGGCAATGGCAAGGCTATCTGACTGGAAAGGAAGCTGCTGAAACATCTACAGAGAAAGTAGTGGGCATTTTATGTCGCTATGGTGGTAGACTTCTTGTAGTTCTGTTGTATATTTTATACAGACAATCAAGATACACTGACAATAATATTCAACAGTACAACATTATCAAAGGGCACCGCCACGGCCACGGCTGATATTAAATAACTTCCAGGATGCATCTTCCAATCTGATGGGTGCTCTCAAGTCCCAGACACCAAGAACAATATAAATCCAAATTAAGCAGTTCTTCTTAGCATCTCCAAGATAGATTCAGGATCCCGAATTTCCTGACTCTCTTGTGAATCTTCATTACCTTGTGAAAAATCAACACTGGTGTATGTCCGGATCCCTGGACCATGACCACTGCAATCCATTCCCCTTCCTTGCTGTGCACGTCTCACTTCCTTCTGGTGTTCGGTTAGTCCCACCCTTTTTCTTTTTGAACTCGAACCCAACCTATTTTCTGGCTCAAATTGATTCGCGGTATCCTCCACTAACTCTACTCTTTTAGAGTTCCTGCTGTTTGTTGCAGTCACCCTGGATCTCTGAGCAGTTACTTCTGATATTGAATGGCATTTTACCAGGAATGGCAGACTTTTTGTTTGGAGGTTTATTCTTTTATTTCTTGAAAGCTTGTCTAAGATGTCAAGTAAACTCTCGGGGTAATCTAACTTGATCTGCTTACCATATGTTGAATTCCAAAAGGCGACAGTAAGCTCTGAAATGGTGGATTTTGGGTGATCAAGAGTTTTTTCTAGAAGTGGTGCCTGAAGTTTTAGGAGAGAGGAATCAAAGACTATTGGTGGTTGGCACCTCCTTAAGCAATTAAGGATTTCGGACCACAAGTGGTGAAGTTGTTCATTGGTGCTTGCCTCCTGTATTTCTCTATGTGACAGCCACTGAAGTAGTGGACAACTTATTGTCTGCAATAAAGTATAAGCAGATCACTAAGTACTAGACATAACCACAGTATTCTAACAATGGAAGTTCAGGGAAAAAAAATCAAATTCTTTATCACCAACCCATGGAAAATGTTTAAAATCAAAGTCGTCAAAATGGTCCTCCACTTTCTAGTGTTTAAGGATGGCAGGGGACTTCAAGAGCAACTCTTTCTCTTGCTACAAACAGACTCGTGTCTATCTTTGTTTATTCTCTCTTTGAAACAAGAAGAGTTTTTTATATTTCCTAATGAGCTTGTTATTGAAGAAACAAAAAGAAAAGAACGGATGCTGCTTATTTTTAATTAAATATGTGCAAACTGCTACAGTTAAAGCAGCTATGTACTCGGGTGATAAACTAAAAGCCATTGTATACTTGGTTTAAAGCGTTTGTGAAAAAGATGTTAGATTTTCCCCATCTCCAGACACATAAATTTCAGAAACAAGGTATGCACAGTAAATTAAAAAAGAGAGATACATACCTCAATAAATAAAAGAATAGATGGCTTGGTGTGAAGGCATCTGACAAAACATACTAGCACAGAAAAGACCCTGAAGTTCTCAAAGAGATGAGATATGCAGTCATTATAAATAACAGGGAACCGTGAGCACAAGGAGAAAAATATAGAAGTATAAACAGACCTTGAAGTTACAAAAAGAATAATGGAAGGATCTGCTTCCATCATTGACCATGACAGCTTCAAGAATCTGTACAGTGCCAAATGAAAAATTAAGGGACCGTGGTTGGTGAAACAAGAACATTCAAGAAATAAAATCATGTCTCATGCAGACCACATTAATATTTTGGTTAAGAAAATTCAATTTGCTTCACTTTCAAAGAGATGAACTCTTGTACCTTACTATGTACATGAGGAATTTCATTAGACATTTAGCAAATGGTATTTTCACTTACCTGGAAGAAAATTCCAAGCTATTTTTTATGCCACTAAATGTCTTAGGGTCACGAGCATGTTCCACATTGTTCCCAACTGAACTTGCTGCCAAAGTCAGGATCTGTTGTTCCATGACACATGTCACAGCAGTGCCAGATAAATAAGTGAGGCCAATATCATCACGATGAAAATATTGCTCAGTACCATGGTCAAGCATGCTGATGTTTTGATCAACACAACCATTTAACATTGAACAAAGCTCTTCAGTTAAACTGCTTGTTTCAGAGAATTTATTAAACTTCGAGGCACAAAGAGCTCCATACAGTGATTTCCACACTTCAGCTACTTGTTGAAGTTTAAGCTTTCTTTCTGGTGAAACAAGAGATTCTTTCAAGGAACCACTATCTTTCTTTTGGGTTGGCCAAGAGCAAGAACAAACCACAAAAGGGTAGGATAAGAGGTGGCACACAGCAAGAGGAAAATCCCTGTTGGAGTCCGTTTTCAAAAGTGAAAGATCCTTTACAGTTAGACCATTGAAGAAATCTTCCAAACCTTTTGCTATCGCTGTCCAAATATCTAGGTGCCTAAACTCCATGTGTTTATACAATAAACCAACAGCAACAGACAGATTTTCCACAGGATCATACAATAAAAGTATGGTTTTGAAAAATCTGTGAAGTCCCTGAAGAAGTAGCTCCATCCCTCGAGTGGCCAGAGTTGATGGGATCACCACACAGATATAGAGTACACTTAGATAAACCAATGGCGAAACCATATCCATGTAAGCAACAGAGCTGATACCCAGATATTTTACATTTCTAATGTTGTCAACCATTTGCAGGTTCTCAATGCATGTGAAGTTTAAAGACACCTTGTAAAGAGGGGATCCCAATATAGAAGGTTCTAAGTCCTGAACAACAGCCTCTAGAAATTGGAGGGAAGTATGATGCAATTCACTACTCCTGCCACCTTCTGCAGTTGCATCTTCACATATCTTCTTTATGAACCTTAATAATGTGTTCAAACACAACATAATGTCATTGTATTTAGTGGAGGAACTTCTAAAATCCATTTGGACCCCTTTTAAAAAAGATCTAAATATCCTTAAGGCAGCATCACATGCTGAACTTCTATTTTCAGGGGTGATTGTTGCAATTGATGCATGGCTGATGATAATATCCATCATCTTTACAAGGAAATCCAGCTGACCAATAGTCCAGGGCAACCATTTAATGGGTTGCAGTTTCCATGACCATTTGCTGGATGTTGAATGATGGCTTACCTGGCTACTGGTTTCATGGTCTAGGTTCCTGCATTTTGCTAATATAAAATCGTCAAGCAGATCTAGGCACAGGTTCCACAACCAGAAAGTCTTAACATCAGGCCCAAACCGAAAAACAGCTCCAAAAATGGGATCCAACACCAGTTCTATCACCCATGGATGGTTGACAGAGATATCAAGCTTATGCAGCAGATAACACCATGTATTCAAGCATGAAGAGTAAACAGATACATCACATTTACTCGAGATGATACCAATTAGAGGTGTCATTATGAGCTTTATGCTTTTTGAAAAACCACTTGCTTGAATTTGACAACTACTCCCACCAGAAGTTCGCACTTGTTGAATACCATTCTCAATGGATTCATTAGTCTCAGAAGTTAAGAGTGCGGGGTGAATGAAAGCATCAACAAGACCTTCCCAGGCAACCTGCAAAATCAAGGCACAAGAACCTTTTATCACTAAGCATGTCTTCTTTTCATTTTGTTAAAAACTAATTTAACAAATACCAGCATGCAGTGCAGTGAACACGAAGTAATTAGCAATTTAGGATGTTTTCAGTCACTGGAATCACGATTATTATTATTGTCTGGTGAAAACTCAAAGTTATCAAACTGCTGTTCTTTTTCTAGTTTTTTCAACCATAAACATCTCTGAATGAGCTTTAATCCTTCTGCTATTGCTAGCAGGTCCAAGGTCCCCTTGAAAAAAATTAACAGCTGGTATAGCGAAATTATGAAGGAATAAAGGAGCAAGCCAAGTGAAAAACCATCCCTATGCTCGCAACATTTCCAAATGCAACTGGGTAAATGAGCAAAACCTGATTCTAATAAAAGCAATTATACATGAAATACCAGCGAAGCAATCTGGACTTGTGGATTGTGATCCGAGAATGTTTTCTCTGGAACTTTCAGCATGTCATTAGTTAAATGCCTATACTTAATGGCATGAGATCCTTGTAAGCGGATAAACCATCCCCATGCTTGCAACGTTTGAATTTTCAAGCCCTGAGTCAGAAGATCCTTCATTACAGTAAGCAATTTCAATTTCATATCTTCAGCAAGTGCCTGTTGAAGAAATATGGAAGCATTATACTTATATTGTAGAAGTACCACAAGTCTTTTGATTTCAAGTCTACATCAAGTCTTGCCCACTCATTGCATAAAAAATTAAGACTGGCATGCAATCAAAACAAGCAATAAAGATTAAAATAGATAATGGAGAGTCTCGTCATCATATTTGAAAGCATTGTTCACTGCAATATTTACTAAACTACATGTAAATAAAGGTTGGCCCTGGAAAGCAAGGAAGAAAAACTAAATTTTTCACAAACTAAACCTTGGAAAGAGCAGGGGGAGGAGGAATTATTGTCGGTCTAATCTTCAGTAAACACCTTTCTGAAATATCCCTTTCTCTCTTATCAGTGCTGAGAAGTCTCCTACATATTGGAGGAGCCCATATGTGTGAAGATTCTCTCATCCTCTCACTTAACTGAGATGCTAACTTCATCACAGCCTATACCACCAGGACCAGAAGAGATAACGCAAAACACAACGTTAGTCATATTCACAAAGCATTGCAACTCAAAACAACAAACTTATAAGCCCTCAAGTTTAAAGAAAGCTTTCAGCTGTGAAGCCCAAGATAACAAGTAAAGGATCCTATCATCCTAAGAAGTAACTCTACCTGCATAGCCTCAAATGTCGTAGACAGAGAACCAATCGGATTATCAAGAGCATGAACAACCGCCTGCAACACTGAATTGAAACAGCCAACTAGAATTGATGCTTCAAATTGTTGCATAGATATACACCAAACTCCTAAATTACAAACCGACTGCAATAAAAATGCAAGCAAGTTAAATTACACATAAACAACAGATTACCCCAAAAATATCATCATTGCTCATTTTTTCCACATTTACCTTTATCTTTGTGCTCATAATTACTTTAGCCAATGCCTCCAAAACCAAATTAGCATCATCAACTACAATCCAAAAAAAAAAACTAAGAAAGAACGCTTTAATGACATGATTAAATAATCAAAACTACAAAATTCACTAACCTGGAATAGTAGAAACAAGAGAAGGATGGTAAATCATGAATCCCGAACACTTTAAAGCCTGTGCAGCACTGATAAATGGAAACAAAACGAACCCTCACGTTAAATCGAAGACCCATGTAAAATCTCAAGTAAAGCTTTAAACTTTTCAGCACTTACACTTCTTCATCATCAATTGAGATGTCAACTGTGATCAAAGAGACTAAATCTTGAGAATTGTCAGCTAGGGTTTGTAGTAATGAAGGATCATTTACTGATTGTTCTTGTAAGTTTGAAAGAGTAGAGTAAGCGAGTGGTTTGTTAGAATAAATTAGGGCTTTTATTTCTTCTATTTGATTACACAAACTTGACATTGTTGAGAAGGATTGATAGGATAGTGAAGGGAGAAATGGGGTAAAAACAAATTATAAAAAAAAACAGCAACAACAACAACCCTATTTTGAGCTGCTGTGAAGATGGTGCAATTTTCGCGCCAAGAGTTGGGAGCGTAGTGAATACGCAGGTACCGTGGCGGGTATTTTAATATTGGGCCTGTTTTGCTAGCTTGATATTTATGTCCTTGGGCCGGGAAATACTTTATTATTTTTCTATTTTCTATTTTCTTTTCCTGAAAAGGAAATCGACTCTTTAATCAAAAGACCCAATCCGGTTTAAAGTCCGGGTTCCAGATTTTAGTTCCGGGTTTTAATCGGGTCTTAACTGAGTTACTGAGTTAATTTTTAAAAAAAATTAAAATAATATTATTTTAGTAAAAAAATAAAAATAAATAAAAGTTAAAGGGTTTGTGGCTGGGTGATACCAGGTCACATCAAGTTTTTTATTTTTATTTTTTTATTTAACTTGGAATAGTTTTAGTCTAGAATTAATTGAATCTCGAATTAACCTATCAAACCAGGTTGGATTTTAAAACTATACTTTTAGTATTTTCTTTCTTGTTCAACTATCCCACACTTTATATATATATATATCGCTCAGGTGGAAAGGGTTTCCTCTCTCTTTCAGGACTCATCATTCATCTTCGTTGCTCCAACTGCATTAAATATTATTATCACTATCATCATTATTATTATTATATTTTAAAAATATTAAAAAAAATAATTTTTTTTATTTTTTTCTTTATTTCAAATTAATATTATTTTTAATATTTTAAAAAACAATCTTAATCAACACGCGAGATGACTGTGAATCTCTTTAGAGTTAAATGGCTTGAGGTGGGAGGAATGCCGATGCTCATATTTTTAAGCCCAGGACACTTTTTAAAGACGCATTGTATTTTTTTGGTATTGGGCGAGGAATTCTACCTGGGCTGATAAGGCAACTCATGAAACTGTACCATTATTTTTTAAAATATTTTCTATTTTAAAATTTATTAAAATAATAATTTTGTTATTAATTAAAATTTATTTTTAATATTAATATATTAAAATGATTAAAACACTAAAAAATAGTTAATTTCAAGAAAAAAAATTAAAAAAATTTCAGTTTTTTAAAAAATATTTTTAAAATGTAAAAATAATTTCTAGCCTAATATTAGGCTAGTTGATTTAGGCTCACACTTCACATTTCAACTCTCTACTGTGTTGTTTGTAAATTGAGGTTTGTAAGGTCGAACCCTGTATATGTGCATGCATAATTCTTGCTCTGACTTGAACAAGAGAAACCACAAATTAAATGACGATGATATAACTTTAATTATTTGTAAATTTATTGTATAGCCGGGTATTAACATAAAAAAAGGTTTAAAATACCAGATTTATTAAATTATTCAATTGATTTTTGTAATTAAAAAAACAATTTATTTTTTTAATGTTAATTCTATCATATTTAGTTTTGATTACATGAACGAATAACTAAAAACCTAGTCAAATAAAACAAATTTTATCAAATTAATATTCTATTTAGTTTAACTTAGAGATTTGGAGTGAATCAAGTTTCAATCTCAATTTTTTCAACATTTTAAAGTCAATTCAAACAACTGGATTAAGTTTAATGGGCATGCTTCCTTGCGCTCTTGCAAGAACAGCGAGCGATGGCAAGATATTTTCCGAGGTTCTGCCAAAAGTGTACAAGTTCATGGATAATAAAGGTTTGTGCATTGACAATTCCCCACATCCACCAATCATCACACAACAAAAAAAATACCGGAACTTTCTAGGCCACCCCTCCCTAGAAAAAATCCTCGAAATTTGCAAAATCACCATCTTTACACTTCCAGACTGATCCAGACCCTTCATCACGAATCCACACCATTGCACGTCCAAGTTTCGCGAAGCACCCAGTAATTGTTCCGGGCTCAAAACACCAAACCCGACAATCAACCACTTTCTTTTACTGAAAGTCACGTAAAAGACACCAGGTGTCAATTTATACGCGATTAAGATTACTTGTAAGTATGTGCCAAGCGCATCCTACGGCTACAAGCACGTGAGGCTAAAATTATTCCGTCGACGAAAGTGACAAGATCTTGTCTCTTGTACGATGTCTTATGTGGGAGCAACTGTCGTAACTGATGCCTTGCATTATGAGCTCGTGTAGTCGTGTCTGAAAGATATTTTTGTCTGTGACCTTTTAACCGTACACGTGTCTATTAATTTTCGCGTAAGTCCTTTGATTATTGAAAATTAATTTACAACCCGTGATTATCATGTATTGATTTAGGAACCATATTATATAATATTTTAAATAGTATAATGAATACAGAGAAAACCCATGATGGAGGGGGTTTTTTTTTTTTTATGCAGTGAATTTTTTAAATGAGAACAATATAATGTAATTTTTTTAAGTATTAATATTTTTTCTCGATACATGTTCTATTATATATATAACTGATAGAAATGTTTTTTAATTAATTAACCAATCATTTATGGGTCCCTAAAAAAATGATAACATGAAGTTGTGAATTGTATACAGTTAGTGGAGTGTTTTTTATTCATTAATAGCGTTAATGATAATTTATAATTTACCAGGTAAGATTTAATTGATATCTACAAAAAGAAATATTTAAAAAATATGTTGAAATTACTTGTAATTAAGACCCAAAACTTCTACATTATTATCTCTCGGAACCATATAAAATTTATAGTATAAAATAACACGAACATTGATTCTCATATCACGAGCAACATGATTGGGACTACAAGGCAGTGACAGCATGGTGGTCGAGGAGAAAAATAAAGGAGTGGGTTGTAAGCTTTTGATATGACGAGGATCTTGTCTTGGCGCAAGCATCCAAAAAAAGCGGGAGAAATTAGAAATCTCCATTTTTAACCTTTCATATATATATATATATATATAAAAGAAGCAATCGTGTTTCGTAATAGACAAGTCAGTGACGCACATGCTGAAACTTTATACAAGGGGAATTAGCAACTACCACGTGAATTTTGATCAAAATCAGGATGGACTTAAATGAATTTTGATCTAATTAACTAGGTAGATTAACCTGCATTTATTTTTTTAAAATAAACTAATGTTATTTTGAATTAAAAATAAAAATAAAATAAAATTATTTTAATTAAACATATCAACCCAATTTATTATATAACTTAAGTTTTGAACCAGTTTTGAACCATGGTATAACTAAAAACTAATTCAATAACTTTGATATCAATTTTGCATTCTTAGTATTTTTGTTGTAATGTTAGTATATTATATCAGCTAGGAATTAAAGGTTAGATCTGTTTGAAAGTATAGTTATGGTTGTTTTTTAAAGTGTTTTTTATTTAATAAAATATTAAAATAATTTTTTTTTAATATTAGTGTATCAAAATAATATGAAAATATCAAAAAAATATTAATTTGAAGTAAAGAAAAAAATTATAAAATTTTAAATTTTTAAAAAAATAAAAATAAACAAGATTTTAAATAGCTTATAAGTTTTGTGTGCTGTTTTTAAAAGATGTTTTTTTTTTTCTTGTGAGAAAAAAAAATACAATACGAGGCTACGAGTCTATGCGTGGGATGATATATTTTAAGGCCAGCTATGTTGTAGATCTGACCCAAAATCATCATTTATTTATTCCTTTGTGTTTTAATTGCCGGAATGAATCCCGGAGAGTTTTTACATACTAAAAGTAAAATTTTCTGATAAAATATCAAATAAATTATTCACAATTATTTTAAAAATCTAAGAAATTAACCTCTTATAACATTATAAAAATAAATAAATTGATTTGTGATATGATTAATTCAGTCAAAATTTGTTGATTTTTTAAAATAATATCATTTATTTATTTTTATAAAATAAAAAATAGATGGACCCTGAACTTAAATACTTGAATTATATATATATATATATATATATATATATATATATATATGTATATGTATATATATATGTATATGTATATATATATTATTCGTTTTGGATTTGAGTATTACACTTTTGAATTCGAAGCTGAGACTGTATTGTAATTTGTGGGACTCCACGTACTCATCACAACTAATTATGGGGGTAAACAGCTCAGTGCTGGTTTGCATGGTGATTATCTGGCCTGCACTTGCTAATTATTGCGAGGCGATATTGATTTAGTGGCGATGTGATTAATTTTAATTTTTCTATAACTCTTTAATTCAATCACCCGATTGCTAACTCCCTGTTAATTAGTTAAATTTCTATTGTTTGACTTGATTAACACATCTAACCTCAAATATTAATCAATTAATTAATCATTAATCCAACGTGTCCTGATCAACATGTATTGCTTCATGGAGTGAAACTTTTGATTTAAGGTAGTGACATTTATTGTTTTTGTTTGGATTTACTATTTT
Source organism: Populus tomentosa (assembly GCA_018804465.1). Classification (NCBI taxonomy): domain Eukaryota; kingdom Viridiplantae; phylum Streptophyta; class Magnoliopsida; order Malpighiales; family Salicaceae; genus Populus; species Populus tomentosa. Next base: position 12,240,098 of record CM032003.1, read on the forward strand.
AAAAAACTATCAATCAAAGGGTAATAATTTATTATTTTTTAATATTGATGTAGCTGTGATGTGATTAATTTCAATTTTTCTATCAACTTTTTAATTCAATCACCGATCACTAATTACCTTTTAATCAGCTAAATTTCTTATTTGTTTGAGTTAATTAACACATCTAACCTCAAACATCAATCAATTAATTAATCAATAATTGATCCAACGTGTCCTTATCAGCATATATTGCTTCATTGAGTGAAACTTTTGATGTGAGGTAGCGACATTTATTATTTTTGTTTGGATTTGCTACTTTAAAAAATTATTAATCAGAGGGAAATAATTAATTATTTTTTAGCTTAATCACGAGTTTATACTCTCAGGTTGTAAATATATTATTTTGAATAATCAAATATATTTTATTACAAGAAATCAAAGGTATTTTGTTCATATTTTAATTAATTTTTTCGATAAAGAGGGTTGGCGGTTATAAAAAAAAAAAAGGAGAATATTTTTTTAAAAAAGGTTTAATTTTTCTCTGCAAACAAATGACATCAGAAGATTTTTTATAAATATCAGGTATAACACGCAAATCACTTTTTTAATAATAGATGAATGAGATTATTAGAATAAAAAAAAAACTAAATATCCTATTTATCTACTTCACTAAGATACATGAGATAAAATCTTACCTCGTCAGTGGATATATAATATATTATCCATTTAAATGCATGAATCATTGAATCCCAATAATTGATTTACATAACAACAATTTAGTCAGTATCAAGACAAGAATTGCCCACAAAACAATTGCTACGTGTGACATGATAATTTTTATGTCCTGGCTAGATTATCCACCTGGCAGCAGACGCGGCACACCGGTTTGGGTCCCATGTTCCCACTAGTCTGTGGGTCCCTTTTTTAAGGGGTAATCAAGTGATTGATCATGGGGTCTTTTAAATATATAACACCGTTTATACACAAATTACATATTTAAAAACTAAAAAATATATTTTTTACTGAAAAAAATATAAATTACCTTCCATCCAAACACATTCGGACTGGCTATTTTTAAAAATGTAAATTCAACAAATTTTATTGTAATTAAATTGAAATGTTTAATACTTAGGAAATGGCAAAAAATAAAAGTAAGAATGATGAAAATATTAGAAATAGTTTTTGAATACGGAGCTGAATATGATTTTTTATATTTTTCTATCTATTCTTTATTGAATAAAATAAATATAAATAATTATAGCTTAAACATCATAAATCTTTTCCTGTAAAATTATATCTTTCATAAATATTATAATAAATAGTTAATTTCGACAAAGCAAGTTCACGATGATAGGTGGTTATTTTTATTTTCTTTTTTAGAAAGGGTTGGGCATTTCTTGTCATCTATCCAGGGAATGAAACGATCATCAACCCCGTGTATGGTAAATAACATGTTTGTAAATGTAATAACTTCTTTTTGTGTGCTTTTTAAAAATTCACTTGCTTTTGAAAATACTAAATTGACTTTTTAAAATATTTTTCAATAATTTTGACATGTTAATATAAAAAATAAAATAAAATAAAAATCTAAAATAATATTTTAATATTTTTAATTAATTTTTTTTTTTAGAAATATTTTACATCCCACACTCTAACCTAATATTAAGATGATTATTCATATATTTACACACATGGTAAAATTCAATAAATTGGAAGTATTAAAATCCTCACACGCATCAACGACTAGTCAAATGCTACCTGCACACACAATCATCAAATGCTTAGTCAAATTGACAATTTTTTAAACACTAATGTGGCAATTGAGTTAGAGATTATTAGGACGCTAACTAAAACAAACAATTTTTTCCAACCGTCGGATGATCTCGGACTCCTCCCATCCACGTGGTATGATCTCAGTGGCAGCCACAACTTAACTTCCTTTCAAGAACAAAACGCCAAAAACCGAGTACGTGGACACAGATCAGCACTCTAGAAAGATACAAAACTCAACCCATACCCGATACATTGCAATCCCCAAGCTCCACGAAACAGGTCAAACACTCAGCATCATAAATTATTATTAACAAGCACTGAAATTTCCATTTCACAGCAATGCACGATGAAATGTCTAAGGCTTTATTCATTTTGATTTTAAAAAATTTCGAGGACTTTTTTCTTTTTTTTTCTTTCCTTTTAAACAAATTATTTTTCAATATTAAATTTACTAAGTATTAGATTTTATTATTTATTTCAATTTACTTTTTATAAAATCATCACATCCTATGACTTAAGTTTAACAGGTTAATAAAATTGTTTTGATTTATTTTTCTAGTTGAATCTATTTTTTAATATTGAATTAATATTGAATTAAGTTTAATTATTTTTATTTGTTTTCTATGGAGTTATTATTTATTGTGAACTCATAACCTGAATAATAAATTTGACAGATTACAATCCGAGTCGATATAATATATTATCATTTTAATATTTTTTCTAAAAATATCATTTTAATTATTTTTTAATCAAACTATATTGTTACAAGTTATCCAGTTTGTTTTTAAATTTGTCAAGCCTATCAAGTTACATCAAATCAATAATTGTATAGTTATAAATCTTATCCTGTTAATAAACACGTTATTAATACATGAATATTTTTTGAAAAAACTTAATCTGACATAGCAATGTGGCACAAGAAAATAATATAGTTCACAATCCAAAACTTATCTACTTCATGTTTTAAATTAAAAAAAAAATTAAAAATTCAATTGACTAGATTATTATTGATTCATTCTAACTCAATTAAATTAAAATAAAATAATTTTTGAAAAATACAAAAAAATAATATTATTTTAATAAAAATAATCTATAGTTAATCTAATATTCTAATGATTCAACATCTTTTACGAGTGTTCCTACATCTATATTCAAACCCAAAACATTAAAACACACTTACATTTGGCAATCTATAAGCCGCAAACCCATAAAAAAACCGTGAACTATAATGTGAAAGAATGATAATTTATGTTCTCAAAACCGAGTTAATGGATTGGTACATCGTGGATCCTACGTGGTAATTAACAATCGAAGCTGTTTTTTTTTTTTTTTAATTCATGAAAGAAGGAATTCTTATTTCTTATAGGGACGGGAAACTGACAGCGACAAGGATCATGGTAGAGAGAAGAAAAACAAATGTTGTCAAAATTTTGTCACCGTAATGTTAATGTACGATCTCGCACTATAAATAGCAGACCTTGTTTTCACCTGCCTTCATCTTCTACTGGGTTCTCTTTAAACTTCTTTAAAGCAAAAACCAAAAAGCCTTCTCTTTCTGGTATTCACCATCCGTTCTTTTTGTTGCTATTTTTATTTTTCTTTTGGGTTTCTGAGAAAATTTGAACAAAATCTGACACTCTTCCTCGTCTCTTGGAGTTTGCAGGTATTCTTCGAACTATAAAGCACTCTCTTTGTTAGCATTTCAGGTAATTTCTTCGTCTTCTCTCTAGCTAGTTAGCTGTCCTTTATCTATACAGATTTTGATGATTTTTGTGAAGCTTTTTTTTGTGCATTAATAATGTATGTATTTGTAATTGTAGAGGAGCGAAATCCCATCAACTCCTTTAAGAAAGGAAGAGGAAAAGGAAGCAATGACTATCAAACCGGCGGTTCGAATTTCGGAAAGCAAATTGGTCGTTAAAGACCGGACGATATTGACTGGTGTACCAGACAATGTTATGGCAACATCCGGTTCAAGTTCAGGTCCGGTCGATGGAGTGTTTCTAGGTGTGGTTTTCGATCAAGAAAATAGTAGACATGTGGTTTCTTTGGGTGCTTTACGTGATGTCCGGTTCATGGCTTGTTTCCGGTTTAAGCTATGGTGGATGGCTCAAAAGATGGGAGATCAAGGGAGAGATATTCCTCTAGAGACACAGTTTTTATTGGTGGAAACTAAAGACGGTTCCCACCTTGAATCAGACGGTGGAGATGAAGAGAATCAGATTGTATACACTGTTTTCCTGCCGTTGATTGAAGGATCATTCAGGGCCTGTTTGCAGGGGAATGCTGATGATGAGCTTGAACTCTGTTTGGAAAGTGGTGATGCAGAGACTAAAAGGACATCGTTTTCTCATTCTGTGTTCATTCATGCTGGGACGGATCCGTTTAGGACTATAACGGAGGCTGTTAGAGCCGTTAAGTTGCATCTAAAGACTTTCCGTCAACGGCACGAGAAAAAATTGCCCGGAATTGTTGATTATTTTGGTTGGTGTACCTGGGATGCTTTCTATCAAGAAGTTACACAAGAAGGGGTGGAAGCCGGGCTAGAAAGTCTGGCTTCTGGTGGTACCCCACCAAAGTTTGTGATCATTGATGATGGATGGCAATCAGTTGGTGGTGACCCACAAGAGAAAATCAACGATCAAGATGAGAAGAAACAAAATCAGCAACCGTTGCTTAGGTTGACTGGGATTAAAGAAAATGCAAAGTTCCAAAAGAAAGATGATCCAACAGCGGGGATCAAGAGCATAGTGAGTGTAGCAAAGGAAAAACACGGGCTAAAATATGTGTATGTGTGGCATGCTATTACTGGATATTGGGGTGGAGTTCGCCCAGAAGTTAAGGAGATGGAGGAGTATGGTTCAACGCTGAAGTATCCAATGGTGTCAAAGGGGGTGGTGGAGAATGAGCCCACATGGAAAAATGATGTCATGGCGTTGCAGGGATTAGGGCTGGTGAATCCAAAAAATGTGTACAAGTTTTATAACGAGTTGCATAGTTATCTGGCATCTTCCGGCATTGATGGGGTTAAGGTGGATGTTCAATGTATATTGGAGACACTTGGTGGTGGTTTGGGTGGCAGGGTTCAATTGACTAGGCAATACCATCAGGCCCTTGATGCTTCTGTCGCTAGGAACTTCCCTGATAATGGCTGCATTGCTTGCATGAGCCATAACACTGATGCTTTGTACTGGTAATTTGTTAAAAACCACCATTTTTGTTTTGTTTGTGAGTTTGGGGCTTTAATCTGATGTGATGTGGTGCTTTGAAATGTTATGGTGCAGCTCCAGACAAACGGCAGTGGTGAGAGCATCGGATGATTTCTACCCGCGTGATCCAGTATCACACACCATCCATATAGCAGCGGTGGCGTATAACAGTGTTTTCTTGGGAGAGTTCATGCAGCCTGATTGGGACATGTTCCATTCTCTACATCCAGCTGCTGAATACCATGCTTCTGCTAGGGCTATTAGTGGTGGACCCATCTATGTTAGGTAATGAATCATAGCCCTTCATCATCATCATTCAATTTTACCATGTAAACTTAAGATATGCAAGTCACTAATGATCAAGTTCTTGTGTTCTATAACTTGCTAAATGGTGGGTGGTGGTAACATTTTTTATGAACAGTGATGCACCTGGGAAGCACAACTTTGAGCTACTAAAGAAATTGATCCTTCCTGATGGGTCAATTCTTCGAGCCCGTTTGCCTGGCAGGCCCACCCGTGACTGCTTGTTCTCCGACCCAGCCCGCGACGGCGTTAGGTAACCTTTATCTTTATTCCATAATAATTTCATCAACTAAGCTAACTAGCACAACATGGATATAAAAGAATCTGATTTTTAGCTATTTTTTGCATCCTAGAAACGTTGAATTATTGGGCATTTTTCTTAACCAAAATCTCTCTGATGGCAGCTTATTGAAAATATGGAACATGAACAAGTTCACAGGGGTCCTAGGAGTCTACAATTGCCAAGGAGCAGCATGGAACAGCACTGAAAGAAAGAACACGTTCCACCAAACCAAAAATGAGGTACTGACAGGCGCCATTAGGGGTCGTGATGTTCACCTCATCGCTGAAGCTGCCATGGACCCCAACTGGGATGGTAACTGTGCTGTCTATTGTCATCGGACTGGAGAACTTGTCACCCTCCCATACAATGCAGCATTGCCAATGTCACTCAAAGTCCTTGAGCATGACATATTTACAGTCACTCCCATCAAGGACTTGGCACCCGGGTTCAGCTTTGCACCCCTGGGGCTAACCAACATGTTCAATGCTGGTGGAGCCATTGAGGGGCTAAAGTATGAAGTGAAAGGCGGTGCTGGATTATCAAATCTTGATGATGGATACAAGGGTGAAAGTAGTTGTGTGAGTGAACAGAGGGTGGAGAACTATAGTGATGAATTGGTAGGGAAAGTTTGCATGGAGGTTAAAGGATGCGGCAAGTTTGGTGCTTACTCATCTGCTAAGCCAAGAAAGTGCATTGTGGACGCAAATGTGGTCGAATTTGTGTATGATTCAGATTCTGGTTTGGTTAGTCTTAGCTTGGATAGCTTGCCTGAGGAGGGCAAGCTTCATGTAGTTGAGATTGAGTTATAGGAGAACTTTTGTTAGAATAGAGTCAAGGGCTGGACTGGTGGTGGTTTTGGTACTGGTGTATTTATTGTACGGGCGTGCCATGTATCCCCTCTACTTTGCTTCCCTTTGTGGTTTGCTAGTTAATGTAATCATGCAAGGAATTGAAGGGGGAAGGATTAAATAAGATCTTTGCCATCTACTTGTTTGATCAATACTCTGTTCTGGACTAAGCTCATACCTTGACTCTTGCAAAAATCTACCTCGACATCATGAGATACAACCGGAATCACTGAAAATGTCGATGATGATTAAGAAACAACAACTACTTCCTCGTTTCAGTAATCCAACTTAAGCAACTCTAGAAACCAGAAAACAAAAAATTTAGAATCAGCTTTGGATAGTTGTGTTCGGGGTGAAGTCAAGCGATCCATTTCATTTAAGACCCACACCTACATATGCTCAGTTCCCTCAACCAAAAAGCAAAGAAAAATGTGAAAAATAAAATAAAAATCAAGCTTCAGTAATGAAGATTTAGGATATACAAGTATGAACTATGGTCTCATGGACATCCCACCATTTTAGAAGCTAATTATCAGAATTCACCATCTTCAGAGCCTTTGTTTCTGCTGTTACCGGTTTGGTACCGCATTAGCTTCTCAATGGTGGTGTGGTTAGCTAGACATCAACAACTAGCCCAAGCACCTGTATATGTTTAGCGCTGATAATAGATAACTGCTGCTAGTGTGCCATGAGCTTGTCCAAATCTTCTAGTCAATTAAAACAACAACAAACAAAAATAAAGGGACTCGTGAAATCAGAAAAGATACTATAGATTTTTGACATCTTGTGTTCAAGCAATCTATATATTCTTTGCAGTTGAGGCAGATGTCTAGCCTAATATGGAGAAGTAGAAGACTAATCGAGTCTAATAAAAGTCCTACGGTTAAGAGACATGTAAACACTAAGATCCAAGACCCTTTACTTCCGCAAGCGCATTAGAAACTTCTGTGGACGCTTCAGATCCGTACCCAAGCCAGTCTTTAGCACACACAAGGGCTTCCACTGTTTCAGGTCTCAAAGAACTCCGGTACGAATCCAGTTCTTTGATCTCGGTATCAAATACAGTGTCAGGTTCAGCAGTAGATACCTGCATGGTCAAAATATCACGAGCCATTTTTGAAAGAGTTGGATATTTGAGCTTGTTTTCTTCCCACCATTTCAACACATCCATCTCTTGGTGGCGAGGCAGCAAAGACTCTTCTAAATACTGCTCCAGCTCCGACTTCGTATTTTGGCTAGTAGTCTCCACATACACATCACAATCTGTAAGCCCGTTGTCTGAAATTTCTTCTGTCCTCGTGTTGTTCTCAAAATTTCCATCTTCAGCATAAGCTGAAGTAAGAGGGTGAGGAAGTCTCACATATTCAAGAAACAGTTCGTGGAGCCCACCGTCAATGATCTTTACATGTTTGCCAGCTTCTTCACCGTAGAATCTCAGAAAACTGAACTCAATCAACTTCATCTTAAATCGAGGATCCATGACTGCAACAATTGCCAAAGCCAGGATGCATTCCTTCAAATATTTGTCCATCTTTTCTTGCATTATTTTAGCAAGACCGATGACAAAGGGATCCCCATGGTTTGTAATAGAATGATACAGATCATGCATCTTCCAGACTTCGTGAAAGAATGTATTTTGGGTTGGGCCTGTTCTAGAGGCAAGGAAGTTGGCTGCATCAAAAAGAGGTTTCAAGTATGTGCACATAATGTCCACCCGCTTCCAGTCTTTCATGGATGGAGCCTCTTTGTAATTAGGATCAAAAGTATCTAAGCAAGAAAACACTTCCTTTAACTCTGAAGCTGCAACCAGCATCTGATATGTCGTGTTCCATTGAGCTTGGTTATCAAGAGACAGGCCTTTTTCACTGGGGACCTGAAGCTGTTGCTTGAGCTCACGGAACTTCTGCTCATGGGATTCTGTGGTCTTCACATACTTCACACTGTAACGGACTTTCTTAATGATCTCTCGCCCTTCCCACAGCACATCTTTAGCAAAGCTGCTTAATGCATGAGCACTGCAGTTCCCAAACAGTAACTGACCGTTGATGATAAGGGGATTTTTGATACAGAGTAGAGATCTGAGGTTTTCACGCCCAGGTTCACACACTGGATGATTGAAAGTGATAGAAAATAGCTTGCCTTCCAAACTCCAATCAGATAGGCAACTAGCAACAGCGTGGCTAAGAGCTGCATCCGAGTTAGGATATGGTTCCATCACCACATTGAGAATCCGCCTCTGTGGCTTCCAGTCACCATCAATGAAGTGTCCTGTTATAAACACATAACTTGAGCTTTGGCTAGATGTCCACACGTTCAATGTAAGGCAAACACGTCCAGGCAAACACTCAATAAACTTCATAACGTTTTGCTTTTCCCTCAAGTAACCTGAGATACAATCTCCTTGCACTGTATTAAAGCTCACCTTGTCATATCTCGGTTCAAGACTTTTGACAAAATTTACAAATCCAGGATGTTCGACCATGTGAAGAGGGTAATCATGCATTATCATCATTCTGGCAATTTTTTGGCGGAAATGGTCTAAATCAAATGAAATGCTGGCTGAGTCTCGGGATCTGTAACGACGTCGTGGTGGATCAGACATACTGCTATTTCCATTCATCGTTGGTGTACCTGGTGTTTGTCGATTCCCCTGATTGTGTAGTAGTGCTAGACAAGTTCCCTTGGCAATGTGACGTTTAAGATGGCTGGTACCAGATACTTTTGAACCCATGCTGTAAGCAAAACTTCGCCTGCACTGCTTACAGAATGCCCTTCTACAGTCGGAGCTTAGAGTTTCTATGGTGAAGTGCTCCCAAACCATGGACTTCCCTTTCCTCCGGTTGCTAGGCTGTGTTTCAGGACCAGGCGTCGAGCGACTATTCTCTTCAAAGGTTGTCATCTCGTATTCTAGAGCAGCAACCAGCTGATTCTTCTCTTCAAGAGTCACCATCTGATATTCTTGAGTAGTAATCAACTGATTCTTCTCTTCAAGTGTTGCCATCTGGTTTTCTGGAGTACTAATAAGCCGATTCTTCTCTTCAAGGGTTGCCATCTTGTCTCAAAAAATGAGTTCCTACTTTATGCAGCAAATAAGAAATGACAGAACATCCAGTACAGGATTTGACGACGGCTTTGAAAACTGACTTCCCTGTAGTGATAATAATCACAAATGAATTTCGTGAAAACCATTGATATAGAACATGTTCAACATGCAATGGAGACAACCAATGATACACATGAACGAAAGCAAACAAACTAAACATCGTTATCTTGTACCAGTCAATGTAATATCAAGTTTTGCACACACTAGCTCAAGCCATTTGAGGAGGCCTGGATCATTGTTTTGTCATTGCAATACCATGCAAAAATTAACACAAGTCCAGCAGGTACTTGCCTGCATTACAGAATTCTTAGGTTCCTAATATTGTGCAGGCAGCAGATGCAAGATCACCAACTTCAAGTTCCGTTGATCATTATACGACAGGAAATTTTTGTCTGTCCTTGAGAGGACCATTTGATTGCACAGAAACAAATCCATGGTAAATTTTCACCATCATCAGTACCTTATTTGACATAACCACCTCTCTCAAACAGAAGCAAGGCCTTCCTTATTACATCATATAAATCCTGTATAAATACAAGGGCCTGACTTCCCTGTTTGCCTAAAACAGATTGTAAGACCTACAAGTTAGCTGAAGGGCAATGGCCCAATAAACTAGCTTCCAGTATCATGTTAACTGCCTTCAACACTATATGGGCTCTATATGGAATAAGGTGGGTCCAAAATAAAGACTTTTGTTTAAAGGGACCCACATGGTCTCAGGGTCAAACCGGGTATTTCAACCCCCTTATAAACAGGCTAAGAAGTAAGAACATTGTTGGCATGGTTTCAAAAAAAGTTATCTGATCAAAGCAGGAGACGGAAAGGAAAACATGCCTAAGAACACAACTCCTCCTCTTTACTAAAAATAATAAGAATTAAAGACAAGCCCAGATCAAAATAGAAAAATCCCATCGATTAATCATTGAAAAGGAGACATATTTAGCATGTCATCAAAAATAAAATAAAAAATAACACATAATAATGATAATGTAATTAACCAATCAAGAAATTAACGATTAATTTCTTGATTGATTAATCAATCAAGATTCAAGAAAATCTCGATTTAACACAATCAAACAAAAACCTGGAAAGCAAAACAGAGAATCAAGAACAAAAAAGGAGTAAAATTCGAAAAACCACAACAACTAAACAAAAGTAAAAGAAATTAGGATAAGGGCTAGGGTTTTTACCGTTTTTAAAGAGAGAAAGATTTGATCTTTGATCATACAAGAAGCTCCGGCGATAAGCTCCGGCGAAACTCTAGATTTTGCACATACAGATTTTGGGCTTGAAAGGAAACCCAAACCCCTAGCTCTTAAGATTTGGACTTACGGGTCCACGGCTAGCTTTGTTAAATACAACTAGTTTTAGTGACCTATGGGAACACGGACTCGGCCCACCATCTCCTGAATTGGGAAAGAGAGTAGTGGAGGGATATATAGCCCACTTTAAGGATTTCTTTCCCTTTTCTAATTGTTTTTTCCTTTTCATTTTAGTCCTATTTTTCTTAAATGGAGAAATGTTAATCAGAGAGGTAGGCATCCAAATTCCATACGAGGATAGAAGATTTCCATCCATGAGTGAAATGCACACATGCATTTAATCTTGTGGATGCTCGATGCATACCAAGTTTCTCCTCGCTTTTATAAACAAAAAAGACTCTTTGAGAGAGATCTCAAATTTTTTGCTTGATTCTCAATTTGGTTCCGAAGTATTTTATTTTTAAGTTTAGCATAAAAGATTGTTTTCAATCAAATACTTCCATCTAAACTCATCACAGTTTTAAATTGAAAGCATTGGATTTTCTTCAAAATGTCACCATTTATTACATAAAATAACTGTGAAAAGACTCTATTGAGGAATTTCTTTTGATATATAGAAATTCAATTGAAAAAAGTTGTAGTTAAGGGATCTAATTGAAAATTGCTCAATAGACCAGGACTAATTTTTGTGCGACTCCATTATTAAAAATCAAAGTTATAAAACCAGATTTAGGATTAATTAGGGGCAAGGTTTGGAGTACAAATCAAGAGTGTTAACTTAGTTTAAATCCTCAATTTTTTATTTTTTTTTAAAACAAATAGATAAAAAAAATATCGTTTTGTAAAATAACTTTTTTTTTGTTAAAAAAGGTCAACAAATTAATTGATTAAGTCTTAAAAAGTCTACTCGGATAGTAAATCAATGAGTGTTTTTAACTAGATAGTTTTTACTCATTATATTTTTTTTCAACTTGGATTGGTTTGTTTTTTCCTCATTGTATTTTTTTTCCGAGCGATTCGGCCCACGTCTATACAGTACATAACACAGTGATCCATTCTATAAAGCCTTAGAAAGAAGTACATAGGGTCCTCATGCTGGTCCGTTCTAGGTTTCAGTCAAAATCCTGCCAAGCAACCAGTTTGAGCTCGTCCCTAATTTTGAGAAGTTCTGAGCTAGTGATATATTTATTTAACGAATTGCAAGTGAAACAGTCAGGAACATTAACCATATACATGTTCCTCAACGGTTGTTATGTTCGCCTGTAAATTCCACCACTAGCTAAGGCGCCGAGACCTTGTATCTCACCACTCCCCATTGCTGTTCCTGTTTTCTGTTCATACAAGTTACATATATTTGATTCACTTCTCAATTCTGTAGTCGACTGTTAGCATCCGGCCATGATAAATTGGATGTTCTACAGGCGACTAAAACCATACGAAAGGTAAACTGCCCGAAAATCTACTCAAGAAATTTAAGTTATCACGTCCAAGCAAGATAATCAACTTCAATGATACATAAATTACACATAGTAGCCTAATGTGAATGAGAAAACTAGCAGCATCTCACATAAACCTACAATAATACACATGCAAACACTAGATCTAAGACCCTACTTTGACAATCGCACTTGAAATTTCAGCAGGTGCGGCAGACCCATACTGAAGCCAGTCCTTAGCACACACAAGGGCTTCCACTGTCTCAGGTCTCAAAGAGCTCCGGTATGAATCCAGCTCTTTGATCTCGGTATCGAATACAGAGTCGGGATCAGCAGTAGATACCTGGATGGTCAAAATATCACGGGCCAGTTTTGAAAGGGTCGGATACTTGAGCTTGTTCATTTTCCACCAGTCCAACAGATCCAACTCTTGCAAGCGAGGCAATAAAGATTCCTCCAAATACTGATCCAGCTCTGACCTAGTATTTTGGCTAGTAGTCTCCATGATGTACATATCAAAATCTGTAAGTCCATGGTCTGAAAGGAGAGTTCCCTGGTTATCTTCTGTCTTCATGTTCTCAAAATTTCCATCTTCAGCATAAGTTGGAGTAAGGGGTAGAGGAAGCGCAACATATTCAAGAAACAGCTCATGGAGTCCATCATCAACAATCTTAACATACAAAGGAGCTTCGTCACCAAAGATTTTTGAAAAACGGAACTGAACCAACTTCATCTTAAACCGAGGATCCATGACTACTGCAATTGCCAAAGCAAGGCTGCAATCCTTAAGATATTTGTCAATCTTCTCTCGCATTAGTTTAGCAAGACTGCCCATAAAGGGATCCTCACTTGCTACTGCACGAGACAGCTCATGAATCTTCCATAGTTCATGAAAGAATGTTATTGGAGTCGCATTATTTCTGGACGTAAGGACATTGGCTGCATCAAAGAGAGGTTTCAAGTATGTGCATATAATCTCAATCTGCTTCCAGTCTTCCATGGAAGGGGCTTCTTTGTAATCGGGATCAGAAGTGTCCAAGCAAGAAAACACTTCCTTTAACTCGGAAGCAGCGACCAACATCTGAAAAGTTGAGTTCCATTGAGTTCTATTGTCAAGGGATAGGCTTTTTTCACTGGGGACTTGAAGCTGTTGCTTGAGCTCAAGGAACTTTTCCTCATGAGATTCTGAAGTCTTCACGTACTTTATGCTGTCCCGGATTTTCTTGATGATCTCTCGTCCTGCCCATAGGACATCTTTTGCAATGCTACTTAGAATGCGAGCACTGCAGTTCCCAATCATTAACTGACCATTGATAATAAGGGGATCTTTGACACAGAGAAGAGACCTGAGGTTTTCACGCCCAGGTTCACCCACTGGATGATTGAAAGTGATAGAAAATAGTTTGCCTTCCAAACTCCAATCAGAAAGACAACAAGCAACAGCATGGCTGATTGCCATGTCTGAATCAGGATACGGCTCCATCACAACATTGAGAATCCTACTCTGAGGCCTCCAGTCACTATCAATAAAGTGTCCTGTTATAAACACATAACCCAAGCTTTGGCTAGAAGTCCACATGTCCAATGTAAGGCAGACACGCCCAGGCATGCCCTCAACAAACTTCATAATGTTTTGCTTCTCTCTCAAGTAAGTGGCGACACAATCCCCTTGGACGGTATTGAAGCTCACCATGTCAAACCTGGGTTGAAGATTCTGGACAAAGGCTAGGAATCCAGAATGTTCTACCATGTGAAGAGGGTAGTCATGCATTATCATCATTCTGGCAATTTCATGGCGGCAACGGTCTGAATCGAAGGAAATGTAGGCAGAGCTCGGGGATCTGTAGCGACGTTTAGGTGGATCGGACATGCTGCCATTTCCATTCATCCCAGGGGTAAATGGCGTTTGATTGCGTAGCAGTGCTGGGCAAGTTCCTTTGGCAATATGCCGTTTGAGATGGCTGGTACCAGCTACTTTAGATCCCGTGCTGTATGCAAAACTTTGCTTGCACTGGTTACAGCTCGCCCTTCTACATCCAGGGCTTACATTTTCTATCGTGAAATGTTCCCAGACTATGGACTTCTTCTTCCTCCGCTTATTAGGCTGTGTTTCTGGAGTAGATTCAGGAGCAATCACCAGCTGATTATTCTCTTCAGGGGTTGCCATCTGGTCTCAGAAAGTGACTTCGAAGTAAAATAAGAAGCAACAGCAGATTTAGTGTATGATTTTTCCCAAGGCATAAAAATTTCACTTCAATATAATGATAACCACAAATCATTTTGATGTGACAGCTAAAGTAGAATATAATGATAATAAAAAAATTTGACCGCTGCTTAAATCACAAGGAGCTATACTAGCACTCAAGATGAAAACATGTAGTTCAGATAAACAGTGATGCATAGTCATGAACCCAAGAAAACAAAGCTGAATCCAAACAAAACATTATAACATCTCAGATGGTAAAGTTCCATGTAAATGTATTAATGCAGAATTATTTTAGAAGTCTTTGGTGGAAAGTCCAGTGAAAGACAACAAATAGGAATAAGCCAACCATTCACAAACAATTACATGATGACTAGACCAACTAAGTAACAGGAGATAACTAAGTACTATAATAAACATAAAGGCACCTCCACAGTATAATCATGCAAACACTAGCTCAAGTCATCTGATAAGGCCCGGGTCATTGTGATGGTATTATAAAAACAAATAAATTAACAGACAGCCAGCCTGCCATCTAAAGTCACAGCTTTCTGATACTCAATGAGTAGAAGATGCATGCTCAACCCTTCCCCTCTATCCTTAAGGAAAGTGGAAGAGCTTCTTGACCCTTGATATAACACTCCATTGTTGAAGAAACAAAAAATGTCCCTTACCATCTTTAGCAACAAGCGTTAATCTTAGATGGTTGAATGGTGAAAACATCCTCAATTCCCAACCTTAGTTTCAGGGGCTGATCCTCCGAATAAGTGTGAACTCCATGAGCTTACAAACTTGTGAACTCAATTTCCAATCATTATATTAAACTCTCGTGGAAAGTACATGTTCAAAACATTCAATACCAATATTCCATTAATAACGAAATAGCACACCTTCTCAAACATTAACATTGAAGCAAAACCTGAAAGAAATTAAAATATTAAAGACACTTCCACATTATATTACAGGTTCTGAACCTCTTTTCTTTCTTACTTTCTTTTCCTGTTTTGTGGCCAGTTGATGTCCTCGCACCAACTCTTAGCATTGACACTAAATCCACCTCTCCGGTCCAGGCAAGGACAGGCGAAAGGTCCTATAACTACAAGGTCAAGACTACAGCATATGTGATATCCATATCTGCTATTCTGCTAGTGCCAGCAGCCAGAGACCATAAGTTGATTATAAGGCCACTGGGTGCAGAACCATGGGCCACCAAGCTAGCTTTCAAGTTGACCATGTGCGAACCCTTTGGGCCACTTAGGAGTCATACGTTAATTGTAGGTCCAATACAAGGTTCTTCCAAGAGTTCGTCAAAAGTTCGTGTAAAGGGACCCAAATGGATCAGGGTCAAAATAGGTATTCTCGCCTATTATAAACAGTTTTAAACGATTCAAAGGAAGGAAAAACAGATCTAGAGTTTGATTTTGTTGGGCTACACAATTCAACAAACATGAAGACAGAAAACAAGCCCAGAACAAAAACAGAAAATTGAAGAGAACACCGCCGTGATCAACAATATAAAAGTATTAACACATCTCCTTTCACAAATATTATAACGATCAAAACAAAAAATTACAATCCCATGTGAAAAAGAGCAAACCCATCGATTAATCATGAAAAAGGAAACAAATTCAGCACGAAACAATCATCAAGGGAACGGATTTAACATGAAAACACTGAAAAAACCTCCATTAGTTCCTTAATCAAGCAATAAAAGTAAACCAGTTCAACAATTTACCACCGAACAAAGAATAATAACAACAGAGAGACTCGAAACCAAACAAGAACACGAGAATCACAACGACAAGGCAAGACTGAAAGAAAAATTCGGGTTAGGGTTTTTTTACCGGTGAAAACGAGGAAAAGATGCGATCGTTAAGCTTAAAAGAAGCCCAGGAACAGAGCTCCGATGGGTTTCAGGCACGATCTAGGGTTTTGCAGAGAGATCTTGATATGGGCTTGAAAGCCAGACCCGAAACCCTAATTGGACCTAAAATTGGGGGTAAACAGACCTCCTTCCTTTCACGAGATAAGGGTTAGTTTGGTTGGGTGAGACAGACTTGAAAGTTTTGAGAGAGAGAGGGGAAAGACGATTTTTTATTTTTGGACTTTAAGGGTCCAAAGAGGTTTGTTGTTAAATTAGAATTATTTTTGTTACCTCCGAAAAATGGACCACAAAAGCCCACATTTTCTTACACTTGACAACAAGACATTAGCCATGCCTGTGTTATCTTTAGTCTTGAGGGCGTCCGTGGGAGAGAGTGTAATAAGACTTTTTTATGTTTAGGGTTTGTGTGAGGAAGGCAGCCCACAGGAGGAAAATTAATGGATTTTTTTTGTTTATTGGGTAAAGGGCCCCACCACTTTTCAAAATTTCCTGGTTTTCGCCTTGGTTCTCTCTAGCCTCCGCTAGTTTAGCCCAAGGAGAGGAGGCGTACCCTTGCCAGGCTCGTAGAGCAGTGGCGTGAGTGAGTTCTGAATCGAACCCAACTCGGGCTTGGAGCTTGGGACAGGGCGTTGGAAAATGGAGTTGCTTTCACGAGGGTCTTGAGTAGACCCATGACCCAAATGAGAAAAAGTCTAACCCATGATGATTATGAGGGTTAGGTGAGCAATTAAAGGGCGATTTATTATTGATTTGATTATTTGAAAATTTACCTGGTGAATTATTTGCGCAATCGAATGGTTTATAAATTAGTCCAAGTTTGAAGTGGAAAATTGATCTATTTTGATGATTAAGTGGTGGTCCAAGACAAATCAAATCAAAATGAAAATAGAAACATGTTAGTCTCGTGAAATGATTGAGATCTCAAATTAGGTGTGATGCAATCTGAGTGCTGATTATCACGGATTGGACCTGATTTAACTCATCGAGTGGAAAAAGAAAGAGGAGCCAATTCCAACTCAAACAACAACAAATATTGAAGGCATAAAAACATGATAAAAGGCCTTTAAGGGGCAAAATCATAACCCACTAGCAACTAAATCTTATTGATTATGGGACTATGGAAGAACTGGTTGGTATTTTTGGAAGTTTCTGCTTTTTCTTTACCACGAAGAAAAAGTTATTTGGTTAAATAAATAACTTTTATTTTTTATGTGTTTTAAATTTTAGTTGTGTTTGTGTAGAAACTAAAATAATATATTTTTTATTTATGAAGAATTGTTTTTTATTTATTTTGTATATAAAAATTTTTGTCACAATAATTTTAACTATATATATATACTTTAATTTTTTTAAAACCATAATCATAAACTACCAAAAAAACCTAATCTAAACCTCATTTCTTTGATATCAATTTAGAACCTAACTACTAAAGAGATATAACTGGCATTCGTTCATAACCGCGAGCTAGATGAGTTGACACAGGGCTCTTACTAGATCTAAATTTGACAAAATTAAAGCTTGTAATTGGTTCGGCGAAAACCACCTGATCTATCAAATTAATTCAAAACCTAGATGACCTGATAAAACCTGAAAAGATCTATTTTTTCTTTGTATTTTGTTTATTATAAAGCAAAGACCCTTCCTGTTTTTTATATGTCCACATTTCAACATGTAATAAACTTTTTTTTTAATGGAAGCATTTTATTTAACAAACTAAAAAATTAAGTCTATAGAAAAAAGATCTAAAGAGGATAGGCATTGCCTTGCACATAGAAAGGAGCAATTATAGGTTTTTTTGATTCCTCAACTTAACCTTACATGTGTGAACCTATTATTTTTTTCTTGTTAATTTAAGACTCACATTAAGATTCACTGTATAAATACCGAGAAGAATATTTTATTTTTTTGATATAGAATTAAAAGCCTATTAGTATATATATTCCATATCATAAGAAAAAAACTATGTTTTTTTAACATGAGATAAACAATTTTTTTAGTTTAAATATTTCAATTTAAAAAGATAAAATAATAATATATTTTCAATATAAAAAAAATTATATCAAAACTTTAAATATATTTTTTTAATTTTTTTTAAAATAACCTCAATGAACTTAAATTAATTTGAGTTAATTTTATGAACTCAAATGTAGTATTTGAACCAGATTAAACAACCTGGGTAATCTGAAAATGGATTTAATAACTATGTTAAGGGGGCATGGAACTATGGTGCAGGCAAACAAGGGCAAAAGGTTAGGGTAGGGATTCCCCTGACACCGCCCTCTACAGAATTTTCCTGTAGTATGGGCCTGCCGACTCAGTGTGAGCCCCAATTCCCTAGGTCGAGCTTCTTTTGATTGATATTTGAGTATTCAAGCATTTTTGTTAGCCATTCCTGTAGAATGCCTAATTACTAAAATTTGGTAGTATTTGACAAGGAAATTGGGAAATTTCATTTACAAGTTATATATAACATTTTTTATTTCTAGTATGAAATGACTTTCTTGTTTCTATTATTTATTTTAGTTAAAGACTAGTTAATTGACACATGCTATACTACAATTCAAATGAATTTTTTTAACATAAAAAAATATTTACGTGTTACTAATGTTTTTCTAGTAGAAAAAAGATTTTAAATAGTGTGGTGATTGACCCGATGTAATTCGATTGATTTGGCAAATTCAAAAACAACTTAGATGACTGATAAAAACATATATTGACTTAAAAAAATATTTAATTTGATATTTTTTTTATAAATATTGAGACATCAATAT
The DNA here is from genome assembly GCA_018804465.1 of Populus tomentosa. Lineage (NCBI taxonomy): Eukaryota > Viridiplantae > Streptophyta > Magnoliopsida > Malpighiales > Salicaceae > Populus > Populus tomentosa. The sequence goes on from CM032003.1 coordinate 12,259,153, forward strand.
ATTTGATTGATTTAAGTCAACCATGGTTAACTCGTTAATCCTTATATTGAGTCATGAGTCTATGATAACCCTATAGAAAGAGAATTAAAACAAATTATAAAACCTAATTTTTAATAATCTTAAAATTAAAGGATGAAATTTAAAAATAAATTAATAAAAAAAGAGAAAATAAAAAAAATCCGTACCAACAACCCAAAACTGCAATCCAAGTCATAAGACCAAAATAACCCAATAAAAAGTAAATTTAAATATATTATAAAGCTTAATTTTCAATTAGCCTAGTGTTGAAAGATGAAATTAAAAAAAATCAATTAAAAAAAGTACATAAGAAAATAACTCAAGTTACCTCAATGAATCTGCTAAACTCGTAACTCGAGTCATGGGGTAAAAATAATCTCATATAAAGCAAACCAAAACAGATCATGAAATCTAATTCTCAATCAATTCAATGTCGAATGATGAAATTAAAAAAAAAATTAAATAGAAAAAAAGGAAAAAAAAAACTCAAGTTAACTGAGTTAATTCGTCAAACATGTGGTCTTGATCATAAAACTAAGATAACCTCATAAAAAGTAAATTGAAAAAAATTATGAAGTTCAATTCTTAATAAACTTTGACGTTGAAGGATGAGATACAAATTAAAAAACCAAATAAAAAATGACATAAAAAACAGCTCGAGTTAATCCGAGTTAGCTCATCAAACCAATAACCTAAGTCATGAGATATAAATAACTTTATAGAATACAAACCAAAATAAATTATGAAGTCTAATTTCCAATCAACCTGACGTTGAAGGATGAAATTGAGAGAAAAAAAATTAGATTAGAAAAGGAAAAAAAACTTGAGTAAACCTGTAAACCCTGCGGTTCCGGTCATGAGTCTAGAATAATCTTATTAAAAAAATTGAGAAAAAACATGAAATCCAATTTCTAATAAACCTGATGTTGAAGGATGACATTAAAATAAAAAAAAAAACAAATACAGGAAAAAAATTATTTAAATAAATAGTGTTTTGCGAGAAGAGGTGCAATAAAATCCCACCTCTTTTATTTTTTATTTTTAATGAAAATTACTTTGTGCCAGTTTGACATCGCGGCAGTAGTTACTTTTTAAAGTGTTTTTTGTTCAAAAATACATTAAATAGTATTTTTTTTATTTTTAAAATTTATTTTTGACACTAATATATTAAAATAATTAAAAAAAATTCAATATATATTTTTTTTTTTTGAAAAGAACGTTACGACCACAAAAAGAAATTTGCAGCAACAGCTAGTCCCGTGGCTTGCATGTTTCGCAGCTCACCATCACAAATTAGGCATAAAACAGGGGGGGTGTGAAGACTTTATCTAGGAAAAGCCACAGAGGTCCCCTGTTTTAGGCCATCATGACTGTATCCATATATATATATATATATATATATATATATATATATATATATATATATATAATTCATCCAATTGGTGCCTGTAGTAACTAACAAGATAGCTATAATTGGAGGGGAAATAAACTTCACAGCCATTACCCTGACTTGTACAGCCATTATTTTGGCTGATTATACAAGCTACACTAAAAGCAATCCAGTTGTTCGCTTAAGAACCTAATAAATAAATAATTTGATTAGTTATTTATAAAATTTAAATTAAAAAATATTTATAAATAAAAATAAAATATATTTTTAAAGAGTATATATATAACATGCATCTTAAATGAAAACCTAGAAAAGTCTTTAGAAATAGTTAAGGGAGTTGAAACGCAATGCATTTTTTTCTATTCAAAGTAGTTTTTTCTGTCCGTTCTGGTTAGTTATTTTATCTGGTAAAAACAAAAATACTTGATAATAAATAAAATTTAAAAATTCTTCACTAAAAATTTGTAATTTTGAAAAACTTATCTTAATTTGATCTCTCTGACTTTTTTATTTGGTTAATACCAAGAGATCATCTTTTATTATGTATAAATCTTGCATTAATTACCTTTTAAAAGTTAAGCATCCAAGCAATACTAGAAAAGATAAACAAAAACCAACTAGTAGGTGATTTATTGGTAAGAGCTTGGGATTAAAAGGTTTGTCCCTATGGTCTCAGGTTCGAGTTATGTGATTGTTAACATAATGACCGCTAAAAAATTACATAGTCATTAACTTCAAGGCTCGTGAAATTAGTTGAGGTGCGCGTAAATTGATCCAATCACCCATGTTAATAAAAAAAAAATTATGGTGCTTGGTAAGTAACTAGTACGATCTATTAGTTACTTCATGGATCCACTTTTAAAAAATAAACAGACACATGTAAGAGATGAAGAATCAAATTTATGATCCACTAAAAATAATAAGAGTATCTTTACCTTGATTTCTCTTTTTCTTATTTGTATTTATTTATTTTTTTAAAAATAGATTTATAAAAATAACTAGTAAAACATTACTAATTACTCTTTAATTATCATAAAATTATTCCACATTTTATATAAATGTTGCTGCATCCACTGTCAACTAAAGTCCATCTAAATTGTATTTTTAAAGCCATAGCATTACATACTGTCTAACATACTCAACAAAGATATAATTTAATTTATCATTGAGGATCATGTTCTTAGATCAAGTCACTTGAAGAAGAATGAATCATAGCCACAAGGTTAGGGACTAATTAAACACAATTTCTTAAGTGAAGGGGAACAAAACACACCCTAAGACAGGTTAATAGACATGTGCATCTTCCATTGACTTGTGTGCTCATGAGTTACTTAGCGAGCTGCAAATGTTATAATAATTTGTTAAACTAATTAATTAAGAAGAACTAACTAAAATAATGTGAAAATCATCAACAACTATAGTTGGAAAAACAAAAAGGGAGGAAGCTAGAAAATTGGGAAGGGGAAAGACAAACTTATGGGTTAAATCAAGCAGACAAACCTCCTTTCAAATGTGTCGGGCATGTGTTGTGAGAAAAGAGTAAAATGCCAGCGATATACTGACAAATGAGAACATGCATTTCCATGCAACTGTCCCCATTTTTATGCACATGCCATACATCCCATTAGTTTACTCATAATAATTCATGTTAATTTTCTATATTATTAATGTTTATGCAAATTGAGAAGGAAAAAAGAAGAAGAAGAAAATGGAAGAAATTCTAAAAATATCCATTTTTTTAATCCATAGGAAACAAGTGAATATGGAAACTCAAAATAGAGAAAGAAGAAAGGCTGCAGATTGCAATAGCCCATTCCTTATGATAACATTAAATAATCTATACCAAATACAAATAATTTTTTTTAATACGGGCCATGAATATTATTTTATCATATAGTATATTATGCTTTCATCATGGCTGAAAAGAGGCGGAAAAAAGGAGCTAGATGCTAGTCACTGACAAAACAACTCATTCTCGGTCGAGGTAATAACACCTCCAAGAAGTCAACTTGTGCATTTACCTTACGTTAATGTTTCAAAATTATATTTAACTTCACATAGTTTTACAGGTGAGAATAATATATAAATTATATCTTTCATCTTATTTAAAAATTTAAGTTTGTGAGTTTAATTCATAATCTTACAAGATATTAAAATTTTGTTAACTAAATGGTCAAATTCAAATCTTACTATTTTAATTATTTTAAAAAATATAATATATAAATATATACTAAACGTTTTTTTATTAATGTGGGTGTTCGGGCTAGTTTGCGCGCATCTCGATTAATTCTACAGGTATAAGCTTTTAATGGTTTTCATAAGATTTATAGGACTCGAACTAATAATTTTTAAAAAATAAATCTAAAATTTAACTAGTTAAGTTATACACCTCAAAGGTGTATGAATATTTTTTCTTATGTCTTGTAAGCCTCCTAGTGTTGTATTTTTAATGTAGAATCTTTCTTGATACCAAAGCACGAATGAGGATGAAACATGTCAAGAGAGGTAGAGGAAAATAATTAAAAGAAATAAAAGCGATATCGAGAGGCACCTAAAAGCAAAACCCATTACATATGGATCTCACACAACACAATTTAAGTCACGTCACTTTAGTGTGGTCGGATGTTGATATACCAACAACATCGGCATGCCAATAAAATTGAAGGGAATGAATTGTTTCAAACGAAAATATCATGAGAGTCTTGATTGGATTTCTATCCTAAGGAAATCCTCTTGTGATTGACTAGTACAATTGCTGTTGATTCTTTTAGATAGATGGATATATGGTTATTTATTTAACTATATAAATTAATTATGAGAAATTATTAAGTTAATTTAACTCATGGGAGCCAAACCAATAATAAAATTATTATCCATCATTAAATTTATCCATAAATGCAATAACAATTATTATATTTCATAATACGAAAGAAATCATATATATTTGGAAAAAATATATATATTTTGAAGCTCATGTTCGTATTAAATTATATTCATTACATTTAATCAATTTGGCCCGACTATCTTTATTTATTTACCAAAGTTCAAAAACTTTCTGACGTGAAAAATACTTAACATATCACACATAGTTTTGACTAAATTAAATTCTCTGCCTTAATTTAAAAATAAATTAAAATAAAGATCGGATAAAGTTATTTTAATGTTTTTTTTTAAAAACAAATAAAACTGACGTGAGGTATCATTTTATGAGAATAATTCTTATAATTCTTTAAAATCATTTTTTTTAATTAAGGCAGGGCATTTTAGTTAAAATTATTTGACGTGGCTAATATTTTGTGTTTTTTTCGAATCACCATCTCCTATATCCATCCAACAATGATTTTGTGTTTGTTTCGAATCACTTTATCTTTTAATATTGTTTTTACTCAAGAGAGGAAGGACGCCTCAAGATTTTCTACTTGGTGAATGAGCATAAAATTGCATTGATTTAATTTGTAAATGTGATTTTGAGAGCAGTGAAGTGAAATAACCACAATCACAGCATCATGTTCTTCGTCGGCGCGCACCGTATAAGTATATATTGCTTCAAAAGATGGAAATCATTAATATGGTGTTAAATCAAATCAAATAATCAAAAGTTTGGTGATGAAAAGATGGGGGTTAGCATGGTGAATGCCAGCTATACATGTTAAACACGAATCCACTAACTCCAAAGTCCATCCATACATATGCAAATTAACTCTGGATTAAGAGTAATTAATTGCCTTTACACCTTCACTTTTGTGGGTTTTTTATTTTAATTAATATTAATGTCCGAGCTAGCTTGTGTGTACCTCAATTAATTTTACAAACCCTGAAAATAATGACCATGTAAGTTTCTAATGATCATTATATTAACCATCACAAGACTCGAATTTAAAATTATAGGGTGAGTAAACCTCTTGGTTATAATTTTTTATTATTAGATCACCTACTAAATGGTTATGTTTTTTAAAACATGGGTGTTGGAAGGTTAAAAAATAATAATGACAGATTTTTTTTAAAAAAAAATAGTATACCCAGTGAAAAAATACAATTACATTGTGGTATTTAAAAAATCAGAGTTATAAATCACATATGAAAACCACTGTCTCTAAAAATATTGATATTTGTAATATGTTCCAACTACCTTGTTATTTTCTACTTTTTTAGCTCGTAATTAATAGATATTTTGATATCAACTTTTATGAGTGAAGTTCAATTTTAATATATATATGTAAGAATTAATGTATATATTAACTTGATACCATTTTTAAAATTAAGGCATTTTCGAGCTGGATTTCGTGATCAAAGTTAACTAGAATTAATTTCTAGTGCATTACAATACATGAAGAAATGTCCAACAAGGCAGGTCAGGCCAACAAAGCGACCTCCGTCCCGGGGAAAACGGTGTTCCATCAACACCCACACATGTTCCCATGGTGGGGTTACCTTCACATGCTTCCATTTAAACAAGAACAAATCTTCTCTGCATTTATTTATTTATGGTTTCATTTTTGCACATAATTTAACTTTAATTTAGGGTTTCGATCAAGTGGGACTAATCCCACTTGCAATTTTGGAGTGTCTGAGTCTCACGCACTAGTAATCATAGAGAGAGAGAGTGAATGTAATGTTTGGACCTTCGTTGTGCATAAACAAATTATAACATGTTTGTGCCATGTTGTAATGTAATATAACATTTGTTATATTCTTATGTTTAAAGCTAAAACGTTTAAACAACTTAAATTAGCTTTCATGAATTTTTCATTTTAGTATCCTATATTTTCTCAAAATGTTGTTTTGGGACCTTGTATTTTGTTCTCATTTACAAATTGGTCTTTATTTGATATATAGCTTGTAATTTGGTCCTCGGATTTTCTTAAAAAATAGGATTTGGTCTTTATGATATAGAGCTCTTTGAAATCAAATTTCTTACATGTAATGCATGTTCATTTTTATAAGCTTTTCTTCTTACATAATTTAGTCTTTATGACAGGACATTAAAGACATGACATGTATAAGATAAAAAAAAAAAAGGAGTATAATATTTGGTTATAGAAATGAGAAAATTTTTTTTTTTCTCTGCTTGGAAGTAAGATCTATGTATTTTTTTACAAGGAGACACATGGGACGACAATTAATTAAGATATAAAATATTATGAAATTTTATTTAAAATTAAACTATCTATAAACTTTAATTACAAAACTCCAAGTTTACTTATCAACCTTAACCATTTATTTCACATAATTTTTTTTTTATTATTGCACTTATCTAAACAAGAAATATAAATAAAAATTACTAAAAATAAAACAATATAAAGAAGAGAGTACAAGAGAGAAGAGTGAGAAAGCTTCTAGCAATATAAACAGACCAGCTTTACAGACAATGTAAACACTAGAATTGATGAAATATATTTGCATCTAAAATTTTAGATCTAAAAACTTTTTAAGTATCAATGTTGTATCGATTTGTTATTTAAAAATATTTTTTGAAGTTAGATATGTGTTTAGCAGAACAAGAGGAATGTTTACAATTTTTTTTTACAGTGAAAAACATGTAAAAAAAAAGAAGAAGAGGGTATTTGGATTTACCGTTGGGTTTTGCCGGATGCTGCCATGATTAGCCAGAATCCGATATGCCCAAGATTGAAGACAAGGATGAGCTAGTCATCACCTGACTCGTTTTCATTTTCAAACTTCAAAGCCTAGAGTTAAGCTTACTATAGCCAAGGCTTTCTTATGCTCAACTGCAAGTTCTTTTGTTATTTTTCCTTGAATTTTATATACATACATACATACATATATATATATATATATATATATATATCCTAATTTTAATGTTATTTCTCTTACATATACTATATTTTTTTTTTCCAACCAATCTATTTTTATGTGCATAAAAGTTGAGATATGTCATTTCTTTACTTCAAACTATTATACATTGATAAATATGTATTTATTTCACTTTGAACTATATTTTGTTACTATTAACTAGAAGAAATATAGTCATTTAAAAATATTTTTAGAAAACTATAATAAAAAAAGTCCTAAAACATATATATACCAGACATAACATGCATAATATATATCAAGTGCAAAGGTTTGGGTTTTTTTTAATGTGAACTATATTTATTTTTTGTAACATATATCAATTTTTTTTAATAAAATATAAATAAAAAAACATGTTTTAATTTTATAACATGCACAGGGATGTTTTAAAAAAATATTTATATTAAAAACATTAGCAAGGAAAAAATGTCTTTAGTCTCTAAATTAACCAAACACAGCATGCGCAAAGTAATCCAATTGAAGTATGAATTCGATATCCACTAAATATTGTAATGTCTTGTCTCTTTTCAATATCCTATAGCAAATCTTGCTATGTCTTGTCTTCCCTATTTTGTACATGTTCATGTACTTATTGAATTAAATAAATTATATAAGTGCTCATAACGCAGAGATAGTTGGATGAAACCAAGTAGAACTGTGAATTATTTTAAATAACAAAAGGAAAATAACTCCCACCTAATTTTCTGAACTAAATTAGAGAAAAAACTATATTAATGCGCAATTAGAGAAAAAATCACATCATTTTTTGAACTAAGTTAATAGGAATTGAACAACTCAAGACAATAAATAAATATATAAACTCTGTATGAATTAAATATAATTCATATATCAAAACATGAAATAATAACACTCGATCTCTCCCATTTTAATTTCTTAGGATGCAAATTTTACGAAAGTGTTGTTTAGATAAATTCTCAACTTAAATTATCAAGAGTTTAATGTTGAAAACACTTCTAATTAATCACTAGCAAGCTTTACTAAATTTTTGGGTGTCTACACATTCTTAACTTGAATTATCTAAGAGTTTAATTTTTTAAAAAATAAACATTCAATTAGCAATAAGCCTTAGTAAAACCTAAGATACATACACATTAACTTGAATTATCACGAGTTTAATTTTGAAAATAAAATAAAATATTCAATTAGCAATGATCCTTAGTGAAAAACCTAAGATGCATGCACATTCTAAAAGAATTTGAACTTTTAATCGCCAAGGTATTCCTCGAGGACTCTCAAAATTAATACCAAAATTGTTATAAAGTTTCTGATTTTCTTTGTTGATCATTAAAAGGAAGAAATAAATTTAAGTTGGATTATTTAAGAAATAAATTTAAGTTGGATTATTTTTCCTCTATCTTTAGACTTTCTTGTCCTGAGTGAGGATGGAAAGAAAGAAACTAAGAAGCGCGTGGGGGTTAGACTATTCTTCCAACGCATGGACAGATCTGAAGGGGGACTCATGTATGTGCCCCCACAAGGGCTACCGCCACCATCAGATCCGGCTGTTTGCATCTGAACCGCACATATAATAATGTACTTTTTGATATTTTAATCAAAACAATTTGTTGGATCAAGAAAATAGTCAGCTTTTAGAAGAAAAAAATAGTAGCAGAAGGCTAGAAGTTAGTGATTGCAAGAGAAAAAACGATGGAGTTTGGTGGGAGGTTTCGGTAAACTTAGGCCCAATATTCTTCTTGGGATTAGCAGTAAAAAGGACCTCAAATCCCCTATAAATACTACCCTTTCTCACCCTAAACCTACACACTACACCTCCTCTCTCCTTCTCTCCCTCTCTCCCTCTCTCCCCCTCTCCCATCTCTATATTTGACTTCTCTTTCTCCCTTAGCCCTCTTGACCTTTCTCTTTAGAAACCTTTCTAGGGTTTGTTCGTTGGAGGGCTTTGAAGCTATTAGAATCTATTTTTAGGTGTGGTTGTATGTAGCCCTTTCATGGTGAGCTTTGAAGCTTCGAAATATATTTTTTGGTGTGTTTATATGTGACCCTCTTTGTATTCTTCCACAGCTTTCTTGAACTGCACCTATTAGATTTATGTTGATGTTGTTGTGCGATATGCCATGACCATATGACATTGTGTTCATTTTTGCTGCGGTTCAATAAAGCTGTGGGAAGATACAAACAGGATCAAAGAGAGTTGCTATTTCTTCGTCGGACTCGATCGGCATCAATGATCGGTGTATAAGTTCTTTTATCATCTAAACTTTCTTGAAATTTTTTGTTTGATAAATGATCTCCTGGATCCCAATTGAGTTTAGGGTTTTTTAATATTATTTTTACTAATTATTGCCTGCAAATATTCTTATGAATCTTTCAATCTCTTGTTTCTCGCAAGTTTCATGTTTGAAGGAGAACAAGAAGGGGTATATGGCTACTTCAAATTAAAGGGCTTTCCGTTCTTTAACCAGACATCATTTTTACTTATCTATTCATGATTTAACCAGTGCATTATTTTATTATTCCCAGAGAGCTAATACTTGTAGAACATCACTACAGAATTTTCTCTCATGTTAATTTACAGAGTATTTTGGATGCATAGCTTCCTGCCAGCAGTGTCCTTCCTTTGCACATGCATCAAAAAGAGACCACAAAAACAAAGATTTATCGGGTATGCACTTTTCAAGAACACACACACATACACGATTCTTGAAAGAGCTGGTGTGCGTGTGCGCGCGCGCACATATATATTATGGATTGGATTATGTATTTTGATATTGATGATGTAAAAAACGATGACAAAAGATGAAATTACAGCCGAAGCACATCAGGCTGGCTGCCGACAACGTTAAGATTCATTGGATAAAAGTTTGGAGTAATTCCTATTAAATGATCAAAAGAGCATCACTTGATGATCTTTCGATCGCCCATTAATCTGTGTTTGTACTGTGTCGGTTGACACAGTAATAGTCTTTTTGTAAACATCTGACCTACAGATTCCTTTTCATGAGGTTGATATCTAGTCTGCTATATATATTGAAATGCTTTGCTGTTTTTTGTTCAATACAAATTAATATGTTGTACAATTATTTTTCTATCTTTGTGTAGTGTATGAATCAGGTTTGAGCATGGTATCTATCTTTGATCAAATTAACTCAGGCGTGCTTTTTAGCTATGGACCACAAGGGCTGCTACTGCCTTCTCAGTTTGGAATTAACCCTCACCTAAAAACCCTTCAAACCACAAATTCCATCACTAACTCGAGTGCTAAAACTGATAGGTGGAAGATTTATTGGACTCTGCACCATAGTCAGCTCATCACCAATCAAGAATCCATGGAGCACACTTCTAACACTTGCTTCACATTTAAAAGAACTAGCGTTATATTACTAAATCTCGATTTTTAATGTATAAATGCGACTAATGTATTTTCTTCATATTAATTAGCCATGAACAGTTGCTCTTGGAGTGGCCAAATAATCATCTTGATATTTCAGAGTCGGGATTGACAATCACAACTTGACCCGTGAGCATGAAGCCCACAAAGAAATTAGGGTTTTTTCCCTCTTCATTTTCTTTTCCAAACTACGACGGGAGGACAACTAATTAAATGGCAAGGAAAAGTATGATCCATAGGGAGCTAAAGAGTACAGGATATTGCCATGTCCTTTTAGGGCTGACACACATGTTTTCAATCAGATCATAGTGTGTTCATGATGCCTTCTCCTTTGGATAGTAGAAACAATGTATCTTTCTTCTATGTACAAATGAATCTTGCATGAACACAATAATAGCTGGTTCAACTTCAAAGAGCTATATGAATGTTTTACAGCGATGACATACCTAATTTCCGGTTGCAGAAGCTTCTGACAATGTGAAGAAACGTTATGGTTATAAAAAGTTGGGTCTAGTTTTTGATGAACTTAGCTGTATGAACCCATCAAAGGGGACCTAAATCGATCCACAAATTAATTGCAGACCACCTCTCATGTTTTTTATGGATATTGAACGGCTCATGATTGCATATTCAGGCCAATTTAATTACATAATGTGACCAGCTAATCCAGCCCATAAATATTCTGATCACCAGTCTTTAACTTTTGTTAGCTGTAAGCAATTCAATAATAATCAATCAAGGATCGATGGCCTTCTGCTTTATTCTCTCTTGAATTCATAAGTGGCCTGATTATTTAATTACCTTCACTTTTAGAGGGGACATGTTCATTATTCCCACTAATCATGCTTGCTTAAAGGAGAACAATTGGGATCCCAGATAGGTGCTGGCTTTGTCTGGTCTAATAGACATTAGCTTTTCTTTAGAGGAGAAAGAGTCGGAAAAGCTATAGATTTTCTTGTGCTTCGTGACTGTGGAAGGAGATGTGGGAATTAAAGAATATTAAATAAAAAAGAAAATAATTGGTAAAACCCGATGCACATTCTACTCCTATGGTGCTGTAACTTTTGTCTTATTTCTCAAATTAATTGTTTGATCGTTAATTTCAATAAAAAAGGAAATAATTGGTATAACAATTTTATTTTTTTATATGGAAAGATCGATGCAAACCGATTACTGCATGGGGAAATTAAACAGCAGTGGTTTTAATAATAAAAGAAATTCCTTCTTGCATTCTTTATTTTTAAAGTAGGAACTAATAATTTTATTTTATATTTAAGGGCGCAGTGCCTTCAAGATTTTCAACTGCATTTTCATGCATGTCTATTATTCCTCAAAGGTGGATAAACACTATTATTCCTTTCTTTTATTGTAAGATGGATAAACACTATTATTCCTCTCTTTTACATGCTACTGATCTTCATGGCTGTTGATTTTTTTTGTGAGTACACAATTTTCACCCTAACTTTTTCCCTATTTTACACTCCTTTAAGGGTCACTAAAGTTGCTGTCATTTATCGTTGTTATGCACTCTCACATCAAATAAAAAGGTAAAGCTAGCTTTTGCACTTCATGTATATATGCTTCCTGTCCTATTGTTCTAATCGTAGTGCAGCAATGGTTTTATATATCAATAGCGACGGTACTGCTCCGTTTCCCCACCACATGGGAAGAGAGCCATGTTACTGCTTTGCCCTGCCATTTCCCTTTTACGTGACACAGTTGATTTTTCTTTATAGCAAATCGGATCGCTTATGAACATGTAATTGTGCATAGAGATGCGTATAAAACTAAAATGAAAGTGAAAAATCCAGTTAGTAGGCTTAAACTAAACCTAATTATGATATACTTTCATGGCTACATTCATCCGAATTGGATGATATGTTTCTGCTTTTAGGAAAATTATGAGGGACCAGTCGTACCATGCTAATTATATTAGCCCTAACCCATTTTCTCTCTCAAAGGAAATGTCACATCTTCTTTATTATTTTCGGTGCTTAAAATGTCACGTCTTCCACCAGAACAATGTTGTGGGTGTGGTTGAAGATAGATAAGTCTTCTATATTTTGATCAGTAGTGAAGCTGTTCATACTGGTTTTGTCCCTGCTTTTGAAGATCTAGACTATCAAGGTCTTTTGATAGATAAGTCTTCTGTTTTTGTTCTTGTAGAAGTGCTCGACGGCAGGCATCTTGTCATTGATTCACTATCGATGACTCGACGGCAGGCATCTTATCATTAATTCATTATCGATGACTTTCGGCTTATCAGAAACATGTACACGCATTATTATTGCTTAAATGCAGGTCAAAAGAACATAGAATACATCAATTTAAATCTAATCAAGATGGGTTGTAGAGAGAAATAAATTGAACATCAAGTGCGCAGTACTGAAAAAGTCTTCCTAAATTTGGATACATTTATTCATAAATAATAATAATAATAATAAAATCTTCAAATCAGCATATAGAAGATCGTCTGCTGCTATTGAATGATGATGCTCCACGACTGTGAACCTGATCTTTAAACACAGCATGTCACATGATTGTCAAACGATGGAGTAATTTCATGGAACAGAATTTCACCTTATTAATTAGGAAAGACTGCTGTGCTGGGAGACACGTACCTTGACATGATGCCCTAGCTGCCATATCATATCTCTTCAGCTAGCTTTCCGGCCTTCATATACAAGGAGGGTCCTTTCTTGTGGCAATATGTCTGTTTGGTAGGCTAGGCAGTCATCTCCTTGGTGACTTCTTTTGTGAAATCTTTCGGATTTTCTTAATGAACCCATTTCACATCCAGAAAAAGAAGAAGAAGAAAGAGGTGATGGCAAAAAGAAGAAGTCATAGTTACTACAGAAAATACTTGAAAGGACATATGAGAAGTCATTAACTTGAGAAATCAGGTCATGTACGAAAAATGGTAAAAGCAGTGGTGTTCTATACCTAATGGCCAAAGCAAGGAGCCTGAATGTCATCCCACCAAAGAAATTTGGACGATTGTCCATAGTTGGGACACCATTTCAGAGATTCTTTCTTGCTTTTAGAAACAAAGCTTGCTTCGACTACCAGCTTAAATATTACTCAGTGAACAATAGCATCCATGCATTCCAAAAGTCATATGTGTTCCAGTTCATAAATATCTGAATTATTTCTGGTTTTTTATTATATGCTTTAATTAAAACCCCATGCACCTTTAGCTGTATAATCCCACAAAGCTGACTTCAATGGATGTACACTAATGGACTAGGCATATCTTGAATGCTAAATGAGTATTATTGGTCGAATATTAGAAACTATAAGCAGTGCATTAACAATATTTCTATTAAGGTGTTCAGATCTGCCATGCCCCTCTGTCTGCCCAATTATAAACTAGTTTTGGTGGACCTCCCCCTTATGCATCAGCATTCTTTCATACTAGACATTAAAAGCACTAGGCCTTTTCATTTCATGTCTCGCATTAGGTAAAGATTCCCTTAACAAAGCTTCATTATTTTTATCTTCTAGGTCTTCCCCCCCACTTCAATTATGATCCACCATAAACACACAGCCAGCTAGCTTTTGTGGTGTAGTTGTTCTTCTTCTTTCAAAGCACGAGCTCATCCTTGCAAGGTATGAGAAGAGAAAGATTAAAAAACCTTTTCTAAAACTATTCTTCTATGTCTACCATGTTAGAAAAGAATCAAAGGCTCATGCTTAAGACCTGGAAAAAGAGCCCAGCAGCAAAGATCGATGGTGAGCAGCATATTGATTTGGTCTGCAATGATGAGCATGGCTACTTGTCAAAGCAATATCAAGAGCATGTATATATAAAGTGATTGAAACAGCTAACAATCAAGAAGAGAGGCAACTAACTTTTTATTCCCTTGGCTGTGATAAGCCAATGAGATGTTTTGCAAGTTGTAGATTGTCCTAATTGGCTGGACCCCATCTGATCATCATAGTATGCCAATAATCATATATAGTAGATACAAAATCGGCACTGCATGATCTCTAAAGTGAAAAAAACAAATATTGTTCTCCGATCTCTTGTAGCCTATGATAAATTAACACTTGCCTTGAAACAGTTTTGAAATATATATATATATATATATATATATATATATATATATATATGTCAAAAACAAAATATTATAAAGAACATGTATATATATGTTGTGATTCGCTGTGTTTTGGTCAGAAACTGTTAATATGGAATTGTTAAAAATAAAATAAAATTGATAATATATATGACATGATAATTAGGAATCTCACCAACCACTCCAAGTTGAAATAATTCTCTGCAACTTAACACAGAAATCAACAAAAGGGATATGTGAGAATTATGGGAATTTTCATGGACTGCAATGCAGAACCAAGTACAAATTAAAGGCTTTGAGTTGGATATTCAAGATTCAAAAGGACAATAATATTTTCAGAAAGAGGGCTAAAGGAGGGATGATAATTGTGTAGGTTTGTAAAGTTTTGAGACCATCAGCTAGACAGCTAAGAAATGGAAGCAAACACCAATAATTTACACACAGAATACACCATTGTATGATTTGCAAATTGCACAAGTCCTCAACTACCACTGTGGAGATCCCACCAGAAAAGAGAAAGAGTAGAGGTAAAAAAAGACTGATGTCAGAGAGTGGGCGAGTGACAAATTTTAACCTTTTTCAAGGAAATGTACGAGATCATGTTAGAAATAAACCAAAAGGCAAGAGGAAGAACTATTATCACTAACGATAAAAAGGAAAGGTAGAAATCTTCTTTGCAAGAAACACAAAATTCAACCTTTTTTTCACAATCTTTATCCAATGATCAGGATTTATATTAATTTTAAGAAAAGTAATCTCCAAAAACTAGATACAACTTGCAAAATATTCTGTTACCCTGTTCGTGCATGGTTTAAATGGTTTGAAGCCTAACTTATCTTTTCTCCAACAGCCAAAAAGCGAAAATTTTGAGGAAAATGATACAGGATGAAATCCCATATCACAATTCCGCACAAAAATCAAATCTTTATCAAGAAAACAAAAAATGGTCATGGATTAGAAGAGAATTTTCCTAAAAGGAAATTAAAGAAAACCATTAAAAAAAACTGCAAAAAAGGGGTCCAAATGATAAGAGAATTCATAGAATTACCATGATCCATACAGGGAGGAAGAAGATGAAAGGTTTTTGTATGCATTCCATGAAGAAAAGGAGAGGTCTTGACCGTAACAGCAAGAAAAGAGCCCAAAAAAATCCTGAATTGCCATGTTCTCCCACAGCTTTCTTGAGCTTCCATGGCGCTATATATATATATAGGAGCTATACTTGTAGTGATCTATAGATACACAGATTAAGCAAGGCAAAGAAGTTCAAGAAAGCTGTGGAAAAGCATGACCAGGATTTGCAAGATTAAACCAAAAACCTTCAAATCTTCTCAGATCTCATATCCCTTTATTTTTCTTTTGTTGAAGTGAAGATATAGTGAGAGAAACAGAGAGATTGGAGCATGCCCATACAAATTCTCATGGACCACTCTAACATATATATATATATATATATATATATATATATATATATCTTGCAACCAGCTTTATAGAGAAGGAGAGTAGGGTTCCCTTCACTCACAAGAACGCATTTTACTAACAAAAAGCCTACTTTTACTAGTGAGTGCGCAGTGGGGTACAGATAAAACAGTCGTATTGGTAAAAAAAAACAAAAGAAAATTTTGCAATTTCTTTTATATATATATAATTGTATAAAATTGTTTTGTGAAATATTTAATATTCAGTCCTGATATTGAGATTTTAAATATTAGTTTCTCTAAATATATTTTTTAAAAGTGATTTATTTTTGTAAAATTGGATCTCATAAATAAATTATACGAAGTTTAGGCTACAACACAAATCCGCAAAATGTATGCTTATACAAAAGATGATAAAAAAATAAAATAAAAATATATTAGATGCTTGATTCATCATGTTGTCAGAATCATAGTTATTAACTGTCTAGAGATAGGCAAAGCTCACGTTATAAGGCGGCTAGATTAACTTCATTTACTCTATTTTTTAAAAAATATATATTAAAATAATATTATTAAAAAAAAATATTTTTTAAAATCAACAGATTAATTTTAAAGTTTTTAACATAGTTACACTAGTCCAAATTAGGTTTTAAATTGACCAAATCTAGATTAATTAATCAACTCGGTCCAAGTTTTATAATAAATATCAAAATAAAAAATTATGAAATCTAAATAAATAAGAAAAACAACAATATTTGATAATTCGGTTAGGTTTTTTGAAAAATAAAAAAGAAAAAAAAAGAAGAGAGGAGATCAACAAGAACATCGTAACCATGGGAGCTAGATCTCTTTTTTATTTTATTGATAACTTAAGGTATGGGTTGTTCAAGGTCCCCCAATCTTTATGTTTTTTCTTTATCCTACGTATTAACCTATCTATAACAATTCCCGTGATCATCATAAATCATGTTGGAGACATTTTTTTAATGTAGATTTGGATCATTCATGTAAAAAAAAAAGAATTTAGTTAATATTTGGCTATTATCTCAAGACACAACACAAATAATTAAGGTAATATTCAGTTATTATCTCTAGACACAACACATAGATATAATGTTTTCGGTAATATATATAATCCTACCGGAAAGAAAGAAAAAATCAAACGGAGACACCTTTACAGCGAGGAGCCGGGGAGCCAAGCTTGCTGAAGGAGTAGTATTTCTTCTCTCTTCTTTTCTCTTTTCTATACATGGAGCGGAGGTGAAAAACTTTTCGTTTTTTAGAGGATTGGTAAAATAATTTTATCCAAAGCAGTATTGGACAGAAAATCTTTCCATATTTGAAGGGCTAGTGACCGTTCCACAATTTTCCTATTCTTCTTTTCTTAATTTCTTCATCTACAAGTACTGAAATTCTATTTCAATATATATATATATATATATATATATATATATATATATATATATATATATATATATATATATTGCAGTCAAGGAACTATTTAATTTTGAAAATTAGACTAAGAACTAAGAAACAAAGAAAGAAATCCAAAAATATTTAATTATTTGATGACCAATTTTTTTGAGGATTGTCGAATTTCACTTTTTTACTTGCATTTGAAATTAAAATTATATTTATTAAATTAATATTTTGAATTATACGTATAAACAATACAATTTTGAAACTGCACCTCAAACGCTTCAAAATCAATATATAATATTTCATTTGAGAAAACAAAACAAACAAAACATAAACGGGAACTTGATTTTTCCAATTAAAATATATATTTATATATGTAATATAAAATATATATTTATGAATTACGTTGTTATGATGATCACATGATGTGCGGTGACGATGTTAAGGGTGTGGGCCAGAAATGGAGGAGATGGAGGAGTTTCTTGTGGGCCCCCACCATGCTCAAAACTGGGACATTGTTTTTGTGTTATAATTATTAAGAAATTAGACCCACTACAGTCAAGTCCACCTCACTACCAAACTGTTACTATCCACAGAGTTTTATGATATTCAGTTTGTTTTTCGTTTCGAAGTACGGTTCAAATGGCCGGCGGTATATTTCAAGGGCTAAGATACATAATTATCACTACCGGTCTATTTTTGGGTCACGGGTGAGATAAAAAAAATTGTAAAATATTTTTGTTTTAATTTTTTAATAAAAATAATATCATTTTAAAAAAAATATATTAAAATTAACTAAATTATATCTCACATGTGCAAGGTTAAATTAACCAGGTTGATAAATGATTCATTAAGTCCCCAAAATTTAATCAAATTAATATTCATTTTGTTTTTTTTTAAAAAAACCTTGGCTTATTCTGTGGTTTATTTGAAAATATGATTTTAGTTATTTTTCAAAGTATTTTTTATTTAAAAATATATTAAAATAATATTTGTTTTATTTTTAAAATATTATTTTTGAAAACAGCGTATCAAAATAATTTAAAAATATAAAAAAATATATTAATTTAAAATAAAAAAAATTTTAATTTTAATTTTTTTAAATAATATTTTTAAAATACAAAAATAAACATGCATAAACACAATCTAGCCAAACAAAATCTAAATCTAATTTGCTTCCGTTCCGTTTGATCCCTTGACTTTTGTGCTTTATGAACAATTTATTCCCACGTTAAGAAACATATAAAAGACTTCTCCAGTTTTATCACAATAGTCACAGAAAGAATCCAAGAAAAGAGACAGGTCTATATTTGCCAATGATGTGATTTACCTCTTGTTGTAAAAGTATTTTTTCTCCTGAATTTTGAAACAATTTTCCAACAAAAGACCTAACCATATTTGGAAAATTGATTAGATAAGAACACTACATCATCAAACATCCACTTAATCTTAATTTTAATGATTGTGGGCCGTTAGATGGGTGTGATCACAAGGTTAAACATCATTAATTTGATGATGATAATGATTTGATGAGAGGATGGCCTTCTGATTATTAGGAGGATCACATCAAGGGTGCCTGTGGACTTCTGATTGTTAGGCATGTACAATATGTAGTCGAGTGAAGCCAAATGGTTTGTTGAGAATTTCATTTCAGGGTCACATCTTGTATCCAAGTTTGCCTGCTCCCTATGGCACCCATGGTCTTATCATGGGTCAACAATTAAAGAAATATAAGGGGTTGTCGGGGACTCGTATGATACTGTATCGATTGTTTTTAAAATATTTTTTATTTTAAAAAAATTAATTTAAAATAGTGAAAAAATAAAAATAAAAAATATTTTAAAATAAAATAATAAATAAGATCATAGAATTTTATTTTCATAACTGAGGTTGACCTCACCTTCCTTGTGTTACCTAAATTATTAGTTGGATCTAAATTGAAGTTTATCTATACAAATAATACATTTTTTTTATGAAAAAAGTAAATAATATGTTTAACGAAAATGAGGTGACTAGTTTAACAGGCTATGTGAGGTTGATCTGAGATAATTTAAAGCATGTTAGTTTTCATCATTTTTTTTAAATAAAATATTATTTTAAAAATATTTAAAAAATTAAATTGATTTTTAATTGGGTTATGTATTAATTTATTGAGTTCATCAAGTCATAATTGATCAACTTCTATCTAATTATAATTTATATCTTGGTTTAAATTAGTTTATATCTCAGCTTAAATTAGCAGCCGAGTCAACAAGTTATTGAGTTTATTTATTAATGTTCAATTTAATTATAACGGGTTAAAGTAACTTATTGACGACTGGTGCTATTTAGGGATGAGTAAAATCAACAATTACTTACTTAATTGTTTTATTTATCAAATAACTAATTAATAATACCTAATAATTTCGATTAACCCCTCACATCTAATTATGTTAGTTAAATGTAAGCTTCTTAAAATCTTTAAAAATTAAATTTGAATTACTATCATCCTTGAATCTGTTTTGAGCACGCCACGTGTCCACCTACCAAAAAGCCCATTATTATATTTGACAACGATACAAACCCGTCTTATGTTTAATTATCTTAGATATCAACATTAAGAAATAAATAAAACACGAAGTGGGCATGTCTCTTGTTTCCGTAAATCAGTAGTTAACTTCTAACACCAAACTTTTTATTTTATTTATTTTTTATATGTTTAAGTATTTAACGAATTAATTGTTTTTTTTTGGTTTGATGATAAGAAGTATTACTGGATTAGCTTATTAATAAAAGCTAATTAGGGAGACAATTTCATTGTAGGGTGTGAGTGAAATTATTGTTCATTGAAATAATGATGTTACAATTTTGCCTTTCCATTCAAAAAAATAATTAAAACCGGCTTTCAAAGTATCAATAAGTCCTTTTTATTTTAAATATATAGTGAAAATACCAAAATATTCTTGAAAGCAAAAAAAAAAATTAATTGGCACCAAGAGACAATTTTGTATTTTCATAAAATTTAAAATTAGATGTCATGGAACAATGCTATTTTAGATAATATTTTTTTTAAAAAATAAAAATTAATTCAATAAGGTCTTATTTGAATACAACTGGATTAACTAAATTAAAAGCTATCTCACTAGGTTTATCTTAATTTAATCAAATCAACTTTTATCTTTGTTTTTTTATATGATGACAAAACATTTCTCTCATATCACAAGATCCCTAATTGCAGGCATAAAATAAAATTCGTGAAGACTAATCCCATATCAATACAATTTTAAATAATCAAATAAAAAAATTTAGCAACTAAAATGACAAAAAAAATTATAACAATGTTCGAATTATTGGTATTTTATATGAATATCAATTTAATCTAAACTCAATGATTACCAACTTGACCTAACTTACTGGAATGAGTGAGTTGTTTTTTATAATTATTTTACTTATTAGGGAATGGATATGATATATATATTGTAAAACCTAACCCAAATCCCCCCCCTCTCTCCCTCTCTCTCTCTCTCTCTCTCTCTCTCTATATATATATATATATATATATATATATATATATATATTGTTAACTGTATAATGAATAAAATATAAATAACTACTCGAACTGTAAAATCAATATTGGTTACTAGTAGTCATTATAAAAACAACAGCGAAAAAGGGTTCTCCATCAATCATAAAAACAAAAGCTGTGCCGTTTTTTCAGATACCAGCTCGATGACATAAACAGTGTAAGGCATCAGTAACAGCTTACGAAAGGGCATCAGTCACCTATCACTATCTAACATGTCACTGCAACAGAGAAAATGTCGACCGGGAAGTCATTGTCACGACGTCGTATTACATGGCATGTGACTACACTGATTTATTGTCCCTGTATACCGGCTAAATTTTAGCCTTTTTTTTTTAATAAAAAAAAAGTCTTATTCATATAAGGTACTGGTGTTTTTAGGACCCGTTTGAAAAACATGGGATTTATTTATTTATGGATTTTTCTTCAAAATTCAATGAAAAAATTGTTGAGTGAAATTTTAAAAATTGTTTAAAAAATCATTTGAAAACTAAAAATCAAAAGCTACAAAATGAAATTATTAAATTTTTTAGTGTACGAGAAAGAATTATTTGGTATTGTAATCATTTCTAAAATTATATCAGTTTAAAAAAATAAAATTAAAAAAAAACTTTTAATTTTGATTTTTAAAAACTATTTGTTGAATTAAAATTGATTTGAAATATATTTAAAGGAAGTATCAATAAGTCAAAAGTAGGTTCTTTTAATTACCACAAAATCAAGATTTAAAACATATTTATATATAAGACCTGGTATAAAACGTAGAAACTACCACAATAATAAACAATCTTGAGACATAATTTAAAGGTAATACTTAGTTACTATTTTAAAATCAAAAAATAAAATAAAAATAGTAAAAACAAAAATGATATAATTTTCTGTCCTTTTTATTTTAAAATGATATAAATTTATTTAAAAACAGTCCAAGAACATATTTATTTTATTCACACATCTTCTTCTCTCAATCCAGGCATGTTTATATATATTCTTTTGGATTTCTAACACTCACTAAACCTAATATAAAAGAACAGTTGCACATGATTCAAGAAATTGTTGAGTTCATTTATTAAGAAAACAAGAACAAACTGTACCGTCTCTTTTGTTCTGTCCATTCTATGACAATGTTCAATTGGCGCTTGTGTTCATTGAATAGTTGCATTCCTTGCCTAAATCGTGGCCTGCTGTCTTATACATCCGACATGTACCATGAAAGGAAAAAGCATATGCTGCCACTTTGATCTTCAATTCGAATCCCAGTTATCCTTGCGTATTTGTGAGTTTTCTCAGATCTCTTCCGAAATCTTGAGTTTAATTTCTCGAATTCAAATCAAATTAATTCATTAATTGATCAACGGATATATTCTATTATTATGGACCATCAAATCTTTGAAGTAATATTTTTCTCATAGCTTTTAAAAAACGAAAATCGAAACCAATAATTATGTAATATTTTACCAGTGTCTTATTCGGGGCTAGTGAACTAAATCATAGTTTATTGAATTAATTCAAATTAATCTCAAAACTTGTTTTAGTGGGTTTTTTAAAAGTAACTAAAAGCTTTAGTTTTAGGAATTCATCCAATTGAATCTGAATCAACTAGACTATAAATTTACATGTTAAATCACTTAAATTTAACTAGATTAATTTTTAAACTAATTCAAAATAAAATTCAATCTAAATCAGGTTTTAAATGGACAGATTACTATTTCAACCTGTTAAATTAGGGATTAAGTTGGGTTTAAAAACGATTACCATGTCCATATATTGTACTTGTTAGAACAAAATTGAACTAATGGCAAGTATGGAGTGGATCCATGCACCCAAAGAAAAAAAAAAAAGACATAAGAAGGGAAGAATGAATGATTAGATGTTTCTGCGATCGTTGTAATATAGTGAATAATTGATAGGGACCCATATGAAAAGCTACCCTCAAAATCAGCAGTGAATTTTTTCAGTATCCCATTTATGATTTTTGACAAGTCAAGTTGCACGAGCAACCACTGCGGTTGTACGGACTCAAGTGTATACTCGTATCAGTTAGTTGCTTGGATTTTTTATTCCCCATACCTTGTAATTTTTACCATTTAATTGCTGCTGCTGATGAACAGAGTAATGGGGTGAATGTCATGTCTATGTATTGCAGGTCTTGTCTAGAAATTTTGGTTTACATCCAACTTTTTTTTAACATTTTCTAAGATGTTTTCTGTAGTTTGTGTCACCCTGTAAAATATATTTTCTTCATGTAACGTGAAAATATATTTTTGAGATAATTAACTAAATCATTTTTCTTTGACGACGTTTAAAGCAAACTTCTAATAATCTTGGGCTTTCCATGAGGGTTACTGGGTTTTGATTTTTTTTTTTTGAACAAGAGCTTAACTACTAGTTCATGATCCCTAGCAAAATAAGTCTCTCGTTAATTAGAAGTATAAGAGACCCTTTAATACTTAATTTAATTAAAATGGAGAAGAAATGTAATATGTAAAAGAGAAAGACAAAATATATGATATGTTTTTTTGAGTAAAAATGAGCATAGTATATACCCATATCATATCAATTATTTGTATACATGTAAACATATTGTATAGTCTACTCCACAAAATAATTACTTTAATTGTAGATGATCGCACAACCAAATTATAAAACGAGACATTCAAGTGGACTTGCAACCATACTAACAATTTTTCAGATGTATGAAAGCACTAGTATGAGCATGCCTTAACATTGTTTGGCTTGTCTTATAATGGTGAAAAATCATGCATCTTAAATTTTAATTCCAAAATTTTAAAACAATAAAGTTTTTCTATCGATGCATGGATTTTAGAGTCTCTTTTGCTTATTTACATATATAGAAAAATGCTGACTTTTGTCTTGGCCAGTAATTGAGTAGAAGATAGATGGTGTAAGTTCTTGAAAGAGATGGCATTGCTACTTGGCAAAAACCTCCAAATCACAACCACGTAACAAAAGTTCCAATATCCGTTCTTTTTATTGGTGTTTGGTATTATGACTAATCTTGTTTTGGACTTGTTTTGAACACTTCTCTAAATAGTTTGTTCAGTAATTACGATCTGGCTTGATTTATACTCAACTTCTTGTAGAATAATATATTTAGTTTGTTTCATAATTTTGATTTTTTTTGGTGGGTTCTTCCAATTACTGGTTAGGGCTTCAGTGATTCTCTGCCTTCCTTTAGATGTGGAGTGTGTTTGTTATTTAAGGTAGCTTTTGTGGTTATGATTTAAAAAAAATAAATTTTTAAAAAGAATGGTTAGGTGTAGTTAGTTGGATTTAAATATGTGTTTGGTAAATATTATGGTTGAGGTTTGTATGCAACAAAAAACATGTATAAAATATTTGATAGTTGTGTGGTTGCAATTGCTTTTCAAAATTTTTTTTACTTGAAAATGTATCAAAATAATTTTTTTAAAATTTATTTTTAATATCAACGCATCAAAATGATCTGAAAACACAAAAAAATATTAATTTGAAGTAAAAAAAATTATTTTTTTTCAAAAACGTTTTTAAAATGCAAAAACAAACAGAATTTTATAAATTTCAGTTACAAAAATATATAAAAACTACTTCTCAAAAATTACATTTTAAACTTTATTTTTTAATAGACTCCACAATAAAAAAATATAATTGAATATATTACCAAATATCTTACTGTAATTTTTACACCGCAAACATAAAAACTACATGTAAACAAATGCAGCCGTAGTCTCTAACAATTCTGCTAGCTAAGAAATGAGAGGCTGTCCATATCCAAAGATTATGCTTTGTCGCATTTAAAATGAGCTCTAGTGTGTCATTTGCTTGCTATTAGTGCTACTTTGGAGGTTCATGATCATTAGGTTCCATGGTGGATAGATAAGTTATAAATGAAAAAAAAAAATCAAGTAATCTAATTAAAAATTTAAATTAACTCGCAACTTGATCCATTTAAAAAAAACCTTGATCATAATTTATTGATAAAGTAAAAATAAAATAAATTAATTAAAATTAACTGGAATTAACTTTCTAATCCAGTAATTCCTACGAGATATTTTTTTGATGGGGTTCGAAAACTATAATGCCATCTACTCCCTCACCAAATTTCTTAGGTATTGCTTTGATGTTAGATGCTCGAACAAAGCATTCCCTCTTTACACGGTAATGAATGAAAAATCTAATCAAAGGACAAGCTTTATGACAGGACCATTCTATTACATCACTAATAGGACCATGTGAGGAGCTTCCAATGAGAACAACGCTACGTGATAACGGGACGGGATTGACAGAGAAAGGTTAGGTTGTCTGTTTCCGTTGTGGGTCACTCTCGTCTTCATGGGGTCGTGTAACAGCCTGTTCACTCCAACAAAAGCACCCCCTCCCTTATTCCATTCCACGACAAAGAAACAACAGCGAGTGAGGTGGGGATGGGCCTTTGGACTCTTGCGAGGGGTGATAATCAATAACAACAAATGGGCCCCCATGAAACAGTATCTGTCTCGTATACCAAAATGGGCCCAATCCTCCATTATGACCCATCACGTGCTCTCAATTTTTTTAACCAAAAGATGGCTATTTTCATTTATTTTTTAAGAAACGAAAATGGTTTAGCCTTTTTCATTGGCAATAGATTTGAAATGCTCGTGGGTGGGTCGGTAGGCCTAGGATGAAAAGTGCACCCAGCTAACGCCATACTACTTAAATGGAGCTTTCAGGTCTTTTCTGGTGATGGTTTGTGGTCTATTTTAAAATACGGTTGTGATTGTTTTTTAAAATATTTTTAATATTAATATATTAAAATGATCCAAAATATGAATAAAACAAAACATATAAATAAAAAAACTTATTTTTTAAAAATACGGGTACAATCACGTTTCTAAACGTTTCCTTATACAATTACATTATAGGGCCATTTCTCATTTACTCTTCATATTCCTTTAAGAAGCATTTATGAATGTATGGAAATTTTAGTTTACATGTTTCTTTAATCAATTTAAAAGATTGTATTAGATTAGTATTCTAATGATATAAAAACATTTTAATCAATATATGTTCGAGATAAGATAATCTTGAAGTGAATTTTTATTTTTTAAAAAACAGAAAGGATAAAAAAACACCATTCTCGTCTCTTATGTACTACCACAGCAATTAAAAGCTATCCAACAGACTAGAAAGAGAATGTGTTTTTGATTATCAAAACAATATCTTATGCTTTTCTTTAAATGGATTCAGATACTATAGATGGTAAATTATGCATGATCACCTCTTACTACTACTAGGAAGTTGGAGGCCCGTGCTGAAGTTGAGGACGTATTATACTCCATTGTTTTTTTTTTTTTTTTTTTTTTCTAAATGAGATGCAATGGCAATGGGAAATACTTCTTTTGTTCTTTCCTGTCTAAACCCTAATTGATTTTTTGGCTCATTATAATGGATAACTTTTTAAAACAGTGAAGATGATGCCAACAAACAGGGAAAATCAATCATTCTCATTTTATATCAAAATCATTGTATTAAATTTGACTAGATTTTATCTAGGTCAAGGGTAAATTATCAAATTTTAACTTAATTTAGAAGAAAAATAAAAAGTAAAATAATATTATTTTTTAAAAAATAATAAGTTTTAACCAAATCAACTGAGTTATAGATAAATTCAAGTTTTTTATTAGATTATACTTAGTCAACTTTTTTTATATATTTTTTTAGGAAAACTTAGTTTGAATCGGGTCTAAGATTAACCAGGTCTGAATCAATTTCATATATGAATTCAAGTTTCTTAACTGTAATCAAAATTACAAATTAAAAAAAAACAAAATAAATAGAAAAAATCTACAAGTCTAAATCGGGCCTTCTCAAACAAAGTTGAAGCCCAAATCTAACAGGCCTTAGATTTGTGCTTAGAATAAACAGTTTGACTCTCCGCATATCCTGCTTGATTTGTTACCATTCATGACACTTCATTAAACTGATATTATGTGGTATTAACTTCAAAATGTAACTCCAACTTTTCAAATTTTATTTTTTTAAATAAAATGTTATTAAAAAAAACCTAAAACTAAAAAAAAAAAGATGTTTTTACTGTTCACCACCTTATAAAATATTATTTATTGTAATAATATTTTGAATTTTTAATAAATTTTTTATATGTATTTTTATATTAATTCAATCCTTATTTTATTTATCGATTATTGGATTTCATGATTTATTTTGATTTGTTTTTTGTATTAATATTCTCATTTTATAATCCAAATCACAAGATTTAATTTGTTAATCCAATTAATTTATAATTTTTTTAATGAACTTTTATATATACTTTCAATTCTATTATTTAAAATCGGATTTACGGAGATTTGAGCTTCACTTTAGGAAACTTAGTTTGAAGAAATGGGTTTAAGGATTTAAGGTCTGTTTGGCATGAAATGCCATTAGATATTCAAGCCTTTTGCTCGAGACAAAATGGATCATCCAACTCCCAGTTGATATCATCAAGGGCTGGGACCTGAGATGAACAAACGAAGAATTTCACACGATAGATAGATAGATTCATAGAACTAAAGAACTATGGTCCGGAAAGCCCAGCTCAGCCCCTGCATTCAATTTTCAAAATGCCCAATTCTTATCGTCTTTTTACTCCCTTCTTTTTCGATAAAGAAGCCATGGGTCATGGCAAATTCTTAATTCTTTTCTTAAGAATCTCTCTCTCTCTCTCTCTCTCTCTCTCTCTCTAGATTAGCTTAAGCATCATTTCTTTAATTAAAAGAGAAGGAAAGGAATCTCAATGGCATTTCTTTAGTCCTTAGATTGTGACATTAAGTCTAATGCCACCAAAAGCTAGGAATCCGATGCTGCAAATCGCGTCCATGTCGTCCCCCATTATCCTCGGCACCTCCTCCATCCCATAGGATCCTATTAGATATTTAACCCTGTTTTGTTTCTGGGCTAGATATTTATTTTTTAACAAAAAAAAATTTGTATGTGGATTTTTTTCAATGTATTTTTGTATTTAAATTTTTTTTAAGTGAAAATCAGAAAATTTATACATACATGTAATTAAATAAATTAAAAACTATGTGTATTAATAAGTAAAAATAAAATAAAATTACAAGTGATGTCTAAAAATAAAAACTAGAAAAAATAAAAAAAATATAAATCAAGATATTTAACTTCATAAGACGTGAAATTTATATGGTTGTGTTTGTAGAATTTGTTAATTAAAGTAATGTTTTAATTCAATCAAATGATATTAAAAATAGACACATATATTAAATTGATTAAATAAAATAAAAAAGAGAAATATTATTTGAAAATATTTTTTTTATTTTAAAAATAAAATTCATTTATACAAAAGATTAAAAAAAATATAGATTAATAAAAAAAACCTCCTAGAAAATTAAATACATAATTAAAAAATAGTTGTTATTTCAAATAAGCTTTCTAAATAACATAAAAGAGAGAAGAGATATTAATCTATATATAAATAAAAATAATATTAAATAGAAACCAAAAAAGAAAATATTATTTTTAAACAAAAAAAATAAATAATGCCATCCACAGTAAAACTTGTGGAGTGAATTCGGACCATGAACTCAATCGAGTATAATATATTTTTCCCTTTAAATTTATAGCAAACCTACAATTAAAAAAAAGAATGTTGTCCACGGTAAAACATAAAGGGATGAATAGTGTAATTAATTGCATAATATTCACGTCATATATTTTCCTCTTAAATTTATAGCTAAACTTTTTTTGAAAAAAAAAAACAATAACCAATGTTATTCACAATAAAACATGTGAGGGTGAACAACGCGTCTGCATAGTATTTATTCCATATATTTTAGTCTATTTAGGATGAATCCAAACTATAAACTCAATGGGGTTTGATATTTTCTTCCCTTAAATTTATAGCAAATGTAAACAATTTCATCTATGATAAAACATGAGATGCGGAATAATGCAGCTGGAAAGTATACACCTCATATATATATATATATATATGAAAAATGAGAAAAACGTTGTTGACTTGCACAATATTTTTCCAACACGGTTTAGATTATAGGTAATAATAAGCTGAACTTCATAATTTGCAAGTCATCAGAGAATAAATCCACAACATGGTTAATACAGTCCTTCAGGCACAAGAACACCAAGTTACAAGCAGGCAAATGGTTATGGGATACTGCTTCAGTCCATGGCAAACTGAAAATCAAAGAAATTTTATGTATCTATATCTTGTATTGATTTCTCGGAGATTCCCATCTCAGCAGCAAGAATATCGAGTTCTATTTACTCTCCGTGGATAAATTCAAAGCAATTTTGTTTTTGCACTGAAATATCCTTCTTTGGA
Organism: Populus tomentosa; assembly: GCA_018804465.1. Taxonomy (NCBI): domain Eukaryota; kingdom Viridiplantae; phylum Streptophyta; class Magnoliopsida; order Malpighiales; family Salicaceae; genus Populus; species Populus tomentosa. Next base: position 12,288,555 of record CM032003.1, read on the forward strand.
TAGCAATTAGAGAGTCTTCTAGCCATGTATTAATTTAATCAAGTCCACAGAATTAATGCCATCGACCTGGTTACCTCCTCTCCCTCTATTCTGTTCAATTTGCCAAGTCCCGTCTGCACTAATTAAGCAAACATTAATGTAAATGGAGTTTCAAGCAATGGGGGAATTAGGGCCATGGTGGAGTAGTTCTGCTTTTAGTTGAACTTGTATGATGAGCATAAATGAAGTGTCTGTGTGTGCTCAAGTGGCAGCAAATACTAGTTGCCATGGTTACTTTGCATCTTGTCTTTTGCTACTGAAGAAGATGAAGTATCGATGCATGTTGATGAGAGTTAGCTTCCAATCATAATTAACAAGTGGATGCACAGATGATTCATACAACCAAATTCTGGAAGGCTTTCGATTACTATTACTGATAGGTTATTAATTTGGTTATCCACCTACTTACAGTTTTTAATAAAATTGAATGGAGTTGATGAAATTAATTTGATAAAAAAATAAATTTGATTTTTATTTAATTTTTTTCAAAACTTATCAACCTTTTTTACTCATTGGAAACAAGTTTCTCAACTGATTACCAATAGCATGAAATATGCTCAATGACGTCAGGGTCTGATATCTGATTAGCCTGTGTGTTTAACTGTTATTACAAATTACGCGGTTTGTGGGATCGAAAAGAACACCAAACACCGCGTCTCTTCTTCAATGCCAATGGCCCTTTTCAACTCTTAAACTTAAACAAAGACCAACCTGTTTACATCTCTTTGTCCATTCGCTCCTCCTCCTCTTCTCTTATTAACCCCTTTCTCCTCTGGTTCCTGTTGTGTGTGAACAAGAAAAACCAAACAAAAGAAAGATATGATGATGATCATCACCGTCTTGTTACTAATAGTTTTGTTCCTAGCTGGCCTCATTAATATTTACTTCTATTTACCCTCCAGGAAATTTTATGCATGGCTCCAATCTTTTGCCTCTAAAAACCCTCCGATAACCATCACTCTCCAAGTCCCAAACAAAGGGAGGGGTGTTACTAGTATCGGTAGTAGTAATGTTAGCGGTCCTGCTAACGACAAAGCTGAGCTAAAGAGTGTTTTCGCTACCTTTGACAAGAATGGTGATGGGTTTATAACAAAGCAAGAGTTAAGAGAGTCATTCAAGAACATAAGAATTTTTATGACAGAGAAAGAAGTGGAAGAAATGGTGGTGAAAATTGATTCCAATGGAGATGGTTTGATAGATTTTGAAGAGTTTTGTATCTTGTGCGAGGCAGTCGGGATTCAAGATCAAGGAGGAGATGACGAGAAAGAATGTCAAGGAGATGGTGGGGAAGGGGATTTGAAAGAGGCTTTTGATGTTTTTGATAGAGATAAAGATGGTTTGATATCAGTTGAGGAGCTTGGTTTGGTCTTGTGTTCTTTGGGGTTAAAGGAAGGTGGAAGAGTGGAGGATTGCAAGGAGATGATCAGGAAGGTTGACATGGATGGTGATGGGATGGTTAATTTTGACGAGTTCAAGAGGATGATGACGAGAGGTGGAAGCAAGCTTGTTTCTGTCTTCTGAACCTCTCCTCCCTCAATACAAATTTGCTTCCTCTAAGCTCTGGTAAGATAACTACATATTTGTCACTCATACAACCGCAGAGAAATCTCAATGAAACAGGAGCTGATTCCTAGCCCAACAAACCCCTTGAGTGTTCAAGCACTGTAAGGGCTAGAGAACTGGCCATCTCTCTGATTTAATCTAACCTCAAGAGAACTCAATCATATTTAGCTAAAATACCTGTGTTTTATTCATATTTGTAGGATGATTTGAACTTGTTACCAGCTAGTCTCTATTCTGCTGTAGTTACATGTACATAGATAAACTCAGATCCTTTTCTTTTGTGTGCTAAGCCAAATTAAAGAAGTGTGTGCATGCCATGTTCAGTTCTTTCAGAGAAGAGCAGCTCAAATAACCTTCTTAATTAACTTCTCAACACATTGTTTGCAAATTAAACTCTATCCCTAATCCTTCAATTTGGATTCAGATTCGAGTTCTGCTTTTGCCACCCACAAACTGAAAGGACTTCCATCGATCAGGTCATCAACATCATTGCTATGCTTATGCATGTACCAAACCTGGTTTAAATTTCCAAGATGAAGTAAGAAACAGACAAGCAGGACCTGCAGCATCATGTTCAACTTACCATGTAAACCTGGCTTTACAGTCTAAACCTAACTAAATTATCATAGTGAGCCAGCCAAAAACTAGGTAGAAAGAACAGAAGATAGACCAGGACCGCCAGCCTAAATTATCTGAAACTAAATAGAAGGGAATTACTCCATCCATACAAAACGTGCAAACCCCGACAGAGATGGCGTTTTCCAGATAATAAAGAAAGAAAGCAACATGTGATCGGTAGTGGGGCAAATGATAGATCTGTACCAATGGAAACAGAATTTCTCATTTCAACAAAACCAGAGCTGAAGTTGATGGGCGCTTATCGTGAGGCGCCATGGACGAGCGTGGAACACACTCGAAAAGCACCCGTCAGTACTTCTTTCCTAATTCAACCATTTATTTCAGCTTCATCTCTCTCTTTTAGACTACTGTTAAGGCTCTCCCACTTAGGAAGGCTAATAAAGAGGTTCTACTCCTGGCTATAAGACCCTCCTCGTCACAACTCACAATATTAACCTATCTGAAAACCGATCCGAGTTGCGCTTGAGCAAGTTAACCTAATTTAATTTTTGAGTTTTATTTTTTAATATTAATTTTTTTAAAAAAAGTAATTAATTCCACTAAAGTTAGGTTCTAGGTCAACCAAACCTGATCAGATCTTGTAACCATGGTTTTATTTGTTGCCCTTTAAATGGAGATTTCTTTCAAGTAAAGCCCAAAAGCCACAAAAGTATTTATGCACTCCTTAGGTTTTGTGTTGTGAAATCAGTTTTCCAATCAGATTGATATTCTCCCTATACGGGAACAACTAATGAAAAAGTAAGTACAATTAACCTGGCATCCAAACTTTTTAGGCATTTTTTTTCCCAAAACAATAAAATATTCTTAAAAGTAAAATTTACTAAGTTGACTTTTTATATTTTTATCATTTTTTTTAGAGAAAAGTATAATGATAATCCTATAATATAGTTGTTTTTACATTTACCCTTCATATTTTTAAAAATTACAATTTATATCCAAAACAGCGTATAACATTTTTCATCCTAAATTATCCTATAGTTTAATATATTTTACACTTATCAATGATATACTCTATAACTTTTCAAAACACAAAGGGTCAGTGTAAAATTAACTAAATTATAAATTAGTCCTGTGATTTTCTTATTTTGTTATAATCAAATACTTTAAGGGGTAATTTAATATTTTAATAAATATAATTTTATTTTAAAAAATGATGCACTTATCAACGAGTAGATGGTGTCCGCTTACTTCAAGCGGTATATTTGTTGTTGCCGTTGCCCAAATGCTAAGTGTTGGGATCTCCTCAGCGCCTCTCCATGCCTGGGAGGTGTGTATAGAAAATAAATCTCTGGTTTAGTATTGATAACTTTTTTTTTTATTATTTTATTTTCTCTCCAGTGTCAAACCTTATTTTTTAATTATTTATTTTATTTAAAATAATTTATAAAATTAATTTTTTTTTGGTTTTTTATTATCATTAATTTTTTTATAATCATATTATTAAATTATTTATCCAAACATAATCCATTCGAATTAATGACCCAAGTTCATATTTTTCTTTCTCTTTTGAAAGTGATATCATCATCCAAGTATTATTTTTTTAATTTTAAATTTTTTAAAAATTAACCCAGCCGGTGATGTAACATAAGACACCTATATAATATAATCCTAGATGTTAAATTGTATCCTAAAAATATCAGTTCACATATTGGGAGTTTGTGATAAGATGTCTTAGCTAATATCAAACACTTCCTTGCCTTGGTTCTTACGAGGACGAAGCTATTTGTTCTCTAGGTTGTTTTACTGATCCGACTTCAAATGCAACAGAGCTACTGTGAAATTAAGGCAAACCATCTAGGCTGAGAGCAGAACGCCTGAAACCAACCTCAAAGAAGGGCCGATTAGATCCTAAAGAAGAACGACTTTCATTTACTGCGATCACCTGCAGAAGATTCTTCAGTGGCAAGACATTATAAATTTTTTGCCCACAGCAATTGTTGATATGCCACCCAGCCGCCTTACACAGGCCAATCCCCATCGTTCTTTTGCTCAAATCAACGGTGTGGCGAAGAATGTTGCCAGTAGGTGCCACATAAGAGAAGCAGAGAAGATATAATAGAGTAACCCCCCAATTTCACAGGTGTAAATCAACACCAATCACATATATAAATTATTATTGATAAATGCATTTATGTAATATAAAACCACAAGCATTTCTGCATTCCGATTTCCAAACATGATTCAAAGTAAAGACACTTGCAAACTAAATTTGTCTTTTGATCAAGGCACCCTTAGGACATGGGGGAAGGAAAAAAACATAACATGTGCAGTCAGGCACCATATGATAGCTTATAATTGCACTGCCTTGTGATCCTGGCCCACTTGCTTATATTTCATCCAGAGAGCCATGGAAGTTTGTTAGAAGACATCAGGGTGGAAACGTCCCGGGATTGAGCTGCTTTGTTGAGCCTGCTTCAGGTGCAATGTCAACGCATAGTTGTTTACCTGGTAAGGCATTACATAAAAAAGGTCAGAAAATTGGAAAGCAGCACTGTGAAAATTGCTCTGCAGTTAAACATGGAAAGGGAAGCGTCAAAGAACCAAAATGATAAATCATGCAAATAATTCAGGAGTTAACGAGCTCAACCTCCAAGGTCTTCAATTGGTCCTGGTATTGGGACACCAACTGCTTCAGCTGCTGCATCTCCTGGTTCCTCTCTTCATACTCTTTTTGACGCTCATGCTGAATGGATACTGCTCGCTTGAGAATCGCATTTTCCTGGATCAATGCTTGCACTTGTTCCTTCAAAATCATGTGTTCCTAATACAATAATTAGAAGACAAGCAGCAAAACTTCTCAAAACAAACCCAATATGAATATCTCATCTTCGTTGGTCACTGAAAGTTTGCAGGGAGTATAGAAAGAAAATACAGATAGAAGCAATGAAACACCTGGTGAAAGCTTTTAACTGCCTCTGCTCCTGCACGTGCACAGATGGACTTCTCCAGAACTTCCAGTGCGCGCGAAGCACGTGCTCTGGCGTCATCAATATTAGAGGCACTCATCATTTCCCTAACAAAGAGCTCCACCCACTCCGCACCATCCAATGAGAGGTGTGCTGATGCTGACAGATCCTCAGTAGGAGCCTCAGCATCAGTTGTTCCTACCCCTACAACAAAAATCGCTCTTTCCATCAACACACCATCAAAGCCAAAACAGACCAATATCCCAAGGCCCCAATTATTGAACCATAAAGCAAAGATTATTATTTTATTGTCATTATTTTTTTAATTGGGAACAGTGTTTCATGGCTATTATGTTTCATTCAATTGGAATTACACAGGATGGCTATATGTTTCCTCTTCTTGAAGAGGAAAGCCATTAGGTGTATGCTCAGGATGAATGCCATAACCATGACTAGTTGACTGCTAACCTTAGTTGGATCAAATGCCAAACCACATTTAAGTCCGCCATCTCAGCTTTCCTTCTAATTACAAATGGATGTCAACAACCTTCCAATAGTAGTCCATTTGAAGAAATTTCCACTGGTTTAATATGCTACATGCAGCTTGTTCTGTTATGGAAACATGCGTATATTCTGTTTAATCACAGAGATCATCTATTGCATGGGCTTTTTTTTTCAATGACCAAAAGAAGAATATGCAGTATACCTACTAGAATACGACTGCAAAAAGGAAGAATATACAGTATGACTAGGAGTATAATAGATGAGAAAGGAAGCAAAAAAGTCATTCCATTCACTCTACATATTAGCTAACGAGACTCCTTCAAAATCCTCTAAGAATTTCACCATGAAGATGCCAAAACACTGCGCTATAAGAAAACAAAGACTCAAACTGCAAGGATCCTCGAATATCTCGCCATTGAATGATCCAAAACAGTGAAAAACACTGCAGATCTCCTTAAGATCTTGCAGTCTTTCCTCCCATACAAGGTCAATAAAGAAATCAACTAAAGGTTCTCCATGGAATTCCAAAGTACCCAGGACACACCACAGATAGAAAAAAGTCAGACAAATAATCCAAACTCATTGGGCAATGAAGTAGAAAATGACTCTATCTTATGTCACAATTACATAAGGAGATAAGGCCTTGTGGCCTGCTAATATGCAGCAAGTTATTAGTGTTAATTTTAGCAAGCATGACCATAAAAAATTCTAACTAACAAAACAATTTGTTGTGGCTTAATTTTCTAAACAGTCAAGAAATCAAAACTTGTTTGTCACAAGCTATGCTATACATCTAACACCTCATTCCCTTTAACTCATGAGGAGTTGGCAGCCTTCATCCAGTTCACTTCTTATACTTATTTTCCCTTTAAATTTGTATGGGTAAATGTGCAACCAGTTGATTATTTCAAACATGTTGATTAAAGTCATGGTAAATAAATTGTCTACACCTGGTTCTATAATCTCTGAATTACAATTCGACATTATTCACCACATGCGCTCAAACTGGTTTAGCATTCCATTACCCTCCAACGATGCTAGTTCTATAGAAAAAGGGACTAAAAGAGTCTGCAGGGGATAAACCTAGAGGCAAATAATATAGTAAAACTCTCTTAGGTTTAATGTTCCAAACATTCATGCATACACACATGATTATTCAAAAATCATCTCAGCCAATCCAAAGCCAGCTCAAAACCTTCAACATACCAAAAGTTTTCCTATGTGTACCTTGTGCTGGAACATTAGACTCATCAATCACATCAGACTTATCTGCAGCTGTGCTGAAGTTTTCAGCAGATCCTAAACGAAGATCATTCAAACTTCTGATAGCTGAATCCAAATCATCACCACATTCTTCAAGCACTTTCTCTATAAGCTAGAATGATAAGATACCAAAAAGAGTCAGCAAAATACCCAAAACGGAAATGTGACAAACATTGAAAACAGGAAACAGTTGAGAAAATCACACAGTTAATGTATATAAATGGCGATTTAAGCATTACTACTATTACTACAACCAAATAATTTCCAAGAACACCCTGCTTTCATTCATGATTAAAACCTCAATACGGGTATATCCACCTTAATCCACAACTCACTCCTAACAACACCAAAACAAATATTAACTAGCCAAAACAAATACAACACTCAAAATCATTTCTATATGAATTTCCACAACTTTTTATCATAAAAAAAAGTATAAAAAAAAAACATGAAAATCAACTCTTTCCCATTTCCCTGTACAATCATTTCCAATTCCAAATTTCCCAAAACACCACCATCCAAATTGAACAAGAAATCTACCAATCAACTATTAAGTTACAAAAATACCACAAAAATTCAATCAGAATTAAACAAATAAAAAAATCAACCAATCAATCATTTTGTAATAATAAAAAAAAATAACGAAATAACTGAAGAAAAAGCCGAACCTGCTTGTCCATATCAGGGAAAATGGCGGCGAGCTGTTCGATCAAAGTCGAAGAAGATGAAGAAGAAGAACCGAAATTAAACGAAGGCGGATTGGAAGCAAGGGTATTCGATCTAGGAGGAGAAAAACGAACAGGAGAGGAAGAAGAACAACGGATTCTTTTCGACACAGGTGGGCTAGTAACAGTCAGTTCTTCAAAGAAAGATCTCTTCCCGCACACTATTGCAGACATAGTGTTTTTTCCTCCTGATCAAAATTATAAAGATCTCTCCTTTCTCTCTCTCTCTCTCTCTCTATCTATCTCTCTGCTTAATCCCTGATTTCCTGTTCATACAGCACCAAAACCTCCAAATTGAGTGCTTACAGACGCCGATTTCGATGAATCCGATTGATTTCGATCTACAATTTATGTTTGATCGATTAATTTTGGGTTTTCGATGAAAACTAGGGTTTCTCTTATTTTTTCGGGTTTCTATCTACCTAATCTGCTTCTGATTTTCGCTAATGCTGCTTCGTATTCATGGCCGAAAGGCAAAGGTGGAAGGTGGCGTGCTTTTTGGGTTATTTTATAAAAGGAAAGGGTGAACTGCATTTGTACCCCTATAGATTTACAAATGTCTTATTATCATCCATATAGTCTTACGTTTTCTAACATAGCCCTTATGATTTTCAAAAAGTTATCTTATTATTTACTTAGTACTAACCATTACAACTACAGAAGAACAATATTTAATTAGTTTAGTTTTCAATTCTGGATTTTGATTTTTTCTTAGATTTATTGTTTTGCGAGGTAATATAATAAATTATAGATTTGAGAGGAAATAAAAAAAAAGTGATAAAAAATAAAATAAAACATGATATTAAGTAAGAATTAATTTGGATTCTGACTTTTTTTAAATTAAGAGTAATATGATATATCATGTTAAGAATATCCTGATTATTAATTTGAATTTTAATATTTATGATTTTGTTTCATTCAATTGGTGAGTAATTATAATTTTTTTTAAAAAAAATGGTTGTTATTTATATATAGATATATATATAAATCCAGGCTATTGATTTAAAATGAATTATTTGAATTTAACTGCCATGATATTTATAATATTACCCGTGACCTGAAAGGAGTTGAAATTCAAATTAATTAGTTTCCAAGAAAGGGTGAAATTGATACTTTATTGAAAATATAGGAGTAAAATGGGGAATTTCAAAGTATATGGGTTAGAAGAAGAGCGAAAGTAAAGTTAACGGAAAGGGCAAGGATACGCAAGGGATGTGTGGATTGTGGAGACGATGGGAGAAGGTATGGACTTGAATAAGTTTTCACTTTTTTAAGACAGCGGTTGGGCGGTGAGATATCCGTTAGGGCCAGCTGGTGGTGGTCATGTCGGTGTTTGGGCTTTCACTTTGATGGGGTCATCCGGCCTTATACACTTTCTTACAAGAGCCCAACTACTACTTGTTTTACGATATTGGCCTTATTAATAAATCATGAACTCCACCACTTTTAATTCTTATCATTTTCAAACTTATTTAGGAAAACAAACTTATTACCATTCGTTTTATTTGAAGGAAATTAAAAATTTATCTAATTTAATAAGTATAAAATATATTATTAATTTCAATATAAAGGTAACAATATGACATATTTATTATGATGGTAAATTGGTGGCATCATGATATCTCCATGGTAATTGTCATGGTAAATAAAATAATATGATAATGATTGATATGATGCTAATAATAATGATAAAGTTTAGAATAATAGTAAATTAAAAAATATTGTTATTTTATTAATAAATAATGATAGTTGTAGTAAGTGATGATAGTATGATAAAGGTAGTTGATGATAACAAAAATTTAAATATATTTGCAAAAGATATTAACAAAAAAACCTAAAAGAGGAGAGGGTATATAAATCATTATTCACTGCAAATGGTGTTTTTCTCCTTTTTGTTTGGCTGATTTGTTTTCTTTTTATTTAGTATTTATTTTAATTTAATTTTATCGGTGAGAATTATATTTATTAGGAATTGAACTTGATTATATTTTTAATTTATTTTATGAGGTTATCTCGGTTTCATGACTCAAACTGCAAGTTTTACGAGTTAATTCAAGTTTTTTATGTTTTTAGTTGAATTTTTTTTCTTTTAAATTTCACCTTTAAACATTAGGTTGATGGAAAATTAGGCTTAGTGATTTGTTTTTGTTTGCTTTTTATAAGTTGTTTTTTTTTTCCCTTTTAATCTATTTTTCAATTTCAATTACTTCCTTCAATATTAAATTTATCAGGTATCGGATTTCATATTTTTTTTAATTTACTTTTTATAAGATATTTCATGAGTTACGAGTTTGACGAGTTAACTCGGTTGATTCGAGTTTTTTATTTTTATTTTTCTAATTGATTTTTTTTTCAATTTCATTATTCAGCATTAGATAAAGTGAAAATTAGGCTTCACAATTCGAATTGATTTCTATGAAGCTATTTTTATTTCACGACTCGGGTCACTAGTTTTATTGATTAATTTGAGTTGACTCGAGGTTTTTTATTTATTTTATAATTAATTTTTTTTCAATTTTTTAAACCCTAAATTGACTAAGAAAACGCATGTCAACACAAACTCACTTACCCAAGCCTTAAACAACACCGTATATCAGATTTTATACACCGTAATAAGTTGCAAGATTCTATTTCATTATTGTGCGACAACTTTTCAAAGAACTCTAGAAATTTTGGGTTTCTTTTTTCCCAAAATGATTCACGAACGCATTCAGATTAATTTCTTTAAAAAATGCATTATATATAAAGCAAAACCTGTAGTTCATGCAGCAGATTACCATTGCTCCAAGGCTGAAGTCTCCAAGTCTACATGTCCTAAAGTACTAAATGATTGTATGAAGATTTTCTTGGTCTTGTGTTATCTATGAATATATATATATAAATTAAATAATATGATCCAATCTTTGACCAGCCAAAAAGTTGAGGAATTTTGCTTCCCATGGTATTCCTTTGATGATATGATCACATGTTGTAACCCACAACCTGGCCACCAACTGGGTTTTAACTTACAAGAGGCGTGGATCACCGAAAGCAACATACAGTTGAATTACATATGGGAAAAAAGGAAGAACAATGATAAGAGGATATAACTCCAATGATAGCACACATTTCCCTTGCATTACATCGACAACACACTTTTCTTAACCAGTTGAAAACTGATTTCTTGGCTTCCAAAGTTGTGTCCAAAAAAGCAGTCATGTCAATCACTTGGCCTGGTTCCCTTTCTAACCAGATATCCACCAACGAGATCCTCAGAAGAACCATGTTGCACAGATACAGAAGGAAGAGAATTTCCATGCCAAACCATCAATGGTAGCTCAGAGATAATGCAATACCAGTACTTTTTGTTTGCAGCTCGTGTTCATGGAGATAGGGTTTGATGGCTTAATGGGGAGTTTCGATATCTTTTTGGGCCCTAGATGATGCTGGAAATCTGCCCATTTAGCAAATGGTCCATCTCAAAAGGCGTATACGGTGAAATGGTTGGCAGAGCAACACCTCTCCTTGAAAATATATGCTTCTGGACCCTTCTCCTCCGTAAGAAATGGACATGGACAGTTTATATGTATTTTAATTAAGTTTTAAAATTATTGAAAAGATCTGAATTCATGATTATTAAAAAATAAATTTAAGATTTAAGCAATTAAATTACAAGATTCCGTATGCCTTGTTTGCTCACATGATGATCTTGAGTGGGCTACTCTAGCAAGTAGAAGTGTTTTCTGTCTAAATCTCCAATCTATGTGGTGGCGAGGGGGTCCTAAAGTGGGTCAATACACGTAGTGGGGGCAATGGGCATCTCTTTTTTCTCCAACAAGGATGTCGTCAAGTTGCTGGCAGAGTGTAGAAAAAAGAATAGGATCTCACGTTGCTTTTCATCGTCCAAAGCATCCATCCATCATAGAGAGCAGTAACATTTTGTTAAATGGTTGTTGATGAAATGACCTCTCACCAAGCACCCCCTCTCCTTTCAAAATACCACCCTTCGATAGAAACCCACCACCTCTAACAAGCCTCCTATGGCCTCCACCCTCCATCAACGTAGGAATATATATATATATATATATATATATATATATATATCTCTACAATCTCATGGTCTAGAGAGAGAGTGTGTGCGATGGGATTGCACTCAATTATGCTCCTTGACTATCTTTGCTTTGACCAAACAATAATACAGGCCAAGAATTTTTTGATTAATTTTGATTGTTTTTGACCCTCTACTAGTAAACCTTTTATTATTTTTTTAAAAACCGTCCCCCACGCACACAACTTGATTCGCGGATTAGACCGGGTAATTATTGATAAAAATAGAAAGATAACTAACTTGGTATGAATATAGTTAAAAATTCAGATTAATTTATAATTAGTCAGCTGAAAAAACAGAGTGAAAATCCATTGATACTTTTTTTTCTTTCAAAATGAAAAGGAATTTAAAAAAATATTAATAAAATTACATTTATTCATGTTAAGATAGGTCAATCCCTCTAATTTATAATATAAAATTTATTTTTTATTAACTCGAATTCAACCATGTTTAAAAATTATATTTTTAAAAACTAAATCGATTTTAGTGCTAATCTCTTTGTATGAAAACTTTTATCTTTAAGCTCAGGTTCATTAAGATACTCAAAAGCATATCTTAGGTTTTATATAACACGTTGTTCTCACATTAATTATGTCAAACCAAAACAAAAAAAAAAATCATTATTTATAATCAATTTAGGTTTGGATGATCATAATTATAAAAGACTTAATTAAAATATGTGCAGCCTAATACATTAATTATCTATCATACATTTATTCACCAAACATGTAAGACTGCTCTACAATATGCCATCCCTATTTCCATTGAAATCAAAACAATTATGTCCTTATTAGATTGAACGTTAGATGAGATTGAATTAGACTATTTTTAACTCAATACATGTTCTTATAACATTTTAGTCCTTATTAATAATCTTTTTGTTCCTAAAGTTTTATGGTATGTATAGTTTAGTTTCTAGATAAAAAATATTTTTGGAAATATATAAGCCCCTAAATGTAAATACTCACTTTAATAAAATTGACCAAATTCTAGTCTATAAAGCTAAAAAAATAAAAAAATAATATGCAATATAAAAAATTAAAAATAATCATTTTTATCCCATGATATTGGACAAGCTAGTTCAACCACGAAGTTAGGACAATATTTTTACTTTGAGAATAATTTTAAACATGATAAAAATAAATCTTTATTTTGTTGGTTATGTGTTTAGAAATATAGTTGTAATTGCTTTTTAAAATACTTTTCACTTAAAAAAATATATCAATAATATTTTTTTATTTTTTAAAATCAACACATAATTTGAAAATATTAAAAATATATTAATTTAAAATAAAATAAAAATTTAATTTTTTTAAAAACAAACACAATATCAAATACCAAACACTAGAAAGTAACTAAATATATTCCATCATGTCCTGTCCAACGTGCGAAACGTATAATCTAAAAGTATAAACATTAGAAGTCCAGAAATATGCATTGCGAGAGCAAGCTTTCAAAAGAATTTCTCATATATTTTTATTTTTCTTCCCGATTAGGTCCTCATTTCAGCAAGAAATTTATTCTTTTGGAAAAATATATGTGGAAATATATATTGGTATGTGCTATGTATAAAAATCCAATTCATTGACAGACATTAACTAGCTGGTAGAGTCTTTTGGAGACCGTCAATGGAAATTTCCCTTCACAACTTTCAAGCAGTTTTTGAAAATTAAAATAAAGGAATATATGAGTTGAAAAAATAAATTAAAAACCTTTCCTTTTCATTTGATTTTGATGAGGCCACAAGATTGAACAAAATATATATCATAATTACTCTTGTTTCATGATAATATTAAAATAGTTTCACTTTAAAATCATGATTTCATATGTATTTTTAAAATTTTTTATTTTTATTTTTATGAATCTCCTTCAATGTAAAACATCAACATTTGTGGCAGTTATTTTCAGCTTATTGGTGTGTATTTAAAATTTGATGTTTTTTAAAAGTATTTTTAATTTGATAATATATTAAATTTTTTTTTAGATTTTTTTTATATTATTATATCAAAATTATTAAAAAATCTAAAAAAAATTAATTTAATATTTTTTCAAATGAAATGTATTTTAAAAATACATCTAAAAACAAAAATTATTACACTCCTAACCTACTGTAATGTTCATTTTTAAAATATAAATAATAAATAATGTTTTTGTAAAAATATTTTTTATATTAGAATATTAAAATAATTTTAAAAAATTAATTTAATATTTAAAAAAAAAAAACAAAAACAAGGGTTTAATCATGTTACCAAACATGACATTAAAAACAGGAAAAATTCTATTTATATATATAAAAAAAATATAGAAAGCCATGCCAAAGTCTCTATGGACATAGCCTATGTTAGGAATACCTTGTCATACATGGCGACTTTTGATAGTTAGAGAGGGGCAATTCCCATCCCCCACACAAAAGCTTGTGGGAAAAAGTTCTATTTGTACACACTGCGATGATGGCGATGATGATGCCTGCAATCTCCAACAGGAGCAACAAGACCAGCTCTAACACAAACAATAACAGCATCAACATTTTTCAATTCCTTTCTTTCCCCTTCACAGTTCCATTTCCCTCTTCCTGTCTCTCTCTCCCTCTCACTTTCTTTTTCTTCTGTTACTAATTCTCTCTTCATCAGTTTACTCATCACATGACATAACCATGACCAATCCCTTCTCGCCTGTCTATCACATCCCATGCAAGTATAGTGACAACCCATGATATAAAATTGGAAAACAAGAAGCCAACAAGTAAACTAAACAAAGTTATGGAGAGCAAGTGCGGTTGCTGGCCTGTCTTAAAACGTGGGGTTAGAGGTTCTCGCAAGTCCTCTGCCTCTAGAGATTCTGCTAACTCTATCCCTCGTACTAGTCTTGTTTATGATGCAGGTGTGTCTTGTAGCTTTTCATTTCTTTTGTGATTTTGATCTCAAATTGTTGATTCTAGGTGTGTATCAAAGTGTTCCATGCTTATTTTCTAATGGTCTCCTCTGTTTTGATTCTATGATGTTGATTTAATGTGCTATCTGATCACTATAGACTATGTAGTTGGATTCTAAAAGCGGTCGAAAGTTAGCTCTTTTTGTTGAAGTTTTGAAATTTGAGCTCAAAATAACCTCAACCGGCTTTCTTGTATTCTGTCAAATTATGGTAAGCTTGATATTAAGACAACAGATCTTAAGATGGGTTTTTTTGTTGATTCTTTTTCAAAGATCAACTTCTTGATTTGCCGGAACTAGGAAATGCAAGTTCTATTTTCAATTCACAAGGTTATAATGATCGAAAACTTGACAAAAATTTCTTATTTACGAGTCACAAAACAGAATTTGAGTTTCTCCTGCTTTGCTCAAGATGAATTTTGTATTTCAAATTCCAATGCTCTTTGTACTCAAAACCAATCAAACTGGTAATAAAGTATGTAACTTGTGAATGAAAGAGGGGTCTCACTTTGATTCTGGTGATGCAGCGACTGAAACAAGATATCTAAATGCAAGCAATCGAGAGTTATGTGCTCCTAATGAAGCTCAACTATCCTTTGACAATCGTCATCCACCACCCACAGATAACAAATCTCCATGCCAGTCACTTCAGTTTACTTTTCAAGAACTAAAATCAGCAACCGGGAATTTTAGGCCTGATAGCATTCTTGGAGAGGGCGGATTTGGATACGTGTTTAAAGGATGGATAGAGGAGAATGGGACAGCACCAGCAAAACCTGGGTCAGGAATCACAGTTGCGGTGAAGAGTTTAAAGCCAGATGGTCTTCAAGGCCATAGAGAATGGGTGGTTAGTAGAATATCTGCTTTCATAGGGTTAGTAGATTGATGTCAGGGGGTTAGTAGATTGATTTCAGAAAGAAATTGTTGTGTGGATGGGTAGAAGTAAGAGTGTGACATCATGACAATTTACCTTATTGCAGGCTGAAGTTGATTTTCTTGGACAACTTCACCATCCTAATCTTGTTAAGCTTATTGGTTACTGCATTGAGGATGATCAGCGGCTTCTTGTTTATGAGTTTATGACACGAGGAAGTCTTGAAAATCATCTTTTTAGAAGTAAGTCTTCACAATTTCGTTGCCTTTTCTCTGTTCTCATATAATCATATTTCTATGGAAGATCACTATTTCTATTTCAGAATCTTCCTACTAAATGGTTATAGGCTTAGTTTTCCATCATATGATACATGGAGGATTGTTTTCTCTCCTTTGAAATCCATTTCTCCTTGTTCTTTCTGCCATTTTTTCTCCTATTATTGTGTGGCTAAACTAGCTAATAATGTCATGATGTGAATAGACTTGTTGCGTAGCCTCGGAAGACGTCCATTTTATTTGTTTTACCTTAGGACTGTGTAGCCTATAGGTTTTATTCTAGGATTCATAGTGATGGAAAGTTGGTTCTGCATCATTTTATTTGATCGAGTTTCGTACTGAGTTTTTATCAGTTATTTGTTTTGTCATGGAAATTGGAAAGGAAAGCACCAGTGACAAAGCTGGTCTAAATTTATCTCACAGTGAATGTATGATTTACTGATGTTATCGATGTTTTAAAAAAAATCTTAATGTTTTTTTATAAAAAATTTTTATTACTTGTTCATTTTCTAGTTTTATGAAGAAAATGCTGATGCTGAAATAATTTTTGAAGGGACAATACCTCTTCCATGGTCCAACAGGATTAAGATTGCACTTGGAGCAGCAAAAGGGTTGGCCTTTCTCCATGGTGGTCCTGAACCAGTTATTTACAGGGATTTTAAGACATCAAACATTTTGCTTGACTCGGTATGTAGTGACCCATATCAATGAATGGTTGTATTGAATCTTTTTCTTGACTGAAGTCCTAATATGGAAATTCTTTTACAGGAATATACTGCAAAGCTTTCAGATTTTGGTCTAGCAAAAGCTGGGCCTCAAGGGGACAAAACTCATGTTTCTACCAGGGTTGTTGGGACATATGGCTATGCTGCTCCAGAGTATGTGATGACAGGTATGGAAGCTGTAATATCTAGTTCGGACCAAACTCTTTTGAAATTATCACTTTTTGGTCCTGCGTTTCCTCATGATACATAATCAACTAGAAAAACAAGTTTTACTTCCTATACAAAAGAGGAAAAGCATTCAGCTGATGAATGAAACTTTGTCGAAGCATCTACCTTTCTATTTTAGACCATATGTGAATCATCGAATTGGAGGTTTAAATACATTACCAGATGGTACATGTCGATCCAACTATAACAAAAGCAGCTATGGAATTCATGTTTCAAGCTTGGATTCAGAGCCTGTCCTTGATGGGGATCTAACAAAATTGCACATTTGGCTCCTTTTTTCCCAGGACACTTGACATCTAAGAGTGATGTTTACAGCTTCGGAGTTGTGCTACTTGAGATTCTGACAGGTAGAAGATCAATGGACAAGAAGCGACCGAGTGGTGAACAGAATCTTGTTACATGGGCACGGCCTTATTTAGCTGACAAGAGAAAGATGTACCAGCTAGTGGATCCCAGGTTGGAGCTAAATTACTCCCTTAAAGGGGTCCAGAAAGTTTCTCAGTTGGCTTTCAGCTGCCTCAGTAGAGATTCAAATTCCCGCCCCACAATGGATGAAGTTGTGAAAGTTCTCACTCCATTGCAAGATCTTAACGACCTTGCCATTTTATCATACCACTCTCGTTTGTCTCAACAAGGGAAGCGCAAGAAGAAGAGCGAAGGAACACAAAAGCATACCAATGTATCATCCAAAAGCATCAGAGATTCTCCCTTGAATACAGGCAAGCAGCGTTTTAGATAAAAGACAATCAATTCAATCTCCTTGATTGATTCGACTATCAAAAAAACAAAGGTCGTCATTCCGCCTTTGTATATTGGCTATTCTGAAGGGAATATTTGAAGTTTGTTGTATGCAATTTGGGTGTTCTAAGATTTTCTGAAGCCGGAAATGCAAATGAAGAACGGTAAATCAGCTTCTATAAGAACTTACATTTAGAGAGCTAACCATCAATTCGAACCTTGCCTGCGAATTGTTGTTGCTGTAATAGAGATATAACTTGTAATCAGATGAAACCTTCCACTTCTAAGATTTCTGTATGCTGCTGTCTGGATGTCAATTGTTTAAAGGTTTTGGAGGTGCACTATGACTTCATCACAAGTATCTTTCATTGATACAGAATTAATCTTCCAAAACGAAATTTTCAATCCCTGCCCGTTTTCGATCTTGCTTTAGTTGGGAACCACAAAAGACCTTTCTGTTGAATAAACCTTCTGCATCTCGTATCGATATGTTCTAATGGTTAGGTGATGAAAGTTCAACTGAAGTAGCTGGAATTTTCCGTGCAGCTCCTGCTTAGGGGACTTTGTATTCCTGCTTAATAATGGGTGCAACCGTGCAGGCTCTAGCCTGGATTGGCTGTAGAAGCTTGCAACTAAGCTTATCATATTCAAACTAGAATCTCATTTTGCTTTTAACTTACAATTCACAGAAAGTTTACAGTAAAGGTTTCTAATGACGTGCATTTTATCATACATGCATGCACTCACATTAGAATCTTATCTTGCTTTAATTTATAATGCCAGTCATTTCTTAAAAGGATACAGTAAAAATTCTCTTTGCTATGCAACTCCTTTTTAGAATATGCTTGCCATCAGCAACGAACACCATGGCTCTACCTCCAAGTTGTCCATCTCTCTTTTTGGTATGAGAGCACTAAGGCCCCTTTTAGGGCTCTAATTTTCTTACTAAATAGCAATCACCCGCACTGTAAAAGTAATTAGTTACTCAAATCGAAGGCAGTCCGCATGTTAATTTGAAGCCAGCTAGGATACAACATTGAAGGACATAAAGTGAATCAGTTGCTATCACTCAACTGATAGAATTTCAGCGTTGATAATGTTCTTATGACTAGTTACCTCATATATATACGAGAAAATTTATGCTGCTAATACAATAACAATAGTAATATGCTATTAGTTATTTCTTGAAATTCATTTGAAAAAAAGATAAAGATAAACAAACAAATCTCAGGCTGTTCAGAGCAAATGAAGAAATTGCATGATTGGTATGTGACAGGGTTCAGGATCATCACCTTACAATTTAGCCCAACTAATTGCATCATATATCGGTCTAGGATTGCAGAACTTACACCCCATGGCACCAGGTCTTGTCATAGGACACTAGATAAGAGCCACAACACTTACCAGCCCAAAGTTCATCAGCCACAAATCATCTCCGGGTCTCCCAATTCCAAACACGAATATCTCTTCTTTGGCTTCTAGCACTACACTGCATGGTTCACTATTTTGCTTGACCTAGGAGGTGTGATGCAGTCTCTGAGAAGCTCAGTTAATCCAACTAGCCCATCACATTCACATCTCTATTTAGCTTTGAAATGTAGCAACACTTTCCCGAAGGCACATTAATGCCTAGACAGACATGCCCGAGCAACATAAAATTAAGCATGTTCATACCCTGTATATATATAGCCTAGTACTTGACACCATTCTTTCTCATTCAACAGTGTAACATCAATTATTAAGGGCTATTATCTTGAATAATTGCCTCTAAACTAGGTTGTATAGTGTTTTCCATATATACCCCTTTTCATATGCGTGGTTCTTGGGTATAAAAACATCAATGAACCACTAGGTGGACAAGGGAGGATGATCAATTTCATACACACAACAAATATATTATATTCTCGTTGTACTTGCAATTATTATCTTCATCAGTACACTATGCTACATTCAATACATGACATTTAAGGCTACTTCTCTTATATAGCTTTACTTAAACATCAGATAATCTTCTAGGCTCAATAAATAATTTGTTTTGCAGGTTTTTACGCCTTTCAGCTCAATTATTAGCCGTGAAAAGAGCCAAATCCAGTGAAGATTGTCTCGAATCTAGGTGGTATGATGGTTCTCAAGAGTTGGACTAATAAAATTAAAATTTGATGTGCATTCGGCTGTTTGCTAGGTCAACTTTATTTTGTTTCGAATTCACAGACGACTTCCATTTTTGCAACTACATATATATAGGCTTAAAAATTTGTTCCAAGAGAACGAGGACAGCTGACAAATTTTGGTCGAAACTAAACCATCAGGGCTTGCTGTTATGTTCTGTCTGAACATAGACTGGTTTCCTTTCATCATCTCAAAGCCATGGCCACCTCCAAGATGTCTTCTATAGTGCTTCAAGCTGTAGGATATGCTCTACGCAGGGGATTGTTATATAAATCTCCTGGAAACAAAGTTGGCAACTACTCATAAGAACATAAGCAGTGAAGAAATTCTATCAGCTCAGTATAGAATAAGCCATGCATGGTCATCACTTCTGCATTCAGTATAGCTTGGCAAATATCATTACAGGCTTTAGGGTTTCTCTTGCTATCTCTTTCTCCTGTCTCTCACAGTCCTCTCTTTTGTTATGTTTAATTCACCAAAATGGTCGGCAGGAGCAT
This sequence comes from Populus tomentosa, assembly GCA_018804465.1. Classification (NCBI taxonomy): domain Eukaryota; kingdom Viridiplantae; phylum Streptophyta; class Magnoliopsida; order Malpighiales; family Salicaceae; genus Populus; species Populus tomentosa. The sequence goes on from CM032003.1 coordinate 12,308,717, forward strand.
TTTCCTTTCCAAATCTAGAATTCACGTTTTTTTCTATCTTATAAATAGTTTACCTTGAGTTTTTACTCATTTTTTAGGTTTTTTACTCATTTACTCATATATATAAAAGTACTACTAATAATAAATAAATTCTACCTCAACTTTAATTAAGAAAATAACTAATAGTGGTAAAATATTAAATTTCTAAAAATATTTATTTAATTTTTGGAATGAATACTGAAATATTATAGGTTAATCTTTTTTCATTATTTTCATATTTAGACACTATATTGAACCCTAAATATCATAAAATAAGCTTATTAAATAACTCAAAAACTATAATTATAAATCTAATATATTTACACTCTTTTTTTTTTTTTTTTTTGTATTTTCAATCTAAATTACTTTGTACATCTTTTCTCATAGGAAACATGGTGGTGGTACCCCGTGTGTGTGTACACACCTTTTTCTTAGGGTTTTATTGTTTGTTTTGTATAATCCAAAATAAAAATAAAAAAATAAAAAACACAAAACACAAACCTTTCTGCATCATTTAAAGTGAAAGAATTCCTCAAATAAATATATAAAAACAAATCCTAAAACATAAAATCTTTATCATGTGGCATTGAAAATTCCAGAAAATATTGAATGGCGAGTATATATCCTTTTCCACATCGTAATCTGTCAATCGATTATTACACACCCGAGTCAACATATCAAAATTTATGTCAATTTTACTATTACAACGACTGGGCTCTTTAGCCACTATGAGACAGACACATGTAAGGAGTCATGAAGACGATGAATGCTATAATCCTTTCAAATAATTACAGCTTCGACAGCCCAAAACATGTTAGATAAATCATAGTCAAGTGGGATCGATCATGCAAGACTTGAGTCGATCTAGGTTCACTAACTAAAAGTAACATGAGAATTGACACAAATTCCTATGGAGTAGCTAGGAGTACATGAATGTTATGGTCGGCCATGGAAATTTTCTTTATTATTACTGTTATTAATATTTTCTACCATTGCTGTCTGCTGCTAGAGCTTTAAAGTGTCTATTTTCTGAGTTCTCCGGAGGTTACAAGCAATAACGCACATGAATTAACCTGTTCTATTAATCAAGATTGAATCCTATTCCCGAAAGATTTTAATGACACAATCCATGTACTAGAAAATTAAAATCTCTAGATTTCTTGTAGGGTGTCATCAAGTACCATTTCCCTGGTATTAAGCAACAATGCACAGTAATTAACTCTACAGATTGAGAAAGAAAAATTAAAGTTTCGACAACTAGGATCATCTTCAGACTTATATTGTAAGTTTTTTTTTCCAGTTATCATCTTCTTAATGATGCTATTTTAATTTAATTCTACTCACTTACTATATATAAAAAAACAAGAGAATATAATTAAGGGCTGAATTAAAGGAAGATATAGGTGATAATTTATGTCCAAAAACCTGAGGAAAATTTTTCTTAAAATGACACAACAAAGAGCATATACGTACGTACTAATAAATCTAGACCGTTCCAGAGTTCAATCTAGAAATCAATCTGCATTAATTAATTTATTGGTAGCTGGACGGAAACTAACCTAAAAGATGATGGCCGTGGAAAAATCATGCTGTCTTAGCTAGGAAGGGCCCAAAGGGGGGGGTGAAAATCTAGACTAGTGGCTAGAAGGGAGGGATAAAAATGCAATAGCGATCACTATTTTATCTGCAATAATAATGTGCCGACAGAAACCAAATAATGCAGCTCACTTTAGAAGCTTCATTGGCGTCCAGCAAAGCACTTATTTCGAAATCAGTACATCTTTTTCTTTCAGGGTTTTCCTCTTCTTTTTTCTCTTCCAAGAGGAAGAAGATGGTGTTGAAGCAATTATATGATCAACTTGCTAGATAGGTCATTACCATATTTGCACATATCTATATATCCAAACCCTAGAATGAAGCCATTTATGTAGAAACCTCTTTCTTTCTTGGAACAGTACCATACTGTACAAGGTATGGCTGAAATTTATTAAGGTATAACGAGATCGATTGATTGTTTCTTATCCTAAAAATGATTCTATATTTACAAGAATTTATATTGAATAAAGACAAATCATTTGTTTATTTATTTGTGAAACAATATAAAAAATTGAGGAATGTAACATAAATAATTGTTATTTGAAAATATTAACAACTCCACTAACTTTCTGTTAGTTAGGTTGCGTTTAGTTAAGTTAGTATGGGATAAATAATATATTTGGTTGAATAAATAAATATATAAATATAAAATAAATTTATTATTAAAATACTTTTAGAATGAATTTCTTTATTCTCAAAAAATAAAATATATTCATACTCAAAACATGAAGTATTAGAATAGTTGGGTGTGGTTATAATTATTTTTTAAAGTATTTTTTATACTAAAATATATTAAAATAATATATTTTTTTAAATTAGTGCGTGATCAAAAGTATATAAAAAAATAACTTTTAATAAAAAAAAAAGAATTTTTTGGGAAACGGTGCCCAGTAGCTCCTGTCTGCCTCACTAAACGCTGGAAAACAGAAAAGAAGGTTGGATTGATGAATGCTGTGGCTAATCTAAAGATTTAATTTAATGGGGGATTTAAGGACTCATCTACTCTTCTATAACCTATCTATTCTTCAATTAAGTAATTAAAGTAGCTTGTACGATATTCTACTTTCAAGGACAACTATTATAGATGTAATTAAACTAAGAACTTATTGTTGTATTGTAATAAAACTTAATAAAATATTAACCCAACAATTCCCTTAAAACATGGCTTGATATCCCATAATGTTACCTTTGAAGATCTCTCCTAGGATTCGATATTTTATGGAAGTATATATATATATATATAACTCATACACATATATACTAGCAAGTTCTTTTGCACGTAACTTCAATGTCGAGAGAATTGTCTGTATTCAAATATTTTAATCTTCTAGAATTTATAAATAATTGGACTAAACATCCCGTAAACATGCTACATTAAAGATCCTAATTTATTTATCTATCGATATCAAAGAGAGCAATGGAGTTACATACCTTTTGTACCTAGCTCCCGATAGAACTTCTTGACCTGCATGCTGAATTAGTACAAGGGGAAAATGTACCTCGTCTGCTCAGAATTGGAAGAATAATTATTGTTATTTTATAATATAATTTATATTATTTTTTATAAATATTTTCAAATTAACATGTTTTTTATTAGAAATTTAAACAGATTCATATTATTTTGTATTTATTTTTTATTAAATAAAATAAAAATAATAAAATTCAAAATAATGATTACTTGATTAATAATATTTTAATAAAATATTAAAAAATCATTTTTTAATTATTAAATAAAATTTATATTATTTTCTAGGATTACACCACAACCACGGCGGGAAAATGTATCAAATTCATGTATTAATGAGAAGATAGATCAAAGGTTGGAGACATCCGTTTTCAAAAGTTAGAATTTTGAGAAGAACATAGACAGAAGAATATACTTCGAGGTGAAAGCTGGAAAAACAAAGAGCTCTGAAAAGTGATATTGGCGCGGCTCAATCTGAGATCGGATTTTACTTTCACTCGTGTAAATCTGTCTTCGGATTGAACCTCACCAACATCGCTTTCTTTTCTTTCCATAGCATCCAGCAATTATTACAGTGTCTCTTCTTATAAGAAGAGGCAAATGATTATGCAAGAAGAAACATCTACACACATACAAATTCATGAAAAATAATGCGAACAAGGTTTTAGCTTTTATAAAGCTGCAGGCTCGGTACCACTTACCAACTAAAAGGGAAAAGTGTGTACTTGAATAAAGAACTAGCTAGATATGGCCCCAAACTACTTTTCAAGGGACAATAATATGATCATTTAGGGTATCTAGATCTCTTGGTAGGAAAAAGGATGGTGGATTGGTGGAGTAAGAGGTGGAGGTGGTGATCTTGTTGGTGGTTGTAGTCATGGAGTGGGATCTTGAAATCATGATCACTTATGATATATTCCTTGAACTCAGTCAATTAACTTCAAGTCTTATTTTCAAAAGCAAAAAGATCCAAGACTTTTTAAGAGACAATATATTCCAAAATATTTATCAAACACGATCGAGTATGAAAATATATCGATGAAAGCAAACCCTATTATTCAATTATAATTAAAGTGGGATAAAAAAACAATAGGAGAGAAATAAAACAGCAGATCAAAAGCAATAGCAACAAAATAACTACAACTTATTGTTAGTTCCAAACAAAAAGAAAGAGATTATCGTTGCACCAAGAAGAAATTGAAAAACTATAAAGAGTTGAGCTGGTGTTAACAGAGATCAAGAGGGGCGATGCTAATTTGATTAGCATGATCCAGAAACAAAAGCTGGCTATTGGGTTGGATCAGTCAAGATCATATGGAATGTACAAGCAATCAACTCAACTAAGGTTTGAAGAAGAAGAAAAGAAGTAACTAACAATTAAGCTCATGATATTTCTTGATGATGTATAGAATTATAGGAAGAGAAGTCGAGTGATCAACGCCATAGAAGGCACCTGGGACTCGGGGAGAAAGGGAGAGAATGGAGCGAGGAGGCAAGGTGTGGGGGAGGTAGAGAATGTATACTGGTAGGTTTTGCCTCGGGATGAGGAGGTGAAGAAGGTGAGGGGAATGATGTCAAGGGGAGCAACTTACTTTTAGGGTTTGTCATGCTTAGTTTGTACTCAATAAAATCAAACGCATGCCACCTGAAATGTTCCTCTTCACCAAAAAACCCAAACAACTCCTTTTGATTGTACCTTTATTTTAAGAATATATTAATTATATTTTAATACCCGTCTTTTTATATCATCATGCCTTGCATCCCATTTAATTAAATTAACCTTGTTGTATTTTATGCTAAAAAGGAGAATAAGATACTTGGCTTATGTGTCCCTAAGCATAAACAAATCCTCCTTATGGAAGCCTATATTGTAATGGATAAGTCGTCGAAGAGAAATATCTTAGAATTGAAGCACGGGGAGAGCTTGAGCTGAGAATTGAACCCATAAATATATTTTCCTAGGCTTCTTAGTTTGCTTTTTTATATATAATTTAATTGATTTTGATTTAAATACGTATCTTAATAGGGTGAGGCCTGAGTAACTAATGACAAGACTATTCAATGGAAGGACTGACTACAAGTGTGTAGGCTCTGCCCACAAACAGTCTGTAGTGCACAAAATAAGAAGGTAGTCATCGAGAATTCGTACGTAAAAGCTAAAGGTGGTCAAAGTCAAAGCCAAAGCCATATTGTGCAAGAGAGGAGAGAGAGGGGGAGAGAGAGAGGGGGGGGGTTGGAAACAAGAGTGCAGAATGTCAGCAAAGAGATTGTCGAGTAGAAAAAAGTTTCCTTTGGAAGGGTTCGTACGAAGCTGATTTTAGTGGTGTTTGCAAATGTGGATGTTGTTTTTTAAAGTATTTTTATTGAAAAATATATTAAAATAATATTTAATGTATTAAAATAATTTTAAAATATAAAAATAAATTTATTTTTTATATAAAAAAGCACCATTTAAAATGCAATTCCACGCTCACCCTATGAAACTCATCCATATATTTTGGTGGCGAACAGGCAAAATGGCCAACACCACAAAGCGGAGACACCGGCGCTAGAGAAGCCCCGCCCTGGGCCTGCACCAAGAGACACTCTTCTTGGGTTTTGCTTTATTTTCTTTTAAAAGTCTCTTGTCTTTAATTTAAGGGGTCTCTCTTGGCCCTTCTCTTGGGATTTTGGGAAGTGTAAAAGACCCTTTTAATAAAAGAGGCTTAAAGCCTCATGATTTTGGGCGATAAGTTCGCGTGCCACTACCCAAACACAGATTCCCCCACGCCTTGAACCATTCCCACACCTTCTCTTCTCATATTCTTCTTTCCTCACCAGATCCTAGGTCTTTCTCTTCTATTCTTGCTCTCTTTACCTAGACTAATGACTTGTGAGGTCAAAAGCTAGCTAGCGCAACTTTGGCTTTTCTTTTGATTATTCTCCTTTCTCATACTTGCATAAGTACCGACACTCCCTTTTTACGTGTGTGACGAAAATGATGTTTTATGGGCACAAAACTTGAAAGCTAGGTCATGTATCAAGATAGAACAGCGTATTACATGTAACAACACATGAAGAGGCCGACGAGGGCTTGTTTGGTGCATGTTGCAAGGGGTTAGAAACCTGTCGGCCGGGATCATGACCTGGTTCTCATCAATAGTTGACATTCAATGGGGATGGATGTTCTTGGAGTGAGTTTAAAGACAATTGAGAAAATGAAGTTTTTCAATGGAAAAACTCTCTCGATGCACAGTTCGAGCAACAAATGAAAAGTGAAAGCATGTGTTCCAAAGTCAAATTGATGATTCTTGATTAAAGGGACTGGGCAAAGAGACACCCATGTTCTATTCGTACTTGAGATTTTCTACAATCTTTTTAATGGGCCATGTTGGCCGTTTTGTTCACGAGGAAAAACAACATTACTTGCAAGAAATAAACTCATTCGCCTGGGATTTTTTACCATTTCATTCATCGTGGATTTACACTGTTTGCCTTCTTCTTCTTATCCTTTGAGCCCCCCCCCCCTCCCGGTGTCACATCTATATTATTTTGTTTTATAGTTAGGTCCTTTAACAATTGGTTGAAATGAGATTTGCTCTTCATATTTTGGTTTGATTATCTTCATTAGGGTTCTCTTCCTCAATAATCTCTAGTTAAGTCGATATATTCCAAAGAGTATTGGGCATAAGCACCAAATTGAAAGAAAAAATCACAAGGGACATGCCGCTGAACATCAAAATAGCTTTCTTTGACTAGCTATCGGCCATTTGAAATGTTTAAATTTGAACTGGAGATGACGAGGAGTTATAGGAGCACCACCATGTTGATGATGACGAGCTAGTGATTTTGAGCATGAAATTCGGATAATGGAAGTGCAAGAAAATTGAAGCTTTTGCAAAATGGATGATGGGTATGTTTCAATCATATATGGCAATTAGGCCAAACTCACTTGTCAGCTTGTGGAGAAAAGAAAGACACCTCCCCCCCACGAATTCGAGGTGCTACCTTTCTCTCTTTATACTACAACTCTCCGTGTATCAGACTTTTCTGTCCACACATGCAAAAGATCCAAAAAATGAACAGAAGAAGCTAGCTTTTTACCCTTTCAAAAGATTGAACAACAAATAATTAATGAATCGGATGCACTGCTCAGTGCTCATCCTTCCTTTTCCTGAGGGAACATTCTTCCACCTGCACGATCGCACTACAGAAGCACAACCTTGTCTGCTTGACAGAAAAACAGCAATTATGTTTACTCCACTGTCAGATTCTAGCGTTGGAGATCGGATAGTGGTTGATTTTTAAAGTGTTTTTTTAAAAAAATATATTAAAATAATAGATATGAAAGATTAATTTAAAACAAAAAACCAAAATTATCAAAAACGTGTTTTTTTTAATGGAAAGCATATACACTAAGCATATACACTGGGAGGATGCAAAAAAAACATGTTAATTACATGCAGTCAGAGTTCATGGCATAGAGTATGATAGCGAACAGGATATGGCCCACAATAAGTTCTTATAGCCCACACATTTGGAGCAAAGTCTCTTTAGAGAGAGCAAATTATCTAAAAAGCTCACACTGGTGCTGGTTGATCTCCCTCCCACAGTTTTCTTTTTGTTACAGGGTTCGAGCCTGTGATCTTTTGGAGAGGGGAGGACATGGGTGTTAATTGAACTGCAAACTCATTGACGATCTCTCACACAATTGATTTTACTCATTGGTGTCGTGAAATAATTGTAGTGACAGCTCAAAATCAACAAAGTTCCATGGGTGATGTTTGGTATGCATGTGCATGTGAGAGGGAGGTGTGGTATATATCCAGGGATCAGTTCTCTCTATGCAGTTTGTAACTGTTATTGCTCACATTATGCTGTAGGTTTCATCAAACTTTTTTTTTAACATAAAAAAACATTTAGGTGTTGTTGTTAATATGATTTTTTTAAAAGAAAATTATCGTATATATAAGATTAAAGTAAAAAAAGAGCTTGATTTTTTATTGTTCATCGATATATACAGTGAAAAGCCAAACCCTTTAAGTATATTTTAATTAACTACTTATGTATCCAGCGGATCGATTTTTGGTAGTAAAATAATGAATATGAAGGTTTTTTAATGTGTTTTTTTATATAAAAAAATTCATAATTATAAATCAAAATGCTTATAAATTTATGTAACCAGTTAAATCAATATTCCATTAAAAAATAACTAAGATTAAAATATTTGATATTATCACAATACGAGTTATATACTAAGTTGTATTCAATGATGATGTTTTTTAAAATATATTTATTATTTAATCAAATGATTATTTGTGTAAATAAAAGATAAAAAAAATCTCGAACTAAAATAAACTGAATCAAACTATGAAACTCAATTATAAAACAAATCAATGTTAAATGATGAAATTAAAAATAATAATTAAAAAAATTAAATTAACCCGTGTTAACTCAACAACCTTGTTATTATAGAGTATAGACACATGATTGAGATATCCCTACATAAAGAAAAGTGAAAAAAAAAGTATGAAAACCAAAACTAGAAAAAAAAATTACATTTCAAAAAATACATAAAAAACAATCAAAGTCAACCAATAATAACTTTTGAAACTCGTAAATGAGGTTATGAGTCTAGGACTAACTATATAAAAAGCAAACTTAAAAAAACAACAAAACAAAATTCTTAATGAAAAAATATTAATATGATATTTATATGTAAAAAATATTTATGCAATATTTATATATAAAAGACAACAAAAAACACTCTAAATTATGCATCAACCTTGTAACCATGTGCATATGATTTAGATAATTCTATAGGAAAAAAAAACGAAATACAAAGACAAAAAACTCCTTAAAAGGAAGGTTTATGTTTGCTTTTTTTTTTTGTTAGGGTAGTTTAGTAATTTAATTGTGCTAAATTAAAAAATAAATGTTTGAAAGACTCCTTATCCTTATGCAAGTTAATGTTATTTTGGTTGCAAGCTAATTAATTCATTATATTATTCATGACCCAGTAACTATTGTGCCCCTATAAAAAACCAAATTACCCCTCAATTTATAGGTTGGTGGCTTTTTTGCGGAGACAAAGTGGGGAAAATATTGCAGTAACCAGGCCTAGTTTATGTTAATAATAATAATAATAATAAATTAAGGCATTTGTCTGCCAAAATTGAGGACAAACTACAAAGGACAGCAAGCCCAATAAATGAAGAAAATAGCTCGAGTGAGATGAAAATATTCAATGGTGGAGCAGCCATTGTTCCTTTAAAAGTTTAAGTAACATCTTGCATATTATGAAGAAAAGTTACATTCCCTTGTGTCTGCTATAACTAGAAACAAAAGGTTGGCAATTGAATGAAGGCATTAGCGATCTGGCATTTGAGCAATTTCCCCCCATTATACCTCTGCTAAGCAGCAGCTTCGGCATTTATTGCCCTTTCAGTTTGTAGTAGGCATACAAGCAAGATCCAAAGAAACCAAGGGACTGGCCAGCAACGTTCAGCTGAAAAGGTATCATGACACCAGTCAACATAAGAATATCTGCCATTATAAGACTGTTATGTAAACAACACACAGAAGTTAACAGTTCATTCTCACCAAGTCAAATGGAAGCCCGCCAAATAGTATCCAGCCAAATCCAATGGTGAAAAGATCCTATAACAGCACAATAAGAAGAAATAGAATGTGAATTATGATATGTTATAGGCTGAAGACTAGAAATGCTAACGAGCATAAAAGGCTAGGAGAAAAACTGGATAAATTGATTATAGCTCCTGCCCTGTTCTTGTTTTCAATCATTGAACCTAAAATTAGGCTCAGTACTATACCCTTTTGGCTCATCAGGAGATTCATTCTTAATGCAGATATTCCAGCAGTTCGGGCTTAATTAACTTGGTCGCATCAAGGGATGTTGGCTAGAAATGTTTATGAAATAACTTAAGATGCTGCATTTTATGGTTTTTTATTGTAGAAGGTGATTACAAAATCCAAGAACCCTAGGCTCTAGCATCTTCCCTGCTTGCTGCACTTGTTTAGAACAATTTGATTTCACATGGCACTACTTACAAAAAAGACTCATAACCTCCTTGGTGTTATTTCAGATCCATTACACCATATGCACTTTAACTAGAATAGCAAATGGAAGATAAGAATAAACTAGATATCAGTCACAGAAAATTCTGCCTGGAAGAATGAACAGTACAACTTGAGAATAGCCCAGGAAAAGAATGACAAGTTATCGCAAGAGTTCTATAATTTGATTGTTTAAGAGGTTCGATTTCTACTACATGAAGAAATACACCACATGGAAGCCACTGGCTTCATTATCTAAAATCAGTGTAAAAATTCAACAAGACAGGTGAAAATGTTGCACCAGTGAAATCACATCGGTATTGACTGTGGTTTCATTGGCATGAATTTAGGATGCTGCAAGGTTAACAAGAGGCGTGTATTTTACATACCTTCAAATTACCACAGATAGTCTGTGTCAAAGCTGAATTTAGTGTTGTATTCATAAACACAAAATAATTAATTAGGAAAGCCATGATACAGGAAAGAAGCATCACCACCTGCAAAACATTTTAATGCAGCAGTTTCAGACACAACTGTTAAATGAATAGCGATGGAAGGATATTCATGCCCATTGCTCTGAAATTTTGTAGATGCTGACATTTTAGCCACAGATTGTTAAGATGTATATGACGCAGAGGAAGAAAATATTTCTTTAAGAATCTTATTTTCCTTTTTTCTGATTTTGTTGAATTGCATAATGTTGAAGTTTAGTTAAGATACAGCATGATCTTGGATAGAGAAACCTGGAGGAGCTACGATATGCATTTGAGAACTTTTGTAGATGATGTAGCCGTAAGGAGCTCAGGCAAATCTAGTAACTTCGCTATATCTGCAGTCTTAGAGCTTTAAAGATTGACCCACCAGGCTGAGAAATGCCATGTCTTTTTCTGCATGGGTAATGATCCTTTGGTTTTTCTCAAGTTCTCAGGACAAGAATTTTCTAAATCTTAGCAGACAAGTTTCGTTCAAACAAAACAAGATAGGGATGTTGTAAATCTTAGCTAAGTTGGCCACTACAATGGAGCTGTACTAGCACAGCTACAGTGCTCTCTCTGTGTCCTTGTCAAAAATAAAGTGAAGACTAGCTAAGAGAGGGAGAATTGGCTAGCTTCATAACATGATGAAAAGATGCAATAAACATATACAATCATGTTAATTCATATATAGAGAAAGAAAAAATAAACGTGCACGATTACCCATAGGACTGGCATGTGCTTGTTAAGGCCTGTTCATCGAAATATTTTACCAATATATTTATCAAGCATGCACTTTAAAACCTTTAAATGTACTTTCTGATGAAAATAAAGAACCTGAAATCCTGGCGAGAAGAGAAAGGGAAAGTTCCTCATTGCTTCCAAATCTCCTCTAATTGATGTCCAGAACAGCAAGAGTGGTCCACAAATTATACCTACAAAAGTTAGCAAGTGAAATTATGCTCAACTTAAGGTTAGTCCAATCTATCAAAATGAATGTGGTCCTCTAATCTTACCATTGCACCACATGAGACCAAAGCTATTAAGGCCACTAGATTTACCTGAAAGGCGTTGCATTGTATCATAAATAAAACAAAGCTTTGAAACCTCTTAGTGATCAATTGTAAATGAGAAGAGTGGACACTTTATTACCAATTCGAGCAATAGAAGCAAGATATACTGCTGTACAAATGTTTGCTACAAAGACAACGGCATAGCCATAAGCATCGAATGACAAATCTCGAGCTCCAGCAACAAATGCACCAAGTATGATTATCCCAACACTGATGAAATCCTAGACATACAAGATATTAGAAACAAGAAAACCCAGATCACACTGCTATTATAGCTTAGGATGGTATAACTATTTAAACCATACAAATTTATATCATGTGGTCATCATTCTTTAACTGTTAAAAAAAGTTTGAGTGTGTGAAGAGAATGACACCATGTTCTTCTCACGTAATAATTAAGGCCTTCCAAATTTTGATTGATAAGACCCGGTTTGCTTGCTGCGAGATTTTTGTCACATCAGAAACACGTTGTTCTTAGAAACCTTAGAAATATAAACTACACTAAACAATCACGTAATACGAGCAGAAACAGAAACAGCAGCAGCAATAAACAAGATGCAAGGTGTTTGTCAAAACCTATGACATTCATTACTTCACCAAATCCATCTTCGAAGCAATGCTGTCTAAGCAACTCAAACTTAGATAAAAGAACTCCAATTTTAATATTTTGAAAGTAAAAAAAATATTAGATAAAAAACAGTTGAATGTTTCTTGTTATCGGCACTCATCTTCTAGAGTCCCAATTTCATTTCAATACGCGTACAGTTGATCTATCACCTTTATATCAGTACCCTTTACATATATATTTCCTTTATCTTCAAGTACAAAACTACTAATCATCTATCCAATAGAAAACTCTGTTATGAATTCATAAACATGCACCAAGTACCATCTTGATATTCAAACTTTCTTTTAGTGGAGGACTTGATAAGGAATCTATATACGTCACTCCAATACCATCATCATGAGAATAAACTTAATGAAAATAGCCAGATAAAGCTAGTTCCAAAGGCTAAATTTCAGGAACGTATTATCCTGAAATATGCTTTAGTAAGTGTCCATTATGTACAATGATATTCAATTCTGGAAACTATCACATAATAGCAGCATACCATCTATTACAGCAGCATCAAAGAGTTGCATACCTGCCAACAACACGCAAGGAATGTTTCTGTCCTGTCAAAAGATACTCCACAATCATTGTGAAAGCCACAGTAGTCCTCCTAAGGGTGGTGTACATGGGGACATTTATGGCACGTACTGATTCCATTGTGATCAGCTTTAACAGAAGAGAGAAAGGCCAGAAATGGTTAGAATTAACTCAAAATTTTGAACAAGGAAATAAATAATAAAACTCTGCTAAATACATACCATGTAAAGCAGATATGACAAAGCCAGGGGAAGGGAGTGAAGCAATGTCTTAAATGATACAAGTCTTGCTGGGTTGTTAGACATGTTCTGCGGTTCACTAGTTGTAAAAGATATGATCTTCCAGAATTTCAATACATAAAGGAATAAGCATGAACATAGCATCTAGAAAACACAAGAAAAAAAAAATGCCCCGGTTAACTACTGAGAAGAATCAGGACCTGGCATAAATAAATAGTCAAGTCAGTTGGCACTAAATTGCCAGGCAAAGATAGATTCAGGGTATGAAAATCAGAATCTAGTTGTAATTTGAACTCTTAGAAGAGAGAATGCTAACTAGTTTCAGTAAACCAATGCTACCACAAGCAGCTAATGATTAAAAAACTATACATAGAGGGTACTCCAGGAAACCATATTAGTCAAGGAGATACCTGAAAGAGTGTGATGACGTTTGCATACGGGAAACTGTAAGAAGAAAGGGCTGCTTTGTTGAACATTACCAAGAGAACTGTAGAATGGAGAAGGCAGCAAGATCACACTAGGTACAATGAAAAAAAAGTCTGCCTTCATACAAGAAACTATTAAGCAAATAAATGACAAAGGATGCAGTACAATTCTAACTCAAACAACTAAGAGGGTGTCACAGCAGTCTCATATCGACTGTTGAAGACAAAGCAATCAAAGTTTAAACACGCTTTCACTGTCTTCAGTTATCAGGAATTGAACAATTTTTTTTGTCTTTTTTCAATTTAGCGGCTCTAGTCTGTTGGTTAAAGATTTTCAGATTGTACTGCTAAACCCCAGTTGCAGAATCTGAGAGCAAGCCAATCATTTACCTGGCTATAAACTTTTAACTTTTCAGGAAAGGCTAGGCAAGCAATGAAATCCCAGGAAGACTCATACTTTCAGTGGTTTTTTTCGCTGGGTCCCAAAAATATTGGAAGGAACATTCCAATAATCAAGAAAATTGGAGAACAAACTTTCCTCTGCAGGAAAAACAATCTCCCAAATAACTTATTTTTTCAGGGAAACAAATAGAACCAAAGCTATATATAAGGCTTCCTCAAAGATTGATCGTTCACTAAGCCTAAGCTGACATGAACAAGAATGTTCTTTACTACTTCCTGACATCTTAAACTGCATCATTCTCCCACATTAATATTACAGTTAAATTCCTTAAATTTTTTATATGATTGCAAAGGTATCGAGACCATATGGCTCGACTAGTCCTCCTAGCTAGCACACGCAACACCCCCCCGCCCCCCCAACCCCGCCCCCGCACGCGTGGGAAAGCTCAAACGAAAATCCACGATTGTGGCCCCAACATGGAATTATCTGCACCTAACAATGTTGGAATTCAACCTGTAGCGTGCACCTAATTCATACGACTCAAGCAAACCCGCAAGTCCTTAACCATGAGGCCAGCCCCCACGAGGTTAAATTCCAAGAATTTTACCCCCTCCATACTTGCACCATCATACTCTATAGCATTCTTTCGCTATCCTGGCCATCACAAGTGACCTCTTCACTATAACCTATATAAAAAATATTCTCATATCATATAGTCCTACTTTTCTAGACATAATAAAGCCTAGTGTTGTTGACAATTCAGCATGTCTCCTAAATTCCATCTCCATTATTAGTGTCTTTAGTGGCATCAATAATACTAGATATTCTTCTATTCTCCTTGGCCCCACAGCATTATCTCCTCAAACCCCTTTTCAACTCACTTTTTCTTAGCCAATAGAACAATCCAACAACACCCCCTTCTTCTTTTTCACCATCAAAAACTGAAACCAAATTTTCTTTTCAAATTCTCTTCTTCGCCCACATTTTTTCATCGACCAAAGAATATGTCAAAACAAAACCAGAGAAAAACAGAAAAGAAAGACAGTTTAACGAAAAGAAGAATGGACCTGACCTGCACTGGCCATGTAAGAAATGGCAGCATAAGCTCCTTGTTTAGTCATGGCTGAGCCATTTTTCTCCTTCCCTTCGCTCTTTAAGGGATCAGTAACTGGTAGCTTCTTGTTGGTCTCTGAATCCATGTCAGGAAAAAGAAATCTTTCCTTCTCTTTTCTTTGCTTTTGGAAATTTGAGAGTGAGAGGAGAAGGGACCGGCAGAAAGCGGTTAAATAAGAGAGGGAAGGGAATATGTTTGAGTGAGCAAGAGCCCACGGAGAATGCGTTGGAATGGACACGTGGCGTGGTGTGGGGAGTACCGGTCCGTTTAAATGAGGTCCCAGCTAAGATTTTATTGGCTGCTTTCTGGCTTTGGATTTGTTTTTGGGATTTTCTGGTTGGGTTTTTTGGATTTATATTCCTTTTAAGGATTTAGATTCCACTATGAAATGAAATGAGCTGTTGGGAACTTAATAAATGAGATTAAATTTGTTGCTTTTTTTCTTGGAAAATAAGAGATTATATAGTAGTATGATTATTGCAAAATGGATTTTGACTCTTTATTATGGAAGAGAAATTTCCGAGGAAAATAATTAAAAATTTAAGAACATACTAAATCAAAGTTGGATTTGAATTTAAAAAAACAATCCAGGGAAATATATATGTTGTAATTAAATTTAATTATAATATTTTATGTAAATTTAATTAATTAATAAATAAAATTTATATATTTAAAAGATATAAAATTTAATTCATTTTATTTTCTATATTATTCTTCTTATCTTCATTTTATTTCCTCAAATGCCATCTGATTGTTTTAATAAAGGTAATTTTAATATTAAATTTCTTTTCTTTTTAATTGTAAATTAGAGTCGTTGATCTTTAATTTACTTTTATAGTATTTTTAAATATTAATTCCATTTAAATTTTAATACAGATTCTAAATATAAAATTTAATATCTAAGTTAGAATTCAATTTAGACTGTTCAAACATATTGATAAGGAATTTGCTTTTGGAATCAAAAGTGCTAGTTATTTTTAGCATTAAATGAAAATTATTCTTGGAAAAAAAATAAAATGAAATCTAATGTGGGGTTTGGGTCAACAATCAAATACTTTATTTTCCAAATTACTTGTAAATTACTAAAATAATTTTGGAATTCTCTCCAACGCGATGCAATGCTAGAGTGGATTCACTATAAACGACACTATTCAAATATATTTTAAATGTTGGGATTGATTTTTCAATGCATTTATTTATTCAAGAGTTTTAGAGAATTCTAAAACTGAGTTAAAAAAACAAATATTTAAAATATATTTAAAGCGTATAATTGAAAAAATAAAGATAAAAAAGAGTCTTTTCTATTTTGAAGTAAAAAAAATTCAATACGATTCTAAAATCTTTATTTCACATTCTAATTTGTCCATGTTGTTTTAAAATTTTATGTTCTCATTTGTCAAAATAAAAAAAGAGATGTGTCAATAAAAAAAAAATAGAATTTTGATTAAAAATATATGGTTTTTCTTTTTTAGCTCTAATATAGTTTTTCCAAAACAATTATTGTTGTTACTTTTTATTAAATGAATTACACTTGTAATAAAAACTCACTTTATATTCAAAACAAAAAATTCATGAATAAAAAAATACAATTTTGATGTAAAAACAATATAATTCTCCTCCATAATTCTACTCATCACCTTTCTTTTAAATGTCTATTTTTATTATAATATAACTAAATAAAAAATAAATTCTAAAAAGCAAAATTATTAAACTTGATCATGTCTATGATTTAGATCACAAGTTAGACAGATTGATTTATATTGACTCAAATCAATCCAAAACATTGTTGTTTTGATATTAAAAAACATTAAAACAATGATGTTCTAAAAAAAGTTTGAAACCAAATCGAGTCTTGATTGAATTAGTTGAGTCATGCATAGAGCTACTAGGTTGATCAAGTCACATTGAATCAACCTTCACTTGGTTTTAATTTAAAAGTTGGCCTGGACTAGGGTTGAGTCAATAAGTTATTATATTGACCCGTCAAGTCAAGCTAAATTTACAAATATAATTACAATAATATGCAAGCTACTGACTTGTTTATATATATCATACTCGTGTTGTTATATCTAACATGATTGCAATAAGATTATCTAATGCTTTGCTGATAGTCATGTAATATTTTTTCAAGAAAATAAATATATAGGTTTTTCTAACTTACATTTTTATATGAAAAAATTCTTAATCATAAATCAAAATATTTACACACATGTAATTAAATCAATTGATATTTAATCAAGAAATAACTAATATTAATATATTTGATATCGCAACACAAGTCATACACATAGTTGTATCTATTAACTTTGTTTCCTATGATAATTTTTTTTCAATCAAATGATTGTATTCGGTAATAAAAGGTAAAAAAAAGTTATCAACAAAAGTAAATTAAATAAAAATCATGGAGCTCAACTATTAGACAATCAAATATTTAATGGTAAAAAAATTAAAAAATATTTTTTTTAAAAAATATATAGGTTGACTTGGGTTATCTTGATAACCTTGCGATTACGGGTACATGATTAAGATAGACCCAATGAGAGGAAATTGAAAAACAAAAACACGAATTTCAATTCTAAAAAATATATATATTGAGTAATGAGATTGGAAAATAAATCAACTTCAAAATATGACAAATAAAAAAATCAAAATCAATTTGTGTTAATCTTCAAAACTTGTAATTATGGTCATAAAGGCATAATCGAGTACATAGAAGGCAAACTCAAAAAACAACAAAGCAAAATTCTCAATAAAAAAAATGCTTAGAGATGAAACTAAAAAATATAATTAAAAAAAACAATGAAAAAAATATATGAGTTAACATAGGATTGAGATAATCTCGTATAAAAGAAAATGAGAAAAAAAAATGCACGAAGACCAATTCAAGAAAAATCAAATGTTAAATGAAGAAATTAAAAATAAATCGATTTATAAAAAGATCTAAAAAAATAAAATCAATCTATGTTAACCTTCAAAACTCATGACTTTAACAATGAGATCATAACTAACCTTATAGAAATGGAGGGGAACAACGAAGAAAAATTCACAAAAAAAATAATATGCGAAGGGATTAAATAAAAAAAAAATACAATAAAAAAAGCATTGAAAACAAAACAAACAACAATAAAAAGGAGGAGAACCAAGTCAGAAAAAAAATAAATTAAAATCAAATGCTTATGATGAAATTGAAAACAAAATTTAATTAATAAAAGGAAAAAAAATAAAAGAATAAGAGCCAAATTTTACATGAAAATCACATTAAACTAAATAATAAGGATGAAATTTAAAAAAATCAATAAAAAAATATATAATAATCAAAAAAATAAAAATTTAATTGAATATAAAAAAAATAATAGGACACACTCATATTAGAGCTCCTCCATACACACTCCCCAAAGCACTACATAGAGGTTGTTAGTATGCTTCTAATGACACCTTTGAAAGTAATGTTTAACAGTAAGATTTTACTACGTGCGCCAATCGAGGTCATGAGCAAGGTTTACTCGCTAGCGCATGCCATAAATTTTTTTTTATTAATATTTTATAGTTATCAAAAAAGCAAATGCCCCTAGCTTCATGAGCGTAACAAAAAATAAACCAAGATAAAAAGACTAAAAAACCCATGCAAGGAAACTTTAAAAATTCAATAACACCAACCTGGTAACACAAAAAAACCATTATAAAAATATCAAAACATCCTAATTATTATTGAATAAGGCCTAACCTTTTAAGAGTAATTTAGATATTTAATATATATGTGAAATCAAAAGGACAAAAATTCATTGGCACCAACTTTAAATTTTTTTATTTCAAAAGTAATGAAGCCATTTATATGCATAACATATATATAAAAAACTTATCCATCTCTCATAAATATTATAATAATAAAAAACTCATGTGAAATGATAGAATTACGCCTAAGCGCTATTTAACAGAATGGTTTGAAAAGGGGTAAAATACAAAAAACCATTATGGAACATTAACAATGTTTTTTCCATTTCTTTTTTATTTACTTATAGTTGGATCTTTTTTTTTCACTCTATTTAATTTTGTTTGGTTGTTTTTTTTCTTCTCATTTTATATATGATTTTTTTTCTCAATCAATAATCTATCTTCTTATTTTTTTATAAATAAAAAATATTTTAGAAATAATTTATATGTCAACTAAAATTAAATTATCTTTTCAAATAAATTTTAAACACACCTTTTATATCAATTTAATAAAATTATTAAGTTTTTTTTAAAAAAGTTACTATCTATAAAAAACAGAATCATGAAGATTACTGTTTTATTTGTAATTTTTTTTATTGTTTTAAATTATTAAATTTGACAAGTAAATTTGATAGATAAATTTGAATTATTTATTTTATTTTATTATTTAATATTCAATTAATTAAGAATTAAGTTTTATAATTATTTTAATATATTTTATATAAAATTATTATATTCTCGTTACTCAAGTTATAAATTTAATAAATCAATTTAAATTAATCCTGATTAATTTAATATATTATTATTTTAAAAAATATTATTTTAATTTTTTTAATTAAAATATAATTTTTTACTTCTCGAAAAGCCTTAAAGTTATTAACTCAACGAACCTTCTTCCAATTTAAATTTTTTTATATAAAAAACATCAAAGATATTTTTACACTATCAACAAATTGATTTGACCCGCACGGTATAGCGGGTCAAAATCAGGATCAATGAAAGTGTGTAACCGTGTACCGATTTTTTTTTTATTCCTTAATATTATTTTATCATTTTCATCGTCACCACAGTCTGTTTAGGGGCCCCACGTTTCCTTCTTTCAGTAGAACTCCCTCCCTCCAAATCCCCCATTCCTTCTTCCATAAGCAAAAAAACTCGCCCTCCTCCCTCCTCCCTCAAACCCCTAACCACCATCAACCATGCAAGAACCGGACCTTCACGATTTATCCGACGACGCCGATTACGCCGCCTCTCTTCAACAAGTACAGCACTCAATCAATCACTCACTCACATTTTCACTAAATTCAATTCAATTCACAAAACACCTTTTCTTTAATCATCTCCGTGCCTTCTTGTTTTGATACAGGGATCGGCGAGCATGATGATGACGCGGAGCGACAGCGGAAAGAGTACCTCGTCGAGCGTGCCGGAAGGCGCAGAAGTTGTATATCTGAAAGATAACGTCACAATTCATCCTACTCAGTATGCGTCCGAGAGAATCAGTGGTCGACTGAAGCTTATCAAGCAAGGCTCTTCTCTCTTTATGGTAATTTAATTAGGTTTTTATTAATCAGTTTATTGATTATCTGTTTATATGTAACTCTGTTTAGCGTTTTTTTCTAAAATGGGGTTGTTGTTTATGTGACGGCAGACGTGGATTCCGTACAAAGGGCAGATTACGAATGCGGGGTTGTCAGAGAGAGGTTGTGGTTCTGAACTGTTAACTTGGTGAATTATGAGTTGTGATGTAGAGGAGTAAATGTGACATGGTTTTGTTCGTGTAGATAGGAGTCTTTATACCATAAGGGCTGTGCCTTTTACGGATGTGAGGTCCATTCGTCGATATACTCGGACGCTTGGGTGGCAGTACATAATAGTTGTTTTGTCATCAGGTATATATGTTTTTTTTTTCCTTCCTTTTAATGAAGGCTGTAATTTTCAGTGATAGAGGATGTAGAATTTTTAACTGTCCGAAGGTGCTTTTAACAAATTGATAAAAATCAATGGATAATTCTACACTAGTCTTGAACTTACAACTCGGTGTTGTTGAGTTTTAAAGGCCAACAAATCGAATGTTTACATGCAAGGATAAAAAATTATGTTATCAAGGTGGTTATAAAAAGTTTTCAACCAGCTACTACTTTCTTTCATTTTATTGTCACAAATGAAACCATGTTTCCTACAAATGAGGCTTTTTGTTTCTGTGTTATCACGTGATTGGTGAGCTTTTCAACTCAACCATGCTGTGTTGGAAAACCAGGAATAGTGTAGAATAACTAATATGAATAAAGGTTTTGAATTCTTTTAGTCTGATAAATGGTCAATGGTTCAGGTGATGGAATTTAAGATGTTTGTAGTAAGTGTTACTATGTCTGATATTTGTTAGAGCACAGACATCATATTTTTCATGGATTTTTCACTTTTTACGGTCTGCCCTTCCATGGAACTATCAAAATTGCACAGTGTGATGATTGAAGTGAGATTCTGAAGAAATCGGGACTTTGTAGTGGCAATTTGAGTATTGTATGTTATCTATTTTTTCCTTTTGGATATTTGTTTTGAGGAGATCGGCTTTATTTTGTATACTTTTTACCTCATCAAGGTATGATTAGTTATATATCTATTTATGAACATCTACTTTTATTTATCTTTGGTTAATTTTATTACAAGGTGATTGTTTCTACTTTTATGCACTATTTTTTGTTTGGTGTATCTATGCCCTATGTTGAAGGTTATGAGTTTTGGGGGTGTGTTGCAGGACTATTTCTTTTAAAATTGAATCTATCAATCCTTGGATCTATTTCTCTTGATTTTTAAAATGGAGGTGTGTTGTAGGACTCGCATTTCCTTCACTTTACTTCTACAATGGAGGAGTCAAAGAGTTCCTTGCTACAATAAAGCAACATGTTTTTATTGTGAGGTTGGTTATTGATTTACCTTTCATTTTGAGACTCTCTATGCATAGTAAAGGTGCGCATCTAGATATTATAAGAGCATCTTTAATATACTAAATTTACATTTGTTGACAAAGAAATTAAAATAGATCAGCCGTTCATTTCATTGTGCTAATTTTGTTCATCCTTTCAATATTCATAGCACTGTTCATTGGGCAAATTTCAACTCTTGGTCCCTCGAGTTTTATATCCTTTTCGACTTGATCATTCAACTTTATTTAGTTTCAAATTGTCCTTAAAAGTTATGTTGTCCTGCCCCATGTTTTTTTATTTCCTTCAGATTGCATGCTATCACATGTCCAAGGTGTCAAATAATGTTCCAGCATTAAATGAGAAGTCAAATTTATAGGATGGGAATTTTAGTTATTGTAAATAAAACAATTAAAGAAACAAAGATCAAAATTAACATTAACAAAAAAAATAACAACTCTTTTCCCATCTTTATTTTTCAAAGGGTGCATAAAACTACGCTTTCATCCTTCAATTTTTTATTTTTTATATTTGGTCTTTGCTAAATTTTATTTTTTTAATTTTCTTTCCTTGGATCTTGAGAGAGGCGAGAGAAAGTCGTAAAGAGAGAGAGGAGAGAGAAAGGGTTCGGTTGGCCACATTCCGATAACGAAAAAGGCCGATCTTCGTGTTAATGGGTTCGTTTTGGAAAGGGAGTTCAATGGTAGTAGTGTTACCTTTTGAACATGCTGGAAAAAGTAGATTGGAGCCTGCAAAGTTTTTTAAATTCGGTTTTTAGAGTGATTGGGGTTGAAAATGGGTTTATTGAGTTTTCTTTGATGTTTTTTAGGTGTTTTCAGGTTAAAACAAATCGAAAATTGGGTTTTTGGACCCCCAAAAACCCAATTCCTGATTTTCGGTGATCGGAGAAGGTAACAGTGGATGACATGTAGTTTGCCTATAGAAGACTTGTGGTCTTCACAATTTTTTTAAAAAAGAACAATTACCTTTTTTTAAAAACAAAACAAAAACCTAATTCTTGATTTTCAATGATCGGAGAAGGTAGCAGTGAACATGTCATTTGCCTAGACAAAGATGTGTCGTCCGCTCAATTTAGAAAAAAAAAAACAATTTTTTTAAAAGGGAAACCAAGAGTGCGAGCCTGGGCTTTTGCCTTTTAGGTTAGCATGCAGGCTCGTCTTCCTTGCCCTATAGCCCTGACTTTTGTTTTCAATTGTTTTAATTAATATCCTATGTCATTTTTTTTTAAATTGACCAAATTAACTATTTTTAAAATAATAAATATTTTGGCTGGTTTCTGTGATTTTATAAAACCTCCATTACCTCTAATAGATTATTGTCATTTATTTTTAATTTTTTTACTTAGATTTAAAATCAATCAGTTGTACATGTATTATGCATTTATAAAAATAAAAATTATATGTTCTTAACAACCATAGTAAATCTCTAAGATATATAAAAAAATGTATAATATAAAATGAGGAGTTGAGGTAAAATATTTGCATTCATGGAAAAATTCTCTTCCCACTTTAGTCTTTAATCGGTGCTAACAATTTTTTTCGTCTTATTTATCAGTTAATATGTTTTTTCAATCTTTGTATTACACACACAAATCATCTTTCCATTCCTCTTTTAACAAATTTAATGATATGAAAAAAACTCATCTATAATGATGGCATCTTTTTTTTTTCAAAATTAACTTGTAATCCTACCCGCAACATATCACATGACATTGGCTAGTATTGTGCTATGCATGGAGCACATTTTATAAATAGAATTGACTGATTTTTTTCATTGTTTATTCTTGGATGCCTTGTTTTCTAATCTGTTGGTGCTATGTGGTGAGAAACTGCTTCAAGGTTATCTTTGAAACTTTACCGGGATTAAATGAGTTCCTTGCTTTGTAAGGTATAAGGACCAAAGCCTGGCTGGCCTTGCTTGGGCTATGGCCAAAGCACATTTTGGCCTTATGAAATCTTCTCTCCTTGTAGAAAATGGGTTGGACGGGGGGTTGTTGGTTCTCTATCTCTGAAGGCTGTTTCTGACAGAACAAAAAAGAAAGAAATAAATGAAACTACCAGTTTTTCAATAACTTGTAGGTTTCTTTTGCAAACACTGTTGTCTGGAAAGGGAAGTTTAAAAAGCATAGGAAAAGGGTAGCAGCATGAAGTATGTCCCGTCATGTCTTGTGTAGAGTTTCTGATATGAAAGAAATGATAATACTTTTGTGGTTTAAAAGTTCTAGTACAAAGTTTGAAGTGAAGGAGCTGTCTTCCTCACCTATCTAATGGATGATTTCTTTGTTTTGCCATTTTTCTGTCTTTCTTCTAGGGCTTTATGAGTACTCTTACATTTAGGAGCTGGGTTTTTTGCAATTGTTCTTCTCATTGTGGCTCCTTTTCTTTTGCCTTGTTTAGCTCTCTACATATTTCCCATATGCTTCTGTGTTGCCCCTTTGCTCAATTTTTTTCTCCTATCAACTTAAATAATGGAGGAATGTTGTTTAACATGAGCGTGGCATCATATTGTGTTCATGTCAAGCATGAAACCTCATGTGAGCTGTGATGTTAAGTTATGCTTGACACATTCTTTTAGATTAAGTGCACACATTTTTTAGGGTGGATGGGAACCTACTTAAACCTTGGAGACCAGACATCCTTCAAAAGGATTAAGTGGTAAAAAAAAGATGATTAGAACAGAAGTGCCTTCTCCCATAAAGGCCCGGTCTTTTTTTAAAAATCTTATTTGCTTGTTTTGTTTGTGCATTTCAGGATATCTTTTCAGTTGTAAGATTGATTTGTTTATGAGGTCCTTAAACTTGCTTACTCTCACATCTATCTGATCTTATTTATCATCAGAGATGCCGTTTCTAGTAATCTTGTTGCTGTCCATCAAATTTATAGGTCATTAGAAGATGCAAATGTATTCCTGGTGAATGATTTTCAAAATCCCTTTCAGGTGCGGTTGAACATTCCTTTGTTCTCTTTCAGATAACTGGTAAACAGAAACTGCCTGTCTTTAATTGCAAATATTGCTTTTAAAGGTTGGTTTGCATAGACATTGGTTTCTACTAGGTTGTGCCATCTCAGTCATTTCTGTTATGTTTTAGTGTGTATCCCCTGAATTAATCTAGATATTCAAAATCTTGATATGTTTGGTTGACATGTTTTTACGTTTCATTTTGCCTCTGTTCTTTCTTTCTTTCTTTCTTTTGATGATTTTTAACTGGGTTTTGCAGAGAACTTTGTCCTCTTTAGAGTTGCCTGTTTCTATTGCAAGTAGGCCATCTGCATCTGTTTCAGATGGTGGTGAATATTCATCTTATGAACTCCAAGGGAGGATTGATGGCAGCATTCATGAAGACATTCCCAGGCCTTCTCAAAACCATGGGAGGCAGAAGCACAAGAGTCATGATCCTGCTCGAGATCTAACTATCCAAGTACTGGAAAAATTTTCTCTTGTGACTAAATTTGCTCGGGATACAAGTTCACAACTGTTTCGTGAAAGTAATAGCAATGGCTATGGTGCTATCGAGAGGAAAAGTTCTAGCCACTCTCCCCCTGATATCCCCCATGAGGCATCAATGGATGCAAAGGTAGCTCCTGGGGAAGGTCCTGTTCCCTCAGATCCTCTGGAGGTACCCTTTTCTCTACTTGAGCAATTTTGAATTTATTAATATTTTGGGACCCTCTGGAGTTTAATTAAATTATTGGTCTTCTTGTGTCCTGCTCCTAAAAGGTGATATATTTTTTTATTACATTTGATGTGTACTCTTTATAACACACACACGCTTCTCAGATGACACATAACCCTTAATGTGCACATCATCATTAGGTTTGCATAAGCATCTGAAACTGGTATTGGCATAGTATTTGGTACTATATCTGCAAATTGCATTTATTTACGCCATTGTGGGGCTTTTGCATATAGGTTTTCGACAGTGATGTTGCTGAATATTTTGTTCTTCTTACTTCTGTTTGAATTATATCATACAGAGTTTACTTGCAACTTTTGAATTTGATGTATCAAATTTCTTTCCTTGTTTTGTTTTTTCTTCTTGTGCTGAGGAAATTCATTATATGGCAATACTGATTTTGTTAGCTGGTGAACGGAATGGGGCAACCAATTCTTTCTGTTGGTAATGTATTGCTTTTTAAAAGAGGGCATGGCTGACTGGTGCAGTACCCGGTGCACCAGGAGTTCACAAAGACTAGTTTTGGCCTGCAAGTTTACCATTAAGTCCTTAGCAATAGCATGGATAGTAATTTAAATCCACCATTTATCAATGGTTTGAATATGTTGTTTCTAAGAATCAAGCTATTGGAAATGGGTTTTACCAATGGGAACTTGTTGGAAACGGGTGGTATTTTTTATGTATTTAATAAAATGTATCAAAGCATTTATTTTGAATGTGGTCAAAACAAAATTTTCTTGGGAGCCCAGACATCGCTTTTGATTTATTTTTTTACAGGTTTATGTCGCGAGAAGGAAGACTTCAACAACCAACAGAACTTTTCCTCTCAATGGCACCATAGCCAAAATTTTGTTAAACTTTTTTAATGTTCCCAAGAAGAAAGTTCTGTTGGCGTAAGGAATGGATCTTCTTACATTTGAGGAAAAGTTCTGTTGATGTAATTCTTCTCGAGAAGTTGGCGTAATCATTTCAGATCTGTTGGTTGTTAAAGTAGGAGCCCTAAGCATGAGTCTTACATTTAAGGGTTTTGCCATAGTAGCACCTCATATTTCATATTGTGATCCAACTCAAGGACCAAAACACGGATGCCATTATGCATTACATATACTTTTCATGTTCTTGACTTGCTTTTAGAAAGTTAGATTGTAGATCTCCACATACTTAGTGTTATGTAGCTTTTCCTTCATGTAATTCCATTGCTTCCATTAGAATATCAAAATGCCACAGAAGAAAAGCACTTGTAATTGCTGACTGCTTGATTCATTAATATTAAGAAATTTAAGATAATAATGACTTTCCTTGGGATGATCTAAACCGTGTTTCATGGAATGTCTTTTTTCCTATTTGTGTTGATCAATAAATACAATCATTCTTCTTTATAGAAGTGGGATTTATTATTTTCTTCACATCTTTGTGGCAGCTCGATAAAAGGACACTTGTATGGGGAAAACCAAGACAGCCTCCCTTGGGGTCTGAAGAGGTAAAGCTTTTTTGCCTGAAGATAAATTCTTTATCGCCTTTAATGATAGATCTGTCAATATGAATGTCTCTTTTTCAGTACTATTAAATGTTTGTTTTTCTTGCCATAGCCTTTTATTTTGGTCTCAGTCACATCCTTGCATTGACCCAACTGCTCTTTTATCTGTAAACCATGATGGTCTTTGGATGCCTGTGATTTGTACAACTCTGATTTGACATTTACTGTGATTTCTCAATCTTATTTTTGAGAAGCTCATGTACCAAACTCAGTGAGTTCAAGGGTTTCAGATCCCACCCTGAGAAACCACTGTCATGGTTTGTCCATTTCATATGCTGTAGCTTCCCATTGAAGATGAATTTTATAGTACCTGTGGCTCTTAACCCTGATTGTTTTTACTCAAGACTATGCCACTTTTTTTTTTTCTCAAAAGTTCTTTGTATTTTCAGTGGGAAATTTTCTTGGATTCTGAAGGGCAAGTCATCGATTCAAAAGCCTTAAAAAAGAGAATATTCTACGGGGGAGTTGAGCACTCCACATGCAAAGAGGTTTGTTCTTTGCTCTCAGCAAACAACTGTTTGCTGAGGCTTTTTGGCTTAATATGTTAATCTTCTTATGATTAACAATAATGAATATAGGTCTGGCCACTTCTGTTGGGATATCATGCTTGTGATTCAACATACGCTGAGAGGGAATACCTCAAGTCAACCAAAAAGTCAGAGTATGAGACACTAAAACAACAATGGCAGGTTTGTTGCAATTCTCACCTTTTCATATATTATTGTGTGTTCATGAAGCTGCTTGGTATGCCCCCCCTAACCCCCCTCATTGTGTGTCATTGAGGATGAAATTGTGGTTTTATGCGCAGGCTTCAAAGCTGAAGTCTTCACCTATTGTTTTCTATGCTCTTATTTTTCTTTTCATTTCTACTTCAACTGATTCATGTAACATGCTATTTTGTTGCCGGCATTTCACTTGCTTGGGCTTGGAGGATACTAATAGGTTTAATGATCGTTAATGCATTGTTGTGGAAGGGGAAAGAGTGATTTGCTTTCATGTTGTCTAAATTCCTATTTATAATAATCAGCTAAATAGAAGGTACAACAAGAAGAGAAATTTTGTTTCTTTTGTTGATTGTGCAAAACCTTTGCAGATTGGGTGCACATTACACTCAAATAAACCATGTGTTTGTCAGGCTTTTGGCTCAGCTTCCTTCTCTCATAATCAGCTAAAAGGAGTGCTTTGCTTTCAAGTGCAATGGAGCCAGAGAGGCTTTAAGACCCAGTCCCAAACTAGTTGGAATTAGCTACATGGATTTTCCTTCTTTATTTTTTTGCTAGAATTTCTTGGGCTTGGTGGAAGTTATGTTGTACCATATCTAGGCTTTCACTTTTTAAGTTCAGATAGATGATATTTTGTTGTTTGTCAGTTTTTTAGCCTAATTACCTGTATTGTCATTGGATGATTGGAAATTAGTTTTGTTTGTCAGGACAAGTGCAATACTACTTTCTAATCTGATTGATGACTTTTTTTTCCACAAAAAAATATATGCTTTTATTTGTTCTATTCAGGAAAAAATGAGATTTCATTTTTAAAGTTAGGTTTAACCTTAACTATGATACTATGTTTTGGTCTCTCTGGTATGTGTCAGAACAGCTGGTTCTTTCATGCATCTCTAACAGTTAGGGTCAATGCAATTCTTCTAATCTATTTTTAAGAAGTTTCCTTTGAGCTGTAATATGTACCTTTTCTTTTGTCCTTGCAGAGTATCTCTACTGAACAGGCAAAGAGATTTACAAAATTTAGGGAAAGGAAGGGCCGTATAGACAAAGATGTGGTATGCATGA
Organism: Populus tomentosa; assembly: GCA_018804465.1. Classification (NCBI taxonomy): domain Eukaryota; kingdom Viridiplantae; phylum Streptophyta; class Magnoliopsida; order Malpighiales; family Salicaceae; genus Populus; species Populus tomentosa. The sequence goes on from CM032003.1 coordinate 12,337,382, forward strand.
AACTACCATAGCTGTTTTTCGAGATTTAAATTATTGATTTTACTTCATAAAATAAAAAGATAATTTAAGTTAATTTTAATGGTTGTTCTGTTATGTGTTCAAGGTGAGGACTGATAGAACGTTGTCTTTCTATGAGGGGGATGATAATGCAAATGTGAATATCTTACGTGATATTCTTTTGACATATTCCTTTTATAACTTTGATCTTGGTTACTGCCAGGTAATAACTTAATTTGTGCAATTATTTGTTGAAGGAGATGCTGTTTGTTATCCTTTGTGACATTTATGGAGATTGGTGGTTGTTTTTATATTGCATTGAAGTAAATTTGGAAGTACCATAATACATGTTAATTGCATTCAAGGAGATTGGTACTTTGTGCAATTTGCAACTTTTGGCGCGTAGCAGTGTTGCTTGATCTTGTTATTCCTTTCTACCTATACTCCTGTTTCTATGCTTCTTTTTTCATGTTACTTCTGTTTCTGTGCTTTTTCATGCACTTTATATTGTATTCCACGTTTTCTATTCTCATCCCGATATGCATACTGTAAATAAACAAAATGGTTTCAATAAGGATAAGTCTAGTAATTCTTAGTTGCAGTTTATCTTAGTGTAGTTTCCTATGCTCTCATCCAGGTTCAGAAAACATTAAAGTGGGTAAAAGATTACCTCTTCCTATTGGGAAAAAAATGTTTAGTGATTACATTCAAGGCCTTTTTCCCCTCATGCTTGAGAAATTGGTCTATTGGGGATGCTGAATATTCACGTCTATCCTTTTTTTTTTCTCAGGGTATGAGCGATTTACTATCCCCAATTTTGTTTGTGATGGAGGACGAATCAGAAGCATTTTGGTGTTTTGTGGCACTGATGGAACGTCTTGGACCCAATTTTAATCGTGACCAAAATGGCATGCACTCTCAGCTTTTTGCATTATCTAAGGTCTCCCCTCTCCCTACAAGTCTATTTTCTTTCTCTTTTCTTCCCTGAAATTCGATTTTGTTTTTTTTACCATGTATCTCTTGGATTATATCCATCGTAAATTTAGATTCTGTTTTCTTTCTTAGTGAAAATCAAGGCCCTTTTGGCTTTAATTAATTATGATGATCTTCTGCTTGTGTTGTCACTGTAAAATGGATATCAAATTGTGAAGGCTAAATGATCATTATGTTGGGGTGTTACAACTGTGGATGAAGGTTAGGTGGTAGCTGGATTTTCAGTAAATTGTTCTGATGGGCCACAGTTACAAGTTGAACTAACTTTTGCTATTTTTGTGGCAGCTGGTGGAGTTGCTTGATAGCCCATTACATAACTATTTCAAGCAGAATGATTGCTTGAATTACTTCTTTTGTTTCCGCTGGGTTCTAATACAATTTAAAAGGTCAGAATCGTGGATTATTTGTTCCTCTTTTCCTGCTCGTAGGATTGATGGATGTCTTTTTAATGAAGCTGCTGGCATACCCTTTCAATGCATCTTGTTTTTCTTGCAATTACAAACATAGCATAGGGGATATACAACAGAATATTTCGCTCATGTACAAGTTAAAAATATATTTGATGCTGATACCAGTTTTGGATTTTCAACTAGTTCAATTTAGCTTCAATTTAAAATGATAATAGTAGTTAGTATATTTTTGTTTCACCGAGATGAAGATACTTGCATGCGTTCTGAGATCTCTGAGTCAAAAAAACTCGAATGCTGCTGGTGAGGGCTTGAGTTAGTGATGAATGGTATATGCTTTACTAGTTTTCAATACAACTTCAATCTTCAACTAGAGAAGATTGATACATAATATAAAAGTATGCTGGACAATATACTAGAGGTGCATTTTTTTTTTTTTTGTGACTAGTATGAAACCAGTTTTGCGACAAGATGCCCATCGGGAAAAAAGATGCCCATCGGGAAAAACATCTCAAGTATCACCATGGTCCAAGTTACTAAATTCAGTGATGTTTTCGTACCCTTAGTATCAAAATGTGAATGCTATGCAATGCTCTCTTACTGCTGGAGAAGAAAGGAAAGGAGGTGTTATTATTTATTTATTTTTCTCACTATGATTTGCCAAATCTTCAGGGAATTTGAATACAAGAGAACAATGCGATTGTGGGAGGTGTTATGGACCCATTATTTGTCTGAGCACCTGCATCTGTATGTATGTGTTGCGATCTTGAAGCGGTACCGCAACAAGATTATGGGGGAGCACATGGACTTCGACACCCTCTTGAAATTCATCAATGAGCTGAGCGGCCATATCGACCTTGATTCAACTCTTAGAGATGCAGAGGCTCTGTGCATATGTGCTGGTGAGAATGGTGCTGCTTGCATCCCCCCAGGGACACCACCTTCGCTGCCTATCGAGAATGAGAATGCTTTGTTGTATGCCCAAGAGGAGGATGAAGTACTGTAATCAGATTCTTCCCACTGGTACGATATCATCAGCATTATTTTTTGTATTCTTTATGGAATAGCTGTGTATAAATGTTGATCTTTCAAAATAAAATGTTATTAATCAAGCAATCATCAACTCCATTTTCTATCTTCCCTAAATTTAATCGTGTATAAACTTGGCTGGACCAACGTGGTCGGACCCTCATTATTTATTATTGTTTTTTGTTCACATTTCCCAAAGAAAGGGATATGCTTTTGTATTTGGCTTTGAGTTTTAATTTATTTTTTATTAAAATTTAAAAATTATTTCTGCTTTAAATTAATATTTTTTTAGTATTTATAAATAATTTTTTTAAAAAATATATTTTAATATATTTTTAAATAAAAAATAATTTAAAAAATATATTAGGCTTTCAAATAGCATCATCTTACCGTCAAGTGAAATCATCTTTGATTTATTTTGAACGAAGCCTACAAGTTTCCAGGTCGTGCTAGAAAAAAGACATCGACGTAGGGATGGCTGGACATGGGTAGTACCTATCAGCCGATTGTGATGTATTTTTTTTTTGGGCCCTCCTTTGGAAGAAAAAATAATGGGATGAATGCTTGCGTCAAGATGTTGATAATTTTGTCACGTTATGCTTCACTTCAACCCCTTAACTTGCAGCCTGCAACTCCATTGCTCTGTTCTGAGGATGTCTTCATTTTTGTGGGACTTGCATTTGTACCTCTTAAGGGTGTCACGCAGGCTAGGTGACGGATTTCTGATTCTGAGTGTCATGCTACTTGATCTTAACCATTACATCAATATTTATTTATTTATTTATTTTCATTTCGTGTGTTGTAATTTTTATTTTCATGTACTTGGGACTTTGGATTATTTACTCGACTTGCATATATTACAGGAGCCTATTTGAAATTATGGTAGGGGTTATGGTTTAAAGTATTTTTTATTTATAAATATATCAAAATAATATTTTTTATTTTAAAAAAATTATTTTTAAGATTAGCATATTAAAATAATCTAAAAATATATAAAAAAATTAACTAAATAAATTTAAATTTTAATAAAACATAATTTTAATCGTGTTTCAAAACATGCTCCAAGAGTGTCGCCTGCATGTGGCCATACATCTGTTTGAAACATATTTATCGCTAATATATAATGTAGAATTCATAAAACAATCCTCAACAGCGCAGGAAATAGCACAGATTTTCCTATTCCATGGAGAGGTCAATCTTGTACTATTTCAAGTAGAAGTGGTCTTATCAGATGCAGGGCCATGCATGAAGCCTGATATCATAAACTATGGCATGACAGATTGTGCGCCCATCTGTAAACTGACGTCTCACCAGTCACCACCACAGCCTACTGATTCAAACAAAACAAAAGAATCCCAGTAGGCTAAGAAAGGCTCGTCGTCAAAGACAAAAGTAGCATTGTTGTCTGGCACCATTGGAGATTCTATGTAGTAGTTCATCATGCTCTGTGCATCTTGCTGTGCCCATACATCACTTACAGCACTTCTCTCTTCTTTCTCTTGGTTCTTCCCTTCCAATTCTTCAGTGCTGCCTGTTGGACTCGTGTTGCCAGTGGGCTGGGAATCGCCAAGTGATCGGAGTCTCTTGCTTTTGTTCTCCTTGGTGTTATTGTCGTCCTGATCAGGGTTCGAGTCGGTACCTTTTCTTTTGCCTGAAGGCAATCTCTTGTTCAAATGGGTATTCCAGTAGTTCTTCACCTCATTGTCTGTCCTGCCTGGAAGTCGACCGGCTATAAGTGACCACCTGCACAATGCAACAATAAAAATGAAATCAAATCCAGACAAGTTAGTTGTTATACAACATCGATCTTCTAATCGGCATTGATGAGGAGGCAGGTTTTCAACGAGGACAAAGCCAAGAAGCACCGAGCCACTGACCGGTTACCAAGAAGCTTATGCATCCTAATTATCATGTCTTCTTCTTCTTGGGACATCCCACCTCGTTTAATATTGGGTCTTAAATAATTCTTCCACCTTAATCTGCAGCTTTTTCCACCTCTCATCAAACCTGCAACAATGCAAGTACAATAATTAATATCCCACCTGCAGCTTTAAGCTAAAAGAAAGAAAAAATCAGCCCAGACTTTAGGTAGACTAAATCATCAAAATATATTGACCTTTATAGTCTAGTTTAGCTTTATAAAGACCACTCCTTTTGTGCAAAGAGGAGTTTGCAAGTTTGAAATCGAGTTATACAATAGATAGAGCTAAGTACCTGATTTCTTAGACACAGTTGACCAGTTGCCTTCACCATGAGTCTCTACATATGTTTTCAGGATCAAGTCCTCCTCTGGTTTCCACAAACCTTTCTTGACCTTAGGCTTTGCTTCTATACTTTCCATCTCTCTCTCTCTCTCTCTCTCTCTCTCTCTCTCTCTCTCTCTCTATGTATCTCGTCTTTCAAAAATACTTGAGTGGAGAAGAATTGTTACAGAGAAAGGTTTATATAGAGATTAAATTTTGCATGTGTGGATGTCACTATCCACCAGTAAACACCAAGCTTCACCCGTGCGTCGACATATAACACTGTTACTTGCATTAGAATCCCAAAATGGATTGATTGGCATGAGGGCCCTGTACATATTTTGCTTCACTTTATCTTTTCCAAGGCATTGCCACGCTGTAAAAGCAAAGCAAATCCCAGTTCCACTTTCGTAATAAGAGTAGAGAGGACCCAGTTAAACGTACGTATGCAGGATCTGGGAAGTCCAACCATACGACCCCGGTGTCTCCTCCCTCCAGCTGCATGCTTTTGTGCTGTAAACTCAAGGTACCAAACAGTCGCATGGAATTTCTTAGTTATGGTCGTATTAAGTTACTTTTAGGGTTGCAGCTTGCAATAATGCATCATCTGTCACACACTTAAGATACACATCACATGGAACGTGGACTGGTCGATCCCTTCCATGTTTAAATTTTAGCTTGCATCTTTCAAGGTTGTATCTGGCCAGAATCTCAGTACAAAAGGAAAACATACATAATAGACAAAAACACATTTGATTAGACAGAAACAAAAACTAAACATGTTCTTATAATAATTTTCGAGTGAATATTTTAAATATAAAAAACACGGGAAATTAATATTTCTTCTATCTTAATTGTTTCTGTATCTTTTATCTAGAGAAACTGCATTCAAAACCCAAGAGATTGAGAGATTGAGAGATTGGGAGACCATGGATGTCCACATTGTATACCATATATAAGGTTTATTCTACTTTATTAGGAAAAAAAATATTAACCAGTCAATCCAATGATCATGCATGACTTTTACATATTGAACTAGTTAATTTGCGTCTAATCCGATAAATTTCCGTATCCTTCTTTCGAGGAAAAAAAAGTGGATATTTCTAAACTAGCTAGTTAGATTTGGTACGTGTTAAAGAAAGACTAGCTAGATATCATTGAGCTTTACAAGGCAATATGAGCAGAATCACCCATGGTGAAATGGGAGTGTGAGAAATGAAGAATGACACCACTACCTCAAGACACCAGCCTTTTTGGTTCGAGTCCCACCACAAGAAATGCCATCTGGTTGGCTCATCTCCCGATCACTTTTTTCAGGTGCACCTGAGTTATAGGGGATCAGAGTGATCACACTTCACCGTTCTCCGAAGAAGCCAAAACACGTCATCTCATTTATCATTAATTATTGCATCTCTCTCATCATCATTATTTTATTCGTTCCTTTTCCGAGACTATAATATAGGCTTCTCCTTTCCAAATCCTTCGCAACAAACAACGTTTTGGACCGTATGCAGGTCTAAGAAAACGAAGAACCTGCAATGATTTTAGCCATCATTGTGAAGGCGCATGCGTGTGATGACAATGGGCTAGGTTTCACAAAAAGCTCCGGCTTGTTTCACAGTTTGTTTCACATGGACATGTGATTCTTGATGAGCTGCAAATGGGAAAACAAGTTTAGTCTCTCTCACATCTTCATTAGAGTTGGCGATCAATTTTTTATTTTTCTTCCAATTAATTTACCGTCCATCTTTCAACTAAGGCAATTAGTTTTATTTTAGGAGAATATCCAATTAGCCTATTTATTTCTTCTCATTTGGGCCACTCATTTCATTTTAATGCCTAGCTAGCAAGGTTTCCTTTTCCAACTAATCAACAAAATCCAATTCTAACAATAGTTTGATGAATTATTTCATTTTCCTGCTCTGTCTTTAAATAAAAACTTTAAGGGCCGGTAATCTTGTGATTAAAAAAAATATTTCTAAAACTTAAATATTAAAAACAATATTTAAGAGGATTTATTAAATTCTTTTCAAAGTAGCAAATATCATGAAATCTGTGCCTTTACTTTTGTTTTTTTAAAACTGGAATTCAATCATTGAGGTAATGGTAGAAATCAAAATGAAAAAGTCATGGTCAGATTCAGTGTTAGAGAATAGAAAATATGAACTGTTTTTTTCTTTTTCCCACAAAGTGTGTGCTCAATTATGAAAAATAAAAAAAAAAAAAAAAAGAAGAAGAAGAAGAAGAAGGAAACCTTTGTGTGTGACAAGCGTGGACTTGACTTTATTAATTACCATTGGCAAACATCATCATCACCATGATATGAAAGGTTTTAACTCCAACAATCAAAGAAATTCTAATAAAAAATAATATAAATATATTTTGAAATCTATTATATCTACGTCCACACATAGGAACAAGGAACTGTTAAACGGGGGGGGCCTTGTGGGAGGAAAGTGGCCAGCTTGAAACTCATTTCTGGTGTTATATCCTCTTGTAGGGAGAGTTTTGTACTGCCTTGCTTTTTTCAGTCATTATCACCATAGATGTAAATTTCTCCAAACGCCCCGTGTTCATAACACTACAGGATTAATAATCACTGTGCATGGAAAGTCATGGAAGGTGACAAATTTAGGTGGACGACAATCCATACATTGGGTTCAACTCCTAGCTCTATGTAGTGGATATATGCTTTTACAGGGGGAGATTAAAGCTGCACCAAAATCACCACTCCCTTTTTCACCAGACATGCTCCATGCACGGCTGTAGAATCAGCCAGTACTGCTCACTTCCATCTTCTTGCAAGGTTATCACTTGCAGGGCGGGCCATGGCACCCCCATCACAACCTGAGGAAAGCAAAATTATAGATTTTGAAGGGCCCATTTCATAATTCTCTTTGCGAGAGAGTGGAGAAGATGTTAGTGTTTCGATATTTTAAGAGGAGGATAATGAATAATAAAAAGGAAAGATAAAGGGTTTTTCTTTTCTATTTGTTTGTGTTTTGAAAGGGCAGGAGTGGATGCTGGAAAGTGAGGGAGAGGATCACGTTTTTTCCTCTTTTGGGAGAGAGAATGAGAGCTTTTGTGACTCTTTTATGAAATCGAAAACGAGAGTGTGTGTGTGTGAGTGTGTGTGCTGGATGAGTGGGAAAACACGATGGTTATTATTATTATTATTATCTCCTCCCTTTTTAATTGTCTCCCCCTTTTCTCTTGTTCTTGCTTTGTATTCTAGCCAGTGCACAGACAAATAAGGCTTGTATTTAGTGTAGTGTAATGATATAGTGTTTTTTTTCCGGTTTTATATTTTTGAAAAATTTTATAATTTTTTTTAGTTTTTTTAAATTGTTTTGATGTAACTATTAATATTAAAAATAAAAATATTATTGTAATATATTTCTAAACAAAAAAAAACTTTAAGCCTTAATTACAACCTTTAATTTATTATCTTGAAACACCAATAATTTTAATGATGCACTTGGTGCACTGAACCATTTTTATTTTTTTTGCTCGACTTTGTTTTAATTATATAAAAAAAATTATAAATACAAAAACAACAGGTATGAGGTAAAAGGGCCAAAAGTTACAAAATAGTAGGAAATTGGAAAAATCAATTTGAAAATATATTTTTTTATTTTTTGAAAATATGATGAACAATAGGGGTTAAAAACCAAGTGATTAATTAATTTTTAAGTTTTTGTATATCTTAGCGCACCCCAAGCTACAATTTCTAGGTCTGCCTGTGCTTGCTTCAAATAAACAAAATACTAGTAAATAGTCGCATTAGAAAGTGGAGTCTATTTATTATTTTAAAATAGTAGGGATAAAAGATAGCTGGGGCAAAAACTTATTAAATTTCAATCAAAGGGCGCCACGTGTCCAAGAGATAAAACAAAAAAAAATTGTTCTAAATTAAAATATCCATATGAACATTTTAAAATCCCCATCTCTATCATTAACAAATGATTGTAGTATTAATTCAAAAACATTTAATTTCCACCATTTGATTAAAAAACTTAAAAATAAAAAACATATTAAAAAAAAAAAAAAATTATAGCCTTATAAGATTCGATCATAGGCTAAAACAAGCATCAAATAAAAATTATTGTTGAATGAAATTTATAAACACTAAAATTATATAACTTTGTAACTAGATTTGAGAGATTTAGAGATTTGGATTTAAAAGCATTAAATTTAAACTTTGTGTTGATTTGATGGTTGAAATTATTTTTAAAGATTATATATATTTATGTTTATAAGGCCTAGGGGATGCTCTCAAAAAGAAAATTGCAAAAAATAAACAAGAAGAGCATTGAGTTGCTTTGGGCATACACACCGATATATGAACGCAAAAAATATATATGTTGTCTGCTTTTCTTAAGAAGTGCTTGCCTAGGCTTGCTTGTAGCCTTAGTAGGTTTGATTCTTTTTCTTGTTTTCCTATCAATTTCTTCTATTTTTTTTCTTTACTTGTATATTTGTATTATAAAATCTTGTTAATTATCTCTTCAAATTAAAATAAAAAATAGTAAAAAAGCAAATTATAATTCTTTTTTCTAATATATATCAATAAGAAATGAATTAACAAGGTAAATTACAATTTATTAGACAAATAATATATTTTATAAATCTAAATCAACATAATTAATACTATATTCAATGAAATATTTTTTCAAAATGTAAATAAAAAATTACTAAATTAGTAATTTATTTTCAACATAATGTGAAATAAAATAAATATTGCTATTAAGAAATAATTGAATGAGGATGGCTTGCAGAATAATGAAATGAAAAAAAAAAAAGCGTTTGGTGTTCCAAACTTGTTATATAAAGACAAAATAATATAGGGATAAAAGAGACTTTTATTTTTATTTTATATTATTTTATAAGATACAAAAACAAGAAAAACAGAGTAGGGACCTCATGAGTTAATTAAAACACGTAGATTCTCTACAAAAGTAGACAATCGCCTAGGTTTGCACACAATTATTGTGTCAGGATAAATTATGCTCTTAATTATTAATCACTATATATATAGAGATTAAAATAATTGTTTATGTGCAAAGCGGGCACGGATTACCTTTTGACTATGATAATATGATCCCTCCCCTTTTGCATCGTTATTTTACTAAAAACATATTATTTTTTTTCCAACTTGAAGATCACATGATTCATGAATTTTCCTTCCGTTGTCGTCCTCTTCCATGCAAAGTGCTTTTGATTAGGCTAAGCCCCACCCCACCCCAGGCCCTAGCACTGCAGCCAAAAGACTTTCTTTCAATGAATAATACACAGCTAAAAAAGATTTGATATGGGGGGTTTGAGGTTTCCATTCATTTAATAATTTAATGATTTTCCCCTTATTTTGTCTCTTATTGAAGAGAATTTCTAAACATTTGGATGTGAGTTTTGTAACTATGAGAAACAATAAATAAGAGAATAAAATAATTTAGTAAGAATTTTATTAATTTTTATGTTTTAATGTTTCCATTGTATTTTTTATATATGTTCGGCATTAGTAACATCTCATATTTTTATAATACTAGAATAACTTTAAATACTGTAAAAAATGGTTTTGTTAATTTAAAAGATTTCATTTAAACTAAATGAAGATGTTCTAAAATTTAATGTGTTTAAAAATATGTTTTTTAGTAGTTGGATTATGGGTTAATCAGACACTCTAGCAAAATAGTTTACTCTCCTTACTATAGAAAGCGTATAACATGCAAAATAGTCATTTTTTATGGGATTTTAAGACCTTTATATGATAGAATCAATGATTTAAACAAATATTTATAATAAATGAGAGAATGAATATTTATTCTTAAGAACCACAATATTTGTTCTTAGTTTTGATATAATAAATATTCTGAAATTAAGAAAGTATTTTTGTTGAGAATAGAGATCGTAAACTATTTAATTGTGTGCTTCTAGGGGTATTTATAATCCACAATTCTTTTTTTTTTTTTGGTGGAAGTGATGGATTGAAATATAATTTTATTTTAATAACATCAATAAATGATAAATATTTCTTACACATGCATTAATATAGGATGAGTTGTCCCTAACATTAATATTAATGGGGGATAAGAGATGAGTATCCCAAACATTAACATTTTATGTTAAAAGCTATGAGAATAAGCAAATAGAGTCTTGTGGCTTAACATGAGATCAATAATGATCTCTAGGCTTTTAGTCTTTTGTGCTAGGCACACTGCCAAACCCATGATCAATGGATATTGCAGAATAAGAGTCGAGAAGGTCTTGACACGGCCAGACATATGCCTACTTAGGCTTGGAACACAACTAAGTTCAAGATCGAATAATCGAGAAGGTAGCCAAACACATGCTCAATTGGACTTGGCACATAACCAAACCTAAGTGTTGATTCCTGATTAGGCTCGGTGTGCAACCAAGCTCAAGGATGTTGATTCTGACATCTTGTTAAACTCAAGTCCGTTTGGGCTCGACACGTAGCCAATCCCAATAGTGTTGGGTCTCGCAACTTGCCAGACCTGCGCCCTATTAGGCTTGGCATGCAGCCAAATCCAAGGGTCTTGGGTCTGGTAGCTCAGCAACCTCATATTAACTTGAGCTCAACACTTTGCCAAGTCCAAGGACAATGGGTAGGTAACTTGTCAGGCCCATTTTTATTTGGGCTCGGCACATAGTCAAGCCCAAGGCTGTCGGGTATGGATGCTCACAACACATGTATCCAATTGGGCTCAACGTGCAACCATGCTAAAAGACACTGGGTTTGGTAGCTCGTTGACCTCATGCCCAATTAAGCTTGGCACGCAGCCAGGTCTAGGGATGCTGGATTTGTTAACTTGTCATACCTATACCCACATGGACTCGGCTCATAATCACGCCGAAGAATGTTGGTCTAGAGGCGAGCTAGACCTATATCATTTGAACTTAACATCTTGTCAAACCTGGGAATATTAGGTATGGACACAACTCCTACCCATCTATCAATATATTATCACTTTAGACCTTCTATACCAAGACTTAAGTTTTCTTAATAAAGTGCTAAAAAAAATTCATCCATCACTAACTTTTATATCCTCCATTAGTTTTTATTTTTTACAAGCCGGTAAAGGCCAAAAGAATAACCACCTACACATTGCTCAGAGAGATGTATATCATATCCAAAGGCCATTTTATTTAGAAGAATGCTAACAAAACTTAATCCATCTCAAATTATCTAGGTGGAAGATGTCTCCGATTACACGTGTATTATCTTTTGTTCAGTAGGATTCTCCTGTTTTGATTTAATGTTATTTCAATACTTAAAAAAAAATGACAATTGATAGATATTGATGAACTACAAATCTCATAAATATTATATAATTAATCGAATACAAAATTAATTATACTAACAATAATTTCACATTACATTTAAAATTAAAAGCCCACTATGTTCACAATAATTATCTAAAAGTAATTATTATAGTCACAATTAACAATTATGTAAGGATCATTAACTTAAAATAACATATATTTTAAGAATTTAATAAATTCATAATTTAAAATTAAACATGGAATTAATTACACCATGTTGGAACACATGCATTCATGTATAAACACATGTTAAATAACAAATTTGTATAGAAAACATATATAAATTTATTATAACTAATCAATGCATAGATGATTAGTACTTAATCGCACATGAAAAAAAGCATTATTTCAATGCATTCATTGAATAAAAATATTAATTAATTAGGATTATTATTAAATAATTCTCGAGAAAGATCCTTATTCATATATGTAACATTGCTGTTGTATTTAATTTCACCCTTTTCTTTTTCCCTAGACAAGAGGCCGGTCCCACGAGAGTGATGATTTCTTTGTTTGGATTCGGTTTTCCTTTGCCATTTGGAAAGCCACTTTGACAAATATGTAATGCAATTAGTTCTTGTCTTTTTTAATTATTTGAACTTGTGGGTCTACGTTGAATTTCTCGTGGTTTTCTGGCCGAACAAATTTTCAATGCTGGAATAATTCACAATGCATTGGATAGATAATATTGGATTGGACATGAAAAGATTTAAATTTGCATAGAAAATTCTATGCTCGTTGCTGCTAGCCATCACACTCGTAATTGAGAATGATTAGTGATATATTATTGGTTATATTTTAAATTTATATTAAAATAAAAATAAATATTAAAAAATAATATAAAATTTATGATTTATCAAAAACAATAAGAATATTTTTACCTAATTTTTTTTCGTTATATCTATTTTTTCTTTAAAACAAACACAAAAAATAACTAATAGAATACTATCAGTTACTCTATTTCTCCACTAACGACTTTGTAATCTCAAATGATATATCTCACTATTTTCTCCGTATCAATTATAAAAAGTTCAAAAAGGAAATGAAAAAAAAGAAATGCATAATTAAAATGTTTAAAAATAATGGAGATGCAGGGGATCGAACCCTGTACCTCTCGCATGCAAAGCGAGCGCTCTACCATTTGAGCTACATCCTCATTTTGTAAAGATTGTGTTATGTTTATTATTAAAATATAACGAGCTTTACAGGCAGGCATATAACTTAAGCAAATTGCTTACAAAGTTTGTACAGTATACAAACACTACGATACAAATAAAAGCCAAGTACTGAAAGTTCCAGCTCTTGCTAAGAGCATCATATCTCGAATTTATAATAGCTTCCTGCAGGATTCTACGTACGTCGAACAAAGCTAGAAATTCTATGAACAATAAAACTACCAGCTCTTGTTTTGGATTTACAAGAGCATCATATATGGAAATTCTTGTTTTGTAAGGTTCTAAAGGCCCATGCATATGCTGCATTCGTGCAAATAAGCAGTGTTGACTTCAATTAGGCATGCAAAGGCATTTAGCAAGTGATAGGCAGGGTTTTTGTGGCTAAGTTTGAGGTAATTCAAGATAAGAATGCAAATTATTGAAGCTACACATTATGTGAATTCAAATTTCAATCTTGTTTTTCTTCGACGGAGACTTGGGTCTAAAATTTATGGTAACTCTCCCACCTTGAATCACCTGAGCCCTCATCAAAGTCATTGCAGGTGGTGACTGCTACGACCTAGGGTTAAAAGGAGAGATCAGGAAAGTTCAGAGGAAGGCAAGCTCTTCTCTTGAGCATCCCTGCCGGAAGGCAATGCCTGGCGGTGGTGAATACTTGGACCAAACAGCACAGACGTAGCACCATTCAATGATGGATTGATGAATAGAGACCATATCTGACACAAGTGATTTGCTCATTTCCTTGCTTCTAGACACACAGACACAATCATAAATTTATGGGCCTATAGGGTTATGGGCAAAAAGTACAGTGCCAGGTCCAAACTGTTTTTCATTAGCTTAAATTAATGAAACAGGGTCTGATCTCAAGTCCAGCAGTGGAATGAATCGGTTACATTGTTGTTTGTGTCTGCATATTTTAGGTTTTATTTATTTATTTATTTATTTATTTATTTGGGGGGTGGGGGTTCATGTTAGGTGGCCATAGTTATTATTCAGAGTCTACTCTAGGTCTGATTAAAAATTAAGGACCATAGGTAAACCTTTTGAGAAGTCTAATTAAAATAACATGTCATTACAAGTGCTAGAAATTCTAGCAAAGTGAAGAATAAGAATTACTTTTTGTGTGTGTGTGTGTGTGTGTGTGTGTGTGTGTGTGTGTGTGTGTGTGTGTGTGTGTGTGTGTGTGTGTGTGTGTGTGTAGTTAATGGTGTTTTTTATAAATGATTTTTATTTGAAAATATATTAAAATAATTTTATTTTATAAATATATTAAAATTATTAAAAAACACTAAAAATAATTTTAAACATATCCAAACATAATTTTAAATACAAAAATAAAGAATAAAGAACCAATCTTCACTAAATCACCATTCAACTTAATGAGGCTAATACCCTTCTAACTTTGAGCCAGGAACTAAAACAATTTAAAACTTGATGTTTCACTAAAAAGTGTTTGTTTTTGTGGTAAAAACTATATTTTATAAAATTTAAATTTGTTTTGCTTGAAATTAATTTTTTAAAATTTTTGTGGATTGTTTAGATATATTAATGTAAAAAATAAATAAATAAATATTATTTTTATATGATTTCTAACAAAAAAATATTTTAAAAAACAAACACTGCCATAACATCAAAGGCTACCTATTCCTCTAACATGCTTTGAAAGCTCAAACGTGCCATAATAGCACACAATCATACAGTCGAAAAGAAGAGCTTGGATGGAGTATATCACCATGTACATGAAAGTGATTGAGTTCGAAGTGACCATCCATGTCGATATGTTTCACCATTTTCACCATATTTTGCTCCTGCAGAAATCAAATTCTTACTAGCCTGCAGGGTGTTAATGGCTTAAAATAAGCCATCGGTTTGTCGCCATGCTAATCTGGATGGTTGGAAACAACACCGGAGATCGTACTCAGGTGATAAAGTGCACATTCAATGAGGAGATCAACTTGGCAAGCTGGCAAACCTTCTGTCACTCACAAAATGGAGAGAGCCCCACATCATGCAAGTTTGGTCAAGCCCTGACTAGATCATGTTCCCTCTGCTCTGGCTAGTTTTTGGATCTCTATGCCAAGAGTTGATGCCACATATTGTTCTTGCGTTTTTTCTATTTCTCTCTTTTTTTTCCATGGATTTTCTGCTCCCTAAGCTAATTCTCTCGTTGATTCTGCCTTTCTACGTTCTATATGTAACGTTGATGTTCTTTTCCTTTCTTCCAGCTTTAATATATATTGAATGACAGTGCCACAAATTTGTGTATAATTGAGAGAGAAGGAAATGATCACACGTGAAGATTAAAAAATTATAGTAAGAGAGAAGAGAGAAAATTGAATCTTAGAGAGATTTAACTAAAATTATAGGAATAAAGGGTGTAATTTCTTCAGTATTAAATTATTTAATTAATATTAGTTAATTTAGTTTCTAATTTTTAAGAACCCGACCTTTATTAATTTCCAATTAGAGGAAGAAAAGATTATCCTATTTTAATTTAATTTATGACTTCAAAACCAAATCTTTTTTTTTCCCAATAGGAGGAGGAAAGGTAATAATACTTTACCCAATAATTTTAATTTGATTAATATTTTTATGATTTTCAATTTTGCAAAGCCAAAAAAATTTTTCCTGTAATTTTAATATTATTTATTTAATATTCAATTTTCTTTTCTATTTTTTATCCGTTTTAAAAAAAATTTATTGCAATTTTCTTATACGTGCTGTAAATATCTTCGACACATGGCACATTCATGTGACGGAATTGAAGAGAAGGTCCAAAACTTTAACCAAACCTCAACTCAAGGATAGAAACCCAACCCAACAGGGAGATGAGTCACGACTACCACCGACTAAATTTTTCTTTTGAGGAAGTGGTGTTTCAATTATATTTAAATAAAAGATGAATTTTTTTATTTTAAATTATTTTTTTAGATTTTTAGATTTTTTTTTTTATATTGATGTTAAAAATAATTTTTAAAAAATAAAAAATATATTATTTTAATATATTTTCAAAAAATATATTTTTATCATACTTGGCTAGGCTTAACATCTCAATATAATAATTTGCTAGTTTGAGGTCTAGCTTATACTGAATAAAAGTTCATTTTAAAAAAAATATATTATTTTATATTTATTTTCAAAAAAGAGCTTGTATTTTCAGTTGATCGACTCTCATTCCATATATAAAAAAATAAAAATTAAGTGACATTCAAAAAATTGTGGTATGAACAAAAGTGGATTTAATTACCAAAGTAAAAATTGTTGTATGAAAAAAAAATAAGTGACATTAAAAAAATTTATGGTCAGAATTTTATTTTTTTATGATTTTTTTTTTTGTAAATTGCATGATTTTTTAATGAAAATATAACACAATTAAAATAAATATTAGTAGGAATTCGAATTATTTAAATTAATGAGAAAAACATTCTTTATCCAATACCCTCCTTTCTTATTTATGTTTTGTTTTCTAAAGAAAACATGTCTTTTTATTATAAGAATAATTTTTTAAATGAAAACTTACTCAATAAAAAAAATATTGCCTTGATGATTCTAAAGTAAGACTATAAAAGATATTAAAATAGTTACTTCAAAGAAATTATATAAAAAAATTAAAAAAAAAATCTCCTTAAATATTTACTAACAAAAAAAAAAAATTAACTAGATTTTTATATCAAAACACATAGGTGCACCTTGTAAATTAATCACAATTAAATAATATTTATTAAAATAATATTTTTTTTCATTAGTTATTTTTTCTTTGATTTTTTTAAAAAATATATTTTTTTTATTTGTTTTTATAAGATTATTCTGATCTCATGACCCGTGTCATAGGTTTAGCGAGATTATGAAAATTGACTTAAATTAAATTTTTTTTAATTTTATTCAATAATATTAGGTTAATTAAGAATTATTTGAATTGTTTTAAACTTGTCAAGTTAAGCAAATCATATCAAATTATTAAAATAATTATATATCAAGAATATTAAAATATTAAAATACCATTAATTTTTAAAAATGAATTTTCACTATTGAAATGCATTTAAATAAATAAATAAACTATTTATATTCTTTAAAAAAATTATATTAATAATTTAGCTATTCTGTATAACATTTTTCCTTGAAGATAGCCATCGTAGGTGAGAAAAGGACCTTAAAACCCTATTTTCCCCTCGAAGACAGCTCTCTCGTAGGTGAGAAAAGGACCTTAAAACCCTATTTTCCCCTCGAAGAAAGCTCTCCTGGGAGTGAAAAGGACCTTGAAACCCTATTCACTAGCTCTTCCCTCACCTATACACGATATTATTAATCACTGAAAACGGCATGTCACAAGAAGAACCACCAGATCCCGCACAGAGGGAGTGGTAGATATATATTTCTAGTTCTTCGCCACAAGTTCTTCAAACTCCGTACAATTTGACCAGAGACATTGTATTCAGTAACCCGAGACCATTTAACACGTGGGCTAACCAATGAGGGCTGAGTGGCGTAGATCATGTTCACCTTGTTCGAATGTGGGCGGCACCAAGGACCGCCCCGTGCGGGTTCTCCGGTCCAGACCTGACCATTTTGTGTCTAGCTTACCAGCAGTGAGGGAGATAGCCACGTGAAGCCGGCATGGTTTCTGTTCACTCTTGTTCAACCTTCCTGTGACAATGGAGTCTGGCGGTGAGCATGTTTCGGGTTTACATGGGGCAAAGTGACACTCAATACTGCTTGTTTTTTTCTGCTGGTGTTATTTTATCATCAAGCGGCACACAGAGCAAAAACAAAGCACATAGGGAAGATGTGTTTTTGTTTGGATTATTATAGTTGATCTTATTAATTATTGTATGATTATTAATTGCCTGCCCTAAATGGGAAAGACATGGGAATATTTTTGTTGTTAGTTGCTTGGTCATGAGGGGGTGATCTCTCTTCCTTGCATAATTAATTTAAAGGGGACAAAAGGAACCTATACATGGAGTACTTATCATATAATATAATAATTTAATTAGGTATTGAAAGTTCTAGCTAGGAGCTAGCATATTTCTATAGTGGCTAAGATGTTATCAACGTTTGAGATTATTAAATTTAAGTCTATGGATCGTTTCAACAGTTGAATGTTCTTCTTTCATAATCTATGTTATAAAATAAAACTAATTGACCCATGAAATGTTCAGTGATTTCAGGTTAGCGCCTCGCAACCCACACACACACACACACAGAGGAGACTGGCTGCATTATTCGAATTAATTTCTAAATTTGTTTCAAAAAGGGATTCTTTTCTGCTTGCCCGTGACTTGTGTTTTACGAGAAGAAAAGATGCAAAATGCTTATGAAATTGGCTACTCTTATCAACTAAGCTAGACCCTGTCCCCTTGATATTGTCTTCGTGGATAACAACTAATGAAACGTGTAATCCATTCGTGAATGTCAATTATAGATTCAGGAAAATACGTGTTCTTCATCTAGAAAGTGAATTATTGCGTGTTTGGTTTATAGATGTTTTTTTAAAGTATTATTTTTTGAAAATGAATTATAATATATATTTTTTAATCTTTTATATCAGAACATTAAGATCATTTAAAAATATTAAAAATATCAGTTTGATATTTTAAAAAAACTAAATATACTCTTAAAAAATAAATATATTCTTAAATACACTTCCAAAGAATTTTTTTAAAATGTCGGGTTAAGTTCTCAAGTGGTCCGTAAATAGAAGGGTTGACTGTTTCTTTTTCTAATGTTACAAAGAAGATGGGACCATAGATTTGACTCAAGAATCTGAATTATAGAACTGGTTCGATTCAAGGTTTTTGTATTGAATCTATGGGGTCCTAATGGAGAAGTAAGTGTACGCTTTTCACACTCAAGTGAGAGGCGTGTTCGACAACAATTAGGATCCAATGATTTTCACTTTTCTATTGAATAAAGAAGTGACGAGGGAGGAGAAACACAAACATTTTCTCTTTTCTCTTTCTTTTTTCTTAAAAAAAGAAATCAAGAGAAAGAAGAGACAGATTTTGCATCCAGAGAAAAAGAAAAGGAAGAGACTGATTTTAACCAAACTTTTTCTCTCTCTTCTGGTTAGCATGTGATGGTAGTGGGCTGATGTAAAAAAAAATAGATTCCACTTGGTTAAGGGGAAAATAAAAAGAAAAAACCTTTCATAAATTTCAATTCTATTTTGTTCCTAGAAAGATTCATGGAAATTAATTTATGGCTGATAGCTTGGTTAGTTGGATGAGAAAAGGAGGGCAAATTAAAACAAGTTAAGCTTAGTTAAAGGCTTAGGAGGGAAAAAAGATGGTTCTTCTCTATTATATAATAATCAAATTAATTATCTTCATGATTATGGCTTGAATATATTTAATTAAAGAAAACTACCGATTATATAACTAACTATTAGACCATGTCTATTTATGTAGATTTGTATACTCGTTAATTATTTACTTACAACTTATAAATTTCAGTTCAATACTTTTATTTCTCAACACAAAACAAATTTATTTTTATTATAATTAAAGGATAGATAAGATTAAGATTTCCCACTCCTTTCAATCTAAAAATTAACCTCAGAAAATTTAAAAATATATCTACTTTAAGATCGCTACGAAGCCAGCATTGATATTTATCGTTGTCGGTAACATATTGGAAATTTAAATTTGTCACTATTTTTTCTTTTTCCGGTGAATGGCAATATTCTAGAATTCCCTTGCTTAATGCAATGAAATACGTAGTTGTGATTACTTGGTATGATTGAGCGATGTGAAATTAAACATTATTTACAATATTTCACACCAAGGATTATGTGAAACGTAAAGGCGTTGAGGATAAACTTAGATACAGTGGCACTTTTTGAGCTTGGCCGTATCTTCCTGGAAATAGCTGCAACATCCCATGGGCCATGGCAAGCAATCTTATCTTTCACAGAATTTTGTGTGTAGATGTTGCTGCTGATGAATGTCAAATTCACTTGGACATGTTTGATAGCTAAGGTTTCAACCTTTACTAGCTTGCGCGTGGGTGCAGCCTAAAAGGACGAAAGCGAAGAGGGCAACTGGGTCGGCAAAAAGTGGAGCATTGATTCGGACATCATACCACTGTTGCCTAAACACTGTCCCCTCACCTGCTTACCATGCTTTCCCTTCTTACATCCCATGTCCCTCTCTGTACTCTCTAGGCCCCACCACAGCCACATATTTCAACACACGCAGCAGAATCCCTCTTGATTTTGTCTCTCTATATAAACTATATGTCCCTCTAAGCTACTATTATAACCCCTTAGTAGCAAGAAACCCAGATCTCATACACCCAAAACTCTCTCTTCCTTGGTTTCCTTCTTGTTCTTGACATCTTGCTTGTGGGTTTTTTTTATTGGGAATTCTGGTTTGGTTTTGTTTTGTTGTTGTTGGATGATACACACACACACACTATACTTCGTAGTGAGTTGCTGAGCTAAGCAGGATGGAACTTCAACTTGGTCTCGGTCTCCCAAGTCATGAGAAAACGATGAAGGGTTTGGACCTAAACAGCTATGTTTCTGAGCCTAAAGGGTTGCAGCTGGGCTCGGGACAACTTCAACTGGGTCAGTATTCATGGTTTTCTACAAATGTTAATGACAAGAAACGGAGTTTTATTGATGCCTTTGAAGAGAGCTCAGGGAATGAAGATGGGCCTCAAACGTTACCTCTCCTGGTTTGGAATAACCAGCCGAACGACGAAGATGATTTCCCTAAAGATCTCGACAACCATAGTAGCAACTCTTGTGCCTCCAACAAGTATATACCCTCTCTCCTTCTGTAATCAAGTGCAAAATATAGCTAGTTGTTTTGTTTTTTGACAATTTGTTTTGTTTTGTTTTTTTTTGGTTGGGCAGAAGTGATGGAGAAAGTGATGGAATAGTGGGGTGGCCACCAATAAAGTTCAAGAGGAAGAAGCTCAGTCGTCAAAGCAGCGGGGCGCTAGAGATCAATCGGGCAGTGGACAATGGTTGTGAAGATAGCCAAGCTAGAACATCCAAGTATATGTACATTAAGGTCAAGATGGAGGGAGTAGGAATAGCAAGGAAAATCGATGTTAGCCTCCACCATTCTTTTCCAACACTCAAGCAGACCTTGCTTGACATGTTTGGGATATGTAAGTAGTTTCGACATTACAATTAATATTTTTCCCATTTTAACGAGACCATGAGAAGTGACAGATTCCTAATTTTGCTGTGAAATTCGGGACAGGCCAGGAAAACTCAAGCAGCTACAGACTAACTTACCAGGATAGAGAAGGTGACTGGCTACTAGCTGAAGATGTACCTTGGAGGTGATGCTCATAAATTCAAGAAAGCAAATTTTGCCTTCTGGGGCTTGAAATGACATGCAAATTGATGGTGTACTGATTTGTTTTTTTTCTTATGGGACATTTTGAATCTTGCAGGAACTTTCTTGGGTCAGTCCAACGATTAAAATTGATGAGGAGAAGCAGCTGATTAGCTTTTTTTTTCTACCTTTGCTTTGAATTTTGAATCAATTGACTATGTATTATGTAATTAATTACCAGTAAGAAGAACCTAATTAACTTTATGACTTTTTGGATTAAAATAGAAGAAACACATATTATGGGTTTCTTTTGTTCATGTTGGGGCTCTCTCTTCTCTGTGCATATCTTTTCCTTTCACCTTTATTCCTTGATACTGCCAGTTAGAATTTCTTCTCAAAATGGTATGCTGTTGTGCTAAACATGGACACATGGAACAAAGCCTGACAGAACTGAAGTTTTTACTAATAAAGCCTGACCAAACTAAAGTCATATTCCCAGTGTTTGTGGATATATAATATTTGTTTTAGGGCTAATTGTTTTTCCTTCTTTTTTTTTTTTGTCTTTGAGATCTGTAGCCTGTAATTGTGTTTGATCCCTCAGATTTGAAAAATGTCTACTTTTGATAGTTGAATTACAATTTTCTCTTGTAAGACAGCTAGCATTTGGTGGGCTCGATTTGATTAAAAATATTTTGTTTAAATTTCTAATCAACTTTTTGGTAAAATAAATTTAACCAAAATTTGGGCAAAACTCGAATTAACCAAATTGTATTGTGAATGTAATTTTTTTATATAAATAGGACATAACTTCTAAACAATTATATATATGTATATATGAACATTGGAGGGTTAAATTGAAAAGAAAAAAAATTTAAGAGAAGAAAAAAAATCAAAAAAATAAGGGCTAAAAACCATAAACTTTGATTGAAGAAAGAAATTAAAAACAACAAAAATTTAATTAAAAAACCAAGAAAAAAATCAGAAATCAAAACCATTGAATCGGAAACAATAATATATGACATGTTGTAATTTAAGAACTAAATTGAAAACATCAAAAAAAAATTTAAATGGTCAATTACTAAAATAAGCCGTCAATAACATAAAGAATAAAATAAATAAATAAATAAATAAAAAAGATAACAGACATGTACTTTTACTAGAAGAAAGAGAATAAAGTAAAAAACAAAATGATCACTAGCAACAAACCATTCATCAACCACCACTACACGTCATACCAAAAGAAAGAGGGTGAGGCTGGATTTCCAATGATACTATGAAATAGCAAATTCGAACACTAGAAGGTACTGCACACAACTCATAAAAAAGATAGGCGTCTCTAATGTGTCAAAACTTAAGGGCCATATGTTTATTGTTTTTTATTTAAAAATTAATTATTTAGAGAAAAGGTTCAAAATACCCTTAATAGTTATGGTATTCACAAAAAAAAAAAACCATGTTAAAAGAAAAAATTTAAATGGTCAATTACTAAAATAAGTAGTCAATAACATAAAGAATAAAATAAAATAAAAAAGACAAACATGTACTTTTGCTAAAAAAATAAAATAAAATGACCACCGACAACAAACCATTCATCAACCACCACCACACGTCATACTAGAAGGAAGAGGGTGAGGCTGGATTTTCAATGATACAATGAAATAGCATTTTCGAACACTAAAAGTTACTGTACACGCCTCACAAAAAAGATGGGCGTCTCTAATGCGCCAAAACTTAAGGGCCACATGTTTGTTGTTTTTTATTTAAAAATTAATTATTAGAGAAAATGTTCAAAATACCCTTAATAGTTATAGTATTCACAAAAAAAAAAAAAAAACCCATGTGAAAAGAAAAAATCGCATTTGAACTCTTTCTTTATTTTTTTTCATTCTAAGGGTAGAAATGTCCTTTAATTATTATGCAATATATATATATATATATATATATATATATATAAAGGTATAAATACCCTTTGGTTAGTAGTTTAATTTTTTTAGTGTCGGGTAAATAAGTAATTAGATTATTTAAAAAAAGAGTTTAAAAAATGAAAATTACCTTGGACAATCTTTTAATTATAGTTTTGAAATCCGACTCGGTCCAGTAGGTCGACTCGGGACCTGGCCGACCCGGAGCTGGAATCGAGTCTGGTTGAAGAAAAATCAAAGGAAGGAAAAATCATGTGTGACCCAGCAAAACCCGATCAAGACCCGGCTGTAAACCCATTGACTTCTAATTTTGTTTTTACTAAAATAATATCATTTTGATTTAAAAAAAAATTGATCTGGCCAACCCGATAACCTGATCAAAATCTAGAATCCAGATCTTAAATCGGATCGGATCTTAAAACTGTACGTTCAATAACCAAATGGTTTTTAAGAAAAGATGAAGTCACTCTTGGCACCTAAACTTTCATCAAAGGATAAAATTGTAAGTTTACTGCAATAGTGAACAGTTCTTTGTATCTGTGTGGACAATATTCTCTACAGTGTAACAGTTAAGTGTTTTATGATTTCTCTTAAACATATTTAAGTAAAAAAAGAAAATCTATATCTTAGTAATTAAAACATAAATAAATAAATGCAGGTTAAGAATCAAGTAAGATCCCAAATTGATGTCAAGACAGGAATCAGGTTAAGGATCAAGTAAGATCCCAAAAATCTGTGTGTTATGATCCTCGTCAAGACACGAACCCAACATCACGTCACTGCCTCTCATTCTCCACTGCAACCGATCACACATAAACTTCACCACCCTCTCCACTGATCAAATGCCACGTAACCAGACAGAACTCTATTTGACAATCATTCCCTGTCTTGTTCTCTCTCTCATCATAAAAGTATTTTCCATTTCTGCTTTCTGCGACCCTGCTTAGCTAATCCGTATTAAAACGGGAAATTTTCAGCTAATCTATTCATTTAATTAATGAATCTCCAGATCCTGAACTAGGTTTAATTGAGGTAATTAATTTTTTTTAATCATTTCATTTCCTTCTTTGCTTCAACTTGGTTTCTTGTTTATCTTTTTTTGAATTTCATGTCATTGAAGAAATGGGATTTGAATACTAAGATCAACTCTTTATTGTTATATGTTGCGATGTTATTATAAATATATTTTAGAAACTATAAACTCTTTTTATCATTTTCTTTTAATTTGAAATCGTGAAATTTTCTTACCCCACTTGGTTTCTTGCTTTCTTCTTCTAGTTGTTTTTTTTTTTCTTTTTTGGCAAATCATGGCATCTTTAATGTTAAAATGATTTTAACTCTGTTATTTGGATGCACGGTTAATTATCTTGAATATTTAGATACATTGTTTTCTCTATTTATGTATTTGGTTGGTAGGGATGACAAGAAAAATGGCATTAACTTGTTGAAGAGTGATGGGCTGTCATCATGCACTGTTATTATCAAATCGTTTATTACAAAGACAGTCGTAAATTCTGATGTGAAATCCAAGCTAATTGGCTAGTTGTTACTAGGTTTGCTTTGCCAACTCTACTTCTGTGTGTTTCGTCTTGTTACTCCTTGGAGACAGATGGTGAGATCCTATGATGTTTTTGAGAGGTTTGTTTATGTGGGTTCTCAGAGAGGTGGGGTACTAATTGATGTGGTTAGGTTGAGAAGAAAAGACAGGTTGAGAGATAGGAACAAGAGATGCCATAGAGGAAGAGAGAATATTTGCCGGTGTACTCTATATATGTGTTTATGCATATGTACAGCTCTGAATTCCAAACAGCTAACTCTATCCATGTAAACTTCAAAATACAACAGAATTACAACTGAAAGATTTGAAAATAGTTCTTAGTATTACCTACATATCCGTCATTCGTATGCTTTGGAACTGCTCGGCAGCTTAATGGATATGAAACCATGATGAATTCTGACAATTGTGATTTTATTATTAAAGAAGAAATAGAACAGGTAATGGAATGTGCACATTGAACATTTAAGACAAGTGCTTAAATTTTCCTTTCCTTTATTTGTTTCATTTCTTTTCTTTGCAACTTTAAAATTTATATGTGTAGTGTAAATGGATTTCACTTAGGGTTTAGGGGAGGGAGAAGTTAGTTATAAGAGTTTTAAGAATTGGGTTCGAAGAGTGGTAAAGGGTTCTAAACTGATTGTTGCTGTTGTTACTTGTTTATTGAAAATCTTCTAAGGGTTTTCCCTCTGTTTTTGCTGCTACTAGTTTGGGTTTGAGGCTTGGTTGTTGCTGCACAGCTTGTTTCGATTACTGTCCCCTTTAGTATAGCAATACTAAAATTAGGTTTGCAGCATTTTAATTTAGTAACTTTGTCTAGCAAACAAGTCATTAAACTATTTTCTAATTGCCATCGCAGTCTTATTCATGACTACCCAAATATTGTGCAGGTGATTGAAGTTGGAAGAAGCATGGCTTTGGGGTTTCCTGAATCAGGACCATGCATGTAACTGCACCGTTCAATCTTTCCAAACCAAAAAATCATGGCCCCTAGACACCTTCGCTTAGCCTGCAGAAGAGTACCCTTCAAGGTTGTTTTCTTCATACTGCTGATACTTGTGCCAATTTGTGTGATTGGAATCCTCACACATGCCCAGCACGTCTCCTACCTCTTACGTCCACTTTGGGACAACCCCCCTCCTCCCTTTAAACACCTACCTCACTATTATGCAGAGAATGTCTCAATGGAACATCTTTGCCACCTACACGGTTGGTCCCTACGATCTGAGCCTCGCCGTGTATTTGATGCCATCATCTTTAGCAATGAGCTAGACATTCTTGAGATCAGATGGCAGGAGCTTCATCCTTACATCACTAAATTTGTAATCCTCGAATCGAATACCACTTTCACTGGCATCCCCAAGCCTCTCTTCTTTGACTCAAACCGGTCTAGATTTGCCTTTGCGAAGGAGAAGATTGTCCATGGTGTGTTTTCAGGGCGAACTGCTGCCCGTGGAAAAAATGAAAACCCTTTTGCACTCGAGTTTGAGCAGCGGAAAGCTATGAGTGGATTGCTCCGCAGTTCAGGAATTTCCTACGGTGACTTGATCATTATGTCAGATGCAGATGAGATTCCAAGCCCACACACATTGAAACTACTACAGTGGTGCGATGAAATTCCACATGCCATGCACCTTGAGCTCAAGCACTACATGTACTCATTTGAGTTTCCTGTAGATTACAGTAGCTGGCGGGCCACAATCCAGATTTTTGGCCCTCGCACCGGTTACCGGCATTCACGCCAAACTGACCTTATTCTCTCTGATTCTGGGTGGCACTGTAGTTTTTGCTTTCGCCGACTTCAGGAATTTGTGTTTAAGATGACTGCATATAGCCATGCAGATAGAGTTAGGAGGAATGAATTTTTGAACTACTCTAGAATTCAGAAAATCATTTGCAGTGGCGATGATCTCTTTGATATGCTACCGGAGGAGCACACCTTTCAGGAGCTGATTAGGAAGATGGGACCGATGCCCCATTCAGCTTCTGCGGTCCACCTCCCATCATATTTGATTGAGAATGCGGATAAGTTTAGGTTTCTTCTTCCTGGGAATTGTTTACGAACATAGGAATGAAGGTATTGGCAGTCCGAATCAAAATGAGTAATATATGTTGATGCAGTACAGTGCAGAACTCTGTCATTGTTCCTTTATCCTTTTTAGGCCTCAAATGCCCAGTTCTGTAAAGGGATGTCTAGTTGTACAACAGTTGCAAACAAAGAAAAAATTGTCTTGCTCCGGTCCCGAAGATTATAGCTCATCTAATCCGATTCTTTTTCTCCGGGAAGACATACGGTTCAGTTCAGGCATTAGAACATTCAATAGATTGATCCATGGGCATTGGAGCCCTCTCACGTGATGGTTTCTATACATCAAGATACCATGCAAGAATCAAGTTTATACACATCAGCATTAATTTCTTTGAGTAGTTAATATTTATTTGTTTTAGTATGTTTGATTTTTACTAAAAGATTGGGAGAAAACTGAAAAAATTATGAATGGTTGTTGGAAATTCGTGAGAAGCTGGCTGCAAAATTCTTCATTGTTCAGATTTTTTTTGTTTTTGAAAAAGAAAAAGAAAAAACCAGCTTGATGGGATTTATGTTTCCATTAAGATTAGTATTTCACTAAAAGCATACAAAGCCGTTCATCACTATAATTAAACCATTCATTACACCAAATATTTATTTTGTATACTATATGGATTAATTAACTAGTTATGACAAACTACAAAGAATAAATTATAATTAACTTTTATTTTTCTCTAGGAGTTTTATTTTAAATTTTTTAAAACTGAAATGGTATTTTCAAACTAGTTTATTTTACCAAACTAAATCGCCGGACAACGTGTTGAAAAAAAAATCTTATGGCCTTGTTAATATTTAAATTCTAAATAAGATTATGGAAAGCAAACCTAATTATCCAACCTATTAATAAGTATTTGATATTATGTTTTTACTTGCATTTAGATTTGTTTTAAAATGTGTATTTGAAATTAAAAAATATTAAATTGATATTATTTTAATGCTTTCTGAAAATATAAAAATCTAAAAAAAATTATTTTAATATATTTTTAGACAAAATACACTTTGCACTATGGTACCACTAAGTTAATCTTCAAAAAGTGATTTTTTAATAGGG
Organism: Populus tomentosa; assembly: GCA_018804465.1. Classification (NCBI taxonomy): domain Eukaryota; kingdom Viridiplantae; phylum Streptophyta; class Magnoliopsida; order Malpighiales; family Salicaceae; genus Populus; species Populus tomentosa. The sequence continues at coordinate 12,365,478 of CM032003.1, forward strand.
TTAAATATTGATATTCTTTAAACCAATTCCAATATTACTATTAAAAATTATAAAACAACATGTAGAATTGCACAATTGCATTAGCCGTAGGAACATTTTCATTGTGTTGCAAAACAACAACGTTCGGTTATTAAAAAAAAAAAAAATGGTTTTGTGTTTGTGTTTGTGTTTGAGTAACAATTACATCATGAAAATGAGAGGTAATAAATAATAAAATAAAAAACACTGGAGTGCCCAGTAATTGAAATACTGCACGAGTTGCTCTTAATGATACGTGTATATAATTTTATATATCAATTTCAGTAATTTTATTGTTTAAAATTTATTTTTTGAAAAAGTAATTTTTTTAATTGATATTTTTATATTATTTTGATATATTAAAAATAATTTTTTTAAATATATATTTTTAAATAAAAAATACTTTAAAAATTAACTGTAAATATACTGTAAACACGCTAACGTATCCATGAGGCCTAAAAACATGGCCTGTGCCAGGCTGGTGGTCCTAGATGCGTAGAGAAAGTACACAAAATTTAATGCATAAATGGGCGCTCTAGTGCCCAAGCATCACAGAGGTTTGGTAGCTCCACTTTACTCACTTTACACTCTCTCTCTCTCTCTCTCTCTCTCAATAATGGAGCGTATGCAATCATCCAGAAGACGATTAAGCAGTAAAACGCTTAAAATTTTTGTTTTTTTATATAATTTTATGTATGAGTTTTGTAATTATTTATATAATAATTACTAAAAATATATATAATTATTAATATTAAATTATATAAAATTAATTAAAATAGATAGCTGGACGGAACACTTACATTAATTAAAAAAATAATAAATAATGGAGCATATGCACAGGGAAGCTGATGAACCATCATGCCAAAATAAAGGCATTAATGTATGAAGAGTTGGGGAAAAATCTGACCGGTCCCATGTGGTCTCGAAAATAAAGCTTCCTTTAAAGTCTTAGAGACACCATACTTATCAACCTGCGTAGAAATTAATCTCTTGAGATATATAATTAGTGGTCATGATTCAATTGAATTTTCTATTAATCTGTTGAGATAGATAATTAGTGGTCATGATTCAAGATAATTAGTGGTCATGATTCAATTAAATGTTTGTTTTATGTGTATAATTTGTGATATTTTAAAAAAAAAATTAAATTATTTTTAAAAAAAATAAATTAATATTTTTTATATAATTTTAGATGTTTTAATATATCAACTTTCAAAACAAAATATAAAATTTAATAAAAATATTATTTTAATATATTTTTAAATAAAATCATTATCTATCGCATCCGAGGAGGCAAACTTTGCTGTTGCTGTCCTTTTTCCTATATTGTCATAATTATGCCAGTATTTATGAATACCATAGGTCACGTATATCATTTGGAAAGTTACCTTGAATGTAATTTATGCTAATAAGATGGGTTGATTAGCAAAATATTCTTTAAATTTGATAGAAAGTGTGAGATGCTAGATATGGGATTGCTGTATATATTGTACCTTGAAGCAGTCTTCTAAATTGTAACTTCTCAGATCATCCACGCCAAACTATTTTATTTATATAAAAAAATATTTTATTATTTTTTTGCTTTCTCTAATAATTCAAATTAATAATAAAAAAAAATCTCGCTTGTCAATCAAATTAAATCTTCAAGTATGTAAGCATTGGGGAATTAAGAAGGACACCATCATTATGATTTTGCTTAAAAAAACTATAACATGATGAACTGATGTTTATGTGAATCAAAATAATTTCTAATTAGTTGACGTGGAGGCATATTCTCCTGTTATAAAATTCTACATATAGTTATTAAATATGCCACAGCTCAGTAAATTTACTTAATAATTCATTATGAATTGACCAGCAAATCTGCAATTTAACCCAATATTGGTTTGATTACTTTGAATAAAACAATATGGCAGTTGGTATGATTGGTTGGGTGGTCCAACTATCTAAAATCATTCTATAAAAGTTTTACTAGTATACTACAAATCTGTATAATTTTATATTTTAAAAATATTTTAAAATAAATTGAATTTTTTTTTTAAATATATATATATATATATATATATATATATTTGAATCATTTTGATATATTTATATAAAAACTTATTTTTTTAAAAAATATATTATTTTAATATATTTTCAAATAAAAATTATTTTAAAAAATAATTAACAGAATCTATCCCACTTCCAACCCCCTTCAGTTCAGTTCACTTTAGCAATATCTTTAATAGCTAAAGTGATTTTGCCATCGCAACAATCAAGAAAGAAAAGAAACTATACACTGTGCCATGTGATTTTCTATAGTGATCTACCATTCAATGAAAGGGAATCAACTTTATCATCGTCAGCTAACACATAAAACTTCTTATCGATGGAATCTTGTGGTTAAAATAAGTTTTTTTTTTTGTTTTATTATTTAGTAAGTTGAAATCAGTAAAAAATTTAATTTAATATATTTTTAAGATAAATTCCCAGTAAACGCCAAATGGGTTGACGTGGCGTGATTCTAAAGTTTTTATTGAAATTCTTAGTAATTTTGGATCACACATTAAATGCAATTCTCCGTGTTTTTTCCTCTCAATCTTCAAAACGAGACAAAACATTTATATGTCCAAAAATTGATATACAATGGAAAATTGGTCCCAAAAGCTACATTCCCATTCCCACTGCCTGGAAGAAATTATCAAAACAATTACGTAACACAGAAGTTCAGAGTTTGAGGTCAAGAGACCTTTGAAAACGCGTGATGAAAATCACATTCCATGTAAATTTAATTTTTATATATATATTTTCATATTATTTTCATGTATTGATATTAAAAATAATTTTTAAAAAATAAAAAGTATTATTTAATATATTTATAAATAAAAAACTTTAAACATTCTCAAACACCCCTAAAACAAATTAAAAAACAAAGAAAGAAAAGCACCGAGAGAAAGTCACACCTCAAGAATAAACTTTCTAAATGCATAATATATAACTTTGGAATTGCATTAAAATTTAATTTTTTATTTAAAATTAATATTTTTTATATTTTTAGATTATTTTAATATATTAATATTAAAAATAAAATTTAAAAAATAACAAAATATATATTATTTTAATATATTTCTAAATAAAAAATATTTTTAAAAATAATTACTTCCCTATCTCTAAACACGGTATAATTTAAAGAAAAAAGGGAATACGAGAAAAGCTGGAGCCAGTCGTGGGCTGCCTGTCCCACGAAAGCATTGACAAATAGAATGGGAACTTTTTATTTTTTCCATACCAAACGAAACTTCATGGAAAGTGACATTCGCTAGTGACATTAATTTATCCTGGAAAGAATTTTCTTCGTGGAATCTAATTAAAAGGGTAGAGTTTGCCGTACCATACATTATCTAATTACGCCGAAAAGGTCAATGTCTTTCCTGTACACATTTGGACTCATCTTGACACAGCGGCAAGAGGTTTGTCTGTAGGAAATTTCTTCCTTGCAAGACAGGAAGGTAAAATTCAACTTTGTCCTTCCTTGCTGTGGTGCTTGTTTTTTCGGTTTTAACATCTTCTTCGAATGGCTTTTGAATTATTATTTTTTGGCTAGAAAAATTATTAGAATAATTTTTTATTGTTTTCTTTATGTTTTTAATTTTTTAATATTAAAAATTAAAAAACATCATTAAATATATTTTTAATTAAAAAATATTGTTTAAGTATGATTGTGGTTATTTTTCAAAATGTTTTTCATGCCGAAATATATCAAAATAATATTTTTTTTTATTTTTAAAATTTATTTTTAAGATAAGTGTATGAAAATAATCCAAAATACATTAAAAAAATTATTTTTTTATAAAAAAAATTAATTTTTTAAAAAAAACACATGATGGTGAAAAGAATATAAAAGTACAAGTCTCTCTTTCTAGGAACTTGCTCTGAAATAAGTGACGATATCTGATTTAATTTATTTATAAGAGTACACGGGTTAATTTAAGCTGTTTTTAATTTAAATAAAAGGTACATATATTTAATTAGTTTTTGAGGTTTTTTCGCACCCTTGGTTTGAAGTGAAACCAGTGGAGACGAGTTGTAATGTCACGTTCCGCATCTTGGCATTGAAAATCAAGAACTCAATCTACAAGTTTTCAACGACAGGCTCTCCACGTTGAAAATTTGAACAGCCTTCATTAAAAAATGCTGCCACAGCCACTCGAATTAAGCAAGTTAGGCTTTAATAGACATTGTGAATTCTTATTTCACGTGCTAATGGAATATTCATTGAATCTTGCTTGTCAATGACACGAGTTTGAACCTCCATTTCTAATTGTATAGTTGTTAAATTCAAATCATTCGGTGAGTTGACCTCATTAAAACTTAATTAACTTAAAGGAATGCTTGAAAATATAATAATAGTTATTTATTACGGTATTTTTAGCTAAAAAATACATTAAAATAATATATATATATATATATATATTAATAATTATTTTTAATATGAATATATTAAAATAATTTAAAAATATCAAAATAAAATTAATTTAAAGCAAATAATGATGCTATCGAGGATTAATCCAATGATCGACAAATTATCCTAATAATCTAATAATTAAGCCATGTATTTTTTTCTGTATCATTCTCGAGATAAACCGTGACAGCTATATCATCACTTGGACTCTGGGATGGGCAATTGCTCAAAATCTCTCTGTGCGACAAGGACGCAACTGGGTTCAAGTGGTTCGTGTCTGTTTATATTTGAGATTTAAAAGTATTTTTAAAAAATATTTTTTTATTTTTTATTTTAAATTAATATTTTTAGATTATTTTGATATTAAAAATAAATTTTAAAAAATAAAAAAATATATTATTTTAATATATTTCTAAACAAAACAATATATTCTTAAAAAAAACAGTATGGTAATAAATGAAGACACAAGTTACATCACAGATTTGGTTTTCATATATATGACAAATATCTCTGCCCTCGGAGCAAATGCTGATCAAGAGTTAATTATCCCTTTTTTTTTCCTTGAATCAAGGATCCAATGACAAATAGTCCATGGATGGTCGGGGAAAGAGAATATTTCAATTTTAGAAATTCATCACCTTCTTACTGCTCGCCTTTGGGGTATACTTTAGAAAAGAAAAGAAAAAATTATAGATAGGGTTCGTACTTTTTTTCTATTTCTGTTTGCGAAGATTGTTTACAAAATAAAGTAACCCTTTTTCTATATTTAACGAATTTACTTAGGATTGTAATAATGATGGTAGTTTAAAATATTTTATGTTTAAAATTATATTAAAATAAATTTTTTTATATTTTTTAAAAATTATTTTTGACACCATTATATTAAAATAATATGTAAATATATATAAAAAATTTTTAAAAAATTCAAATTTTTTAAAACAGCCCGCATTTTTAAACACACGCATATTTGTTGGTGTTTGACATGAATAATAAGAGTCTAGCATATTTTGATAGATGACATTTCAAGTAAAAAAGCTATTGAATCATACATATCTAAATAAGTGATTTATTAACATGATAAATTGAAATAAAATGCCTCGTTCATGGTGGACCTTGAGTGTTTTAGATAGATTGTCAACACAATTCAAAAACTCGGGGTGGAAACATTATCGCCTCAAGTTTTTTTTTTTTTTTTAATGTGATTATTTAATATTATATTAATTTAGGGTTGAATTTTGTTATTTGTTACAGTTAACTTGGTACGGGTTCTTGCAATATTGGACAACAAATCTGATGGTTTGATTGGTGTTTATTTTGGAAAAATCAAATTTAATTTTGTTGATGTTTTTGTTTGAATCCTTCCGGTTTTTTTTTTGTCATTTGAATTTTTTGATTATTTGTTAATTTTTTTTAATTTGATTATTTTTTATTATATTATTTTAGGATTGAGTTTCATGATTTATCTCAATTAACTTGGTATAAGATCCTCGCGTGTTTGGAAACAAACTCAATGCCTGAATAGTGCTGGATTTAGTAAAATCAAATTCAATTTTATTGATTTTTTTCCAAATAAATGCTTTAATGGCCAATTCAATGAGTTATGGGTGAGATTTGTAATAGAAAAACAAAATTAAAAAATAAAGATTGAAATGAGAAGGGAGGGAAACCACATGCCCAATCTAAAAATAATATAAAAAAGTTATTTTAGTTTAAATATTTATTGGGTTGATTTTCTAGCTAAAATACTTTTCACTTAGAAATATATCAAATAATATTTTTTTTATTTTTTAAAAATTATTTTTAATATTAGTGCATCAAAATGATCTACAAACACCAAAAAAATATTAATTTTAAGTAAAGAAAAAAAAATCAAATTTTATAAAAAATACTTTTGAAACGTAAAAATAAACAGGAGAAAATCTCATTAAAAAATGATAAAAAAATAGGGAAGATTATTGATTTGCTACATCTCAATAATCAAAACAGACAATTTTCATGTCAACTATCTATATTTTTTTGTTTTTATCATATTAAAAACCTATGATAAAAAGAATATTTTTAACCTAATCAGTTAGCTTAAAAATACATATTTATCTCAGTTTTTTTATTCAATCTTTGATTGAAATTAATAAACTTGTTATTATTTTTTAATATTTATATATTTATCACTTTATTTTATTTAACACACGTTTAAAATTTTTAATTTATTGTTGTTTTTTATATAGTTTTTTTATGAGAAAAACATCGTTAACAACTCCTGTAACTTTATTTTACATTAAAAAAAAAAACAGATTGCTCCAACCGCAGCAGAATCCAACTGCTATTTATGATCAGCTTGCATGTATCAAAATTATATTTATTTTAGTCAAAAGCTGACGAAATTGAAAAGAAATGTGACAAATTGTTCTCTCTGGGCTTGATATTAGTTACTAGAGTTAAATTAATTAACATAGGCTTGTCAGTTACACTATCGTCGGCTCGTCGCCGTCGATGTTAGAATTAATTGCTAGCAAGTATTTTTTTTTTAAAAAAAAAACTATTGAAATTTGTGAACAAAACAATTTAGCGTTCAACCTTTGTCCAGGGCCATGAAATGGACAGATTCTTTTATCACGATAAAGAAAGGTGGTAGAAGAAATAAAATTTTATTTCAAAGCTCTCACACTGTGAGACAATGACTTCCCATCTAAATTAATTTGCTCAATATTACAGGCTCCCAAGCTGGCCACGCCATAACTACAAAGGGAGTATTTGTACCAGTGGTGAATTCATTTTCAAGGCAGTATCCGATAAGATGCTTCAAACCATGGTTTTTTAAAAAATTTAAAATTAATTTTTTATATTTTTAAATTATTTTTGATGCGCTAATATTAAAAATAATTTTAAAAAAATAAAAAAACTATTATTTTAATGGATTTCCGATAAATCATAACCGCTAATACATTTTCAGACACCCGTTGAGTTTTAAAAAAATTTAAAGTGAAAGTTAATTAATTTGGACCTATTGGAAAGTGTGATTGTGGTTGTTTTTTAAAATATTTGTTATATTGAAATACATAAAAAATAATAAATTTTTTATTTTTTAAAAAATATTTTTGAGATCAGCATATCAAAACAATTCAAATACATAAAAAATTAATTTTTAATAAAAAATAAAATTTTTTAGAATGTTGTTTGCACCGAGTTCCTAGTACATCTAACAACTTCACAAATTATTTATGGATTGACTTGATAAAATTTTAATTTAATTATTTTTTAAATTATATAATTTTATAATTTTAAAAAATATTATTTTAAATTAAATTAAATAAACTCTTAATTTTAAAAAATATTCGCTACCTTACTTTCAAAACACCTCTTAATTAAATTAATAGCTATGATAGGCAATCAACAACAACCCATCCCATCTCTCTCTTCTTTCCAGATAAATACAAAACGATCAGATTAGAACCGTTTAAATTATCTTGCGTCACACAGAATTGACGTGTGGTTTTTTTTTCCCTTTCTTCTGTTGAAGATGATAGAATGATTTTTTGTTCGAGCTACATATCGCGATATATACTATAAATACAATTTATCGTATAATGACTTTTCCTGCATGACTAGTCACTTTATCCATTTGTTGGACATCTTCCTTGGTCTATAATAATAATTGCTATTAAAAAATTAATAAAAAGAGTGCTCTTTGGTTGGCAGACCTCTACTTGCTCGAGTAGGTAAGTAAATCATACTCGCTGGTTTAGCCGCTGTGAATTGCGTGTCATGTTAGGACTTTTAGATGGATTTTGACTTTTATCTAGTCCACACGAAATATACTATTTTTTGTTTTTTGCTTTTATTTTTCCTGGAAGAAGATTTTTTCATACCACTTATTAAAATTATTAAACTCGTATATAACTTGTTGGAAGTATGGGATTTTAGGATAAGCCACTTAACTCGAATTAATTAAAAAAATAAATTGAATTTAAATCGAGATTAGTTAGATTTTTAATTTATCAAACTAAATTGAATTTAATGGTTATGTTATTTATTAATTTACCAATATTTTGTAAAACCAAAAAGTACAGCGGTTCAGATGCATCAATTAAAGAATTTACCAATATCTCTCATGATATTGGTGAATTGTTAATGCTGACTAGATTTTGATTCACTATTTAGAAGTGTAATTATTATTATTTTTTAAAATATTTTTTTATTAAAATATATTTAAATAATTTTTTTATTTTTTAAAAAATATTTTTAAAATCATCATATCAAAAAGATTTAAAATATATTAAAAAAATTAATTTTAAATAAAAAATTTTAATATTTTAAAAATACAGGTATAATCGCGTTTTCAAATGCTCTCATGATAATACGGTAATGCAAATAAAAAATTAATTAATTTTTAAATTAATTAACATATTTTTTTTTGATAAAACGAATTTACCTATAGTGAAAAACTATACGTCTTTCATATTTATATGCATTTAAAGTAATACCATCGTATATGATATTAAAACTTTAGAGTAAATAAATATTCTACTCGCCACAAACCAATTTTAAATACTTTTACTTATATTTCATGACACCGCATCATGATGTCATAAAGGATAATACATAAAGAAAGCACCATGATATTATAGAACTGTTGAAGTCGACTTTCAACGACCAGAAAACAGAAGGGCTGCGCCCAGAGAGAGAACATATTTTAGCATAAGCTGGGCTCGTTGGAATATGGTCTGCATAGTGTCAAACCTGTTTGGCACTGCATTCCAATCTATTTTTTTTAAAAAATTAATTTTTATTTTGTTAAAATTAAATATGGTTTATATTTTATGGATCGTTTTGATGTGTTGATATCAAAAATAATTTTTAAAAAATAAAAAAATATTATTTATATGCTTTTCAGCATGAAAAGCTATTTGAAAATCAACCGCTATCACACTCCTAAACACCCTTTTAATCCGCCAGAGCAGGACTGTAATAAATTAATGATTACATAAGGTATAAAAAGAGATGAAGATAGAATCGTGTTGGCTAGGGATGTATAAAATAAATTAATTGTTTTTATATTTTGTTTGGTTATAATAAATAAAATAAAATAAAATATATAAAAAAATTATGTTATTTTTAATATGTATTATTGTAAAATTTATATATTTAAAAAAATAATTAAAATTTTTTTAGTCTATATTGAGTATTGAAATTAATAATATTATAATAATTTTAGTTATAAAACCATGACTTACTTGGTAGGCTAACCCAGGGTTTAAACTAGTCCGAGTTTAAAAAATTAAAGGAAGGTTTGGCTCAATTGGAACCGGTAAAAAACTTAGGTCAGCTAAAGATAAAATTTGGGTAAAAAACATATTGAATTTTTTTAAAAAAAGTCATCGAAACAAGGATGCATTGATTATTTTTAAAAGAGAATTTGGGTTAAGTGGATGATCCTCCTAGCCTCGTGACCTAAATCTTGAATTAAATTTTAAAATTATAATAATAATAATTTTTATATCTCGGATAAATTACTAGTATAAAATTCATTTCAACTCAAATTCTAATATTAATTTTGTTTTTTTTTTAAAAAAAAAAAAAAAACAAGGAGCCAATACCGTGGCTAGTGTGAAAAAAACGCCTAGTAGAGAACATGAGAGTGGCTCAGTCAAAACCTGGACCATTCTAAGAGAACAATTTCTATAAAATTATTGATCATCAGCGCACTAGTAATGGCGTGCCATCACTGCTTTTGGAAACTTTAGAGGTAAATAGCAGTGCTGTCCAGGTCGTCCTCGAAGAAAATGGGTGTCAAGATATGTGGTGAAGACAAGCTTTATCCTCTCCTCGTACAGAAGGCAAGTCGGTGAAGATAAAGAGTTTTAGTGTTTCTTTCTTATTATTAAATTGAAAATATTTTAAAATATTTTTTTATTTAATATTTCTTTAAGTAAAATTAAAAAAAAAAAGAGCTTGGTATACAGGGAAGACCTCCATTTTCTAGGCTTTTTGTACAAATCATGGCTTAATGACGGGGCTGAAAGAAACCCTAATCATGCAATAATACTTTTTTAAAAAAATATTTGTGAGAGAAAGCTTGCTTGTAGGATAAAAAAAATTAAGAGAAAGAAAAACGATATTTAACTAAAATAACTCCATGATGGGAGAAATTAAATTATTTTTTTGCGACTGTGATATATAAATCAATTTATGAATACTTCAATTAAAAATAAGTTTTAATGATCTAAGAACTTAAACTAAGATAAGATTTACACGTTAGTATATTTATTCTGGATTCATGACGATGGCGATTATCCACCACACTCTTGTGCCACCTACCCCAGCAGAGAAACACACACTGAGTTTTAAATCTAAAACACAAACATGTTTACATTGCATGGCCTAAGGTTTGTGGCCAAACATTGCTTGTCTCCGAAGAGACAACGACGTATGTAGTCACACTCGTGTTGCTTTCCAAACCTTATCTTCAAGCTCGATCGTGTCGTGTGACACGATTTATACACGGGGAATTAATTCAAAGGAGAAAAATTCTATCAGAACTGTCTAACATATTTAGACTTTTCCCCTTGCTTTAATTCTTTTAGCTCACTGTCTCACATCAACTTTACTATCAACATCATATTTCTTAATTGTTTTAATGTTCTATGGGCTTGTTTAAATTCCTGATATATATATATATATAAAAAAAAAAACTCTAAAAGGCATGGGAAAGCATTGTAGCTTCCCCCACGTCTTTTAATTATACTTATATATATTATTATTATTATTATTATTATTATTATATATAATAATAATAATAATAATTATTATTCTTATATATATTATTTTTTGTTTTCATTTTTTTTTGTATTTGTTTTGGTTTTTTATGCCTTTATAGGGTTTTTTTGGCTTCTTTCTTAGTTTTTTTTCCTTTTAATTTTTTTGTTTAATTTAGTTTGTTAATTGATCCAGAGTTTGACGGGTTAACCTGGTTTGACGAGTTAACTAGATATTTTATTTTTTTTGTTTTTAATTAATTTTTTTCATTTAGTTTAGTTTGTTAATGTTAAATTTCTTTCTATTTAATCATCAGACTTTTATGACACGTATTCCAAGCTTGACAGGTTAATCTAGTTAATTATGAGTTAACCCGTCAATTTCTTTTTTCTATTTAGTTATTAAACTTTCATGACGCGAATCTAATGTTTGACGGGTTATCCTGGTTTGAAAGGTTAATAAAAACTCTAAAACGCGTAACTTTTTCACTGTAGCTAAAGCTGTTTTTTTTTCTTCTCTGGCATTTTTTTTTGTTTTTGGTTTTTTTTTCTGTACCAGTTTTTACTTTTTTTTTTTGTTTTTGCTTTTGTTTTTTTAAAATGTTTTTTCATTGTAGCAGCTTTTTTTTTCTTTTTGTTTTTTTACATGTTTTTTTTAACGTGTGGGTTTTTCACTGTAGCAGCTTTGTTTTTTTTTCCTTGCTTTTGTTTCTTCTGTTTTTTACATATAATGTATTACTCTGCACACAGTGAAACACTTGACTTTTTTTCCTTTTTTCCCGTTTTGCCCATGGGTTTTTTTTTTTGCTTTTTTCTTTGTTTTTTTTCTTTTAATGAATTGTTTTTTTGTTTAATTTAGTTTGTTAATGTGAAAAAAAATTAATTTAGTTATCATACTTTCATTGCACAGATCTCGGTTTTTTTTATATATTAAGCTGGTTGAGAACTTAGCTTTGTAGCTTTTTTTTTTAAAAAAAAAAAAAACACTATGGATTACTACAGTGTTTTCCTTACATGATTTTTGTTTGACTACAGTATTTCCCCCACATGTTTATTTTTTAAATTGTCTTTGTTAAATTTATTTTTTTAATATTGAGTTGGTTGAGAATTTAACTTTAACTTTAGCTTTCCCCATGTTTTATTATTATTATTATTATTATATTGTATTGTATTATATGACTTTTTTTTCTTTTGTTTTTTCTTTTTATTTTTTTTTATTTAGTTATCATATTTTCATTATACGAATCTTGGGTTTGATGGGTTAACCTGATTTGACGAGTTATTTTTTTCATTTAGTTTAGTTTGTTAAAGTTAATTTTCTTTCTATTTAATTATTAGACTTTCATGACACGTATCTTGGGCTTGATGAGTTAACTTGATTTGATGGGTTAACCCGGTTAATTCTAGGTAAACCCGTCATTTTTTTTTTCTATTTAGTTATCAAACTTTCATGACGCAAATCCCAGGTTTTACAGGATAACCTGGTTTAAAGGGTTAAACCCAATTAATTCAATTTCTTTTTCTTTTTCTTGATTAGTTTTTTTTTCTATTGATTTTTTTTCTTTGTTTTTTTAATTAATCTATTCAATTATCACACTTTTATGACACGACTTTATAGCAAGATCCATATCCAATATTTCTGGATCCGGTGTTACAGTCAGGCTCACTTAAACTTGGATCATACAAGTTTAATCTTATTATTAATATTATAAATATTACTTTTAGGTTAGGAGTTGCAGCCAAACCGAAAATTCTTAAATATAATTTTGTAGAAAAATCTAAAATTTTTAAATTTTTATTTTTTTAATCGTGCAGGTATAAAAGCTAGTGTATATGTGTGTGTGTAACTTTTTCCTTTTTTATTTTTACAGGGACAGACTTTTCTTTCCAGACTGCTATTCACGTCGGTTCATCTCACGCCGTTAAATAAATCGTGCAATCTCATGGCCCGTAATTGGTACTTAGGAGGGTGATATATTAACGTACACACTAAATTAAAGGAGGAGACTATATTAAAAGTTGGGTAATTAGTGCCCTTTGAGTGGATTATAGTTAAATCTCTTTCCAGCGAGATTTTTTATGCGATTGGATGTGTAAATTGGATTCCATTTAATGAAAAAACAAAAGCAAAGGCATGGTTACGGTCCATGCTGAATTTTAAAAAATCAATTTGAAATTGACCCGGCCACAACTCGAATTTAACTTTTTATTTTTTAAAAAACAATATTATTTTAACTTTGTTTTCATAAGAACGAAACAAGTAGACTTTAATAGATTTGTCTAGTTTATAACCGGATTTTTTAATCAGATCATGAATGGAGCTGGATTCGATGATTTTGAAAGAAAAAAAGAGCATTATTATGATTGGCACATGTATCATTTGTCGTGACAGCTAAGAAAAAGGAGAAGAGGGGATTATTTATGCACAACAGTATAGAGAAAAGGAAACATAAAGAAAAAAAAGAAAATGTGGAAATAGCAAATTGTATCCCAACAAAAAAGAAAAGAGAAAATTCATGAAAGGATAAGAACCGGGTCCCAAAAGTGATAATAAGTTGTTGTTGTCATCAATCATACGCGAAAAAAGATTGCAACCGACACCACAACATGAACTAAAAGGTGAGGAAAAATACTGTTCCTCCACGTCCACAAAACACTTCGTATAAAGTTTAAAGGTGCGGGGAAAATACTGTTTCCCTGCACTCATTGGCTAATTTATATATATATATATATATATTTTATTTTTAATATATTTTTTATTGTTGATTTTTTGTAGTTTAGTTTTTATATAACATGTTTACAAGGATTTAGAGTTGATAATACATTTTAATTTATTTTTTTATATAGTTATTATAATATCAAAAGAATATCATGGTATCAAGTTGGTATCAGAAAAATATCTCAATATCCCGGTATAGTTTATTTTTTAAAAAGTTAAGTTAAATGAAAAATGATTTCGAAAAAAAAAACAAAGTTATAAATTTTGTGGATAAAAAAAGGTTTCAATATTGGTTTGATGCTTGATTTTATGATCAATTATTTTTGTTATCATATTGTTAGATAAATAATAGTTTAGAAAAAAAACAAGTTATTAATCCCAGTAGAGTTCATCACCTGGTTTACAGGTTTGATGTGTTGACCTAAATTACTTAATTTACAGATTTAGCAGGTTTACCCGTCAAACTTGATATGTATTTTTTTAGTTTTTTATCCTTTAATTTTTCTATATATATATATATATTTGTCTTCTTCAATATTGAATTGATTGAGAAATAAAATTCATTATTTATTTTTTTTTATTTTCTATAAGATTATCATGATTTCAAATAAATATTTTTTTTAGGGTTGGTGCTTGATTTTGAAAGCATATAATATTATCATGAAAATTAAATAAAAATAATTTATAAAAACAAAAAACTTATTAAACTCGTTAAAGTTCATGACTTAGGTCACAGGATAATTGAGATCGATTTATTATGACATTGTCTTAATATATATATAAAAAAATTGTAGTTTGATTTTTTTAAAAGTTATGACATGTTTTTACTGGTAATTTAAGTTGTCTCTTGACCCATTAAATTGAATAATTTATTTTGAATTTATTCTTACATAATTTAATTCGAAACTCGAGTTAAAGAAGGAGCCAAGTTAATAGATTCCAAGATCAAACCACTTGATTAGATTTAATGATATTGTCAAAAAAATCTTTATATTTTTAATATTTTTTTAAGTTTTAAAAAAGAATAGTCTAACCCTCGGTGAAGCGTGGGTGAATGTACCAGCTAGTAATCTATATAATGTTTTGTAATTTATTTATTTATCTGCATCTTAATCATTTTTTTGCTTTAGTTATTATTTTTGATATTTTTAGTTTAGCCTTTATATTATTTGTTTATTGAGATTTAGAGTTGATATTTTGCCTTTTATATGGTTATAGCAATAAAAAACAAATCTCAGTATTTGGTTGACATTGAAAAAACATCCCAGCATCGTGGCGTGGCTTTTTTTTAGAAAAAAAATAGTTAAATAATTTTTTTTTTGTTTTGAGAAAAACTAAGTTATTAAATATTGTGTGATTGATTTTTTTTAATTTTTAATCCAATCCTTATATTATATGTTCATCGGGATTTAGAGTTGATATTTTATTTTAATTTGTTTTTTATATAATTATAATAGTATTGGAAAAATATCTCGGTGTTGAGTTGGTATCGGAAAAATATCATAGCATCGCGGTATGTTCTATTTTTTTTCTCAATTTAGTTAAATAAAAAATCATTTAATAAAACTAAGTTATTAAACTTTATAGAGTTAATGATCCAATTTGCAAGTTTTGAAGGGTAACTCAGGTTGTCCTGACTTGTATGTAGGTTTGGTAGGGTATCTTTATTTTTATCTTTTTCTTTAATTGAACTTAATTCTATAATTGTTTTTTTTTTAACATATAGTTTTTTTAATAAAAAAACATGTTATTAAATTTTAGAAAGTCCATGAATGTATTCACGAATTTAATAAATTATTTTTTTTTGAAAAAATTATTTTTTTTCATAATTTTATCTTTCGATATTAGGCTAATTAGGAATGAAATCTCATTATTTATTTCATTTTAGTTTTTATAAGGTTATGACAATTTAAAAAAAATTATGATCATGATTTTGAATTGATATTTAATTTTATAATTTTATTATTATATAATTAAATAAATAATAATTTTGCTATTAGTCCAGTAGAGTTCATGACTCTATTATTGAGTTTGACATGTTCGTATAAACGAAAATGAAGAGAATTAATAGTAGATAGTGGTTATACATAGCAATCCCCGCAAAATCAGGAATAAAGAAGTCCAAATTCGGCGTATTAATAACGCCCGATAAGACACTGCACTTATAAAACCAGAAAGGCAGACTTATCTATCACTCTTATAAGCTATTTGCTTATCCAATGACTTATCACTCAAATTATCCCGTATCATCTCCTCTCACGGGTATTTAATTTGTCTGATACCTTCCTCTCAAATCCCTAACCCTTTCTCTCTCTATAAATACTAGTAGAGTTCATAGAGAGAGAAACCACAAAATTCAACTTCAACTACAGAGAGAAAATCCAAGAAAGCTCTGAAACGACATCGTCCGTTTTCTCTCTCAAGCGAAAGAATTTCCAAGGGAGCTCTGAAACGACCCCGTCCGTCTTCTCTCTTCCGAGATAAATTCTTCTCCGATCTGGAAACAGGTACAGAAGCTCCTTTGTTTCCCTTTGAATTTTGGAAATTTACGCATTTTTTTATTTTAATGTTTGATTGCTGAATATTTATGTAGTTTTTAATTATTGCGAGGTTTTAGATCTCTTTATGAGTTAGTTAATTTTTTTTTTTTTGGTTTCTGCAGGTTAAATAGCTTTTTTTAAATTTTTTTCTGGAAGAACTATTAAAATGTCTTCGCTTAGCAGAGAGCTTGTGTTTCTCATACTTCAGTTTCTCGAGGAAGAGAAATTTAAAGAAACTGTTCACAGGTACGTAATTTTATACTTTTTTTATTTGTTGATTTTTTTCGTGGTTATTTTTGTGATTTGGATTTGGTGAGAATTTGTGGTGTTAATATTTTTTTATATATAATTTTTATGCATGGAGATTGGAGCAAGAGTCAGGGTTTTACTTTAACATGAGGTACTTTGAAGAAATGGTGACAAATGGAGAGTGGGATGAAGTGGAGAAGTATTTGTCAGGGTTTACGAAAG
This sequence comes from Populus tomentosa, assembly GCA_018804465.1. Lineage (NCBI taxonomy): Eukaryota > Viridiplantae > Streptophyta > Magnoliopsida > Malpighiales > Salicaceae > Populus > Populus tomentosa. The sequence goes on from CM032003.1 coordinate 12,382,422, forward strand.
TGGATGATAATAGATATTCGATGAAGATTTTCTTTGAGATTCGGAAGCAGAAGTACCTTGAAGCTTTGGACAAGTATGTGCTTGATTGATTGCCTTTTCTGCATAGTTAATTATTATGGATTCTGTTTTTTAATACATTTCCTTACCGGGGTTTTGGATTTTGATACAAGTAATTGTTACCTAGGATGGACTAGGTTTTTTGGGCCCGCTAGATAAACCAACTGTAGTTGTGTGGACCACTGTAGCGGTTAATTTGATTGGTCTGGTGTACATAGATGGAGCCTGCACAATGGTTTTTTAACTTGATGTGTTGGTTAATTTTTGCGTGAATGGAAAAATGCAGGCGAGATCGTGCGAAGGCAGTTGAAATTTTAGTGAAGGACTTGAAAGTGTTTGCGGCATTTAATGAAGAGCTGTTTAAAGAAATTACGCAGTTACTGACGTTGGAAAACTTTAGGTACTTTTTTTTTTAAAATGTTTATTCTTATTTGTGCCTTATTTTTGTATTGATGATATTTAGATATCCTGTGTTTGTTTACTTTGATTTGCAGAGATAATGAACAGCTATCCAAATATGGAGACACCAAGTCTGCTAGGGGTATAATGCTCGGTGAACTCAAAAAGTTGATAGAGGCTAACCCTCTTTTCCGTGACAAGCTTCAGTTTCCTACTTTGAAAAACTCAAGATTGCGGACTCTAATTAATCAGAGGTCGTCAAGAATTTCTTGCCTTGCCTCCGTGCTTATACTCTTTTAAGTTGTCGCTCTGGATTGAAGTTGTTTTTTGTCACTCACCTCCTCGCAATTGAATTGCAGTTTAAATTGGCAACATCAGCTTTGTAAGAGTCCAAGGTCTAATCCTGACATAAAGACTTTATTTGTTGACCACAGTTGTGGGCAACCAAATGGTGCGCGGGCCCCATCCCCTGTCACCAATTCCTTAATGGGTGGTGTGCCCAAGTCAGTGGGGTTTCCTTCAATAACCGGTCATGGTGTAAGTGACAAATTAGAAAGGAGTACCCTTGTTTCTGTAGCATGCTGATTTTGAATTATGAACTTACCTGCCTCTTTATATGGATGCTTGCAGCCATTTCAGCCTGCGCCTGCTGCTCTTCCATCTTCTCTCGCAGGATGGATGGCGAATCCCTCTGCTTCTGCTGGGCCCCTAGGTTTGGCTCCCAATAACACAGGTAGGCTACATAAGACATCTGAATCAGCGGCTTTTGATCGGTTTTAATGTTCTTACAGTCTTTGATAAACATTCTTGGAATCTATTCAAAAACATCATGTACAAACTCAAGAAGGAAGTATTAGCTATAATAATATATCGAATGATAGTAGGAATGTGCACTTATTTGAAAGAGGAAATGCATTACTATGGGTGAATCAGCTTGGTACTGCTCAAAGGTCATATTCTTTACTCGATGGTTAGTAGCATTCATCTAATCATTACCTTAGTGAAGGAGAATGCTGAGAGATCTTATTGTTTATTTTGAATGACAAGATTTACCCATATATATATATATATATTCAAATATTCTATTAAGATCTTAACTATTGATACTATGTTGTTAAAATGATCATGATTTAATATTTTGTATCAGAGAATTTGAGTGTTGTTCAATCTCTGATTCACTGTACTTTTCCATTTAATTTCTACGGTTTCTTGAGTGCTAATTTGCTTCTTTCTTCTTTAAATCTTCACTGCAGCAGCTATCTTAAAGCATCCCAGGACCCCCCCTACCAATAACTCAGCTATTGACTATCAAACAGCAGACTCTGAACATGTGTTGAAGAGGCCAAGACCATTTGGACTATCGGATGAGGTATGGAATGAAATTTGTCCATCCCTTTACATTCCTATGCTGTGTTTTTGCCTTGTTATGATTGTTGATGCCTTTTGCTATTATGAATCTGGAAATATGTTTTAGCATGATTTTTGAGATGCCAAGGTGGGTGTTATGTGACATTATAGGTCTCGATGGTTTTGGATGATGCTGATTAGATTGGAACTGTTTGGATATTTGAGCCTGGAGGTGGACTGGGTGTGTGCATGATTGTCATTTCACTTTTAATCCATGGAGGGGAAGCTTCTTTTTAAAGTCAGGGATTTATGCTAATTAGGGCTTGGGATGTGTCATCCATGTGTATGTTGTTTGTGCATTTGTACACTCCAATAAATTTTATGGGATCAAGTTCCTCATTTTAGAGTCTAGGATTTTGGCCGAATGAAAAATTTTAAATTGTTGACTATTCTAGTTCTTCTTCTTTACTTGATATTTTATCAGGTCAATCTGCCAATAAACATTATGCCTATTGCTTATACGAGTCAGAACCATGGGCAAAACTCCTACTCGTCTGATGACTTGCCCAAGAATCCTGTCATGGCTTTAAATCAAGGTTCTGCTGTCAAGAGTATGGATTTTCATCCAGTCCAACAAATTCTACTTCTTGGTAAGCACCCTCAATGTTTATAAAGAATAAACTCTTCCCAGCTTTACTGGTGTGTGATTGTGCGCGCGCATACCATTGAGAAATTCACCTGGTTTTCAGAGATTGTATCATTTGTTGTTTCACTGTTTCAGTTGGAACAAACACGGGTGAAGTCATGGTATGGGAGTTGGGCAGCAGAGAAAGGATTGCTTGGAAGAATTTCAAGGTTTGGGACCTTAATGCACGCTCAAGAGCTCTGCAGGTACACTTTTTTTAACAAGCTTAATGGAATGTGAATTAATCATGATACTTTCTGGAATTGTAATATTATCAGGTTAAGTCTAACCAGCTAATTATTGTGCAGGCATCTCTGTCCAATGATTATACAGCATCGGTTAACCGTGTGGCGTGGAGTCCTGATGGATCTTTATTTGGTGTGTTAAAATGCTATCTTTCTTTCCTGTTCTGCCTAAAAAGAAACATTTTCCTTAATGAAAATCAGGATTTTCCGATATATTACCATTTTTCTTTTTTTCCAGGTGTTGCATACTCCAAGCACATTATGCACGTATACTCCTACCATGGAGGTGACGACATAAGAAATCACCTTGAGGTTTGTGCCAGTAATTGATATCTTTGAAACTTGGTGTCTTTACATCTCTAGCTAATACCATCCATCTTCAGTACATGGATTTTTTTCTTTAAAAAACTCCTGTAGTATTTATTTTGTTGCAATTTTGTTTATACATACTGAAATTCATGTGGATTTTTCCTTGTATTTTAGATGGATGCTCATAATGGGAATGTAAATGATCTTGCTTTTGCTTACCCAAACAAACAACTTGTTGTAGTCACTTGTGGCGATGACAGGACCATCAGGGTTTGTTTTCTTATATCTCTATTCAATGCATCTACATGCTAGCAATGGTTCTTTTTAAGAGTTCAAGATTCTGCAGGTCTGGGATGCAATTTTGGGGACTCGACTGTTTAATTTTGTAGGTCATGATGCACCTGTATATTCTGTGTGCCCACATCACAAGGAAAATATTCAGGTAAAATATGGGATGGTAATTGAGCCCTCCCGTCCTCCAGTTTTTACTCATTTCTGTTTGATAAATGCTAAAACATAATTAGCTATGTGTTCGTAAGCAAATATATGGAGATTCATTGCTAGTCTAAATCCTCATTTTATGAATTGAAATCTGAATCAAATTGTAAAATTCAAGACAGATGTTAGCAATCATTTTTTTTAAATGCTGGATGCATAAAAACAGAGACAGAAAAATGAAATATTCTGGGAACTTCTGCATACGGAAACTGTTTGAAAAAAAAACAAAAGAACAATGAAAGGGGAGGTTGGAGAAAGAAAAGAGGAGATTGGATACAAGAAGTAAAATTATAGTAGAGAGTAAAGTGAGGTTAAAGAGTATTAAGAGAGGGAGAGAGGAGTCACTCTTCAATTTTCTAGGTATCTATCCCTTTTCTTCTTTAATTTTATTTCTTTCTTACCTTCTCCCAGTTCATCTTTTCAACCGCTACTGATGGAAAGATAAAGGCATGGTTGTATGATAATGCGGGTTCAAGAGTCGACTATAATGCACCAGGGCATTCTTCTACCACAATGGCATACAGTGCTGATGGAACTAGGTTTGTATACTTCGTTGATTTTATGTTTTCTGCCGGTGATGGGAGATTGACATTTCTTATTCTGTTTTCTCTCGACTGAGATATTTGTATCATTTTTATGGACAACTTGCAGGTTATTCTCATGTGGGACAAACAAAGAAGGAGAATCACACTTGGTGGAGTGGAATGAAAGTGAAGGAGCTGTGAAACGTACCTATAATGGTCTTGCAAAACGTTCTGGGGGTGTTGTGAAGTTTGATACCACTAAAAATCGATTCTTGGCGGCTGGGGATGATTTCATGATCAAGTTTTGGGACATGGATAATAACAACCTGTTGACAACTATTGATGCAGAGGGTGGATTGCCGGTAAAGTTCTGACAGTCCTTTCTTGTTAAATTTGTCTGATTAAGGCCTTTTGATGTACGATCAATTGGTAAATGAAACAAACTTAAAAGCCCAAGAGAACCCCTTTCTGAGAACTCTGTTTATTTTGAGTTGTATAAGACCAACTAAGGTGCTATATATATGTGTGCACGTGGCAATATAGGCAAATATGAGATAGACAAAACCAAAATCCAATAGGAACAGGGAAACTTGACAATAGTTCCACTAGAGGGAAGGAGACAAGTAAACATAATTAAATTCTGAATTTTCTACCTGAAATAAACAGTTCTAAAATCTTTAACTAGAGTGTTCACGTTTAACAACTCTCTTGTCATGATTGCAGGCTTCTCCTTGCATTAGATTTAACAAGGAAGGAACGCTATTAGCAGTCTCAACAAATGACAATAGCATCAAAATTCTAGCAAATTCAGATGGGATCAGGCTGCTCCGGACAGTGGAGAGTCGTACATTTGATGCTTCTAGAGCTGCTTCTGCTGCTGCTGCGAAGGTATAATTTGATAGGCATGAAAATTCTTTTTAGCATCATTGTGTTACTAGAGTTATGCAATTGGAAAGTAAAAATATCTGACAATTTCACATTGCATGCAACTATCTTAATGTATGATTTGTATCAGGCCCCTGCAATAGGCACTTTTCCGCCTGCAAATGCAACAGTTGGAACTAGCATTGATAATCAAGCTGCTCCTGCAGCACCCATGGTTGGAATGGTAGGTGTTGTCCTCCAGCCAGAGTAATCTCATTTACATACTGCCATGTGTGCATCTCAATGCGAAAGGATCTAGTTACATATTCAATGATTTGACATTTTCCTTCTGTTTTGAGTTTCTACAGAATAGCGACAATCGAAGTTTAGTTGACGTGAAGCCTAAAATTCAAGACGAATCAATTGAAAAATCTAGGATCTGGAAATTAACAGAAATAAATGAACCATCACAGTGTCGCTCCCTGAGGCTTCCTGATAGCTTGACTGCCATGAGGGTATGCTCTACTTCTTGAAAATGTTATTAGAAGGTTGTTATTATGCTATTTATTCATATGATCTTGATGTGAGGAAAATGATTGTACTCCTGAATAATACCGCTGAAACTTTAGTACAATTGTAATTTCCTCCACACTTTTTTCTCCTTTACCTTTCTTTTCCCTCCCTTCTGATCTATTTATTTATCAATCTATTTATGTGACTATTTTGTGTGGCACTGTGGCTGGCCACAATAAGTTGACATGCTAGTTCTTACCACTGGTTTGTGGAAGACATTAAATGCAATGAGATAATTACATCATTTTATGCAGGATGTCCATGTTTTGGCATTTGAATACTTATAGTTTTGGTGGCAAAGACTAGAAGCTATGGTCTAGGCCTGAGGATATGTCTGTTGGTCAAATTTTTAACTTTAATTGTTTAATAGTCGCTCTTTTGCAGCTGAATTTTTATGCATTTGAGATTGTTTTGTATGTGATGTTCTTGAAGCTAACAATTAGTAGTTGTAACTATGGGTTTGGTGACAATTGTTTCAGGTGTCTAGATTAATTTTTACAAATTCAGGAGTTGCCATATTGGCACTAGCATCTAATGCAGTGCACAAGCTTTGGAAGTGGCAGAGAAATGATCGAAACTTGACTGGGAAGGTATTTTTATTTTGTCAACTTTTTTTTTTGTGATGTGGGAAGGCTTGTGCTTTGAAGCTACTTGATTTACATGTTGGAAGGTAGCATGTCTACTTTGTTCTGTTGATTTCAATAACCTTGCCTTTAACAAAGGTTTTACCTGTTCTAGGCCACTGCTAGTGTACCACCTCAATTATGGCAGCCTTCTAGCGGAATTTTGATGACTAATGATATCAGTGACACAAATCCTGAAGATGCTGTTCCGTGCTTTGCACTTTCAAAGAATGATTCTTATGTTATGTCGGCTTCAGGAGGGAAGATTTCTCTTTTCAATATGATGACATTTAAGGTAAATGTTCTATCATGATTTTTTCTGTTCAAGTTCAATTCTCTGTGCTTGATTGAATTTTTTGGTGTGATACCAGGACCTTGTCAAGGAACAGTCTATGATGTGTGTTTTAGTCATTATAGTTGCAGTAGATCTGTACCCTTAACTTTGCTTTTCTTTTGAGCAACATAATACCGACTTTTCTTTTTGAAAAACCAAAATGTTTGAAGGATGTATGCATGAAGAAGTTATGGCTATTTATATTTCCATGGTGTAAATTACCAGTTTGCAGATGGATCTGAGTGGTCTTTCAGTGGAGACTTATTCTCAATGCATTAAATTCTAGTTTTGCTGTACTTTTGATCTGCCCTTGTTATATTTATAGTCCATTTTTCTTGATTACAGACAATGACAACATTCATGGCTCCACCACCAGCTGCAACATTTTTAGCATTTCACCCTCAAGACAACAATATCATTGCTATTGGCATGGAGGACTCTTCTATACAAATTTATAACGTCAGGGTTGATGAGGTATTGCTTAGACACCTCAAAATGTTGAACCTTCTATTGGAAGTAGAAAAGCAGGAGTATCAACAATTTGAATTATTCCATATCACAGGTTAAAACAAAGTTAAAAGGTCATCAGAAAAGAATTACAGGACTTGCCTTCTCACACTCGCTAAATGTCCTGGTGTCTTCCGGAGCTGACTCGCAGGTATGAGTTATTGGTAATGCAAGTCTGTCTGTGTTACCATAGAATAAGCAACCAAGCCCACTGATATAAGGTAACGGATTTTGGAAAGGCTTGCAAGGAAAGTCTTGTTTTTTCTGTTTGAGACCATTTTAGAGACTATGATTTGAGCTTTATCTGGAAACTTCTTTTGTTATGTGGCTTCCTGGATAATAGATTTGCCATCTTTTACATCCTTGTGCATCTGATAGTCTGATCATCAAGTGTTTGGTGTTGGAATTACTCAGTTCTGTACATGTTTTCCCTCTACAGTTGTGTGTTTGGAGCACTGATGCATGGGAGAAACAAGCTAGTAAATTCTTGCAAATTCCAACTGGACGAGTCGCTTCTTCTCTTGCAGATACTCGTGTTCAATTTCACCTTGACCAGATACATTTGCTTGCAGTTCATGAAACACAGATAGCTATATTTGAAGCACCAAAATTGGAATGCCTCAAGCAGGTTTGGCATAGTGTCTGGAAATATTTCAGTTGCCCTCTTCATTTGTTATTTCATTGAGATAGGTCTCTCATTTCTGTTGTGATGTGGGGAAATGCGTCCCATGGATATTGATCACTGGACACTATGCATATAGTGAAATAGTCTCACAAATATTTATCAATATTTTTAGTTTGGGGATTTTGTCATCAAAGCTTCTGACATTCTTTCTACAAAATTGTATCCTCTTCATGCAGTGGTTCCCTCGTGAAGCAAGTGGTCCGATCACGCATGCTACGTATTCCTGTGATAGCCAATCTATATATGTTAGTTTTGAAGATGGAAGTGTGGGTGTTCTCACTGCTTCAACACTAAGATTGAGATGCAGAATAAATTCTACTGCTTATTTACCTCCCAATCCAAGGTTACTTGCTTCTTCTTTTTCTTTTTGTTCATCTTTTTTATTCTCTTCTTTGTTTAGAAGACTAACCATTCAAACAATTTTGCTTGTTTTATCTGCCTGATGATGTAATTTTAACAGCTTGAGAGTGTATCCTCTTGTCATTGCTGCACATCCCTCTGAGCCTGATCAATTCGCACTGGGACTAACAGACGGTGGAATTCATGTGCTTGAACCATTGGAGTCGGAAGGAAAATGGGGGACCTCGCCTCCTGTTGAAAATGGTGCTGGCCCTAGTACAGCTTCTGGTGCTGCTGGTTCTGAACAAGCTCAAAGGTAGTCGGGTGCATGGCTTTCAACCAGGACCTTTGTTGTGCATGCCTTGTATGCAACCCCGCTCCCTGGGCCCACCACATTGTGATTTTCGAAGTGAAGCTGCAGAAATTAGGTACTATAATATAGGTTTAGGATACTTGCATCCTGATAGAGAGAGCTCGTTTTTTAAGTGCCAATTTAATCATTTTGCTTCCGAAGGCATGATGTTCTCTGTTCCCCCTCATTAGCAATGATTGGAGAAGCATGAGTTTATGGTTGTACATTCTAGGAGTCAAATGCAAAAACAAAGAAAGGAGGAGGAAAAACTGAAGGTGAAGGTCTGACTACAGAATTTTAAAGGTGATTTAGGAAGAAACTCTTGAGCTGGTTGTTTTGTCTGTGTTCATTTTTATCTATTTTCAAAGATAGCCATCTAATTTTTTTCATTTCCCCCCCCTCTGCTAGTGGCTTTTGACCCTCTTGTTTTATTCCTTTTTATTAGCAGTCTGTTTTTTTCTGCATCTCCTACTCTCTGACCCCTTTGCATAGTTGATTTTGATTCAATTGAGAGTTGAGATTCTTTGCCTTGACATGGGCCATCCTTCTTAGTGACGTACCCTTTCTTTGATGTGTTTTGATACTTTCAATGAGAGGTTGCTCTCGAGTTCTTCTACTTGACGATCCATCAAGGAATGGCTGACGATGGCTCTGCACTGATGATACCGACGGTGCCTGATATGGGCCGAGAAAATTTATAACCTGTTTCCAAGCCATCTAGTGGTTAGCCTGATTTATTCCAAGTTTAAATTGGCCCTGATAATTTCATTCAGTCCACCTAGTCACTGATAATTTCGGACAACCCTACGAACTTCAATTGACCTCAAGTTTTAATGTCAGGTATAAAATGTCAGGAGGGTTTGTTTTTTTTTTTTTTTTTTTTTGTAAAATTTGACATAATCTAATGGCTAGTGCGAGCATTATATGCGATAGTGCTTAGTGCAAGCATTATATGCGATAGTGCGAGCATGATTTGACACTAAAAACCCAAACTGAATGGTATGATTAATGTTAATTGTTACACTATAAGAGCGTGTTTGGTAGTGTGGTTGCGGTTGCTTTTTAAATAGCTTTTCGTGCCGAAATACATGCCAATGATGTTTTTTTATTTTTTAAAAATCATTTTTGACATCAGCACATCAAAACGATCCAAAAAGTACAAACCGGATTTAATTTTAACAAAAAAAAAAAAATAAAAATAATTGAATTTTGACGAAACGCAGTTTCGACCGCAGAGCCAAACATGCTTTAAATCCTTGGCACCATTTTCTTGTTTGAAAACATATTTATTTTTATTAATTTTTTATCCGTGGAAACTCAGTTTTTGATTTTACTGATGCTACAAATTTTAAACCTAACTCATAATTTTTTTTTTTAACTTAAACAATACCTTATGGAAATTATTCTTTTCATTACTTGTTTTATTTATTATTATTTTTTTTTTTCATCCCGAGTTTTCATTACTCAATGAGTTTATTATGTGTGAAATTCAGAGTTTTTTTTTTTTCCATTCTCACAGCTTCATCTTATTTCTGTTATTTTTTAGTTAAATGGATATTGAATTTTAATTTTTTATTATTGGATTTTATAAAATTTTCGATTGATTTTTGCAAGTAATTGTGTTTAAACTATATTATTTTTTCTAATATTTTTTTAACCTGTTTTATTTTTAAATTTTTTTTATCAAGCTGTATTAGAATAATAAAATACCCTTTTATATGCTCCTTGAAGAGTTGAGATCCGCTACTTCATTGTTTGAACAAGATGGATTGTGTTTTTCTCTTTTATTTAACAAGGGGGCAAAAATAAAATAAGAAGGAAAATTACACTAGTCATTCGAGGATTGGTTACTCCAGTCATGTCAGCATACAACAAAGATGACAGTACCCATCAATAGTTGATAATAATATAGAACTAATCTGGGATACTGGCAAGCGTGTACATATAGAAGAACAACGCTATTCAACCTGAAATACCCATCAATAGTTGATAATAATATTTCAAGAACTAATCTGGGATGAATAACATTATTATATTCATAAAGACAACTAAAAATATCAATGTGAATCCCAGATTTTTATTTCTCAAAAAATCTGTTCTTTTTAGCTTATCAGATTAACTCTATACAGGTATACAAAACATTGTATCTAATTTCGTTTACGACCCAGTTTTGTGTGTTTTCTGCTATTGGCTGGCGAAGACTGCTTCGGAGGTACAGGTAACAATGTCCCTCCTTTAATCCCATCATCTGTATCTGTCATGGTGTGAAGTGTTTTCTGAGCTTCAATGTAGACTCTGAGATCTCTAATCTGTGAATGGTCATTTGAACTTTTGTAAGACCAGTATTTTCAATTAGTCATAAGATAATATTTGGAAGTTTATTGTATCACCTGTTCTTCGAGATCATGTATTCTCTCGTCCCTTGACGATAAAGATGAAGTTTCCCTAAGAAAAGCAAAACAATTTTCCATTCATTAAATAGAGAAAAGAGTGAAAAGAATGCAAGGATTCACTGCAAGTTGTGCGTCTGAAACATGCCAAGTTAGTTTCTGCAGCATGCACCTATTCCAATGGAAACCAAGTCTACATTCTACAGCATGTAGTCAAGAGATATTCATAAAAACATGAAACAATACTAATTGGAAAAAAGCTGCGTTCGCCCACCAAAAGAAACAAATCAAAACAACAAATTCAGCCCCACAAAGGAAAGGGCGGGGGATGGAAAGCATACCTATTTTCAATTTCCTTGACCTTTTTACGCCAAATTTCTTGATTCTTGATGAGACCCCGATTGATCTAAGAACAAAAAGAAGTGAATCTATTAGGAAACCAAGTGCTGCAAAAGGCCATCACCTTTATCATATACAAATTCTGAAAGCTTGTTGAGATACTCGAACACTTACATCTGCTACAGCATTTTTTTCTTGCTCACACTTTTCCAATTTATTTTGGATATCCCGCATAGTGGATGTCACAGCATTCTCTACTGCTTCTGAAATGGAACTTTGTCTTTTACTTTTGGCCTCAATAATTAGAGATTCATAATGCTGAAAGAATGTAATGAGAATTGGAAAAAAAAAAAGAGAGTACAATTTAGAGAATTATTTCAACAAGAAATTTAAACAAGGCAGAGTTCGCAAATGAGAACACTAGAGATCAACTGCAAACCAGCCAAGGAAAAGAAAGAGAAGAGGTGGTGAGATGCTGGAAACTGTGTATTTACTTGTCTTTGAGCCTCCAACTGAGTGGCCAAAAGATGATTGTACTCATCCGCAATCTATTATCAAGCATGTGAAACAAAGTCAAGACATGTACAATGGAAGGCTAGCGATGTTAATTCTTGAGTTAATCATTCCTTAACATGTAGTATCATGCAAGGTAAAAAAATCCCACAATAATAAGTTTTTTCATCTCTAGTTTTGGCTGTACTAGACAAGGTAAGTAATACTCATATGGAAATACGTACTGCTTCAACTTTGCTGCTAAAGAGAGCCCCACTAATTCCAGAATCCTCACTACATCCACAAGTGCCACAATCTCCTTCAAACGACATACAACAAGAGTTTGTATCTATCGACTTGCCATCGGTTTTTGACTGGTTCAGCCGATGAACATAGTTGTCACCAACATAGTCCCAAATTTCTTGTGTTCTCAGATCAAGAGAATAACAATGCTGTGTATCTTGCCAGTGCCTTTTAGCATGTCCTTCTTTATATCTGAGTTCAGGGAAAAAGGCATGAGTGGCTGTGTACTCCCAGCAAGTGACAAGGATAACTTACAGTTATCATATGAACTATGAAATTTATATGGTATGTTCAGATCCTTCACATAAGAATACTCAGCAAGTGAAGTGTTGCATTACCTTCCACATCCTACAAAACCGCATATCAGACAAACCCACAAATTTTCTGAAGTTCCACAAACAGAACAAGCTGGCTTCTCATCCTGCTGCTGACAAAGATGGCAGACCTGACAAAATGTGCATATCAAATCAAAATCCTCTCAGGATAACCAAATCACTACCTTTTATATTCATAACAAAAAGATACATCAATTGAATCCCCAGAATATTATGATTTCCATGTGGTGTTGGGATTTATTTTGTTCAATGTGGAAAGAGAGAAACATAGAACTCGAACAAATGTGCCCTTCAGTTCTTATTTATAATAATGGTCCAACATCATGTTGTGCTAACAAAAATAGATGAATTGATCCTTTACCATAACAGCCAAGTTGTTCACTAAACACCAAAAACAGAGTTTGTTGTGAGTGCAGTGTCACTGATAAAAGCCTCGAGAAGCTTGATCACACCAACACAAAAAAAAAAACCTTGCTCACCTGGCAAGACAAGTGCGTCCATTTTGAAGTGCATGAACATTGAAACGAATGATCACAAAGAGTATTGCGTATTCCACTAGTATCCGGGTCCAATCTCTCTAAAAACAAAACACAAAATCAACATACCATAATCCATATACCAATCACACTCGCTCCAGCCCAGAAAAAAAAAACGTATAGAAAACGAAAGGAAAACTGCAACTAACCGAGACAAATTGGACAAGCTGGCAACTCAGTGAAATTTTCCGGAGGAGTGCTTGCTATTTCTGCCGATTCCGTGAATTCCACAGAAAGCACATATAGTATATGGCAAATCTCTGCCTACAAAAATTACCATCATAAAATAAACACACTTATATTCATCAATTTACTTGACACAAAATCAAAATCAACATAACCAAAACTGAAATCTCACACTAACTAACCTCAGATGGCGAAAATCGCTTCTCATTGAAACTATTGTAGAATCTATCAGCTGTTACTTGATTATCAAGCTTTATTAACACACTATACCTATCTTCCATCCCATCATTCCTAAACAAAAATTGCATAAGATAAACGAATTAGAGTTTTTGTTACGATCAATTTAATTTTCTGCTCTTAACAGTAAAAATTAGCGTTTTCGATAACATAAGTTATGAAATTAGAGTTTCTGACAACAGAATTTTCAATCTGGGATAAAATTAGGGGTTTCGGTAGTACCTGATGAAGAGGAGTACATGGACATGATCAATATGGGAACCGCAGAATCTGATGAAGTCGTCTTCAGAGAAGTAGTCAGGGACGGCGACGACGAAGAGAGAAGTAGATCGAGAGTTAGGATTAGGGTTTGGCAGTGAGGATTTCTGCGATGCGTTTCGATATAGATGTGAAATGCCTCTCCTTTCATTGAATTTGTTGGTGGCTGCCGTGGTGGAGGTGGTGGCGGCGGCGGAGATGAAGGTGGTTTCTTCAAGAGTTAGAGGATGATTGCTGTCTACTGAGTGGACTCGGAGGCTGAACATTTTTTGGGAGTGAGTTGGATCGGTGAGTTGACTTGGGGTTGGGCTAGAGAGAGAATGGTGAAACAGAAACAAAGAGAGAGTCGCGGGAAATCGGCGGTTAGGTTAAAAGAGAGGCGTTTGCCGTTAAATAGCTAACAGTAGGAAAGGACATGTCCTTTGAATTCTACTGAATTTTTTTAAACAGGGACCATATTAAGATTTTTCATGAAATATAAAACTTAACATTGATAAAATTCTACTAAATAAGTAGTATGAGTTCCAGTGTTATTGACTCGTTAATCCAAACTAATCTGAGTTGGATTTGAAAAATAATTAAATGAAAGTTAGCTAAGTTGATTTAACATGATTTAATTAAAATATAATTTAATTTTAAAAATAATATTAACTTATTTTTAGCTTAAATTATTAACCGATATAATAATATTGATGAGTTATGAAATAAATATATTTTTTTTTTATTAATATAGATATTCGGGTTAGTTTACGTGTATTTTGATTAATCTTATAAATTCTAAAATTAATAATTATATAAGCTTCTAATAACCAGCAACCATATCATTAAACTTAAATCAAACACATATAATTAAAAGATTGGACGGGTACAAAACAATTGAATGTTTAACCTTTGGTTTTCTTTTACAAGGTATTTATTTGACGGATTGTTTTATTTTTTATTAGAAAAACTAATGGCCGTTTTCAAGACATTCATTATTGTTAGTTGCTAATTAATGGTATTCGAATATTTTAATAACTAATGAATTTTTAATTTTAAGAATTTAATTGAATCACCGTCAACTAAGCCATTGATGCCAACCACTAGATTTATGATATGATTAAATGAGAGGTTTAAAATCCAAAATCATGTAATGATTGCAACATTTAACCACCATTAAACTAATAATTATTAACCTCTTAATAAATAATCCAAAGACACTCGTTAAATATTTTTTTAAAAAGCCAGGCCATCCTCCCAGCAATCCAAAGACACTCGTTAAATATTTTTTTAAAAAGCCAGGCCATCCTCCCAGCAAAAAAATTCAGAAAAATCAAAGACTTTATATATATATATATAGCATAGTTTTATGAAACTATTGGGTCACTTTATTTATTTATTTGGTAAAATAAGTTGGGTTGAATTTAGCTTAGGATGACATTATTTATTGGTTAATATGACAATTACCATATCCATCTGCTAAAAATCATATCATTAAATTTATTAATGAGACCTCCAACAACATTATAACATGTAGAAGCTTGCACCATGCAGCATTGCAATGCTGTCAGCAGAGTTGTTAAACCCAACTCATGATAAGATTTGGAATTACAAGTTGAGAAGGTTAATTCATTTTGTTTTTGAAAAAAAAAAAAACAGAATTATTTTAACAAAAAATTCTTTTAAAATAACATGTTTTGACTAATTTTATTGCGTGTCGAATAAGTCGCTAGTTAAGTTTGAGTTTTTGATAGGTTTATTTTATGCCAGTTATTTCCTCTATTTCGTACATAATTTAGAATGGTTCAAACTCTAGATTGACATTATCATAAATAAACATACAAATCTAGTTCAAGTTTTATAACTATTTATGTCGGTAGAATTATTTATGATGCGAGTCTTAGACACTAGCAATTTTGTCCGTATAGTATTCAATAAATCAGCATGTAAACATATAAATTCGATATATTTGTATATATGAATGTTGACGTATCAATAGATCAGTAGTTGCATCATAGATGAGCTATAGACACTGTAGATTTTTAATATGAATATGTGTTTGTTTTTAAGGTAGTTTTTGTGGTTGTTGTTTTAAAAAAATAAGTTTTAAAAAAATGTGATTAATTATAGTTAGTTGGATTTAAATACGTGTTTGGTAAAAATTATGGTGAAAGTTTATAAACAATAAAAAAACATATATAAAATGTTTAGTAGTTATATGGTTGTGCTTGTTTTTCAAAGTTTTTTTTACTAAGAAATATATTAAAATAATATATTTTTATTTTTTAAAAAATATTTTTGATATTAGCATATTAAAATGATCTAAAACACTAAAAAAAATAATTTGAAGTAAATAAAAAAACAATATTTTTTTTAAAAGTGCTTTTGAAATACAAAAACAAACAATGTTTTATAAAGCGCAATTAAAAAATATATAAAAACTGCTTCATAAAAACTATATATTAAATTTAATTTTTTAGTAAAACTCACAATATAAAATATAATTTTTACAATTATTAAATAAGTATTTTTTACACCGCAAATATAAATGCAGGTGGCAAATAAGTACACCTTTAATTTAACGTTTTTCAATTTTCAATTAATAGTCAAGTATTCAGCAAAGCACGACAATATAATATTGCATCTTCAAAACATACGTTACCGTTTCTATATAACCACTAGCCATACCTTATATCATTATTAAATAGCAAAGTATTATGGTGGCATGTACCCTACTTACAAGATTATATTTAAGGTTGATCCGGTTTAAGGTTCACAGATCAACTTAAAAATGTTATTTTAATTTAAAGTAAGAGAAAATATAATAGTTATTATAGTTTAAATTGTTTTTTATTTGAAAATATATTAAAATAATAATTTTTATTTTATTTTTAAAAATTATTTTTTAACATTAGTATATTAAAACAAGTTAAAAATATATATAAAAATAAATTAAAAAAATCAACTTTTTAAAACATATAATTTTAACTGTATTCTTAAATATTGTCAAAAAGGTAGCTCGAATAAGGTTATGAATTAGCCTACCATAGAAAAAACCGATTCAAAATAAAATCTACAGTGAATCAAGGTTTGAATTAACATATTATCAGATTGACTTATGAAGGTCGCCGATTAAAACCATGACATATACTTTTTGAGAAAAACTCAAAGTCAAAACTCAATTAAAACGAAAAGGCAATCTCCCCCACCCTATTAATCAAATTCGTTATATCATAAATTTTAAGGGCTACTGAAAGTCCGTTAATCTAAAAAATTCCGTTAAAAAGCCAACCAATTAATTGAACAAATTAAAAATGCCAGCGTTTCAGTGCGAGTTTCTTTTTTTTTCAAAACGCAAGACCAAATTCATCACACGCAGCACATTATCCTTTCAAAGTCATCATCTCACCGCCCATTAGGCGCTTTTTTGAAGGCCAGCCTTTGTTGCCTCTAATAAGTACCACAACAGCGTACAGAAATGAAACACGACACAATCAAAGCAGTCTCAGAGAGAGAGAGAGAGAGAGAGTCCTTCTTTCACTGCAGTGTCAACCTCTTCTTGGATATATACAGCCACCTCTACAGATCTCCCATTTCGAAGGTCGATACCATCTGAACCTTCAAAGCCAAAGGTACTGTCTTTTTCTCTATTCTTTTTTCAATTTTCTCTTTTACTTGACTATGACTGATCAAGAATCCATGAAAAAAACCGAGGAAAGGTTAAAGTAAAATAAAAAGAACACCCCAGTTGCAGTTTTATTGATGAAGGTGCAGTTTAGGCTTGCTTGATATGAACCCATTTAAAAAGATTTAATTTTTTATTGGTTTTTCTTGATTTTTTAAGGCGAAGGATAGAGTTTTGGTGGCTGATATCCTGACAGAGGAGAAAAATGGCACTACGTAAAGCAATTGGGGCTGTGAAAGATCAGACAAGTATAAGTATAGCGAAAGTGGCAGCGAACACATCAGCAGAACTTGAGGTTTTGGTTGTTAAAGCTACCAGTCATGATGAGGATCCTGCTGGTGAGAAGTATTATAGGGAGATTATAAGCCGTATTTCGAGTTCAAGGGGTTATGTGAATGCTTGTGTGGCTTCTATATCGAGAAGGATAAGTAAAACCCGTGATTGGATTGTGGCTTTGAAGGCTTTGATGCTTATCCATAGGGTTTTGATTGATGGGAACCCTTTGTTTGAGGAGGCGTTATTGTTTGCGACGAGGAATGGGATGCGTGTCTTGAATATGTCGGATTTTAGAGATGAGGCGCATTCTAATTCGTGGGATCATACAGGGTTTGTGAGGTTTTACGCGATGTTTCTCGATGAGAAGGTTGAGTTTTCTGTTTTTGAGAGGAAAGTGAGGGAGGATGAGAGGAAATTTGATGAGGGCGGTGATGGGTTTGGACGTGGAGAAAATAGGGATGAATTTGAGTATGGGATGCCCAAGAGATCAAGCTCCTATGGTGATTTGGTTAGGCGTGAACAGAAGATGGAAGTGGCAGCAATTAGGGAAATGAAGCCAGAGAGACTCTTAGGCATATTGGACCAGCAGTTGAGGATCCTTGATAGAGTTTTGGCTTGCAGACCAACAGGAATAGCCAAGAATGATAGATTGGTGCTTGTAGCCCTTTACCAGGTGGCGAAGGAGAGTTTTGGACTATACACTGAGGTTTGTGAGGCATTGGGGGTATTGTTGGATAGATTTACTGAGATGGAGTATGCATATTGTCTTAAAGGTTTTGATATTTATGCTGGTGCAGCCAAGATAATTGATGAGCTGGTGGTGTTTTATGATTGTTGCAAGGATATAGGAATTGGAAGATCATCTGAGTATCCTGAAGTGCAGAAGATTACTGAAAATATTTTGGGGGCCCTCGGGGAGAGCTTGAGAGAAATGACTAATAGACGAACTAAGAGTTCCGAGAGAAGTATAGAGGAGAAGGTTCCTGCTAAGCAAGACCAAGAACCTGGTATGAATGAGGTCAAGTCTCTTCCTCCTCCAGAGAGTTATACCCCTCCTCCACCCCCTCCTTCGCAGCAGCCTAAGCCTCAGCCTCAACAGATGACAGAAGATTTGGTAAATCTCAAGGACGACGGCATTTCAGCAGATGAGCAGGGCAACGAATTGGCTTTGGCTTTGTTCTCTGGACCCCCAACTACAAATGCAAATGGTGCGTGGGTAGCATTCCCATCACCTAGAGAACCTGAAGTGACTTCAGCATGGCAAACCCCAGCTGCTCAGAGTAGTCAAGCAGATTGGGAATTGGCGTTGGTGGAGTCAGCTAGCAATCTATCAAAACAGAGAGCTACTTTAGGGGGTGGATTTGATTCATTGCTCTTGAATGGAATGTATGATCAGGGGGCAGCAAGGCAACATGTGAGCACAACACAACTGACTGGCGGGAGTGCTAGTAGTGTGGGCAAGAGTGCAACACCAGTGTTGGCATTGCCTGCTCCTGACGGGACAATACAGCCGGTTCAGAATCAGGACCCGTTTGCTGCCTCCCTTACTGTTCCGCCTCCTTCCTATGTGCAGATAGCAGAAATGGAGAGGAAACAACATTTTCTAGTAAATGAACAGCAGCTCTGGCAACATTACGGAAGGGATGGGATGCACGGTCAAGTGGGTTTGGACAGGATTAATGGTGCCTCTGGTTACTATGGCCCTAGTCCTCATCCAATGGTGATGCCTTCCGGGATGCCACAGGTCAGTGGCATGCGGCAGCAGGGAGGGCATTACTATCCCTCCTATTAAGATCGCTTGTCTCGATTACCTGCTCGCACTTCATCTGATGCACATTACTGTCATACTTTTTTCCTGATCTGCATCACTTTGTGAAGATTTTTTGAATTCTGGCCGTTATGATTCCTTTTTTTTTTTTGTATGTAATTAGTAATTCCTTGCATCGCAGGGAGCAAGGGACATGCAAGATTTTGAATGTGTTATATTACAATTTACAATACAAGATGGACATTATTTTTACTTCTTTCGCCATTGAATTTTCACACTAAAATGAATTTTATCTGTGTAATCTTTTATGTCTCTCGGTGGCTTACTTTGTAGTTCAAAGTTCTTGGACGAAGCACCTGTAGAAGGCAACCTTGTCTGAATTTAGGAGTTAAAGAAACCCTGCTTCATGTCTTAAATTTCCACTTTCTAGTTCCAAACTGTTGAAACTCTTGTGAATAGGAGATTTTGAACTTTATGTTTGAACGTGTCAACTTTGACTGGCATGGAAGGAGCATTGAGTTCACTTTGAATCTCTCAGTCTGTCATCGTCACCACCCTTATTAGTTTGACCTGACTGAGTCCTCAACTTTCAGGACTGGTTGCCGGTCCAATTAGTCTGTCATGGCCATGACCATTTCAAGTTGCTTTGGTCAATCTTAGTGTCTATTAATTATTATGCTTGGTGACGGCTAGCGACATGATTTATTTTTTTCAAAAAAATTTCCTTACTGTAATTTATTAAAAATGAAGGAAACACAACTTAATTATGCAGTGTGATTTAGTTTTAAAGCATATTGAGGATGGACTGGCAAGTTCATGACTTTTGAGGTTTTGCCACAAATAACAACCTACCTAATAAGACATGACGTGAAATTGATGTATTTTATATGTTTTTAAATTATTTTAATGTACTAATATGAGAGATAAAAATAATCTGAAAAAAATATTATATTAAAATATATGTAATTAAAAAATACTCTTAAAAAAATAATCTGCACCACCACGAACATTATTCCCTTCATCCCTTAAAAAAAAACATGGCCTGTTTTTTCTTTGTTTTCCTCTAAATCCATTTGTTTATCTATTTAAATAATCTTTTTTGTTTGAGTTAATTACTAGTTTGTTTTTATTATAATGGTGCAAGATAGTTTCTAAAATTAACTTTTAGTTATTTTTATTACAACTAGTTTTTAAAATTAACTTTTAGTTATTTTTATTACAACTAAAATAGATATCTATAAAATAATAATTTAAATTCTGAAAAAATGTATTTTTTATTAGATGAATTTTCGTTTTTTTTATTCATGTATTTCTTTTTTACAAAAACTTGTTTTTTATTAGTAAAATGTTTTTTAATAAAAACTTAATGATAATAAAATAAATATTTATAAAAAATTAATCATTTGATTTAAGAAGGAAAAGGTGTATCTCTTTAATAAAGACTTCCTTTCCTTTTCCTAATTCTTTTTATTTTTTTTATGAAAACATATTTTCTAGGAAAAATAATAAAAAATTATTGTTATTTAGGAAAAATAAACATATTTCCTAAACAAAAACTTATTGTTATTTGAAAATCAAGTTTTAATTGAGAAAAAAAAAACAAGATTCAATAATTTTTACGCAATAGAAAAATAAATAAAAGAGTAATTAGCTTAAAAATTATGTAAAATATTTATAATAAAAAATAAATATTTAATTCTCATTTAATATTCATTAGCATATATGTTTTTATTATAATTTTACTTATTAGGTTTCTATATAATAACTCACAGAA
Source organism: Populus tomentosa (assembly GCA_018804465.1). Taxonomy (NCBI): domain Eukaryota; kingdom Viridiplantae; phylum Streptophyta; class Magnoliopsida; order Malpighiales; family Salicaceae; genus Populus; species Populus tomentosa. The sequence goes on from CM032003.1 coordinate 12,403,321, forward strand.
TAATTGTTAATAATATCATAAAAAATATAATTTTATTTGAAAGTTATGGTAAAATTGGATAATATTCATTTATAATAATTTTTTAAATTTTTTTTTTTTTTTTAAAAAAAACTATAGTTTAAAAAGAGGCTAGGGGCTAGAAATAGGATCCCTGCGCACCAGGCCCTAAAATTAATGCCCTGACGTGCTTGGGCTTGCAATGTCAGTTCCACGTGATTTTTCTATTGTTTTTAATGAACGGATAATATGAATAACTGTGTTCACAAGGAGTCTATTTGTTATTATAATAATAGTTTTTTAAAAAAACTTTTAAGAAAAAAATATTATTTTTAATTTAATTTAATCTTAAAACATCTTAAAAAAAAAAAAAACTGTTCATATAACAATGTCGATAACAGTGTATTATTTCTTGAGCTATAGCAAACTACAGTAAAAGGCCACGTTGTTTTAGCTTTTTAGGTGTAATAATTTATTGTTTCTAGTTAAATGAAAATATACATTATATCAATAAATCCTGTTTTAAACTCTCTCTCAATAACCTTTTAGAGTACGAATGGTCTTTCATCTTAAAAGTATTTTTGTAAATTTTTATTTATTTTAAATTATTTTTTATTTATAGATATTTTGATATGTTAATGTTAAAAATAAATTTTAAAAAATAAATAAATATTATTTTAATATAAAAAAACTACAATCACAATATTAACCAGGCTTTAACCTTTCTTCAATTCCATGTCCTCTTTTCAATTAATTTTAAGCTAATGATAGGGGAAAAGGTAAAAATAGTTAAAGATGGTAAATTTGACTAGGTTAGAATTATTTTTTATAAAGAAAAAATTACCAAATGGAAAACACTAATCAAAGAACTATTTAATATAATAATAAAGGATATTTAACAAGTTTAAAATACACTTTAATGACTAAGTTATAACTCTTTTTACTTCCAATCCCTAAACCCTTTTTTAACAAATCAAATCTTCGACCCTTATTTTTTTTTTCATTTTCCCTTTTTAGTAAAAAAAAAAAAAAAATCAACGGGTTACAACTGAATTTTTGACCGGGTCACCGGGTTAGCCAAGTCACACAAAGTTTTTTCTTTCCCTGTTTTTTCATCAACCTAGCCCAGTTTCAGCCCCGGGTCGATTCATTGAGCCGGGCCAAGTTTCAAAACTATGCTCATACCTTGTAGCAAATTAATCACTCACTGTCTTTATCTCGATGTTACAAATCACCCCACTAATTAATAAATTACAATTAAAAACAAATTTAAAAGGACCAATTCTTTCACTAGCAAAATATTATTGCACATTAAAATAATGAAATGCACATTTTTTTTTTCAAACAAAATTAAATAACTAGTTATTGAGAATAATATAGTCTTTTTCATCATAATTCATTGGTCATTAACATATTAAACAGGGACAATTCACTTTTTTTCTTTTTTTTAGCATGGTAAAATAGCTTAAATATTATTAAAAACAAAAATTATAAAATTGTTGTCCAAGGTTTTTTTAAAATTTTTATTTTTTTAAACATTGCCCTTAAAAACAATATATATATATATATATATATATATATATATATATATATATATATATATATATATATGCATTCAAGGGCATTTTTATCTTTTTATTATGTTTTTTTTTCAACACATGTGTTGTCTCATTGAGTCCAAACAACGATAGAAAAGTCTTGACATCCTCTTCACAATGGTTAGACACATGTACATAGCAGAGCAATAATTGGATTTTTTTCTTTCCCTTCTTTTTTCTTTCCTTGCCTCTAGTTTCGCGTAAACTTTTCAAAAAAATAAATGTATCATGTCAATTTGTATATTTGTTTTTATCAATTTTGATTTTGATTTTTTTAATTGTTATTTGTTTTAGTTTTAATACCCTTTTAAGATTATTTTTTTAAAAATCTTTTCCCTTAACATCTAAATTTATTTATTTTTACTCAATTTGGTTCTTATTTTTTTTATTTATTTTATTTCATTTGATTTTTATGCTAGATCTGATCTTTATTTTTTTTATTACTATTTATTTAGTTTTTTAATTCTTTTCATGATTGATTTTTGTTTTTACCAATTTCATCCCTTTATATTTGAATGATTGAAAATTTTACTTTATAATTATTTTTAGTTTTTCTTTTATGGAGTAATTATGGTCTCATGATATGGAAAAGAGTTTTGAAAATTAGTCTGTTTTGTTTTTAGTCTTTTCTATTGTTTTTTTTTTTTTTTAATTTCATGAATCATCATTATGTTATTGGGCCCTGAACTTCATGATTTTCCACTATCCTTTCTAATGAGGTTATTAGATTTTATATCATGGGTTGTGAATTAATCCAATTAACAATGGTTGACTTATTTTTTAATATCTTTTTAATTGATTTTTTTTAATTTTATTTTTTATTATTTAGTTTTTTTGGGATTTGGCCTCCATTATTTCATTTATTCTTTTTATATGGGGTTATCTCAGTTTCATAACCAGACCGTAAATTTAGCATGCTGACTCAAGTCAAGTTTTTTTTTTTTATCTTTTTTAAAAATGATTTTTTTTTCTAGTTTGTCCTTTATCGTTTTATTTACTAGTAATTAAGCTTCAGTTTATATTTTATTTTTTTCTCTATAAAGTTATATCATTTTCATTTAATTTTATTTTTTTTATCAAATAAAATTATTGAAATCTTTTAAGAATATTTAAAATGTATCTTGACAAGCTTTATTTTTTCATTAGTCATTGTTATTTTTCCTGTTATCATTGGTTTTTTTATAATTATATTATTAATTAACTAAGTTTATTGGATCCTTTTATATTAATGATACAAATTATTTAAAAAAAAACAAAAGTATTATCATTGTCTATAGATATGTTTTTTTTATGGTAGAAAATTTTTATCTTTCACTAAAACTCTAAAATAAAAAAAAATAATTAAAATTCTAGTATGTGTTTGATAATATAGTGTATAATATTTTTTAAAATAATTTTTATTTAAAAATACATAAAAAATATTTTTATTTTTTTCAAATTTTTATTTTTATCTTTAATATAAATATATCAAAATAATCTAAAAATATTTTTTTAAATATCAAATATACTTTTAAAGTACTCTCAAACCATGCCAATCAGCCTCTAGAACCCCAGAAAAATGCTCGACCACTACAAGTCCCACACAAACCCACCACCTCCCTGATCCTCAAACGACATGTCAAGCGTCGTCGTTCTCGACAACGGCGGTGGCCTAATCAAAGCCGGCTACGGAGGCGAACGTGACCCCTCCACCATAATCCCGAACTGCCTCTATCGTCCTCTCTCCTCCAAAAAATTCCTCCACCCCACTCCCACCACCGAAGAAGATCTCACCTCCGCCGCCGTCCGCCGCCCCATAGACCGAGGCTACCTAATAAACCCAGACCTCCAACGCGATATCTGGAACCACCTCTTCTCCAATCTCCTCCACATAAACCCATCAAACTCTTCTTTACTACTAACAGAACCCTTGTTTTCTCTCCCTTCAATTGAACGTGCAACGGATGAGCTTGTTTTTGAAGATTTTGGGTTCAATTCTCTGTTCATTTCTGATCCACCGAAGTTGGTTCATCTTTACGAGGCAAGTAGAAGGCCATATGGGTTAGTTTCAAAAGCGCAATGTAGCTTAGTTGTGGATTGTGGGTTTAGTTTTACGCATGCTGCGCCTGTGTTTCAGAACTTTACTTTGAATTATGGAGTGAAAAGGATTGATTTAGGAGGAAAAGCGTTGACGAATTTTTTGAAGGAATTGGTGTCTTATAGGAGTGTTAGTGTTATGGATGAGAGTTTTATTATGGATGATGTTAAGGAGAAGTTGTGCTTTGTTTCTCTTGATGTTGCTAGAGATTTGAAGATTGCAAGGTGGGTTTTTGTTTGTGTTTCTGGTTGCTGTTTAGCTTATAATGTGATGATAATGGAAAGTTGTTGTGTTTTTCATAATGTTAAGCGTTGGACTTCATTTTGTTAGCCAGTAGGAATTCTGATTGTTTTGGGGTTTTTGGCAGTAACATTTTGAGGAACTTTGACAATTATTTGAGGCGGGGGGGTGTTCTTTATGGTTGTTGTTGGCTGCTAATGTGAATAAAAAATGAATGTTGCTAGTGTAAAGTTTTAGGCTGTCTTGTTTGCGAGTAGAAATGGTGATTTTTGTCTTTGTTTTTTATGATTTTGAGGAACTTGTTATAGTAGGACATGAAAAGGATGATTTTCGGGTTTGTTATTGGCTTAGAATGTTAGCAAAAATGTGGAAGTTGTTATCTTGATAGTTTGGAGTTTTTGTTTCAGCAGAATGATGATTCTTTGGGTTTCAGGTATTAGGATTTTGAGCAACTTGTAATAGGAGACGTAGAAAGGACACCATTTTTGACGCGCGCGCGCGCGCTTTTGAGATTGTTGTTGGCTTATAAAAAATTGATTTTTTTTACCTTTATAGCTTTGTTGGTTGGGATGGTCATTCTTTGAATTGGTTTTTGAAATTTTGAAGTTTTCTGTATTAGGAGACGAGGATACGACAATTTTTTTAGGTGTACTTATGTTCTACCTGATGGAGTGACCCACACAAAAGGTTTTGTTAAAGACCCAGATGAAGCAAAGAAGTATCTCACTGTGGATGATGGAGCGTATTTAGAAACGAGGAAGGATATGGATCGGACTGAAATTATGGACCGAAAGAAAGTTGATTTAACTAAAAATGTTAGTTCTTGTTTCCTTTGAAAGGAATGTTTCCTGGCCAAAGTTAATAAAATGATAATTTTGCCATCTGTACAGGAGTTTGACTTGACAAATGAACGGTTCCTGGTTCCAGAGATGATTTTCCACCCAGCAGATTTAGGTTTGTGTTGTTCCTTGCTATTAGAGAAGTGAAATACACTTGTATGCTTTCAGCTTGGTATAGGAGCACTCTGGACTTATTTCTGCTGCTACATGGTTTGAGAAACATGTGTTTGGAGACCTGCTTTTACAATAATTAATGCGAGGTTATTTCTTAGAGAGAAATGAATGTATCAGGAAATATTCTAGTCTTGTAGATAGATGTTGTGTAGTGAAATTAAAAGGAGGAAAGTGTTTTATGTTTGGCTGTTTCTTGTGGAAGCGAATTTGAAAATGGTGCTAATTTTAACCATTTCTGCAGGTATGAATCAGGCTGGACTAGCAGAGTGCATTGTTCGAGCTGTGAACTCTTGCCATCCTCTTCTTCATCCTCTACTCTACCAAAGGTGCTTTCACAAAGTCTTGCGATTTCATGCATCAAGCATTTCACTGTTTTTCTTTTTAGTTTTTATTTCCCAATACCAAGTGGTAACTGTTTAAAACTTGTGCTTGGACAGCATTATATTAACTGGTGGAAGCACATTGTTCCCTAGATTTGCTGAGAGGCTGTAAGCTCATGAACTTCTCCTATTAGCTTACACTCTGATTTTTTTTTTATTTTATCTTTAGGCAATGTTTGAACTTCATATTGCATAAAATTACAGTGAAATGGAGCTTCGACCTCTAGTCCCAGATGACTATCAAGTGAAGATAACTACACAAGAAGAGTAAACTCTTCCCTCCTTGAAAGTATTAGCTTGTCTTTGAAACGCTGCCGCTTCACAATTGATAAAATTTTGAAATGCTTGTGCAGTCCTATTCTAGGCGTGTGGCGAGGTGGATCCCTTTTGGCATCCAGTCCTGATTTTGAAGCAATGTGTGTTACCAAGGCTGAGTATGAGGAACTTGGATCTGCTCGATGTCGAAGGAGATTCTTTCATTGAGAAACAAAAATGCTCAAGGTATTTTATCTCCTTACTGCATCAACCTTTCAAGTTAACTTGTGTTGTTTTATTGAGAAGGGATACAGAAGTCTATACCTTTCTTGAATTTCCATTAGATGTCAGATTCTCATTTTGAATTACCTTTTCCTACCAGTGGAGGGAAGAACTAAACAGTACACGATGAAATTGCAGCCAGCTGTCCCTCCATTTCTGTGATGAGCTTTTGCATGCATGTTGATCAGAAGAAAGGTGGAAGCAGGCCTAATTGGCTTACTTCTGAAGCCAGAAACCTGACGTATCTACGTTCATCACTATGACATGGTGAAACATTGTTCTTTGGCCTCCTGATTCTTATAATTATTTGGTGCAAAGGGTAATCCGTGGAAGAAACTGCACCTACGATATTCCTGCAAAGCCAACATGCCACCATACTTGTGCATCCAAGTGATGGTGATTCCAGATCGAAGTTTCACGAATTCAGGGCCATTCCTGCTTATTAGGGTTTTGCTTTGTTTATTTGGGACATATTCCCACCTGTTTAACAGAGAGCGTTCAATGACTGGTGACTGTTGGTTTCTTGGCATTTTTCGTGCAAATATCCGGTAACCTTTCCATGGTTTCTAGGTTGGTTTACGTACAATCAATTGTGATCGACTCATCTATCCATCTTGTTGTTTGCGTTTTGATGTCTTTCCTCTCAAACAACACAAACACAATTTCATTGAAACTGATGGCGAACTGTCCTGTACAAAATTCATAATCCGAGAAATGTTACAAGTCATATTGTAATTTTTTTTATGGTCATGCAAGCTACCCTGAGTGGGACTCTATCCTCCCAACGCCGCCCTCCAATCTGGCCTTGGAACATAGCATTGGGACGATAGAGGTCATAAAAATCGAAGTCCCAATCTGCGAAACTTACATGGTTGAACCGAAACAGGTCTTGGATATTGTACGAGTTGGGTTTGCAGTGGATTTCGAATGAATGTCTTTTTCTTTGAGGAACAGCCACAAGGGAAAGGTGAGCCAATCACAAACAGTAAGAAATAAAGCTGCCTGCTTGTGAATAGAGGCGGCGATGCCTAACATTACTGGTTCTGTTAGAATTGTTGAATTTCAACAAAATAAATCATCAGCATTAGTCTCTGGCACTGATGAAACTTGTTTCACTGGTTTCATCTAAACAAATTTCAAGAATGATTCAAGCTGACCAATCTTCTAGCAAGCTCAAGTGCCAACTGTCTCTTCATTCTTTTGATAAGAAATGGAGCCACATGCCCGATCAAAACATGTAAACGGCAGCGTCTCAAAACCCATGAGAGATTGAAAACTCGTGCTTGCTTTTCTTATTGCTAAAAAATATAAAAGGAATCAAGGCAGTAATAACAATCAACACTAGTTTATTTTTCCTCAAAAATGTCACAAAAAGTGTCTTGAAAATCAATAACATAATTCATATCAAATTTCCTGTGCTTTTGCAACAATACAAACGAATTACTATATAACTACGTCTTCCTAACATATTCTTTACTGTGAGTTCCAGTGGAAACTTTAACATGAGCTACAACATTATCAACCATCACAGTCATTTTCCCTACAACAGAGCATCGCCAGAGTAATTCAGCTGAAAGTGTTTATATAGACGGGTGTATCACTCTGTTCATTCTAATTTTCAAACCCTACATAGGAATCCAACTCAATTTTCAGATTTGAACCTGCAATCATGGTGACTTAACATGGACATCGTCTCTTTAACTTGAAATTATCACCCTATGAAATAGGCATCACTGTCACTTGAACGAGCGAAACGTTGCTAAATAGGGTGGTCTGCTCAGTTAATTAGTCAGAAAATGGCTGGGAGTCCATGCACAGATGCACCAACTTTCTTTGGTATTGTCCATAATATTCACCTACTGCAATGACATCTTCATTCTCTGGATTCAACCCTGGCAAGCCAACGAGAGTATCCTTGATTGAAGACCCTGATTCGTCATCTGAATTTCCTAAATTTGATATAAATTGTGCATGGCCTTCATAGCAAGCAAGTATGAACATGGCAGCTGTATCAGGTTGTTGTGCTTCCCGGAGTGCTGCTAGGGCATCTTGCAATGCACCAGCTGCAACATAAAGAATAAGAGCCCTGCATTGGCCCATTGCAAACATCAAGACAAGAACATTAGCAAATTGACGGGAACATTGCAAACGTCAAAACCAGAAAATGATAGTACCTCCAGATGTTGTGTTCGGCATGGAGGACATGGTTGGCCCATCTTAACAACACCCTAAGAAGTTACAATTTGCAAGTATGATTAGCATAGTTCAAAATTAGTTATACCTATGCAAATGCCTAGATGTGCAATGCAGACAAAATGAGGGATTCTAGATGAGATTTGGGTTTGATTGATTAGAGATGCTTCACACACAGCACATGTGCTATTGTATTACACATGCACAAGCAACCACATTGAGACATGAAATCGTTGTCTGGAAATTGATTAATAAAAGGCTATGCAATTTTGCAAGATGCACCTTAAAATGCTAACAGAATCCTCAAATTTAGTGATGAAAAGGATCATAACCTTGCATAATCAGATCCACTTAAATGTGTAGCCGCCAAAGTTGCAGCATCCGTCCAGCATCCTGCATCTTGCAACTGCACAAGTTTATGTATTCTATCAGTCTAGAAAAACATAATCATTGCTCAATTTAACACCCTGCTAAAGGAACAAAAAGTCCTCTCCACATGTCATGGGAGAAAAAACAAATTCCAAGTCAGAGGTCATGACATTATGCCCTGTCTGCCTTTTCTTTTCTTTTTTTGCCTCCAGTTTTGTGCAGAAAAGTCATGCTTGTGTGTAAAGTATCATTGGATTTGCAACCAATACAGATGGGATCAATCCAAAATCTCCTTCAACTTGTCATTAATTCAGCCAACTGTTATGGAAAGTCAACAGTGATATATGAATACTATTAATTTTATGACATGTGCATTTCTCCATGTCCCTGTTGTCATTGGATCATTATGGAATAAATATTTTATTACTGTCGAGATTTATTTCCACTTAATCTGTGCAATTTCTACAACTGTTCAACAATTATGGAAAAAACCCAAAATGAAAGACAAATTTGCAGCATGGATATCAAGCGATAGATCATAATATAAAAATGCATGTTGATAAAATATGTTACTTTGGTGATCAATTTCAGAGACATTGAAGGACCACAGATGGTTTGATATAGAACCTAACCTGTGAACAAGCCTCTTGATACCTTCCAACAGCACAAAGAAGATGAGTGCCAGACAATGATCTGTCTGTCTGGACCATGTTGGCTGCAACAACCTAGATGATAACACGGTAGTAGAGAAGTCAAAATGCACATAGAAGTAGGTAGTGCAATACCAATGGCAGGATGTGTGCTAACATTGAAACATAAGCTGTTCTATATCAATGCTCACCTTAACTGCAAGCTCATGAAGAGACCTTGACACAGCAGACGAGAGAGCGACTGCACGTAGAGCATTTACATAGAAATAAGAGCTCTCAGGAGAAGTAGAAAGCAACAAGCTGACTGCTGCTTCTAAGTTCCCAATAGAAACGAGCCTGTTTATCAAGAATATGGCATATAATCATCACTCTAAAACCCAAATACAGGTGCAAGGGAAGAAAGCTCATATGCGAGATCCATGCTTTCAATCAATAAATAGAAGATCTGCCGGGGAAGAAAAGATAACCAGTACACGCAACATACAACAGTAAGGCAAGGAACTCACTCATGTACTCGATTCTGAATAGCCTCTTCTCCCTCCAATTTCTCATGCCAAGGAATGCGCTCACAAGCACTTTCCCATAGTTCTTCTTTCTGGAAAGCCATTGATCTTAGTTGACCTTCACTCTGCCACAGGATAGTCCAATTTATAAATTGCTAAATACATTATAAATGATTAAACACCATAATATCTGCAATCTAGCATTTTACAAAGTGAAAACATGAAATGACTTACCAATGGATCCTTTTTCTCAGTCCCAATTACCGACCTCCCCTTTGATGAAATTCTGTTCAGCATAGTCACGTCATCAAGCTCTGGGGTTGATGCTGAGACAGGCGCTTTCTGTGTTGACTTCGTAACTAGCTTATCCATCAAATGTTTAAGAGCACGAGGCAACTGCAACCAGAAAAGTGCTTCTGAGGTTTCACCAAAAATTGCAGCTGCAAATGCAAACCTCGCAGCACAGCCTTTCTTGACTATGATAGCATATAGTCTAGCTGTTTCATCATCAAGTATGCAGCCTAGAGCAATGGAAAAATTAGGAATGTGATAGTACTAAACCAATTAAAACAAATGCTCATATGGTAGATTCTTTATGTATTGCACGTGTTGGACAGGCCACCCATGACTGACCTTCTCTTCTGTAAGGATCTAACACTTTGAGGAGCATTTCTGGCACCACAGAGTCACCAACAGGTGGTAGATCAATCATGTAATTCCGGAGATCCCCTTTGAATGAAGCAGTTCCAGGAATTAAGTGAGGCCTCTTGTCAATAGTTGTGCTGCAAGTGTTAAACCAAGAGGGTTTGACACCTAATTGCAAGATCATCCGCAATGCCTGCACAAGCAACAACAACAGTAGTTGGTGATCACCATAAATGACAGCCTTTATCCACGAAAAATTCACCAATTTTGGAAGACAAACAGATATGCCTTTTTCCACAGCCTTTTTTTGGATGTCACCATATCCTAGACAGTAAATGCAAGGCATGAAATGCTACAACCTCCATGATTAGCAAAACATAGCCTGGGATTTATTTTCAAAAGATTTCTCTCTTTTTTGATTGGGGAATAAATGGCTGTAGGGTTGTTGAGGGACTGGGGGAGGGGCAGTTGAATTTCTAGTCCATCAACAATTTGATTTCTGTTCCTTGTTTTTTGTTTTCTTAAAAGAGAGCCACCCCCTTGATTTTTCTTTTCTTAAAGGATGGATGGATGGACACACACACACACACATATAGAGAGGGAGAGCGAGAGTAATTCTCACCAGTGCATGTGGTGTGGGAAGCAGTATGGGAGAGCATATAGGCATAGGCTGAAATTTTTCTTTAATAGCTCGGGGTTGGAGGCCATGGCCAAGTTTTTTGTCATTTCTGCATGAAAAGATGACCACAGGCACTGGTATCAAAGCACAAACAATGACAAATATCCATTGAAAAAAATTTAAGAGGAATCACATTATATTAAAGCTAATTCATCAAGCATTATTACACACTAGAATTTTTTAATGGAATATTCAATACAAATATCAACAGTGTGAAAATCACTGATCAACATCATCAAACAATTTACGGCAAAAGAACTACCAAATCGCCACTTTGCACAAAACATAGAGACAGTAAAATTGTAGTTGGCAAAGCATAACAGACATGTACGAACAATCCCCAATGTCCGATGCCCAGAAGAGAGAAAAAAAGTTTCTAAAATATTTAATCAGACTCCATCAAATCATGTTCGCTAATTAGTTGTACAATTCAATCTGATTATATTCCAGAGACAATAAGTGCAAAGAAAACAGATTGTTGCATGCTACAGCACCACCTAAATCCCCGACCAGTCCTATCAAGAATGTTTTTTAAAAAGTTATTTATTATAGACACCACTTCACCCTTTCAAATATAAAGACAATAACAAGTGAAGAAAAAAAGTTCGACAACATATATTTGGTGGCACATACATGTTAACCTCAACAAGGCGAAAGCTACTATCAGCTCCAGCAATACATAATACCAGAGGGTCATTTTTATTAGTTCGCAGAGGCAACCAATCGAGTTCCAACACAAGGGTTCCAGGAAATAGAGGTTGTAAAAGGGAATTAGCTAACGGGTCTGGCAAATCCTGCAAATAAAAACATAGCTTGGACATCAAAATTTGTCAGCAGAACAGTAGACTCTGTATCACAGTAACATGAATGCAGACTATGCTTTAAGGAACAAGATTCGTTGCCATATTTCATGCTTACAAGGTCAAAAATAGAAAAGGTATTGTCATAAAAAAGGACAGCAATAAGCCCTCGGCTGCGGTCTCCAGGAACAACAGGTGAGAATTTGATTCTCCTGATTCCTTCCCTGTGAGTGTTAAATGATGAAGAATGCCCAGTTGTTACATCCCACCACCGTATGTTCCCAGACCTATCCCCCATGACCTGAAAAGTAGTCAAGTCACTGCCTCTCACAATAGAAACTTTGGAACAATTAAGTTGTTGATATGGCCAATCAACTGAAATAATTAGGAATATAATGATACATACAACATGAGGCAAGCGGTAGGCCATGGCCGTAATCAATCCATCAGAAGACACAAATGAAGATGAAGGCCATTTCGGTCTATAGAAAAGAAAAGAAAACCTCATGAGATAAGCCAAACTAGACACCATGTACTACAAACAACAGAACTACCTCTGTAGCATTTGATGGTGATAGATGATAGTAATTGTGCAAACCAGATGTGTTGCTTTTGAAAGGGGGATAGAAAGGAAAGGAAAAATTGCATCTGTGATTCAAGTTCCATGGTCCATGATATAAAATTGCAAATATAGTGCCTTTTTTATATAGGGGAATTCAAAAGGCAATTGTTCTTATTCAAGCCATTTTGTAGGCTCTATTCACCTTTGAGATGAGTGAAGCATTGAACATGGAAAAGAAAATCACCACATTACAATGGGAAAACGCATGAGATGAATCACAGCAAACATGACTGCAGAAAGTGGTAATCTATGATGGAATTTATCATGGTACATGCTTCATAAACTATGCATTTCCTTTTGACTTTTACAGATCCTTTTCTCCTTGGGGGCCTGGTGTAAGAAAAGGAGAAATATCGATACTTAAAATGTAAAAGTACAATTAACAGAAACCTAGTACATAAAGAAAAATTAAATTCACGTTCAATCATACATCCTGTTCATTATCAACCAGAAGTGAAATCTATATGGACTTCATAATTTAAATTAGGATGCTACAGGCATCTCCTTCCTAAGAGCAAATGGTGGCTTTGACTCTTGAGAGTTCTTATTTTGTCGAGCAAAATGAAAACGTTAAAGCAGTTTTAGATTCACTTCATCATATCCAACTCAAGCAGGACTGTATCTACATTCTTGGCTTTTTACCTCTATTACAACCACAGCTTGCTCAAAAATACTAGAAAAAGTTTTGCTTCATGCCTACCACAGAATACGAATCATAAGTTACATACCCGGCCTCCCTTTTATTATAAGATCATCATGTTTTGCTAACACTGGCAGATGCTGATGGGGAATGATTGAAAAGAAAATCCAACTTGATCAAAACATCAAAAAGTTATAGCTATTATCCAGTTGACCAGTTATGCTTCCAATGAAGTAGGGTTCTAAGAAAACAACATATTTTCAACTTTTTTTTGGCATAAATTGGCTGTTCATCAGTGTTCAACCTACATCCTCTAGTTGCAAGCCCATGCTCATGGCTAAAATATAAATACAAGAGAATCAAGCAATGGATGTTTAGGCATAACAAATGCCAAATGTCCTAATGCAACAACTCGCATCAAATACTTGTACCTGAAATCCCGGATCCTCCGCCCATGAACCTCAAAAACTCCAAGAGCACCATTTACTAGTGCAAATGCAAAACTTTCAGCAGTGTCATCCTGAGAAGCATCTGAGCTTCCTGCTGCTGCACATAAAAGCTACTTCCTTGTTTAAAAGATTTTGAACATAAGAAAGCAAGAAAAGAAACTGGATCAAATGGTTTGGACTAGCAACCAATCTACATAATAATTTAGAAAATCAAGCAAAAAGAGCTCACTGGATTCTGATGCAGGTTCCTTTGCAGTGGATGCTCCATCTTGTGCTACAGGCATTTGATCTTTCGATGACCACAACACTTGTTTAGAAGGACCATTTTGAACTGGCCGAGGGACTGTTGGAAGAGTCCATTCCAATACCGTAAATGGAAGAGCTAATGATCTAAGCTACATGAGGATATAAAGCATAATAATTATCTAATGGATAAAATAATAATTAAAAATCACCAAACAGAAGTTTATAACTCAAGATTCTACCATTCACTATGAGTAAGAAAAATATTTACACTTCAGACATTCATTTAGTCAAGGAAAAAGTAATGAATGGCAGCTGTTATAAAATATATAGCATGAAGGTACGTGGTATGTGAAAATACTGAAATAAGATTGACGTCCACAGCTACATGCTAAGAGATTAAGTTTTTTATTATAAATGAATTTTAGCCTTATTTTGAATTTAACAGTCTTATATATTTTAAAACAAACTAAATCTATTTACCTTAAGAAATTAGCATGCAAATGGAAAAACATAGATTCATCTTATGTCATTATCCAAAGTAAAACAACCATTTGCACCAAGAGAAATCTGAGGGCATTCCCCCTCCTCTCAAACAAGATAAATAGATTAAGTTCTTCCTACATCACCTTAAAACCACAAAACTCGTTATATTTAAAAGGCGTATATTTTGAGTAATGATGGAAAAGGAGAAGGTATCAATCAGCCTACAAACCATGATGGGAGTTTTTGTCATTGCCCAAACCTCCACCGGTGCATCACGGAATAAAATAAGAAGATACCTGGAAATTTAAAACTCAGGTGTAAGCTACCAATAAAAACATATAAATGTGATGTGTGTATCAGTACACAGACAGAACAGAAGCAAATGAGTAGTATGAAGAAACATTTTGAACAGCAACGAAATATATAGCTAGCAGTTGTACATGAAGTTGAAACTGTAATGCACCACAATCACAATTGAAAGAAAAAAAGGTTTCAGAGCAACCTTCCAGATGAAGAAGTTCGTAGAGCTCTAATGGGTGCACGTTCTGGCTTTTGTAAAACTCGAAATGGTCTGTTAAGACCACTTCTAAGACAAGTTACAACAAGCCGATTATTGTAACCTCCACTTTTTTCACTCACCTGTCCCAATACAGAGAGAGAGAGAGAGAGAGAGAGAGATTTAAAGAAAAAATGTGAATGAAAACAAGTAAAACTTAGATTACTACAATGCATTCATACAATAACTTCCGATTCAGTGTCATTTACCTGATTGTAAGAAAATGAAACAAGTCTAGAATTTCCAAGCCATCGTAACCCCCTAACCATACTGTTATGAACTGAAAAACTAGCTGCAACAGCATTTGCTGAAACATCAACAACATCAATTGTCCCAGATTGAGTACCCAGAGCAACCAGAGGAACAGCTACAGCAGGATAATTCCCCCCACCTTCACAGTAAATAATCAATTTAATCTAGGTTATAACGAGAACAAAATATTGACTTCAAGTGATTTAGTGTCAAGAAGAAACTAACGGGCCAAAGTAGCTATTAGAGAAGGAGAGGGTACAGCCAGCATAGTAACTGTCGAAGAAAGAAGCTGCAGCTGTCCAACTAAATTGATCTGCATCAATAATTTGGCTCATAAGGATGCACAGATAAAGCTAGAATTAACATAGGATGAACACTAAATCTACACACCAAGATTGTCATCCGTCATTAATAATACAATAAAAAAAAAGGAGAGAGGTAACATAATAGCTTGCACTTAAAAACAAACTCTTGGCATAGAACAGAAACTTGCAGAACTATGGTTGTATTTTGAAGTCATAATCTTCCTCAATTCAGCTACTAATTTTACAGTCTATGGCCAACAGCCACCAAGAAGGTTGCATAAAACTAAACATAAAATAACATTCAAGATGAGATGCTTATTCACTTACCTTAAACGACAAATCCTGGCTCAAAGTAGATGAGAGGCGGTTTTTATGGCCATTCCCAAGCTCTTGTTGCTTGCCTGCTTCTTTGCCAAGTCCATCAGTCACAACTACAGCATTGGCATTGTCCCCTTTAAGTGGAATTTCATGGGAATCGGTAACTGTATCCTTATGATTGTCTCCAGTCCCTTCAGCAGTTAACAGCCAGTTCCATACTTTTCCATCATCAGAAATTGATATCATATGTGTAGTAGAGTGAACAACAGTATCATCACAGAAATCAAAAGGATTGTCAAAATCCACCTCAGCCGACGGAGAATCAGGTGCATCAGAACAAATCTTAGCAACATGTTGGAGCGTAGACTCTGACTGACAAATGGCAACAGCTAGAACTGAAGGAGAAGGGACCGATGTTCCAATTGACGGCATCAACTCCTCCATTGCACACATTACATGCACCTGTTCTCCTCTGCAATGGTTACTCCAATAAGCGCATTCCTTATTTCACCCAACAACACAAGTAATCATTGCATAACCCTAGTTCTTCATATACCAGAACAATCAAATTATCTAAAACAATCACACTAACCAATTGTAAGAATGAAGTTCACTGAAACAATCATTAGTCCGAGCCTACATAACAATTTCTCCAATAACACCATAAACCCACACAAATATCATTGAATCAATTAATTCACAAAACAATTCTTGACATAATTTTCATACGAAAAAAAGAGCTGCAAAATGAATACAGAATTCACTTTCCAATTAACAGAAACACTTACTCTTTTCGCCGCCAAATACTGAGTTTTCCATCAAGATGAGCGCAGTAAAGCAATTCATTATTCGGATCCGGCAAAACATCCAGAAACTTCCCACAGCCTCTAGGCAATGCAGCACTAAAAAGCACGGTCTCGTATTTCAAATCAAAAACCACAAGCTCCCTAGGAAACGTGACAAACAGAATATTCCTCCATTGTGGTGAAAACGCCATTTTCACACTATACAACGGAAAAACCGCCGATGCCGGCGCCAAGGATCCTCCCACACCACCACTGCTCGGCGTTACGTCTTTCTCTAGCCTCAACAAATCACTATAATCCGTCGGAATCTTAAATTCCTTTAAAACGACGTCATTCTCACTCTCTGCGAGCACTTTCACCGACAATAAAAATCCTTTAAGTCCGATGACACAAAAATGCCGCGAATCAAACGGATCACGACGAATGCACGACAAAAACTCCGGCGACGCATCGTACTTAAAGAAACAGTAATTCGAAGCGGTGGCAGTGGAAGCGGCGCCGGTGGTGGTGTAGAGATAAAGAGAAGAAGGACCAGAAATGGCAGCGAGGGCGTATGAATCGGAACGAGAGAGGATCCAGCAGAGGTCTTGGATACCAGATTTCGGATTGGGATCAGGTTCGAGCCAGAGGACAATGGACTTGAGGCGGAAATCGAGGAGAGCAATACGGCCATGGCGGTCGGCGGCGGCGAGGAGGAGGTGGGAGGAGGAAGGTTCGGTGGAGAGGAGGTTGCGATTGAGAGGAGAAGGCGTGAAGCGTACGGAAGTGATGAAGGGGGAAAGAGAAGGAGAGGAAGAGGAAGAAGGAGGAGGAGGGAGAGGAAAAGTGGAGATTAATTGGAGGGAAAGAGAATCAACGATGGAAATGGAAGAACCGGAGGGAAAGGCGAGGAGATTTGAAGAGGAAAGATCGAGGGAGGAAAAGTTATTACGGGAAGGTGGGCCAGGGAGGATTGTATCAGTTGTGGTGGTGTTTGGTTGTGATCTAGAGAGGGACATTGTATTTGCCGGGGAAGGAGAAGGAGGGGAGGGGAGGGGAGGAACTTGTTCAGTTTTGCATTGGAGAGGAGAGGAGAGGAGAGGAGAGCTGACTTTCCTTCTGGAGTTAGTGAGACGGTGGCGTTGAAACGGGGAGTTTTGTTTTGAATGGGAATTAAACTTTTAAAAAGTCTGTTTTTTTTATAAAAAAATGGCCACAGCCATTCTCCTTGACATATGTTTTTTAATTGGAGTTTGAAAATATATTAAAATAATTTTTATTTTTTAATGTCATTGTATAAAAAATATTAACTTAATGTTTTTTCAACTAAAAATATTTTTAAAAATCATAAGAAAAACAAAATCAATTATAATTTAGTTGTAGTTAGGGTCTTTAAATTAGATTTGACATTAATCTAATTATATCTCGTTGATAAACTATATATAAAGAAATTATTCAAGAAATGTCATCTTATTTTAAAAAATATTAAAATAGAGTCATGTAGGCTTAATTAAATTGATAGGTCGACTAAATAATCTAAATTTTTAATCTGATTGGACTGGAAGTTGATAACTATAGTCAGAACTCACAAGTCTGGTAGCATGTTGATCGGCCTCGTGCCTAGGAGACCATGATGATTGCCATTGATGGGCTAGTGGGGTGCAGGATTGGCGAGTCACCTTGTTAGACCTGGTTCCATTTGAAAAGAGCTTGTTTCTAAACTTGGTGCAATAATGGCTCGACACTTTTTGTAGGGTGACTCGATTTAGTAATGCATAGATGTAGGTGTAATGCTAATTGATGTCCAATCGTGCTACAATATAATATCAATGCGGAAACAGATTTACGTGTTCATCACGTCGATAAATTGTTATTTCAGATTGAATAAATCCAAACATTATTCTTGAATTGGTAGTAGTATATCAATACATGTAAATGTCACGTAAATATATAATATAAACAAGCAATCTTTTGTCCCCGGTTATTTACGCGGTAAAGCAAACAACATAAATAATATGTTTGGAAATGAAAAAACTCACTTTATTGTTGGTGTGGAATTCATATAAATTATGTTTGAACCTTATGTTTAAAGAAAGCAGCTTCCCCTTGCTCCCATCTCGCGTATTACATAGTGGAGAGTTTTACTCTCTACTATTCTGGTCGAACCTCAAAGCTAAATACATTGAATTGGATTTAATCTCTTTAAAAAAAAATTAATTTTTATTTTTATTTTTAATTGTATTTTATTTGAAAAATTATAAAAAAATCATTCAATAACATAGCATTTACAGAATTTAATTGCAATTCTAATTTTATTTATGATAATATTTTAACTGATGTTATTGCGTGCTTAAAAAAACCAAAAAAATTGTAGTCCTTGTCGGATGGATTTCATACGTGATATAATTATAGATGGTTTAATAGAACAATAAAAAGTATTTTATATAAGTATTATTTATTTCATGATATAATAGTAATAGTTAAATCTACAATATTTAAATTAAAAACCATCAATATTAATATATATATATATATATAATTATTTTATAACCTCAATTTGAAAAGTATTCTTTTAATTAAACATATTAAACTATTTTTTGTTCAATCTCAATTTCAATCATAGCTTTAACTAAATATATATAAATACCAAACTAACCTTAATTAAAAGTACTTTTTACAAAATAATTTTTTTCAAACCACGACCACAAAAACTACCACAATACCAAAAACATGTGAACATGTGTTTACTGTTTTTTTTTTCTTTTGAAATAGTATTAAGTGTGTTCGGCTTGAGAAAACATTAAATTAATATTTTTCTAATGATTTTGATATATTAAAATTATATAAAAAAAATATTTTTATGTAAAAATATTATTGAAAATAATTATATATTACAATATTAAACACACAAATAATATGTAATTGTGTCAATGTATGTTTGTATATTTATTGTATTTTTTTTATATTTTACAATAAAAATATTTTCAAGTCATCATTAATCATAACTAAATTATATTTTTAGATCATTTACATTAATCTAATAAACAACTAGAAACTTTTTCTCCATCAATTGAGACCTTCCTGTCTATTTTTTTTAAATAAATTTTATTTATTTTAAATTAATATTTTTAATATTTTCAAAATAATTTAATATACCAATACTAAAAATAATTTTTAAAAATTATTATTTTTATATATTTTTAAAACAATCACAACAAAACTTTTTATACCAAATTACCATCAAAGCAATCGAGAGCAACAAAAAGTCACAGCCACCTCTTCCCATGAAATCATGCAAGTTGTCCGAGCATTTTATCTTCACAGACAAATCGCTCCGACATGAATGAATTCAGCCCAACCACTGTATCCACGTTAGTCTAATTACAAATATCTTAGAATCTAGTCACTATATCCACGTTTGTCTAATTATAAATATATTAGAATCTACTTTCTTTTTATTTTATTGTGTTTAAAAAATATTTTTTATTTAAAAAAATCAAAATATCTAAAACTATATAAAAAAAAATTAAAAATCATTTTTTGAATAAACACGCTGCTTAAAATATACAGCAATATTTGTAAGTCTTTAGATCATTTTTAGAGCAATCAGAACCATTCAACAAACAGAAGAAAGGTCAAGGAAGAAGTCGCGTGTCATTATCATTAAAGGAATCGAGACGTGGCTATCAAATCCAACCCGACACAACGGGTTGGTACGAAAATTCAGTAAATTATTAATTAACTATAAACTAAAAGGGGGTTTAGTGTAGCCCCTTTACACAAAGCTTTGCATCTTCTTTTTTCAATTATTTTTTTAATTTATTGTTTATATTAAATTTATTTTTTATTAAGTTGACATGTAAACAATTTAACAAGTTAATTTGATTTAAAAAGTTAATATAATTAATTTATTTTTTATAATTTTATATTTAATATTAGATTTATCTAGAATTAAATTTTATAATTTATTTTTTTTACTTTTTATTATATTATTTCGGCCTTATAACTCATGAATAGTGCTTAAAAGGTTATCATGGATAGATTCGGGTTATTTTTCGTGTCTTATTTTTAATTAAATTTTTATTTTTAATTTCATTATCCAACACTATGGTCGTTGGAAATTAAGATTTATAATTTGTTTTGATTTATTTTTTACAATAATATCATGGTCTCGTGATCAAGGTTGGTGATTTTGACATTTTAATCATGGTTAAATCGAATCATTTTTTTATATTTTTCTATAAGAGGTTATCTCGGTTTCACAACCTAGGTCATGAGTTCTTTAACATTGAATTTTCTTTATATTAGGTTGTTCCTGTCTCATAACTTTTTTCTTCAATTTCATCATTTAATATTATGTTTGATTGAGAATTAGATTTCGTGATTTATTCTGATTTGCTTTTTATTAGGTTATCTCAACTTTATAACCCAGAAATAGTATTTAACGGGTCAATTCATTTGAATCATTTTTTGTATCATTTTTTAATTTCATTATTTAACATTGATTATGACGGGAGTGGTTAAGAATCAAACTTCATAATTTGTTTTAATTTGCTCTCTATGAGAGGTTATCTCAATCTCGTGATTAAATTTACGAATTTGGTAGGTTAATCCGAGTTAAATCATATCATTTTTTTATTTTTTTTCTACGAGATTATCTATGCTTGATGACACGGGTCATGAGTTTGGTGGATTGACTTATATTATTTTTTATATTATTTTTTAATTGATTTCTTTTTAATCGATTTGTTTTCTATAATGTTATCTTGGTCTTATGACCCGAATTATTTTTTGATTAATTTTTTAAATTTTATCATTTAATGTCATTTTGATTGAGAATTAGACTTTATAATTTATTTGATTTACTTTATATGGAGTTATTATAGTCTCATGACTCAAGTCATGGATTTGACATGTTAACCTAATTTGATCAAAGTCAATTTAATATGTTATTATTTTTAATTTTTTTAATTAAATTATATTTTTACAAGCTATATAAATTACTTTTAGACCTTTATATTTAACCGGGCTATAATGAATCATTCTTGCATGATTTAAATTTTTTTTATTTTAAAAAAATAAAACATGGACACCATCTAACATTTCTTTTATATTAAAAAAATTTAACCCAACCTCTTACATGGGTCAATAATCTAATTATGATCTAATTTGTGTCAGTTTGTAATTAGACTGATTGAAATGATTGTTCCGATCAAACCAAGGCAATCTAGTTAAAAGTGAGTTAATTTGGCAAGAACTAATTAGAACAAAAAGTTTACTTCGAAAAAAATAGAAGCAGCGTGTTACTCACAATTCAAAACTTCAACCTCTTCTATCCAAGTGAGTGTTTGAAAAGTAGTTGCAATTATATTTTTAAAAAATTTAATTGTTTTTAATAAAATTTAATATATATATATATATATATATATATATATTTAGAATTATTTTGATATATTAATTTTAAAAATAAAAAAAATATTATTTTAATGTATTTTAATATAAAAATATTTTTAAAAATAACAACAATTATATTCTTAGAATTACCAATTCACCACCACCAATGCAAATAATTTAGTAATGTATTACATTAATATTTGTTACCGTGATGCAATTCTATTTTTATTTTTTATTAATTTTAAATTAATTTTTATATTTATTTTTTAATTTTTTTAATGTATTGTTGTTAAAAATAATTTTTTTTTTAAAAAAAATTATTTTAAAATAAAAATTATTTTAAAAAATAACATTCAACACCTTTTCAAAACAAGCAATAAATCAATTAAACTATTCTCTATATTTTTAATGGGGTAAAAAATGAGTTGGATCACTAAATACTATTCACAACAATTGATCGAAACAAGTGACAAGAGAATTATTAGTTTTTAATCGTGTTTTTCTACCTGTAAAACTCAACGGAGGTCGATTAAGATCCATGGCAAATCTACTCGCAGTAATTAACACTCCGATCTAAACAAAAAATTCAATTTGTGGACGTCTTGCAGAGGCTAATCATACAAGGGAATGCAACAAAAAAAATAAAAATAGAATGCAATTACGGCAGTACGTTTAATGAATTCGAGTACTATGAAAGTTAAAAAAAAAAACAAAATAAAAATGCAATCACAGCGGATATTAGCTATTATGGGTTATATTACAGGTAAACAAAGGGCTATATTATAGGTATATGAAGGTGGTTTTTTAAAATATTTTTTATTTGAAAATAAATGAATAAAAATATATTTTTTTAAAAAATTATATTGATATTATTATAATAGAATAATTTAGAAATATAAAAAATTTAATTTAAAGCAAAAAAACATTTAAAATTTATTAAAATTTCAGTAAAAACAATCCAAAATATACACTGAATTGATTTAACAAATCTAAGATAAATAACCTGATTTAAATTAAGTCTGATTTAAGTTAAGTCTCATTTTAAATTAATTTTGATATCAATATAGTAAAAATTAAGTGATTTAATAAATTAATTCACGATTAGACTAACATAATTTAAGATATTGGATATGTCGAAACTCAAGATTTTTTTAAAAAAATTAAAACAATTATTTCAGACAAAAATAATAGATTATAATACCTAAAGTTGATACGACAACCCAATAATCACTTAATTAAAATCACTTCTTCCTTTACTTGATAGATAATGAAATTAGTAACCTTTTTCATGGATACCATCCATTATCAAGGCTGCCCGCACCATCGATCGACTAGCCCTTCACGGCTGGTATTTACGTGTCATTAATCTCAAACAGAAACAGCCACGCACACCTTGCTTATATGTATACTGGAAAGTCATATCAGATAGCTAAAACCATAGAGTAATTGAAAGCATGGTTTACCTTCCTGCCTTTAATCTCACCTGCTATGCCATTAAACATCACCAAACCACCCGCAAGTAGACCGCACCATTGTAGAATCAGCTTCTTCTCATATTTCTTTCAAGGATTGAAGGAGAAGAGGAGCCTTGAGCTCATAGTTCGTTGCTGTGCTGTGTTTAACGATGACTGGAGGGGTGGTTGTGGGTGGGAAATTCTGTTTCAAAGAGGAAACAAACCTTACAGCTCACAGGACCTGTGTTCTTCCCGGGAGATGGTTTTCATCGTTTATGATCCTAACAGGAAAATCATCTCTAGATTTGATTCTTATGGCCCTGATTCCGAGCCTAAGGATGAGCTTGTAATTCTCATGGACGCCAATGGCAACGGCTTCCTCACCCTTCATCGGAAGGTCAGCTCCTTTTTTCTAACGACTTTTGGAGGAAGTTCCCCGGGCCTGACAATTATAATTAATATAAACGTGTTAACAGTAACCTTGAGGCAATAATTGAGTAAATTATTCTTTAGTCCCCAAATTTTGAATGTGATCATAACTCAGTTTTTAAGTTTTGAAAAATTTTAATTTAATCCTTAAACTTCTCAATTGTTGTTGTCTCATTAAAAACGTACTTTTCTTTAAAATCCCAAATGTAATTCAAATTACGCGAGAAACCCCACCTAGTAGGGGGTCCAGAGAAACACCAATAATCGTTTTAAAATGATATACGTTGGCAAATCCCGGATAGCTTAATTCATCTGAAATTATTTTTTAATAGTTACATATTTAAGTTTTTATAGAATTATTAATTTTTTATTTAATGATTGTTAATTTTAGAATTAAGATATATTTAAATTGATTATCTGTTAAAAATATATTAAAATAATAAGTTCTATTTAAAAACAATTTAAAATTATAAAAAATTATATATATATATATATATATATATATTAAAAAGAATTGATTACCAGTTTCTTAGAAAATAATATAAATCATATATTGAGATTTACTTGATAGTTTAAGTTATTAAATTGAAATAATTTTTTAATATGGTATCAGAGTTTTAGTGATAAAGTGATTACGAGTTTGAATTTTATCATTTTTATTTATTTAATAAAAATTAAGTATAAAATTATATAAAATTATATAAATTTTAAATTTTATTTTTAAAAATATATTATAAAATAATATAAATTATATCTTAAAATTTTACTTAATAAATTTTAATTCATGACAGTTTTGCAAACCGCTGGTTTTGCGATGGGATTGGCTCTGATCATGATCAAATGCATAGTGATAGCGCTGATGATTATTTGCAGGATATAGACCCTACCTCAGAGGAATTTTCCTCTTGACATCTTTTCATGATTTAAAGAACAACGTACGAAAACAAAAGGTTTCAAAGATTAGCAACAAAGGACTGTAAACCATGAAGCCCAATCATGGATAATTTGCTGCTATGTTTGCCATGTACGCAGGAGACCTCGTGAAAATGTCCTCCTCATTGTATTTTAATATTGAAGAAAAATAAAAACAAACAATTTGCGCTCCCAATTTTCATGATTTGGGTAACTTTTACACAATAAGCTAATGAATTAATTGGGAAAGATATGATATTATAAATATGTTTGGTATTGTGATAGTTATTATAATTATAATTTGAGAAAAATTATTTTATAAAAAATATTTTTAATTAAGATTAGTTTTAAAAAATAGATATTTAGTTAAAACTGTATTTGAAATTAAAGTTAAAAAAAAATAGTTTAATGTATTTGGTTAAGAATGATTTTGAAATTGAGGTTATAAAATAATTTTAAAAAATATATATTAATATTGATGGTTTTAAATTTAAATATTGTAGAATTAATTACTTCTATTACATCATGAAATAAATTATACTCTATATAAAATATTTTTTATTCCATAAAACGATTTATAATTCCATTACGTACAAAATTCATCCGGTAAGAACTACAGTTTTCATAATTTTTTGAGTGTGTAATAAAATTAGATAAAATATTATCGGATATAAAATTAATATTACAATACGAGTGAATTTAATTCACTCTAAACTAGATTTTTTTAAAAAAATATTAATAAAATTAACACACTAAAAGAAAAAAAGTTGTGTGAACAATGCGGATGAATTGCACTGTTCAAGTGCAATTAGCATGCATAGTGCGTGAAAAGCAAGATTTCTTTGCTTTTCATTAACAGTGTTTCGGACGCAAAAATTACGTGAGATCCATGCACAGTAAATAATTTTTTTTCATTATCAAACGGCTGTAAACTACATTTTAATTAAAACGCAGCCGCAGCCGCGTAAACAAATGGTCTTTGCATAGAAATAACTCCAAAGGTAAAAGACCTGACCTCGAGGTCAAAGCTCGGATTACATGTGAGCTATAATGATTAAATTCGTCATTTTTTTGGTCAACGCTTAAATTACATAGTTATATAATTAATATTTTTTAAAATTAATTTAAGTCTTGACTAGTTCAGCGAGATTAATAATACATCGTTTGTTTTTACGTTTCAAAAATATTTTTAAATTTTTTTGAATTTTTGAATTTTTTATTTACTTTAAATTAATATTTTTTGGTATTTTTATATCATTTTAATATACTACTATTAAAAATAATTTTTTAAAAATAATAAAATTTTATTTTAATATATTTTTAAATAAAAATACTTTAAAAAATAACTACAACAATATTATTAAAGAAATTTATAACTCTAAATCAAAACCGTTATCCATACTTAAATGTGAAGTTAATTGATGTGGACGCTAAGCATTACTGTTTTCCTTTTGTCATTTTCTTGGTTGGCTACCGTTTAGCCGTGGAATAATAAAAAAAAATACTAATGGACTAGAAAATGAATCGTAGAGTCGATCAAGCATTGGACATTGAATGTGTACCCACAACATTAATTGTTTTTTTTTTTTCTTTTTTAAATTAAGGGGTTTTCATATAGGTTTCATTGTCTTCGGATGGGTTAAAATTTAAAATTGTATATTTACAAATAAATTCTCCTTATTTTTGGAGTTGAACCAGATATGATAAGGCTACAGTATATTGTCTTTGGGAAATATAAAAAAATGATCTTAATTATATAGACAGTCTCCATTTTATAAAAAAAAATTGCTTAGTTTGTTAGATTAATCCAACAAAGAAACTTGTATTACCATGTAAGTTTAAATTAATTATTTTTATTAAAATGATATTGTTTTATTTATTTATTTATTCTGATTTGTTGATGTTGCTTAGTTTAGATCAATGAGTTTAATTAAGATAATTAAGTTATTAAAAATTAAGTTGAGTCAACAAATTCATCTAAATTATATATAGTCACATCTTATGAGTTTAATTGGATTAATATTTTATTTTATTTAATTAATAATCTAGCTCAGTCCAACTTTGACTTTGATTTTTCAAGTCAACTAACCAGGCCGGCTAGAATTTAACCATTATTAAATCAAAGTTGATAATTAAGAAAAATAATTCACACAAAATGCTTTAAGATTTTCTATAATTATACAGTATCACTTACGTTAAATCACCTCCAAACATGGTCCATTAATTGATTCCTCACATTTTATAGAATCTATTTGCCTTCAAGTTTATGATATAATGGTGCTGATGGAGCAAAGACGGTTCATCAAACCACAAAACTTGCATTAATGCACTAATCAAAGAAATTCTCCTTATTTTTGGAGCTGTGCCCTACCAATAACTGGCGAAGCATCTGCACTATCCCTTTCAGATTCTCACTCACAGATACTACCAGCTGCAACCCAACAAAATGTCTCCCATGCATTGCCATGGACTCATGGGTTCATCGCCCTGTACATTAATTTGTTTTTGTTGTTGATGTGGTTGGAGGACCCTCGCCCCATTTTACTGGATCATTTTACATCATTTTCCACAAGCAACGAGCATGGAAGCCAACACCATTTTACCGGATCATTTTCCACAAGCTACGAGCATGGAAGCCAGCACCATTTTACCGGATCATCTTCCACAAGCTACGAGCATGGAAGCCACAACCATTTTACCGGATCATCTTCCACAAGCTACGAGCATGGAAGCCAACACCATTTCACTGGATCATCTTCCACAAGCTACGAGCATGGAAGCCAACACCATTTTACTGCGAGGAGGGTTCGATTAAATGGTCTATAAAGTACCAAAAAAGGAGTCCACAGGAGTAGTGCTGGTTTGTGGCCAGCCATTTTCAAGAGTGGGCATATGGCATTTGTGAGTGGGAGAACCCATGCACTGTTACAGGGACATGTCGAAGGCAGTGCTAAGCCTCTCCCAAACCTTTATTTGGGTATTTATAGCGCTTCTGTTTTGATTTATCATGTGTGTGGTACATAACAAAGGAGAAGTAAGGGCTTCATCACTTCTGCAGAATCTCCTCCAGCCACTCGTCCCTACCATGGGTGGTTGGAGTAATTCATGAGACCCGCCCATGGTAAATACAAGTTATTGTTTCTTCACTTCATTGATCCCCGTCTGATTTTTTTTTGTTCATTCAATGGTACTGGGTACAAACTGTCTAAGTTTGTACTTTGGGATTGTGATTTAAATAATGAAAAGAATGCTGGGTAGTGTGGTAAAGATGTTATTTTTGTAAAATTTGATTTTTATTAAAATTTAATTTTTATATTTTTTTAATCGGTTTAATTTGTTGGTATCAAAAATAAATTTAAAAAATAAAAAATTATTTTAATATTTTTTCGAGTGAAACAACATTTTAAAACGTAAACTTTACTATACTTTAAAATATACCAAAAGTTTAGGGTGTATTTGTTTTTGTGGTGTGGCTGTAATTTTTAAAAAATGAGTTTTTTTTTGCTTTAAACTATTTTTTTTTTAGTTTTAGATTATTTTAATTTGCTGATGTAAAAAATAAAAAATATTATTTTAATATATTTTTAATTAAAAAATACTTTAAAAAATAATTCAAGGTTATATAATAGAGTTTATAATAAAATTCATGCGAAATTATAGTGGGAGTTAATTAACAAAATACTGAGAATAAAAGAGAGTAAAAATGAGGTATTAGAAGGGGGCTTTAACCTGCATTCAGCCATGGGAGCGTCATTTACAAGTATTTTAAGTCACATGTAGCTCATGGCTTATGAAACCCTTCAAAGAAATAAAATAAAATAAAATGAAAAAAGAGATTGAAAAGGAAGGAACACACAGCTTGTCGATTGAAAATCGGAGTCTGGGAAAGGAGAATAGATTCCCTTCTCTTCTTTTCGTATGTTCTTTTCACTGGCAATATCCATTAAACCAAAGGATTCATCATCTCATCTTTTCCACCCGTATCAGCTACTGCCTTTTTTATTTTCCACCCAAAATAGTCAACAGTTACTGTAACACCAAGTTGCATTCCATGATAATCCTTGTGATTAACCCTATTCAATGGTGTGCAAGGATTTCGGTCATTTTTTTTATATAAAAAACTTAACTTATGTGAAAAAAATAAAATTTTAAAAAGCTATGAATTATAGTATTTTCTAAACCCATGTTCTTACCATGAAAAACATACTTGTGTGATAAAAATCAAATAATTTTTAAAGCTTTAATCAGTATAAAAAAAAACAGTTCTAACCACAAACAAAACCTAGGAACCATGGACACAACTCCAACCTAAATTATGTGAGAAACAGAGTAGGGGGAGGATGCCTCTATTTAGAAAATGTAGATGGGTATTATTTTTCTGGAAAGGAGCTAAGAAGGTCAACTTAAAATTCTGGAAAAGGAGCCATAATCAAAAGAAAAGAACTAAATTCTTACAGCATGACAACAGTTTACAGTCATGATCACATGGGATTTGATTTCTAGGGGATGGTGTAGGATAAGATGTCATTTTTGTTTGTGCCCATGCTTTAGGCAATCCAAAGGAATACATGGAACCCAAGCCAGGGAGATAAATTTTAGTGGACGATGCCATCTTTTTTGTGTTTGGACACCCACCCACATCAAAGCCACTCCTCCCCTTTTCTTCTCCCCAAGAAATGAGCATGAAACCCAAAATCCCAAAAACCTTTCACTGTAAAAAAGAAGACATTACCTTAAAAACTAAAAAAAAGAGGAGGAAAAACTGGTAACCTCCCTAAAATTACTGGGGCTGGGACAGGGAAACCATAGGAAAGCAACTCTTTTCCCTTTTTCTTTTCTTTCTTTTTTCCTCTCTCTCTCTAGTCTTTTGTGCTACTCCCCAGCCAACAAAAAAGAGAGCCCCCCATTGCAAACTGGAAGAATGGATTTGAAAGAATTGAAGTGACCTTGACCCATGTAGTGTCCTCTCCCCTCCCTCTATTTAAAACCCTCAAATCTCTCACCAAGTCTCTCTCTCTCTCTCTCTCTCTCTCTCTCTTCTTTCACTTGGTTTGTTTTTACTACAGTGGTATTAGTATTGTGTGTGTTTTAGAGTGAGTGAGTGTGTGTGTGTGTTTAGCAAGGGGAAGATGCCAAGGCCAGGGCCAAGGCCTTATGAGTGTGTGAGAAGAGCATGGCATAGTGATAGGCACAAACCCATCAGAGGTTCCATGATTGGACAAATTTTAAGGTTCTGGGTCTTGATTATTTTTGTTTATTTGAATAAAGATTGAATCTTTTTATGCATTTTGTGATTGTAAAGTTTTTGCTTTGATTAGGATGGCCTATGACACTCACAGTGCTGCAACTAAAGGGAATAGGGAGTGGCAAGATAAGCTTCTTCTTGTGGTTTACAGGGCTGAGGAAATCATGTACTCCAAAGCCAACTCCGAGGTATGATTAAACTTTTTGTTTTTTTTTGGTATATGGATTCTTGGATCACTATTATGTTGTATTCTGATTTTAAACTCATTATTACATGGTTTTTGTTGTCCAGGCTGAGTATGTGAGCCAAGACACTTTATGGGACAGAGTAAACGACGCCGTTAATACCATTATAAGGAGAGATGAGAGTACTGAAACTGGAGATCTTTTGCCTCCTTGTATTGAAGGTACTGATTTCTTTATGAAATCTCATGTTTCTTGGATTCAACTTTGAAATTATGTTTCTGGGTTCTCATTTTGGCAGCATAGCATCTCAGAGTCAGACTTCTTTTTTGTTGACAATGTCAGAGTCCAAGACTTTAAATTACTTGTAACAATTGCATTTGAGATTGTAAATTATGCATGCCAAGTTTTTAAAGCATGCATTGATCTAAGCTTAAATTGTGTAACTCAAAAATTGAAATTAGGTATAGTTTGTAACAATAGTACTTGAGGTGCTAAATCATGTATAATTTGTTGAAATATTGTTTAGCTGCCCTTAATTTGGGATGCAAAGTGGAGAGAGCTTCGAGAAGCCAACGACACAACAATCCCAGGAGCTACCTCAGCCCAAGAACGCAAGAACCGGCATCTGTAGCTCCTAGAACTATAGATAGATCTCATGATGAGCAAGGCCCTCAGCTAATGCCAATTCACTCGATCAATCCATTGAACTTTGCTGCAAGACCCACCACAATTGTGAATCCAAATCTTCCTGTTTCAGAGTCTAGTCATCGTCTGGCTGAGAGTAGTAATGCTGCTCCTCCTCACAGTTACCCTATCTTGTATGAGAATATCCCTCCTGGCAGTGATCAGTTGACAACCAAGGAAGCCGACATGCATCAGAACTTTGGTTCAGTTTATCCCTTGTTTTATGGAAATCAATATCAAATAGAAGCATCTGATATGGTCTCCGAAGTTCCGACAAGGACGAACTCCAACACTATACTTGTGGGCAAACCTATTGGTACATCAGTTGCTGCGCATAGGGATATGGGCGTCTTGCGGACAGTTTTCCCATGTTCCAGTGCTGAAGTTGGTTCCATGAAAATCACAAAAGCAGATTTCAGGAATATGCATGAGAAGCCAACTGGCACACAATGTGATTTATCCTTAAGGTTGGGTCCATGCTCAGACCCTTGTAGAAGCACCGAGAGAAATCAAGCTCAAGAAAATGAATTCGTTGGCTCGAGCAGTTCTCAAGAAAGAGACAAGTTTAGTGTTTTTTCTCAACATAAAAACATGGAATTCTGTTTTTTTCCCGGTACAAGCAATAGGGGTCCCTCTGAGTCCTGTCCGGATAAGTGGGCCTCAGAGGGTGATGTTCAGAATTCGGAGGCAAACATCAGAAAGCGCAAGGCACCCTTCAGTGACAATGTGGAGGATGGACATTTTTGCTGGCAGTCCAACCAGTTAATTGGTCGAATAGAAGGGCCAGGTTTGTAGGCATTGTTTTCCTCGTTGTAGTGTATATGCTTCAAAATTTGAGATGGTTAGAATTATGCTGGTCGATCCTTTTTGCAACCTCATTTTCCTAAGTAGTTCAGATCACAGAGATTTACAACGAGATTGCAACTTGGGACTTGGTAAAAAGGTGAATTGTAAATGAAATCTGAGTTTGATTTAAATTTTAATAGCTGGTGACATAGCTTTCAAAATTGAGACATCAAGCCATCACCACAATCATTTATTCATTCCACCTTACATTGAATAATCTTGATTTCCTACAACCAAAAAAGAAAAAAGAAACAGTTTTAGGACACAGCTTAGAGAGTAAAGTAACCTACCACTGTGGGAGTAGGACATATGACAAAACTTAAGACGTCAAAGGACAGCATGGAATGACATTGAAACCAGCTTGTTGAAATGTCCTGGTATGACATTTTGGGGCTTCTTCGTGGATGTCTTCTCTAACGTGCAAGAATAAACTTCAAATGTTTGTACTTGCGTTCATAAGCCTCTATGCATTAATCTATGAAAAAGACCAAAAAAAAGAAGAAGAAAAAGAAATAAGAAATAAGAAAAAAAAAAAAAGGGAAAAAGAAAAAGAAAAAAACTCAGGCTTTGTGTTGAGGTAAGTCTGTTCTATATTGGGGAGAGTGTTGCCTAGTTTGCCAATATACTGTTGCGAAGAAAGATACTTTTGTCCCCCATTTCGGTTTGTACAAATTTACATAATTAGGTTTCAGCTAAGGCAATATACCCTGGGTTTATTGCGAGAATCTGATGTGCATAATGCTCCTCTTCCTTGGGTATATCCAAAGAAGGTATATAAAGGTAACTGGTTGTGATTCGATAGGGCAAGTTATATTCTGGAGAGGATTCTGATAGTAGGCTTGACAATGAGAATGGATTACGTAGAGGTAACTAGTTAGACAATATGCTGAGAATGTGGAAGAGTATTAAAGTACATCAGATTTCTGGAAATGATTCAGAAGGTTACTTAAGCATTTTGTGTGTTTCTTCAGCATTTCTGGAAATGATTCAGAGGTTACTTTTATATGGTTTCTGTAGCAAGGATAGAAAGTTTGCTTTGATCTTCAATTGAGCATTTGAGTTCACTGTACCTATTCTGAGTAATTTCAATTGGTGAGAGTATAATGGTGGAATGGGGTACACTTTGAATTGGTGGAGTGATCAAGATATCATTTTGGACTTTTCTCTGTCATCAATGTTTCATGGAAGAAGATTAATATAGCTTTCGATAATGCCATGCTCCATTCATTCAGGTTAAAGAATAGACTTGAATTTTTTTTTTTTAATGGAAATGGCCAGTTGCTGGTGTTAAAGCGGTGACTGACTCCCTTCTCGAACTGTTTCTTTACCATCAGCAAAAGAAAGGAGGATCCCTTTTCCGGTGTCTTGTATGTTCTGGAACTCAAGAGTTCACTGTTTTTTTGGAAAAGGATAGGATTCTAACCATCATGCATTATGCAGCTTTCCCTAGTTAGCGCTGAAAATATCAAGTTTTGTCTAACTTCCTACAAATCTTTTTAAATTTGAAACTACTGTGGTCAGGTTGTGAGACTTCCCCAGATGTTGAAAAGGTAGCAATGTGATGTAAAGAAGACAAAAATGAAATTCAATAATGCCTGCTCTGCTCCCAACTTCTCCATTCCGTCATTTACTATTTGCTTCATTTCTCTTTTTCCTCTTGCATGCCTCTAATACCTCAGCATGGACATTTAATGTCGATTAGCTGAAAAAGAACTTGTTGGGAGTTTCTTCTTTTTCTATTGTAGGTGCTGAGATCTTTTTTGAAAGAATGGTAGGATTCCTCGTACCAAGCTCTTGGCAATCATTCTATAGCAGTGGATATAAGCTCAATTTCCACCACATAATTGTATACAAGTATAGATATCGGAGAATATGTTCATGTTCTTCTTTGATCACTCAAACGTGTAAATATATTATTGTGTTATTTGAATCAAAACCTAACCAGGCACATCTTGGTATTGGCTTTTTACATAATTGATTGGATGTCCGAGTCTTAAGCATGAGCCCCTATAATGAAAACTAAAGTTACTATTAGGGAAATGGAGCATCTAATAGATAGTTCAAACTAAGTGAACATTTTCAGACTCCATAGTTCCATTTATGTCTCCATAATCGACTGATTTGAGTTAACATGTGTCATTTCCTTTTCAACGCCTTCCATTCCTCACCCCCTATCTTTCTGTTTTTGAATATTTTGAGTGCAGAAAAATGTGGGATTCATCTTTCTTTTTTGCCTTTTTATTTCACTTTGTACAATTTTCAATCTGCTAACCTAGCATAGTGTCAACTTCAAGGGAAATGCATAGGGGAGTGGTGCACCATCTGTCCAAGACGTGAACGTGATGGATATTAACAGTTCTTATAATTCGTATAGCTGCTTATGCATGACTATTCTTACAGGTAATTGAGATCTTCGGGTCCCATTAGTAATTGACCCAGTGGTTGAACCAGAAATTTGATGTTTGAACCATTAAACTGAAACCTTCATCAGTTCTCTCCGTCAGTTCTGAAAACTATGCGTAGAAGTCTCTCAGGTTCTGGGGGTTGCAGGCCAGGCACAACATCAGGTGGGAAAAAAATTGGAAAGGTGAGGTTTCCGAGTTTTTTCCCATTCTAGAACAGGGGGGTAAATATTTCTCAAATTAACAAAGATGAATCTAGCGTGGGAGATATTCGTGCTAGTCCGGGCTTTCTTTTAGACTTTGGAAGACTGCTTTCTCCGCATAGGCATCAAAAGCATGCATAACATTTGACAATCCAGCTAAAGAAACAGATGTCTGATGTGAAATGTTCAAGAATGACCCTTCTGTCAATTTTTTTGATCTGTCGCAGTTGACTTGCACACACACGCAACAGCTTAAACATTTTGTATTGCTCTAAACTATTAGGAAATCATGCAGCAAGAAAACCATAAAGGAAGATCTAGGTAAATCTGTCATAATATGTTAAGATATCAATCAAGAATTTGTGTAGAAAATACTTGTGAAAACATGGGATTTGGACAGTCCTTACAAGGCTACCTGGTAACTTTTTTTTACATGAACCTGTTTTGTATGAACTGAATTAATCATACTAAATTATATAATTCAACTACCACTTATTTCGATCCATATGATGTGAAGGAGGCTATGTCATAACTTCTGGTCATAAAATGTGACAAGAATGCAGGAGGATGGTCCAACCAAGGCTGTCTCCTAATGAACTTATCGGTTTATGAATCTTGCATTGCAAGACAGCTTTATTACAACGAACAGATGTAATCGGTACACTGTCATAAACAATTTAAATATCCCCACATCGATTATTACCAACAAGCTATCTAGGGCTCACCCAATTCTAGAGCTACTGGATAAGAAAAGGTAACTTGCATGACGGGGGGTGTCTTTAGATTTAGTTTTAAGAAGAAGATGGCTAAGGTGGAGAAGAAAAGAGCAGATAAGGCGGCGGCCGCGGTAAGAGATGGAGCTGCAAAACTTGGCGGTATGCCATCTCCAATCTTGATTATCATCTTCTGGCCTTGCTCACAGTGTGTCCCTTCAGAGCAGAGGAAGTAGTGCGTGGCATTATCTTTCAAAGTGACTTTAACTCCTGCATCTTTCAATATTTTTCCCATCTTTGTGCAATTATCGTACTCCTCCTTGGTACTTACTTCAGTTGCGGTATGTGTTCCGGTTGTCCAGTTGAATACTGAAAGAAATGAAAAGGAAAACACGTCTCATTGATTGATTGGCATGGAGTAAGAATAATTTGAGGAAATACCATGCATGCTTGTTCCTCATGACAAAACCCACCAAACCTATACCTACATGTTAACTTAGGTTTAAGATAAAGAGTGGCACGATACCTCTTGATATATAGGATTAGGCATACCAGAGATATGGACCAACATCAGTATCATATCATGCATGCACGCAATAAATAGAGCCATAATTAATTAACAAGCTCATAAATAGATCAAGAAATGCTTACCGAAGGAGTCTCCTATCTGAAATGTGCTCTGGCTGGTCCATTCCTCATAGCAAGAGCTGTTCGGAGGAACAATCCATCCCAAATCACCTCCAACTGTATAAGTATTAGCTGCATACGCACCGTGAAGCAAACCCACCGATGCAACAATCAAGAACCCAATATTGAAACACAATCGGCTAGCCATTAATTTTCTTGCCTCTGAATCAATGTTTTAGGAGAGCACACAATCTCTATAAGGATTCTTTGACTTCAGAAATAACGAGGGGGAGAATATATATAGTCTTTCAAAAATGTCTTCAGCAAAGACAGATGATGATCCTCCTATGATAGGAATGCACCTATTTATAGAGAGGGAGCGAGGATAAGTTATATGCACGTTGAAAAGTTGGCGAAAGGTAACTGATAGAGTGTTTGACTGAAATTCTAGAACCTCATCATGAAAGATGAAAACTAGGATGCAGTCCTTAATTTATCCTGCCGACCCAGTTTTTGACAGCATGCGAATTAGGCAAATATTGTTAAAACATATAGAAACAAACACCTGGTAAAGAATGCTTCGTCTTTACCTTTTTACATGGCAAAATTACGTCTCGTTGATTTGCCATTCTTCTTTGACTGCTTTGTTGGTGTTTATCTCTGCAATGGCGTGTGGATCAGATAGATCAATAAAATCCCTAGCTGGTTAGTAGAGTCCCTCGCGTGTCTTGTTTTCGGGCAGCCTCACAAGTGATGATAAAGAACACTGTCCCCCGTTGAGCCCATTCCTTTTTGGAGTTTGTCGGTTTCACCACCTCAATCGTTTTGATAATGTTACTAGATATTTGTTATAGACCTATTATTTTTTTTCATTGCAGGAAAGATCAAGATAATGCAAAATCGAGTAGGGGAGATATTTGTTACTTTAAGGCAAAATTGAGTTGGAGAGAGGGAAAAATAATCAAAAGAAGATACACGCCACAAGTTGTTGTAGAACTACGCCGCTGATTCATTAACGGGATGTCAAGATACTTTGGAAGTCGTCTTGGAGTCATAGTTTTGGCCTCGCACGCGCCGTTAAAAAACAGCTAATACTATTTATTAATTTTTTTTATTTATCAAATTATCTTATTGCTCTAAAGACATCCAATAATTATCAAATAATCACATGTAAATGATAAAAAAAACCCTTATATTAAAGATAATTGTTTCTAATTTTCATGGGTAATGAAGTAATTTGTTTAAAAATCAAGTCAAAGACTAAAAAGCTTCTTGATCCAAGTGATTTTTTTTGTCATTTAAAGGCAATTAAGTACTCACACATGTGTAAAGAAAACACAAAAATATCATCTAACCCTTCCTTCCTTTCAAGTAGAACAGCATGTCTCATGAAAAATATCATCATATCCCTAGACCCGAGACATGCTATTTTGCCCTACCAAAAGATATATTCAGTTCAATATGGATTTACATAATGTAATGTAATGATCTTTGTTCTTATGTTTAGAATCCATTCCAATGATAGCTCTATGATCTTTGGCCTTTATTATCATATAATCTGCTTATGTCCTGTTAAATTCATCTAACATGCTGAATTGGGATCTTCAAATCACTTATTATCCATGATTGTCTCCTGATTCCCTACCAACATAATTTCAAATCAAGATTTCTACCTTGACTTTGGATACAAAATACACTCATTATTTTTATTTATGCCCCAACCTGATCGTGTTTAGTTGGATCAACCAGGTTGTGGGTTCTAATTGCTAAGTTGACGAGTTAATTCATATATATCATTTTATTTTAAAAAGATATTGTTTTAGTATTTTTTTTAAAAAAATTATTAATTTTGACTTGGTTGAATTTAAACTAAGTTTGGATAATGTTTAGTTGTATCAACCAAGTTATGAGTTAACCTATCAAATTATATGTATTTGATCAGATCAATATTAAAAACCATTCAAAGTATAACTTAATTTTTCACATAAATTTAGTTAGGTGAATTTCAACAACAATTCAAAATACATCTCAACTTACCTCAGACTTCAAATTAACATGTAAATCTAGGTTATGTTTAATAGTAATGTTTTGGAGCACATGAAATTTGAATTGCATTTCAGCAAAAAACCAAATTGCAAGTGAGCAGGCTCTTGTTCTGTGCTGGAATTTCAGTTAACAAGTATGGGCTTCATGCTTATGTGACTGAGCTAAAAACTATTTTGAAAGAGTAATTAAGTCCATGTTGGGTGAGAATTAAGGTAGAAATGTATTTTAAAATATTTTTTTTATTTAGAAATATATTAAAATAATATATTTATTTTTAAAATTATTTTTTATATTAATATATTAAAACGATAAAAAAATATAAAATAATTTTTTAAATAAATATCGTTGCAGCCTTAATGTCAATCACTTTCAAATAACCAAAACCTCGTCAGCTTTGGCTTCCGGAATTCTGACGAAGAAAAGCCTAATTTTATATAAAACACAAAAAAATAGAGAAATCATTTGTGTTTTACGGTGGAGATATACAAAAAAAGTGTATTATTAATTAAGTGTTCATAAAATAAGAACCTAACTGCAAGTTGTAAGTGATCGGATTCTTTGTTTGTAGGCAATATTTTCAGTTCATAAGGCTACTCTTTTATTATCATTATTATTATAGCTTGGCTCTACTGCTGGGTTCATGCCTTCGATAACTGTATCCTTTTGTTTTTGTTTTAATTTATTCTTAAAAGAAACAAAATTGGGTCCTTTTGATTATTTTTTTTCATTTAAACAAATATGTAGAAAACCAATTTTCATCAGGACCGACAACAATATACTATTTTTGTATATTATGAGCCAAAATACTTAATTTTTACTAACTTAGCTTAACATGCAAGAATTTTATAATATTTATGGAGTAACTATTCATATTTCTGATAGAGATAAACATCAAAAAATATAAAGAGAATAAAAAAATATTTTTCTACCCATGTAAAAATATTCTTATTAATATATATTAATATAACGTCACAAAATGAATCACTACACTACCTTGCAATATATATCACCTCATACAATGAAAATTGCTTTGAGACTAGCCAGCTAAGAAGCAACAATCAAACTCAGTAGCATAAAGGATAGAGGCTAATTGAGATGGGTAATTCAGCTAGACACCAAGCACCAATATTAATGTTAGTGCTGAATTCATATGATTAAAAGTTGAATTTAAGAATTATATTATAATATTAAAAGAGTTAAAGGTTAAAGTGAAAAGAGCTCAAGATTCGAGGGACCATTGTGTAAAGAAATGGAAGTAACTTTTCATTTCAAAGAACGAACGCCTGGTTTGGTATTGCGGATGTGTTTCACATTTGGTAAATTCTTCATGTTTCTCAGTCGGATCTGTGTCCAAAAGTGATATGTTTCCACGATTTTTGAGATCTAATTCATGATTTTTCATGGGTTTATTAAATTATCTTCTTAAAAATAAATGATATTTCAGTCAAAGGGTCAAATGAAAAGCAAAAATAAGACTCTTTGATTATATAATTTTTTTTAAGTGGAATCTCCTGTACTGTTATATCAGATCGATCCTTGATATTTTCGGATTAGTTTTGGAAATGTTTTACTTTAAAGACAACAAATCTTCACGTCATAAAGGCATGTTCAATATGAATAATTTTTCTAGCAAAATCACATCTTAATTTCTTGTTAATATAATGATTTCTCTCTAACATTTATTACAACAAGAAAGAACAGAGATAAATAAGACCAGCAGCAACAACGATGGTGGTGGAAATAACTGAAGACAAGGCAGCCATGTTCTTTTTGGCATAGATGAAGGAGAAGAGCTGAGTTTCCATTTCCAACTGCAGTTAACCTTCTGACCCAATTGACAGCCCTGATCTAACGCTACAAATGAAGCTGTATGTTCAATTTTTTTTGTTGTATAACTACTATCAATTTATTTGATAAAATTAAATATTTAATAATTATCTGTTAAAAAAATAATGTAAATCAAATCTAGAGACTGTATAATTTTTTTTTTAATGAAATAATTATTTGAAATTGTTAAAGTAACGATTACAATTAAAAAAAACTAGAAATGCATTTCTGGTTTTTTTTAATAATTATAATTCAAGGACAATGCATAGGGGAGTGGTGCACCATCTGTCCAAGACGTGAACGTGGTGGATATTAACAGTTCTTATAATTCGTATAGCTGCTTATGCATGACTATTCTTACAGGTAATTGAGATCTTCGGGTCCCTTTAGTAATTGACCTAGTGGTTGAACCAGAAATTTGATGTTTAAACCATTAAACTGGAACCGTCATCAGTTCTCTCCGTCAGTTCTGAAAGCTATGCGTAGAAGTCTCTCAGGTTCTGGGGGTTGCAGGCCAGGCACAACATCAGGTGCGAAAAAAATTGGAAAGGTGAGGTTTCCGAGTTTTTTCCCATACTAGAAGTTCTAGTACGGGAAAAAACTCGGAAACTCACCTTTCCAATTTTAGAACAGTGGGGAAAATATTTCTCAAATTAACATAGTTGAATAAATAATTTCTAAATTAACAAAGATGAATCTAGCGTGGGAGATATTGTGCTAGTCCGGGCTTTCTTTTAGACTTATGGAAGACTGCTTTCTCCGCATAGGCATCAAAAGCATGCATAACATTTGACAATCCAGCTAAAGAAACAGATGTCTGATGTGAAATGTTCAAGAATGACCCTTCTGTCAATTTTTTTGATCTGTCGCAGTAGACTTGCACACACACGCAACAGCTTAAACATTTTGTAACTTTTTTATATTTTTTACATGAACCTATTTCGTGTAAATGAATTAATCATACTAAATTATATAATTCAACTACCACTTATTGCGTTCCATATGATGTGAAGGAGGCTATGCCATAACTTCTGGTCATAAAATGTGACAGGACTGGCAGGAGGATGGTCCAACCAAGGCTGTCTCCTACCTGACCTTATCGGTGCACGAATCTTCCATTGCAAAGACAGCTTTATTACAACGAACAAATTTAATCGGTACACTGTCATAAACAAATTAAATTAATGAATCACATCGATTATTCTATATACCCACATCTTTTTATTGCCAAAGGGCTCACCCAATTCTAGAGCTACGTACTGGATAAGAAAAGGTAACTTGCATGACGGGGGGTGTCTTTAGATTTAGTTTAAGAAGAAGATGGCTAAGGTGGAGAAGAAAAGAGCAGATAAGGCGGCGGCCGCGGTAAGAGACGGAGCTGCAAAACTTGGCGGTATGCCATCTCCAATCTTGATTATCATCTTCTGGCCTTGCTCACAGTGTGTCCCTTCAGAGCAGAGGAAGTAGTGCGTACCATTTTCATTGAAAGTGACTTGAACTCCTGCATCTACCAATATAATTCCCATCTTTGTGCAATTATCGTACTCCTCCTTGGTACTCACTTCAGTTGCGGTATGTGTTCCGGTTGTCCAGTTGAATACTGGAAGAAATGAAAAGGAAAACACGTCTCATTGATTGATTGGCATGGAGTAGGAATAATTTGAGGAAATACCCATGCATGCATGCTTGTTTTTGAGTCCTTAATCTGGACAACGAATTGTGCGTATGGGACTCGACTTGAAAAATATGCGTAAAAGGTGTCAACCAAACCTCTTGATATATAGGATTTAGGCATACCAGAGACATGGGCCAACCTCAGTATCATATCATGCATGCAATAAAGAGAGCCGTCATTAAATAACAAGCTCATAAAGAGATCAAGAAATACTTACCGAAGGAGTCTCCTATCTGAAATGTCCTCTGGCTGGCCCATTCCTCATAGTAAGTGCTGTTCGGAGGAACAATCCATCCCAAATCACCTCCAACTGTGTAAGTATTAGCTGCATATGCACCGTGAAGCAAACCCGCCGATGCAACAATCAAGAACCCAATATTGAAACACAACCGGCTAGCCATTTTCTTGCCTCTGACAATCAACGTTTTAGGAGCACAATCTCTTTAAGGATTCTTTGATTTCGGAAATAACGAGGGGGAGAATATATATATATATTCTTTCAAAAATGTCTTCAGCAAAGACAGATGATGATCCTCCCAGGATAGGAATGCAACTATTTATAGAGAGGGAGAGAGGATATCTAAGCGTGAGGGAGTTATAAACAGTTATATGCACGATGAGATGTTTGCGAAAGGTAACTCGTTGAGTGTTTGACTGCAATTCTAGAACGTCACCATGGAAGATGAAACCAGGATTCAGTCCTTAATTTATCCTGCCGGCCCAGTTTTTGACGGCATGCGAATTAGGCAAATATTGTTAAAATATGTAGAAACAAACACTTTGTAAAGAATGCTTCTTCTTCGATTGCTTTGTTGGTGTGGATCAGATAGATAAAAAAAAAAATCCCACGTTGAGCCCATCGCCCTTTTTCGGAGTTTGTCTGTTTGACCACCTCAATCGTTTTGATATTGTTACTAGATAGTAGATACGTGCACGTGATTTGTTGTAGAACTATTATATTTTTTAATTGTAGAAAAGATTAAGATAACGCAAATTTATTTAAAAATAAAAAATAAAAAATTTTAGTCATTGATTCGTAATAAAAAGAATTAAAAAATAGTAAAATAAAGACCTAGTCAAACTTGATAAAACTGTTAAATTTATGATTCAAGATATGATATCATACTAACTTTACAGAAAGAAATGCTAAAAAAACAAAGAATATTAATTTTTAAAAAAATTAAAAAAATTCTTTCAGGTATTGCCTCAAATTAAATGATAGGATAAAATAAATAAATTTAATTTAATTAAAAAACAAAATTTCTTTTAAAGAAGAAAATATTAACAAAGATAAAATAAATAAAAAAACCCAATGTTGACCTTGTTATTTTAAAAGGAAAGATAAATCCTATGGAAAGAAAGTAAAAAGAGAATGTTAGAGAATGAAATATGAAAAAAAAAAAAACTTAAAAAAATCAAACAAACCCAAGTAAACCTTGTAAACCCGAGTTATTTTAAAAGAAAAGATAAATCCTATAGAAATAAAGCTAGAAAGGAATGTTAGAGAATGAAATATGAAACAAAAAAGCTTAAAAAAGGAAAAAAAACCAAGTAAGCCCGATTAAATTTTGTGAACCCAGGTTAAACTCTCAAATCCGCAATCCGTTAAATTCTGACTAGGTCTCAACCCAAGAGCTCAACACCTAAAAAATTAAATGTTGGAGGATGAAATCAATCAATTTAATTCAATTAAAAAACAAATTCCTTTATAAAAACTAAATTCAACAAAGAAAAAAAAACAAGACAACCCGTGTTATTTTCAAAACGACTTAAAAATACAATAGAAAGTGAGTTAAAAATAACAAAATGCTAGAGGATTAAAAAAATAAGCTAAAAATAAGGAAAAAACAACCAAAGAAACCCGTGTCCACTTAGAAACCGAGGTTAATTTATTAAACTCACAAACTGTTAAATTTAGACCCGAACTCAACCAAGAAGTTAAACACCCATCTAATTAAATGTCAGAGGATGAAATAATAATAATAAAAATCAATCTAAAAAATTATTGCAAGGTCAAAAAAACACAATAATAAAAAAATATTATATTTGATAGGAAAAAAGCTAAAGAAAGAAGAAATTGGAAAAAAAATAATTTAAAAAACCATATAAAATAAAAAAAATAGTAATTAAAAGAATAAAAACTAAATTTGATAGATGAAAATATTGATTAGGGATGAAATTGAAAACAATTATTAATTTAATAAAGTATTCTCAGTAAAAAAATTGTGACAAAAAGAACAGGGATTAAATAAAAAAAATCATTCATTTCATAAAATATTCTAAATTTTTAAAATTATAATAAAGAGAATATTGAAGAAAATCGAGTAGAAGAGAGGAAAAAAAATAAAATGACATTAATGCCACACGATCGCAATAGTGCTACATCCACCGCTGATTTGTGGAGGGGAAGCTGAGACACTTTAGAAGTCACCCTAGAATCATGGTTTTGGTCACCGGACGACGTCGCACACGCTGTTAGAAGGTGACTAATATTGCTAACCAGATTCTTATTCTTTTTTTAATGATCTTAATTATCAAATTACCTTACTAGGAACATCCAATAACTAATAAATAACCACATGTTAATGACAAAAAAACCCCCTAAGCCAAAGACAATTGTTTTTAATTTTCAAGGGTAATGAAGTAACTTACTTGTTTAAAAATAAAATCGAAGACTAAAAACCCACTCAACCCAACTGAATTATTTTTTTTATTTTTTAAGGGCAATTAAGTAATCACATTGTGCAAAGAAAGTATAAAAATATTGTCTAACCCCTTCCTTTCAAGTAATGACCAATGTGTTTCATGAAAAATACCACGATACCCCTAAACCCGAGGCATGCTACTTTGCCCACCAAGGGGTCAAATCAGTCTTTCATTGTGAATTTACATAATGAAAGACTTATGCCTTTTAGTATAAAGTGTAATGTAATGATCTTTGATCTTTCCATGATCTTTGACCTTCATTGTCACATAATATGTTCTTGTCTTGTTCAATTCATTTAACATACTGAATTGAGATTATCCAATCACTCATTATCTCTTATTATCTCTTGATTCCTTACTGACACAATTTCAGATTGAGATTTCTACCCTGACTTTGGATAAAAAATACGTTTATTATTTTCATTTCTATCGCAACTTAATCGGGTTTAGTTGGATCAACCAGGTTGCGAGCTCTAATTGCTAGATTGATAGGTTAATCCAAATATATCATTTTATTTTAAAACGACATTGTTTCAATTTTTTTTAGATAAAAAAATTCCTTAGTTTTGACATTGTCAAATTTAGACTAAATTTGGATGATATTAAACAGGGTTAACCAAATCATGAGTTA
The DNA here is from genome assembly GCA_018804465.1 of Populus tomentosa. NCBI lineage: Eukaryota > Viridiplantae > Streptophyta > Magnoliopsida > Malpighiales > Salicaceae > Populus > Populus tomentosa. The sequence goes on from CM032003.1 coordinate 12,447,637, forward strand.
ACCTATTAAATCACATGGATTTGTTCATATCAACATAAATAATAATTTAAAATACAACTTAACTTGTCACATAAGTTTGGTGTGGTCAATATCAATAACAATTCAAAATACATCTCAACTTAGGTGGTCAGACTTCGGGTGAATCCATGAGGTTATGTTTAATAATAATATTTTGGAGCACATGAAATTTGAATTGCATCTGAGCGAAAAATCAAATTGCAAGTGAGGAGGCTCTTGTTCTGCGCTGGAATTTCAGTTAATAAGTATGGGTTTCATGCCTACGCTATTGTTTTTTTTTTTTCCTCAACATAGAAACAAGGAATTCTGTTTTTTTCCCAGTGCAAGCAATAGGGGTCCCTCCGAGTCCTGTCCGGGTAAGTGGGCCTCAGAGGGTGATGTTGAGAATTTGGAGGCAAACTTCAGAAAGCGCAGGGCACCCTTCAGTGACAATGTGGAGGATGGACATTTTTGCTGGCAGTCCAACCAGTTCATTGGTCGAACAGAGGGCCAGGTTTGTAGGCATTGTTTTCCTCGTTGTAGTGTATATGCTTCAAAATTGAGATCTTCGGGTCCCTTTAGTAATTGACCCAGTGGTTGAACCAGAAATTTGATGTTTAAACCATTAAACTGGAACCTTCATCAGTTCTCTCCGTCAGTTCTGAAAGCTATGCGTAGAAGTCTCTCAGGTTCCGGGGGTTGCAGGCCAGGCACAACATCAGGTGGGAAAAAAATTGGAAAGGTGAGGTTTCCGAGTTTTTTTCCATACTAGAAGTTCTAGCATGGGAAAAAACTCGGAAACTCACCTTTCCAATTTTAGAACAGTGGGGAAAATATTTCTCAAATTAACATTGTTGAATAAATAATTTTTAAATTAACAGAGATGGATCTAGCGTGGGAGATATTCGTGCTAGTCCGGGCTTTCCATAACTTCTGGTCATAAAATGTGACAGGACTAGCCGGAGGAAGGTCCAACCAAGGCTGTCTCCTACTGACCTATCGGTGTATGAATCTTCCAATGCAAAGACAACTTTATTACAACGAACAGATGTAATCGGTACACTGTCATAAACAAATTAAATGAATCACATCGATTATTCTATATCCCCACATCTTTTTATTGCCAAAGGGCTCACCCAATTCTAGAGCTACTGGATGCGAAAAGGTAACTTGCATGACGGGGCGTGTCTTTAGATTTAGTTTAAGAAGAAGATGGCTAAGGTGGAGAAGAAAAGAGCAGATAAGGCGGCGGCCGCTGTAAGAGACGGAGCTGCAAAACTTGGCGGTATGCCATCTCCAATTTTGATTATCATCTTCTGGCCTTGCTCACAGTGTGTTCCTTCAGAGCAGAGGAAGTAGTGCGTACCATTTTCATTGAAAGTGACTTGAACTCCTGCAAAAGCCAATATCATTCCCATCTTTGTGCAATTATCGTACTCCTCCTTGGTACTTACTTCAGTTGCGGTATGTGTTCCGGTTGTCCAGTTGAATACTGAAAGAAATGAAAAGGAAAACACGTCTCATTGATTGATTGGCATATTGGAGTAAGAATAATTTGAGGAAATACCATGCATGCTTGTTCCTCATGACAAAACCCACCAAACCTATACCTACATGTTAACTTAGGCTTAAGATCCAAAGTGGCAAGACACCTCTTGATATATAGGATTAGGCATACCAGAGATATGGACCAACATCAGTATCATATCATGCATGCAATAAAGAGCGCCGTAATTAATTAACAAGCTCATAAAATAGATAAAGAAATGCTTACCGAAGGTGTCTCCTATCTGAAATGTCCTCTGGCTGGCCCATTCCTCATAGTAAGTGTTGTTTGGAGGAACAATCCATCCCAAATCACCTCCAACTGTGTAAGTATTAGCTGCATATGCACCGTGAAGCAAACCCACCGATGCAACAATCAAGAACCCAATGTTGAAACACAATCGGCTAGCCATATTCTTGCCTCTGACAATCAACGTTTTAGGAGCACAATCTCTTTAAGGATTCTTTCAAAAATGTCTTCAGCAAAGACAGATGATGATCCTCCCAGGATAGGAATGCACCTATTTATAGAGAGGGATAGAGGATATATAAGCTAATAAGCATGAGGGAGTTATAAACAGTTATATGCACGATGAAAAGTTTGCAAAAGGTGACTGATTGAGTGTTAGACTGAAATTCTAGAACGTCATCATGAAAGATGAAACCAGGATTCAGTCCTTAACTTATCCTGCCTCCCCGGTTTTTGACGGCATGCGAATTAGGCAAATATTGTTAAAATATATAGAAACAAACACTTCGTACAGAATGCTTCGTCTTTACATTTTACATACAAAATTACGTCTCCTCATTTGATTTGTTTTTTTTTTTTATCTGTTTGTTTGTTTGTTTTTTTTAATATAAATATTTAATTTTTGAATAATTTTAAAAATACTGAAATTAATAATTTTATAAATTAAAATTTATAAGATTTAAATTGATAATTTTTAGATAATAAATTTAGAATTAATCAATTAAATTGCACATTTCAAAATTAATTTGATATTTTTTTAGTGCTTTGTGGTGTAAATTAGATAGATCAATAAAATCCAAAATCAAGATTCAGTCTTTAAGTATTTGTTAAAAAATAATATAAATCAAATCTTAAAATTGAATAATTTTTTTGACTGAAATAATTATTCTAAATTGTTAAAGTAATGATGTCTTGTGTGACCATACTCTAAGAAATTTAATTTTTTAAAAAAATTATTTTCCAACAATAATTATGTGCTAAGTGTTAACCTTTCAGTTTCTCTACATCTTTGATTCATATTCCATGATCTCAAAGCGTGGATCATGCCCCGGGAATCATCTAAGAAAATGATAAATGAGGTGCCAAGGGACGAATCCAAGCCGGGCAAAGTGGAGATTGTTGCTGGGTTAATTTATAAATGATTTATCAATCTGATGAGTAGCTTTAAAGATCATGGAAATATGCTCTCTTTTTAACCATTAGAGATTTTAATAATTTCCTTAATTTGAATATTTTTATATTAGATAATAAAAAGTGAATTTAATCTCGTTGTGAGAAAAATAATCTAGACATATTCTTTTTTAAAAAATTAAAGACATATTCTTGTTCCCATAACATATACTTTATTGTTTAACAAACAGATATGGTTAATTCAAATTTTATTTGCAAGAATATATGAGCAATAACACATATAGATATGTTTATAGATTTCTTAATTTATAATAAGAGAGGAAAAATTAGGGTGATCAAGAGATAATTAAAGAGTAAATTAAAGTTTACAGTTTTAGTATGCTACAGTCATGACTCTGGAAAAAGAAATTAGTGATGTTGAACCTCTATGATACTGATGTTTAAATTAGAATAAGATTAGAGTATAAATCTAGTCTAATTAATCATTTTTGTTTCTAACATATAAAGACCACAGAGCTCAGAGTTTGAAATTATTGCCTGCATTTCCAGTCTGCTCTTGACAAACTATCGTCACAAATTCTTGTTAATCCAGGTATTTAAGTCCCTTTACCATATTAAATGCAGATTTGGACAATAAATTAAATCATAAAATATAGTTATTAAATCCAAACTAAAATTTAACCCAGTCAAGAGAGACCGCCCAGGTCAATAAAACTTTTCTTACTAATATGTTAGCAAGGAAATGTTTTGGGTTGGGAAAGATTATAATTATTAAACTCGGTTGATGTCGACCCTGTCAAGCTTCGTTTTGGATCATATGAGTTAATTCAGTTTAATTCAAAAAAAAAAATTTCAACTTATATATAAAAATTAAGAAATTTTCATATATATATATATATAAATTAAAAAATATTTTATAGGAAGTAGCGTTATAAAAAAAATATTTGATATGAAGTATTTATAAATTAGCTTTATTATTTTTGAGTTTATTAATAAAAAATATAAAAAGAGATCACGTCTCATTCGGGTTTTGAATTGATTCAAAAGTCATTTTATTTTTATCAGACTAATTACAAACTTGAGTTTAAAACATTTAAAATTTGGTCAAGATCTTAGGCTACTCGATCTCGTATAAATCTAGTGGGCCGACCGGGTTTTATATCTATTGGAACGACAATAAAATGTTGAAATCACATGATGTTTTTTATTCACTTTAAGTGAGCCCAACAAATCGATAAATACAATAATCAATTTTTAATTATTTGTTCTTAAAGCTTCCCACCTCTTTCCCCCTTGGAGCCTTCCCCGCCTGGACCTCCCCTAGCCTAGGTCCTACCTGTCCTCTCATCTCGTCCTACCCCCGCTTCTCTCCCTGTCAAACAACCACTTCCACATCTACCTTCTCTTCTTCTACCCGTTTGATCTTGGCGACAAGCTTACTGTAGAAGGGTATGGATCCAAATATTGGTCTTCTTCCTCCTCATCTTTCTCCCTTTCCGTTTCAGTTTCTTTCCTTCAGATCTCTCAGACACCACCGCCTCTTCTTCCTCGGCTTCACCATCCGCTGTTGGTGTCTTCGTGCCTCTTAATTCCCATTTAGACAAGCAAACACTCAAGTATAACCTGGGTCTCTTTGACCCAGATAAGCCCGAATCACCCAGTTATGCCGGGTCATTCGGGCTTATCTGGGTCAGAGACCCAGGTTATACCGGGTCTTTCGGGTTTATCTAGTCAAATGCAACTCCAGTTTTTATCCATGTAAAACCTGGCTAAAATCCCGGGTCAACTGGATCTTGGGTCAATCTTACCGGCTGGCCGGGTTTTATTACTATGCCATACGAAGACAAATACTTATATTTCACAGGTTAATTAATTAATTGCTTAAACTTATTATAATTAGTTCATACACAGACAAAGACATAGGTCAAGATGATTCTGCATGGTTTTAGGAACTAGTTTGAAAAACTCGGTAGCTCTTGTTTCGGGATCTGTCTCAGATAAGTTAAAACAATATTTTCTTAATTTTTTTAAAAATACTTGTGATTCAAACTTATCAATTCTAAATCAAGTCTCCTAACAATATGATTAGTGTATAAACATGCTTGTCAATTTTATTTTTTTTAATTCAATTTATAGCTTTTTCCCTAGGGCAAAGCAAGAGCTTTTTATATGTAGATGATTTGTTTCTTAGCGTCTTGGAGTCTTTCGATACGTTTTATTTACTTGCTTTTTCTTCGGAAATGGACACTTACTATCATTCTTTTTCTGGAAGGTGGTAAAATTTCCGTGTACGGACAAGTGGAAGAAGTTGATCTATGATAAATTTCCAACCTTTTCTGGATGGCTGTAAAAATATATATCTTAAAGAATAATATAAATTATATTTTAATATTTTATTTAATAATTTAAGTTTTTAAATTAATATGATTTTATGATATGATATTAAAATTTTGATGATCAAGTGGTTACGAGTTCGAATTCTACCCTTCTTATTTATTTGATAAAAATTAAATATAAGGTAAAATAAATTTATACAAGTTTCAAGTTTAAAATTATTTTACTTGAGAAAGTATTAGAGAATAATATAAATTATATCCTAAAACCTCACATAATAATTTAAACTTTTAAATTAATATGGTTCTATGATGATATTCTAGTCTATAATAAATAACTTCATAAAAAAAACTAGGTCTTGACATCCAGAATCTCATTTAGAAGTATTATATATTCTTGTGAAACTCATTTAACTCAATTAATATAAAATCCAACTTAATTAAACTCTAATTAGATCAAAATAAAAAGGAGATGTAACAATATTTTTTAATAAAAATAAATGATTCCATAAATGAACTATATAACGGAATAAACTAGGCCTTTTTCCAAGTCAATTCTTGAGATAAATATGACCAACAACCATGCTTATCAGTAAAATCAAACCTATAAGAAGGGCAGATATGATGACGAAATGAAGACGTGATCACATGATCATGAAAGAGAAGCAGCATGCCAATGTCCTATTTATTAGGGATGAAAATGAAAACAACTATTAATTTAATAAACTATTCTCAATAAAAAATTTGCAACAAAAAGAACAGGGATTAAATAAATAAAAAAAATTATTAGTCACTGGGCAACTTGATAAATAGGATAAGATTTCCCTTCTGTTAGCTGACCAACAATTTGCGCTCCTCCACCAAATCACCCTCACATTGTTCAAGCCAATTACAGACAGACACCAAGAATGAAGAAAAGGAGATACGAAAACTAAATGATCTTTGAATAATTCCAAGTCGTTCATTTTCAATCAATCTTTTCATGTTGGTTTTTCTTCTTTTTTTCTTTTTTTTTTTTTTCCTCATGTGTAATCCAGTTATATGTAGAATTCAAAAGCTGATAGTGAAATAGGTTGACAGATTGACATCATGTTATTCCCCCCTTGCTCATATTTTAAATAAATTATAGGAAAAATCGTCTAAAATGTGACCACGATGTATAAACTCTTGAAACAAAATGAAAATAAAATAAAAAGAAATTGTAATTATTACATAGCAATGCCAAATTGAGCTGAAAATGTGAAAACCAGCTTCACTGTATGTCAAAACAATACCTGTAGCAATAACCTTACACAGAAATGAATCACACTAATCAAACTCTCAACCTCGTCTAATCTAATAGCACAACGCTACAAAAATGGACAAGAAAGTGGTAAAGCCAGCGAGACCAAGGGATGTAGCAGAGTTTGGTGGAGGAGCAGGTGGTGGTGTGGTAGCTGGGGGTGGTGGTGGTGATGGGCTAGAAGCTGGGGGTGGTGGTGATGGGCTAGATGCTGGGGTAGGTGGTGGGGTAGAAGCTGGTGATGGGCTAGAAGCTGGGGTAGGTGGTGGGGTAGAAGCTGGTGATGGACTAGAAGATGGAGTAGGAGTGGAAGGTTGAGGAGCAGGAGAAGACTGAGGAGGTGGAGTGGAAGGTTGAGGAGCTGGAGTAGAGGGTTGGGGAGCTGGAGTAGAGGGTTGAGGAGTAGGAGAAGATGTTTGAGGAGCTGGAGAAGGAGAAGGAGAAGGAGAAGGAGATGCATCACTAACATTGATCATCAACTTTTGACCACTAGAGCAATGGCTAGGAAAATTGCAAAGGAAATAGTGCTCTCCTGAAGCATTAATGGGGATTCTTGCTGGGGGGGTGGTTATCACGGAAATGGGACTGGTTGAGGTGCAGGCATCGTAATCTGCCTTTGTCACCCTGGCAACATCATGAGCACCGGCCACAAAATTAAAAACTGCAAAATAATGACCCAAGAAATCAATATTTGAAAGAAATCTAGCCTTTTGTCGCTCCGATTTATACCTCAAAAAATAGTTAAAACAAGAATTAAAACATTATGGTATTACCTAGAGTGTCACCGACACTGAAGGTTTTGTTTGCAGCCCACGTTGTGTAGAAACCAGAACCAGAACCAGTAGGAGGAATGGTCCAACCTGTGGTATCACCTACCGTATAGTTTGATAGTGCTGCTGAGCTGTGTATCAAAGCAGCTACAGCAACTGCTGCAAGGAACGCCATGTCGAGTCCTCTTGCCATTGATAATGTGTTTTGCTGAAGAAGAGATCGCCCCTGTTTTTGCTCTGCTTTTTCTCTGTTTAAGTGGACTCTGTTTTTCCTTGTAATAAAAGTGATCTGATGAATATGTTAATGTGCCTCCCTGTTCCATACTTATAGAGAGAGCCAAGGACTTGACTTGAACCTGTGAGTAATCTTGGGCCATTTAATGGAGACCACGTGTGCTCTTCTTGACCCTTGATCAGGCAATTCTGATTCTTCAAAGGTGGGCTTGTTGAAAGCGGGACTTCGCAGAAATTCTTGAGATTTTGCCGCGTGAGAAGCAAGAACTCACCAAACAGAGTGACTTTTGGGGCGTTGACTAGTCAATGATTTTTGTTTGCAGTGTGAATCAGGGGAAGCCCATTAATGAAATAGTGGAAAAAATTAAATTAAATGGACCATGATGCGGGAAGAATTTGGTGAAATAGAAGTTCCATGAAAGAAAAGAAAGAGAGGTGGAGGCATGAGAAGCTGGGGATTTGTCAAGGGAAGACTTTTTTTATCCAATTTTTTTTTAGGGGATCCATTTATTTCATCGCAAGACAAAGTGATGATGAATATCCAATACAGATAAGAAAAGGAGATATTTTAGTGTTTAAGTAGTGGATATTCATGTATCCATGTTAATATTTTATTTTTTAGAGTTGAGAAAATAGCTGGTTAGTGGTAAAAAACATAATACCTATAAAATAATTTTTTTAATAGGGTTTACAAACTTTTTAATGATAAAGTTAATAATTTTTTGATAAAAAATTACAATAAATAAAAAAATAAACTTTAAACACTAAAAAAGAGTAAATGTTATTGTATTGGTATGATAAATGATATGAGACTTGTAAGTATAAATATTTAGAGAATAGAGGTTGAGTATCTTTTATCTGAGTAATTTATGAAGTATTTATATCCCTTCAATCTTGTTATTTTACTTGAGTGGAGGGGTTGAAAATTCTTTTTTTTTTAATGGCATTAAGGAGAAAAAAACATTCATTATATAATATCAGTAAAGGATAATATTTTTTACATAATATTAATAACGATAAAAATATAATAAATTCATAGAAAATTTTTATACGAAGATAAATATTATTAACATTATTATTTTATATTAAAAATTATAAAAATAAAGAAACGAAATATTATTTACAACACATCAAATTGCTTTCGTTTGTGAAAAGGAATGGTCAAGTCTATATATATTTAATACACGTCCTAAACTTTACATTTAGACAAGTAAAAGATTGTTTTCCACACGGTGGGGGGTTGTGAAGCTTCCTTCCTTTTTTCTCTGTGGGGCCTACTTCCTCACTTGTATCCCATCAAATTGGGAATTGGGATCTTCTTTATTATTCTCCGTTGCCCAATTCAGAGCCAGTCCAATTTGATTTCTTTTTTTAATTTCCGCTTGCCTGCTACCCAATTGCAATGTTACACGTGGACTAATGCCTGCGGTCTCATTTATCATAAAAGAAGTTTAGCATCCTCACTTTAAAATTAAAGTTAGTTTTGAATATTATAAGCTTGAGGAAAAAGATGACAATTTGACCGGGCTCAATAAATATCAAACATATAATTGACTGATATATATGGATGATTCTATAGATATTTATCTTATTGAATATTATTAAATTCAATTCATAATCCAATTCAAATATATATTTTGAACCTTGTATGATATATTGATATTTCAATATTAATATTTTCATCATTTAATTTTTATATATATTATTTTATTTTATATTGAATAATAAATACTATTCAATAGAGATATCTAAATAGATAACTAAAATTAACTTGATGAACATGATACAAATATCTAGATTTTTTGCTTAATAGGTAATGATTAGAATATGAATATAATAGAAATTTAAATTATAAAAATCTATTCCTATCTCTAATATTTTATGTTAGTGGTGTTAATGAGTTTAAATCCTGTTTCGTATTAAGTTTTAAATGATGGTTAGTCAAAATTTTAAATTTTTTTTACTTAATTTTTTTTATATTTTTGAATTATTTTAATGTGCTAATATTAAAATTAATTTTTAAAAAATAAAAAAATTATTTTAATATATTTTTAAATAAAAAACACTTTAAAAAACAACTATTATTATACTTATAAATACCCTCTTAGTAAAGAAGATAAGCCTTTTCAAGTAGAAATCGAGGCTGAGGTTAGTAAATTTTTGATGTCAAGAACCCTGAATTTTAAATGCCTATTCTATCTAAATGTTTTCTTTCAAGAAATTATGAAAACATCACAATAATTTTATTTTATTTTTTTGCCAGGCGGATGCATTAAATATTTTCTCTTTATAGTTTTAATCGGAAGCATTGGAAGCCATATTACTTGATCCAGCTACTGTGATTATAAAACAACAATGATATTGATGAAAAGAATCGGTGAGTTGATTATAAGACTTTCTAGCTTGAACTCTTGCTCTAGTTTTTTCTCTTTTTCTTTGCTGGAGTTGACTATATGTTGTAGCATTTTCTTGTATGAAATGGAATGTGCTTAACCAATTATATGTTGTAGCATTATCTTGTATTCCTAACCTTCCTATAAGTCGATGCCATCCAAAGATCTTGCCAGCAATGGGAAATATGATTGTAAATACGGTTCACATTGATCTCAACAAGGAGAATTTGCAGGAGTTGCTGTGGACATATGGATTCAACACGACCCGTCAAGGGAAGCCGCTCATGGTGGTGGATGGTGTTTATCAGACGGTGGTTTATGAGAGTCCTCGACTAGTTTGCTACACTTGTGGAAGGGTTGGCATAGCAGTCGTTTTTGTCCATCAAAAACTGTTACTGGCCAAGGAAATACCGACGGTGAGAAGGAGGCAGGCACATATCAGGATCAAGTTCAGAAGATGGAATCATCACACAGCCATAGTTCTTCAGATGACAGTGGTGAGTACTGTTCGTGGCTACAGGTGAAGCTTAATCCACACCGTAAGCAAAGAAGAGATGCTGGTGTTACTCCTAAAAGTTTAAAACTAGCAGCTGGAGACGAGGGTGGTTCCTGTTTTGAAGTGTTAGCAGACATGGAATCTCTGGATACATCTCTCTCTACTTCTAAATTTATCCGAAATCAACAAGGCTGTGTTCTAGTTGAGCCCATTTCTCACAGGTCCACAACAAGGCCATTTCCACTAGCAAAAAGCTCAATTCGATAGGAAAAACCGGCTCTCAGATGTCCAATCCTGTTTATATAGTGCCCACTAAAGCTTATGGATATGGATAACCCCTGCTTTACAAGTTTCAAAATATTAGGCCGGATTTAATAACACTATTCTAAACTACAAAAAACATGTTACATTACAAGAGAACTAATATAGTAAGACTAGTTCCTTATCATCATAATGCTAACTTCTAATGTTAATCTCAAATTATGATGTAAAATTTAAAATTTTAGTCCAAACTCAAGCCCAAATCAGCTCAAACTTAACCTAAATTAACATAGGTATATAAAGAAAAGTTGCAAGATAATTTTTTCTCTCTCTTCTAATTCTTGTGGTTGTAATGACCCTTCCCTCATTAAATCAAGGATTTTAATTTTTGATATTGAGTTTTTGGGTTTAAAAAAGATGAAAGTAGCAAGTAATTAATTCCCTCTTATATTACTTTCGATTATGATTTGTTTATGAAAGGATTAAAAAAGATATTAGGGTTTATAAAGATTTAAAGTTTATGTTGTTAGAAATAAGGATTTGTGAATTGATTTTTATGAGTTAAGAAATTTGTTTTAAATTTGCTGAAAAATCTGGACAGATTAGTCTTAAGGTTGAAAATAATGAAATTTTATTTTAATTATTGATTTATAAAAATTACAATTTTTCCCCTAATCTTTGAAAAATTATAATTTAACCCTTATTATGAGGTTAAGGATAACGTGTCTAAATTTGATAATTGATCTAGAATATTTTTAGTTTGGTCCCTCAATTTTAAAAATTTACATTTTAGTCCCTGGACTTTTAAAACAATTGTGGTTGTGCCCCTGGTTTGTTTTTGGAAATAATTGAGCATGGTTCATGGGTGAAATTTCATTATGTTTATGTATTTACAGCTTGGTCCTTCAAATTTGATCAAATTACGTTTTGGTCCCTGTTTTTGAAAAATTATTGTTTTAGTCCCTAAACCTAGTTTTCTTTTATGCATTGGAATCTTTTATTTGTGTTTATTTAGGTTGTTTTTAGTACATTCATTAGATTTATTGTAGGTTCTAATGATCCTCAATAGAATTTTCGAGTCTTTTATCTTATATTCATTTTGCTTCTATATTTTTTGGGTGAGTGGGATAATATTTAATATGCATGTAATATCAATAAATTCAAATCGCTGGTTATATGATGAGTACAACTAGTTAATTTCTTAAATGTCTATATTTGTTGTTTTAGTTTTCGAGTACTCATTTATTTTTAAATTTGCACTCATATATATTTTGTTGAACTAAATTCTATTTGATATGATATACATTGCTTTGATAATTATGTTAATATATATTATATCTTGATATAGGACTTATTGGTAACTCCATGTTTGTGGATAGTAGTTAGTCTATGTACATATATTATTTTGTATACCTAACTGGTGAAAGAGACACCAACCTGTAACGACTGATCCTTCTACAACAATCACTTTTGAGTGTCATCTGATTTTTGATATGTATTTCATTATTTTATGATAATATGCTTAGTATGTATATGTATATCAAGATAAATCGACTTGCAAAATATTAATATCAAAAATATATATTAAATATTATTTTTTCACTGAGTTGGTTGAATTCAGCCTTTATTTTTAATATTATTTCATGTGCTTTTATTTTTTCTTTAGAGAAATCTAAACTTGGATTTTTTTCAAGGATTGAATTGGTAAGAAATGAACGAAACGTGAAAGCTCAACAATGTTATAATTGTGGAGATTAAGAATTAGTCAACAATTAGCAACTTTCCTCCCCTCCTTTTGCTTGTGCCAACGTATCACCTTCTACATGCCTAACTAGCATCTTGTCTTCATCCCATCATATTTTAATTAAAGCCAACAAAGTCCACACGCGATTAATTCGTAACATGATAATGATTAGTTAATAACATAAATTAAATACTTCTTTTTATTAAAGAAAAGAGAATATTAAGGCTAGAAGTGATTAAGACTGCATTTCGTAAAGAAGACTTTGCTTCAAAACCTGAAAATCTCCGCAGAATCCTTCTTGCTAGGAGAGTTCTCATTTTCACGCGTTTTCACAAGAGAACAATTGATTTATAACACAAAATTAAATATATTAAACCTTCCATTGCTTAGCATAATCTATTATAAGAAATGGGATACATGCGATAAATACACACACACCAGTATCATGCATCTTCACATGTTTATGTACTTGTTGTAGTAATCACAAATCGAACCAAGCCTCGTGGTAAACAACAAGATATGTATTTGAAATGTTCAATCCATTGAGAATGGAAGGGAGTTGCTCAAGCTTTGCTTCAATGGAGAAAATGAAGGAAAATCTTCAAAATAACTAAAGGAAAATCTAGGAAGCTTCGTGCTTCTTTCATGTTTTAGGTTAGGATTGCCGTAAGTCAATGTTGCCATACAAGGTTAGGTGAGCCTTGCAGGTTAATTATTGTAATAATATAATGGGGCGGCATCATGTTCATAATATATATCAATGGCCTTCAATCCCTTACGTAGCCAGTGGCATGGCACAATACTTGAATAATATTTGAGATATTAATTAAAACAAACACAAAGACAAGCATACAAAGTCTTTGTCAACAAAATTAAAAAACAAAATCCCCGTTGATCCATAAAATCAACAATTTTATTCAAATAGAAAATAATAAAAGCCAACCAATATATCATCAAATGAATGATCAAGTACATAGAAGCTGTATGACACAGCACTAGAAAATTGCTACTACAGTATGGGCTAGCTAGAAGTAATACATGAAACTTATGGCAATGGACATGAACACCAAAGCAAAGGTAGCAACGAGACTTGAGGAGGCTGAGGGCGGTGGAGGCGGTGATGGCGGCGGCGGCGGCGAAGAAGATGGAGTTGTAGGCGGTGTCCCTGGTGGTGAGGGGGTGGAGGGTGGGGAGGGGGTGCTGCTGGCAGCTACGGTAATGGCTAGTTTTTGACCTCTAGTGCAGTGGTTAGAAAATGTGCAAAAATAGTACTGATTACCCGTGGCAGTGAGAGTGATTGTTGCTGGTCCAGTTGTCAAAACGTTGCTTTGACTTGCTGTGTTGCAATTATCATGGTCACTCTTGGAGACTGTGGCCACATCGTGCACACCTGTACTGAATGTGAACGCTGCCAAGGCAATAATTTTCTCACATAAATTGAAGCAATCCAACTAGAGAAAATTAAAGTACGAATGTTCCAAGTAATTCAGTGTTTCAGAATAAAAAAGAAAAGGAGATAAATATAAAAAGAAGTGTATATGATTAGAAATATAAATAAATTTATTTTTAAAACGAAAAATATAGCAAAAATGTATCTTCACTGTCTCCATTTCTAATTTTATCATAAAACAATAATCCATCTCAATTTCAGTATCGAGATTAAGAACTTGAAAATTTATATTATGTTATACTATAGTTCACATACTAATCATCTTAGAATTCTTGGATTTAATCTTAAAAGATCAAGACAGGAACTGGCAATTAAGAATCACAGGTAAAGAAATTGAGTGTTGCAATATTAGTGTTCTGCATGTGCCAAACTTACTCAAAGTGTCACCAACAGTGAAGTTTTTGCCTGAAGCCCAGTTAGAGTAGAAAGAGGTGCTAGAAGGGGCTTGCCAACCGGTGCTGTCTCCAACCTCATAAACTGCTGCCTTTGAGCTATGCAACAGTAGCGATGCAGCTCCTAAAACCACAAAAGCAACGAGAGTGCTTCCCATATTGGCTGGTGTAGCTAGTAATGTGTGTTCTCAAAGGTTAGGCCACCCCTTCTCCACTGCTTGTTTGTGTGTGAGCTTCTCTAGCTAATCTCCTCCTGTTTATATAGAGGGAGCTGGGATGTTGTCATTAGAGAAAATTGGCCCTTCGGGCAATGGACTGTTGCCATTTGGAGGGAGAAGTTTGCAAGATTGACTAGTAATTTTTCCCTTCTTTCTTTTTTTATTATGGGGGTAGTTGTTGAATGGCATCGGTATGACTCGATAACACCATGAATAAAACTCATCAAGAATCGTTATTTGTAGTCATGATTTGGGACTCATGCACAAAAGGTTACACAGTGATTAATCTAGTGTAGTGCAATGCTAATTAATTGTGAATATTGACTAAGGTATTAAAAAAAGAATGCATTCAAGCTAGATTGTCGCTAATTCTCATTATAAAAAGCTGTCACTAAATCATTCAAAATGTCATCTGAAAATTTAACAGCGCTCTTGAACACCACTAAACACCTAATAATGATGCTAAAAGTCAATTTTTTTGCCTTCAATATGTTTTTTAATAAAAAAAAATCAAAGAAAACGAAGGATTACTTTGAACCATACTTGATTTTATTATGATCAATATGTTACTTTAAACAGATGATCTCAGCCATGAAAATTGTCCCTAGCTCTTCAAAATGTATGACTCCATTTTGAATTAATCAACTTTAACATATTCATGTTTTAATTATATATCATATGATTTATGAGTCACGAGTTGAGTAAATCATCAGAGTTAACTCAAATAAATTTAAAATCACGTTAAGATTTTTATTTTTTTAAAAAAAAACATGGTTAAAATGACATGGTTATATATATAAAAAAATTTAATTTTTAAAAGTGAATTTTAATTATATCAACTAGATTATTGTTAACTTGATGGATCTTTTAGAATTAATTAAGTCAACTTTCAATTCGATTCAATACAAAACCCGATCCGGGCCAGGTCTATGTCAACAAGTTATCCTCTTGCGGGGACGGGGATATGGCTTTTATAACAATGTTATATATCACTTACAATGTATAGGCAAATGTGAACTATGGTGCTGTCTTCTTCTTTTTTTAATGGTTTCTGGTTTAACATTTAGCTGACCGATGGCTCATGGGATGCCAAGTCGCTAACTACAATATTGAGTGTGCATCATTCTTGTGTTAGGCTGATGAAATGAATGGAAATAAAGAAATTCTGGTCGGTTTATAATATCTTCTTCTTTAAGCCAATGACCAGAAAAAGATGAAGGTGACTTTAACCTGCAGACATGCTTCCAATTGCTCAAGGATATGTATTAGAAGTTGGAAAAAAAATATATGTTTATTATTTTTTGGATTTATATGATCACAGTAGGCCTTTGTGAATTTTATTTCTGTCCTTCAAGCCAAATTCTTCTTCTTCTTCTTCTTCTTCAAAAATCGAACAATACTTGCGAGAGAGAAGTTTCCCCTGGCTAAACAAAGCGTATAAACATGGATGATTTCGTTTTCACATTTAATATTTTATGTGGCCTTAAAGACTAGTTCAATGGTAAACATGTCCATTCTCCTCAAAAATAGTTTCGATTCAGGGTTTAGATATGACCGATTGATGTAGGTGTTGAAGGTTCTTCCAAATATTTTGAATTTTAGTATAATTTGAAGTAAATTTCTGTGTTTTTAACACAAACATCTTTTTTTTATTATTATCTATGTTTTTTTATCCTAAAATAATTAACCAAACAGCACCGAAAAGTGTCACACAGAGAAAAAATAGTGGTGTTATTATTTATGTATTTGCGTAAATGAAAGGAAGTTTCACAGAAGATTACTTCATGGATGACATGATGCTGTCACCCCATTTCCAATGAGAAAAAAATGACAAGAACAACGTTCAAGCACGACTGCGTTTCTCTAATTTGTTTTCACGCAGAAAACAATAATAAAGTAAGCAGAAGTTCAACAGACATCATCACTTGATTACATTTTCTAATATTGGGTGCGTATTTTCTTAGTAAATGAAGTCTATCAGAGGGTAGTTAATGACTTGGTGACTCTGATATTGCAAAAGCCTTCACCAGATTCACTTTGATTTGGTAAGAAAATCCTTTTGGTTAGTTGGGGTTTATTAATAAAATTAAGCAGGGAACACTCATCATCCTCTTACATGTTCTTATTTATTTCTAGAAATTCTTGAACCATTCTAAGCTTCTAGCTAGCTAGCTTGGTCTGTTCTCAGTATATTTTATTCATTATTCGGTAGCATGTAACGAGGCTTCTTGATCTTGGGACTCCAAGTGATTGACACCAAGCAGAAGTTAAATATACTGAAAGTTACTGCAGTCCGCTGTTAATGCTTGAAAATTAGTTTAAACGAAATTAAGGTTATGTTTGTTTTTTGAAAAACAGTTTTTGAGAAATTATTTTCTAAATTTTTTTGTATTTGTTTGTTATTAGGAAAGTTGGTTAACGGAAAATACTTTCCGATTAACGGAAAATACTTTCTAGTCAACGAAAAATACATTTCGGTCAACGGAAAACACTTTCCAATCAATTTCAGTCAAAGAAAAATTTGACTTGGTTTTCAGGAAAGTGTTTTTCCTTTAGCTGTGTTTGTTTTCCGGAAAGTGGTTTCCGGGAAATCACTTTCCAAACTTTCTTGTGTTTGTTTGCCAGTAGGAAAGTTGATCAATGAAAAACACTTTCCAGTAAAATGAAAGTTTGGCTTGGTTTTCAGGAAAGTATTTTCCTGAAAAATTTGAGGGGAAAACACTTTCCGGAAGTTGTGAAAAATTTAAAAATATCATTCTTTGCTGATTATATTAAATTTGATCCTCAAAATTTTGATTACTATATATATATTTTGTTTTGAATATTTATTTTTTAATTTCATCTCTTAAAATTTTATTTTTATATTAACTTTGATCCATATTTTTATAATTGTTATTTGATTTTTCCTTATCATTTTTTTATTGAAATTTTGTATCTATCAAATTTGGTCTTTATTTTTTTTATTGTTACTTATTTTATTTGAAATAATTTATGAAATGTTAATTATTATTATTTTAATTTCTTCATCTTTTATTTTTTTTATTTTTTAGATTTGATCTCTATTATTTTGATTATTTTTTATTTTATTTGAGATAATTTATGAAATTATATTTTTTTTTTCAATTTCATTCTCATTCAACTTTTTAATTTGTAAGATTTATTCCTTATTATTTTAATAAACTTGAAAAAAATAAAATATTAATAAGTTATTTTCCAGCTCATTTTCCATGACATAACCAAACACTGGAAAGTGTTTTCCAACTCATTTTCCATTACACTACCAAACATCGGAAAATACTTTCTCGGAATTCACTTTTCCGGAATTTATTTTTCCTGGAATTCACTTTCCAAAAAAAAACTACTTTCCAGCAAACAAACGGAGCCTAAAAAGCCTTTGTTTTTCAAAGAACAGTAGACAGGGATCTTGTTTTGTGGATTTGTGTAGCCTGTTGTCGAAGCCACACCTTTGGAGACCATAAAATTATTAACCTGGTCTAGTTGGGGCGCATCTGGCCTTCACTCTGCTTCAACAGCAATCGATATTTACATCCTTAGAAGGCCTTTTTAGCTGGAGAAAGATACCATGCAACAAGGACTTTACAATTCTTTTAGCCCAGTATTTCAATGGAGGAGACCAGTTAGCTTAGCCTTGAAATCTTTCAAGTGTTTTCACTCGGACATTGATGTAAGCAAATTTGTTTGGAATTCGCTCAAATAAACTGTAGGGAGTGAACTTACTATATGTCTAGTATACACTAGGTGCATTTCGTGTTGTTTTCCACACCATGCTAGGTCACAAAGCTCAGACTGCAGAAATCTGAGTCCAAGCTTCGATGAGTCCAAGAGTGCTAGTTAATGAAGATGTGATTCTCAAACTAAGACCCATTTACATGCATCCGAGTGCTCAGGAAAGAATTTCAGCAAGTCATTGCGATCTATTTAGAGTCCTGCCTCCAAGGCTGTAACATTTAGCAACAAAAAAATCTTTAACACAAGAAATGCACTCTGGACCAAGCTAGATAGTCTCCTATCACTAAACTTACCAACCAACCTGGACTTTGATTCTTAATATGCCTACCGAAACCAAACTTCTTCTCAGGAGGATAGATGGGGCGATTCAGGAGTTGTTGATGAAACCGCCACGGGAATGGAGACCGCTCAGTATGGATTCATGCTTGCTCTTCATATGCAAAAGAACTATCAAGCATGGCACACAGCATTAAGGTTTGCTACTGCTTCCCATTTCTGATTGCATAACACGGAAGGTTTTTAAAATGCAGTAAAAATACACAGAAAATCTATCTCTCCATGCATAACTTTTAATCCTTCCAATAAAGCAGCAGATTCTTAAAAAAAATTTGGCTTGAGACAGATGCTTCTAAGGAAACTAGTCCTAGTCATGATCGCAAAATCTTTTTGCCTAAATACAACAGCATATGCACAAGAAAGCTATAACAGGAAAAAAAAAAACCTGAAAGGATACATTTGAGAGAACTAATATACATTTGCTGAAATAGATAAAAAAATCAGCAATTCTTGGGAAATATATTATGCAAATTACAAAATCAATGTTCGTATCTCTTGTACTCTGAGTGACATGAATGGTATCGAAACCAGTTTGTATTTTTGTACTCTGTTATCTGAATGGTATCGAACCTAGAAATTTTGACTTCCAATGCTGGTTTCGCTCTAATATAATAATGACTGTTCCGACATTATTGTTTCAGAAATAGAATCAAAGCGGCGGCAGAGATTGTCAATATCAATATGTAGGACTTGGTCAAACCCTGAGATTGGACAGCCTGCATGAGCACAAATGAAAGGGGTAGAACGAATAAGAACAGGAAAGAACCCTAAGTAGAATTTCGTCATTTAGAAAATAGGAGTCAGATCATAGAAAAACACATGCAGTCACACGTAAACTACTTCATTGTTCTTTCACCTTCCTCAGTTCCCCACTCCCCATCTTATGATGATGGGCTGTTGATAACTACCGCATACACAATTCCCTCTACTGTTTTGAAAGAGACATGCAAATTCCCTGGTGATAACTTAATATATAACCCCTGAAATTCAGCTTCCAAAAGACAGCACTTTGATGGTTGCTCAAAGAAGAAAATCCTATAGCATCATACAATTTATTATGTCTAGGAATGATTCGAGATAACAAAGATTATAATCATATATGATATTATAGGTACTCAAATGAAATCAACCCACTGAATGTCTGTAGTTTAGTTGCTGCATAATTCTTGAAGAGAGAAGGATCAGAGACTCAGCAGAATGCGGAACACAATGTAGCATTTCCTTGCTAGTAATGAAGTATTGGTAAAAACGAGATCCAAAACGAGCAATTCCAATGATAGATATTATATATTATCAGTTTAGACTCAAACATACCATGCAATGATGTGATTGGGACATTAGGCTCCTACAGTTCAACAAAATGCGGATATATGCCCATAACCATCTTATCCACAATGCAAGTCCTCGTGGAACAGCGGAGGGCTCCTTTCTTAATTTCCTTTTTCTTCCACTTTAGAAGTGAAATGTAGATGGTAAGCAAGAGAGATTTTCATTTTCACCGAATATTTTGAGTCTTTTCTCAAAATAACCTAATTATTTTTATCAAGAAAATAAACAGTTCGAATCCCAATATGTTGCCTTTTGAATGACCTTGTGTGTTGGTATAAAGAGTCTCGTACCTTCAGAGATAAAAGTGACGATTCTGCAGATGAAAGTCCATGAAACCCAATATCATATGAAATGCTTCCGTCAGGCTTGAAAAGTCCAAAGTTCCTCTCAGAAGTTGGCCCAGACTTCAAATTCTCATTAAATATAGCAAAAATATAGGCCTTCACCACCATTTTTGGCCTAAGTGGAGTACCTTTCTTCTTTGCAAGCCTCTTACGCAGGTTATAATTAAATGTTCTTGCATTATTAACTGTTGCTGCAGCTTCATTAGCATCTCCGAGTGAGGCCCAACCTGTCTCTGTGACTATGACTTCCATCTTTTTGAATCCAGCGTCTTCCAGAGCAGCATAGGTTGCATCAATCTGAGCATCAAGCATGTTATCATAGTGTAAATCTGTTTTCATATCATATATCCCCTTGGTTTTCTGGAAAAGAGCATAATTAATATCAATATTCTCTGGATCACTCATGTAAGCTAGGAAAGGGTAAGCATTCAAGCAGAACGGAGAACCAATTTGTGAGAAGAACTCTAAGAGTGGCTTCATGAATTGAGCAATATTCTCTCTGAATATACACGAAGAGGGAGGGTAAGAATTATCAAAAACAGCTTGTGAATGTGATGTAGTAATCTGAACTACATCAGCCAAACCAAGCTTATCCACGGCGTTGTAAATATTTTTAACAGCACCCAAAAGAGCTTCCCAGAGTTCATAATCACCTCCTCCTAAAATTTCATTACCCACAGCAATCCCACGAATACTGGTCTTGGGAAGGAATGCTTGCACATTTTCTTTAACCCAAGTCATGGCATGGCTAGCGTTAGCACTCATTTCTTTCACAAACCCATTGGGAAGCCCAACAACAAGTTGAAGCCCAGTGCCACTAAACGCCTTGAGGACACTCTGATCGGCATCATAAATCCGAACATTCTTAATCTTTGCTGCCCTGAGAAGTGTAGCAACTTCATCTGGTGAGGGGATGTTATCTGCAATTCTTCCGTAGTTTATTCCATAGGTTCCGGTGAATGTTTCTGCTGTCAGAAGCTCTGGAAGAAAAAAAAACAAGAATAAGCAATCGTAAAGATAGTTTCTTTAATCACTTCTAATTTGTTTCAAGACACCAAAAAACAACATAGAACAAAAGCAGAAACAATAGATAAGGCCAATGAAATCCTTCAAAAGGTATTGAATTATGTGATGAGAATTCAATGATCAAGCAATCATATCCAAAATAAATTTGACTTCTTATTCTAGTTTGATTTTCTTATTCTCTGCTGCGTGTTAACCCTTAGATGCAAGACCAATGAATCCTGATATAAATCATTGAAACGACAGGCTGAAGACTGCTATGGTACAATTCACAGCAGCTCATAGGCTAAATATAGAAAGAAAGAAGACTCAATAATTCAGCAGCACTCACATAAAACCGAAGTTCCATTACAGTAAAATCATCCTCAGACAAGGAGCTCTATCAAAGAAACCCTATAACTTCTTTCGGTTCCTTACTTAGAAACCAAACAAACAAGTGTGATCCACCAAAGGATTATGACACCACAATTTCTATAAACAGCGAAACAATAAAAATTGCATATAAAAAATTAGGAAAGTAACAAAGAAAAATAAAATATCAAGAAGAACGAAACAAACTCTCTTGAAAATTTGTTAACATGGAGCAACCATGGTGGGTAAAACAAAAAAACAAACACCATACGGTGTTCCAATTGACTACATTCAATACACTTTCAAGTCACAAAAATTAAAAGCAACCCAGGAAAATTTACCTTAAAACAAACAATCCCAATTGCAACAACAAGAAGAATATCATTATTAACATCAAAATACTTAATGATCCGAATTCCATTCAATTAAAAAAAAAAGATCAGAGATCAACCCAAGTAAGATAGCAATACAAAGAACCCATTATGCTAATCCAATCAACTAAAGAATAAAGCAGAAGAGAAGAAAAAAGTACCAATCTTTTGAGCAAAGAAGACCAAGAACATAAACAGCAACTGATGATGATGACTTTTCATTGTAAAGATCACAGCCAACCCACCAGAATCAACGAAACAACAAAGCAAAGATCTCTATTTGGATTAACTCCTTTAATGTAACTGAAAATCTTCTTCTTCTTCTATGCAGCTGGTAGTCGCATGCCATAAGACAGAAAAAGATTGCTTCTTTTAACTTTTTTAGCTTCTACACATGGTCAAGTTTCAAACTTTTTCTCCGCCATCGATTAGCTCCTTTTTGAATCTATTAACTAAGTTTTTAAAGGGTTTTTTGTATCTAAATCTTCTCTATATATACACTTCAAACCCAAGTCTGAAAATTGCAGGAAAAATTGAAGGCAGAGGAGGGTTGAAGGTTTTTTGTTTTGGCGGTCCTTTTCACATGGACTTTTCTTATAGAAGTGAGTGAGGGGTTTTTGTTCGAGTTTTCATGGCTTCATTGAAATTTGTCCTCAACCTATTAATTAATTAATTAATTTTGTGAAAAGGGCAAAAAGACAAATTCATTCAAGTCCCGAGTAAAATATTCTGTCGATTCGGTACTCGAAGTTCTCAGCCAGACAATTTAGTCCTCTTAGCATTTGATGTTTGCCATCTCTATACCTTCATCTTTAATGGCGTATTACCAAGAAAATATCAAGATTCTATATGGTGATCCACTCTTGATAGTGGACTTGTATTTCTTATTGGTGTACTTTCAAAAATCATATGAAAAATATTTATTAAACTAAATTTTAGTTCAAGAGAGAACATGAAGTAATCTTCAAGGGAAATTTTTTTACATACGAACATTAAATTCTTAATACTCTTTGCTTTCATTATAATTAATATAATTTTAGCTTATATTCCAATTAGTTATTTTTTGAATTTTTTTCCAACAACCTAATTAGCAAGGATGGTATTTATACAACTAAAGATTTAATGCATGGATAATGACTTGTATTTCTAATTATAATTTATAAATTATTTTTTTAAGCATTTAATTCTAATTTCATATCCCAAAAGAATGGATTATTCTTTAAACTACAAGACTGTTTGCTATTGTATTAGTTTCTGTTTTTTATCTAATTATAAAGAAAAATTATTCGGATGGCCAAATAACTTCTATTTTTGTATTGGGCTCCACAAATAATTGTGTTTTTTAATTTTGGTTCCGTAGAAGCTAAAATAACATGTTTTTCATTCATAAAAATTTACTTTTCATTTATTTTATATGCAAAAATCAATTTTATAACAGTTTTAACTAGACATGTATTTTTTAAAACATATATTTTTAAAAATACATAACTACAAATATTTTTTTAAAACCAACTTTTTTAATCACTATGTAAAAACTTACATAACTTGACCATATATCTATTTCAATACAATTCAGTAAATTTGCAATAATTGTGTCCCTTGTTAAGCAAGACTCGGTGCCTTGATGATGGGTCCATGCAATTAGGCATTTTGGAGCATTCAAATTATTTGAACTCAACATATAAAGTTAAGTAATTGAATTACTGAGTTTTAAATAGACTAAATTAAATATTAGTTGATACTTAAGGGACCAATGTGTCACTTGACCAAAATAATTTTCCTTTCTTGCCTTGCGATTATTGGTGTCTGTTCGCATCCCTGGTTGGAAGTATTGCATTTATTCTTCCAAACCACGCGCTTACCATGCACGCTCCTCGAAGGGAGATATAAAAAGGACAAACAAAGATAATTGTGGATTTGGTGGGTTAGGTGAATTATATTAAAAATAAAATTTTGATTATTAGTTTAGTTTACAAAAAAAACTTTTTGGCAGATTTGGATGTTATATACTATAATTAAGATATTTTTGTTTTTTAATGATTATGATATATTTTAAATCAATTTTCATTTATTAAAATCTAGTTTTTTTATCAGTTATGTTTTAAATAAATTATTGATTTTTTATTCTTGGAATTTTTTGAAATTCAAACTTATATTAATAATAATAACAATATAAAACATACACTTGTCATCGAATTAACATATAAAGGGTAAAAAAATAGCTGGAATTAAGCTCGAGTACCTATGTATAAAAATACTAGTTTATTATTTTCTTAGCGAGTTTAAATTATTAAAATATTATTTTAGCAAAAACAATTAACACTGCTATGCTTTCTCATCATGTTATCTTCAGTTACAAGTACTTGTGAAAATCATTGTCCAACTAACACTATGTTTCATGTCATTATGTCATTAGGGTTTTAGCTTGGTTATCATTTGGGTTAATATGATTGTTCTCTCTAAAAAACGCTAATGACGTCATTAAAATACCATTAAGTTATCAATTAATTTATTTAGATGTTAATTATTAAGAAAAACCTCAAACTAGCCCCTCATCTATACACTCATTTCAATTGAGTCCCAAATCAAAATATTTTATCAATCTAGTCTTGAATACTTTTTTAAAAAAATCAATTAAGATTTTCTAGTAATAATTGATTATATTTTTTACCCGCTGTCCATATTTTATGCTACAATACAATGCTGTTCTAAAAAAAATAACAAAAAGATTAACATAAATTGATAAAAGGGATCCAATTGGGAAATCTTTGAAATATGTAGTGCTTCGTTGATAATTGTTTTTTAAAGTTGTCAGCTTTTCTAATTATTAAAATTATCACGTAATTGGTGTATGATATTTAAATAAAATTTGACAGTAATGATTTTTTTTATTTGAAAATATATTAAAATAATATTTTTTATATTTTTTAAAAATTTATTTTTAATGTTAATAAATTAAAATAAATAAAAAAATATTTTTTTAAAAAAATATGCAACAGTAAGGAAAAAAGACCTTAGTGAGAGGATAGAAATCGCGCTGTATGTTTTGGAAATAAAGCACACTATTTCTAAAGCGCGTGGTTAAGTGGTTCTGCTTTTTGAAAACGTAAATTGACTTACTTTTGACCGAGCCTCTCCAATCCTGCCAAGTGTCATTTCTAAAAAAAAAGAAAAAGAAAAAACAACAGCAATGGATGGCGATGGCAAGAAGAAGAAGAAGAAATTACTGGACACTAGACCAGTTAAAAAGGAAATAAGGATTCATGGAGTTTACGTGGCACTTACACTTGGTGCTTGTCGGGATGATAATTGTATTCACTTTATAAAAATATTATATGTATATATATATATATATTAATAGATGATCTTGGGAGGTCGATAAAAGGATTTTTTTTAAAAAAAAAAATATGAGATGATAATATATTATATATCCCCTTAATAAAAATAAAAAGAAGCAAGAGTAGGCACGCTGTCTTGGTCCTTTGTTGTAGTTATTATTATTATTATTATTTTGTATTTTAGAAAAAACTTTACCATATTCACCTACTCTTTGATTTTAACATAATTTTTAAATATTATAATTATAATATTCTATATCCATAAGGATTTGATAACTTATCTTATTAGTAGTTGATTATTAATTTGTTAGGTTTATTTTGAAATCATATGTGATTATCAAGAACAAATCTGTGAGGACAGTAAAGCTCAAAATGAATAATATCTAGCAAGTTGGGTGGGTTGTGACGATAATAATTTTTATTTAAATTTTAATAACGTTTTCAATTGTTAACTATATAATATAAAAATAATAATAGTAATAATAAATTGTTTATAAAAAATCGATTCAAATTGTTTTTTTTATTTTTAAAAGATTTTAAACATGATTTTATTATATTTATAATTTTTTTTATTTTTAATCATATATAAAATGTGAACATACTATTTTGATATTTCTTTAACTTGTTTTAATAATTATAAAATATTTTTTTAACATAAACAATGATTTCAATTTAAAATATTATGTTTGCTAAGATAAACATGAAATATGTTAATAAAAATATTTATCTTAGAGAAAAAAATAATTTAAAACTATTTTATTTTAATGTTTAGTAATAATATCAAGAGATGTAGATATTTTTAAAGTTTAAAGAAATTTTGGTTATCCGGATAAAACACATACATACATATAAAGTAGTAAATATCTATTGAAATATGATCGATAAAGAAATTCATATCCTTTGATTTGATAGAACTCCATATCCCAATATATATTCGTTTTCGTAAAGGTCCTCTAATTTCCATATCAGTCCTCGTCCAAGGAAGACTTCCATTGCAAGTACAGATTTTGATTAAATAAAATAAACAAATCATGAAAAGTCAACGATTTTATATTTATCAAACAAAGTTAATTGAAGTGATTTTCAAAAGAATTATATAAAAGATGATTATTATTATTATATGAATTTTGCTGGAGAAAACATATATAGCTGTGAAGGGAATGTTCATCTGTCTTTCCAGCGACTGGTTTTTCCCTTTTAGTTTTTATTTTTTCCTGAAGGGGTCATGCATGAAATTCTATGGTGTTTAAATTATAATTACCAAATTTTATATATAGTATAAGAGAGAGATAAATATAAGGATAGAAAAACATGAGATAGATAATTAAAAAAAATAATTTTTAAAGAGAAAAAATATTATTATCGTTTTTAATGATTTACATGTGATTTTCTATTCTCTGCTTGTGTTTATTTATCTCCTGTATTATAAATATTAATAGTTATAGTTTCAGTGTAATAAATTTTTCTCACCGTCACACCCGTTTGGTGTAATGGTTAAGTTGAAGAATTAAAGCAACGTTGTTGAGGGATCGTATCCTTTAACAACAACAACAACAACAACTTGAAAAACCACATAACGAGGCAGTAAAAAAATTGTGCTATGGTGGCTAATTAAGCTGCTGGGATCGTATCCTTTAATAATAATAATAATAATTGCATTCTAATTTTAAAAAAACTGGCATAACAGTGACGCTCCTCCTCTTTTTTATCTTTATTTTTTTTAATTTTATTATTTCTTTTTAATTTTATACTTTGATTTTTTGTTTAACAATTACACGGGTTATTTTTAAACCATTTAATTTAAATGAATCATGTTAATATAATTTTTATATAATTTAATTTTAAATTAGAGTAAGATAAAGAAGTGAAATCCAAAGATTTTTTTTATTAATTTTTTAATTTAATCAATTACATCTCTAGACTTTATCTTTTAAATTGAATAAGTTAATTGATTTATATTGAAGTAATTTCTGTATAATAAGATAGGATTATAATAAAAAATTTTAAGATTATCATCTTGTAAAGCTGTATTTAATGATAATGTAAAATAATTTTCTATAATTTATTTATTTATTATCAAATTAAATTAGGGTGTGCCCTGTAAACTAAGTAATAGTCAAACAACTTGCAGTATTCCATCATAGACATAAATGAGTCATTATTGTAGCCCTCTATAAAAGTTTGACGCGTAAACCATGTATTTAAAAGCAAGAAGGCATGAAAGACAAACAAGCTAAAACAGTGTCTGGAAACGGAATGTAGTCATATATTTAAAAATATTATTTTTTTATTAAACATTTTTATTTTTTATTTTTTAAATAGTTTTGATGTATTGATTTTAAAAATAAATTTTAAAAAAATAAAAAAAAAATTATTTTAATATAAAAAATATTTTTTAAAAGAATCATAATTTACAGTCAAATAAGTGTGTTAATCAAGGAGGTGGGCACTTACGAACGGAGGATTCGGAAAGCAATCAGCTTTAGCACAAATTCAAAGCTGACAAATGTGACAGATAATGAACGGCTGATGTCGACCCAATTTGACAAGAATATAATTTTACTTTAATTCCGTCGATATTCTACTTTAATTAGAAAGGGACCGTGAATGGAGAGATTTGAGAACAATTTGGATTCAATGATATGATTTATTACTAGGGTCATCTTGGATTTACGTTTAGAAAATTATAACCTGAAAGGGATAGGGACTCTCTCTCTCTCTCTTTTTTGTTTTTTTTTTTTAATTCCGGTGTCTTGCAAGTTCAATAAACCTGATTAATTCAGTCAGTTTATTAAGAAATAAAAATCTTTTAAAATAATGTAATTTATATATGAAACTTTAATTTAAAATTTTATTAAAAAAAATACATCAAATTACTTGTACCACCAATCTCCGCAATTAAAGGGACAAGGAAATTAGCTATCTAACATGTGAACGTAATTTGCCGATCGATTGGTGTATAAATGTGGGACGGCATTCTGATGTGATGTATGCATCCATTTATTGTCACACACACGCACAATATATATATATATATATATATATATATATATATATATATATATATATATATATATAACATTAAAACCAGAAGCAACTTTGCTTATAGGAATGTTAATATTGTGTTTGAGATTATTATAATGGTGGCGATTCAAAATATTTTTTATTTAAAAATATATTAAAATTATTTTATTTTATTTTTTAAAAATTATTTTTTATATCAGTATATTAAAACGATCTAAAAATATATAAAAAATATTTTTTAAAAAATAATTTTAAAAAAAATGATTTGCACAGTATACAAACACTCCTAATATCTTAACCGTAGCACCACCAAATTTCACGAGCATCATTCCTCTACAGAAAGTTTACTTGGAGCACAGGAGTCTTGTAGGTTTCAACTAATTTTCTATCTTCATATACAGACGAAGAAAAAGATTACACAGCCTTTCAAGCTCCACACTCTCCTGCTTCATCATTGGTTACAAAAATCTATTTTATAATGAGGTTAGGCAAGCGAATAATCCAGAAAAAGAAACCTGGAAAAAGGAGGCTGATCAAGTCCATAATTAAGAAGTTATATGCACCCATAATCTGCAAAACCAAAAAGATGTTAAGATCATAGCGATTCAAGGTAAGGAAAACAATCGCAGAGAGTGAAAGTGGACATTAAAAGTGAGAAAAGTTCATCTTTATATTAAAGTGTCTGCCATGGAAGTGATTGTGAGCTAATAGTATGGTTGCTTTTAGAAGGGTTTTTGTTTAAAAATATATTTAAATAATATTTTTTTATTTTTTAAAATTTATTTTTAATATTAATACATCAAAACAATTCAAAAATATATATAAAAAATAATTTTAGATAAAATAAATTCAAAATTTTAAAAAATATACAACAATCCATGTTTTTAAATACACTCTAAAACTTAGAGATTCAATAACTATGTGTGGTATATTCAAATATATTATAAAACTCAACCATCTAAGTGGTGGTTCAATGGTAAGAGCTTGGGACCAAGAGGTTTGCTCCTTCTATGGTCTCAGGTTCGAGCCCTGAGTTGCTCATATGATGGCCATTGGAGGTTTATATGGTCGTTAATTTCAGGGCCCGTGAGATTAGTCGAGGTGTGCGCAAGCTGGCCCGAACACCCATGTTAATCTTAAAAAATAATATATATATTATAAAACTCGGTTTGTTCTAGCCCATCGACCTAGATTTTTAGATAAATTGAACAAGATATTAATTTAATAAAACCCGATTAATTGATGTATTATAATTTCTGATTCACCTAGTTAAAGTCGGCAGGTGATCATCAATAAAATCTACAAGTAAAGAAGAAGGAAGAATTGATTTGAAAATCCAATGACGCGTCTCCCTTTTCGATTCCGACGCGGGAGCTGACAGCAACTTTGCATATGTATAGGATATTAAAGTGCCATCTTTAGTTTAAGAGGCGGCATAAGGAAATGGAGCTTGGTAATTAAGGTAAACAAAGTTGTCGTCAATGGAGGACAACCCTATGGGCTTTTTCCCTTACCAGCTGCTATGCTACACGTAGGGGAATCTACTTTTTCATTATCTTTTGACGACTCCCTTGTAATGGATTCTCTTTTTGGAAGAGAGTAGCATCCACCAATCAACACATTAAGCATCAATGACTTCAACTCGTAATTTAATTAATTAAATTTTAAATTTATTATTTTAAAAATTATTATTTTAAATTTTATAATTATTGATTAACTCTAGGATTTATGAAATTAATTAAAAAAATTATACAAATCATTAACTTTAAATCCCATAAAATTAGTTGAAAAGACTTACATAATTGTTAATATATATATACATAGTTAAAAAATATACTCGTGTTTTTTTTTTGTTGTGATGGATGATACTCCACAACAAACAAGAAGATAACATTTTTTGAAAAAGAGTGGCATCTACCAACCTCAGTAAGCATCAATAACTTCCGCTCAATAATAATTTTAAAGGGTATAGTTTAATTGATCAGATTTTAAATTTATTTTTTAAAAATTATCAGTTTAAGTCTCATAAATTTCAGAGCTACTAGAGATTGTTGGGTATATGATCAAAGTCTCATATTAGCTAGAAGTGGGAAGAATCATGGATATACAAGGATGGACAAATATCTTCATTGGCATGAGGCTTTTTGAATATAGCATAAGAGCAAATCCATGAGAGTTTAGGCTTAAAGTGGATAGTATCATACCAATGTGGAGATAAGTGGTGTTTATAATCCTTATAAAGACTTATATAGTCATTAATTTTAGCTTTTATGAAATTAATCGAGGAGACTTATATTGTTATTAATTTCAGACTATGTGGAATTAATTGAGGAGGCTTACATTATTATTAAAAAAAAAAAAACAGTACAAAATATATGAATTTGCTATAGCTCTTGTGTTTTTTTTGTTGTGATAACAAAAAGATGTTTGCCTAATGACCCATTTGCTAACTTTGCTACGAGGCGAACTATCTACGTTTGACTTCCAGCCCATGACATGTGCAGTGTTTGGTAATGTTCTTAGATCATATTATAATTTAAAAGATGTTTTGTTTTTATTATTTAAACTTGTTTTTCATTTTAAATTGTGATAAAAATTTGAGCTTGAAAAAAATTATAATTTTGAACTTTTAAAAAACTATAATGATAAAAGTTATAACAATACTAAACTTTTAATGTGAATCCTTTAATTATAAATCCTTTAATCTTGATTTGATAATCAACTGTTAACTTTGTATGAAAGGTGAGTTTATTCTTAATTCTAAAATTGCTTGGAGCATATATTTTAATGTGAAAAATTAAAAATTGAATAACTTGATAACATACATCACTAGAGTACCTTCTACTATTTAATATGATTCTTATTATAATAAAAGTAAATTAATTGCTATATCATCTATCTTTAACTTGTTAATTACCAGGTAATAAACTTTGCAATATATTTAGCAAGAATAAGTTTTATAACGTTGATACTTCAAATATTTTCAGAGGTTTAACCCTATTAATAAATAAGTGGATTTTTTTTTCCATATCATCATCCAAAATTTCAATCTTAAATATGAAAATTAATATTTCTGAATGTATTGATCTAAGCATTAATGATTTATTTAAAACCGATCAATATTTGATGTTTATATTCTATCTAAAAATACCTTTATGATTAATACAAAAAAAAAATTAATTTAGGTAGTACAAACTTATATCAACAATATTCTTTTTGGTAGTTGATGTGATATCCTTCAACTAAATTAAAAGATTATGAGTATGTTTGGTATTGCAGTAGTGATTATTTTTTAAAATATATTTTACTTAAAAATAAATTTAAATAATATATATATATATATATTATTTTTTAAAATTTATTTTTAACATTAATACATTAAATCAATCAAAAATAAAAAAAAAACAAATTTAAGCTAAAATAAAATTAATATTTTGCTACGAACATGCAGCAAGTCACATTCCCAAACAAGTTCTAGATCCATTTAAAGATATTTAGCAAGGGCACTCATTTTCAAAATAAATAATATTATTATACTAGAAATCATTCTTGTTAAAATTGAGAGTTGACTTGTAAAATTATACGATTTTAAAAGTCAATTACATCTAATATGCAAAATAAAAAACTAGTAAAATTAGACTTTGTTTGTGTAAAATTAGTAAAATCGGATCGGGTTTACAATTTTATAAAAAGTATAAGATAATTTATTTTCCTGGTTTTGTATGAATAACTGATGAACCGATTCTGGGTTTCCCATAAATTAGTTGACTAGTTACCCTGTTACTTTTAACTTACTATGTATTTTAAGATGCTTGAATTATTTATTTTATTTTTATTTTAATTATATTATATTATTATTTATTATTTGGCTGAAATTATTAATATATAATTAATAAAAAAATTATTTATAATTTTATAATTCGAGTCTACACTGTATTTTCGGTGCCAAAAAAATTTGGTAAAACAATGATTTTGGTTCCTCTTTCATTGGGGAAATAACAAAAATAAGAAAAAAGGAAATTTTCTTTTTCAAGTTGAAAGTTTTGAAGCATAAATAAATAAATAAAAAGATAACCAGACAAGAAAGCGCTTAAGCATTTGAAAAATGACTGGGTCAGATTACAGAATCCAGCAAACCTTATCATCAAGAATAAAAACTTCCAAACTATCAACACCTCTAATTTTTCCCACCAAAAAATACAAGAAACAATAAATAAATAAATAAATCAAGAAAAATGGCGACTACATTTCTCTCGACTGCAAAACCCTTCCTCTCCTCTTCAACACCATCTTCTTTATCATCCCTAACAAATAGACCTCTCCAGTTTTCTGGTCCACAACAAAAGTGTAATCCCAGGAGACCATTGACTTCTTGCAAAGCTCTCAGTGATGAGTCACTTCCAGTACCAGTCGCCTCTCCAATTATTATAACAAAAAGAAGCCTGTCCATTTGCTTCTTAACCAGCTTTGTATTTTCGTTGGCAAGTAGAGGTAGTTCTAGTGCCAATGCAGCTATACTAGAAGCTGATGATGATGAAGAATTATTGGAGAAAGTTAAGAGGGACAGAAAGAAAAGGTTAGAAAGACAAGGAGTTATTAGCTCAGCTAAAAAGGAAAAAGGTTATATCCTTTTGGATTCTTTCATAGCCATGCATCAAGAATGTGTATAACTTTGATTGGACCCGTGTTTTTGTTTTTTCTTGATTCTGTTTATTATTGATGAATTTTTGGTGCCTTCATTCTAATTTGATTGTCATCTTCTCCTCTCTCTCTATATATAAATATATATGGAGCTATGATTGAAAATGAAGCTTGACTATAATATACTGTTTCAGCTACTGTTCTTCGTGGCTGTGCGAGAGACTTGCCTTCTTGCAAGTCTCGACTGCATGGATCTTTCAAATTGGGGTGTTATGCATCTCACTTCTAATGAAGAACGTGGTTAAGATTATCTTATTGCAGTCACCACAATTGAACCCTTTTTTTAATTGTTTGTTTTGAGCATAAACTTGTTGATATCATAATCTGGAGGAAGCATTTATGCACTTGAGTTATTTTTTCTATCTCTCTGCAGTTAGCAAATTAACTCAGTTTAGTGATTCACCGAGGACCACGCATTTATGCACTTGAGTTATTTTTTCTATCTCTCTGCAGTAAGCACATGAACCCAGTTTAGTGATTCACCGAGGACCATTTTTTAAGATCTTTCTCAGCGCATTGTCAATTTCTGATTGAATGATGCTTTCTGTGACATATATGGTATTAATTTATGGAATAAAATGATCGGTTGCAGGATATTTGCAAGATCTTGTGTACAAGCTAAGTAAAGTAGGGCAAGCCATAGACAACAATGATCTATCTGCTGCTAGTTCGGTTCTTGGGGGTAGCACTGATACAGATTGGGTTAAGAAGGCTAACATTGCCTTCACCAAGGTAAAGACAATTATTTATGTTCTTGATGTTGATTGTATATTAGTTGCCTGAATTGTTCTTCTTCTTGAAGAAATCCCTTGCTGCCACTGATGTCATTGCCTTCACCAGGTAATCATTGGAGGGGTAGAGTCCAACCATTGGATTCTATAAAAAATGCTGTTCTGTAGAGCTAAAGATTAATGTTTCAGCATTCCTGAGATTCCCTTTTTGTATTAAAGTCTTGATTTCGTAATGATGAAATTTTTGTGAATCCATTTGTATAGCATGATTCTTTTCTGATAGATTCTGATTACTTCGGTACCGTTTCTCTGCAGCTGAGCTCTAGTCCTGAAGAAAAGATAGAGGTGGACACCTTTAATTCCTCTCTAGCTTCTTTAATTTCATCAGGTTTGTTATTTTCCCACTGTCTTCACTCAGAGGATCTATGACTTCGATTTCTGCCACGCATTTCAGCATGATCATTACAACCTGGGTCTCTGGCAGTAGTCCAGCAGACATCAATGGTTGTATAACTTGATTTTGTTTTCACTTTGCAGTTACCACCAATGACATTGAATCCTCCAAAACTGCTTTTGTATCATCAGCCACTGCTTTTGAGAAATGGACAACCTTGACAGGGCTGTTTGGACAGCTCAAAGGGCTTTGAAAGGAATCTGGGTTACGATCCTCTTTGTTCGTTTCTTTTTTGTTGCGAGGAACATTCGAAGCTCACTGGTTTCTCACCCTGGCTCATATCATTCAATTCTTCTCTTCTCTTTTCTTCTTAGTTCGAGTAGTTCCTACAATTCAAGATCAACATGCTATTTTGCTTGCACGCGAGTTGTAATTCCTTGCTCAATGTTTCTGAGCTTCGGTTACGAGTA
The DNA here is from genome assembly GCA_018804465.1 of Populus tomentosa. Classification (NCBI taxonomy): domain Eukaryota; kingdom Viridiplantae; phylum Streptophyta; class Magnoliopsida; order Malpighiales; family Salicaceae; genus Populus; species Populus tomentosa. Next base: position 12,482,295 of record CM032003.1, read on the forward strand.
AAAATATTTTTCACCAAGCATTGCAAATATTCACCTATTGGTGACACGAGGCTACTTTTATGCGAAGCAATTTCAAGTCAAAGTGAACTAAATTAAGGAACAGAATTAGAACGCGAACTCAAAACAAGGTATGTGAATCCTAATGCTGTACAGCTTCGACATGTACTAGAGAGGCCGAAGCAGGTTTCATCAGTCATGACTCACCTGTCTTCATCCCAATCTTGCTCCTCCATTCTTCTGCAACTATCCAAGAAACAGGGGATCAGTTACTTGAACCTCACCAGCACCACCCCTCATGTATAGTCATATTATAACTCTAAATTGGTCTTCTATAATTTTTTCCACGGTCTGGGTCTTGAGCAGGCAAAGGTCGATTTAGAAGGGAAAAAACAGTTAACTCCAAACCACATCAGGAAACAAAGTATGAAGAATACTACCACGTAGAATCTCGAACGGCAACTTATTACATAACTGCATGATAATATTACACAACCAGTATTTGATGCCATGACGATACAATGATTACTACTGCAGGCTACTAGTTTAGCAAAGAGCTGCTACATTATACGCCTAACCTGTGCCTGTATTAAAGCATGTCTGAATCAACAATCAGATAGCTATTCATTACAACATTAAAGCTACAGTGATTTAAAGAACTTCACAGACTAAAAGGTCAGAAAGATGTGATAGAGACGAAACAGGGAATTAAATTACACTAAATGTAGTAACTCAAGGTTTAACCTCGCCAGCGTTGCTGCCATTCTCAATTGCCTTTGCATCTACCTTTTCTTTGATCCCATCGACACCTGTATGATCAGGTTTCTCACTAGTGCAATTCTCTGCTTCTTTACCCTTTATCTCTCCTTCAGACTCAGGAGCAGTTCTGTTGAGTTTGTCTTTGTCATCTACAGCTTCATCCTTTTTCTCATCATCAATGGCTGCACCTGTTTTCTCTTGTTCGCCTGATCCCTGCTTTGTAGTTGCCTCACCCTGTTGTTGCCCATCCTTTTCTTGCACCTTTTCCTCATCTATTTTAGCAGAAGTCTTAACTTCTTCTCCAGCTCCAGCTTCTTCAACAGGAGCTGCCTCTGTTTGAGTCTCTTCACATGGTCCTTTATTTTCAACTTGATTTTCTTTCACGACGTCCTTTCCCTCTTCTACCTCCATGTCATTCATCTCAGTTTTTTCAGCTTCCTCTTTAGCCTCCTCAGTTCCTTCAAAAGTAGTTTCTGTTTCTTTGCTCTCCTTTGAAGCTGCTGATTTCCTGCTTCTTTTCTTTGGAGGCTCACTTTCTTTCACAGGAGTCACCTTTGCCTTCTCGCTAATCCTTGCTGATCTCCTTGGAGTCTCACCAGTGCCCCAGTCAAACTCAGATACTGCTGGACCACCAGGGTGTGCTCTGAGGTACTGTTCCAACTGTCTTTTGCTTGCAATTTCTTCCCCTGTTGGAGCAGTGAAAATGATCTCACCTTTCTTAGGGGTCCCGCCTTTCTTGGGTACAAACTAAACAACAACATGGACCGGTAGGTTAGTTGACTACTCACCAGCACAGACAACCAACAATGCACTAGAAACACATGCTACGTTAAGATAATGACAAGTTCAATGTTAAGCATGTGCCAAAACATTCAAGTAACAGCAGCTATAATGAAAGTACAACATTATGAAAGTCAAGATGATAGATGCATTTCCGACTATGAATATGGTGGCAATGCATGATTTCTGCAACTTGAATAAATTCAGATTCAATGCAATTGCTGTGTTGTTTCTGTTGTCATACGGAGAACCACACACATAGTCCCAATGTTTTACTGTAATGCTATACATTGATTCTAGGAAATAATCCTCATTAATAACCTTATGTTAAAGGAAACTTAACATTCAGGTGAGTTCTTTACATTATATTGTCCACAGTACATTTCAAGTCAATGTAATCTTAACCTCTAGTGAAAGGATTTCTTGGTCATTACCGTGAACAAGAGGAGGGGATTGCTCGGTGGTGGTATTATGAGGACTTCAAAGGGCAGTTATGAGGTCAAAGTACAATTAAGTTACCCATTGCACAACCCCAGGAATGCATCTCCACTTTATTTCTATGCTGCCAATCAAAGTTAGGAGAAAAAAGCAGTAATATTTTACAAGCAAACCACCTAAAAAAATTCAGCTACCATGGTTTCCCCGTGAATTCAGCAATGTATATTGGTTGCTGACATTACTTGCATACCATGTGTTACAAGGGAGGAAAAGAATGAAAGATGGGCATCCAGATGCCAAAGCATTTGTCCCTTTGTTTCTCAGACAAGAAATGAAAGGCTAAGAATTAGATAAAGAAAACCTATCAAGATGGACCTTTCCCTCCTCATTTGCACCCATCTCCAATGATCAATCATATGGGGGATTAGCATAAGCATTTAAGTTCTCCACTTTTCTTGCCATTTATTTAAACCAAATTATCAAATATGTTCTCTTCTTTAGTTTCCATCCCAGTTCTTCTGCCTGCAAAATGGCTCTCCCACTAAACAGTCTTATTAATTTCAAATTGTGGCAGTGAATAAAATTCAATAGACTTACGCACCAAAGGGAGTACCACCCTTTCAAAAGTACAGAACATATCATGAACTAAAAATCTAGGTTCATGGACTATTTATTATATCTGCAAACAAAATATATAATCTATTATTTAAGATCCTCCTGCTATTAAAAGATTTTCCAGGATGCCAAAAAGTGAATAATCCTGACCAAAAAATCCTTTACAGTATTGAGAGTAGACTCTTCCCCTCAAATGCTCTTTTATTACTCCACACAAACACACCCTCAAGCATTTAACTGCTTGTCAATTGATCCTGCCACGACTCAATAAACCTCAAAGCCATACACCAACCATCAAAAACTTCTAGTCCCTGCACAATGTAAAAGTAAATCATTAATAGATTCAGCTGCTTTTCTGCAAAAAAAACATTGGTTCACCAGAATTTTTCCTCTCTTCTGAGTATCATTCATGGTTAAAATTCCTCTTCAAATTGCTTCCCACAGAAAATAACATTTTGGATGGAGCTCTAGTCTTCCATATAGCCTTCAAAGGCTGTCAAGTCTTCCATCAAATTCAAAACACTTAGTTTTTCCACAAATCTCGCTAGGAGGATTCTGACTCTGAATTTGCTACCTTTACAGAAATTCCAGGGAGTTCCTTCCAACAACATAAGCAAACCTTATTACATCTCTAAGAGGTTATACCAACACAGGGCCCAAAATAACAAGGCCTTCAACTTCCTTATAATTATTTGATTTACTACAAGATCAAGCCTTATTATATCCTTCCAACCATATTAACAAACCATAAAAGTTCACCTACACAGCTTCCAGAATAATAATGTGGTCAACTTCACTGTAATTATTTGATTTGATACTAGCTTTTTCCTTAGCTTTTATTATAGCCGTGACTTTCTAGTTCCTGCAACATGAAAGAGCAGAAACTCATTTGAACATTCCATCCAAAAGCATTATCCTTGCTTGGATTGACATGTAATCCGAGAGAGTGTTGCAGGAAATACCAGCTAAACTCAATGACTGTGTGTCCAGCATAATACAAACAAGCTCTCTTTAAAGTTCAAGTGACTCCACCATAACAGCAAAAAACAATCCAATATGCCATTAACTGTAAGATTTAACCCAATTTCCTTCAAAGAGCCTGGAAGTACATTAATTCCTCGCTTAAAGCTCTTTTCTTTTGCTCCTTCCAATGAAGAAAAAAAGGCACGCAACCTCATGTTCATTTTCATTTTCATCCTTTTCCTCTGGGAAATGTAGAACATCGCACAGCAAAGCTCATGTTTTAACATGTTATTTCAGCAGTACAAAAGAATACAGCATTCCCTGATAAAAAAGGCAATTCACAGACTAGAGTTCCATCACTTGAACTTTTAGAATAGCAGATTGACAGCATAACAAGCTCACTACATCTCAATGCAAAACCCATTTATCTATCCATAAATAATCCTCAAAATATTCCATAAAACGAGGTCACGGACAAGAGACACCAAAATCTTCAATTCCACCTACAGTATTGCATTTTATGGCCACACCAAAGAGTTCTATGAGGGAGAATTTGGTAGCAATCCAACCCTAAAACATTTTATATCACATTTTAAGCTCCCCTGAAGAAGTGGGTTTGGAAGACAAATTTATAGACAATCCTACAGAGCAATCTTTTTACAAGAAGAGGTTGCTCTCAAAACTCAAACCAACCAATTTAAGAACTTTATCCGTTCAAGTAATGGTCCTTAATATCATAGAATTGCAATCCTATAAATTATTATAGTAAGTAAATAACATGAATCCATCCATATCTTTGAACCATAAATGCAGCATTCAAAATTGACACAAAAAGGGCTTTATTCATTTAGCACTAAAAACTTTATTAGCTGGTTTGTCTCTAACAGTCTTATCAATAAAATAGAGAAAACAATGGGAATCTTCCTAAATGCATCCAATATTATTATAGCAAAAGAACAAAGATAACACATGTCCATAAAAAAATTAAAAGATACAATTAAAATTAAACAAACATGCCAACAATAAAAATTAATAAAACTACAAACCCACATAATTCCAACACCAAAAAGCCCAAAAAATCCCACAATTTGTAATAAATTATAACCCACCACAAAAATCCCTAGTTACAAAATTCTACACCAAAACCCCAAAATTTAACAAAATCTAAAGAAACCCAGTTCGCAATTAAATCAAGATTAGCCAAATTAGAGACCAAAACACACAAACAACCCAAAAAGATTCAAAATTTAAACAAACAAAAAAAAACCATAAAGAGAAAACAGAGAGGGAGAATTCAAAAAGGAACCTTCTTTTTCCAGCCAGAAGGAGCAGGAAGCTCTAAAGAGAAACCCTCTTCCTCAACTGTTACAGTCTCCTTATCTTTCTCCATGGAGCTCGAGATTTCACCTTCACAGCTGCAAACACAAAAAATTATTAATAAATGAAACGACAAGTATTTCTATAGATAACAAAACATAGAGAGTAAGCTAGAGATAGAAACAGAACAAGAGAGATATGTTACACGTTATCCTGTTCTGTAGTTGGTGAACAAAAATACAGACAAAAAGCAAATAATATACAAAATTTTTAGCTGCTAAGAACACTTCCACGTTTTGATATTAGTTTATGGGAGATTTTGTTTTCTTTTTTATTTTTCTTTGTGAAGGGGTTGACGATGAGGTTTAGTTTTGGGAAAACTACAATCTAGTTTTTCAATTATTGAGTAGGTTTCAATTCGGTCCTTTTTCTATCAATTGCTCTGGCATTACCCTTATACTATCAAAATTGTTTCCACTTTGTTCATAAATAATTTTGATGGGAGTAGAGTGTGCGTTACTTGTAAGGATATTGATAGTTCATCTATTTTATATATGAAATATAAATATCATGTGATTTTTTTAATTCAAAATCAATAACTAATCAATATATATATATATATATATATATATATATATATATAACTTTTATATGTTAAGTATTTTAAATGACAAGTTTAACAATGTATCGATATCTAAGTAACTTTTTAATCTAAATAAATATTATATATTTTTTAAATCAAAACTATAAAACCACCCATATCATATATTTAAAATTTTTACAAGCAAGGATAATAATATTAGTAACGTATAGATATGTATTAAATAACATAATAAAAACCTTTTTAGCAATTTCACATCTATATTTTTAAGGTTTGGTATAAGTGAGTTTACATATTATCATCCTTGTTTGAATCTAAAAGATATCATAGGAAGAAGAAGATTATGTGAAAATATTTTTTAGTGTGTGAATAATTAATTTTAGCTGTCCATAGAAAAAAAACAAAAACCTTAATTTTTTTTAAATTAATATGGGTGTTCAGGTCAGTTTACGCGCATCTTGATTAATCCTACGGGTCCTAAAATTAACGACCATGTAAATCTTTAATAACTTTAAAATTTATAAAACTCGAACTAATAACTTTTAAAAAATAAACTTAAAATCTAATCAGTTAAATTACACTTTTTAAAATTACACCAACCTTAAACTTTACACAGGAGTAGCGGTAACGTGAAGTAAATGGGTTAACATCATATGTAATTCGAGGTACGATGTTAATGGTTACAAGTTAAGGGTGACAATGTAGCAATTATTATAATGAGGACGAGATTGAGACATAATCTATATTTCGAGGACATATCTGTAGTTTTCTTGCTCCTTACCTTTTTCCATTTTTGGTTTGACTTCTTGTGTTGGGTATTTTTAAGGTGACGGTGCGAGGTGAGCTTGACACCTGTCCTGATCTGTTATAGAGAACAGTATGAATCATGCGGGTTTGCGGGCTTATCCTGTCGGTGATGTTAGTGTTTTCCTTTTACTTCTTTTTCCTTTTTTCTTTTTTGTTTTTAAATAATGGAAATTAACCCGATGGGCTTTTCAAAATTTGTCATCTTATGATTGATTTCGAAGTTCAAGAAACCTAAAAAAAATAGATATTGAAACCCAATAAAATGGGAAAAGATTAATTAATTAAAAACCACTTTTTATGATATGATTGACTCTTGTGTGGATTTGGTTAAGTTATCCAATCACCCATGACCTGATATTAATTCTTTTATTTGATAAATAAAATATTCTCGAACCAATTTATTTATAAATTGAAAACGAATGTTATGTAGAAACAAGTCTTATCTTAAAAATACATTTTCTTAAATAAATAATTTAAAATTTTAATAAGAATCACTAAAGTATATAAATTATAGTTGTCCAACAACTTGATATTATGATTAATATGGAAAAGATTTAGATCATTAGATTAACTCTTGAGTCATTAAATTAATTTTTTTAATTAGAACATTGGTTTTTTTTAATATTGATATAATCATACTTGAATCAAATTTGGTTGGATCAATTAAATTACTAAAAATCCAATAAAATCAATTGAGATTTATCAAGTTAATATTTTATTTAATTTAGTTAAGAATTCGATTCGAATTTAATTCCATATCTTAATTTTTTTAGATCAACTTCACAATAAATCAAGTTTAATAACTATTATAATAGTAAGTAATTTCATGCTTGTATTGTTTTTTTTATTATTATTGTTAACGCGGGTATTTGAGCCAGTTTGTGTTCATCTTTATTAATTCTACAAATCTTAAAATTAATGACTATATAAATATTTAATGGCTCTGAAATTTCTGAAATTTAAATTGATAATTTCTAAAAAAACAAATCTTAACCTAACAGTTATACATCTCAAGATTTTCACGCATGTATTCTTATGGAGTTAACTTGGATGCGGAATCGAATGAGTTTGGGAGATGCTTCTTGTGGTTGAATAATGTAACTGGACAACAACTACTTGCATATAAACCATAGAGTAAAATCAAGTGAGGTCTTCTCTCTGCACTGCTTTTGAGTAAAATCCAGAATGCTGACACTTGATTTTAAAATTTGGATTGCAAGTTTCAGACTTCTGATCTCAACGCATGAGTTTGGACCCACTTTCCTGTACAACATTTTCAATCGAAATACTGGAAGAATTACATTTAGGCGCTGTTTTCAAGTTGGTTTCAAACAGAGTTATATAAAAAGTAATTTTTTTAATGCATTTATGACATAAGTTGCATTCATGCATTTATGAATGTACGTTATTATATATTCAAACACCTTTTTAATTATTACTAGAAACTTCAGACCGAGACTTTAATATGTTAAATATTATATTTGTTTTTGTTTTTATATGTTTTTTCAAAAACTTTTTGACTTTGAAAAAATATGAAATTGATTTTTTTAATGTTTTTTAATTGTTATGATGTTTTAGTGTTAAAAAATAAAAAAAATTTATTTTAATATATTTTGAAATGAAAAATTATTTTGAAATATTTTTTTAATTTTGTGATTGATTGTGGTTGAAGATATTTTTATTTTCATCATAATTTTAAAAGTTGTTTGGTTAAGAAAAGCTCAAACTACAATAAAAACTTGATTTCGAGACATAAATTTATAGTTTTTTAAATGCTTTTTTTTTATATATTTTAGCTGCAAAAACTACAATAATACTAAACTACAAACTTAATTTTAAATTATAAAAACTTAAAAAAATATTATTGTTTAATTATTAAGTTATGATGATAATTATAGCTATAATTAAATTAATCATCGTAAAGGGTGAACTTAACCTCAACTTGAATGTTAAGGGGAGGTTTCTTTTTCTTTCATTCTACTGTATCAAAAAAATAATTATTTAGATACATATAATATATAAAAAGGACAGCTACTTATAGAATAATTAAGCATGGAACAAGTCAATGGGAGAAGCCTAAAACCTAAAGATTTAATTTCTCGTAAAACTAGTTGATTTCTCGTAATAATTTTAAAAATACAACCTCACATTTGTATCTAGAGCAATAAATTTATATAATCTTAAAATTAACATCATTATTATTAAAAATACTAAAAGAGAAGAGTTTTACTGTACTGCTAATAAAACACATATTTATAGTTTGTTTTCATTTACTTTTCATGAGATTATTCATGTTTCAAAACTTAGGGCACGTGTTCACCGGATTAACCTAGCTTGACTCGAGTCTTGTTTTCATGTTATTTTTTTAAATAAGTTTTTTTCTAGTATCATCTTTAAATATGAATTGAATGAGAATTGAGCTTTATAATTTATTTTAATTTGATTTCTATTAGGTTATTTTTAGTTTCATAACCTTGATTATAGGTTTGTTAGGTTAACTCAAGTTGACTCTAGTTATTTTTTTTATTGATTTTTTTAAATTTAATCATTAGCAATGGTTTAATCCGGAATTATGAATCATGATTTGTTTCATTTTGTTTTCTATCGGGTTATTCCCATATCATGACTAAAGTCACAAGTTTGATGGATTAACTAGGGTTGATTCGAGTTTTTTATGTTTTTTTTTTAATTTCATCTTTCAACACTGGATTGATTGTGAATTCAACTTCATAATTTATTTAATTTTTTTTTTCTATTGGGTTGTCTTGGTCTCATGATTAAGATCGCAAGTTTGTCGAATTAACGCATGCCATTTTATTTTTTTTCAATTTCATCATTTAACATTAGATATATTGAAAACTAGGTTTTATAATTTGTTTTTGATTTGCTTTATATGAAGTTATTATAGTCTTATGATCATGCATGTAGATTGAAAGATTAATCTAGATTGATTTAAATCGATCCAATATGTTCTGTTGTTGTCTTAATATTTATAAAAAGTATATAATCTTGAATATTTATTTTAAGTTATACTATGTTTTTTATTAATTATTTGAGTTGTTTTAGGACCCAACAAGTCAATCAAGTTATATCAAATTAATTTTCACATGGTTTAAAAAATATTAGAAAAAAATTTAGTAATTACTAAATATTTTTTTTATATTAGTTTTTTTATCCGGTGTACATAGTGTAAACTAATAATCTAGTTTAACAAATAAACAACGACCTTTCTTAATCATCATGCTCGTAAAAAAATTACTAATTTCTAACTTGTGAGCATCCGAATAATTTTAAATTAGCAGGTAGGATTAAGTTTTATCCTGCTTTTGCTATCTTAAAAGTTAGGACTTTTTTTTTTTCAGTTTTATATGCAGATTTCTAACCATTTAATTTTATATATATATATATATATATATATATATATATATAATAAAAGGAGTTTATCAAACCAGTATTAATCATGGTTATTAAAACTAGCTTGCAAGTGAATTCAAGACCCCATTGACCAGGTATCTGGTCTTATTAGAGTTTTTTTTTTTTAAAGTGTGTTTTTCTAGTTTTTTTTTGTGTTTTTAGTTTCTATCTGTATTGGTAGGTAACTTATTTGACCCGTTTATCTTTTTAATTCATGATCGAGTTAAGTTTAATAATTTTGATATTAATGGGTAGTGCCATGCCAGCACTAACACATTAGATTCCATTAGAACTCTCATGAAGTTAATCATGCTTCAGCAATAGTAGTGCTCACTAGGATTCTGATAGTATTTTATGAGTTGTTAATTACTCTTTAATTAGAAGTCCTTGAGTTTTGAATACAATTATAATCTAATTCTTCAAGTTTAAGAATCTAAAACTTAGATCCTTGATTTTTATTGATTCTTTGTCTTTCTGAAAGTTGATTAATTTTCAACACATATTTGAAAAGGAATTGGACCAATCAGTAATATCTGTCTGATTCAAACAAGAATATTAAATATGCGACCTTATAATATTTAATACGCTACATGTGTCTGAAATGACATGCCTTATCTTAACAGAAGATTGAATCTTTAAGAAACAATAAAAAAATAAGAAATCCAAAAAAAAAAAACTAGAATAAAATACGGGTGGTGGGTTAAGAGAAGGGATTTTATGGCAGATTTGGATGTTCTTGAGATAAATTATTGAAAATCAACTCATTTGGATAACGATTCAGTTCTCTAATGTCATGTGGTTTAGTTTATAAAATAAAATTGCATGGCGAGACAGAGGTTTATTTTATAAAATAAAATAAAACTGCATGGTGTAGATTTGAGGGTGATGATGGCCTCATTTGAAGCCACTAGTCAATGGCGGATCCCCAAGAATGGTTACAGAATCAGGGCCTGTTCTGTGCGACTCTCTTAGCTGTTACTATTCTCATGGCCCTGCAAAAATACGACGAGGAATTTGCAGAAGGGGCAAAAAGCTGGCTGCCTAACCATGGGAATTTCAATGAGGCTAGATTCTGATGAAGTTTGCGCAGGCATGCACAATGTTGACAGTACATTTAGTACAGTACCCTGCTGTTTTAATTACTAGTTAGATCCTGGATGTTCTTGGTTTGGTTTCGAGTCACTTCTGCTTGTACCTTGGCTCATAAATACGAGGGTTTACACCAAGTTTGAAGAACATTTTTAAATTTATATTGTTGTTAATTTTTTTTTTTTTAAGTTTTTTTTTAATTTTACCTTTCAATATTTATTTAATTGAAGATCAATTTTTTTTATCTTTTATTTTATCTTTTTTTTTATTTGATTGGATTATTTTAGATTTTTTTATTTGTTATTCTTTGTTAAATTAATTTTTTCAAAATAAATTTTATTCTTGAATTAAATAGAATTGGATGATTAAGTATAGACGGATACTCACTCCATTGTATTTTGTTCAGTTTGATTTTCTAGTGTGTTGCGTTAGCGACCCATGTAACTTCTTTCAATGTTATCGTGTATTCTTTTGTAGTGAGGTTTGAACTATCTCAGTAAACTCTTTTGATCATGGGTGCTGTTTATGGTGGAATGACAGTTGGTCTTCAATAATCTTTTCTTTCTTCTTCTTTCATGTATGATATCGATATATAAATCATTTTTTTTCCAGTTAATTATTACCATATGCTTTTTTATTGTATATATACTATTGTTGCTTTCGATTTAAATCAGATTATTAAATTAACTCATTTTATTGGATTCAGTTACGTTAATGAATATCTCAATATCAATTTTTTTTATTAAAAAAAATATTTTTATCATCTAAACATCTCTTTTTACGTTAAAAAAAACATTAAATAGACTCACTACATAACATCAGGGCTTTTTTCTAACCAATATGAGATTCCTTACTCCTTCGTGGAACTTAACATGATTCATGTCCATGTCTGTAATAAATTTCTTGTTCATTTGGGTTATGCCAGTTGGTGGAGGTCTGAGTTAATTTAGGATCCAGGAGCATCCTAGGTCATGCGGTGGACTTTTCCTGACACGCCAAAATTTTATGTTCTTTCTTTTTCTTGGTTTTATAGCACAGCTAGACGCTGTCCAGTTGTTCCATGGAGCTACCATCAATGCAGTGGCATTTGGATCCTTAGAGAGGAAGTGTTCTTATGCCTCAAGTTGCTCTATATATCTATAGATGCTAAGAGCTGGCTTTTAGCTGTTTGATTATGATCTTGTAGCAGAAGATAGTGAAAGCACAGTAATAGGAACACGAATGTGAATCTTTGGGTAATTAAAATTACATCTGGACTTGGAAAAATTTTGTCAAGTTTTTGGTTACGAGGGTTATTGATCATCATTGTAGGCACTTGAGGTGGGTAATATATTGGTAGTTTTCAATAAAATTGGTTTATCTATTATTTTTTTAAATGTTCTAATAGTTAAGTAGGTTTATTCTTTCTTTGATTTTTTTTTTTTTAAAAATTTGAGCCTGAAAATAATAGTGAGTAACTAAACTAATATTGAGAATATTTTTTTAAGATTAGAAACTTAGCCTGGTCATCTTGTATTTTAGTCGTTTTAATTACAATTATTTTTTGTGTTTATAAAAATTACAATTTATATCATAAACTTTATTACACGCGTAACATATAGTTTACATCTTAAACCATCCTTAGTTTAGTCTAATCTTATACCCACAAAAAATATAAACAATAATTTTTTAAAACAAGGAGAGAGTGTAAAAATAACTAAATTATAAGATTATCAAAGTAATTTTCTCTTTTAAGATTGTTTGACAAGAAGTTTAGGGGGTGTCTGAGATAATGATAGATGCTTTTTACATCAACACATATCAAAACAATCTAAACACATGTAAAAATGTAATTTAAAAGGAAAAAAATTAAAATTTAACAAAACAGTGATTGCACATTGCACTAAACAGTGATTAATGAGATTTTAACATGAAAGATTATTTGAAATTAGTCTTTGGATGAATTACCTTGAATTCTTGTAATACTTACAAAGAAAAAGTAACATCTAAGAACCATTTACAGGTTTGATCGCTATTTATTAGAAAAAGAAAATGTGATTTAATTCTAGGCTCGAAAGTGATATATTAGTGTATATATGTTAACTAATAAGAAAGTAACATCTTACTCATTGTAATAAATGAGTGAAATCAAAAGCACAAATTCAACTCCAAATCCCAAGATGGGTAATTATGATTTGGGTGCAACCAACTGTTTCTTGATGTTTATGGAGACTAGAAGCAAAAAAAAAAAAATCCTATAAAACTCATTGAAACAAAAAACAGAGCTTTTTGTCCAGGAATTTCATATGGCTTAGAGAGATACTTGCTAGTCATGACAATCACTCATTTGAGAGTAACATTGCTAGTGGGCTTCTTGGATTTATAATTTTTAGAAAGTTGGCTAGACCCCTATTTTAATACATGAAAATAAATAGTGTGGAAAACCATAGACTAGAACACATGAGTATTATGAATTTGCACAGTGCAATACAATTCTTTTTTAAATCCATGAAGTATTTTCTATTCCAATTCATATAAAGTATTTTCTTATATGAACAAGTCCATACAAGTTTAAGGTTATATGAAAAGCCTTGAATTTTAATGTTAGATACATTCTTTTTTTTTTTTTTTTTATCATAAACTTTATCTTCTTTCTCTTGTCCAACTTTAATATTTTTTTTCTATAACTACACACACATTTATAACCTTACAAGGCATTCATCTCTTACCTAAACTAACTTAAGCATCTAATGGTATCCTAACCTATAATGGGACTCATTTTTATAAGTATTGTAGCTACTTAAGCCAGCATTGTCAATTTTCAACCTTTGTTTCAACCTTGAATTATTTTTATAATAGAAGTTTTCAACAACCTCAATTGTTGGTGGCAGAGGATCTCAAATTATTACGACAAATACATGACCATTGCTATTTATATAGGCTCAAACCTAAATGAATATGTCCATCTAAGGATAAGATGATCAATATGTTTGCCACATGTAATTTTAGACTACTTGAGGATAATGGTCTAAAATAACAAACCATTGCAAAAAATACCATAGTTATTGGTTTTGTGAGCTACGTATTATAATGACGATATTTGAACTAATCTCTAAGGAGAAAGTGGTCAAGGGAGGTGCGCTGATATAATGCATACATGTTTTGTCCATATGGTTAGTATAGTAGACCTAGTTAGACTAGGAGATATTGTATTTTAGTGTAGTAACTGACCACAAGTATATCAGTCATGTCTAGAGTTTAGTTGATTTATATAATCTCAGTGAGCCTTTTATATGAGGATGTTGTCATGTTAGAATTTATGGACTACTCGAGTCCAATTTTGAGAATTTATTTTGGACTTGTTATAAGAGCCTAAGTTGATGACACATGATTTAAAAGAGCACTAGACAACATGATATATTTGGGCCTAAATGAAAAATCATATGGATATTAGTTTTATACGGGCCTTGGATACTTATAAGAGTTTTGCAGCCATTATGGCTTTGGATCCATATTTTTACGGATCTAATTTCAATTATTGAGACTTGTGCATTGTCTAAAGCATATAAACCTCGAGCCCATAAATTAGCAACTAACTTCTTATGAAAATTGTCATAAGAAATTGCATTAGCTAGAATAATTAAAATTTATTGTAAACACTATTGTAACCTAATTTTGGACCCCCTATTTTTTTATATTTTGAAAATTAGAAAAATATAAAAATATGTCTTTTAAATAGTTTTAGTTAATTTTGTTATTTTCTTCATTTCTTAATTTTATTTTTGTGCAAAAGAAATCTTGAAAAACATAAAAAAAAATACAGAATTAAAAAAATAAATAAAAATAACTAGGATTTGAAATTGAGCTAATAATTGAGCATCATATGCAAAATAATAATAATAATAAGTTTAGGATTTTTTTTTTGGCTTAATTGAGGTTTGAGTTGAAGAGAAAATTAAAAAAAAGGCTTAACTTAATTTAATTTGGCTAAGATTGAAAGAAATTTGAAGTTCAAGAATAATTTTGAAACAAATAGCTAAGTTAGAAATCAATGAAGGGTCTAATTGAAGAAGAAAGTCAAAATCAGAAATTAAAGTGCTCAAAATTGCACATTTTGAGAACCAATGGTGGATTTGCAATAAGTGATTAAATCTGGAAGTCTAAATTTATCCAATTAAGGATGCAATTAAAAATAAAAGGGGTATTTAGGACAAATTTGATTGAAATCATAAGAAATTAAGAAATAAAGACTAAATTAAAGAGACCAAATTGGAAAGATTTGATTTAGGGATTAAATTGAGAGAGAATTGAAGATTTAAAGCCCTAATTGAATTAAATTGAAAAAATTCAAAAGTCAAGGACAATAGTGAAAAGAGGGAAATATTCCAAGGACCACTTAAACTATTTATATAATTTCATTTCAATCCTAGTTATTTCTTTACAATCATTTCAGTCCAATTACATATCAATTTAGTCAAATTATTTCCAGTTAATCCAGTTCAGCCCAATTTAATCCACTGATTTTGTCCAAATTAATTCAATTTAGTCCAGAAACCATTTAAATCAAGGTATCAATTTTATGGGATTGCATCTTAATGCCTTGAATCAGCTCCTCAATCCCAGAATTCTAGCAGTCTTCAATCAAATCTCTAAGAATCATTCAAATTCCAGGCTTTTTTCTCTATAAAGGGAACGCATAACAAAGAACATATGGGGGTATTCATTAGCCTACAGAGACAAAGGGCATTGACCAACAAAAAGCTCTTTCAACCCAAAAAAAAAATCCATAAACACTTACTGTCCCTTTTCCAATAGATCAAAAGCCTCCTACAAAGAATAATAAAGAAATATGGGAAGTTTTCCCAGATTTTTATCAATCCTTTTCATCTCTTAAACAAGGAAAACATAATAAAAAAAAAGGCAGCCTTTGATTCCAGAGAGTCTCTACCAAAAATAAACCATCGTCCAAACCAATAGCCTTCACCACTCTTTACTATCACCATGCTTAACCTGCAAAAACACAAGAGAGCCTTTCAACTGAGATCACCACCATCTCATACTCCAATCAAGACAAACCTTCACTCCCTCATAGGTTGACCCAAGAATCATCTCCACTCTCAACCTCACCCATTTCTCCTCTATTGTCCATGATAACGCCTCAAATAGCGCCATCGCAGCTCTGCCTTAACCACCGAGTTCTACCTCCACACCCCATAACATCACTAACCCATAAAAAAAGACTCATGAAGCCTTGAACCCAACATTCTCCCTAGGTTAGTTGAACCAAAATGTAGACATCTTTCCCCTTTTCTGGCCAAAGTCCTATTAAAACAACCACCCATAAGATCAAAACCCATATTCCCTCTTTTACACCAGTATTCGTGACCCATCTCATCTCCCCCTCATCAAACCATTTCTCATAACCACAACAATCAAGAAACCTAAACAAAAATCAAAGCCACTTCCTTTCTTTGCTTTAACCCCTTAAGACTACAACATCGCCCGACCAGCACAAAACTAACACTACTTCAATTGACCGAGCCAACAATGTCTAGCCATTATATATACACAGTCGACATCTCCTCTAGTTTGCCACTTAAGATCCTTTACTTGTGGAAATAAACTCGAGAGTAGTAGTAGAAGAAGAAGAGAAGATGATGTCTTATATCACCAAACTTGGTTTTCTCTTTTGTAGGTTCATTTTAATTAACACATGGGGAAGACACATGCATGCCATGTCTAGGAAAGTCAATTGACATATTTTTTTATTTTTCTAATTTTAAAAATATAAAAAATAAGGGATAAAAAATTGGGTTACAACACTTCCACTTCCTTCTATGTTGTCACCCCTCCAAACCACAGCATTGCACAACCAGCACAAAACCAATCACAACAACAGTTGACCGAGCCAACAACATCTAACCACCACATATAATCGAAATCTCCTCCAGTTGGCCATCTAAGATCCTTTACTTATGGTAATAAATAAGGGAGTAGTAAAAGAAGAAAAGATGATGTCTTTTTTAAAAAATAAATTTAAAAGAAAATGCATAGTAAAGGTAGCTTTTTGTAAGAAAGGATGCTGTAAGGATATTATTGTTTTTCTCTTAAGTATAACTAATCCCCTACCTGAATCTCTGAAGCTATTGCACATTTTAGAATTTCTAATTTCTTTTAGGCCCCGTTTGATTGCTGGAAAGTAGTTTTTTTTTGGAAAGTGAATTCCGAGAAAGTATTTTCTGATGTTTGGTAGTATAATGGAAAATAAGTTGGAAAATACTTTTCAGTGTTTGGTTATGTCATGGAAAATAAGCTGAAAAATAACTTATTAATATTTTATTTTTCTCAAATTTATTAAAATAACAAGGAACAAA
Organism: Populus tomentosa; assembly: GCA_018804465.1. Lineage (NCBI taxonomy): Eukaryota > Viridiplantae > Streptophyta > Magnoliopsida > Malpighiales > Salicaceae > Populus > Populus tomentosa. The sequence goes on from CM032003.1 coordinate 12,499,428, forward strand.
TCTTACAAATTAAAAAGTTGAATGAGAATAAAATTGAAAAAAAATATAATTTCATAAATTATCTCAAATAAAATAAATAATAATCATAATAATAGAGATCAAATCTAAAAAATAAAAAAAATTAAAAGATGAAGAAATTAAAATAATAATAATTAATATTTCATAAATTATTTCAAATAAAATAGTAACAATCAAAAGAATAAGGACCAAATTTGATAGATAAAAAAATTTAATTAAAAAATAATAAGGAAAAATCAAATAGCAATTATAAAAATGAGGACCAAAGTTAATATAAAAATTAAATTCTAAGGGATGAAATTAAAAAAAATATTCAAAACAAAATATATATAGCAATCAAAAGTTTAAGGAAAAAATTTGATATAATTAGCAAATAATATGACATTTCTAAAATTTTCACAACCTCCGGAAAGTGTTTTCCACCCAAAATAAAAAGAAAACACTTTCCTGGAAATCAAGCCAAATTTTCTTTTGATTGAAAAGTGTTTTCCGTTGACCAACTTTTCTAATGACAGACAAACATAAAAAAATTTAGAAAGTAGTTTTCCAGAAATTACTTTTCAAAAAACAAACACAATCTTAATTATTATGTGATGATACACATTTTTTACCCCCCTCAACATCCACTAAGGTGTGGCAAACACAATTATATATATTTTTGTTGTTTGTTCTTATGACAAATTAGTCATGTGATTTCATTACGAATGAAAGGGAAAAAACTAGCCAATAATTTTCCAACAAATGATCGAATCTCATGATTATTTTTATTTAAATGTCCACGATTCTATTCCTTTTTCACATGTAGATATGAATTATAGTTTGAGTTGCGATGCGGACGTGCAAACAACTAGACAAAGAAACACAATTCTCTTTCTTTCCTCTCTTTTTTTGTCTTTATTTTTTTAAACGCTTTCGACCCCCAAACTATTGGCACGTAAAACCAAAGCAATCTCTCATGCTTTCAAGGAACTATCTAAATCAATGCACCCACTTGAGATTTGACCTTAAAAAAACACCCCACGTGGTAAGGGCCTCCCCCCGCAAATAGGCATGGGTAGCTCTGCTCTTTATTAGCCAACGTGGCAGCATGATAGCTTGTTTCCTTTTATATTTTAAAAGTATTTAAAAAAATTATTTTTTATTTTAAATTATATATATATATATATATATATATATATATATATATTATTTTGATGTACTAATATTAAAAAAAAAAATTTAAAAAAAATTATTTTAATATATTTTTAAATAAAAAAACTTTAAGAAATAATTTTTATATAGTAGCACTATGCTATAAATTTGCCACACCTAATCGCCTAGACGTTTACTTTGAACAAAGAAAGCTACTCCCTTCCGGGCCTCATAAAAAGAAGGAAAAATTAGATGTACTTACCATATTTATTCAATTTTATTAGAAGAAGAGCAGCCAAAACATCACCAAATTTGAGAGAGACATGGCCGGTGCTAACTGGCAAAAAGAGTGTAAATTTATCACCACATGGATCACTACTCACCATGTCAGCTCAAAGAATAACTCTTGGGGGGTGTCTATTTTAATGGAGGAGGAGTGCCTCACGGGAACTGATACCGACGGCCAAAACCTAGCTTAGCCAGTGTGGCAGAGGGAGGCCATCTCATAAATACCGTTCTGATGGGTGGTTCTTTACATACAAATTTACATGTATTTGATGTTATAAAAGTAAGAAATCTACACACCTTTCAAGATCCCTAGTTTTGCCAGGTGCAGTCGTCGGTAGAAAGTTATGGCTGCCCTTTTGTTCTCCCTTTTATCAGCCAACCCTATATTTTTCACTTTATCTTTCGGTTGTTTAGCGTTTCGTCAGTGTTCTGTGATATAAAACATGGAGATTATAAAAATAGAAACTTATTTAATTGAAGAAAAAAAAATAGATCGAAAAAAATATATCTTTGTTATAGTTTTAAAATGATTTTTTATAATTTTGAAACATAAAATATAAAAAGTTATGTATTCTTTATCTCTACAGTCTCTTTTTATTTATTTATCATAAACAGTAACTAAATGCTAAAAGGTTTTTTTTTTTTAAAAAATTTTACTTTGCTAGAAGGTTATGACTCTATTAGTTTTTCTTTATAATTCTTTTGGGTGGTTATATTGAGACATTTTTTTATTATTATTTCTTTTCTTGCCATCTGTATCCATTCTTTCTAACTCGACTAAGTAATTATTCTTCAGAATTAATGACATGATTCCAAAGCTTGATTGGATTCTAAGTTAAAGCTTAATATGGGGACGAAACTAAAACGGTATTAAAACGATATATTATAATAAAAGCGTATCTTCTGAGGCTTATATATATATATATATATTCGAAAATTAAGAAAAAAAATATAACTCCTCCCTGGAACATTGATAAACTACAAGTTTAACTATTAATATTTTTTTCAAGAAACAGTGAGGCTACACACTAGGCATGTTAGAATGGCTGGTTCTTAGATTTTTGTGTACAGAAAGAGCCTGGGCTTGCTATTATGTGTACGACAGAAAGCACCCTAATATTTTAGAAGAGGGTCACTCCTCCCAGTCCCAGCAGGAAGTGACTACTAAGATTTCCATGGACTTGTTGGCTTTTGGACCAATGGCCAACCATGCCATATGCTTGTCATGTCTTCTATCTATTCTTAATCTGGGAAACTCAACATTTTTTTACTGTCATTTGAGCTTCGCTCCATGGAAACTACAAGTAAAAAGAAAAAATAAATCATTGAAACTCTCCCTTAAATAAATAACTACATTTTGGATCGAGAATTTAGCTAATCCTAGCAAGTGATCAAACTTGTGATAAGGAGGAGGATTTAAAGAGTATAATCTCTCATTTCCTTTTTCTTCTGGTTGATAATTAATATACTCTCTGTATTTTATAAAACCCGACTCGATTTATAATTAGATTGACTTGATAACTTGACAATACATGAACAAATTCTACCCGTGATCCAAAAATTAAAACGCTATTGAGCAATGAGTATACCTTTACAGATAAACACCTATATTTTATATCTTTAACTATGTAGAGAATTCACTCCTCTTTAAGCAACACAAACTCTCATGACGATTGATTACAACAGACATGGAAAGGGACAGAAGCTAAAGAGCCATTGCTTGGTACATTATATATCATGTTGGCAAAGTGGACAAGGAAGAGATCCTAATAATGCTCTGCTTTACCCATCTTCTCTGGGGTCCTTTTGTATTCGACGGCTTTTATCGAGCCTGTCATTTGCCATATTTCTGCAGCTGCTTTAAAACTTCAGCCATGTTAGCTAACTGTAATTATAAAGTGAGAATTTTACATGTTTATCTTGTGTATTTCCTAAATAGTTCTTTTTTCCAACTACTATGATATTAATGATATTGAACGAAATAGTATATATCAAATACACACAAATATATCAATTAGTTATCAACTACGTGCATTGGCTCTAAAGAGAAACTGAAGGGTTGGTAAGGAGATTTAAAGCTAATTTAATAACTTTCCAACCTGAAATTTCTTTTGGTAAAAACGATACTCGTATGGTGAAGTTGTACGAAATTTAGATTGAATTGGATCTCATATTCACTGCAAAATAAGTTCCTTATATAAAAATAGAGATATAAAAAATGGATTTAAAACTTTTCAAAATCCTAGCAAAACTTTATAAATACCCTTTTCAGATTAAAAACAAATAAGGAAAAGAGGAGAAAATGGAGGAGAGAAAGAGGAAAAAAGTAAAAAGAAAGGAAAATATCCATAAAAAAACTTCAATAAAAATGGTTAAGCGGCTAACATAAAGATAAGGGTAATAAGTTGGTGAAAGAAAAAACTTTCAAAAAAAAAAAGAGAGTAGTTGTTCTAGATATATTTTCTAATCCAAAAGTAAGTCCTTGTGGTCTACTTGAGGAGTTTTTAAGTTTTCTGATGATTTTCATATAAAAATATTATTATTTAAGCTGTTATTTTTTAATATATAGTGTTGTTTTAGTTTTTGTTTAACTTAAGTAATGCATGTTTATACAAGGATGTTCTTCCTAGTTGTGCTAGGTTTGTTCATGACCAAAATGAGTTAAAACCAATTTTGAATCCTCATTATATGAACATTTAGTTTGTTTAAAGTTGGTAGTTGTTAGATTGGTTATCTTATGCATGATTTTGATGCTTTAATGTTATTTGGTAGATTTTTAGATTCAAATATGTTTGTGTATGGTAGTGTGACATGCTAAGATAAAAAAAAAAAAAAACATGTTTTAGAAGCCAAAAAGGCCTATTTTTGGGGCTTCGTGGTGCTGGGCAATAACTAATTTTTTGTCGGGTTTATGGGCATGTTCTTCATGTTCTTGTGAAGAACATTGTCTTACATAAATCCTTCGAGCATCTTAATTAGTCAATAATCTAGGTTTTATGTGCATCAATAACAAATATTTGATGAAATTTAATCATGGGGTTTTGATTTTGAATCGAAACTTATTTTGAGAAAATTGTGTTTATTATTTGATAATTAAAGTGAATGAATGCTAGATTATTGATTGTTGCATGATATCCAACATTTATGTTCCTTTTGTATGATCGTATCTGATCTAATTTAGGCTTCATGTTGCTGGGTTGGGTAAGGGCATGTCCTTCGTGTTTTTAGAAAAAACATTGTCTTAGAAAGAACATTGTTTTAGACCTTTGATTCAGACTAATTTTGGTCCATCTATTTGCACACAACCCTTATTTATGCTGGAATAGTAAATAATATAGGGCTTATTTACATCAATAATAAGTTTTTGATAGATTTTAATCCTAGAGTTTTGGTTGTGAATCGAAACTCATTTTGATAAAATCATGATGTTTAAGTATATTCGAAGTGAATGGATGTAAGATTATTGATCCTTGCATGATTTCCAACATGCATTTGCCTTTGTTTTGACCGTATCTGGTTTGATTTGAATTTCATGTTGCTGGGTTGGGTTTTGGTGTTCTTCATTTTTTTTCATGGTGTTTGATCTATTTTGTTTAAATATTTTTTAGTTTTTGTGTTTTTTGGTGCTTAATCTATTTTTTTTCTTTAGTTTTGTTTTTGGGTTGTTTTCTAGTCAAACTAAGATTTTTATTTCGTTTATATTCAAACAAAAAAGTTTGGATCAATTCAGTCGGATCAAAATTGGATCAAGAGTTTAAGACCATGTTTGGTTTGCCATGTTTTTGTTAAAGGCTTTTTGTAGTTTAAAGGTGTGTTTGACAAACACCCCTTGAACCTATTTTAGTAGTTTTATTACAAGAAAAAATAAGTTTTTTTAACTTTTTTTTCTTGCACATAGCCAAATTATAAAGTTTCCATGTATATTTTATTTTTATCGTGCTTTGAAAAAAAAATACAAGAATTAGTCAAATAATATTATAACTAGTTTATGATTATTCGTTAGAACTTGACCTACATTTTAAAAACACAAAAAAAATTTATTTTGTTTCTTTTAATATATGAAATTATGAACTTATACATAAGACGCACTCTCAATAAAATAAAAAATATATCATTTTATTTTTTATGTTTTTGTATTAAAATAATTAGGTTTTAACCTAATAAGATAAGAATATCTTTATTAAGAAGGACTTTTTTTAAATTCTAAATAGACTAACGGTTAAAAAACATAACATTACTCTAGTTTACATCAGACAAATAAATAATGCATTTTACCTCAGGTAATGCGTACTAGGAGAGGATACCTTTCTTTATGAATTCAATCCCTTTACCCAGACTTTGAGACTAATTAGTATTTTTAATGACCAAAATATTAGGTGGTGACTCTCATTCCTCCTCTATTACTGATAAAAAACAATAATTTCTTATCTTTTCCACTCATATTATTCTTGTTAATCCTGATTTAAAAGGATGATCGTCGTGACGTCACACATATGTGACATAGATAATGCCTTTACTGCCAACAGAATCACTGATATATTTTCTTATCTATTGATGAGTCCATCAAGAAATTAGTATTTTTAAAAATTTTTGTAGTTGTTAAATTACAAAATAATAAAATTACAATAAAATTTATCGATTTTATTGAACTTTAAAATTTTAATAATTTCAATATTTATTACAATATTAATTTTATAAAAATAAATACATCATTATAAAAAAAAATTAATTATGGTAATAAATAGTTCTTTTATTTTTTACTTCGATCTATATATCAAGGCAAATCAAACAAATAATGTGTAATTCAATCATTTCATGGTAAAAGAATATCCATTCAAGATCACCACAAAACAGTGACCGTTTCATGGCATGAAGATTGCCATGGCGAACCAAATAATTGATGTACGTGTCAATCAATAATTTGTTAACAGAAAGATGAGCATACACTTATAAGCACAGATATTTGCTGTTATAAATATATTAATTGTATAATAAGATGGTGTCTTGCAATTTATAAACACCAATTTGTAAACACCAACATTCTTTGAGATAACCAAGAGTACTCCTTCCTGGATCACAAACTTTTAAAAAAAATTGTGAAAAAAAAAACTTAAATTAGTTCTCCAACTAGTTGTTAATTCAATATGGTGTCCAAATATAATTACTTTGATTAAGTCCCTTAACTATTTAGAATACCTCGATTAGGTCTTCCTTTTAATAGAAAATATCAAATTTTCTGTGAAACAGAGTAATTAAAATATATATACAAATTAACTAGTGAGAGACTCAATTCTTTGTAGTCAAAACCATTTTTCCACCGTGTTATTCAATTCTTATAGGACTCATATTCCTTCATGTGCAGCGAGTGTGGTCAATAGATCTCCAGTACAGTACCGGTAATCTTTTTTTTCTTTTTTTTTTTTTCTCTTTTCTCCTAGAAATTTATGTCTAGCACTCTAAATTTATAGATCAATCCTTCAAGTTATTTTTCTTTTGATTTTTTCCCTCGTTTTTATTTTCAGTCTTATCCTTCTTTAATTTTTTTGGTCTATTAGATTTGGTTTTTATTTTTTTTATTTTTGTTTATTTATTTATTTAAGATAGTTTTTGAATTTGTTTTATTTTTCAATTTCACCCTCCATTTTTTTCTTCTTTCATATTTGATGCTTTTTTTTTTTTTTTTTGCTTTGGTATGTTTTTAATTTGAGAAATTTTTTTTTTCCATTCATCTTTAAATGTTAAATTGATTGAGAATTGAAATTTTTAATTAAATCCAGTTTGTAATTTTATAAGTTGTGAATTTAGAATATTAACCCTGGTTCAAAACATTCATTGGAATTAATTAATGTGGATTGAAATAGTAAATTACTGTTTTGTCATAAAAAAGACTTTCACACTCACCATTCTTCAATTATTGTGGGTTAGCTATTTCTTAACTTATCTCTTTTTACATCTTTTATGCAAAGTTAAATTACTATAATATCTTTAAAAGCAAATAACATTTAACTTGAGTATAGGGTTTTGTTTTTAATTTCATACTTAAAACTTGACTTTAGGGGCTTCATTGTAATATTAGGGGTAATTTGGTCTTCAAAAAAATTTAAAAAAATTTATTTTTTTATTTTATCCTTTGATGCTTTGGTTGGGAAAGACTTCATGAGTGATTTTTTTTTTCTACTTTATATAGAGTTATCTTGATCTCAAATAAAAATTTATTTTAGGATTGATGGTCAACATTAAAAACATATATTTTTTTATTGCATAATTAAGTAAAGATTATTTAAAAAACAAATTTATTAAAATCAGTTGAGTCTATGAATCGAGTCACGAAATAATTGAGGTCATCCGATATATTATTGTCTCCATATTTTTTTTTTATGTTTTTTTATAAACTTTTACTTATAATCTTACTTTTAAACTTATAAAATTATGGTTTAATTTAAAACTTACACTAGGCTAGAATAGGATAGAGAAGTTTCAAAAGTTACCTGCTTGCTCGTGTTTATTACTGATATTGATAAAAAACCGTCCACGCTCTTAATTTTTTTTTTTACTTCTAACAAAATTTGATGGCGGAGCACAAGACAATTATCTCGAAATTAAAGACCTCATACTGAGCACAAATCAAATTTAGTTGACCTGTCCTGTTGTGCATTATCAAGAGCCTAAAAATTAAAACAAATTAAGTTAAAAATGTGCCCTTTTATTCTCTTGCTTCATGTCAAAGTACAGTCAAAGAATCATTCAATTTAAAACATCTTAGTTTCAAGATGAACCCTATCACCTCTCTTATCCAGTTTAAAATACACTATTCTTGCTGAATATCAAATTCATGAGAATTTTAAATTTCAGGCTGGTCCTATCATGAGGTTTAAACCCTACTAGTCAAGAAGATAACATATCATTAAGTACCCACACAAACTTTGCATCTCCCAAGAAGATGAAAAACAGATGAACCCTTTAAATCCCCAGCCTTCTTTCTCTACAGCAAGAGTACTGGACATTAAAGTAAAATATCCCAGCAGATAGATGACAATTAATGTCAGCTGCGATCCATTGAAATATACACAAGATAACAAACACACTTGTTTTTTAGTTAAAAAAAAATAAAATTGAAGTCTAAATTTCGCCCCCCTCGTCCGCCGTGGTGTAGCAGAATTGAAGAGGGTGAGGTCACATTCACTTGATCATGATAGCTATCGAAGGGGTATGGTAATGCTGCCAAAAACCATTCCCTTCCCAACCCAAAAACCCTAACTCTCTTATTATTTTCACTTTCCCATTATTTTACTTGTTCTTTTTTCCCTTTCAAGCGAGGTCCTAGCATTTTCACCTAAATTTAGCTCCACTAAAAACCTCGCCCTTTTAATTTGCCTTCAGTTTTATTGGCTTTAAAGTCCCTTCACTCTATATAGTTACATCTCTATGCGTCTAGCTCTCTCTCTCTCTCTTCTCCATAACTTTCTATATATATGGGCCATAGAGTTTTACTGTTGTGATACAACAGCCAGTATCAAAGCAAAGAAGTTGTGAGAGAGAATCATAAAAGCCTTTTGCTTTCTGCTTTGTGTTTCTTTGCAATTTGCAGGAGCTATAGCTTACCTTGTTCTCTTTTATCTTCTTCTTGTTTGTTCTCCTCCTCCTCCTTCTTGACCTAAGGACCAGCTTGTACTCTCTTGACTGTCAACTAATTAATTTCCTTAAAAAAACTCATCATGTCAAGCTGCGTCGATGTGGTGCCTCATGAGCAGCTCTGCTACATCCCTTGCAACTTTTGCAATATAGTTCTTGCGGTACTATATATCTGCATGACTTCTTCTTTAATGGGATCTGCTTTCTCTTTTCATCAGTTCTGATTTAGGCCACTTATCTATCTATATATATATTTTTTGCTTTGTTTTGTTTGGTTCTGTTTATTTTCTTGTGTGTGTGTGTGTGTGTGTGTGTGTGTGTGTACACAAGAAAGAAACATTTTAGGTCATGATAAAAGCTGGTCTGGGTGATCAGGCTCGTTCTCGTGCTAATTCTTTCTCTGAATTTTTCTTTCTGGTGTTTCTTGATTTTAATTTGATATAGTCAAGTCTCCATCGTTGGACATTTCTTTTTCTTCTTCTTTTGCAGTCAAAGAAGAGTCAGACCTGAAGGTCCTATATTGCTGCAACAGACGAGAGAGAGAGAGAGAGGAGATTATTGGCTATATTTTGTGCTATCTTCTTGAATAAAAGGCTTATCTAACGTCAAAATAAGCCATTTTCTGATAAACCTGATGAAGACAGCTCCTTCACCACTTGATCCGCCCCCCCCCTGTGGCCAGCCAGTAACCTTTCCTTTACTAAAATTACTGCACCACAAAAGAGTGCTGCACAATTCCAACCTTATTTTGTCATAGGGAAGCAAGAAAATGGAGATCTCGTGGCCACCCTATCTTCTTTAACACACCACCCAACAGGAGGGAAATGAAGAAATTAACCCCACTAAGCTCTACTTCTGATTCTAGTGCTTGCTTTCCGTACATCTTCCTCGTCTGTTTTTTTCAAGAAAAATTTGCAAACCCTCAATTCTATGCAGAAGAGCCGTATTGTAATTATATCCAGAACTTTTCTGCTTCGGTTTTTCCCTTGTTATCTTTGCACTCTTCATATTTCAAAGCATGGATCAAGAAAGAATTGAAGGAATCCCTTTATTTTAGACAGTTTATTATTGTTTTCATTGTACCCTTAATTCTTGCTGCTAATCTTTAAGCTTTGATGTATAATTGTCAATAATCAATGTCTGCTAACACAGAAAGCATGGAATTTGTTATATATAGTGACTACTAACTATACCATTCTATGGAGATTCCTTCCAAGAAAAAAGAACAAACATTCTAAGGAGATCAGTTGAGTAATAATGGTGTTGTGTTGCAGGTCAGTGTTCCATACAGCAACTTGCTTGACATTGTCACCGTCCGATGTGGGCACTGCACCAATCTATGGTCTGTGAACATGGCAGCTGCCTTTCAGTCACTGTCATGGCAAGATCATGCTCAGGTGATATTACAATAACTATATTTTGTAGATTATTTTTAGGGGGTTGCTACATATCCTCTAAAATCTAGGGTTTCTGAGCCTTTTTCCTCCGTTTTAGGGAATCAAAAGAGTCATCAGGATCTGAATTTTAACATAGATCGACGGAGTCTTTCGAAGCATTTCTGATTTCTCTTTAGGACCAACTATTTTTAATAGTTCTGTACATATACCCTAGCAGCCGCCATAACCCAACCTATTTTTCTTGCTTTTTGTGGCTACAATAGCTGAATTTGGCGGCCACAACAGCTGCATTAGGGTCTAGACTCTAGAGATCACGAGGTTTTTTCTTTTTCTTAATATCACTAGGTTACATGCCAACTTTGATTTGATTACACATTCGTTGTTAGGGTTCGTGTCTCAGTGCCATCCTTTTCTTACAGCCCTTTTTCCAAGGTCTGTCAATTTGGGTTTTTTGTGCTTTATTTTTCATGTGCAGAAAAAATAAATAGACAATTCTAACAGATCAAGTCACTTCAATTCCATCTCTAATGCAAACATCACTTCAACTCTTTCTTTTAATTATTTGATTAATTTCCTAATTACTCTTAGTAATTAGACAAACTAAATGATAATATATTTGTTGTTCTTCACATTTTTCTTCTGATGGGCAGGCATCAAACCACATCTCACATGATTACAGAATTGACATGGGTTCCTCCTCAAAATTCAGCAACAAGATCTCAACAAGAACCCCAGCTACCAACATTGTCACTCAAGAAAGGGTTGTTAATCGCCGTAAGATCGATCTCCATTGATCTTGGATTATCAATTAATTAATTCATGTTCACGTTCATATTCTCTTGTTACCATTTTTTTATTTTCTATCTAAATATAGCCACTCATGATGTTTTATTTTAAATTTGTTTTTATTAGTCATGTTGTACAAAATTCATGTGCTGTTATTTTCCATTTTCAGCTCCCGAGAAGAGGCAGCGAGTACCTTCTGCATATAATCAGTTCATAAAGTACTGTATTGTTCAGTCACTCTTTAATTTTCCTTATCTTTCCCGTGGTGACACACTTTTTTGAATGTTCTTATTTTATGTACAATATTTATTAAAAATAAGATCTGATTTATTCTTTAAGAAAAATAATTTCTTTTGCAGAGAGGAGATTCAGAGGATCAAGGCCAATAATCCTGAGATCAGTCACCGAGAAGCTTTCAGTACTGCTGCCAAGAATGTAAGTGGACAAGAACATCATTGCAAAGCTGATCATATATAACTTTTGCTCAGCTTCAAAAATATATTATATATTTTCTTTTTGTGGGCATTAATCATTTGTGCATCTTGTTTGACTAGTGGGCACATTTCCCTCATATTCAATTTGGATTGATGTTGGAGACCAACAACCAAGCTAAGCTGGATGATGTAAGTACTTGACAACTTACCCTAGATTAAACGTAAATCACATTGTTAATTTTATCTCTCATTTCTTTTTATTCCTAGAAAATAAACTTAATTGCTTAGTACTTTGAAATAATCCTTCAAGAATCCATATTGTTTATATATTAATTGATTTTTTTTTAATTAACAATGCTTTTTGAAAACATGGAATCAGCTCCTTAATTTTGAATTTTGGAAGTTGTATTCTTAATGAAGCTCCATTTATCACAAAATGATGTGGGATTGGCGCATGAAATTAAACTTCTACAATCGACTAGGACTCGTGAAATTTTCTACATAAAATTACTCCAACCGATACATAGGTATGCTAATATTTGATTTTGAGCTGTCGAGCTTGATGATTTTTGTTAATTAATTTGGTTTATTAGCAACTCTACCTTGAGTCGAGCTCTCTAATTACCACTTAATCATGCACTTTAACCCTATATCATAGAATCATTGTAACACCAGGAAGAACACAAATTGCCGATGACAGCAAATATCATATCTCTTAGAAACACATATGAGCACGTAATTATATCTCAGGTTGCCGGAAATTTGATGGATTGCTGCTCTTGTTTATTATTCACTGGTGATTACTTAATTCTGTACTCGTTCACTTTGCACAGGGAAGTGATAAGCATCTAATGTCAAGGTCAGCACTACTGAACAACTGATGAATATGGTTTTGACATTTCAGGCCACCTTCAAGAAATTCCATGATCTTTGAAGTACATCCTTGACTTCAATGTGTTGTAATCAAGGATATATATGAGTCTATGTTTTCTACAATATTGTATCTGTCCCCGACTGTTTAGCAGATGTGATTGCTTACTTGACTTGATGTAAGCTATTTACATTCGTCATCTATATGAATATTCCTCCACCTTCGTGATGAGTGATGCGGATTGCACTGTTTGGGATATATTTCTTTAAATTATTAAACTTATATAATTCATGTTTCAAGATGAGGATGTAAATTTACTTTAAAATTATTTTAGAGGTAGATTTATTTTTATGTTTTTGTCTCCGTTGCAGACACAAGAAAGTACGGTTCTAGAGATTTTTTTAGTGGGAATTAATGTCATCATGAATACTATAATTAAAAAATTGAAAATGAAATAAATTGAAGAAAGATCAGAAAGAAGGCCAAATGTCTATTTGTGAAAAGGAAATTTATTATAAAGAGCAGAAACAGACTAATATTTAATCTTAGTATGCTAAATATGGCTCCACAATATTCTAAACATTAAAAAGAAGAAGAAGAAGAAAGGTGTGATAAGAGAATATTTTTATATTGATTAGATTTTATTTACCAAATCAAACTTCATCCTGCATAATTTGAATTATTAAAATAGGATTTGGCTGGATAAATTCAAGTTAAAAGTAACATAATCCGTCATGGTTATTAAATCTAAATTATTAATTTTGAAATCAATTATTCATAATTTTATGACAAAAGTAATTGATAAATCTAAAAAATTTCAACCACACCCACTAACTTATATATGTGACTTTAATTTGATATTTGAGTTTTAATTTCTATCTAAGAAATTAAGTCCTATAACTTAAAGCCTATTCTCCACTTGACACAAACACATATATCACTTCCATGCGAGGACGTCTCCCCCCTCGAATCCTAATATCCATTTCATTATTCAAGAATTTGAAGATGAAATCTTATGGTGAAAATATAAGATCTTAATTGTTGGATCATCCTCAGAGAGAGCCTTTTTTTCAATTGGTTGCAGGGTTAAATACTAGCTAGAACAATAGTTTATAGCGACAAAACTTTATGTTCCCGTCACTGTGCTCATGTTTGAAGACTTTTGGCAACAGAAGTTCTAACTTCGTCACCAAATGTCACTTTGAAATTCCTGGCTAAATAATTTTTTTTTAATTTCGTCCTAGAATATGGTAGATTCATGTATGGATAGGTATAAGTTTAATTTGGGATGATCATATATAGTAGGAGATCCCTAGCTAATACATTACAATCTATATATTTCTTTCTTAAAAACAAGGATTTTGGCAGAAATCTCCACTGATCATAATCTGTCGATCGTTACATGCTTTGCAGTAAGGTGAGCTCCTACTTAGCCATTTATCTATGTATATAAACAACACTTTAGAATTAGTGTTTTACTAGAATTTATGACAGCATGTGATTGATGATATATTAATTAGTTAATATATTATATATTTATTATTGTCACTAATTTTATATTTGAATCAAATGTTGATCACTCAGGAAAAGAAATTTTTCGTAAATACACCCATGATTCAATGTCATTAACATTTCTAAAACCGGATTAAAAAACAAATAATCATTTAATCTCGATATGCAAAACATTTCGTATCGCAGTTCTAAGCAGTTCCCTTTACATGGGAGATGCTAAAAAAGAAAAAGAAAAAAGGTTATCATGGCTTTGTATAACAATCCAGCTCTATTAATTTCTATACATAATAGTATTTGAGAATGAAATGTATGAAAAAAGCTGTTTTCTTTCTCTTTCAAAAGAAGAAATCTAAGAAAAGAGTCTGTGTGTCCACCACTCATCATAATCCATGACCTCTTTGAAAAGGAGGAAATTTCTGGACCACCATTTTGGCTCCTGCAATGGCATTCCATGTATCTCCATGCCCACAGAATCCTCCATAAAAGCACTAAAGGTAGAGCAAACACTTTTGCAGTTGTTTCAACCTTTTATTTCATTGAACTCTTGACTAAAGTGCCTATATGGTCAAAGTTTTCTGTTTCTATCACAGGATTCTCTCGTGGAAATTTGATAAAAAGAAAAGAAAAGAAAAAAAAATATATATATATATATAAAACAAAAAAGAGAACGGATTTTGGAATTTAAATTTTATATTGTATAATATTGGAGAAAAGGAGAGAAATTTATATATTACTTTCTCATTTATTAATTAATTGCTACATGGTTGAAGATATTTTTAATTACCCAATGATTTTTGGATATTTTTGGGTATCATGAGTTATAAGAAAATGGAATAAAAATGTTAAGTACTTGTTGGTATTTTTAATTGATTGGTAGTAACAATGGAGGGGTTAGTGTTGATGTAGATAATTTTACAGTGGATCGAGTAATTAAGTATGAATAGTTATTTCCTGTGTTTACTTTGAAGAGAGAGGTAAATAAAAGATTAAAAAAATCAAATTTGAGACCCCAAAAAATAATAAGAATATGTCTATATAAATTGAAAAATAAATTTTGGAAAATAAATTAAGTATGACTAGTTAATAAAATGTGAGAATTTAGAGAACATTAAGGGTTGAATATTTTGATTAAGTTAAGTGTATTTTCTTCTTCAATTAAATGGAGACTGACAATGTTCAACACTAACCATTGACTAAATTTAATTTCATCATTAATTCTTTTAAATATTAGTTAGTGCACATTAAATTTTTTTTAATTTGGACTTAGAGCGGTATAGTATTTTTTTATTCATCCATTTTAAATCCTCTCCATTAAATCTTAAGTCTTAAGAAAATCATCCAGATTTAAATTGTGTATTCAAAAAAAATTATAAACTTGAAATCATAATATAAATATTATTTTTGAGTTAATGGGTCCATTTTAAAACAATGTTGTTTTATTTTTTTTAATGAAATTATCTCATTTATAAAAACATATTGAAGTCAACCAACCTTGATCAGGTCTCTTCATGGTTTGATTGAATTAACAAAATTAATTAAATTTAATTAGATAAAATCAAGTTTGATAAGGTAAATCTCTAAATTAATTTGATATTAAACTGGATCTTTTCTAAGAATTTATTGATGGAAAATAGAATTTATCTTATTGTCGATGATGAAAAGTAAGAAGATTACATATACTCTTGTTACTAAGAATTGACAAATTGAACCTAAATCAAACAAAAACTAAATTAGAAAAATATTAAAAGGTATGGCTAAATCATTATATATAATTAATTATATTTATAAGATATTATTTATTATAATAGTGCTTTGTGTTTTTTTTTTTATTCAATTTAACCTTTCAACAACCTAATTTGTTTTTCTATTTATATTATTCAATATTAAATTGTTTTGGAAATCATGCTTTGTAATTTTTTATTTTTTTTACTATGTTATATATTGGTTTTATAGATTTAGTTTTTTTTTTTTTTCAATCTTCAATATTAGATTTATTGGAAGTGAAACTTCATAAAAAAAATTTATATTTGGTTTTCATGAATTTATCTTGATCTCATAATTCGTATCATGAATTTAATAGGTTAATTTAAATTGACTTTGGATTGTTTTTTTTTCTTTTTCTAATTAATTTTTTTTATTTTATTTTTCAATTTCACCCTCCAACAATTCAATCTTCTTCCTTTTATTTCTGATTTTATTTTTCAATATTAGATTGTTTGGAAATTGAGCTTCATAATTTTTTATTTTTTTGTAGAGTTATCTTGGTCTCATGGATTTATTTTTTTCTCTTGATTTTTACCTTCAACATTAGATCTATTTGAAATAGAGCTTTGTAATTTTTTTTTATAAAGTTATATTATTCTCATGATCTAGATCGCAGGTTTTTTATATTAGACTAGGTTGACTTGGGGTTGTTTGTTTTGTCTTTTTTTTAATTGATTTTTTTATTTCATCCTTTAACATTTAGATTTATTAGAAATTGAAATTCATAATTTTTTTTATTTACTTTTTATGGGATCATTCTGATCTCATAACCTAGATCGTGGATTTGTAAGATTAACTCAAGTGGATTTGAGTAGTTTTTTCTATCTTTTTTCTAATTTAGTTTTTTTTCAATTTCATTTTTTAACATTCGATTAATTTAAAAATTACCCTTTATAATTTATTTTGATTTATTTTCTATAGAGTAATCATGGTTTCATGACTTGAGTTGTAGATTTGTTAGGTTAGGTCAGATCAATTTAATATATTTTATTCTTAATATTTTAAAAATATATTTCAAAGAGTAAAAAGTAATGTACTAATATTTTAAAAAAATATATCATCAGATATACTTTATATTTTGAGTATAAAATTAAAAAAATATATTAAAAAAACACGTTATCAATTTTCTTTTTATTTCTCTTTTTATCCCTTCCCTTCATTTAAAACCACAATTTGCAGTTTACTTTTTTCTCTTTGTAGGTGAATCAAAGAGAAGAAGAAAGATCGTAGGAGGCCAAGTCAGGAAGAACAAATCTGTAGAAAGAAGGGCTCTTCAGCTTGGGCTTATATACGTTCCACCTCATCTCTTTTTGCAGGTGATAAGGACAGGAGAGAGCAGAGGGGGAGGCGAGATCAAGAAAGAAAAAAAAAATAAAAAAAAAAGAGAGTAAAGATAGGGCTTTTCATCTGCCACAAAAAAGAGTTTCACCTACCTCTCTTTCCACCCGATGATGGAGAGGCGGTTGATCAACCTTGATTTCATTCATAGGCTGAACTCAATATTTCTAATTTGTTTTATTTATATCCCAGCATCATCTGATTCAAGAAGTCTCAGATTTTGGTGGAGGGGGACTTTTTTTTTAATTGGAGTTTCGGAACTGTAGACAAAAAATATGTAGAGAAAGAAAAAAAAGAAAAGACGGAGAGAAAAGTAAAGGAAAAACATAAAAAAATTTAAAAAAAAAAATAAAAAAAAGTAAGAGAATAACCATGTAAGCTTATAAAGTTCAACTTATAAAATATTAATATAAGAATCAAGTGAAAGAAGGAAGAATTGAGAGAGAAAAAAATTTTAATTATTTTGTTTTACAATTGACATGAGATTGTTATTTTATCCCGATTGAAGGGTTGTTACAATATCGATTCAAATTTGATTATAGATTAATTATATTCTATAAAATATCAAAGGATATAATTTTAATAATGAATTTATTTTTATTTTTATGTATTTTTAAATTTATTTTTTAATATTTTAGATAGTATTTTTAAATTAAAACTTTATTATTAACTTTAAAAATTTATATACATAAGAAGGAAAAATCCCTGGCTGTGTCTCCATGTATCCATGTCCCTGCTTTTTGGGCTGGGGAACGAAAGCATCTCATTTAAAGTTAATAAATTAAATAGTTGGGAGATGGGGACGCAGCAGAGCGCGGGGAAGTCAGCAGCAGTGGTGAAACCAAGCAGGGATAAAAGGAAAGAAAGATGGGAGAGGGAAGAGATGTGATAAGAAGAAAGGATATAGGTAAGGAGTAATGATTGATTCTCATCGGGATCAGCAAGTGGATTGTAGTCGATTACAAGCTGGCACATATAGTGTTCTTGTTGTTTTGTGGTACCTAATTTATTTTACAGAAAACAGAGACAAAATACAAAATAGTACAGTAATATGAGTGCATGGTGGCTTTAAGCTACTCCACCGCACACGGCTGCTGCTGCTCTGAAATCTGCAACCCCATTTCTGACATTAGAATCTGAAACGTCAAATTCATGTCTGCCAAACGCATTAATATCATTTCAATGTCATCCACGCACGCACAGACACCCACAGGCCACAGTGACACATCCCCCTTCCCTCCCGCACCCACCCACCTCGCACTCTCTTTCTTCCTTTGGGTTCCATGTGGACCTTTTGCTCTCCTTGGATCTTGCTGTCTTCTAGTGATCATGTATTCAGTTTAGTTTCCACTGTTCCTGTTCCTATTCCTATTCCCATGTACCTTAATAATTGTGGCATCTTATGCATTCATCATTTCTCTAACTTTTTCTTTCTCTCTTTTTTACTATAGTTGGAGGCCTCTGCAACCAAAGTTATAAGAACTCTTCTGGGGTTGAGACGGTTTAAAGCTGGAGTTAAAGAAACCATGATTGAAACCCAAAATCCACAAATCAAAAGATCTAGTTCCGTACCTTTATAAACAACTTGTGGAATTTTGCAGTCGCAGAACTTCTTCTTCCTTTTTTGTCAAATTGACAACCACTTAGTAACTTTGGACTAATTTTGATGCTTCTAAATTGAGGTCTCAATTAGCGGCGAACGGTTGAGGATGCATTTGAAGCCATTAGAACCCCATGTGCACCAAACACCACCACTTGCGTTGAGTGTTTTAATTTTTTTATTTTCATGTAGAGCCCATGTGAACTTGACACTTAAAAGGGCAAAACATAGAAGCTCTGGTTTGGACCTAAATTATATTTGTTGTGTGGTCAAAAATCAAACCATCTACAACAGCAATGGATTTCTCGTAGAATTTTACTTTTCACAATTAAACTTGAGACTTGAACCCTAATAGTTTAAAAAGAAATCAAGAAGAGGATGCACACACTTTCCAGAGCTAAATTAGATCTCAATCTAAGGTAGCAAGAAGAGGAGGAAAAAGGTGGGGCATCATGAAATTCAATGGTCGTTAAGATGGAACCCACAGGGACAGGGTGAATAATAATAATTGTAAGCTAGCTGATAGGGTACAAGTTCTTCCTGCAATGAAAATGGGAGAAACATGTGATTCCCACGGCATCATGTTCTAATGTTGAAACCCAAAGCCTTTCTGTACACAAATTCTTCAATCGTGTGATGAGAATTTATGCAACTTACTGTTTAAATCATCATGTTTCTTCCACAACAAGGAACAGCTGGGGGCCAGTAAGGACCCACTCTTGTCTGCCCCAAAGCAAAATCACCAGCGGGTATTTGGGCCTAAACAGATTGGACATGGCCCCTGGCCCAATCATCGGGCTTAGGGCTATGATGACTCAGAAATGAGAAGAACTACATGAGTTCTGTCAATAACTAATAATTCAATGCAGTTAATTTGGCAAATGTTAGAAAAGGATGAATACCTAAAAATACCAGGGGGGGGGAAAACATAAAAATGTCATTGTTTTATTTAATAGCAGATGGCATCTTTACCTATAGAACTGAAAGATAACCTAGTTGTCTTCTCTGATCCAAACTTGAACTTCAGATCGGAAGATGCATTGTCTGGTGTAGAGGCGTTGCTTGTTGAAGGGAAAGAAAAAACAAGGGCAGGATCAGACTTCTTAGAGCCAAAACTATATGAAGGAATTGAGGATGCATCTTTAGGTGGAGACGGAACGGTGGCTGAGGTTGATGGGATGATGGTTGGTGTTGGAGGCTCAGAGTTTACACCCGAAGATGCAGAGACAGGGAAAGTAAATCCGGAAGTTGTCTTATCAGAAGATAATGCCCATCTTTGATCAGGCTTGCCAACGGTAATAGAAGGCAAAACTGGTTTATTCCCTGAAGAGTGAGTGGGAGGCTTCTGAAAACTTGGAAACTCCGAGGAAGCGGCATTTGGCACAGCCTTCAAGTCTGAAGCTGCAGTATTATTTTTTGCAGCAGTGTCAGCTTGAACAGTAACTTCCCGAGGAGCAAACTTAAAAAGAAGATTCCCTCTATCTTCAGTCGCCTGAGATGAATTTGTTTTGTCAGCTTGATCTGGTTTTCTCAAAGAATCGAGGCCATTGGCCAAGCTGTTATTGTTGTTTGAGGAGAGGGATTTCTTCCAGGAGGTGGCTAGCCTCAACTCAGCAGATTTCTCTTTAGGAGTTGGCAAATTTCTCTCCAAGTGTTCTAATATTTTCTGAGCCATCTGCCTGGAATGTGGAGGAACAGATGGAACACTGACTTTGGAGCTTTGCGGCTCACTATCCGCTACCACAAATTTTGAGGGGCTACTTGTTCCTCCTTTTTCTGTATTCTTCTTTACACCTGAAAATAATCCTTCAAAGGCATTGAAGTTTTCCACCTGAGGACTGTTTAAAGTTGAATGATAACTAGCAGACCCTCTAGAAGGAGTTTCTGCAACAGCTTTATGCCGTATCCTAGTCCTGCGAATGGGTCCAACAGAACCGTGTACATCATCCACTGAATTGCCCCTTGAATTCACCTACAAGCTCAAAAACTAAAATTAAGAACAATACTTGAAAGTTTATTGATAATGACAATAGTTGTACCAAGACAACAGCATCATAGAATCGCAGACAAAATAAAATTTCTATGAAAGGACAAAAAGACTTCACCTTAGGCCAAGAAATTAGTTCATTTTCATGCAGCCAATGCATCTAAATTCCACTGGAGTGTCAAGTCTCGACCAAAACTAGAATCACTATAACATATCACACAATTATGCCATATATTTTATTTTTTTCTTGTCCAAGAAACAAAAGAACATGATAATCACATCCACAAGACAGAAAAACACGATGACTATGAATATGGAAAAATTATCTGTCCATAAATTTAAAATTTTCTTGTCCAGGGTAACAGAACAACACGATGGCATCCCATTGAAATAAATTACATAGACAAGACATAAAAACACAATGACTCCAGACAAAGAAAGTTACCTGTCCATACACAGGAGTTTGAGGCTGCTGAAAGGGAGATGACGTCATATTCAAGGGCCTATCATGATCACCTTGTAACTGAAGCAACCGATAAATGTGTAGAAGAGAAAAGAGTCATCTCACATGTGATGAAACACGTCCAAAAAAGCACCATTGGCATAAGAAAACTTGATTCCACATACCTGTGACTTAGATTTTGAATAAAAAGTCCTAGAATAAGGAGTTCGGGGAAAATTGTGAAGCCCGAATCTCCCTCTGTGACTTTGTGGAGTCATAAACCCACGCTGATCCTGTACCATGGCACCTGGCCAGCATGTGGAGGGCTTAGGTGAAGGAGATGGCAAAAATGGCTTTGATCCAAGCAGGTTGCCAATCACTAATGCCCCTCGATCTTTTGAAATTAAACTC
Organism: Populus tomentosa; assembly: GCA_018804465.1. Taxonomy (NCBI): domain Eukaryota; kingdom Viridiplantae; phylum Streptophyta; class Magnoliopsida; order Malpighiales; family Salicaceae; genus Populus; species Populus tomentosa. The sequence goes on from CM032003.1 coordinate 12,521,039, forward strand.
TTAGAGCCAAAGCCTACTTCTGATGCTCGGTTTTCCATATAAGCCCTTGCAATATCAATTGGTGAGGCTCCAACATCATCTGGCAGCTGTGAGATTACACAAAACTATCAGGCTATCCATGGATATGAGAAAATGAAAACAGAGTATGCATCCAATTTTGTGCACTTCACTTGTGCATTTGCAAAAGTAAACCATTCCTAGCAATTATGAAAAAAAGAGAAAATATAGAGGTATATGTGTCTGTATGTTGTATATGAATAGAACTTAGATTCCTGTCTTTTCTTTTTTCCCAATTTCCTCTCAAGCCTTTCCAGAAAACAAATCTTTTCCTTGGAGGATGCAAGTGGACAGCCATGCCATTAACAAAAACACTGTCAAGCACTGATGTCCTAATTGTAACTTAATTCCTAAAGTCATAATCTGGTCAAGTTTACTTTAAGCCTTAATTCCAATGGTGTGCTGAAAAAATAGCTCATATGAGTGTGTGCCTGCATTCAGATGTATATTCAGATTAAGTTCCAAACACAAATGTATAAGCAATCTCAAGAATGATCTTTTGCATGTATCTTCCCTGATATGAAAATCCAGTGCTTGATGCATGAGAAAGTATATGAATTTAGAGGACCATGCGCCTTGCAAAGTACATGAATTTAGAGAAGCATGCGCCTTGAACATCTAATGTACATTGTATCATATTTATAAACACATGCTGCATTGAAAATGCACATTGATTGCAATAATTTATTCCACTCACAGTTGATTTGACAAGAGGGGTTGAGTTTCCCCAAATAGCTGTATTCAAATCTTCATGCTTTTCTTCGGTTGACTTTGTTGAACTTTCAAACGGGATTGCAAGACCTCCAACAACTCCAGGAATCACGCTTGAATATCTCTTTTCTTGAATTTTTGAAGTTCCCCAAATAGCTGTGTTAAAATCTTCTCGCTTTTCTTCAGTTGACTTTCTTGAACATTCAATGGCAGCAGCGGGCCTTCCAACATCTCTAGCAGTCATGCTTGAGTGTTCCTTTTCTTGCTCAACATTTGGAAGATTAACAGCTCTTGAATGAAGTATCTCCATCAAACGATTAATTTCATCCCTGCATAGTGATGGAGAGAACTATGAATTTTTCATATTTAGATCATCGCAACCAGGCTCCATGTCAGTTCAATGGAAATGGTGGAGCAAAAGTGGTACAAAAAGTCCATGTTTCTTTAAGATTATATTTACGCATGTAATCAATTATCATTACCTAGAAAACTTTTGGTCCTTCACTACTTTTTCAATTTCAGAAAGGCCATTATGATCAGAAATGCCAAGTTTTTGATGTTCATGGCCCTCAAAGTCAGAACCACTCTTGGATATTTCTGCAGCTCTGCTAGTACCAGCTACATCAGTTGATCTGGGTGCTGCTTGCTGCCAGAAATAATTCCCAATGGTGAGACTATTTTATTCACAGAAATGCCAGAAGTTAAAAAGCCCGAAGAAAAGTGTATGTTATAATAACACTGTTGTACAAACAATTCATGAATACATCAATCATAACATTCTTTCAGTAAATGCTTATGAAAATATAAACAAACAGATCATAAAAACTCGCAACTTCATATTCTAAAATCTAAACCAATACCAGTTAGAAAGGAACAGATGCGCAAAATAACAAAGATATATTACTATCCCTGATAAGCTGTTAGAAGATTACATTACTCTCCAAAACATAAATTAAACTTGCACAATGTAGCACAAAAAAACATGACATGAAGAACCCACAAAACAAGGGGAAAAAAAAAGAAACGGAAATGAGGTTTGTTGTTTACAATCAATTTGCATCAAGAATACCAAGTGTTTTTCTTCACCTTCAAAATAAGTAATGACTCATATAGCAAAAATAATTAAACAAATTCAACATGAATACACTAAAACATAAATGATCCAAAAGTTGCAATAGAAAAGGGGGGGAAAACACTACCTCTATTTTTAGTATTCGTTAAAAACCATTCATCATACCAAGCATTACTCCTTACAAAACCATCAGCTAACCCAAAACGAAAAGTAATTGTTCCAACAAAAGAAAGTTGCAGCAAGTATGTCATCCAAATATTTTGAACTAGACTCAAAATTGGGAACAAGTCAAACAACACACTTCATTCATTTCAAGGCCAACATTCCTCAATTCAGCCTATCTAATTGAAAGTTTGAATGTTTTTCCACAAAGATATAAGTTTTGCCTTACATTAACAGTGAGAGTGGCATCATCACCACTAGCATTCTGCTCCTCCACCTCCTCATGTGATTTCACTATAAATAAATTAAAAAACATATAACTAATCAAATTAAAAATAAAAACATATAAATAAATAATCGCAAATCAGCAGCTTCAAAAATAATTAAAAAAACATCATCATTCAAAATACTTAATTAATACAAAACCCTAAATAACCACACTTCATCACAAAGAAAACAGAGACTATCAAAACTGACCGTCATCTTCTTCCCGATTAGCATCGTCATCCACAGACTCCGATTTGGAGAAGAAAGAGGGGAAAATCAAGTTCGCACCGCCAGAAATCAACTTGTAAGCCGGATCCACCAGCTTCGACAGCCACCGACGCCGTTGCGCTTGGTTATCCTGCGGCCGAGCATACGGTGTTGCCAGTGGCCTCCGCGACGGCGGTTTCCTCAATTTACCCCCGGCTCCTCGAACTTCCACTATCGATTTTCGTCCCAACGACACCGCTTCGCCGTCGTTTGTGCTTCCCATTTGATTTCTTACTTCTCTGACAGTGTCAGCCGTAGTGGAAGTAGAAATTTACTAGGTCCAGAGCGAGAGAAAGTGAGGAAAGAGGAGGAAAGGCCGCGCCTTGTTTTTTTACTGTGTCTTGTTTTTGTTATCTTGTTAGGGGGGAAACTACATTAGAGTCCTTCAATTATTATATATATTTCAACTTGGTATTGAAACTAATAAAAGTTTCGATTTCACCATTCATTGATTGTATAATTGAGATATGGGAAATGTTAAACGATTTTTAAACATGAAACAAATTTAATTCGATGAGATGTTTCTTTTACCCATTGTTATTTGTAAGTTTTATATTTATATTGTAATTTTTTTTGACATTGGTAGTTTTATGTTTTTTTTTATTAATATAGATGTTCAGATCAGTTTGCGCGTTTCTTAACTAATCTCACGGGCCCTGAAATTAACAACCATATAAGTAAATCTCCAGTAGTTTTGAGGTTTGTAGAACTCGAACTGATAACTTCTAGAAAATAAATATAGAATTTAGCCAGTTAATTTACACCTTTATATCTTATTAACATAAGATGATGCGAATAAAAAAAAGTAAGTATTCAATTTATAATGGGGATTTTTTTTTTAGTTTTTATTTCTATTTTTGGCTTTGATATTCAAAAATATATTTTTTTTTAAGTTATTGCGGGTGGGATTGAGTATAATACTATATTTCTTACCTTCACTTCCATGGTTTATTTTCTTCTCATGTTAATTAAATATTCAAGATATTTTTACTTGGTTTAAATATTTAAATATAAACTTATAACTTTTTTAATTTTTCTCCCTTTTTATTTTGTAAACTATCATGTGAAATATCTCATAATAAATATATTTATATAAAAAAGGAAAAAACCAAAAATCAAGTCAAATAAGACGTGGTTAATCATTTTAACTATAAGAGGGTTACATTGAAAGTTTTGTAGAAACTACAGGATCAAATGTTGAAACATTATAAACAGATATGAATTGAGATTTAAATTTAAATTTCTAAATCCTAGGAATTAAAAATATTTTTAACCTTTTAATTTTCTCATTTTCAAAATGACAAGAAATTGATTGCGGTGACAGTTGCGAATTGTAATGCTGAACCATTTTTAAATTGAGTTTTTATACTTGCAAAACAATATATAAGGAAAAATATATCTCATTGTCCCATTTTTTTTTCTTTTTTTTTTTGTTCTCTCATTATTTATACGGTAATCAAACGCATACGGGATAGCTGCCGACTGGTATAATTGTTTACAAAGAATGAGTTAGGGGAAGATTATAATTTGAGGTCATCTTCCTCCTAAACCTTTGGTAAAAAGCTAAAAGAAAATAAGAATTAAATCCCAGAAATCCCATAAAGAATCCTCGTCCAACAAATATTTGAGGTCCCCATTTTTTAAAAAAAAATTAACTTTTCCATATCCCTTTCTAGGGTTTTCTTTTACCCTCGTGCATTTCTCCTTGTCTATTAATTTATTTATTTATTTATTAAACTCTAGCAATCATGTAAGGGCTAGATAAACTAAAGAACACTTTGTTAGTATTTATTAACAACTCTCAACTTTCATGCTCGTGGTTAGGTAAAAAGCCCTTTTGATTTTTCTTTATACGGGCAACATTCAGATAATCACCTAGGATGCTTAGGGTCACATTGCCATAAAGGGAAGTCAAGTCCATCTCCATTATGGAGAGTTGTAGCTAAATAATTTTGAAGTATGGCCACCATTAGCTTGCTTTTTTGTTGTTGTGTTCTTTATGGTCTAAAAGTTCTGCTATGACATGCTCTTGAATTGCTGCAGACAATTTTGAAGAATGGCAAACATTAGCTGCTTTTGTGTTATAATTAGTTAACAGTTGCAAATGCTGTATCCATTACTACTATTCTCTCATGTCTGTCGCCATCATTGAGTTTGAAAAAATTCTGAAAAGGCAGAAACATTAATATTTTGCAAACCAATAGCAGAATAACTCCGTCATCATCATCATCATGGTACATTTTTGTGTAAGATTTTGTAAAAGAAGCCTTTCTTTAAGGTAGGATTTTACCACCAGGTTGCGGGGACGATGGTGGGCTGCTGATGGTTTACCTGTCATCATAAAGTAGCAGAAAAAAGAGAAGAAAGGTAAGGAATGATTGCAGCTTATAATAGCAGTATTGACAGATGTTAAAGGGGGATTGGGGGGATCAATATCTACAGTTCTGAACATCTCTTGACATCTGAGGACAAAATCAAGTTCCGCATGATAATCATACAGAGGACCTAATCCACACCGAAAGCCGAAAGGCCTTTCCTTTCACTTCAAGGCACCACCCCTGACAGGACCAGTTTGGCACAAGTGTAAACCCTTTAGAGAGAAATCAAATCTTGAATTGAAAAATACTTGCTATGAAGCCGAAAGGGCTTTAACAAAGAAATTAGCGGATGAGTTGATACTGGATTCTTTCCCCTCTCATTAGCAAATGATTTTCCTGCAACTTGTGAAAAGATCTGCAGGAAGATGTTGAAAACCCGGAAAAGACTTGTGATCTGACTTCAAATGGACCCAATAATTGCTAGAACTCAGTGGTTATAGATTATTGGTGACTAACTAGTAGATAGTTTTTGTAAGATTCTGGCTAAGTCACACTGCCATCAAAACCTACACCATGTGCAGGTAGTGCACTTAAAGGTGCTTCTAACATCACCCATCCATAATTTCCTACATGAATTATCCCCATTGATTCCATAACCAACCCATCAATAAAATCTGAGAAGAAAAAAACAAAGAAAAGAAAACTGTGTGAAGCTGTCAACTAGGCCTACTGGCTCCTGTTAGGAAGTTGTTGGTTAGTTTTTTTTTTTCTCCAAGTAGCACAATGAAAAAAAATTTCCCAAGCTAGCAAGGTTAAAAAAAAAAACTCCTAAACTAACACTAGTTGTACAGGGTTTGCATAAGTGACTATATAGCATGTCATGCATGTTCGACCTCCATAAGTGACCTCCTTATTTTGTTAGTTGCGCTATATAAAGATGAGCAAATACTTTATGACAAGTGTAGGCCCCAGCTAGCCAGGCAGAGTTTCTTTCATCAGCTCAGCTTGTTTATGCCTTTCTAATCAACATGACATATCGCAAATTTGAAACATTTAGTTCCGCCTATATTAAGACCGAAGACTGTAAGAAATAAGATGACTGCAAGAATGCAAAAAATGGAAGGTGAGAAAGGAGCTGCAGATCATCCTGAGACAAGGGACACCTACAAAATTGCTTATATAATCCATTTTCTGCTTGGTGCTGGTAATTTGCTTCCATGGAACGCTTTTATCACAGCTATTGATTACTTTGGCTATCTCTATCCAACCAAGCACATTGAGAAGGTCTTTTCTGTAGCTTACATGAGCTCTTCTGTTCTGGTTCTACTAATAGTCGTGAGTTGGGGTGGCTGGAGCAAGCAGCTAAGTTACAGATTAAGAATGAACATGGGATTTTGCATTTTTGTACTCTCTCTAATGGTGGCTCCACTAATAGACTGGTCTTCGAGTGGCAGCGGGCCAGAAGGGAGATCAAATGGAGCCTATGGTGTGACAGTTGCATCAGTCGTGGTTTGTGGTATAGCTGATGGATTGATAGGAGGAAGTTTGATAGGAGCAGCTGGAAAGCTTCCAAAACAGTACATGCAGGCTGTTTTTGCAGGAACTGCCTCTTCAGGTATTATATAATACCACAACTCCCAACTTTTCTTATCATTTCTTCCATGATTCAACAGAAAAGGAAGTATTAAAGAGTAGGTGAGTAGGAGACATGGTCAATGGTAGGTTCTTATTATGATAAAGCATATTGTCTCTTCCAAATTATGAGTTAAAAGCAAACAACATAGTGGTCATGGAATCATTTTCACCTGTTGGAGAGAATTTGATGAAGATAAATAGCATCCTAAGGGGACTGTCTTTTCCTTTCAGGGCCAAAGTTATATATTTACTTCCACGAATTTAGATCAAGGCACAAATCTTCACTGTTTTCCTTAGACAGGTTATTCAGAATAAGCAATCATTTCCAGCAATAGCATGTTTTCACTTTTTCCATCATTGCCAGCAAGTACTTTCTTGGCACAACATAACTTCTGGAAAGATTTGAACAGTTTCCATGCCTTGTGGAGCATCAAGTGATTCAGAATTTCGTGAGTTTTGAGATTGAAGGGGACTAGAGCCTCAATAAATCCATCAGGAACCAGCCCTATTGCCTCTATCAGTCATGCTTCCGAGAAGTTGGTTTTAAACTGTATAATTCTTAGCATATTTTTAGGAGAAAGATGTAAAATAAATGTTTGTTGTCTTGCTTTAACTTTATTTTGCATGTAAGGTGTAGATGAGTGAAAGCAAGTATTCTGTGGTGAAGCAGATATTGTTAGACAGCTTAAGGAATCATACTCAGTTCCCCTGACTACATCAATTGCTTGTAACAGGTGTTCTCATTTCCATCTTGAGGATCATTACAAAGGCATCACTCCCTCAGAACCCTCAACGTCTCCGAACAAGTGCTCACTTCTACTTTATAGTTAGCGCCATCATTCTGCTGTGTTGCGTTCTCTCTTCCAATTTGTTATACAAACTACCAGTTATGGAACAGCTTTGCAAACTTGCTCCTGATGATTCACTGTTTCCAAAACCAAAATTTCGGGCTGTAGCAAGAAAAATCCGATGGCCAGCTTTTGGTGTTCTCATGATTTATATCGTGACCTTGTCGATATTTCCTGGTTTCATAGCAGAAGATCTCTCGTCCAAGTTACTAAAAGATTGGTATCCCGTTTTGCTAATAACAATATACAATGTTGCAGACTTCACAGGGAAATCTTTAACCGCAATATATGTTCTGAAGAGCATTAAGAAGGCAACATGGGGTTGCATTCTCAGGCTTGTGTTCTATCCTCTCTTTGCGGCTTGTCTCAATGGACCCAAGTGGCTGAAAACTGAAGTACCCGTGGCAATTCTAACTTTCATGCTCGGAGTAACTAATGGCTATCTGACAAGTGTTCTCATGATCCTTGCTCCCATGGCAGTATCAGTTTCAGAAGCAGAGTTATCTGCAATTGCAATGGTTGTTTTCCTAGGAATAGGGTTGGTTGGTGGATCAGCTATTGGCTGGTTTTGGATCATTTAAGCCTTTTTTTTTTTGGTCTCTCAGGCTAGTTGGGAACAGATTATATTCACAGGTAAAATTCAAGAACAAAACTAACCGGAGGTTAGCACCAGGAATAATCGATGGCAAATGATTTGAATTTACAGCTATCAATCTTTAGTTTCCCAATCAGCTGCTGATTTCTTGTTCTGAGTGAAAGTATCCTTATCCTTAGTGTATTGAAGAAGATTAGATTACTCTTCTTACCCTTTCTAAAGCACAGGTTTGACTCTCCAAATATTCCCATTTGCACTCAAAAGGATGATGTAACAGAGGCCAGATGACCTCAAACATACACTGAAAGATAATTAAAACAAGAAAATCTCGATATATCTCAGAACACGCGAATCAGAATCCCCCGCGGTAGCTGTTAGTGAATTTGCTTAGAAAATGAAGCTATAACGTTCAATGACAGCTTGTCCGCCAGGCTTCCACTAGTCTTTGTCGAGACTTTTGACTATTCAATCTCTAGCTGGAGGCTGTTTGATACTATCAATCAGGGAGCTGGCATTGACCAAAAATAATAACATTAGTTCAGTCTTACAGGGCTTAGCTTGAGTTGCAAGCATAGCTTTGCAGTCGTAGAACCCCAATACTTGATGTGAAGGGCAAGCCCTAACCTAACAACTCACATCTTGGCAAACTGGTAGATCAGGTCCTGTTAGTGTACTAGCAAATAGCATATAGAAAATTTTAACGCGCCTGGGACTATTATTGAATACAGGGGAAGATAGATAATGATAATTTAACGATTTAATCTATCCAGGCTTTATCATTTCCTTGATTCCTTCAGGTTAATTAAAGGTGAAGCATTAACCCTAAACGAAATTTAAGAGGCAGTACATAACATGCTAAACGCATTGTTATTGTCTTAATTATACTAATATCTGCAGCATTGGACAACTCTTTTCTGTCCAACCACAATGCTTATCTATAGGGGGAATATACTTGCATGACCAGAGGAAAGGATATTTCAAACTTAAAAGTTTCAGCAAAACTCCACCATGCAGTGGCAGCAATCCCTGCCAGAACAAAAGAACTTTATTGACAAATATATAACAAGCCAAGCAGAAAGTAAGAGAGGTAATGCCATAAAAACTCTTTCTACATCAAATGGCTAGACGAGCAAAGCATGGTAATCAAACAACTCAACTGTGCAGCTTAAAAGGTTACTACAAAAATTGCAAAAAGAAAGGATGTATAAACAAAGGTCAGAAGTTATGTCTAAGCTATGATACAAGGTTTTTGGGCGAGGTGGTGGTCTCAAGATGAGGCGGCTAAAGGAGGGAGAGGAGGCTTGGATCCATGGAAAAAAGTTGGCGGTGACAATTTGGTTATATTTTCTCTCTGTTCCCCCTCCCCCTCCCCCTCCTCCTCTTCAGCATCCCAAAGAAACCGAGCATAAGATGCCATCACATAACTGCAGCATCAAAACAAAGACATGTTTAAAACTTGGCATCCATCATAACTACAGCGACAATGGTAAAGTACAATACTGTAATACTGATAATTGTCTATCCACGTACAATCCTTTTTCCCACCAAAAATTGAAACTAAGATCATGATATAATTCATGTCTCTAAGATTCCAACAGCAAATTTTATGGACTCTACAATCAACAAAGGTGCTTACCAATCATCGGGGGCAGCTTTAACAGCTTGATCGAAATAAGATTCAGCACGAGAAGCATCCTTATGATTCTGCCATATCAAATCAGCATACATTGAAAGAACATCTGCATCATTAGGGTTCGCTAGAATTGCTCTCCCACAGTACTCTTCAGCTTTTACAAAATCCAAACGAACCTGTTCCAATTCCAAAACAATACATTAGAACAATCTTGCCCAACAAGATTGGCTCCTATTCACTTACTAAATCATTCCTAATTTACTCATACTCTTACCTTTTGTGTTTGAAAATCATTTTTTACGTCTAAAAAACTTTTTGTCTCACGATTCTGTAGCATAGAGTTTCAAAAACTTTATACTTTGAGAATATCCATTAAAGTAATTTCCTACAAAGGCAAAACTTTTATACAAAAGGAGCTTTAAAAGCACAAATTTCAGATGGATATTCAATGTTGTATATACACAAGACAGAAACATAGCTTCCCATTTCTTTAAACTTCAAAAAAAAAAAACACACACACACTCACACACAAAAAAAAAAAAAAAAACACATTATCTAACCATAACACAAACAAATTCAATAAAAAATTAAAACAAAAAACAAAAAAAATAAAAAACCATGCAAGCAAGAACCTTTGCAATACGCAAACACGTACCTCTTTCAAGAACCTGGCATAATTTCTGAGAAAAAGAGGATTCCCAGGATTGGCTTCAATCATCTTCTGATAATAAACATCGGTAGTTTCAGTCCCCTCATTAGACTCCTGAGACCCTGATCCTCCATCATCACCAAAATCCGACCTACCACGACCACCACAAAACTTCCGTCCACCATCATCACTACCACCACCCGTCACCAAAACCTCCAGCACCCCATGATCACCCTCGCCCTTCTCTCCAGCCTCACACCGTTCAAAAAACAACCCACCCTCCCAAAATGACACCTTTTTCTCCACTTCTTCATCAACAGGGATTCCATTCAAGATTCCGTTACTGGGTTTTCCCTTTGGCACTGAGAGGTCCCTTAAATCTGCCTCGGAAAAGGCTCTTGTCATTCTTTTAATAGAATCATGATCTTGTGAAGAAATTGAAGAAAATGGACTAGAAGATGATGCTGTCAGCGAAATGGGTCGGGTTTTTTTAATTTGGTGCACAGATTCGGGTTCTGGAGATGGTTCTTTCAAATGTGGAGGGATCCATGAATTCAGAATTGGCGTTGATGAGCTTCTAAGAAGCATTTTTTTGGCCTTGGATTTCTCTCGATCTCTGCATATGCGGAGCCTTGGCATGTAGGAAGGAGGAGAAGGTGATGTTTTTATATAGGAGTAGGGATTGAATCTTGGCCGTTGATTTTGTTAACGTAGGGATTCGGAGAGTACTGTACACGTTCCTTTTTTTGGTATTGGAGTTTCGTGGCTTGTTCGGGTAAAGGACCTAAAGTTTTAATTTTAGAATTTTGTTTTTCTATTTTATGGTTTTCAAAAAATCTTTTCTTGAATTGTATTCTTTTTACCATTGTCATCAAAGCTTGGTCACGGGTTTGCGAACTTTAATTTTAAAATAATATTATTTTATTTTTGAAAATAAAATAATATTATTTTAGGTTATTAAAAGATTATAAGTTTAGATAAAAATAAAAAAATCTTTGAAAAAAAAATCCAAGTTACTTCGAATTAACTTCACTAACCTGTAATTCGGGACAACTTGACTAGCCTACGGTCTCAGATAATCCCATAAAAATAAAAAAAAAATAAAAAAGTTTAAGACTCAATAGTCTAATTTTAAATGATGAAATTAAAAAAAAAATTTAAAAATAAAACATTAAAAAATATCTAAAAATACTCAAGTTAACTTGACTAACTCATGATCTAGAATAACCCTATAAAATAAGAAAATGATAAAAAAATAGCTTTTAAAATAATAAGACCAAAATTAGATAAAAAATAAAATAAAATATTGAGGGATAAAATAAAAATATAAAGAAAAGAATAAAAAAAACAATTAAAAGAATAAAGACCAAAATAAATAAAAAACTAAATGCAATAAAATATCAAGAGACAAATTGAAAAAAAGAAAAAATAGAAAAGAAAAAGAACAAATCAAGAAAAGTATTAAAAAACAACAATCAAATGAATGGGCATCGTAATTGACATAAAAATCAAATAAAATTAATAGAAAATAAAAACAAAAACAAAAATAAAAATAAAAAAAATCCAAAAAAAAACAATAAAAAATGACCACAATTAAAATAAAAAATAAATAGAATGACAACTCTGAACTTTAATTAACCTAGCATTTATTTATAGAAGAGAAGAGAGAAAAAGAGAGGAAAGGAGAAAAAAATCTCATTGTTGCCGAACTGTCATGAATTGCACTACACATGCAACCTCATTAGTTGCATCGTCACTAGACACTTCAAAAAGATATGGCGGTTGAACCTTACTAGTCATTAGAAGATGCCGCACAAAGTGTTCTGGTGGCTCCCGCTCATTAGCTTTTTTTAATTATTTTTATTTGTTAAAAAACTGATTTGCTTTTAATTCAAATAAATTATAATAAAAAAAATATGATAAAAATATCAAAATACTCCTTAATCCCTTATTTATTTATTTACTCAAAGAACAATAAATTAATTTTTTTTATTTTAAAAATGAAATGATGCGAAAACACCTCTTATTTTTTTAAGGATATTTATGTTATTTAATTGTGAATAAAGTTAATAAACCATTATACCCTATTAATTTCATAAAACTAAATAAATCATCTGGAAAAAAATATTTTACCCATAAAAAGCTATTTATTTTGTGTAATTAAAAACACCCTACCTTAGATTGATAGGGTTTAGTTCTTTTATAATTTAGCGAAATCAAGTCCCATTATTTATTTATTTATTTTCATTACCCAACGAACCCTAACGAGCTCCCCGTATATACGATGGACGGAGGCAAGTACGCGGTCAACATTTCATTACAGTAGGACCCGCTTAAACATGATCATGTGAGAAGGGGCCCACTAAAAACCTTCGATTTATCACTTAACTCCCTTGGACGGTCTAGATTCAATATCATCACGTGAGTCCACACTGTTAGGACTGGCATCTGGTGGCTACTCATGAAAGGGAAAGGGGAGGGATTTTCCGCGGTGTTTTAGGCAACAATAAAAGCCCGTAGATATTTCAAGTTTCTACGAATTTGCCACTAATGTGTTTGAGTGGCTGCCCTTAACTTTTGTGGGACCCAAGATCGCAAACTGGCACCATTGGGTGGAGCCCATGGCTGGTAAGTCTTGGTGCTAGGAGGTCATGACCATCCTATCATGTCTGTCTTATGATTATTATGTTTTAGCGGTATTTAGAATAGAATATTTTTTAAAATATTTTTTATTTAAAAATATATTAAAATCATATTTTTAATTTAAAAATAATTTTTAATATCAACACATTAAAATATTTAAAAATATAAATAAAGTTAATTTCAAGTAAAAAAAATATAATATTATTAAGACACAAAAAAAAAAGTTTTTGGACTCTATTGGATTATTAAAAAAGTATTTAAAAGTATAATTACAGTTATTTTTTAAATATTTTATTTAAAATATATTAAAATAATAATTTTTTTATTTTTTAAAAATTATTTTTATCCATAATATATTAAAATATCTTAAAATATTAAAAAATATTAATTTTAAATAAAATAAAATTTTAAAACAAAGAGGGCGGCGTGCTGTTTTTTTCCCCTTTGTCACGAAGAGGTGCAAGTTGATGCTTGTAGGGGTAAAATTGTCAATATACATGATTTATTATGAAGAAAGATTTTTTTGCTGTGATTTTTTTCTTACTTTTAATTTGTTTTCTATTTTTGGCTTTACGCAATAAGTGTATGTGCTGATGCGAAATAATTGCCTTGTACTTGGGGAGAATTTTAACAAATAAGAAATTGACACATGAGAGGTATTGCTCGCACGTGGAGGTCCATTGCCTATGAACCATGCAACTATAAGAGCTTAATTTTAACGTTAGTTTTATATATGGAGGTTTGAACGAGAGATTTTTAGATATGAGAAAATAATATTAATATTTAAACTAACATTTGTTTATTATTTTATGACAAAAAAAATAAAGATAGATATAGTGAAGACATGTGAGATGTTTCTTCATATCCTTTTTGTTTTTAAAATAGAGAAATTAATTTTAAGATTTATAAATTAATTTTATGTATTCATCCATGTCATTTCAATCAAACAAGTTTTTATTTATTTATTTTTGTATTCATTTTTTCTATCTCTAAATAATAACCAAATACCAATCAAGTTATTAGAAAAAAATCATCTTATTCCATTCAATGTACTTCAATCCCATAACATTTATGAATTTTTTTTAATGATTTTATCAATTGATCTAAAGTGTTTTAATTTATAATACTAATTATCGAAAAAGAATAAGATTGAAGATAAAACAATAATGTGATATATAGATGATGATATATATAAAATATAAAGCAAAAGGTTAAAAATCATTAACATAAAAAAAAAAACTTCATTATTGAGTATAAGTAAGCAATTCACACTCAAACAGATGTATTTATAAGAAATTTTTTTATTCCAATCCCACTAGTTTAACCCAAAACCACAGGATAGGATATGTAAATCTGCTTGATACCTAAGCTAATACCTGAAATGGTACATAAAAAAGAGAACACTGCAATGAGTCCTTCGATCGGATAATATTAGTCCATTGCATGTGAAAAATATAATTATGTAAAATGGTAGGAGAAGAATATTACGATTGTTTTGCATAAAATATTTTACAAATAAAAAATATTTTACATGTAAATTTTTTCTTATATACTAATGGTAATAGTGCTGGTGAAATAATAATTATGATAAAGAAGATGATAATAAAATAATCATGATGGGTTGATAAAAAAGAAAATGATGAAGGAGGAGGTTATGATGAAGTGATGGTAAAATAATAGTTATAGTAGAGAAAGTGGTTGTGAAGTGGTGGTGGTGAGATGATCGTAATGTATAAGAAAAAAGATGATGATAAGATGATAGCGGTGATGAGATAATTATAATAATGATTAAAAAAAAAAGTCATGATGAGATAATGAGGGTGATGTAATGGTCGTCATGATAATAATAATAATAAAAGAGATAGAGTTTTATAAAAAAACACATCATTATTTTCAAGGAGAAATTCTTAATTAAAAAATATTTTCTTTTGCAAAAACCATCGATCAAACAGCAAAAACAGAAAAAAACATATGCATTTTTTTTATAAAAAAGGTAGTGTTAATTAATATTCATAGGGTAACTATTTGGATATTTGATGGAGGACGTAGCATCCTGTAAGGCTGCCTCTTCTCTCCTCTATTCTTTAAAGAGTATTACCATCTTAAAATGGAGGAGCCCATGAAGCTACTTCCAGCAGTCTCTGTGGAAAAACATGAACACTAATTCAGACCAAGTAAAATGGGATGGCACAATCGATTAGCACCGCATGCAACGATATCCAAGAATCTAACATTTCTATCCATGTAAAGCTAGTGATGGCACCATGGATCGTGAAAGATTTATAATATGTTGTGTTTACTTTGTCGTAATGGACCATTACCAGAAAGAGAGATAGATATGGAATTTCCAAGCAAATTGTGTGAAGGAGATTCATAATGGCTTGGCAGCCAAGTAAAAGCTAGCCTCGAAGCATTTTCATGGTGATAATATATACAAACGATCAAACCTTGATCAAGCTAGGATAAAATGGTTTGGTAACCCTCTCAGCCTGCCAATTAGAGAAATATATATGAGAAGCACATTACGTAGGACCCATGACTCAAGCTTCTCAAGCTCTCATGTCTTCTCATGATGTCCTTCTTGCGTAAAATACTAGTATTATAACAGCCTGTTACTGCATAATCAATGAAATTTAGATCTTTGAGAAAAACCCATTTGAAACCAAGCTTTGAATTTGAGCTCCCATGGCTACATTCACCGTTTTGGATTGAGCAAGAGGCTCCGTATCCCATTCTTTGTTCTATGTGGAGTGCCATGGATGCAGTGAGCTCCAACTCTTGAAGTTACGCAACACTTCGGTGCCATTTGCGAACGCGTTATTTATCAGACCAGGAGATCATCCGATGCTTAGCTTAATAAATATAGGTGGAGAAAACAACATTAATGTACATGAAATGAAAATTGTAGAGGGTGTGTGATTGTTATGAACTAGTGTAAAGCTCTTGGATCCAAGAGCTTCGATGGCCTGAATTGCCTTGCTTGGATTTCTTGGATGTGAATGGGTGTTTTTAGATTTTTTTTTCACGTCATTTTACATTGAAGAGCTAGGAGAGTAGTTCAAGGTACTTTTTTTTTAGCTGTTTGAAAATATGATTATGATTATAATTGATTTTTAAAATGTTTTTTATGTTAAAATATATTAAAATAATATTTTTTATTTTTTAAAATTAATATATTAAATAATTCAAAATATAAAAAATTTAGTGAAAAAAAACATTTAATCTTCTTAAAAACACGAGTTAGTTACCTCGATGAGTTGATGGATGGGGAATATTGATGGAGATATTAAAGCTATCATTAGTTGCTGTGCTTGCATGTTCAATGGTGGGGATATTTGGACAAAAAATAATTATTAACAAGAAAAATATTGTTTATTCTGATTAGAACAATGGGCACGCGAATGGTGGTGCGACACTCGCATCTTGGAAACAAATATATAAAGGTGTGTGCTTAGGGTCACATGCATGACCATGAAGGGAAGTCAAGTCCATCTCCATTATGGAATCTAGCTAAATAATTTCGAAGTATGGACAACATTAGCTTCTCTTTTTTCTTCGTTTTTTTGTGTTCTTTATGGTCTAAGAGTTCTGCTATGACATGCTCTTGAACTGCTGCAGACAATTTTGAAGTATGGCAAACATCATCTGCTTTTGTTTTATAATTAGTTAACAGTTGCAAACACTGTATCCACCACTATTCTCTCATGTCTGCCTCCATCATTGAGTTTGAAAAATGTCTGAGTAGGCAGAAACTTTCAAACCAATAGCAGAATAACATGATCATCATCATCATCATCATCATCATCATCTTGATATATTTTTGTGTAAGATTTTGTAAAAGATCAAGCCTTTCTTAAGGTAGGATTCTACCACCAGGTTGCTGGGACTATGGTGGGTTGTCGATCGATGGTTTACCTGTCATCATAAAGTAGCAGAAAAAGGAGAAGAAAGGTAAGGACTGATTGCAGCTTATAATAGCAGTATTGACAGATGTTAAAGGGGGATTGGAGGGATCAATATCTACAGTTCTGAACATCTCTTGACATCTGAGGACAAAATCAAGTTCCGCATGATAATCAACAGAGGACCTACTTCACACAGAAAGGACTAACCTTTCACTTCAAGGCACCACTCCTCACAGGGCCAGTATGGCACAAGTTTTGGTAAAATAATATCATTTAAAAAAAATATTTAAAATATAATATTTTTAAATTTTTTATAATTTTTATAAAGTGTTTTTTTATTTAAAATAAAATAAAATAGCTTTTATAGAAACTACGCTAAATTTTTTTTAACTAAAATATATTTTTTATTGATTAATTTTTTTAATAATAAATAAATACAAGAAAATTTAAAAAGGAAAACAACTTTTATGTTAAACACACCCCCTTACTTATTGTTGTTATTTCTGAACGCAATAGAATAGTTGTGGGTGGGAGACATAACAGTACAAGCAGGCTGTTTTTGCAGGAACTGCCTCTGCAGGTATTATATAATACCACAACTACCAACTTTTCTTATCATTTTTTCCATGATTCAACAGAAAAGGAAGTATCAAAGAGTTAAAAGCAATGGTAAGTTCTTATTATGATAAAGCATATTGTCTCTTCCAAATTATGAGTTAAAAGCAAACAACATAGTGGTCAAGGAATCATTTTCACCTGGTGGAGAGAATTTGATGAAGATAAATAGCATCCTAAGGAGACTGTCTTTTCTTTTCAGGGCCAGAGTTATAGATTTACTTCCAGGAATTTAGATCAAGGCACAAATCTTCACTGTTTTCCTTAGACAGGTTATTCAGAATAAGCAATCATTTCCAGCAATAGCATGTTTTCACTTTTTCCATCATTGCCAGCAAGTACTTTCTTGGCACAACATAACTTCTGGAAAGATTTGAACAGTTTCCATGCCTTGTGGAGCATCAAGTGATTCAGAATTTCCTGAGTTTTGAGATTGAAGGGGACTAGAGCCTCAATAAATCCATCAGGAACCAACCCTATTGCCTCTATCAGTCATGCTTCCCAGAAGTTGGTTTTACACCGTATAATTCTTAGCATATTTTTAGGAGAAAGATGTAAAATACATGTTTGTTGTCTTGCTCGAACTTTATTTTGCATGTAAGAAGTAGGTGAGTGAGAGCAAGTATTCTGCGGCGAAGCAGATATTGTTAGACAGCTGAAAGAATCATACTCAGTTCCCCTGATCACATCAATTGCTTGTAACAGGTGTTCTCATTTCCATCTTGAGGATCATTACAAAGGCATCACTCCCTCAGAACCCTCAACGTCTCCGAACAAGTGCTCACTTCTACTTTATAGTTAGTGCCATATCATTCTGCTGTGTTGCGCTCTCTCTTCCAATTTGTTATACAAACTACCAGATATGGAACAGCGTTACAAACTTGCTCCTGATGATTCACTGTTTCCAAAACCAAAATTTCGGGCTGTAGCAAGAAAAATCCGATGGCCAGCTTTTGATGTTCTCATGATTTATATCGTGACTTTGTCGATATTTCCTGGTTTCATAGCAGAAGATCTCTCGTCCAAGTTACTAAAAGATTGGTATCCCGTTTTGCTGATAACAATATACAATGTTGCGGACTTCACAGGGAAATCTTTAACCGCAATATATGTTCTGCAGAGCATTAAGAAGGCAACATGGGGTTGCATTCTCAGGCTTGTGTTCTATCCTCTCTTTGCGGCTTGTCTCAATGGACCCAAATAGCTGAAAACTGAAGTTCCCGTGGCAATTCTAACTTTCATGCTCGGAGGGACTAATGGCTATCTGACAAGTGTTCTCATGATCCTTGATCCCATGGAAGTATCAGTTTCAGAAGCAGAGTTATCTGCAATTGCAATGGTTGTGTTCCTAGCCAGGAATAGGGTTGGTTGGTGGATCAGTTATTGGCTGGTTTTGGATCATTTGAGCCTTTTTTGGTCTCTCGGGCTAGTTGGGAACAGATTATATTCACAAGTAAAATTCAAGAACAAAGGTAACTGGAGGTTAGCACCAGGAATAATCGATGGCAAATGATATGAATTTAGAGCTATCAGTCTTTAGTTTCCCAATCAGCAGCTGATTTCCTGTTCTGAGTGAAAGTATCCTTATCCTTTTTGTATTGAAGAAGATAAGATTACTCTTCTTACCCTTTCTAAAGCACAGGTTTAACCCTCCAAATATCCCCATTTGCACTCAAAGGCTGAGTTCAAACCTAGCTTTTCTGTCGTAGAGCCCCCATACTTGATGTGAAGGCAACCCTGACAACTCGCGTCTTGGCAAACTGCTAGATCAGGTCCTGTTACTGTATAGAAATTTTAACACTCCTAGGACTAGCCAAGTTTGAACAGAAATCAACTCGTTAAATTATTGAATACAGGGGATGATAGATAATGATAATTTAACGATTTAATCTATCCACGCTTTATCAATTTCCTTGATTCCTTCAATAATTAAAGGTGGAGCATAAACCCTAAATAAAATTGTAGAGGCAATACATAACATGCTAAACGCTTTGTTAATGTATCTAAACCATTGGACAGTCTTTTCTATCCAACCACGATGCTTATCTATAGGGGGGATACTTGCATGACCAGAGGAAAGGAGATTTCAAACTTCAAAGTTTCAGCAAAACTCCACTATGCAGTGACAGCAATACCTGCCAGAACAAAAGAGCTTTATTGACAAATATATAACAAGCCAAGCAGAAAGTAAGATGCCATAAAAACTCGTCTTATCTTTTATTTTTCTTTCTACATCAAATTGCTAGACGAGCAAAGCATGGTAATTAAACAACTCAACTGAGCAGCTTAAAAGGTTACTAGAAAAATTGCAAAAAGAAAGGATGTATAAACAAAGGTCAGAAGTTATGTCTAAGCTATGATACAAGGTTTTTGGGAGAGGTGGTGGTCTCAAGATGAGGCGGCTAAAGGAGGGAGAGAAGGCCTAGATCCATGGAAAAAAGTTGGCGGTGACAATTTGCTCATATTTTCTCTCTGATCCCGCTCCCCCTCCCCCTCCTCCTCCTCCTCCTCCTCCTCCCCCTCCTCCTCCTCTTCAGCATCCCAAAGAAACCGAGCATAAGATGCCATCACATAACTGCAGCATCAAAACAAAGACATGTTTAAAACTTGGCATCCATCACAATTACAGCGACAATGGTAAAGTACAATACTGTAAAACTGATAATTTTCTATCCACGTACAATCCTTTTTCCCATCAAACATTGAAACTAAGATCATGATATATTTCACGTCTCTAGGGTCCCAGCAGCAAATTTTATGGACTCTACAATCAACAAAGGTGCTTACCAATCATCGGGAGCAGCTTTAACAGCTCGATCGAAATAAGATTCAGCACGAGAAGCATTCTTATGACTCTGCCATATCAAATCAGCATACATTGAAAGAACATCTGCATCATTAGGGTTGGCTAGAATTGCTCTTCCACAGTACTCTTCAGCTTTTACAAAATCCAAACGAATCTGTTCCAATTCCAAAAAAAATACATTAGAACAATCTTGCCCAACAAGATTGGCTCCTGTTTACTTACTAAATCATTCCTAATTTACTCATACTCTTACCTTTTGTGTTTGGAAATTTATTTTTACACCTAAAAAACAGTTTTTCTCACGATTCTGTAGCATAGAGTTCCAAAAACTTTATACTTGGAGAATATCCATCAAATTAAATTCCTATTGACAGAGCAAAACTTTCATAAAAAAGGAGCTTTAAAAGCACAAATTTCAGACAAAAATATTCACTGTTGATATACGATTACATTAACTACACGAGACAGAAACATAGCTTCCCATTTCTTTAAACTTCAAAAAAAAAAAAAAAAAAACACAAAACACATTATCTAACCATAACACAAACAAGAAACAAAAAATTAAAACAAGAAACAAAAAAATTCAAAAACCATGCAAGCAAGAACCTTTTGCTATACAGCAAACACGTACCTCTTTCAAGAATCTGGCATAATTTCTGAGAAAAAGAGGATTCCCAGGATTGGCTTCAATCATCGTCTGATAATAAACATCGGTAGTTTCAATCCCCTCATTAGACTCCCGAAACCGTGATCCTCCATCATCACCAGAATCCGACCCAAAACCACCTCCACCACCACAAAACTTCCTTCCACCACCATCACCACCACCACCCGTCACCAAAACACCTAACACCCCATTATCACCCTCCCCCTTCTCTCCAACCCCAAACCCTTCAAATAACAACCCACTCTCCCAAAATGACACTTTTTTCTCCACTTCTTCGTCAACTTCCTGGTCAACAGTGATTCCGTTCAATATTTTGTTGCTGGGTTTTCTCTTTGGCACTGAGAGGTCCCTTAAATCATTCTTGGAAAAGGCTATTTTCACTCTTTCATTAGAATCATGGCCTTGTGAAGAAATGGAAGAAAATGGACTAGAAGATGATGCTGCCAACGAAATGGATCGGGTTATTTGGATTTGGTGCAAGGATTCGGGTTCTGGAGATGGTTCTTTCGAGTGTGGAGGGATCCATGAATTCAGAATTGGCGTTGATGAGCACCTAAGAAGCATATTTTTGGCTTTGGATTTCTCAGTCTCTCGAGGCTTGGCATGTCATGTACGTAGAATGTATGCTCTTATATAGGAGCAAGGCACCGTTTCATTTTGCGGCTGTAAAGAGTTTTTGCAAAACATTAAATTTGTTTTTAATTTTTTCTTAATGTTTTTTAATTATTTTTTTAAAATGAAAAATACCTTATAATGTCAAACGGGATTTAAGGATTCAATCTTGGCCGTTGACTTTGAAACTTGGCAGCGTAGGATGATTCAGTATGGTCTTGTACACGTGCTTATTTTGGTATTGGGGTTTTAGTGGCTTGTTTGGGGGAAAGTATCTAAAGTTTTATTTTAGAATTTGTTTTCCTATTTTATGGTTTTCAAAAACTTTTTTTTTTCTTGAGTTTTTTGATTTTTACATTGTATTCATGCTTTAATTTTTAAATGCACATACATTTTTGGAATAAGTTATTGGTTATATATATATATATATATATATATATATATATATATATATATATATATATATATCCATTAAGTAATTAATTAATGGTGCATTTGTTTTGCGGTTGCTTATTACTTTTAAAAAATCAAATTAATATTTTTATATAATTTTTTTATGATTTTAATGTACTAATATTAAAAATATAAAACAAATATTTTAATAAATTTTCAATTAAAAAAACTCTTACATAAACATTGTAAATCTTATTACCAAAAATTTACTAAGTCATCGTGTATTCATCATCCAAGTTTTATTTTAAAATTTTTAAATGTTTTTTTTTTAAAAAGATACATAGGTTTTGTTTGTTTACTAAAAAATAGTTTTTTAAGTAAAATCATGAAAAATGAATTATTTTTTTATGTTTAATAGTGTCATGAACAATAAGATAGAAAACAATTTTTAATATTTAATTATACCATGAAAAATAAACTTGAAAATAACCTATAAATATTTTAGTTTTTTTTTCAAATTTATCTAACATATATATAACACTGAATGTAAATATATGACTGCATATTGTTTCAATATTCATACTATTAATTAAGAGAGAAACTAAAAAAAAGTATGAATATTTTTAAGACGTGAATAACTATTAATAGTATGAATATTGAAACAATATGCAGTAGATCAAATTAATAACCATATAAAAAAATTAAAGGGGAGGAGGGGGTGAATTCATGGTTAATGAAGCGGTGTTGGAATATAGTTTTTTGTTTTAATTTTATTTTACAAAATTAAATTGAATTTTATAATTTATTTATTTTATTTTTACAACTTGGATAGTAGATTTAAAAATTTAATCCAAGTTGACTCATTATTATTTTTTTGGGTTTTTTTAAATTTTTTTTTAATTTCATCTTTTAACATTGTGTTGATTGAGAATTGAATTTTATAATTTATTTGAGTTTATATTGATCTTATTACTTAGATCACGAGCTCGGTATGTTAATCCATACCGATCTGATATATTATCATCTTAATATTTTAAAAAATTTAATCTTAAGCAAAATTAATAAATTTTATAATACTTAGTGAGTACCTAGTGACATATAATTAGTTACTTTTTAAGCTCATTTCAAAGAAATAAGATAGAGAAAAATTCTAAGTTGAGATATTTTTATTATTTTTTATAGGTTATAATTTTTTATATATATTTTTTAAAATAAATTTAAAAAATAATTAATAAAATATCACTAATTACTTGTGAACATCACAAAATTTTCCAGCAACATCAAGTCACTTTTTTTTCTTTTTTACCTGCCAAACAAAGTCTAAGGAACTCCCCGTATATACGATGCATGGGGCCAACATTCCATTACAGCAGGACCCACTCAAACATGGTCATGTGAGAAAGGATCCGCTACAAACCGTCTGTTTTATTACATAACGCCCTTTGACGGTCCAGATTCAATATCATCACGTGAGGCCACACTGCCGACTAGCATTCGGTGGCGGCTCATGAATGGGAAACAACGGGGTTTTTCCGCTGTGTTTTAGGGAGCAATGAAAGCCCATAGAGACTAAATGTTTCTACGAATTTGCCACTATAGTGTTTGAGAGGCAGCCTTATCATTGCGGGACCCAAGATCGCAAACCAGCACCATGCGGTGGAGCCCATGGCTCGATTCAACGGTGAGTTTTGGTGCAATGAGGTCATGACAGTCAAGTCATTGTGTGGCTCTCTTTTCAGATTTTTACGGGTCCCATTTAGGGTGCTGCTTTCGTCGCTAAGTGGTGCAAGTGGATGATTCTAGGGGTAAAATCGACAATATACATGAGCAACAATGCACCTAGAGTGTGTTTTTAATATTTTTTTATTTTTTCGTCCTCCCTTAATTGTTATCCCATTTTTGGCTTTTATGCACTGTGTGCGTCACTCTCGTTGAAATATTGTAGCCTTGTAATTGGGGAGATTCTTAGCAAATAAGAAGTTGAGATGTGGCAGCTATTGTTTGTAGGCGGAGATGCATTGCCTATGAACCATGCAGCGACAAAAGCCTCCATACTTGCCGATTTTATCAAAGGGTTTTTTTTTTTTTTTCTTCTGGTAATTTAGCTCGGGAGATTCTATTGTCTTTAAAGTATTGTTAATAATATTGGCTTTGCACTTCGATTCAAAACCTAACTAACTTGTCTCATTGTTTAAATTAGGTTGTTTAAAAAGACAGTTTTAAATTAAATCAGTTTATTCAGGTTAAATTAATAAATATACAGGTTGATTCAAAACCTAGCTAACATATCTCGTATTTCTAACTAAAATTAAAAAATAATAATTTAAAGGTAACTCAGTTTAACAAAGTTGAATTAATAAATATCATAATATAAATAAAATTAATAATATCTAATTGAACTCATTAATTTTTTTAAAAAAAATATTAAGCAATTATCTCAACTCAATAACTTAGAGAATAATATAAATCATATATTGGACCTCACTTAACAGTTTTAGCTTTTTGAGTTGAATTGGTTCTTTGACATGGTATCAGAACTTTGATGACCAAGCAGTCACAAGTTCGAATCTCATAATCTCTATTTATTTTAAACACAAAATAATATGAGTTTGTGCAAATTTTAAGCGCAAAGAGCTTTTAATTGAGGAAATATGTTAGAGAATAATATAAATCATATATTTGAACCTCATCTAACAACTTTAATTATTGAATTAAAATAGTTCTTTTTAACAAAAATAATATTATTTTCTTTTATAAAATTTTTGATCTAACTTATCCATTATGTAATCAAAGTATTGTGCTAGATAAACTCATATTAATAATTTTAAGGTGAAATTATTATATTCCTATATTCATTAAAGCTTATCTCTTTTAAAACAGAGGTTTGAGGCAAGAATGTTTAGCGCCAGTGCGCGCGTGTATATATATATATACATATCAGTTGGATAATAAGTCAATAAGAAAAAAAGTTGTTTGATATCAATCTATATCAATTCCACGTGGATGTATGGAAAATTCTTATTTCAAATGATTCTGTGAGTTGAAATAAAAATTATATACAGTTTATAATACAAATTATCTAGAAAAAAATAAGATTAAAGCTAAAACAATAACGTGATTGATGAAAAAATAAAAAAAGCAAAAAGTTAAAAATCACTAACATAAAAATTCTTCTTGATTAAGTTGTGGTATGCTAATCACACTCTAGTTTAACCCAGAATGACTTGATAGGGTGCTCATCACCTAGGCTAATACCTGAGATGGTATATAAAAAGGAGAACATTGGAAGGAGTGCTTCCGTATGATATGAGTCCACCGCATGTGAAGAAAATAATCATCTATAATGATGAGAGAATAATTTTCAAATACTTCTCCGATTATTTTTAATTTTTAATTATTTTTTAGTGTTTCGTCATTGTCCTGATTTGCTGAAGCTAAAAACAAAAAAAATAATGAAAATATTATTTTATTGACGGAAATGATAGCATCTGAATTGAGACAGAGGGAGTACACTCGTGAAAGCTAAAGGAAAGATGGTTTTTAGAGCCCAAGAACAGCAATGGAGTTCGGCAATTTGCAATCTCTTCGAATTTATTTTCTTAATTAATGGTTAAAACACAAACCAAATGGTAGAGTGTTAAATTCTTAATTCAACTATATCTTCTTTAGAAAAAGCATAGATCAAACAACAAAAAGAAGGAAAAGAATATGCATTTTTTTTTAAAGGTAGAGTGTTAAATTAGTATTAAAAGGGTAAATTGATTCTATTTAAATATCTTGTGTATCAGCACCGTCCTCCTCCTCCTCCTCCTCCTCCTCCAATGAGAAATACATCTTGAAATCGAGGAGGAGCCCATGACGCTACGTCGATCAATCTCGGCGGAGAAAAACAGAAAAAACAAATCCAGGCCTGGTAAGAGGGGATGGCACAATCAATTGGGACCTCCGGCAACAGTATCCAAAAATCTTGCTAAATGAAGAAAGATAAACTCGCAGCATTTGTATCCATGGAAATCTAGTGGTTCCACTGTGGATCGTGAGAGATATATAGATATGATGATTCCTGGTAAACTGTGTGAAGGAGATTCGTTGTGATTTGCCAGTAAAAGCCAAGACCTCAAGAAGCGTTTTCATGCTAATAATAATACAAACGATCACAACTTTATCAAATCAAGTCGCCCCTGGTTTCCATCGTGGAAAGATAAATCTGTCTGGTTCGCTTTCGTCTTGCCAATAGAAGACGACGAGCAGCACTGAGCTTCTCAACTTTTCATGTCTCTTCGTGTTGTCCCTGCTTCGTCCATTATTACCCAAAATATCTACAACTTGAATAAAACTATGATTTCTTATTTTTTTCATAAAATTACATCACTAAACTAGCCCTACCCTATAAATAGGGGCAGGTAGAGAAAACTATTATAAAGAGGAAGGTTGAAAAAAAAACCATGATATTTTCTTAAAAGTCAATAATTCAATTATCTGGTTAAAAAATCAACACACCAACTGTCTTGACAAAAAAAAAAAAAAAAAAACCCTAAAGCTAAGTAGAAAGAATAATTAAAATATGAAATTAACTAGAACATCAAAAATAACATCTTCTAAGGTGAGTTTAAAGTTTTTCCAGACCTCTACTATAGCTATCCGATTCTCCTGTAGAATTGTGCTCGAAGAATTTATAAGAAATCTAAATCTGATTCAACAACTAATTCTAAATTTAAAGTTATTTTTGTTAGACTGGTGGATATAATTATGATTATTTTTTAAAGTATATTTTATATTGAAATATATTAAAATAATATTTTTTATTTTTAAAAATATTTGTTAAATTAGCGTATTAAAACAATCTAAAATATATATAAAAATTAATTTTTAATAAAAAATTTAAACATTTTAAAAATATAGGTACAATCACAATTCTAAACACTCTAATATTTGATGTGTTCTACCTTCTTTAATCAGTGAATCATTATATAAAATACTAAGTATGAACTTTGAGAAAAAGCATCATGGATTATGAAAATACTTTCTCTTTTTTCTTTGCTACTTAAACAATTTGCTATTTAGGTCATTAACTTTTATTTTATTTTATTATTTTATATTGTGTTTGTTAGAATTAAAAACAAATAGTTTGGTTTAATTAGCTTTTTTATAATGAGGTTCTCAAGATATCCAAAAAACAATATCTTAGTATTTGCTTAATTTGATAAAACTAAATTTAATTTTATTGTTAAAAACAAGAGAGAATTATTTCGAGCCTTATATATTTTGATTATTTTATCACTTTGCCTTCGTGCTCTAAAAAACTATTCTTTACATCATCAACTCAATAACTTTATAAAATCTTGCATGCTCAAGCTTTGGTGAAAAACAGAAGGAATTATTTACACGTTTGCCATTATATTTATAACTAAATAGCCCCTGTAATATTAATATTATAACCTTGTTCATTGAACTAAAAAAACCTTACCCAGCCAAAATTATAAGTGTGGTAGGTTGATTCTGTTTATCTTTTTGTTTTATTTTTAATTGAATAATTTTTTAATCAAGTTTTATAATTTTTATAATTTATTTTTTATAGGATTATTCACATATTATAATTCAAATTACGAGTTTAGCATGATAATCCAAATTGACTCGGTTTATTTTTGAGACATTTTTTAATTTAATATACATATTTTTTTTTAATTTCACCCTCAAATAACATAGTCTATTTTTTTTTTAGTTTTACCCTTTAATATTATAGTTTTTTCAGAACTGAGTTTCATATGTTTTTTCTTTAATTTTTTTTTTATGCAGAGTTATTTTAATCTTGTGGATTTATCTTTTTTTTCTTGATTTCAACTTTCAACATTGAATATGCTGTAAATGGATATTTATATTTTTTTTTATTAAATTATTTTGATCTTATGACTCACATAGCGTGTTTAGCAAGTTATCTTGAATCGACTTGAGTTTTTTTTGTTATTTTTTAATTATTTTTTTTTATTTTATCATTCAACATTGAATGTATTGAAAATCAAACTTTATAATTTTTTTGATTTATTTTTTATAATGTTTTCTCTATCTCATTATCTAGGTCGCGAGCCTGATAATTTAACCTCATGTATTTTTTTTAATTCAATATATATTTTTTAATTTATTTTTTTAATATTAGATTAATTGAAAATTAAATTTTATAATTTATTTTTATTTATTTTTTATAGAGCTATTATAGTTTCACGATCCAGGTTAAAGATTTAATAAATTAGCTCAGCTCATTCTAATATATCACCATCTTAATATTTTAAAAAAACATTATCCAATATATTACCATATCAATATTAAAAAAATATCATCAACTATATATTATATTTTAATTTTATAATTAATTTTCTTATTAAAAAATACATTAACAGTGGTTAAATATTTTTTATAAAAAAATAATTTCACTTTCGGTGGTACCAATAATCTAGTTCATTACTAAGTTATGAATTAAATAGTGCATTTCCAATTTATAAGTTATCAAAAACCCGAACCACGACTAACCCAACCCAATCAAATCAAACCAAACGAACCCAACCCCACCTCCCTCCAGAGCTCCATCCATCTTTAAAAAAAATCCCCAAAAAACACTCCGCACGATCCGGCGGTTCCATTTCCCGGTAAGTTTCGATTCTCGCCTGAATATATGTATTTACTCCCATCAGTAGCATTAATTCCTATCTTAATTTTATTCTTATTATAGGAAATTCATTCCTCTCACTGAAACCAAACACAGAAATTGATCCATGCTGTTTTGAATATTCGATAATTGAGAGCGAAAAGAGAAGAAAGAATGAGCTGATCGTGATTGTAATTTATAATGATGAAGAAAGTAACGAGAAAGGTAGGAAAATATGAAGTTGGCCGTACAATTGGTGAAGGAACCTTCGCCAAGGTCAAATTTGCTCAAAATAGAGAAACAGGAGAGAGTGTCGCCATGAAGATTCTTTCTAAATCCGCCATTCTTAAGCACAGAATGGTTGATCAGGTTACTAATTACTCCTTAATCTCTCCTTTTCTCAATTTTGTTTTTAAGGCTAGCAGGAGGAGGTAAATAAGGTTAAATTTTTGAGCTTGCAGATAAAAAGAGAGATATCGATCATGAAGCTTGTCAGACATCCTTACATAGTCATGCTACATGAGGTAATTATTTTGTTATTTTTTTAAAACATTTTTGTTAGGTATTATTGCTTAATTATTTTGATTGATTGATTGGATTCTAGGTTTTGGCGAGCCGGACGAAGATATATATAATTCTAGAGTTTGTTACTGGAGGAGAATTATTTGATAAAATTGTAAGTTTTTTTTTAGATTCTTGAGCAGGAAACGATTGCTGTTTTTTTCGTTTTAACGGATAATTAGCTAATAAGTGAAGGGATTTTGTTGTTGTTGTTTAATGTGGATGGATTGGATTGGCTGATAGGTTCATCAAGGAAGACTTGAGGAGAACGAGTCGAGACGGTATTTTCAGCAGCTTATTGATGCAGTTGCTCATTGTCATTGCAAGGGGGTGTACCACAGAGACCTGAAGGTGGATATATTGGGCAGTTTAGTTGCTTTTTTGAGCTCTTTGTTTTGTGATTGGGCCTGCTGTGATTGACCTTTTTTATTTTTTTTTATTTTTTTAATGTGTAGCCTGAAAATCTTCTTCTTGATGCATTTGGAAATTTGAAGGTTTCTGACTTTGGATTGAGTGCGTTGCCGCAGAAAGTAAGCATATGGCTATCTTACTTTCAATAAAACATACACACATGCGGGCATGCACACAGTGATTGTTTCTACTTACATGCAGGGGGTTGGACTTCTTCATACGACATGTGGAACCCCGAATTATGTTGCACCTGAGGTATATTCTCAAGTGGAAAAGAGGAAATATATGATTTGGTCTCTTGTGCCTTTGTCAACGTCTTCTACTCTATTACAATAATTTTTCCATCTATGCCAATATTTGAAACCTTGGACAGTTGTATGGTTTTTATTCCTGAGATGCATCCCTTACATAGAATATTTCTCTGTTTTTGTTCTTTTGTTCTCTGTTATGGAGAAAGGGTTGCTGTATTCATACTTAAGTACAATGCTGTATTGAGATGAGGATAATATTGATGATGGAAAACTGAACATCACTATGTTTGAGTTGATTGGTTGCTGATCTTTTGAATCTAATTTATTCTCTGTGGAAGGTTTTCCTCCCCATCTGCTATATACGAACTTTTCTGCATGGCTCATCTGCATCTTCACTGTTTCTTATAGAAAGTCATTTGCATTTTCATAATTTTCATGTAGTTGAAACATAAATGCTACTTTTTCCAATTTTTTCCCGGTGCGCAATTGCTCGTCTGTTTTCTTAACACAATTTCTTACAGTAAATGACTGCCTATCAGGTGCTTGGCAACCAAGGTTATGATGGGGCTGCTGCTGATGTGTGGTCATGTGGAGTCATCCTCTTTGTTCTAATGGCTGGATATCTTCCATTTGAGGAGACAGACCTTCCAACTTTGTACCGAAAGGTTAGCTATCTTTTCTCAAGAGGAACTAAACAAGTGAACAAAGTGCTTTGTATTTGTCAATTAGTTATTCTTTTAAAACTCCCTTTTGTGCAATCATTCACTATCTTATTAACAAGTTCTGCAAGGACACTTCTATTCATTACAAAGTGTTCCACGTTTGCAGATTAAAAGCTTTTCAAGCAGCCACACGTAATCTTTTTCTTCACTCACAGTTCTGTTTGCACAAGTTTTTATCAAGAGCAGCTTTTTTTGGCTCTTCTGGATACTTATCCCCAATTGTATGCCTATAGTTGCAATACATATCTTGTCTTTGGAAGTTTTAGTTCCAAACATGCACTGATACCTTTGCATTTCTCCTAACCTTGCCTGGGAATGGTGAAAAAGCCCATGTTCACCTTGTTCCATTCCCGAAAGCATAATCTTTCTTGTTATGCCAAGTTTGAATTCTGTATGTAGTTATAATTTCCACAAGCATAATGTGGCAATTCCTAACTGTGATTTCTGGTTGATGCATAGATAAATGCTGCGGAATATTCTTGTCCACTTTGGTTTTCCCCTGGGGCGAAAGCATTGATAGATAAGATACTCAATCCCAATCCTAAAACTGTGAGTGTTTTACTTCCTTATATCCATCTTGTAATTGATCTGGGACATTGCACTGGAACTTGAATGCCTATTTGCAAAACTGCTGTGATCTGAATCACATCATGTCTGAAACTTATAATTAGCAAGGACTTGAATATCAGTTAAGTACACCTCATATCCATGAAATTGTATTCATCTGAAAAGAATGGGTTCCCTGTTGCTGCAGCGTATAGGGATTGAGGGAATTAAAAAACATCCATGGTTTCAGAAAAACTATGAGCCTGTTGGACATAGGGAAGACGAGGAAGTGAATTTGGATGATGTTCATGCAGTTTTTGATGACATTGAGGTTGGTATCATCACTTTAAAAATACTAATACAAGCTTTTCAAATTCTGCTGTTGAGTGCATGCTAACATTACAAATGCATTTTAACATACACCTAATGCAAGTTTACCAAATTCTGAAGTTGAGTGTATGCTAACATTACAAATGCATTGTAACATGCATCATCTGATACCCCTTTTTTTAGTGGTTTCTTTCCTTTACGGTCCCATAATGTTCTATGATGGCCTTCAGACGTAATTTTTTTTCTGCCTTTAAAGCTCTGTACTTCTCTTTCTGCTTGGTAATTCTTGGAAATACAGGATCAATATGTAGCAGAGCAATTGGAGAACAGTGAAGGTGGTCCTCTGGTAATGAATGCATTTGAGATGATTACCCTGTCTCAAGGGTTGAATCTATCAGCGTTGTTTGACAGACGTCAGGTAGTTTCATTGTTGTGCTGCAAGTTATGGGCAAAAATAGTATCTAGCCTGTTCTAGTGCATAGTTCCGGAGTTGAATGTTGTGCAATGCTAAGATAATATGATAAAAAAAGAGCAAATATTAAGATAGTAGAGGCGCGATCAAGAGTCACGTGTCCTACTTCCTGAACTCTCTATCTGTGAAAATGCTATCTATGATATCCAAGCACCACCATTGTCATTGTAATGGTGAAATATATTAATCTTGTTGTATCGTTTTGTGCCTTGCTTAATTTCTATGTAGTTGCTTCGGTTAATAGATCCTTTCCTTTGGTTCAAGCACTTTCTTTTAATTTCTCAAAGTGCCTTTATGTGTGTAGGCTGATGGTGCACTTTTCATCTGACAGGATTATATAAAACGACAAACTCGTTTTGTATCACGCAAACCTGCAAAAGATATAATTTCAGCAATTGAAGCAGTTGCAGAATCAATGAATCTCAAGGTCCATACACGAAATTACAAGGTAAAACTTGATTTGTTATATTTGTATGAAGTCCCTAATTAACATCATCAGTGATGTTCTTGGTCCTCTCTGCTGTTATTCTGCCACAAATTGTGTTCTGCATATGTGTCCCAGTTTGGTAATAACCACCAATAAGTTGGCTGAGTGTCTCAAGTAGCTCAATTCTTCTCAAAACTGCATGGTTTAGTTGAGCAATTTCTTTGGATATTACCTGGAAACATTTTTTTTCCCTTTATCTGAAAATGGGATGTTGTAATGATAATAGAAGAATTGGAAGTGTTACTCATAAAGTGAAAATACAAACCAGGAAGTAACAAAGCTAATTTACATAGGCAAGCTCATGCGCTACAAAAAAATAATTGCCAGAAAATTCAGCCACTGAGCTGATCTGGCAACAGCTGAGCGGTTAATGATATTGGTTCATTGGGTTCTGATGTGTTGGATATCAATATGATTTAATGATCTTTTCTTCATTTCATTTCTATTGACATTGGAAAAAAAATAAAAAATTCTTTCAGACAAGACTTGAAGGAGTATCTGAAAACAAGGCTGGACAATTTGCAGTTGTTCTGGAGGTAACTTCCTAGGTTTCATTTCATATCTCTCTTTCTCCAAATTCTATAATCTGAAAACTAGGGGCCAGTGGTTTCAGAATAAGAACTATACTAAAATCAGTTGTCATTCATGCTTAGGTTTATGAAGTTGCTCCATCACTTTTCATGGTAGATGCTCGGAAGGCTTCTGGGGAAACTCTTGAATATCACAAGGTGAATTCATTTAAATCCTTAAATTTTTGTCCCGTCATCTAGAAATCAATCAATCACTCTCTTTTCTTTGTTTTTAAGATTATGATAATGTTTTCTAACTCTTCATATGCATAACACAACCCATCTAACCATGGGAAAAGATGGGGTGAAGGGTGAGCTTGATGCCTGCAAACGCATGTGCTATACCTATCAGCAGAAGTTTGGAGAGTAACCTACTGGAATTAAATGTGCAGAATCCAAGGCAACTTAAATAAAATATCATTTTAGCAAAATATAGGCTGGCTAGTTCTGATAAGGGGAAAATGCAGGCTTGTTATATGTTTTTCATTTTTTATTTGTTATTCTATGATCATGTTTGCTATGTCTTATCTCATGGCCTCAGCACAGTATTTTTGGGCTTTCACTGTTAAAATGCACACTCACTGGACCTTATTTATGTGCATTCGAAGTCATATACAGGCTATTTCACATCTGACAACGTATCACAGCCTGTTCTCCATTTGGATCATTTGATGCTCAAATATTAACCTACAAATTGATTAATTTTCAACCCCATTTTCTTATGGTTTGCTAATAAATCTAAGAATCCTCTTTCGACATAAATAAACGTCTTTCTTATGGACAGCTCACGCATATTGTAGAATTTTTCCTTCACCCAGGTATCTGCAGTGAGACAGCTAGCATGATTTTATGAGTGTTTGCTATCATGATAAAAGTTTAAAGGCCCTTTAATTTGTCGACCTTGGTGGATCAATTAGCTATTGCTGCTTTGTAATAGCATCTAAGGCTATCACTTCATTTATCCTTCCAATTCTGGCAAAACCTATACCATTTACTTTTCTTTGCAGTTCTACAAGAATTTCTGCACTAAGCTAGAAAATATCATCTGGAAACCACCAGAGGGTGCAAGACTTCCTGCCTGCATCGAACAATGACTTGCTGATCCAGTCTTTTGGGTGTGAAGCAAATCAGTGAGAAGAAGGGCAAAAAGGAAGATAATCCTGCCGACAGAACTGCCAGAAAAGACGCACTGATGGCATGCCAGTGTACTTGTTTCTGGTTCATATATTATAATAATGTTTGTAAATTACAAATAACTTGTCTGATGTGAAATCTATTGTATTTTAGAACTTGAAGGTTGAGATTACGCAGTATTTTTAACCCTTGCCTGTCCCCCTACCATGTCCTAGAGAGAGAGGCCTGTGTACCAGCCCCTCTCAAAAGCAGAGTCTGGATGTGAAGGAAATCCTAATGTTCAGGTAAGTGATCAAAGTTCCTCTGTATAGATGCTAGCATTTCAAATTTATATTGAATATATACGGAGATTTATTTATTTATTTTTAAAATGAAGACAAGACATATTGATGATTTTTTTTCTTTATATATAAATAATATAAAAAATTAAAATTATTGTCTTTTATCTTTTTCATTTTTAGTTAGTATCATAAATTTATTTTTTATTATAAATATGATATATTTTTTAGTTGATGATATAATTCCTTTTGATAAATCTTAATCAAAATAAAATAAAAGTAATACCCTGCAATTCGATTATTGAAAAATGGTTGTGGTTTTAATGTATATTTTTTTGTTGAAAAAACTCATCATTGTTCTTAATAAATGAGCACACTTTTCAATCTTTATTGAAAAAGGAGTTGTTTGTTTTTGTGTTTTAAAAATATTTTTAAAAAAATTTAAAATTTATTTTTTTAAAATTTTTTATTAACTTTAAATTAATATATTTTTAGTATTTTTAAATATGTTAATGTTAAAATAATTTTTAAAAAATAAAAAAAATATTATTGATATGTATTTTGATATGAAAATTATTTAAAAAGTAACTATAATCATTATAAAACAAGGAAAGAAAACTGAAAATAAAAAAGAAAAATATCTTTCTTTGTTAAACACCCCTGTATTTTGAAATTAAATACAGCCAGGAGAATCCCTACTTGAAGTTAGCTCCATTGACACCATTGCTTCTTCCCTGGACGGTTTACAATCCGACGTGTATTGGCCGTGCCAGGCAACCCTTCCCGACGTTCTTCCCTTTCTTGCCTGCCTGACCGACGTAATTGCTTTACATTGCCATGACCATGGCTGTTGACTAAGCTTGTCTTCAATCTTCCTACTCTCCTTTGCATCCTTTTCCGTAGATCGGAGAAGTCCGTACACGGAACCCTTGGCAATAGCTTTTTATTGTAGGATAATTTTTTTGGATAGTGCCCGTGTAGAAGAGCGTTTTCAGCTTTATTTCAATATGTTTTAAAAATGTATTTATTTTAAAAAAATATTAAATTATTATTTTTTATGATTTTAATACGCTGAAATTAAAATTAAAAATATTTTAATATATTTTTAAATAAAAAATAATTTACAGTACAGTACCGATCACCCACATGTTATTTCACTGTCAATGGAATATTTTGAATTGAGGTAATTTTTGACAAGATATTGCAGGACTGGACACGTGTTAGAGGTCTCATGTCTTCGAGCCCAAAAATGGGAGAAACATGACCTATGGCGGGAAGCGTGGTGTTTCGGA
Organism: Populus tomentosa; assembly: GCA_018804465.1. Lineage (NCBI taxonomy): Eukaryota > Viridiplantae > Streptophyta > Magnoliopsida > Malpighiales > Salicaceae > Populus > Populus tomentosa. The sequence goes on from CM032003.1 coordinate 12,556,587, forward strand.
ATAAGAACTCGAGTGGTATCTAAATAAATAAATAAATAAATATTAATTTTATAACACTCAATGATTTTCAATTATTCAATTGATTTAGTAAAGACAACATCACTATTTTATTTTTAAAGAATAAAATAGCACTGTTATAATAAAAATAATTAATTCAAATTAACTTAATAAATAAATAATCACTTGGGCTGACACACCAAGGTTCTTTTTCGGGTTATCTCGTGGGGGAGGGGGTTTTGACATGATGGTTTGAGGAGGAATATAAGATGAATAAAGATTATATATATATATATATATATATATATATATATATATAAAAAAAAAACGAAGCTGAGCAAACATGAAATAATTGTAGACATAATTAGTGTAGCATGTTTTTCAAGGCATTTAATGGTTGGATATAGCTTTGTCATGATGCTAAAATGTTTAAGACATGACAGTTGCGTAGTGGCAAATTCATCAGATAGCCAGACAGATATCAAAGATAGTTGAATGTCCCTGAAAAAAATTACAGAATACCCACTACGACAAGGCAAGCCAGCACCCATATTATACATCTAAGTACTTCTGTCCTGAGAGAGAGAGAGAGAGAGAGAGAGAGGGAGGGAGGGAGGTGGGTTCCTGGCATGCTAGGGAGATACTACTTAGGTCTAGCTACATGTAATACTAACATTAATGTATCCTAGGGTAGTATACAAACTTCAAGGTTGAAAGTACTTATCTCCGCATTTGCACTTCCATGAGAGCAGGTAATAGCTTTCATCTCCTTTAGATGATGATGGTCCCCTGACACCATTTTTATGATGGGGCGGAGTGACCAGAGCAGCCATGCAAGGCTTGCAATTAGAGCACCTATTGACACATTGAGGAGGCCTTGAACCCAGAACCATTTTCTTTTGCTTCACATCTTCACTCCCTCTTGAAGGCATTGATGATCCCACTGCCAAAAAAGAAGCACAAACAACAGAGATTGAAACAGGACTCACTTCTGTGAATTCCCTTTTGTTGATGTAATAGGAAGTTATTTAGCCTAGTAGTGTCCGAAAAACCCAGATCAATTTTTACCTGAGACAGGAGGGAGAAATGTGAGGGAAAAGAAGAGAATCACAATGAATGTAATTCTTATACCATATGAGGAGCCTGTCGCCGAAGCCATGAGTCTTGTCAAATGGGGAAAAAGGAAAAACAGGAGGGAGCTGCAAAGAGATTGGGGGAAACTATTGAAACAATGATATGATTCTCGTTTAAGAACCTGTAGCTTTCCATGTTCACATATAATGCAATTGTTTAGTTCAAAAAATACAGTGAATCTGAGCTCGGGGTAAGGCTTGGGGGTCCCAACAGAGCTGGCCTTGTAGCTTTGTTTTGATGGCTCATTTCAAGCAATAGTTACAATCCTGTTCATGTTTCTGTTTGAATGACTGAAGTTACATTTTTTATCATCTTTTGTTGGTTGACTTGACTCCTTTTTCAGACTATTTAAGTACTTCTGTCATCATCTGTTTAACGCAAGCAAGTAGGCAAATAGTTTAACCCCCAAGTTAAAGACACCCCTTTATTTTTCCATCGCCAGACACCAGATTAGCCATTTCTGCTTGATCATTCCTCTTGTTTTTGCTTTTAATTTACTTACCTTTTCCCATTTACGTTCATGATCTATGCCTGCGCCTCTCTGATTTCTAACCATCTACAGGAAACAACTTCAGCCCACAGTTTCTCAGGGTGCAGCTTTAACGATCTTGGATTTGATACTTGGGATGGAGGGACCTTGGGTGTGTGTTTTCTAATAGCAGCCAGAAGCATTAATTATTCTTTAGTTTGTGTATATTAACTGTAGTGACATTGCAACTTTGTTTGAGTTATGATGTCTTCACTTGCCTTAATCATCATTCATCAGCAACACAATCCTCTCTGATACTGAAGACCTTGATAGCCAGGAAGTTAATCCTTGATGCCTGGTACATGCAAGCAACCTAAATGGTGACCAGACACTAGCATGAGATAGCACTGGTGAGGATAGCTGGTAGAGCTAGGAGTGGCAGTAGTCCTGGTACAAATTGCTCTTGGTAGTCCTAGCACGCATTATTGAGGCCCATTCTACATGCTATAGACAAGTATCCAATATCCATCCATGGAGACAAAAACAAACAGTAGCCATTTTAAAGGTTTTTCGAACTGTGTACTAACTCTGGTCCTCACTTCCAAATCTTGTTTGGGTATGAAACTATCAAGTAAATGTGATTGCAAGTATTACTCATAGTAGAAGTACTCTTTTACCATGAAACTTTAATGGAACTTTTGTTGATGGCATAAACAGTGTTCTCTCTTGTGACTGCCACCACCATGACTGCCTTCCTCTACAGCAAATCCTGATACCACCTTATCAGGTTTCTGCTTATCTAAGCACTGCCACCGCTGCTTCTAACATATCTTGGTAATCTATAATCAGTACTGCCACCATTTTCCAGAGATAATGGCCATCTTAGATCGAATTTTATAGAATTAGTGGTGGAGATTTCAGCTTTGATAGTCTTTCGACAGAAATGGATTACACAACGAAAAGGAAATATTACATTTTATTGAAGTAGTTGCAGGGTACAATTCATATACAAAGAGAAGCCACAGAAACCAGGACTTCGGTGGGAAAAAAAAACACCCGAAAACAAGTTGTCATTGGCAAGGGATGAACCAGCTGCCACCGCCAAAGCCTGCAAATCCGAGGCACCCCAGTAGAGAACTGCCCAAAACAAACCACTCTTATGAGAGCGCAAATGAAAGAGAACACACTATGATCACAGAGGAGCACACGATAACAACGAACCAACACCGAAGGAGAGATTCGAGCACTGAAAGACTCTTGGAGAAAACACTTGAAACAATAAAGTTTTCAGCAGACTTGATAAGATCGGAACAAAGAAAGCTTAGTCGAGACACAAACCATCAAAGGAATGCAAGACATAAGCAAAAAAACACCGGGTATGTCACATCCAGCAAAGCACAAGGACCTAGGATGATATAGGAAATGGAGTGGCCACAAGTGGGAATCCGGACTAGAGCTTGGTAACTGTATTCTCAAGAAACCACGGCCATGAAAGGGGAGGCCTCCCATCAATGGGGGAAAACATTTACCACAAGCTTTCTGTCTGAAGAAAGCCTGCAAAAAAAAAGAAACAAAAAAATGAATGGAGAAGTGATCTGCTAAAGTTCCATGGAAGAAAACCAAGCAGCACCCACTGATGATGGGCCAAAAACTATGCTGAACGCTGCTCTACCCGTATCAACTAACTACATGAAATCTTATCCTTCTTCTATGTATAGACAAACGGGAGTTCATCAACCTCCTGATCCAGTTCAATGCCTTTGATTACACTGATTTGATTTAGTCAATGAGCATCTGTTTTTCTCCCTGATTATGATAAGATATCACATCTCCACAAGCTCTCTACAAGCAGCTCAACTGTGCTGCTGCTAATTGAACTGCAGTTTTGGAGGTTCAATCCCACCAGGGTCCTGCCCATTTTCTTCAGGCAAGGCAAGATCTTGTTTGATACTTCAGAACATCCTGACAAGGATAGGACTTGAAGATTGAGCTGCTCTGCGCTTGACAGGATAGTAATGCCAGAATCAGTGACTGCACACTTTGACACATCTAGATCACTGAGAAACAGACAATTTTCAGTAATTGCTAGCAAGCTAGCATCAGTGATCTTTCTGCAACCATCCAGATTCAGCAATTCAAGGGTTCCACCATGTAGCCTAGCCAAGGCTGAAACTACTTCATCGGTCAAACTCAAGCAGCCACTGAGATTCACCTTAACAAGACCTGCCTCACAACTCTCCAACAGTGGCAGAAGCCCAGCATCTGTAATTCCACAAAGCCCACTTAGGTCAACATGCTGAAGCTGAGGGCACAGCTTCCCTATCATAGCCATGCTGGCACTGCCAAATCCTGGGCAATTTCTAATGGACAAATATCGAAGAGAACTGCAAGGAGAGGACACTGACATTCTGAAAGCCATATCCTTAATTCCCATGCACTTCACAAGACTAAGAGCTTTCAACTTTGCTCCACAGTTCGAAAGTGCACCAACGATCCCCGACTGGCTAAACCTGTTACATTCCTCCAATTGCAGGCTCTCAAGAGATCCTGCAGCTTTGGCAAAAGCGACTAACCCGTTATCAGACACAAAGCAACATTTACGGAGGCACATTTGCTTCAGATTCATGGATCCCTTGGCAATAGCTTCAAGACTCACATCTGTTATTCCCCGGCATGAAGTAATTGTCAAAGACATTAATTTCTGCAAACCCTTAGCATTACCCATGACCCAAAAGCCCTTCTCACTAACATGCTGGAGACCACTGAGGGCAAGATTTGTAACAGCCTTCCCATAGTGCCCAATTACGGCAAGAGAGAAGTCCGTGATGTTCAAGGCCTGAAGCTTCACCCTTGTCAATACAGAAGAAGCTGAAGATAATAGACTTGATACTCCATGATCCCCAACAAGAGGGCAGTCTTTAATAGAGATCGACTGCAACTTGGGGCAAAGCTTTCCGATAGTTTGCAATCCCTCGTTACCAATCTTAGAACAAGATTCAATATTTAAAGAACTCAAATTTGGGCAGTTCTCGGCCACTGCAATCAAACCTTTGTTGGAAATTGAAGGACAGTTGGTAAGGTCAAGCTTCTCAAGCAAATGGCATTCTTTGGCGATCTCAAATAGACCCTCATCACCAACAAAAGGAACGTTCCACAAGGAAAGAGCCCTCAGAGAAGGGCAACCACGGGCAATTGTTGATAGACCAAGGTTGGTAACCCCACGAACAGAATTGCTTCCCCGGATAAAAAGCTTGCCTAGCCCCCCTCGGCTGCTTGTCCCAACAGCAATAGCAGCAAGTCTCATATCTGTTGCTTTCTTTCCTTCCAAGGACCTGGTAAGGTACCCATCACTCTCAACTTCCCTGTTTTCTTCGCAAGACACCATCTCAACATCATTACGAACAGGAGCTACTGTTTCCTTTTTTTGGGCTGCGGCACTGCTATTGCAAAATTCATTCCTCCGGATACTGCTCAAAAGCATAAGCCATTTCTTGGAGACACAGGCACATGAACTCCTCTCTTTGCCTTCAGGAACGCGTCTGAAGATCTCAAAAAGGCATTCATCTGGAAGAACTTCAATTGATGGTCGCTTATTCTGTTCAAACCCAGATGATCCAAAGAGAAATGGGGCGCTAATGCGAGCCCGCTTGCAAGCAGGGCTATATACATCCACAAGGGATCCAATTGAATATAATCGACCAAGGTCTGAGGAATTTGCATAGAAAGAGCCCCCAGAATAGATTTCATCATCTCCTGAAAAATCCATCAACAGATCCAATAAGCTAAAGCTATCTAAAAGATTCTATGTAGTTCGCAAAAGATTCAAGATGACAATACTGGAAGCAAGCAGACACAACAAAATTCAAGCTTCGATTTTTATTTCAAATAAATTGAAGCCTCTTACAAGATTTTCCAACAGAAAGAAAAGTTCTTCAAGGATCTAATCCTCTCATTCAAGAATTCACTAGAAAACCACCAGCAATCCAACATGTCTCCTAAAGTTTCCTCTTTTCCAAAATTTCCATCTAAAAACCTCAAATTACTTGTCCAAAGTCAAACGAAGCTAAGTAGTTTGCAGACAGATCATGTTTTATCCATTACAGAACAACCAATCAAGAAAGTAATCCAACTTGTTTTCTTTACATGCTATTTTCATACCAAGAATCCAATCCTAACAGAAAAGATTATAATATACCTCAAATCAAACACCACCAACCCAACAAACATAATTCAGTTCTAAAACTTAAAAAACACAAGCAAAAGCCAAAAACACCAAAGAATGGGAAGAAAGAGAACTTACCACTGTAGTTAACAAGAGCAGGCATGACTGAAACAACTGAAAGAAGAAGAAGAAGAAGAAGAAGCCTTGTTGATTAACAGCACAAAAACCACACAAACTGATAACAAGTAACAAGAAACTAATCAGAGTTGAAGCAAGCAAGCTTGAATGCATCACCAAGAGTGGGAAAAAGCAGACAACTTGAAACCCCAACAAAGTAGGGCAAAAAAAGAAAACAAAGGAGAGAAAGAAAGAAGAGAAGGGCTTGGTTTTCTTGGCTAGATGTTTGAAAGAGAAGCGGTGCTGTGTCAATAATATATAGTATGAAAGAAGCGAAGAAATGTTAGCAGAAAGAGAGGTTCATTGGCTTTTGCCAACATGCAATGTATCCTTCCTCTTTTCTGTTTTATTATTATTATTCTTTTCTTTCTTTTTGGTCCCAATGGTCCACCACTGCCATTCTTGTATTATTTTATTCTTTCATTGTCGTTCTTTTGGGAAATTTATGACATGGGCTCATGGTTTTTGAAGCAATTCCTCATTGCATGGATATAAAAATGAAGTCACTAAACAAGATTATCTTACAATATTTTTATATAATTCGACATGTCAACTGATAAGTGATAAATGCAGGCTTCATATATAATAAATGGTTAATTTTTAAGCTAGACGAAGGAACAGGAAAATAGAACATAAAAACCTATAATATGGAAGAGAATAGAATGAGTGACTCTTCGTAAAAAAGATGCAAATATCACGTTTATATATATGAAAAATTTACATAAAAATTTTATTTTTATAGTATTATGAGAAAATGATGTAATATTTTAATTAATGTAATGTAATTTATTATAGGATGAGTTTTTCAAATAAAATCAAGTATTTAATATATATATATATATATATATATATATAGACAATTAAGTCTAATTCCTTGTAAATTTGTTGCTCGGAGATCATCAAGGTATACAATAAGCAAATAAAAATAGAGTTTCTTTCTTTCGTTTAGGTTACAATGAAAATGGTATAATATTTAAATCCATTTCTATTTTGCGCTAAAACTAAGAATATGTTAGCTAGACAGAGGTCGGCATATTTCTTGCCATCTTGTTTTCTTAACATAGAAAACGAAATATTGTAGGATTAAGATTCCAAGTTAAAGTCACCAAGTTGTAAAACCCGATTAAAATGTAAAATTCAGATTATAAATTAGGTAAGTTAATTTAAGTTAGCATGATTAATTTAAAAGTATGTTGTTATAATTTTTTTTTTAAAAAAATTAAAATAACATGTATTTTTAAAAATATTAAAACAGATCCAATCTCATTGATTAGATTTTCAAGTTATGAGTCAGACCTATTTGTTTTTGTGTTTTAAAAATATTTTTTAAAAATTAAATTTTTTTGTTTTTTTATTTTAAATTAATATATTTTTAGTGTTTTTTATCATTTTGATATACTGATATCAAAAATAATTTTTAAATAATATAAAAATATTTTTTTATTATTTTTTTAAATAAAAAATACTTTTAAAAATAACAATAATTATATTTTTAAACACATTTTTAATAAGAAAAATCAATTTGATATAAAAGCAAGCCTAGATTGATGGATTACCCTGTGAATCCGCGTAATTTGGTGAGGTTGAATTCAATGCGGGTGACAGGTAAGGTACGATGGGTTTAAAGGGCCAGGTTGTGCAAGTGCACCCTTTTTGCAGCTAGGAAAATGTGGATTAATTGTATATGGCCATGGCCACCATCTAGTGACAGTGATGTCACGTTTCCTCCAGCTTCTCATATGGGACAATGGGACTTGGGATTTGAGAAAACACGACTGGATTTGTCTAACTTTTCGCTAATCTTCTCCCTAATCAACCTTGCTTTACACCTTAATATAACAACTTTAGTAGAGGATATGGACATCATGGGGGATAGGATAATTACAGAGGCTGAATACGTGTGCTTTACTCTCTTTTTTTATGAGTTGACAGCTAGCCCGAGCATGAAGAAATATTGTCCACAGATTGGGATAAGATGATTACCACTTGGTTTCAAGATAAATGGAGACTTAGAGGAGTATGATTAGCTAGGTTTAACTCTTATGTTTTATGCGCTTCTTTCCTATAAAGTAAAAAGAAAAATTCATTTTAAGCAGTGGTGTTTTCATCATAGCATTAATTTTTGCAGTGAATTTGATGTTTGCCTTCATGAAGTTACAATATGAGTAATGCTAGGGGGTAAGAAATTGGTGTGTGTGTGTTATCAGAATGATATCGAAATTTTTTATAGGTTAAAGTCTTCAAATTGGTATAATTTATTATATTGATGGTGCAATTATAGTTATATAACTACATAGGTAAATCATGTTTTGTTGTTATTGGATATATTTTTTTATGCAAAATAATAATAATAATAATAATAATAATAATAATAATAATGTTCAAGCAAAGTAATATGTTTTTTTTAAAAAAAAAATCAATGACAAGAGTTATAAACCCTAGTGGGTGCAATAAGATGATTTCATTTAATTATATAATAGAAAAGGCAACGATATTAATTAAACCAAAATTTAAAAGAAAATATGATAATGATAGCCATGAAAAAAAATATTTGCTAAAGGAAAAAAATTATAAAATTTAATTTTAAAATAACATAATGTTAAAGAACAAAATTAAAAAAAAATTAACAAAATAAAACACCTCGAGTTAACCCAAGGTTGTGAGGTTAGGCTAATTTTATAAAAACAAACTGAAAAAAACAACAATGATGAATTCCTAATAATCAAAAAATAAAAGGAATTTTTTTAAAAAAAAATCAATTAAAAAAATAAAACACCTATAAACCCAAATAAAACTATTAAAATTTACGAGTTGGATCATGCTAAAAAATAATATAATAAAAAACAAAACAGAAAAAAAAAACAAAGATTAATTTGAAAAGAACCTAGTTTTGTAATGATGTCTAATTAAGTATAAATAAGAAAAAAAAAATTAAGTAAAATGTTAAACTTAGGCATTACTTTATGACACAGTAATTAAACATAGCATAATGTGCTAATTATGTTAACTCGGATGAAGTAAAATAAAATAGTTTTATTTAAAAAAAATAAAATAATATTATTTTAAATTTTAATCATATTAATTACATCAAACTAAATTAATTTTTCTTTAATATTGACATCAGGTTAAGAAGAGAATCGACTCATGTGAGTTCTGGTCGATCTCTCGAGTCGAGAAGAGTTTAGTAAGTGTGATTTATATTGTTTTAGCCAATGATATTATCTAAATGGTCATTTCATTGAAAAAAAGAAGAAGCCACCTCAACAATAAATCAGCTATGGTTAATTACTGATCTCAACTTTTAATCATTACAATGTTCTAGAAAGTGTCCCCAGAATTCTTATCCACTTGTTAAGATAATAAAAAAAGAAAGATGAAAGCAGAATTAATAGTCAAATTAATGTAGATTTGTCTTAATTTGTCATCACAATTTTTCATTTCTAGTAAGAAAATCAAAATCAGGCCATATATAATAGTTATGGTATTTGTTTTAAAAAAAAATTAAAAAAATTAATCAGGTATAAAACTCAACAAATTCAGAAAGAACTTTCATCTAGCTGCCCCAAAAAATTGTAGACTCGATCAAGTCAACCAAAGCAACCTTATTAGAGCCCAGCAGCACCGGTCAATTTCAGAAATTGATAGAGGTAATTATCGAAGCTGCTGGTTGACCAAGAAAAAAAAACCATATAGAAGGGGAAAAATGGGCACAGGTGAATAATATTTCTGGTGCTCTTCTCCTGGACAATCGATGCAATGAATTTGATTAATGGGCATGAAAAGGGAAGGACATATGTAGGTCCAACTCAATGTGCAGAAAAAAATAAATAATGCTTTAAAATGCCAAGAGAGGCATGGCAGGCTAAACTTCTATGAGACCATGGTTGGAGTCCATGGATCTGTAGCTCCATGGAGCCTCCTCCTTCCCTGCTACCGGGGAGAAAAATCAAACCTTTTGGCTGCCTTGAGTTTGATGTACTTTTTCTTTCTTGTCGCCTGTAATTTTTTGGAAAATAATTTAATAAACCAAACAATAGAATTTAAGGTGTTCAATAACTAGTATATATTATCCTGAGAAACTGTGGATCAAACAATTGAGAATTGAGATTAGATATATATTGGGATAGAAATTTTTGATGAATATATTTCTTTTTAAAAAATAAATTTTATTTTTAAATTAGCTTGCATGTTAATTGAGAATATAAGTGATTTTAAAAACTTGAAATATACTTAAAATATATATTTTGCTTCTATATATTGATTTCATTTTCACTCCCTTAATTTCTCCTTATAATTAATAACATAAAGCAAATATCATAAACATGTATCTATCCATATACACGCGCGCGCGCGTGTATGTGAGTGCACATATAAAACTCATTTTTATTAATATGCATGTCTGATATATAAATAAATAAATTATATATGGGTTTATTTTCCATGTTACTCTTCTTTTCTTTTTTCTTTTTGTTAACAAATTAATATTTCATGTTATCCATTATGGGTATGCATGTGCTTCTTACACGTTTCTATCTGATCAATTGGAGGGATTCCTAATAATTCTATGAATCGGACAACCTATGACTACTCGGAGTTGGAAGGGAAAGTGTATAGAAACTCCTTCCATAATTTCATGATACCCTACGAGTCTTGGATTAATTTTTATATCCGCGGCCCTCTGTTTACCAAACAAAGCTTTATTAGCACATGATAGAATTAATTGGGGTGCCATGACATTTGCATTTACATGCTGACTACTAAGTTATAATCACATTTATCAAATTCCACGTGACTAATATTTTGCTAATCTAAGTCCAGTTTGTTTGCTGGAAAGTAAATTTTTTTTGAAAAGTGAATTCCAAGAAAGTGAATTTCAAAAAAGCATTTTTCGATGTTTGGTAGTGTAATTGAAAATAAGTGGAAAACACTTTCCAATGTTTGGTTATGTCATGAAAAATAAGCTGGAAAATAACTTATTAATATTTTATTTTTCTCAAATTTATTCAAATAGTAAGGAACAAATCTTACAAATTAAAAAGTTGAATGAGAATGAAATTGAAAAAAAATATAATTTCATAAATTACCTCAAATAAAATAAATAATAATCAAAATAATAGAGATCAAATCTAAAAAATTAAAAAAAAATAAAAGATGAAGAAATTAAAATAATAATAATCAACATTTCATAAATTATTTCAAATAAAATAAGTAACAGTCAAAAGAATGAGGATCAAATTTGATAGATAAAAAATGTCAATAAAAAAATGACAAGGAAAAAGCAAATAGCAATTATAAAAATAAGAATCAAAGTTAATATAAAAATAAAATTTTAAGATATGAAATTGAAAAAAAAATATATTAAAAACAAAATATATATATATAGCAATTTAAAAGTTTAAGGATCAAATTTGATATAATCAGCAAATAATGACATTTCTAAATTTTTCACAATTTCCGGAAAGTGTTTTCTGCCTAAATTTTTCAGGAAAAAACTTTCTTGAAAACCAAGCTAAATTTTTCTTTTACTGGAAAGTGTTTTCCGTTAATCAACTTTTCTAATGGCAAACAAATACAAGAAAGTTTGAAAGTGATTTCCTGAAAATCACTTTCCGGAAAACAAACACAGCTAAAGGAAAACACTTTTTAAAAACAAAGCCAAATTTTTCTTTGACTGAAGTATTTTTTGTTGACTAGAAAGTGTTTTCCCGTTGACTAGAAAATGTTTTCCGTTGACCAACTTTTTTAATGGCAAACAAACACAGGAAAGTTTGAAAAATAATTTCCTGAGAAATTCTTTCCGGGAAACAAACATGGCCCTAGAGTATAAATTGAGCTGGACTTACTTTTAACTTGTTTAGAAGATTAACCTGGTAAAATTTAAATGACTTGACATGTCAATTTGTGATGTGACTAATCTAGTTAAATTAAGGTAAGATACAATTAAGTCAATTAAATAATTCTATATTTTTTTATTTTTATCCAAAACAAAATTAATATAATTGTTTTTATTTTTTATTTGTCCCAAACAATATTGTTTTTATACGAATATGGATCGTGATCAATCCATGACCTTGTACTTTTGTCTTTGCCAGGTCTAATATTTTTGGCTAGATAAATAAAGTGATGATAGAGATGGTGCATGAATGATCAGATTCATGGAATCTTGTAGCATAGTCTATTACCCTTTAAGAATGGAACATCTTTATTAGCATGTTATAGAATTGGCGTACCATGACATTTACATTGCATGCTAATCACCATCAAACTCAACCCGACTCAATACATCAATCCGATAATTTATTAATTTAAAATATAAAATGGCCTAATTAAATTTATTTTTAACTTGTTTATAAAATTAACTTGATCAATTTTAGGTAACTCAACAAGTAAACTTGTGACCCGATTAAATTCAAATAAAACACAATCAAATTGGTTTTAATAATTTTATTTTTTAGAAGTTTTTATCCAAAACAAAATTAATTTAATTGTTTTTATTTGTGCCAAACTATATTCTTTTTATACGAATATGGATTGACATAGATGGTTCATAAGTTGACGTATGCTTTTGCTTGGTCTAATATTTTTGGCTAGATATATAATTTGATTTTCGACAGAAAGAGGGGAGAGACAAAGAAAGTGATGGTAGAGGTGATGCATGAATGAAATTTCCGGGGTGTTTTTTTCAGCAGACCATGAAGTGCATTGAATAGGAGTTGGAATATTGCATGGCTGAGAACGTGCGTACGAAAGTGCAATGCAAAGGCCATAGTCATTGGATCTCTTCCAAACCCTACGATCATTTTCCTTCACGTATTGCATATCTGATATCCTCAAGAATTAGCAATACAAACCCTAAATATTATACCTAACTCGGTAATTAGATAATAAGATATATATATATATATATATATATATATATATATATATATATAGGAGAGTACGAGAATTCAAATACTTCAAGGAATTAGCAAGATGATCGTACGTTTTTCAAATTTTCTTATAATATTCATGCATTCAAACATTAATTCTTCCAAATGATATTTCCAGTTATTGTTCAACATATATCTTCCATTGTTAGGTATACAGATCTTGTGCCAGTCCCGTATTCATTTATGATATAAACAGTCATGCATCAAGTACATGTACAGCAGAATATATATATATATATATATATATATATATATATATATATATATATATACCAGCTTGGGAATCTGGGAAAGTTAAAATTCATGTACACATCTAGCTATCTTCTCTGTTTTCCACAATCTCTTGTGAGGACGTACGTAGCCGCTAAGGTTGCTGCATATATATGGTGTTGTAGGCGGCACGAATTTGAATTTCGCTAGTATCTTTAGGAGGAGAATGAGGGTGCGTGGAGTTAAGAATTTGAAGCTAGGGGGATGAACATGTGTTTTTACACAATGCATCTAGAAAGTTGTAGATTCCTAATATAAAATCATTTATTAATATTCACCGGATGAGCTTTTTGATTGAGATTATTTTTATATAGTATTATAGTTTTAATTAACAACCAAACAGTAGTTATAGTTTGGATCTCATAATCTTCTTCTCTTTAATTAAATTAAAAATTAAATACAAGATAATTGTGTTAAGTTGAGATCATTAATCTTCAATAATTGTGAACTAAAATGTAATTTTTTTTGTTTTAAAAGGCCAATTTTACATGACTATTTACTTAAAATGGATATGACATTAATTAGTACTAATTAAGTTTCAAGGGATATTTTGATATCTGGAAGGTCTTGGCTCCCGTCTGCACCTCTGGTTCAACCCATAAATGAGAGAAGTTCGAGAGAAAAAAAGATTTCTTCTTATTGTATATATTTTGCTCAGATATCAGTGCATGTGCTCTAGATAAATCAACAGGAGATTTCATTTATAGGTTGTTTAATATATATTTATTATGAAACAAAAAGAAATATAAATGATTTAATTTATATCTTTGTTTTTTCAATCCTCAACATTTATAATTTATGATGTTTCCTATTCCTCTATAATGTCAATTTGCATTGGTATGGTCTTCGGCCATTTTTTCTCTCAGTTCCTTCTCTCTGCGCGTCTGATTTTCATAGCTGCAATTTTTTTTTTCTTTCTACAACATGCATGATCAAGTCGATCGATCTATATTCTTTATTTGACAGAAGTGCGTTCTTGCTGAAGAAAAGCAGCTGTCAGCACCTCCGATTCTTAATTAAATCTATTTTATAATCTCATGAACCGATCAATCCATTCAATGGACGCTAATGAATAAGTTTATTGAAACAAGTTGGAGAATCGAGAATTAATTAATTAAATACATGGATTTCTTTTTTGCGTGCAAGTTGAGTGAGCTCTATATATCGCACTAGTTCTTTGTACTCTTTGAAGGGTTCAATCCATTATTTTAAAACTCGGAACAATCTGTTAAGTTTATTTGGCACCTAGTTAATATGGAATTTCAATTTATTTATATTATATAAAAAAAACCTTTATTAATCCAATTAAAAATCAAGATAATTCAGTGGTAAAAGCTTAAAACAAAGGGAATGTATCTTGCATTACATGACAAAACTGATGTTGTCTAAATGAGCATTAAACTAACCAATCCAAGTTCCACGCGCGTATCCTCTCTTCCAGTCTTCTTGTAATTTATTCAAGGAAAGCAGGCCACCGCAAGGGGCAGCAGAACAAGCAGGTTGTAACCGGCCGGCCAATCAAGAAATAAAAGCAAGCTCTCCGATGTATTTGAACACAAAAACTGATCAAGGAATTCATGAGACTTCTTGTAGTATTCTAGCATGCATGATACTCGAACCAATAAAAGAGAGATCACGGGTTTTAACCGTGTGGAAAATGCTTATTAAAAGTGAGTTTGTCTGAGAAATGCATTAAATTATCACTATTTTAAATGTTTTTTTATTTACTTTTAAATAAATAAAAAAACAAGCAATGCAATATTACCAAACACGTTACGTTTGAATTCCCATGTCCTCTTCTCCAGCGAGGAAAACCTGTCGTCAATTAATTCGACACAATGTGAACTTAGTTTTACGTCAAAACTAAACGTCCTTAAAAAATAGCAGCTTCTTCGACTTTCTTTGCCGCCACTTGTTATTTAATTAATTATTAATTTGCCCCTAACCCACTCCCCACCATTCTACAAATGTATTTCTATTTTTTGGGGTTCTTCTTTGAGAAGGACCCCATCCCATGAATTCATTGATTTTGGATTGCATTTTCTGTACGCCAAATGATCAGTCAAGCATGTACCACGATGCAAGTAACCACAAACATCAGATTTAGCAAAAAAAAAAAAAAATCATAATTATTAAACCCAGCACAGGTAAATCTAAAATCAACTAATGAAAATTCTAATTTTTTTAAAAAATCAAATTAAAATTGATTTGATTTACTTAACAGACGAGCTCATCACCTAGTCAAAACTTGATTTTACTTTTTTTAAAAA
The DNA here is from genome assembly GCA_018804465.1 of Populus tomentosa. Taxonomy (NCBI): domain Eukaryota; kingdom Viridiplantae; phylum Streptophyta; class Magnoliopsida; order Malpighiales; family Salicaceae; genus Populus; species Populus tomentosa. The sequence continues at coordinate 12,571,995 of CM032003.1, forward strand.
AAAATTCTTCAAAATAATATTATTTATTTTTTTAAAAAAAAATTGATTAATCTGAGCCAATAATAATCTAAATTTTAGACTAGAACATGTTTAATAACTTTGAAAAACAACAATTAGGTACAAATTTCAAGTGATCTTTTTAAAAGAGTGAATTATTAAATTTTATTTATTAAGGGTAGAATAATATTTTTAATTTTATCTATATATACTTTATTTATATTTAGATTAAAATTATGCACTCATATTATATAAATTATTTAGAATTTTAATCTTGTTTTTATGTTTGATCTTAATTATTTTAATATGTATATCATTTGTGGATTTATAGGCACACGGTTAAATGAATATTCAACATAGGTTGGCATGTCACCATATCTACATCAATTCTATATATATATATATATATATATATATATATATATATATATATATATATATATATATAAAGTAAAGGCACTCTCTCACACTCTTCCTTTTTACACATTTTTTAAGCAGTAAATTAAATTAAAAACAATTAGTTTCAAGTGGGAGTAGACGTGGGTTGGGTCAAATATATTATATATGTAGTTTTTTTCTCGGTATGTATGAAGTTTTGTGGAATATATTTAGGGTTCTGAATAGATGCCCAGATTCAGTGTAGCCTCCTTTAGCATTTTATAACGATAAAATCGGAATTTAATAATATGTAGTTGATGAACCCTAGTTGTCTGGGTAGATGTATTGGTTCTGGGAAACAACCAAAAATGGCATCCAGTTTTATTATTATAATGTCTTGATTTTCAGTTCAATGCTTTTTTTTTATATTGTAATGTTCTTTGAATTGGTCGTATGCATGTGTAAGATCATCTTTAGAAGGCTTAATTTTTCCTTTTTTTGTTTTTTCCTATAATTTAAATTCCAGCGAGAATACAAAATATATTGAAACAACAAATTAAGCCAAAAATTCATACATTCTCTGAAAAGAAAAGGTTTGAGCTTTGGGCCACAAAAAATTAATATTCTAATAATGAATAATTAAGTAGTATCTGTATCATTGTTTTGGGATCATTAACCTAACTATGAAGATTCGCTGGTCCATCAAAATCCATTTAGTGCAGCAAATTCTTGCATAATCTGAAATCTTATATATAGAAATTTGTACTAAACACTCATTCTTTGTAGAGACACGTTGGAAGATGTGTTGACAAGATTTGTGTTTCATCATTTGATTATATACTATGTTTAGCATAATATTACGAACACAAACGACGTATAATTTCATCATCAATGTTTCATTGAATCTGGCATGAAACCACAGGCATCAATCTTCTATGAGCTTCACGAGCAAGGATTGATCCGGTTAGGTTTCAACCAGGTGTAATTGCGTTAACCGAGTGACGAAATCCAGTTCACCTTCGATTGTTTAGGAGGGAAAAAAAGTTGTGGAAGTGTGGGGAACAAAGGGAAGAAGCACAATGTTTAGTCAAATGGATTTGTTGAACCTGCAGGGACATTTGAAATGGAAGTGTTCTAGATGACCTCTGGGCATTATGTAGCATTTAATTAGGTTTATTTTTCAATCTCTGTGTTCTAATAGTTGGGGGGGCATCATCTATAGCCATAATTTTTTTGTGAAGTTTATCGTGCAACTTGATTTTTTTTCTTTTGTTGCAGAATTCATTGCACGAGGCAGTACTTGTGCTTTTGTGAGTGCATGCATGCATGAATGTATCTCTTTCATTTTACTAGTAACCACATCTTTTCTTGCTTTTGGTTACTTGCCAAGATCGTGTTCTGCGAGGCTCACAGATTTTTCAAAAATAACGGCTGCGGTGGCCATTTACTTTTTACCCGTGAAAGTGTATAAAAATAGTTTTTTTTTTTAAAAAAAAAACTAGCTTTTGGTTTACTTGTACCATTAATTCTTTGTCAACACACTGGATTTACTTTGAGTTCTAACAATTGTGGGCTCTGATGACCCATCTGCAATTTCTTTTCTGGTCATCTTCAATGACTAAAATTAAGAGGATATCACATGAAGAAGTCCATAAACATCTGCAGCCTTGGCCGTTCCTGCTAGGCTAGTTTGAAATGAACTAGAAACACATCTGATCGGCCGGATAGTGCCACACATTGGTAATTTTGTGTGGTTTACCGGATGAATTTTAAGTTGGACATCTTCAGATTGATACATTAGGGCTTCTAGACCATCAGATTTTAACAACACATGACAAATGGACCTGGAAACTCTTTACTGGATGCTCAATTGACTGTAGTGGAATCATACTCCACATGAAAAATCCCCAGCATCGTCTGTGCGCGATTCATCACCATGCTATTTACGAAGATTTAAGTGTCGAGTAAGAAGCCAGGTCATGTATACATCAACGCAGATCCAAGATGCATGCAAGAGAAGAGTGGCTGGTACTGTATTTGGTACACAAGATGCTGTCAACATGGCATTTACAGAAAAGAAAAGGATGGTTATTTGACATTAAATTACAATTGAGTGGAAGCACTTCCTTGGACTCTCTCACTCTCTCTCTCTATCTCTTCTTTTTGTACATGGCTATTTACAAATTACAGAAGATTCTTATGAGTTAAAACAGATAGGAAATATGTGAAAAAGGTGAGACAATCTTCGCAATTGAAATTCATCAATCATACAATCCCTCCTGCTCCCATACATCCACCAGAAAATCAACCACCTCCTGATAAGTTAAAATACAATCCGTGAATGTCAAAACTGTACAGTTACGATGAAATGCTAAAAAAACAGGGGAGAAAAAACCTGACATGCATCAACTTACAGAAAGAGGGGTGGGCCGAGGAAAGGGCTTTGTGGAACCTAGTAAACCTTCAGTTGCATTCCAACTGAAAAGATACAGCAGACAAAAATGAGAAAGAAAAAAAATGCAGAATGCAAGGAATTTACAAAATCCAACTCTTAAGTTATCCTAAGTTTATCTGTCACCAAAGCACCACGTGCTGATTGTGATATATGAGAACACAATAGGGATTAGAAGCCACAAGAGCAGGCAACCACTAGAAGTGATGACTTTGCACGAGAACAGAAAAACAGGGTTGCCAAAGAACATTTCTCAATAGCCTAAACTTAGAAAGCTGGAGAACCTCTTATTAATGTTGCCTTTACTGGGGGTTGGAGAAAGCTAGAGCATTTGAATCAAAATAATGAATGTTTAGAAGAAAGAAAACACCTTAATCTGGATTCCCATCTTCGCTGATTTTGGTTCCCAGATGTGCCACTTCCAACCCATTGAAGCCTTCTCTGTTGCCAGAGAAGGAGACCTGAAAATAATAAAATGTCAATGCCACATAACATCATGAACAGTCAACTAGAACAGATAAGCTGCAACTTACCATGATTTACAAATTCATTATTGCTGCTCACGCTACCAGTGCTGCTACCAAGATTGTGGTTTGATACACTGATTGATGATACGCTTCTTTGAGATTGAACAGTACTGTTGTCCAAGTCACATGTGCTGGAACTCCAAAAATCATTTGATATGCTAGGTTTATTCACAGCTCGCCCTTGTATTCTCAATCCTTTCGATGGCTCATCCACAGCAATAATTGGCGTGGGATTAGTGCAGCATCCAAAACAGCCACTGTTCTGTTGCAAACCAAGTTAAAGCATATATACAAATGCAAAACACAACAACAACAAAATATTAAGTGTTTGCGCCATATGTATGAAAGTTGACAGTAGCAATGGTCATAACAAGATAAGAAACATCATACAATCCAATTCACAACCATTAATTTATCGAGGTGCAACAAAACCACAAACATTTGTCTAGACAGAGCAGGAATAACGAAGTAAAACTTACATTCACAGGTTTCTTTCTATTTTATTGCCACGGAGCTAATGGAAGAAGTTGCTCTAAATAGGGCTAGAACTTAAAGGGCACAACAAGGATTCATATTGCTGATGATGAGTGGTTTGGGGTAAGACTTGATTGGTTTGAGTTGTGTTCATTAATTTTCCACTCTTGAGACGTACCCTAAGGCACAGTTGAAGTACAGAAATCAACAATTATACAAACTGAACCAAATTACTGTTCGCTTGATCAATTTTATTAGAAAGGAATAAGCAACAACATAATACGATCCATTATCTGGCAATAGATTTCTAACCTTCGAACAGCTAAAGTATCATAAACAGTTCTAATTTTAGTTCTCTAGCTACAAGAACTGCCATCTTCCAGCACCCAAATCAACTAAGATGCTTAATACTCTAACCCTTAAACTTTTAGCTAGGTCCCTTCTTAGGTGACTAGAACTCAACCAAAAATGCATTCCATTACAAAAACATAATAACTATAATTTCAACATAAAATCTTCTCTACTTTCGAGTTTTAAAAATATTATCTACTTAAAAATCAATGCTCTTTCCACATAGTTTTCCACAACTGCACACAGAATTTGAATATGACGTTTCCAAATTTATGACAACTTCCTTCCTTCAAGCCACCAAAGATCCTCCTCTAACCCAATCTTTCTTTAGCTGAAACACTAATCCAAATCAAGTTTCCAATTCCCACCACATCTTCATTAATTCCCACAAAAAAAAAAAATCAACTTCACAAAAAATAGAGAAGCCACAGAAGTACTTACAAAAGAAGAAACTATAATTATAAGCCAAAAAGAAACCAAACCCAGTTGTTCTTAGCTCAAATTCAAGATCTAAACCTCTTCCAATGGACTCAACACTCATTAACCAAACCCAGTAGCCCACAGATGAAAGCCGATCATAACCAAATAAAGAAACAAGAAATGGATTTCTTAGGACTTACCCCATAAAAGCAAGAAAGTGACCGATCCAAGCAGGCACGGAGCTGCTCAATATCACCATTAATTGATAATGTCGAACTTGGTGGTGGAGACCGACGAAAAGTGTATTAGTGAGTAGTATTAAGAGGATGGTGAGTTACTTGAGTAATTAATGTTGTGATGTTTGATCTTTCTGCTTGTTTTTTTTTAACAGCTATTATTACTTTATAACTGCTAATTAATTCTTTCTACCGCCTTTAGATAAATGTTTTTTATATAATTCTTATGAATTTACTTTTTATGAATTTATTAGTTTTGATATAATGTTTTTTTCTCTCATAGTATATAAAAATAATTCTTGATATTCAACTTTTTAAAAAATATATATTATTATTTGTTATATTGGAATCTATAGATTCCAATTTTATATTTTATTGTGATATTTTTTTTCTTTGGATCATTTTTTTTACTTGAAGTTCAGGTGAGTGGGAATTATTCTATTTCGATTTTTGATTTCATGCCATTGCCACAACTCACTTCAATATTATTAATAATTATTTTAAACACTCATGGGTTTAATCCTATTTTCTAATTCCTTAAAAGTTTCAATATTACTCCATAATTTGAATTTATTTTTTGAGTTTTTATATATTTTAACTTGAAAGAAAAATATATGAGATAAAAGTAAGAAATAATAAAATAATGAAAAAGTTAGTTTTTTTGTTCATTAGTTATTAGTACTAAAGGGTAAAAGTGGAACTTTCTAAAAAGTATAAAGGTAATATTGAAAACTTTTTAAAGTACAGGGGTGAAAGTGTAATATTAAGAAATCTAGGAGGGTAAATATATTGGGTACCCTAATTGCTATTTGTTGATGACTTTAAATGATAATAACAATTCAATACATTCTAAAATGAAAAATTCGATGTTAAATTATCCAAACATGTCAGTTTTTGAATAAAAAATTAGGGAAATTATTTTAGAGCCCTTTTGTTTTAGTAGCGCGGTAACACTTCAAAAAAAAATTAAACATTTTAATATATATTGGTATTAAAAATAAATTTTTAAAAATAAAAAAAATATATTATTTTAATATATTTTTAAATAAAAAGTACTTTAAAAAACAACCACAATATTACAGACAACCTTACTCCGTACTTATATAAGATAGTTTTTAATTTGTTGTTCAGTATGCCTTTTCATCCATTTTTTCAAAGTAAATTAAAAGAAAAGTTACATTACTTACAAGTTATATATTTTGATATAAAAAATACCAATATGGTAAATATATTTTTATATTTTAAAAAATATATCCAATAAATCCTTATATATATAATTGTGCCAATCATGTCCTTAATTCTTGGTCAAGATATTCAAGGATGGGAGTTCATATAAAAACTAATTTTAGAAGTAATGTGAAATTCACGTGAGAGTTTTAGTTGATTTAAACAAAGTATCACAATTGCAGTTAAAACTTGTTGTAAAAAAATACATATGATATTTTAAAAATATAAGAAAAATATGTATTATTAGAATTTAGGGTATATTTTAAACATCTTTGTTTGTCATGTATTAATTAAATATATAAAAAAAGAATAAATCATGTGTTTGTCTTGCATTTCTGAGTTAATAAGAGAAGAATCGTTAGACTTTAAAAATGAAAGTGTAGGTTTTAGTACATGATTCTGAAACTAGCATGGTGGAAACTAATTGAAGATGGAACAAAATTCAATATACATAGAGGCTGTAGTTTTGAATGTTAATGCAGTTCGTTATTTTATGCAGGCAATTTGGAAGACTGTCGCTCATGGGAATGCATTGAAACAGCTTTTGGTTCCTGTGGTGGACAGTGCTTCTGTTTCGTCCAATCTTAAAATATAGATAGATTAACTGCTATTCTGACACTTGCATGCATGCCAACAGATTAAATGAAACTAGAGGGGGCTTCTCTTTATTTAAGAGGTGGAAATGTTTTCCTCCTGGAAATATATCTTGTTCGTCGTAATTTTCATGGTTAGATAAAAAAGATGGTAGGTATGCTTGTATTTAGAAAAGATTAGAGCATTTTGATTTCTACTGCTAAATCAGACTGCAGTTCCGTTTTTCACAATGATCATGCAAACCCGTCATGAAGAATGCCAAGAATTTCACACAGCCGTAAAAAAAAAAAAATCTCATTGTTATGATCTCATTTATTTTTATCGTACAAGTGAAAGAAGCTAGGCCGTATCAAAGGCATTTGAAGTTTCTTATACATACGCACGCCATATACTGTATCAAACAGAGCAATCTAAACAGTGACTGCTAGCACGATCATGGTACCAGATTTGAAAAACGAGTATCAACAACAAAGTGAAAGTCGAAGCAAAGTGAAAGGAAAGATTGCTGAAAAAAGTAGAGTGATATAACATTTCCATGAGGACCAAAACAGATACAATAAGTCAATCATCAACTCCATTCTTCTTCAGCTAATTCCCTTGTTTGAAGAGGAAAGATGAAAGGCCAGCCCTCCATCCATACATGGTTGATGGTTCATACTTTTTGGGTAAGAGAGAAGCCAGGCCTATGCCCATGCTTTGACTGGGTACAATGCTCGGTGGGGCAGTGGTCTCCGCAGATCTAGGAAAGATATCAGCAAGCACATTACTAAATTTCCACAGTTGTTCAATTACAAACGGCTTTTCATACTGCACCCCAATAAAATCTCAATGTATAGCATGCCATATTGGTTCTTACTTGTCAACATAAACTGTTCTCAACTGAACTAGTAAAGCACATGACTTTTTCTCAATGAGTGAAAATAGTGATTAAGAATACACCAAGATTACATCACAATGATGTGTTCAGTTAAAAATTGACTCTTAAAAAATAACAGAGGAATTTCAACATTGTAATGGCATGAAAGCAAATTGATGGATCATGCATATCTACTTGGGCAAGACTACACTCTCCAGCTCATAAAATAGTTGGTATGCTTATAGTGCTAAGCTGATAAATATGAGGACAGGATGCCAGTCCTAGTGATTAGTATATGGTGCTCTGTCTCCTAGTATTTTTTGTAGGAGGCCACTAGTAACTCAAAGCATCTCAGAGCCCTTCCACAAGAGTTGTAGAGTATCTTATGATATCTAGGAATTTTTTTGGTGCAATTATGATATCATGGGATTGCCAAGCACTACAAAATACCGATCAATCAATTGATAAGATGGCTTATTTGTGGAAAAAGCCACGAGTACAAACAAGGTCAACAAGAACCAAGCCCTTTCAGTTTTCAGATTCTATATACATGCCAGAAGTTCTAAAAGGGAAATCAATCACCAAAACAATATATTTAACTAACAATTTAACCAAAATTCATGCCAAGCATATTGTTTGAAACAAAACTGGCATTCAATGCAAAGAGACAACCAACTGATTATATGCTTAAGCATGTTAAAAAACATATAATATCTGAAAAAAGCATTCAAAATCACAAGGATCTGAAAATAAAAACAAACCAAGTTACAGAGAGATAGAGAGAGTACACACATGAGGCCACTGTAAGCAAATGTTGCAAAGCCTTGACGTTGCTTGTGCTTGGGATTAGAACTACAGATTACATATATCCGTCCACGACGCTTAACTATCTGACAAAACTCACACATCTTTTTCACTGATGACCTCACCTTCATGGCTACTGCAAATACAAATAATCAAGAACCCATCAAAACCATACTCATCGTTCCATTAACAACAAATTCACCAAACCCGCCACAAAAACTAATTTTTTAGCATCTTTAAAGATTAAACAGACACAAAACCATATCTCAATCTACCCTAACATTTACACGTGATCCTAAACACCACCACTGAAAACCAAGGCATGCCCCTTCTTTAATTAAGCATTAATTTACCAAAACCATAATAAAAAAATCAAACTTTAAGCATCTTCCATTACTAAATTGCAACATACACATCTCTTAATCTACCCTAACTTTTATAAAACACATAACTTTGCATACAATCCTATAACCCCAAGTACTTACTTTGAGGTTTTAAGAAAATAAAAGGACGGGTCTCATTCATTTTGGATTTCCCATTCCAATTTTGAATGCCAAGTAAGAACTGAAAACCAAGAACCTAATATACAAATACACATAAATAAATACAGCACAAAAATAATGCAGAGAGAAAGAGAGAGAACCGATTGTGGGGTTGTGGCGAAGCGTCTGGAGAATAATGGGTGTGTTGAAACCAAACGAATGGGACTGTTGAGGGAGAGAAATGGGAGAGCTTGATATCATTAGAAGACAAGAGAACCTATAAGGGTTTGGAGATTTAGGGTTTATAAAGGGAGGTGTGATTTGTGTTAGAGAGTAGGGGTTAAGTGAGTGTGCTGTGTGTGTTATGGAATGACACGTGGCATAGAGAAACAGTTGAAAAAAGTGGGAATTTGAAAAATTGATTTTGAGTAATCTCTATTATGTTAAATAAATTTAAATTATTAATTTTAAAATTAATTCTTTGAATTTTCTTAAGAAAAAATAATTATTGATTTTTTAAAAAAATCTAATTGCTTATTAATTTGATGAAATGAAAATCTTGATTTATATTTTTTTTGGGTAATAGAACTTTTTTTGCCCAGTAAAAACTTTCTAATAAGACATTAGATGATGTTACATCTTGTATACTTAGATATCTTATAATTATTGTCTAAAAATAAATTAAAAAAATAAAAATATATATTTTTTGTATTTTTTATTTTAAAAGTGCACAAGTTTATTTTAAAGACATTTATATTATATTTTTATCTTTATCTCTCTAACCAAAATTATCTCAAAACTATTTGTTTTATGTTTCTACCTCCTCAACCAAACCACTTTTTTGTCCATTCTATATTTATCTTATACCATTAATAAAACAAAACTTTATATTTAAATATTTTATATTTATTGAAATTGAGTGAAATTTCAATTCAAGCCAATTAATTATATTGAAACAATAGTATTGTATTTCAACCTCACTAATTAAAAAATACTTAAAAGGCTGTAATAAAACACTATAGTCATAGACTCATTACTTTATGGATTGAAAACAATATAATAATTATTTTATTTTAAAAAAATAAAATTAATTAACTTGTTATTGGAGACAATAAAGTCATTTCAATAATATTTATTTGTTATTATCATAGTGATTAAGGATACATACACTTTTTTAACAATTTGATGGGATAGTAAAACAACTAACTTATCTTTAAAAGCAAAATTATTTAAAAATAGTATTTAAGAGCTTTTTTACATTTATTTCTTTTCAAAACACAGTTAAATAACTAAATTATCCTAATCTATTTTTTTTTAACTTGCATCAAGAGGCCTTTTGTTTTTCCATCCTAATTTTTTTTTGTTATTATCATGTAGCAATTTAATAATTTAATAAACATAAATATTATTTTTTTAAAAAGTGGCAGACGTTTGCATGAGTGGGTGGTGGTGGTGCTCTTTTAATGGCGCATGCAGCATTATTCGGTGACCAAACTCTAGTTTCTGGGGCATTGTTGTAATCGCCTCAATGACCCCTCCATACTTAAGCAGTGCATGTTGTCAATAGTTTTATGGTTTAGCAATGACAACCTTTTTTTTTTTTTCCTTTTTTATGCCTAGCCTTCCAAATTTTCAAGATAGTTCTTCAATTTTTTTTTTTTTCAGATTTGATCCCCGTTCTTTTGATTACTATTTGTTTTATTTGAAATAACTTATAAAATTAGATTTTTTTCAATTTCATCCTCTAATTTTTTTTCATGTCAAATTTAATTTTTGTTCTTTTGACTACTATTTTTTTATTTAAGATATTTTTTTAAATTAATTTTTTTTATAATTTCATCATTTTTTTTTTGTATCAGATCAATTTGATCATCATTTTTTTTACTGTTATTTTTTTATTTTGGCAAATTTTTTTAAATGATTTTTTTTTCGATTTCATCCTTCAATATTAAATTGGTTGGGAATTGAGATTCTTAATTAAGCTTAGGTCTAAAATTTAATATATTGTGTGTTTGGAATATTAACTTAGGTTTAAGATATTCATTCGAGTCTGCTTGGTTTTCTTTTTCCTTTTTTGTAAACTCTTTTTTTTTCATCATTCAACATTTATTTAATTGGAGATTAAGCTCATTATTTTTTTATTTGCGTTCTATAGGATTTTTCACTAATTTTAAAAATAACTCAGGTTATCTTAGATCTTTTTATTTGTTGTTTTTTGTTAAATTTAGTTTTTGTAAGAGAATCATCTCAATAAGCTCTTTTTTGTGCTAGGGTTGTGTCTACGGAGGAGCGACAATGAATCTTCGATAGACTTTTCTTTCTTCTCCTTTGTGTATGATTCACATCTTATTTTTTATAATTAATTATTGTTATCTTTTTTATTTATTCTTGATGCTTTTTTTGTTATATTATTAAATTAATCAAGTTTAATGAACCTTGTTTCGTCAATGGCCCGAGTCTTAAATTGTTTTAAATTTTTTTAAAAAACGCTATCATATCTTAAATATCCTCTCTTTTATACATATACATATTGAATTTACGCATAGAAGAGCTTATATATAGTAATAGAAAACCCTTCCAATCCAAAAGTTTAGACTAATATCTTACTATGTACTAATCAATTTGTTCAAATTTATGATAAAATCTAGCATCATGCACTTCGTAAATGATATATTTTTTTTTATGAAAAAAGGACATAGAGATTACCTTTCAAATTGGATTCTTGTTGATCTTATTTATCTAAGATTCCATAGAAAAAGGAAAGTTTCACAGGCATATATAACAACATGAATTCCTTACCATTCTCAACAAAAAGAAAGACAAAAAAAAAGAAGGAAAAGACTGTCGGTCTACCATTCATGCACCTAGCTACGTCTTCCACCGAAGAAAGGGAAATGAGGTCATTTTGTAGCTTATTATAATTGCTAAATCATGCTATTAAGGTATAAAGAACACAGGCGAACATGATTAAAGTGGAGTCATGGAAGAATGGTGTCATTTGATTGGTTAGTTCTTGAAAGGAAATGCCTTTTTCCTATCAATAAAAAAGGCATTTCCTATTATTATAGTGGGTGACTCTATTATTATATTTACTATATATGTAGCTAGTTGAGAGAGAATATTATCAAGCAAAAGCATTGGTTCTTTTGATGACCTAATAGAGAGATCCATGGACCACTAAAAAAGAACCCTAGGGTTCAAAAATTCCCATCTTTTGGTAATTCTTAAAGAAAATAATTTGTTATATGGTAGGTTTTGGTAATTAAAAGGGTGAAGGAGAAGAGTATATATGTGTAAATTCCTTATATTCAAACCTTTTTTTTTTTTTTTTACAATCAAATGGTATTATAAAGCCCTAGTTTTACACACGTTTTGAGAGTAATTCTACTCTTCATCCATTTAATATCAGAAAACATAAATCTTGACGAAGCATGCTTGTGTCAAGAAAGATATGGATAGTCAAGAAACATCCCAATTAACTATGAGATATGCTTGTGTCATTTACCTTTATTGATGTGGTTTTTTCTTCGTTGAACCGTGGTTAATGCTTGACGAAGCATGTTCCACTCTAATCTTGGAATCTATCAATTGGGCACTTGGTTTTTTTAGCCATAAATCTATGGGAGGTTACCTCACCATTGGTGAAGTCTAGAAAAAGGGTCCAACATTCCATGAGCTACTTTATCATTAGTTAAAAATGCACCAAGTTTAATCACCTTTTCCCATTTTTATATGTAGCATAAATCAATTTTTTTAATGAAATAATAAGAATAGTTTGCTGGGGTCTCGTACACTGTGAATTGAACCACAAGTTTTTTTAATGTAAAAAAAGTTAAAGTTATAGTAAACTTTTTGAAATTATTATTAAATCTAGTACAAAGATGTAATTTTGAAACCTCTCAACCTAATTTTTTATATAATTTAAATTTTAAATTAAATTATGTGAGAGTTATCCTAACATGATTTAATTAACTTAGAGGGTTTTAGGTTGACCTAACAGGTCACCTGGGTCTTTACAAGTCAACTACAATCGTGTTTTTCATTTTCTTCAGACCCGGCTAAGGTCCCGAACCATCCGATTCCCAAATCAATCTGATGGGCCGAGCCGAGTTTTATAATTATAGGTGCAATTGTGGTTTGTCGTCGATAATTGTTACTTTTTTTTTCCTTATTTTCTCTTTTTTCACCCAAAAAGTACTTGTTGGCCCTCTTTATTTTTGGTGTTTCAATATCAATTTTTATTTTTTTTTCTATTTTTTTTTCTTTTATAAAATTTTTGTTTGTTTTCATTGTAGTCTTTCAATTGTAATTTGTCATATATATTTTTTTTCAACTTGACCCTTATTCTTTTGATTTTCCTCGCTTTTGTTAAAGTTCCTTTTCTTTTCAATTTAACCCTTCAATAATAATTAAAAAAAAAAACATTGTTGCCCTCTCATATATTTATTTATTTTTCACCCTTATTCTTTTAATTATATATATGGTTTTTATTTTAGATGCTTTTTTGTAATTGATTTTTATTCTCAATTTCATCCTTCAGGTTTGTTGAGGATTGAGCTTCATGGTTTTTTTATTTGTGGTACTTTTAATCTAATGATTGGGTCATGGGTTTAAAATGTTAGTACAGGTTGATATCTTTTTTCAGGCTCATTTTCTTTTCTGGTTTTATCATTTGATATTATTTTTTAAGAAAAATTTGTCTTTGTGATTTTCATCAATTTTTTTATTAGGTTATACTAGTTTCTTGACCTGGGTAACAAGTTTTGCAGATTAACTCATGTTGGCTCACCCCTTATTATCCATGTTACATGTCTATAATACTAACTCAAGTTGACTTAGCTATTTTTTCTGCTTTTTATCTAATTTCATGCTTCTAATGTTTTTTTTCTATGTTATCGTAATCTTTATTTTTATAAAAATCTTACTCATTTATCATCTTTGCCTATTTTTTTATCATCTAATAAAAATATAATCAACTTATTAAACTCATTCGGGTCTATAACCCAAGTCAATTATTTTTCTTATTTATTTTAAACATGCCTGCATCACCTAGACTACCATTGACTTTTTCTTAATTTTTTATTCTAATGTTGTGTTTATTTTAATTGATACATTTTTTTAATATGTTTTTTTTAATAATTTTTAAACTTATGTTCAGTTAATATACATCCTCTGTGTTTTTTTTTTTTTTGCTTATTTAGCCTTTTTTGAATAGAGGTTTTTCTTTAAAATATTTTGTATGTACTTACTTTTTGAAGATATTATAAAAATGAACTTTTTAAAAGAAATAAAAAATTATTTATTTTAATATGTATAGCCTTGCATGATTTCTTTTCTTTTTATTTCATTCAATCAATTTTATTTATGTATCTATTTTAATTATCATTTGATTAAATATAAAATTAATGTTAATAAACAAAGTCATTGAATACAACTGTATATATGATCTGTATTAGAAGATCAAACTATATTTTAATTATTTTTATTTTAATTTTTAGGTATTATTAATGATTATTTATTTATTTATTTATTTATTAACACAAATAATTTTTGATTTATTTAGTTAAATATATGTATAGATTTTTTATTTATATTTATAATTTTTTTTATTAAAAAGAAAGATAAGAGAGGCCTACCTATTTTTTATTGGAAAAAATAATATCCAACCTCATGGAGCCCATGTTAAAAGGCTATTAAAGTCCGAAGCATTGTAGAGTATATGGTGTTTTCTCGTGTCCTATCGATCCAAAAGAAGAAATTTAATTGGAAAACAATTTAGTGTGGGCTTATAATGTGGTGTGAAGTATTTTTATAAGATTATTTTTTTAATTGAAAATATATTAAAATAATATTTTAAGATATAATTTTAAAAACATATCAGAAAAAGAATATTATTCTCTTGTTGCATTTTGCTCCATGATTTTCTAACTTCTTTTGCTAGTAACTTCCTATCACATAATTGTTGACACAATTTCTCTCTCTTCTTCTAGTCACTGAAATTACTACAAAAAAATATTCCAAAATACATAGAAAGATCGACATAATTGGAAAGTACTAAAGTTAGTGGAGGAATCCACGAATGGTGCCAAAAATTGAAAAAAAAAAAGGGACCAAACCACAGAGTAATTTGTCTTTTTTTTCTCCATGTCAACACAGACGAAGAAGGTGGTTGCTGCTGGCCTTGTGGGGGTGTCTTCCCCTTACAGAGAAAACAAAAAAATGAGTGTTGATGTATACGACAGCATTGAAGCAAGGGTAGCTTCATCATAGGTCTCTAATGAAGTCTAATAGGAATAGTGCAGCCTTCGGCCATCCATGAGAGAAACATGGTTGGATCTTGAAGCAGCCAGTACTGATGATCATCTCACATGGGCTGTCCTGTTCTCAATTTCCTCTCTCATTGGTTGAGAGGATCAGTGGTTGAGCTAAGATCATTTTTCAAAGGATAAAATAAGTTGCAGGGATCGGGCCCCCTCTTTGCCCCCTGTCTGTCTCCACCCCTGGAAAGATGTTTGGTCAAAACACTCAAGTTGGCTAACAAATCTTCTGAAACTCTACAATATCATGGGTGAATCTCCAGACTAGCTAGGGCCTAAGAAAAAAAAGAAAAGAAACGCAGTGCAGTGAGCAAGAGGAGAAGCCAAACATGCATAGCACTTCCTAGATCAAGAACTGGAGAGCCAAGGTAGCTGATATGTGATACAATTCCAAAAACAATGCAAACCCGGCAAGATTTTCAGTAGCCCATGTTCTATTTTGTTTTCTAGAGGTTTTTTTCTGCTTTTACTTCTATATCTGACAATTTTTGGCCGTGTGTGTTGCAACAATGCTCTGCTCTTTCAAGGCCCGTCTTCTCACTACTATTTTCTTATTAATTATTCTTCCTAGAATCATTATCTATGTATGAATATTCAATGGACAAAGAAGAAGAAAAAAAACTATAACACCCTTTATTTCCTTCTTGCTCACTATTATAAATTAAGGTGTCAAAGACACAAATCGATGCCCTTTCAGTATCTCCTTAAAGAAATCTGAAACTTAAAGGCTTCTTTGATTTCTTTTATTAGCTTGAAGTTCAAGTAATGGAAAGTTATTGCCCAGCATGCCATATATTTCCTCAAATTGAAGAAAAGAAATTAGTCAAATTCTCCACAATAAATATATATTCATTCCCATTTAAAGCCCTTTTCATATTGCTGGATTGAATTATTTAAACCCCACTCGACAACCTTGTGTGTGTGTGTGGTGTGTGTAAAAGAAGTACTGAGAGGGTCAATGGCTTCTTGGTCTTTGTCTTATCAAACAATGGGTTGCTGAGAGATAAAGTAACGGGCTGACATGAACAAGAGGAAGCTTCCTAGCTAGCTATCACATGGACGCACGCCTTCTCTACACGTGGTTAGTCATGTGTGTGAAGGGACACACCCCATCGAGTGTTTATGAGTCACGTCTGTTAAAGAAAAAAATGGCAAAGTCTTTTTTTTATTTATTTTAACGAAGACAAGGGAGATGCTGCTAGATCTTGAAATTGAGAGTTTTCTTTAAGACATATCAAATTAGGTATGCCTTTTTTAAGATTCAATGGAAAAATCTAGTCTCAATGATGGTAGAAACACTCTTTAATGTGGTTAAACAAAAAGAAAATAGATACTCAAACACAAAGATGTTGAAATTTGGAAGCCATTAGAGTGTTGGAATACATGCACACATCACATCTAATGATGGAGCACAAGTTTTGGTGATGATGGCTTCAACTGTCATCATCGCCTTCATCCTTTTTGCAAGATTAGTATTGACAATTGGATATATATACCATGTCTTGATGCATCCATGCCCCAATAATCTTGTTATTTTGTATTTTTTTTTTCATAATTAGACGATATCATTCATGCCAATAAACAAGAACTAACATGCAGGAATTCTCCATTCATTTATACATGCATTAATGAAAAAAATGGCATTCCCTCGAATAATTTGAGATAAGGATGGATACGTCATGCAATTACAGCGAAAATTAAAGAAAGAAATTATAGTTTTTCAAACCCTGAAATTACCTAAACCGTAGAGAAAAATTGTTTGAATAGAAGACTTAAAAACGACCTAATTATGCTCATTTACCTGGTCTTAAGCAAGGAATGATCATGGCATGTGCGTTGACAAAATTCCAGCTCCATCACACAATTAAATTAAAAATTATGTTTATTTACCTGGTCGCTGATTTGCCATACGAGTCATGGAATCGACAAATAGTGCATGATTTATCTAGAGACACAGATTAATATCAGGGAAAAGATCATAAATAGAAGCAGAGGAAAAGCCAGAGAATATTTCTTGATTTTTTTTTTCTTATGAACAAAATCCAAGAACATCACTAACCCTCATCAAAATTACAAACAAGATGCTCTCCTCTCCCCCCAAGAAGATCCACTCTATATCCAATTAGGATGATCAGAAACAATAACAGGTTGTGGACCCCGCCCTCCTTTTTTTTTTTTTTGTTAAAATTGTATATACAAGAAAAGTAAAAAAAAAAAAAACCGTGTACAGAGATTGAAGAAAAAAAGGAAAGGAAAATTACACATGAAACCACAAGGCTTTGTACACAAGAACAATCAATCAACAAGAGTAAGCTAATCTTTGGACCCCACGATCCCTAAGAATCCCATTGTAGAGAGCAGCTCTGTTTGCAGGCATTCTTCCTTGCTGACCATTTTTCTTGAATTCTGTTGATGTTGATGAAGAAGAAGAAGAACAAGAATTTTGAGTAAGAAAAACGGCTTCATGTTGCCTCCTAAACTCCTCCCCATCCCCTCTTGGATCCACCACATCCTCAGCAAAGTGCACCCTTTTCTTCTTTCCCCTCTTCTTCCCCTCTTCAAGAAACGGAAAAGAAAAGAGCCCCAGCAACCATAAGCCAAGAAAGTAAAAAAATGAACATTTATACACGCAAATTGTGTAAGTTCAATGCATTACAAGATTTTCTTGCTATATTCTTTACCTGATGAGATACAGGGCCTCAGAGCTTGTTGTGAAGACTGTGGAATTCGGTGATGATCACCAGGGAATTGACCAGAAGGAAGGAGAGATTTTTGGAGGCGAAAGGCAAGGACAATTACAGTGCCAGAAACAGCCATGGCTGTGGCAAGGACCACTCCTTGTGAGCAACGTGAAGAAGACATGGTTGATGAATCAAGATGGGAACTTGAATAGAGTATGTTATGTGACTTGCTGAATATGAGAGAATATGCTCTGGTAGGGAAGAGAGGAGGGAGGTAGTGTTTTTACCCTCTACATGGGGGGACATGTATAAATAAATATATGGCAGCGTAAGGTGAGTGATTAAGGTGTGAATATAATAAATACTCTTTTCCGAGGGAGGCTGGGGCACTATTTATTTGTTTCAATATTAGTATGAAACAACCCCCCCCCCCCCAAAGGTATTTAGACTGTTTTTTTGGTATCAAAATTAGGTTTTATTTACTTATTTGATATTAAAACCAGTTTTTTTTTTTTACTAAAAAAACTTCATTTTTTTTCAAATTTAACTTGAATTAATATGTTAATCTACACATCTAACTTGAGAGAGAGATTTTGGCTTTGACTTTGTGTCTTTTTATTTCAATTATTTGCTTGTGTATTACACGGCAAGAAAAGTTTTTTTTTAGTTGATGTCAGTTTTTTGTTGAGTTGAGAGGACTGGGTGGGGAATATCTTATTGTTTGGTCTCCATTCTAATGAGGAATGGTGGGTGGCGCGTAGAAGTCACATTCCGGTTACCACCGCTGCTGGATGGTGGGTGGTGCATTTTTATTTTAATTTTATATTTCGTAGAAGGTAATTTGTGGCGCTTGATTATGACACCTTTGAAGTCGAGGGATTTGTTTGAAAATGGTGGGTTTTTTAAGACGGTAATTAATGGTGGTTAATGACACCTAGAGATAGCTTAATTAGCTTTTTATCCCCTGAACTGAGCTTAATTAGTTCTGATGCTCCAATTGATTGTGAGATTTCATCAATAAATCCTATGTTGTCTTCACAAGATTTATTGTTCTTGGAGTTTATGTTTCTCTTTGACTTTTAGCTCTAAAATAATCTATTTTTGTGGTTCAAAACAATGAAGCATTATAATCGTGTTTTATAATTTTTCATTTTAATTAGTAGATAACTAGAGTTGTATTTGTCATATTCCCGACACCATTTTTGAATAAAGCCAAGAAAATTGTATCCTAAAAAAAATTATTATTAAACTGGATTCAATAGAAAAGATCAATTCAACATAAATAAAATACAATTAAACTAAGTTAAAATTAGACAATTTCGTCAAAACATGATTTAAGTTTTTTTATTTTAAAATATTTTTTTTAACGCAAGGAATTTCTCTGCGGCCTCCCAATATCCAATTGTTTTCAAACACCGTTTTGTTTCTGTCAAGGAGGAGGAGGAGGAGGGGCCAATCGAGCTTAATTTCCGTTATGATGGAAGATTAATGTAAGTATTATGGCAACGACGACAGAAGACTAATTTAAACACAACTAAAGCAAAGAGAGTGTTTTCTCGCTTTAAAGGAAGCGATTGCTGGCGGTGCCTCCTGCAGTCATGATCAAGTGGCTACAATGTTCTTCTGGTTAAATGCAAGGCAGCCTCTGTCATCCATGATGTATCAGAGCATCATCCCTTGCCAGAAGAGGGTGGTTTCTCTCTCTTAGATGCGTAGCTCATCAGGTTGACAACGACTCTCGAGCAAATGGGATTAGAGTTTGCTTTTCACATTACAATAAACTAATGTGATTTATTAATTAATCGAGCCTGATTAGTGCCATGGCTTCATATGAAGGCTCTTTAAGGGCTGTCTTCATTACCACATTATCAAGAAAAGAGGTTGGTTAAAAGCTAAAACAATAAAATGAATTAATTTATTAAAAAAGCTCAGTCACACATTCAGATTCCAATAATATTTTACTCCTTTTATTTCCAGAGGGATCTCGAACTTTGAAATGTATTTATTAGATGAATTTACAACATTGAGAGAGAATAAACAAGAATATGAATTATAATGAGTGTTCATCAGTCGAATCTTTACTATATTTATATCATATATATCACTCATAGAATAAAATAAGTTAGGTATTTAAGTTTTATTAATCCCTGTTTTTTTTTTATTTACGTGGACGTTCGGGCTAGTTTGCACGCATCTCGATTAATCTCATGGGCCTTGAAGTTAATAACTATGTAAATCTCCAGTGAGCATCATATGAGTGGCCACATGGCTCGAACATGAGATTATAGAGAAAATAAACCTTTTAATCCCAAACTCTTATTACTGGACCACCTCCTAAATATATATATATAATTATTAAAAAAATTTAAATTCATATCGGTTTGAATTAGTATCCATTAAAAACCATTATCATGATTCCGAACACGATAAACCAAGCTCGGAAGCCATGGAAAGAGAAGAATCCAAGAGAAAAGCAGGTGATGAGGCACTCAGCAGTAAGGCTAACAATGTGATAAAAACAAGACCCCATGATAGAAATCTTACCAAGAAAAGGAAATACTCGTATTGGAAAAGGCATATAGTAAAGTGGATCTACAGTGCTTCAACAGCACTCTGCTTGATTCTTTTCTTCTCCTCGAAAGAACAATCATGATAATGGCACAAATACAACGAAAATTTGTTAAATGAAGATATAATTTGATCTTTCATCCACTCAAAGCCACATATTCTATGAATGAAGATGACTATGTTTACTGTTAATAATAATTTTTATTTAAAAATATATTAAAATATATATTTTTAATTTTCGATATCAAGGTATTAAAATCATTGTAAAACACAATAAAATATAATTTGATATCTTTTTAAATTAAATATACCTTTCAAAGTACACCCGAATACAATTTTAAATACAAAAACAAGCGTAGCAAAGAGCGCATAATTCCTGTGGCATCATTGTTGAGAGGATTAGACCTTTGAGATTGAAAGAGAGGTCCACTAGGAAAACAGGATTGAATGACAAAATTGCCGACAGTTTTCCACACGATTTTTTACCTTCCCACCGAGTATGTTGCTCGGAAAATCTTGCTGGTGACGAGAATTTCCAAGCCTCAAGTGTGCCGAGAGAGACTTTTTATCCACCTATTGATCGTGTCTATGTATCTAACAAAACACGCGGCCGACATCTCAGATTATCAACTAGGATTTCTTGATTGATTTCTTTTTATTTTACTAATATTACACTACAAAACAAAACGTCTGAGACGACATTTTGGTTTTATAACTTATCTGGAATAAGGTTTTATATCTAGCGGTCTGTGTGCTAGATATTGGAATGGAAAGCGTTTTTTCTATTTAAGTTCGATTAAAATAATGTTTTTATTGTTATTTTTTATATTAGGATATTAAAATCATATAAAAATATCTAAAAAACAAATTTATGCTTTTTGAAACGTAAAATAGTTTGAAAATAAATGGAAAACAATTTCTGATACAACATCAATACACAGGGTTTTCAATTTTTAAATATGTACAGGCAACTGTTGACTAGATACAGGGTCATGAATTAGAGAGAATATCTAAGTTGTGAGGATTGGAGGGAGCAGCTCAGATTTTGACCCGAAAACACGAGCCTTGGTGCCAGGGAAAAACTCTGTCCCTTGAAGCTCTGTGAGCTCTCCATTACTGGTAACTCCAATGGGATAAGCAAGCAAATGGCCTGGTAAATCGTCGTCCAATACCTCGGATGAATAGAGTTGCCAATTCTTTTCAGCAATGTGATTCACCTTTCCGACACATTCCAGGCTCTCAGGATGGCAAAAGGTGTCATCAAGCTGGCCTAGGTGTTCATACCATAATGACATCCTGAAGCCATGAATCTGGCCCCTGGCTGGCTGGTTGGTGGCTAAGTGATATGGTTGGTAGGCTCCCATTGCTATCTCTGTATCTCTCCCTCCATCCATTGATCGTTGATTCATGTTGGCAGATCCAGTGATTATGTATTCATCATCAACTGCAAAATGTAAGAATATTCGACTTTGGCATGTTGTTATGACCTAAAAGTAAACTATTCCTGGAATTCAAAGGACCTGTACGAGTTAAGTTCTGGAAAACATGAGAATGTTTGTAGTTTTCTTTTTACCCAAAAAGGGTCCCATGTTTATCACCCTGGGCAAGTAATGTTCCTCAGAACTTCAATCAGTTGCCAAAAAAAAAATAGGTAGGTAGAATGTACGATATCGAAAGGTTGGAAAAAACAGAGGAAGTAGAAGTTTCCAATAAAAGGAGATTTCAGATATTGAAATGCTCACCGATCATCATCTTGGCATGAACATAGATCATGAACCTCCTAGCTTTCTGAGCTCTGCTGTAATCTGAATTTTGTTCAGGTCTCTCTGAAGGAACATATTCTCCGGGCATCTCTCTCTCGTATTTGCCAAGGCAAAAGAATGTTAAGTAGTCCTTTGGATTTGCCTCAAGCCCCTTGTCCTGGAGAGCTACAGCTATATCGCTATACATCATCTCCATCGTCCTCTTTTGCCAGTTCAATATTGCTTGAACGGAACCACTTTCTGGGATGCCCTCTGGCCACATTGGAATGACAACGTAGACAGAAAATCTCTCTCCGGCTTTAATTTTGCTAACAATCTTTAATGAAAGTTCTTTCGGGATAAGATGCAAAGCACCAACCTCCTCAACCTTTACGTCATTTGATTTCCAGGAAAATGAGCTTCCAAGGAAGTACTGGTTTTCAATGTAAATGAAATTTTTTGCCCGCCGAATGGCATTGATATAAGCATCCTGAATGCTTCTATCAATGACATTATCCTTCCCAGAGACGAGTCCGACTCTGGCTGCATCTTCAGGAGCTTCAGGGAAGCCAAAAGCAGCTCCACCATCGATAGACCGAAACAGTTGAACATTCCATGTTTCATGGTCTTCGGGGAGCATAACAGGAGATGGAGGTGTTAGAATGCAGTCAAGCTCTCTTGGTTGAAGAAGCAAGTCCTCCTTACCTTGCTTTCTCCATCTCTGTTCAAAATTGACCAAGACATCCCAAGCAATGGATCCTTCCAACCGACAATGAACGTCATGCCAAGGCTCCCTTGGTCCTCCTTTATGAATTGAGGCACCTGCGAAATTAGGCTGACGAAAATCGTTGTGGTGTACTGTATCCAAAGTCCTGAAAATCGGATGAGATGTAGTGTCATATCTCCCGTCACAGAGGTCAATACCACCAATGAAACTCACGATCCTCCTCTTTGGTAGTTCTCCACCAGGCAATTCACTATCCACCACCAGAGTCTTCTGGTGATGAGTGAACATTGTAGAAATCTCTATGCCTTGTATAATGCTCTGTCCATTATCAGGGTTACGAGGGCACAAAACACAATGGACTTTTGTGTTATGGAAATAACCCCCTGTATCCTCATCATGTGTAGCCATCAATCCATCCCTCTTAAGCAACTTCACTGAAGTTCTGTCATCCCAAACGAGCATCAAGACCCTAACACCTTCGTTGGCCTTTTTCTTCAGTAGCTCGCCTAGGATCATGTCTCCTCCTGGTTTTTGCCTCGTTGGGTCCCTCACAAAGGTGATTTTAGTAAACACAGACCACCCTGCGATGTAAATAAGATGCTTTGCATTGAAAATGGCATCGAAGATGTCTTCCCAGCAACGGTGTTGTTCATGACGCTTGCCCCCGGCTAGAGGAATTTTCGGAACAAATTCATCAGGAACATGAGCATCTTGGTAAAGAGTGACTCTGCAACCACTTCTTTGACCAAAGAACGTGTAAGGGACACCTGGAAATTTAGGACTTGCAATCCCTCTAGACCAATAACGCCGTTTAGTGGCATCAAAGAACTGCACTTTTACATGAATCTTTGAACCTTTATGCAGGGTTCTATGGTTTTTATGCAGAATGTCTAGCCATTTGTCTACTTCTTTTCCATCTAGGAGTTCAGCGACAGGCAAAAAAGCTTTCCCTATCACAACTGCCTCAATAGGATTATCTTCTTTGACGGAGAATATAACATTAGATACTATATGGGCACTGTAAATGTGGAAAGACTCGAACCATTGCGGATCGGAGTGAGGGTGTTCTAACAATCTAGTTCTGCCAACTCTTGTTTCTTCTAAATAAATTCCAGCATATAGTTTACAGAAGCCGCCCTTTCCAAATCCAACAGTCTTATCAATGTTTTCCAATATCTGCAGGAAACATTATTTACATTTTATGGACTCTGGTTTCGAATTAAATCGGTAGAAAAAAGAATCATATATTGAGACGAGAACATGACAAATTTATGATCAGGAATTATTAGAGAAATAAAGTAGTACTCCTATTTTTTGGAAAACTAGAGTCAAGGAAAGCTGAAACTTCCTGTTCAAATATAATATTTCTTGATCCAAAAAATTGAAAAACTAGTTTTTCAGTTTTTCAAATTTATACAAAACATATTATATTTCCAAAGTCTTTCTTAAGGTGACAAATTAACAAAATATTAAGATGACTAATACAAATTTTGATTTTGATTTTCTTATAAAAATAATTTTAATCTTGATATATTTGCTCTTTTATTCTGGGAACAATTCATCTTCCTTTTCATCAAAGGAACAAGCTTCCCGATTTTCTATTGAAAAAAAAAACTGGAAAAGAAAAGGAAAATAGTTTTCTATTACAGAACACACCAGGTAATTCACAAAATATTGGAAAAATTCCCTTTCCAACATATTAAAAATCATCATGGAAATAGATTATAGAAAATCATACACCTAAAAATAAATGAGAAGATGCTTAATTTGTCACCATAAAATAAGTTCAGAATTCGTGTTCCTTAGCCATTAAATCAGCAAGAAGTTCACATGTAAAAACAGGAAGAAGATATATACAAGGCTGTTTAGCATGGTTAATTTAAGATATAAAACAGTAAAATATCATTTCACAAGATGGAGAACACACCTTCCATCAAGACTTGCTGCAACCTAATGAAAAATATCATTACAAATCTCAGAAGATTAGGAACTTACCTTGCAACAAAACTTGCTGCACCCTGAACCAAAAACCCTACAAGCCTCGTAGATAGTCACGTGGAGGGTTCCATGTAGCAGAACAGGCTCCATTGTTCTGGAAACGTAAAGTGGAGATCTTGAACAGGTATGAATGATGCCTGACAAGGCACCAATGCTCATAGATAACGCAGAAGACCAGGACCAAGAGAAGCTAACCCATGAGAAGAACAATGAATTGTTTACTGTTGTTGTTCTTAACGTGAAGATAAGCAGTGCAAATTCTTTAAACCAAAGTTGAAGCAATAAAAAATAGTGGCAACAATGCTTCAGCAGGTAGCAGGAAGGACATTGGCAAACTCATGCACAAAGTTGATCTTAATTTAATTTTGCTGATGCTGGCACCAACTAAACAAGTTGTATTGGCATGAAATATTACAAAGAAACTTACCTAAACCACAAGTAATTGACTAGTTGTTAGATGCATGAAAAAAAAAATTATATTTTTTTTAGATTAACGTGAGTGTCCAGATCAGCTTGTGCTCATTTCAGTTAATCCCACGGGCCTTGAAATTAACGATCATGTAAATCTCCAGTGACCTTAAAATTTATAAGACTCGAACTAGTGATATCTGGAAAGCAAACTCAAAACTTGACCAGTTGAACTATATCTTCGAGGATAATGCATGAAAAATTCTATTTTAATTCTATACGCTGATCATGCTAAAATTAGGACTCGGGAAGGGAAATTGAACTCCAAAAAGAAGATACATTGCATTTGTTATTGCTTTGTAAGTTCTCATTGCTATATAATCTGTTAGGCACAAGGGAATCCCCTATCCAGTTTTGCTTTCTGCAGATTTCTTCCCCATAACAGGGTTACGTTTTCTCTGTGTGATATGTTTTCTGCGATACCTAATTTTGCCTCATTTACTTCTTCAATTAAATGCTATTGACAAAAGTCAATTCCCAGAGTAGAAGCAAACAACGAAGTTTCTCAAACCAGCTGGCTTCCTCTAGACTGAACTACTTTAAATAGACACCTTGCACTATTTTTAAGCTTCTATAGCTATTGTCTTTTCTTCTAAAACACCCAACAGATGGGATTACTGAACACATGCTCATTCTTAAGCAGTCATTGAACCCGGTCTATCTCATAGATCGATCTAAGAAATTCATGACTCGAAACTTAAACCGGGTTAAGTTTTAAATTAAATTTAAAAAGAAAATTAACCCTGTAAAACCTAATTCATCTAGCAAGTTTCTTATAACTAAGTTGACTTGGCTAAACTTGGATCAAATCTAAGTATATCAACTAGAAATTCCACTTTAATAAAAATAATTGGACCAAATTGACTTGGTGATGCATGAGTTAATCTAATGACTTAACAAGTTGCCCACCCAGTTCTTTTCTACATCAATCTCTGATACCGATCTAACAACTATGTTCATAGATATGATAGGGACGGGGCTGTGTAGACTCATAAAATATGAAACGGCATGTTCATAGGTTTTATTATATATGGACCAACCAAAAAGTCAAGACTGCTTAAAGTCTAGAATTCATTCTGAATCCTGATAAGAAAATGAAAATTACCAGCACATGAAATGGATTGTGTGTTAGCTAGGCCTGGGCAGTAAGTTGCTACGAACGAATTAAGACAAGAAACTGATCCTACCCAATACCTATTACAGGTAGTTCCAATTAAATATGGGACAGGGACACAACTGGCATGGCAGGTCATGGTCTGACAATCTCCTGCTTACAGCAAGAACTGAGTGTTCATGTTGCAGGTGATCCTAAGTAATGGGATGTGCGTGCAAGTGGACTGGCTAAGTCATATGGTCCAACGATGTCTTGCAGAAGTAGAGGTCCCCAAGCTTGTCCATTAGGACACGTTCAGCACCAGTCGCTTCCTATTGAGAGCTTGTACCATAAATAGTATCCAAAATTAGATTTGATGTTTGCCATTACAGTGATTGTTTTTACTTTCTTATCATTAACTGCAAAAGAGAAGGAAAGGGGAAGAAAACACCTCGCCAGCCTACAATTTCCTATAATCTCTGTCAAGTTTTGTGGTCTTTATTTAAGATCTTAATCCATCTATGATCAAAGTGGCCAGTTATAGTAATTAATCTGAGCCTTTTGATTTTGTTGTGTGACAGCTTAAAAATTAGATAAGCATCAAATATCTAATTTCTAGTCTTTAAAGTTGAGCTGTCGCACGAAATAAATAGTCATATCTTGATTTCTGTTGGGTTTTTTTTTTTTTTTTTTTTTTTTATGGTGTGAGCTTAAACTTCAAAGACTAGAAAATTAGATAGTTGACGCTTATTTCAGCTGAAAAGTATGGAAGGGAAAAACTTCAAGAAAGAAACTTGCAGCAATACCTCAATATCTTGTTTGGTTAAATACAGCAATTGTTATGCAAAACAGTTGTATACAAAGAACCATAACAAGTTCAATTTACAAAGATAAACTGTAGGATGAAGTATCTGCACTTAGATCCTGAGCTACCCGGAGAAGGTGTTCAATGTTGATGTCAGGATAGTGCTGTAAAAGCCTCAAGTTAGCTGCAAAATCACCACTCAATAGCCTGCTTTTCATGCATAATAGCATTGCACAACAGATCCGCAATAGCATATCCTGCACAGATTTGATTTTGCATCCCGTGAGGAACATTTGTTTAAGTCACCACAAGATATTGGGAAGGAGTGAAAGTGCATAGTTATGGTTAGCTAGTTTGAAGAGAGATTGAGAGGGATTGAGGTACCTGAATCCCGAAAGGATTGCTCAAAAGAGAATCCCAGATTCTTAAAATGGATTGGAAGTTGAATTCTTGAGTAAGTAGCAAAGTGATCCACCTGAATGCATAAAATTGTGGCTTAACCTGCTCATTTGAACAGATGGCGTAAGCTTCCAAGATTCATGTCACTTGATTCAAATATGATGAACAGAATCTCAAGTGGCCTTTTAGCATAGTTCCCAGCTAAACAGAAGAAAAGTTACTAACATGGTTGGCCCAAGGCACTCAGAACTATGGAAAGTTTATTTAATTTATCCAACAATTAAGAATTAAACGTGCATCTATCACAATCACATTTAGTAAGAAAATATTTACCTTGGTTGTAAATTCAAGGTGCTTCCACAATTCCTCATCATTTTCTTTCAATAATTCTGCCAAGCGGGAAAGAGTGGAGAGGATGCCAACTGGACTATTATCCAACTGTTGGCAGAAGTGATCCACTGAGTCGCTCAGCAATCGAACAAAACAAGAAAAACTATCTGCTTCTGCATTTACCTGCATAATAGACTAAGGTTGTGAAAAGAATTGCCTTCTGTTTAGGACTGTCTGAACTTCTCAACTACACAAGTTTTCACCTTTACAGGAATCTTTCAATTCACATTTATGATCCAACTGGCTGGCAAATATGGAAGTATGAGCTGATGAGTGTTATGAAGCTTGTGTCCCATGTTCTATGAATGAATTGTTGTACCTAATAGTATAAATTTCAACGATCCGTACTATCCATTAAAAAACATATGAATTTCTTATGAGCCGACAACATCTCTAGAAGTTTTGTTAATGTGCCAAAATAGTAAAAAAATAAAAAAGATGAAAAACTAAATGGTAGAAAGGATTCTAGTGAGGAAAGGATTCAGTTGAATGACATTGTGTCTTCATGATTTCAGGATCATATTATCAGCAAGAAATACAAAGATCTAAAGCAAAAGAACCAAAAGCAGACTTTATTTCTTACAGCATTCTGTTCATCAGTGTCGGTGCTAAATACATAGAATATTGGCGCCAAGACCTCATTCATGCCTTGAACATAACGAATGGCAGGATTTAGTTTTGCAAATAGAAGAAGAATTTTCCTCATTGCTTCCTGCAGACGGAAAATATACCATAGGATTCTGTCAAGAGAGAATCCATTCTCGTTTACTATTAAACTACAGCTGCTACAGCAGCAATGAATATAATTTGTTGTTTTATGCAACTTGTCAAAAGATTAATTTCATCAAGTGGCTGAGGATTTGAGTGAAAAGAGGTTTTCATAAAGAACAAGGACTATGGCGTGCACTATAGCATCAACAAGGATTCAACAACCAAAAGGAATAGAAATGAAAGAGCAGAAGAGTGGATTGGGGGGCAAGAAATACCCTATTTTTCTTACTGAATGAAGACTCCCCCGAGAAGAATTTCATATCTGGATGTGTGCGCAGCAAATCACGATCAATCTGCTCTGCAATCTCTGTATGCTATAAATGCAGTGTTGCTCATCAGCTATAACTTAGCACAAGGATTTCCAGGCACCTTAGAATGGTGGAGAATTTTACCTTGAAGTAGTGATGCCAAGCACTAGCCTTAACAATACTCAGGGGGTGATCTCCATGGGAAATTCCTTGTCGCTTAAGTGGTCCGGCGTCATCATGTTCGCCACTCAGCTCAGCAGAAATCATTGCGTCTTCTTTTACCCTGGTGTACTCTGACTGTCTAGATTCAATATTTTGATTAGAACATTGAAACCAGTAATAACTAAATTAAGAAACGAAGTTAAGATGTGAAGGTAGAGCAGTCAGAAACTCACAGGACTCAGTAGAAGCTCCTCTTTTAGCATAGCATATTTTTGTCTATTCTCGGTTAACTCCTTCTCCCACAAATCATGAGAAGGAGATAAATAACCCAAGAGTAGCTGCCAGAAATTAAGATTTAAGGATGTTCAAGAGTCATATTCAAATAAAAAGAAATATTAAATGATTAAAGCTGTCATTTTTATATGCAAGCGATTCAATTTGACTATGATTTGTAGACTATAGATAATTCAATTAACTTTAACTTGTAGTCCTATTGTTTCATAACAACCCAGTAACTTTATTCTTCTAAGTTTAGTTGTTAGAATATTATATTCTCATCCAGACAGCATTAGCAGTATACATAACTGTTGAGGCAAGGTGACAACACTCTCTGATCTCCAGCATTCCGAATCATGAACATGACATGTATTGTTAGGAATACCAAATGAGACGTTACTCCCGATAGAAGTGGACCACCAAAATGAACTTGCTTGAGGAGAAGATTTGGAAGGAATCATATCAGTTCACTGTTTTTGCTATTGATCAGGACCTTTTAAGCCCTGAAACTCCTATTAGGTTAGTGCTTCTTTCTGTAAGTTTATTGATTTATGAACAGTACTAAAAAGTACCTTTTGTAGCTGAGATTTCAGGAATAAAGTGTGAGTAATGCATTAATTGTTCTTACTTTGTGCATTTGAACTTTAGTTTGTGCATTTGAACTTTAGTGTGTTCTATAACCAATTCAATCTTGCGTAAGCTGGAAGGAAGCAGCTGGATATATTAGAGATTTGAAAGCCTCATTGTTATTGCCTTTAGATCATCCTCAACCCCTTCCTTACTTTCTCGAAAATTCTTCAATCCCTTGCTCTTAGGTAGAGTGTTTTTTAGGTTAACAACCATAGAGAAATTCTATTGTTTCTTGATAATAAGAAAGTGTTGAAGCCAACACTCAGCATTCTGATGTATTAGAGATTTGAAAGCCTCATTGTTATTGCCCTTAGATCATCCTCAACCCCTTCCTTCCTTTCTCGAAAATTCTTCAATCCCTTGCTCTCAGGTAGAGTGTTTTTTAGGTTACCAACCAAAGAGAATTTCTATTGTTTCTTGATAATAAGAAAGTTTTGAAGCCAACGCTCAGTATTCTACAGTTCACTAGCACACAGGTGAGAAGATTAATGGGATAAATTTAGTTTCTACAAGGAAAATGGAGCTGCAAACAAGACAAGCTTTCCCTACCATGTTACCAAACCAAATTCTACCCTATCATAACTATGTCTATTGCTTCACATAATTCATCAAACTAATACATTTCCCCACCATATTACCAAACCAAACTCTACTCTGTCGTAGCTATTTCTATTGTTTCCCATAATTTACCAAACTATACCATCACTCCATAACAGGCAACAATCATGGTTTTAGTGACAGACTTCTGCGAGAACTTCTGAATTAACGGAATCAAATCTTCAGAACTTATTCAATTCTGTAGGCAATTGGTGCATTTCAGTATGATAAAAGTGACATTATTATCACTGCAAACTTACCGAACTCCTCCGAAAGTTGGCATAAAATCCATATCAAATAATAATAAAATTCACTAACCAACAGTGCAAACAAAATAATGCACCAATAAAAGCTATGTACCTTCCAAGCTGTTGCCCTCAATCCTCCTCCATCAGGAAGCCCCATGCTAGCAATCCTCCTTAGCTTTTCCAAATTTATCTCCTTTTGAGAGAGCTAGCCACAAAACAAAATGGAAAGATGACTAACCCATTAACAAGCAAGAAAACAAATGTAGCTTGGCCTAAAATAAAAAATGGCTGAAACAACAAAACCCTAATAAGATATTCTTTTGTCAAAATAAAAATATGAATTTTTATAAATCAAACATAGGTGAAAATCACAAACCAAACATACATTTCTTTCCTTTTCTCATCATTTTCTCAGCACCAAACACTCCCCAGAAGCCTGCCCCTGACCATAAACCTTTTGCTACGACCCTAAAGAATTCTCCCAAAAATTCAACTTCAACCCTAAAACCCACATTATAAACTGCAAGAAGAGGAAAAACAAGAAAAGAACATTTCACATTCTGACCTCATATTCAATATCAGACCTTTTCTCATCAGCTGCAATGACCTCCATAACCGAAACCCGACCCGACCCATCTTTATCGGGTCTCTTTCGGGTCCTAAAAGCATCTTCTTTAACCACATCTGTATCATTAACCAAATCATCAAATTCATACGCATTTTCTTTGTGGCCTAACTCAATCCCATTAGGCTCCATGATCTCAAGCTCCTCACCGGACTCGAGAACCGGGTCGGACCCTCCATTTTTCATTTCTTTGTCATCAAAACCAGAGACCAAACCACCGAGCTTGTCAGGGAGCTTGAGCTTGCCTTTTTTAAGCATGGCAACTGAGTTGGGACTGAGTCAGGGAAGGTGTATCGAGCGAGATGGTTTTGTGGGTCTTTGTTGGTGTTGCAATGGAATGATTTTAGAGGAGTGAGAAGAGAAAGGAGAGTGTCTTGATGGGTCATGACTGGGTGATTAACTCGGTGCTTAGCTCAGTTTTTCTCTTTGGAAGAAGACTGGTAGTTGAAACAGTACATTTTGTGGGTTGAGTTTCTTTAGCCAATGGGAACTTGCCGCGTCGAGTATAGCTTAAACTGTAGCTTTATGTTATCCAGTGGAGAAAATTTTTTTTTTTAACAAAAAAAGGCAGATTGAATAATTTATTTATTTATTTTATAACAAAAGAGATAAATATAGAAGTGATTCGTTAGAGTGAAAGAAAAAATTAGAAAAATAATATATTTTTAAATTAAATTTATAATTTTTCAAAATAAAAATAATAAGAAAATATATTATTTATATCTCTGTTTTTTATTTTAAAACAGCTGGTAAACGATATTTTATATTAAAATTAAGGGAAAAAATTGTAATGAATTAAAAAGAATTTAAGAATTAGGAATCAATTTCTATTGAATATTATTGGTGGATTTGTGGGCATGCATCCACCCAAAAATTGCTGAGTTGGGCCTAGATTAAAAATGGTACCCAGCGAATTAGCGAATAAGTTTTTTTTTATATATGAAAAAAAGGAATACAAGGATTGAAAATGGGCCTGATGCAAGTACAATATCTTAATGATGCAATTAGAAAAAATAATATATAATAAATTAAAATTTAAAAATAAAATTAAAATAAATAAAACTCTCGTAAAATAATAAAAATTAAAAATTAAAAATTAAAAGAATAAAAAATAAAATTAAAATACCAACAATAAAGAATACTTACCCATAATTTTCAAGGGAGAAGAGAGGGGAAAAAAAAAACTCCACCAACAACAAACCATCTTACTATCATCAACATGCATTATACCAATAAAAAGAGGATATAGAGGCAATTTCAACGACACAATGAACAAATATTTTTGGTCTCCAGAAGAAACCACACACATCACTTCAAGTTAATAGACGTCTTCTACATGCCAACAATTTTTTTATTAAAATAATATTTAATCTATGATAAAAAATCAAATTACCCTCCATGTAATTGGTAACAACAAAAAAAAAACCTATAGTGAAAGACCACAAGGCCTCAGGTCGTTTTTTTTTTTATTTCAAGGGAAAAGTTGTCACTTTACCATGTTTATAAAAGTTAAAAGATAGAAATAACCTTGTTTGCCCGTTTTAAAAACTTTAACTTAAAGGGTAATTGAGTTATTTTATTATGCTAAAAATTATAAAAGACACATATACTCATGGTCAATCCTTTAATGACTAAATGGTCATAAAAAAATATTAAAATACCCTTAAAATCAAGGCCATTGATTTTTTTGGAAGGGCAAAAAGGTAATTATGTTATCATAGTGAATAGTAAAATGTGTCTACGTGCATAATGAATTTGTTTTCTCTTTTAGTTTTATACTATCATATTCATCTATGCTCTGTTGCGGATCGAATTATTCTTTTTTAAAACTTAAAAAAATAATAAGAGTATGGATTTTTTTTTTACAGTATCATTAAATTCAATCAAGCAATTCGATCTTGAAATATGCTAACTCGACATCATACCTAGCTCAAGATTCAAATTAAACCACATAGGAGCTGATCTAATGCGAACTATTCAATTTAATTGATTCAAAGACAACTTAGATGACCGGTAAAAACACGATATAATTTTTTAAAAAAACTTCAAGACAATAATTTTTTATACTAAGATGATGCCAAATTAGATTGACTTTGGTCTTTTTGTGACCTAGGTTATGGATTTTAATATGTTTAATAACTTTGTTGTTTTTATAAATTATTTTTGTTTAATTTTATTATAACATTATATGCTTTTAAAATCGAGTATCAACGCTAAAAAATATTTATTTGAGATCATGATAACCCTATAAAAAGTTAAAAAAAAAACCATGAATTTCATTTCTCAACCAATCCAATATTGAATAAGAGTGAAAAAAAAACAATAAAAAAAAAATTAAAGGACCAAAAACTTTTTTAAAAAAAACATATTAGATTTGATGGGTAAACCCATCAAACCTGTGAATTGGTTAACCTATGTCAACACGTCAAACCTGCAAACTGGATAATGAACTCCATTGAGATTAATAACTTGTTTTTTAAAAGCTATTGTTTATTTAACTATATAATAACAAAAATAGACATTCATAAAATCGAGTGTCGAATCAATATCGAAATTTTTTTTTCAAGACTATGATAATCTCATAGAAAACAAAACAAAATAAATTATAAAACTCAACTCTCAATCAGTCAAATATCAAATGATGAAATTATATATATATATATATATATATATATAAAGTTAAACTCGTCATACCCGTCAAGAGACTTATGAATTTTCTAAAATTTAATAACATGTTTTTTTAAAAAGAAAAATTAGTTTGATTCAATTCAGTTTTTCGATTTAGTTTGGGTTAATTTTTTTGTTTCTAAAATTTAAAACTAAAACTAAATCAAACCAAGTATTTTTAAAATTTCCTAACCAAAATTATATAACAAATTCATTAGTTACTTTTCTCACCATATTTTTTATTATATGGAATGTGGAGACTAGGTGGAGTTTGTGTTGTGGTTGCGTGCATTTTAAAAAAAAAAATTATATATATATTTTTATTATTATTGATATCAAAAATAAATTTAAAAAATTTAAAAATATTAATTCAACATATTTTAAAAAAAAAAAACTTTAAAAATAACTTACATGGCAATCTAAACAGGCGATAAACGTGTTTTCTCCAGCATGATCTCCTGATTTTCACACTGCTTTTTCGACCCTTAAGTCATCGCTGCCATTGGACAAATGCCTTGTGTAATAAATGTTT
This sequence comes from Populus tomentosa, assembly GCA_018804465.1. Taxonomy (NCBI): domain Eukaryota; kingdom Viridiplantae; phylum Streptophyta; class Magnoliopsida; order Malpighiales; family Salicaceae; genus Populus; species Populus tomentosa. The sequence continues at coordinate 12,606,737 of CM032003.1, forward strand.
CTAGGAAGATATCAATTCCTGTGGAAGAAATACAAATCGACAACTGTACAAATTGACATGAGGGAATTGAGTTCTACAGCAATAGCAACGACAGAAGAGGAGACAAGGAAAGTCAGCAAATGCTGTGTCGGGACATGGTACTAAACGCATATATCAAAGCTATTTTTTGTTCTATGGCACCAATTTTTTTATTTTTTTATTTTTTTGCTGTTTTGAATTGCCAAGCATAATGTATAACCTTATGGATTTTGGGTAATTCATATAAAAACCTTGAATTGTGACCATCACATCATCACAAGTCTTGTGCATGGCCAAATACATTATAACTTTGATTTGATAAATTAGTATTTTATGAATTAATAATCTTGATTAAGTAATATTTTTTTGGTCTTGAATATTAATTTATATATGCTTGACTATAAGCAGTAAAAATCAACCCTTTGCACGTTTGATAAATTTAATTAAATTTGATGCTGCAAGAAATGAGAGCATTTTTCTTGCATTCCTTGCGTTGAACATTAGTGATGGTTTCAACAGCAAGTTCTGGAGTTTTTGACTGAAGCACAACCCTGTTAAAGGAGAAGCAGTAGATTCCTTCATAAACGTGGAAGGTGAAATTGATTGACGATTCTCCAATGACTGAAACTTAGTTATGTAGGTGAGATGTTATCATGGAAAGGATGTAGTTACAGTATATATGTTTTTAATTATCATGTTTAGTGTATTCTATCATTATTATTATACACAACTATAAACATATATAATACAAAGAATGGCTATTATTCTAATAATCATTCATTATTATTCATACATTATATTCCTCTTCTAACTTTAACTTGGTATCGAAACCTCTTTTTATGTTCCTCTTTCTATTGAACTTTACAAACACTCAAACCATGGACTCTAAGACTACATTGATTCCTTCTTCTATTACGTTTTTGTTTTCTGGTGTCGCCCGCTCTGCCTTCCTCTCTTCTGCCAATGTCATTGCCTCTATTGTCACTTCCAACGCATCTATTATTATTGTCACTCTGCCTCTCACGGCTGCTGCTACTTCTGTTTTTGATGGGGCTATTATCACTTTGTTAAATACAAAACAAGTAATTTCTTTAAAAATATCAAATAAGGTTGTTAAAATTATATTTTTAACACGACACGGAAAATATAAAATAAATATAAATTCATATATAATTTAAATAATTTTTTATTAACTAATAATTAACAAATTTAAAACAAACAATCTACTAGTATTGAAATAATTCAAGAACCAACCATTAAATATTTAATTATTTTTCGAAACCATTAAATATTTACAAAGAATCTTGAACAATTAAAATCATGAAAATTAGAAGTTGTATCCTATATTATGTCTATTCTCCACGTAATGTTTTTTACTAATTAATGAAAAAATTTATGATTCCTATAGGAAAATTTTATTTTGAGTTGGACATTTACTCTAAAAAATAAGATACAATACATGCTTGATTATTTCCATACCAACCAAACATGTCCTATGTGTTCTTGCTCCAACAACCACACGGTGTGGTGACTGTGGTCCACACCTATTCAAAGAGAAAAAAATAAAAGATATAGAGAAGTCAAGACCATCATTCCCCACCACCCATTACCTAGGTTGGTGCTGCTGTTGAATGCATTGCTAACTTGCTATTGGCTCAACTGTTAGGACAAAGGCGCGACTAGGCTGCATAGAATGCCATGGTTATTGTTCTCGAATCAGCAGTTATTGAAGATGGTGTTTGGGATTTCCCTGTTAGCCCTGAGATAAACATTTCTTTAGCTTCCTTCTTTGTGAACTGTGTATTCTTATTCTACGTCTAGTTCAAGTTTTTTTCGACAATCTCAGTTATCACAGAGGGAAAAAAAACCCCTCAAAAATCAAATCCATCAGCATCACCAAATCCTACATCATAAGATCCTGTATCAAACACAATGTCTGCAATAAAAAACCCACCAAAAACTCCTCCTAGCAACCCAGCCCCTCAACCCATCTCAAATCTATTCTTCTCTGGTGACTGCTACACTTCACTGGTGGTAGGTGGGTGCCCATGAACATGGGTGTTTTGTATACTAGAGGTCGCGAGACAAACGAGATGGAGGGGAGAGAACTGAGATGAGTTAGTAAATTTTGTTAATTTTGTCCAACTCAGTAAACTCGGTTCGAGTTTACCGAGTTTGACTGATTTTGACCGAGTTTACTGATTTTCAAGTTTTTTATCCGATTTAGCACGTTATACCTGTGTTGACTCGTAAAATCGTACGATTTTACGAGTCAACTCGCGAGTTTGACAACCTTGCTATCAAACACCAATTTTCTGTACTGGTGGATACAGATGTAGTCTTTATTTGTTAGGCCATGGAGTGTGTTCTTTTGTTAATGATTCTTTCCCATATCTTTTTACTTATGTTTCATATCCTGATATGTCTATGTCTCTTCTTAATCCTTTATTTTTGTAATGGAAACAACAAGATCAATTCATCATGAGTGTTATTTCATCTTTTTTGTTTACTGAAGTATTACATATAGTAGTTGATTGTCAAACCTCCTACAATCTCTGGACAACACTTGAGACCACCCTGACTTCTCCTTCTAACTCATGGATTATACAACTGCATGGCGTATTCCAAGACCTTAAGCAGAAGGATGACACTGTTAGTCTATTTACAAAAGGCCTTAGCCCTTTTAGATGAACTTGTTGTTGTTAGAAGAACTTTTTCACCAAAAGATTTTAACTTTTATGTCTTTCACAAATTAAAAGGAGATTTTCGGGACCTTGTGACCATCATTTTCACTAAGGCAAAACCTATTTCATATAGTGATCTTCACAACCATCTTCTCACCCATGAGTTTATTTACAAGGCTTCTTTTTATGCTATAACATCTTATGGTCTATATATTACCTGAGGATCTTCTTTGTCTCTTCATGGTTTTACTTATGCTAATTAGGCTAGTAATATTGATGATCTTAAATCTACTGGTGGTTATTTTATATATCTAGGTACTACTCTTATGTCTTGGAAATCTAGAAAGCAACACATTATTGCTAGATCCTTTACAGAAACCAAATACAAGACTTTAGCTGATGACACTGCTGAAATTTTATAGATTTGATCTTTATTGTTAGAATTTTATTTTTTTATCCTTTTATGACTACTTTGTGGTATGATAATTTAAGGACCATTTTTTTATCTATTAATTCTGTTTTTCATGATCATACTAAACTTGTTGAGGTTGATTATTATTTTGTTTGTAGTAGAAATTAAAAAAAAAGATTCAAGTTCATTTCAAGCTTTGGGTAGAATCTTACCCTTTAGCTTGAAAGGACATATTATAAAAAAGATATAGTTATTTTATATATATTCTACTTAGTGTATTTTATTATTACTATTATACACAATCCTAAACATATATAGTACAAAGGATGGCTGCTATTCTAATAAGCAATCCATTACTATTCATACAATTATATTTCTCATCTAACTCTAATAATTAGTTTTTATTTAGGTAATACAAGTTTAAGAATTCCAAAGATATATATATATATATATAAAAGAATAGTTATTATCCGAAAGATTATCTTACATTACTAATTTTAAAACCCAAATAAAAAGTTATTTAATAAAAATAAAGGTAACAAGTTAAAAAAAGTTAACTCAAAAAAAATTCAAATATAATTAAAAAAATAATTTTTTGATTAATTATTTTTAAAAAAACAATCATCATATTTTACCTAGTTGATTAAATTGCAAATCAATTTATATTTTTAATCGGATTAGATCAAGTTTATTTTTTTTATTTTTTTCTCAATCCAGACCAGTTAGGTATGGTTATTGACCTATCTAGTTAGCTAATCATGATTTATAACAATGATATTTACATTTATAATATGATACCTGCAAGCCAATCACGTGTTATAACAGTGGTCTTTATATTTATAATATGATACCTGAGTAGTTGGCTAATGATCATTTAATTAACTACATTGTGATGTCAATTAAAGTAGTAATGAAAATTAAATTAGACAAAAAGGTTGGTGACCGCAGAACACATCTATGGATGCTGCGGCTCTTTTAGCTCCACATCGATCCTTAGGGTTTGGCTGTGGCTCCACACTTCATGTATGTCGGCCCCACCTGTAATTATGAGAATTATTATTGGAGAAGCTCATATTTATTTGCAATTAATAATTACTTTTCATCGATAGACTTTTAGCTCCACATCCAGAAATCATGACAATTGATGTTGTTTTTGAGATCTAAGGTCCCGTGAAAGAGTGGTTTTCATAATTTTATTTATAATTTGCTGATATACTACGGAATATTTGACAATTGAAAAAATAGTTTTTGATTAAAGAGAAATATACTTATTTTTTCCCCTTCATTTGATAGTTTATTCTATCTTAAACTATGCAATAAAGATAATTCTTTATTATATTATAACAAAAAAAAACTAGAATTATGAAGAATTTGAATCTTATTCTATTAGAAAAGATTGTGGAATATATAACTACCTGCTTGTATAAAGAAATCGTATTGATCAAAATAATAATAATAAAAAAAAAACTTATTATGAAGAAACCTCAAGGGTTGGAGGTACAATCATTAGTTTATTTTTAAGGACTAGTACTTAGAATTATTTATATTTTTTTTTTATCAAATAAAATAGCAATCTTTTCACTACAGCTTAATAATAAACAGCTAGCCAACAACATTTCCAGGCAAACTCTAATAAAAGATAAAGAAGATTCTTGCCTCGTAATTTTTTGGATTAGGGAGGAATTATCCAAAGGAAGAGAGATTAATATAATGTTAAAACTTAACAAACAGCATACGATATTTTTCTAGCAAACAATCAGCATAAAAGACTCTCAATTTGGACCTACGGACCATTTTTATATTGTGGATAATGCGGAGCATATATATATGTATGTATGTATGTATGTATATATATATATATATATATATATATATATATATATATATATATTCTGTCAAATCCCAGCAGAGTTCTTGTTGGACTGATTTAGCAATTGAAAACAATTTTGGGACAAAAAGAGAAGACTTTGATTGATTTTGATTTGTTTTTGTTGTAGTATATTTATATTTTTCTGGGCAAAAAAGATTTAGTTACAGTTTACAGTTAAAGCATGTCCATCAAATTAGAAGTCCCCAATATAGTGTACTTGCTGTGTTATGTCTCCATCGAGCTCCCAGCCTACCTGCATCGAAATTGCTATTTGATCAAATTACTAACTAGTCTTTTTTTATTTTTTTTTCTGAAAAAAATAGAGATATTTATTAGATTTGTGGGATTTATTAATTAAGGCACTTCTTAGTTTTATTCCAAGCATTAGTTATTTTTTAAAGTATTTTCAAAATATTTTTGTATGAAAAATATTAGATTAATGTTTTTTATTATTTTAATAAAAAATGTCATAATGCAATGACTTATTTTTTTCAAGAAAAAATATTTTTAAAAAATTATATTATCAAATACACACTAAGTCCCAGGTTTAGATTAATTATGATTCAGTAACTCAGAATTACAAGGTTGTATTTATTGTTAAATTATATTAAAAAAAATATATTCAAATGAAAATCAGTAATATTATTTTTTTATAGAGAGAGTATTTTATTAAACTGAAATTGAAAAAGATTCTTACATCTAGATTTAAGCCAGCCTAGATTAATAGAATTCTCGATATAGAGAATTATGACCTAACATGCCACTCAATACAAGGATGTCCAAACAAAGCATGGTACCATACAATTAAATTTTTTACATATAAAAAAATTAAAGATCTAAAAGTCATATCTAAAAAATTAATTTTATTTGTTAATATTTATATATATCTTGACTAATCTTACAAGTCTTGAAATTAATAATTATATAATTTTTCAGTGACCTTTTATATATGTGTGTGGATGGACAAGTGGTATTTCTTTTGCAAAAAATCCATCAGCAACTCTATTATTTGATATTCCAGTACTTTATACAACTTTTTTTTATCAAATAATCTAAAATTTAAAATATTAGTAACTTACATAAAATTTTCATTATAAGAAAAGGGATAAGAGGATTAGGGGGGGGGAAAGAGAGCTTTGAACTAAGAACAATACCAGATATATTAGATAAAGATGATTATGAGTGTTTAGAAATGTAGTTGTACCTGTTTTTTAAATTAATTTATTGGTTATTAAAAGTTAATTTTTTTATGTTTTCGATCGTTTTAATGCGCTGATTTTAAAATTAATTTTTAAAAAATATAAAAAATATATGATTTTAATATATTTCGACATGAAAAACACTTTATAAAACAACTACAACCTCAACCATACTAAAAAACAAGCTATGAACAAATCATCGAATCTAGTATAAAAAATAGCATATATTGGATTATTGGAGAGAGCTTCTTAAATATATTAAGCAATTATCATTTTTATGATAATATTTTAAAGGTTTTACAATAAAATTCAAATAAAAAACACATGAATTTATTTGAAATAATGATTCTTAATAAATATACCAAGATCATATTTGTTTTTATGGTGACCTGCACAATTGTCCGCACACATAATGGGACACTAAAAAAACCCTTTCATTGTAGAAAAAAAATTACATAATAATATTGTATAAAGGGAAAGAATATTAACTCAGAGTTTCTCTGACGAATCATAATCAAATAACATTTCCTTGTAAGAAACAAATAACGATCCTCCATTAAATGTTTCCGGCTAACATGTCAATTCATTTGAAAGGAACTCATCAATTGCCACGATCTACGGTTTAGATTGGGGCGGCAACTTTTGACACGTAATAAGTTTTTTTTACCTTTTAAATTTTCTTTAAAAAATTATTGAATATTTAAAAAAAAAACAATAAAAATTTTACATAATATTTAGTTATTATTTGGAGATTAAAAAGATAAAAATAGTTGAGATATATCTCTTTGTATTTTATATATTAAAAATACATAAATGCATTTTTATCTTTTTAATCAAATAAATTTCTACCTCTTCTATATATGTTCCGTTTATCATATTTATGTTTAATATTATAGTGTAGAGTGTTTTTATTTTAAAAATATATTAAAAAAAATTTTAATACTAACATGTCAAAATTAACAAAAAAAACTAAAAAAAATCAATTTGATATTTTTCAAGGCAAATAAACTTTAAAAAAACTTCTAAAAATAAAAATTACTGTATTTCTAAAAAAAACACTCACCAAACACAATATATCATGGACTGGACTCTTCTCTAGTACATGCATCAGAATACTATAAACCAAAGACTTACTGGAAAATGTTAAGAGCTTAATTAACAACATATATAATTTTAGAAATCAGTCTTAATGGATATAATCTATAGATATTTATTAAGAGCCAGGTTTTTCTAAATCACAACCATATAAGTTTATGACTTTCTTTTTGTTAGAGTACCAGAATAGCGGCTTGGTTATTAATTTCATTAAAATCTCCTATATGTTAATTAATGCTTTCAGTTAGGTCATGTGCACCACAAGAATCCAAATTTCCAAAGTTAGTTTGTATAAAATCCAATGAGAAACCTTTTGAAGTATTTTATAAAAGGTTAACTATAATTTATTTAATCCAAAAGGAAAACTTTTTCCAATTCTAAATTACTTAACCTACACGTTGTGTGGAAAAAAGGAATGTTCAAGCAATGCTAGTATTTAAAAAAAAAAAAAGGTAAAACACTTTACTAGGTTTAATAAGCTCATTTAAAATAATAATATAATAAAAAAGCATAGAAAATAAATAGATAAAAAGAGCAATAATTCACTATAAAAAATAAATTGTTAATATCATGCCAGGAAAAAAAAGAAAAAGCTCTTATAAAACTTATCATCACTTTGTCATGGACACTGTCTTACCATTAGAAGGAGTTTACTGCGATATTCAAACGCTACCACGGAAAACTGCATAACAACACCGAAAAAACTACACGCACAGTGAAAGCAACGATTCTAAAAATAAACCAAATAAAATATCATAAAGTGAACATTTAATGCTTATAGTTAATTAATTTGGTTTAATTCAAAAACAAAATTTCTTTAAAAAAGATAAATTTAATAAAGAACAACAAATAAAAAGACCTAAAATAACATCGTGTTATTTTCAAAATCTGTGAAAAATCCTACATGAAGCAAATAAAAGAAATAATAAAGCCAATCTCCAATTAAATGAACGTTGAAGGATAAATCTGAAAGAAAAAAACACGAGTTGTTCTTTTTTTTAAAAAAAATTAAACCTAGACAAATACCCTAAACCTGTAACCTATTAAATTATAGATCCAGACTCAATCAAGAATCTCAATTCCCAACTATTTGAATATTAAAGGATGAAAAAGAAAAAAAATCAATTTTTTTAAAAATTATCAAATTAAAAATAACAAAACCCAATCTTCAATTAAATAAATGCTAAAAATAAAATTAGAAAAGCATGAGCTTTAAAAAAGAAAGAAAAAAAAAACAAGATCATAAACCTGAGTTAAAATCTCAAACTCGTAACCTATTAAATCTCAAACCTAAGCACAATTAAGAATCTCAATTATTAACCTATTTAATGTTAGAGGATGAAATTAGAAAAAAATATCAATTTAAAGAATTTATCAAAATAATAAAAAATCAAAATAATAAGGATAATCTGATAGAAAACAAAATCTGAAGGAGGATAAATCGTGACAAAATCAATTTTAAAAATGATCTCAAATAAAAAATAATAATCAAAAGAATGATGATCAAATCAAACATATACAAAAACTATAATATGAAATTGAGACAAAATCTAATTTTATAAATTATCTCAAATAAAACAAATAAAAAAAAACATGGATCAAATTAAAAGGGAAAAAAAATGAAGAGCTACTTTGAAAATTTAAAAGGTCAGGTGAAGAAATTGTGAAGAATAGAGAGAAGAAAAAAAAGAGAAGATATCAAAGAAAAAAGAGTCATTGACACTAAACCAAAAATCAGTTGACCACACACGCCACCGAGACATGGATGGTCGCCAATGTGATTCCAACGTCGCTCTAGAAGTTAGTGTTTGGTAATTGGGCAACGCCATCTAAAAAGCACAGCCACCACCCATGCTCCGACACATGCAACGCATGTGACAACTGAAATTTTTAATAATGTTTATTAAATTGCCAAATCATCCCTGAGTGAACATGATATTGACAAAAAAAAATATGAAAAGATAAAACATCGTTTGACATAAGTTAAAAATTTTTTTGCTAAGAAATAAGGCAGATTGAAAGGTTTTTTATGTCAAATTTTTTTTTTTTTTTTTTAAATTTTGTCCTTGAATATTTTTTATTAGTCAACCAAATTGTATTTAGGTTGATAAAATTAACTATATTATATTAAAATAATTTATATACAATTTAATTTTAGTTGAGCTAGGTAAGAAGTTTAGTTGAAAGATTTTTTATATTAATTTCATTATTTTTGCAATTTCATTTTTAAGTTTTTTTTTTTCCTATCAGCCAAGATCGATGCCTTTTAACCGGTCAGGGTGACTGATTTATATTGAAATAATTTCCACATACTGAGATGGCAAAGTTGATTTAATAAAAATATTAGATAATTTTTTATAGTTTTGTTTTTAACCCATGACGTGGCGGGGCCCTCAAAACTAAGTATTAACTCTTAAAGTCCCGGACATGAAGTTATATCGATGCGGACACTGTGGAAATGGTCTTCGTGCGACAGCTGAGAAGGATTAGCATCATCATGTGCTTCCACAGTGATTTTCATCACACCAACGTTGCTCTCCTTTAGCTATTAATAGGTAGGTAGGTTATCAGCGCTACACCGTGAGTTTATTAAAAAAAAAATTCATAAAAAATAATATAAATATTTTTTTAATTTAAGATTTTAATCATTAATTTGAGATTAAAAAAAATAAAAAAAATCATGTCAAATCTAATAAACATACTAAATTCATAACTTGAAATATGATATAGAGATAACTCTATAAAAAAAAATGTAAAAATTCATAGAATACCAATTTTTATCAAATATAATAACGGTGGATGAAATAAAAAAATGACCGACATCAACCTGATCCAACTTTCAGAACTTGTGACATGGATCATGAGATTGGATCATAGCATAAAAAGCAAATCCAAAAAAATAAAAATATAAAATTCCCAACTAACTAAAATAATTAGGAATAAACTTGAAAAATAATTTAAAAATAGTTAGGAAAGAAAAAAAAATATAGTTTAAAAGAATAAGAATCAAATTTGATACAAAAAAATCAAATCAAATCATAAGAATGCAATTGAAAAATAATTTCAATTAAGAAAAACTAAAAATAACAATAAAAAAGTACCAAATTTAATATAAAAATCAAATGTCAAGGGATAGAATGAAAAAAAAATTAGGTCAATAACAATCCAAAACCAAATACATTACAATTAAAAGAATGATGATCAAATATGATACAAAAATCAAATATTAAGGGATAAAATTGAAAAACAAAATTAATTCAATAAATGACTTAAGACTAAATACAAAGGACTTAATTTGACTCAACAAATAAATAACCATACTTTTTTTTTTGTTTTTTTTAAAGGCCAACATGTTTTTTTTAGGAGGGAAGGAGGTAGGGAAGAAAAAATATGTGCCTGGAGCTCAACTAGCAATTTTATGACTACACGCGCTCATCACTGTAAAGAGAGTCGCAAGATGCATCAAATATCATCCCGAACAGCAGCGTTCAGATTTGTTTTGGCATCGCATAAGCTATCCTAAAAGCACAAGCAGCGCCAACTACTTTTTAATTTAAATAATATTTTATATGCATTAAAAATCTCAATTACCCCTGATCCAATATGAAAATAACAAAAACTCATCGAAAAATAACAAAAATTCCCTTGCATCCAAAGCTAAGAAATATTATTCTGAGGGGTATTAAAGTAATTGTATTGCATAAAAAAATGAAAAAAATATAAAAATCCCATTAACCTAAGAAACTATTTTTTAAGGGTAACTTAGTAATTACTAAAACTAAGCTTAAGTAAGTTTACCATTCAGGAATAAAAAAGCAATTTTACAGTTAATCAAGCTCTTTTAGATTTTGTTATAATGTGCTCATGTGAACCTCTATGCAATTTTTTTTTCCTGCCATTGTAAGCAGCTGTTCACCTTTACTCATACGTGCAAGGAAGGCAGTGGTGTGTCATATAATTTTGTTGTAACCAGGGAGGTTGAGAATATGTTGAGATTTGATATAAAAAATGTTTTTTTTTTTTTGTTAAAAAAATTATTTTTTCTAGCTAGTCTTGGATTTTTTTTTTAACTGTTTTGATAGTTTTTCTTTTTTAATCTAAGTCGATATAACTTTTATTTAAACAATTTCATAAATTATTTAATGATATATTTTATGTTATTCAAACTTATAAAATATTTTTTTTCATATAGTTTAAAGTTATATATAACTCAGGACTTGAAAACCCATAATTTTTTTCATCTTACGTCAAAATGGCTAATATATCTAGATGCGTATAAGATAATCGTAGTTGAATTTGAAGAATTCTTTTTATAACTTTATCCAAAATACGGTATAATATTATTAGTATCCATATTTTACCAGTATCGGCATTTTAGACTCCCCCATGTATAATTACTGATTTACAAAATCATCCGTTCCGTGAGTCCCATCTCATCAGCAAGTTTCAATCTAGCCTTCTGTGATCAGTACTATGATTTTTGTGGAATAAAAGCCCTAGCTACTGCAGTACTATTTGGCATGCAAGGTAAGCGAAGGAAGCCCCAGTTATTAAATTTGGGTAGGTTACATTTACTATAGTCGAGTTGTAGGTGATCTTGTTAAATACACCAAGCATCATAGGACGTTCGTCGACAATGTACTTTCTTGCACTGAATTGCATTCAATCTCCGCTGTATATCTTCTCATGATCTCAACACAGCCTCTGCTGTACTTCAACCACATCTGAACAATTCAGTACTTTGCTTCTGTGACTTCGGTCAGCGAAAACTCCCATCATGGTGCAGTCAAAAAAGTTCAGAGGGGTGAGGCAGCGACATTGGGGTTCCTGGGTTTCTGAAATTAGACATCCTTTACTGTAAGCTAGCCTACTCTACGAACCCCATCTAGATATTTCTCTTGTCTTTTCTATAATCTAGTCTACTGATAGTCTAGTTCTCAGAGTCTAAAGATTCTTTGACTGTATGATCTTGTTGTATAATTTTATGTCTTGTTTTTGTTGTATGTTTTGTGATACAGGAAGAGGAGGGTATGGCTAGGCACATTTGAAACAGCAGAAGAGGCAGCAAGAGCCTATGATCAAGCTGCAATCTTGATGAGTGGTCGGAATGCGAAAACTAACTTTCCAATACCTCAAACTTCAAACGAGGAGGACCCAAAATCAAGTGATGAAGCTTCACTCCCGACACCACCAAATGGTTTGTCTGAGATCCTCCATGCTAAGCTAAGAAAGTGTAGCAAGGCACCATCACCATCAATGACTTGTTTGAGGCTTGACACTGAGAATTCACTAATAGGGGTTTGGCAGAAGCGTGCTGGTGAGGGTTCTGACTCAAATTGGGTCATGAGAGTGCAGCTTGGACAGAGAGAAAGCCAAGTTTCTGAGAGTACATTGCCATTGCCTCAGACTTCAGGGGGGGCATCAGACCCAGAATTGAGAGCAGAAATGGGTGAAGACGAGAGAATTGCACTGCAAATGATTGAAGAGCTTCTTAACAGGAATTGTCCTAGCCCTTCTTTTGGGGTTCAAGATCACGGAGACGGTAGCCTTTTTCTTTAGCTATGATCATGGGATTCCTCTGAATTTGTGTGTTTGTTTAAGGAAGTGGTTAGGTGCGTATAGGATTGCAAGTGACATAATCCGTCTAGTTTAATTTATATATACATATAAATAATATAATTTGTCTATTTTAATTAATATATACAAATAATGCACTTATAAATATTTATGGCTCAGATTAAGAAAGGGGTGGAGAAGAAATTGAGGATATATATATATATATATATATATATATATATATATATATAATGGAAATATGATTTAAAATTCTTTCTGTGTTTTAGCTGTTCAGTTCTTTAATTCCTCCTCCTTTTTTCTTTTTCTTCGTATACCTGTACCGACTAAATAATGGTTAAGCAAGTGAAAGACTTTCTTTCTATTTCTCTACTTTATTCTTTAAAAATTTTGGTGTGCTTGGGATATTTCATGGCCCAATAATATTTGCAGCCTCGTGGAAAACAATATGATAATAATTCTGTGGTTAGGATATATTGTTTAGGAGAAAAAATTGCATGTTATTCAGAGAGAGAGAGAGTTCATAACTATTTTCTTTAAAATATGAAAGGAAGGTTGTGCTGAAGTGGAAAACTGGGAATCTATCAGTTGATGGTTGCATGGCCCCAAGTCCAACGATGCAAATGAATAATGGAGACAGTAGGTTACGAGAAAACAACTATAAGGAAAATAAAACTTAGAATACCTAATATCATCAATTGCTAAAACATGGTCTTTGAAAATACAAAACAATCCAATCCCAATATTGCATTGTGTCATTTTTTTTATGAAAATCGAAATTTTATTACTGAAAACACAGCCTACCCGTCAGAAAGATCCTGGCAAAAGAGGCATAAATGCACAAACAATTAAAATCAATGATATGCCACAGTCCTGTTCGTTTTGTCCACAAGATTGGTTTATACGATATAATATCATTCTACTTTTTCCCTATCTAACTCTGTACGGGTATCATCCCCACCAAAGACAACCAACCAAGTGGATTGTGATGGGTTCAGTTTTTTAACAAACCTCCCCCATTTAAAGGTTATCTTATGAAAGCCATAATCTAAAATGAAATTATGTTTTTTTTAAGGCATCCAACTTCACATTAGTCAGGATATGCTCCCGCTTAATTTTAAGTGGGGCAAGAGCATGTTTGTGTCCATTTCTAAGTTAGATCATGGTGTGCCTGCACCTAACTTTAAATTGGGTCAGGATACATCTACGCTCAATCTTATTATGGGCTAGAACGTGTTCATACTCAGAGTGTCATCTACACCGAACTCTATATTAGACAATGGAACATCCACGCCCAACCCCACATTAGGTCAGGAACGCATCCGTGCCCAACTTCATGTTGAGTGAAGGGACGTCCGCGCCCAACTCCATGTTGGGTTAAGGACACATCCGTGTCGAACTCCATGTTAGGTGATGGGGCGTTCGCGCCCAACCCCATATTGGGTTAAGAACGCGTCCACACTCAATTTCATGTTGGGCCATGGCACTTTTATGCCTAACTTTTCTTGAATATAGTCACAAGCTGAACTTAACTCCATTTTGGTTCAACATATGAGCTGAACCCAACTTTTTTTAAGTTTGCTGTATAGCTAAAAAGTAACTAACTCCACATTGAGCCTTCCATATTTTAGGTTTGAACTAGTAATTAATTAATATTTAATCTCAATGTGGTGAATCACATCAGAAATATCATAATTATGAAAATTGTATTATAAATAATAAATAATAGAAAAATAAAATAAATCAAAATAAAAAAGACTAAATAAATACAATCAAGAGAGAGAGAGAGAGAGAGAGTAATCAAGAGAGGTTAGATTTCACTAAATATGTTGTTCGTGCGTTGCCACGAGCTGAATAATTTTTTTTAACTATAAAAAAAATGATAGGTTAAAAAAATTAAAGCCCTAAGTCATTGATTAAATTAAAAATTTAAATATTTACAAAAAATAAATCAACAATAGTAAATAAACCAACAAAAAAAGAAAGAAAGAAACCACACCCCAGCCTACTTAGATTATTAAACTAAAGTAAAATGATAATCTATATTCATTATTTTATTCATCCCATATCAATCAAATAAAATAAAATACAAAGACATTCTCTTTTTATTAATATGTCTACCACGCACAACATCATCTTCATCCTTTATTATATCTCGTCTTTTCTGTCTTAGTTGTCTTTATCTCTGTGTAATTAGCCTATGTTGTCGTTGCTTTTATTGACTAAAATGTAAGTTGGAGGCAAGGTTTTCAATCCTCCATTGAATGCTTGTTGACAAAGAGGGAAGTATTTTGCAAATTGCAAAATATTGGAGAAGGATTTCACTTCTGTTGTTTTCTTGTTTTACAAGCATCCGCCCTTGTTAGTAAAATGGCCATAACTCCTGGTTCAAATATAGCTTTGCAGGATACATGACTCGCCTGGTTTTTTGCTCAGAATGAATACAGTTTTTATGAAATCTGAGCATCTTAATTACGGGCATTTTCCGCCTTCTTAATCCTTGTTTAGCACCATTTATCTCATCTTCAAGTTTCCACGTAAATGGCCAGTATTTTTTCTATTTTGTTCCTCGACAGTAATCTAATATTAATTTATTATGAACACTCATCTTTCCTTGAAATGTCAAAGCAAGTATGATAAATCCAATCGAAGCTTTTCTATTTCATGTTTTGTGGTGGAAAATCATGCAAGTGGACCGCAAGAACTAGTTTCAGAATCATCCATGGCGTCATGGTGAAAGACTCATGAGGTCAGCCCAGTTGTCGGTTGATCATCATTTAATGCTTGCTCTCCTCTTTTTTTCCTGGGTAGTTTGACTTGTGAGGCCTATACTAGATTTTTTCGTACGAAGTTTGAAGTAAGAATTCACCCTTAGGCAAATTTAAGGTCTCCTTGACAATGACCTCAAGAATTGATATCAAAATTAGTTAGGAAAGGAATACGGTGACAAATTGTAGATGGAGTGTCGAAGACTAACATAAGATTTTGATTATTTGTATCATCCTTTTTCTGATTATTAAAAATTAGAGTTTATAATTTGGATAAGTCATAAATTACTAATATTAAAGAATCATTTAAACCCAAAAAATTAAATTGTTGGTGATTTTAGAGCCTGTATTGTTTCCACAAGCTACATAATCATTGTTTTCTCATCCCTTTCCTAGACCAGACATAGCATGGAGTAGAGCAAAAGGGTAAGCAGGCAGGGTGGTTTGAGAATTCTCAAATCTTGCAGGATGCATAATTAGTTGGGGTTCGTAAACTTCCATAATCAAGATTCAGAGGACCTAATTTCGGACAATGGCTGTGCTGTTACAAATCAAAGTGGTCCTTTGCAATCTAGTTTAGGTCACCAAACATTTGAACTTGTCTCATAATAGACTTTATGATGAAAAATTATGTAAATTTAGAACCATTTATGATAGGAATACCATTTAGTATTATGGTAGTAGTTGTTTATAAGAGTTTTTTTTATTTAAAAATATATTAAAATATATTTTTTATTATTTTTAAAAATTTATTTTTGATATCAACATATTAAAACGATTTAAAATTATCAAAAATATTTTAATTTGAAGTAAAAAATATAAAAATATATATATTTTAAAAAAATATTATTAAAATATAAAAATAAACAACTCAAAGTATGATGAATTACCGTTGATTATGATGTCGTAAGTGGTAAAATAGAGATACTGATCATAACTATTTTATCTTGCAATGAAGTAATTAAATAGTAGCATTAGATGATGATTGAATTTGCTGTAGAAGTTTGGTGATGTATCGTATATCACACCCTTCTTCTTTGGAAACGAGGAACAAGATTCACTGTTGAGAGCGACATTGTTAAAGCTAGGTCATTAATAAAGAAAATGACCATACCAAGTAAAATTCTTGAAAGTGATACGTTTTATAAATTTTAGAATTATAAAAAGTTTATAGATTTATTAATTTTTAAATTTATAAAATTAATTAAAATATATGCAAGTTAGCTCGTCCATTCATGTTAATAAAAAAAAAGATCTTGAAAGTAAATTTTATTTTCAACTAGTACTGAAAGATATAGTTTTGAAACCCGATCCGGTTCAGCGGGATGACCTGAGATCCGGTTGATCTGGAACTGAAATTGGACCGGGTTGAAAAAAAAAAAAAAAAAAACAAACAAACAAAGTAGGTGATCTATGCTAGCCACTAGCCTGAAACAAAGTCATGGGCCTGTCATTACTTATTTTAAATGGGTTCTTTTTTTCTTGAGAAAATAATGGTATGATTTAGAGCAGCCTTGCAAGGCCTCAAGGTCTAAAGAGAAATGGAGTCCTGGGTTAATATTAGGCTCCTTTCGGCAACCTCATGTGGCCCATAAAATATATGTTTTGATTTGCTGGTGGTTATTTTGTTCTTTAAATGAAGGATGCCTAATTTCTATGTTGGTATTTTACTTTACAAAGAAATAACCAATGTGCCTAATTGGTAAGTGATGGTATATGAAAATAAGAGAGAGAGAGAGAGAGAGTCCCGAATGGCTAGATATCCTAACCGTTTGGGCTAGGCCTGAATAGCCTCATCTATATTAACACCCTTATTATGGGCTATCTAATACCCATGACACACCCTTAATATAAATTATTTTTTAAATTTGTTTTGAGAAGTCAAAGTGTGTTTCACACCACTAAGAAAGGGTTTATTTTTATAGTTGCTTCAGTTTCAAAGTAAATTATAGAAAACAAGTATTTAATAAATAAAGAAATATGATTTATTGTTTCTGGGTTTCGGTATAATTTATATTTAAAATGTAGGGCAACGAAAAACAGCTTGAAATTGCTTCTTCTTATCTGTGCAGAGTGAAAATTCACTTTGCAGACAAAGATGAATAGTAAAAAAAATAATTTTTTTAATTGTGTTTTATTCAAAAAATTATTGTTTAACATTGTTCAATAACATTACATAAATTAAAAAAAGATCGCATGATGAGGTAGTATTTGTAGAATTTAATCGTAATCTCAATTTTGTTCTTGGTGATATTTTACGTGATTTTTTTGTACGCTAAAAAAACCATGAAAATTGTAGTCCTTTAGGATGAATTTCATACGTGATGGAATTGTAGATAGTTTAATGGAACAATAAAAAAATATTTTATATAAAGTATTATTTATTCCATAATATTAATAGCAGTAGTTAAATTTACAATATTTAAATTAAAAATCATCAATATTAATATATATATATATATATATATATATATATATATCTTTTTTAGTTATTTTATAACTTTAATTTGAAAAGCATTCTTAACCAAACAATTAAATTATTTTTTGTTCAATCTCAATTTTAACCACAATTTTAACCAAACATATATAAATACCAAATCAACCTTAATCAAAAGTACTTTTTATAAAATAACTTTTTTCAAACCAAAACCACAAAATCTACCACAATACTAAGATGCCATTCGGGAACGCGGTGCAAACCGCTTTCCAAAAAAATTTAATTTTTTTATATATTTTGAATCGTTTTGATGGGCTGATCTCAAAAATAATTTTTTAAAAATAAAAAACATCATCTTGATGTTTTTTAACACAAAAAATACTTTAAAAAATAACTATAATTACACTCTTAAGCGGGCCCATCATTTGTTATCGCGTACAAAGTTTTCTATGCAAATCATCAACCTCTTCAACAATAACATAATAAAAATTACAACTAATAATAAACACCAACATTGTCCATTAATAACATAACAAGTATAACAACTAGAGATTTAACTTTTCATGTATTCTTTATCATTATATTATTCTTCACGAGATAAATCAATATGATCAAGATTTATAAAAATCATAAATTAATGAATAAATGCATATTCAACACACCTAACAATAACACAAAATCACAGACACACTTTTCTATATATTTTATTCTCATATATATTTCATCCTCTAAAATTTTATGATTTAAGTATAAAAAGATTCTATATTAAAAAAAAAGACTTGTTTTTGTGGGAAATACCATGTTTAGGAAAAAAAAAACTCATGTTAAAACTCATGGGAATTACCTTAGGTGAGATGCAAAGTCCAATCATATTCAATGACTACCATTTTTTCATAGTTTTGGGTCTCAATGTGTTTTGATTTATTTAGAATTTATGATAAAGTTGAGACTCCAACACGAGATCCCATCCCTTTTACTTGGGCAAGAGTACCACTGGCCTTTGAGATCTCCTATTAAATGCAATAATTTCTCCTTTTATATATATAAAAGGTAGAGCATAATATATCTTGGATTACATTATCGAATACAGAATTCTTTCAATTCTTAATTTCAACTTCATCTTTCTATATATATATATATATATATATATATATATATATATATATATATATATATATGGTGGGTCTTAATTATAAATCTCATGATCATACCGCTTCTCTTCTTCGATTATAGACTTGTAATGTGATCTCATGCCCGTAATTGTCATCCTCGTTCTAAGATCTAACCTGGAAAAGGATAATCCCTCTAATTACTTAGTTTAATCTAAATCCATCAATTTTTTTCTTTATTTAAATAATGTTTTTTTGTTTTTAATTCTTGGTGTGATCCGGCCATATCAATCTATCACGTCAATTATATTTAAACCTTCTCGTGCATGATAGAAAATGCCATTTTTTTAGACCGATCATGTCATTTCAACAGTATGCTTCTCTTTTTCTTAAAGGTCCAAGGATATATTATCGAATGGACTTATAATCTGAACAATTATCTGCCGCTCTTATCTTTTTTTATGGTCCTACAATATGTTCTTGAATGGACTAATAAACTAAGTATATATTGCCTGAAGGTCTACCCTTCTGCTTGAGAGGGAGCTTTGAGGGCTCCATGTGCTAATTTTGGTATAAAAAAAACTTATTAATGCATATCTATCTCTTGTTTTTATCTTTTCCAAAACAAAGAGAAGGAAGGCTTAACTAAAACATGTATGCCACAAGAAATATCTCCCAACTCCATATGGAAATAGCAAGGTTTTAGCATGATGGGCAAGTTTGAGTTGAAAATTAGCGTAGAACATGGGGCGAGTAAAAAAATTAAAAAATTAATTAAATCAAGAAAACCAAGATAAAAATAACCGAAAATATCGAACCATGAAAAAAACTGATGAGAATTTTAAAAAAATCGACTGGTTCTATTTTATAAGCCTGAAACTAAAAAAATCGAACTCAAACCGGAAAAAACTAAGTCAAACCAAAAAAACTGGTTTGAACCGGTTTTTATTGTAAAATAACCAAACCGAACCGAAACCTGTTGGTTTGAACTAGTTTTGGTTTTTTTTTTAAAAAAACTAGTTTTGTTACTTTTTTTGATAAAAACCGCATTGAACAAAAAATAATAAGCTCTAACGCGCGCATATATATAATTAATTAATTAATTAATTAATTAATACCCAAAACAAAAGACCAATGGCCTTGCAATTTTATTGATTTTTTTTTTTTGAATTTGTGGTATATGCTACGTTAGATACAAGCTTTGCCAGGTACACGCATGTTCGATTTAGTCACGAAACTTTTGTCACTGGAGAGCTTCGTTGTTAAGCAAAATAAACAAGTATTGTCACAAAGACTGTGCAGGGAGAAAACAACAATTAATTGACGATTGTTCAAGTCTCAATTCTCAGCTACCCAGGGCCCAAGCTCCCTGTCCAGAGAGATTATCATTAAAGATAAAATAATTGAGAGGGTTGAAGGGATGCACCGCCACCTCCCAAGATAAGGTTTCCAGGGAGCACAAAGGCACCCAAGAAAGAATATGCCAATGCTTTCATCCTTTTTCCTCCTATAGGCATTTCTTCGTTTTATAAATATGTCACAGCTTTCAAAGTGAAGTGACATGCTTGGTGAAAAAGAAAAAAACAGAGAGAAAATTAAAGTTTGATATTTCACTGATTGATGCAGGTTAAAGCATCATTAAACAAACAAAAAACCACATCAAAGATAAAAGATATTTTAAAAATATTGTTGGCCTGTTTTTTTAAAGTATTTCTTACTTAAAAATATTTTAAAATAATATTTTTTTTATATTTTATAATTATTTTTTATACAACAATCAAAATATCTTAAAACACTAAAAATTATTAAATTAAAATAAAAAAATTATTTTTTTTAAAAATACTTTTAAAATACATAAATAAACAAAATCTTGACTAAATTGGGATAAAATAAAAGAATACTAAATTGACTCCATCGATAACTTTTGTGACTAATTTTATGGTGTGAATAGCAACGTGCTGACTCCCCCCCACACAAAATAACTTGTGTAGAATCTCCTGCAAAAAGTTGAATATAAATATTCAATGATCAAAGTTATCTTCATTTTAAATCATTACTTTAGTTTGATATAACTGTATTTTCTCTTGAATGTAAACCTATACTATCAATTCATGAAAATATTTACTTTGGTTTGATCATTTACACAATTTTTTTCAGGCAAATCTCAATATAACAACTAAAATATTAACTCAAAAATCTCAATCTTTACCATCTCGGCTACATCAATGATCATATGTAAAATGTTGGTGTAAAATAACATACATTATATATAAACAATTTCTCAATAGACATCATTGCATAGAGGAAAAACTTGTCTAAGTTGAAAAAAATAATAAATAAAACTATCAAGCGAATCAATGGTCATTTAATTTAAATGAAAAAGAGAGAGAGAAGAGTTTTTAAAACATTAAATCAGTGAACAAACAGGTGATGAGAAGATATGTGCTTTCCTTTTCTTATAATTTCCTCTAGTATTGGGATTTTTCAGCTAGAAGAGACATCAATCACACTAAAAAAAAATTTATCCTTTTCCAGGCATGAAAATTAGAGAGAAATGACCAAAGAGTATATTCTAATCCAGGGATATCCCATAAAAAGATCCGAATCCTCTATTTTTTTCAAAGGGCTAAATAGTCCAATGATTAAAATCTGACGACATATGTATCCCTAGTTGGGGGTTAGGGAGACCACCAAGAACAAGATCAATTCAACCAAAAAAATATCATTTTCAGTCTTATCGTGACATTATGTATTTTATAATTATTTTTTAAAAAATATTAAATTGATTTTAAATAATATTAAATTGTAAGTTTTTTTTTTTTTTTTAAGAAAGCATGTATCCCACCATGAACTTTTTTTATTAAAAGCATATGTGTTTTACATCCTATTATTAAAAATTACATCGAGTGGGGGAAAAAAAACACAGTACCAGCTATATGAGTCTATTTGGCTTTGCAGTTAAACCTGTGTTTGGTCAAATTTTAATTTTTTTTTGCTAAAATTGAGTGCAATTTGTACTTTTTGGATCGTTTTGATGTGCTGATGTCAAAAATAATTTTTTAAAAATAAAAAAAATCATTGACATGTATTTCAGCACGAAAAGCTATTTGAAAAGCAACCGCTACTACACTACCAAACACACTCGTGTTGGTGTGAAATTTTACCTCTTAATTCCTTGAAGTTTCCCAACATTTTTGCTCACCCTATCCTGAAAGGTGTATAGCTTATTATATTAATTTACATATGATTGAGTTAATTATTTTTTATTGTTAAAATACATTACAACATAAAATACATTTTATTTCATTGATTTAATTTGAATAGGATTTGTTCAAATTAATAAAGTAAAAAAAAAACTTTATTAGATCAACTAAATTTAATCAAATCAATTAATAAAAAAACTAACAAAGAAGAGGATTTTACTTTATCTCTCTCCATGAAATATTATTCACTAGAATAATATTTAATTTATTTTATATGAGATTAATGTAGTCTCATGATCTTAACTACAGGTTTGATAGGTTAACTTGAGTTTTTTTTTCTCCTTTTTCTTATTAATTTTTTCTCAAATTCATCCTTCAACATTTAGCTAATTCATAATTAAATTTCATGATTTGTCTTAGTTTTTTATATTATTCTTTTAATCAAATATTTTTTTAATTTTATCTTTCAATTCTAGATTAATTGATAATTGGATTTTATAATTTGTTTCGATTTACTTTCTATTGGATTATCCTAATTTTATAATCCAAATTATGGATTTTTCAGGTTGATTCAAGTTATTTTTTTTATCCTTTTTTAATGATTTTTTTTTCAATTTTATCCTTCAATGTTGGATTTATTGGAAATTGAGTTTTATAATTTGTTTTGATCTACTTTCTATAAGGTTATCATGATCTCAAACCTAATATATAGATTAACAGATTAATCCAGGCTGATCTGAATCGATTCCATATATTATTGTCTCAATATTTATATAAAAAAAATCTCATCTTCAATATTTATTTAATCAAACTATGTTTTCACCTGTTATTCATGTTGCCTTTAAATCCACCAAATTGACCAGATTACATCAAGTTAATTCCCACATAATTTTTTTTTTTTATATTAGAAAAAAATATTAACAATATTTTTATATATTTTTTTCTTACATTAACAAAAATAATTTTTAAATCCACAGCATAGCGTGGGTTAAATACATAATTTTTTAATTATTTCAACTAAAAATCAGTATATATCAGTTTCTGAATCTTCCGTAAAACCATATAGAATTTAACACACACACACACACGTGTGTGTGTGTGTGTGTGTGTGTATATATATATTCAACATCTTTTTCCACCGGAAACACGATATACAGTAGAATTGCCAGATTTGCAGTGATTGGGGCCATGATGCATGTTTTTGGCTTTATTTTCTGACCTTAATAAAGAATAATACTGATAGGTAGTGGATAGTGATCAATAGGGCATGGATATTCTCTAATGCCTTGGAATTATACCTTGCCTCATTAATGAAGAAATCTCATTAGGTTTGGCTCATGCAGCTTCGGTGGTGTTGTGTATTAAAAATATTTTTTATTTAGAAATTTATTAAAATAATATTTTTTAATATTAACATATTAAAATAATTTAAAAATATAAAAAATCTTTTTTTTTTTTTCATAAAACACCGTGAGTTCCCAAACGGCCGGGCTTGGTCTCAGCTCTCTGGCCACTTTTAGATTTTTTTTATTTATTTGATGTTATTTAATTTTCTTTTCCCTTTTGTACTCAAAGAGACTACTGTGAAGTGTGGGGCGGGGAGATTGGATTAACTTCAGCCCTCATAAATTAGCTAAATTACACGACTTACCTGGTTGTAATTTGTAATAGTCAAGAACAATTTTCTTAAAAAATAATTTTAAAGATACATTCGCTGGTACAGTCAGACAAACTTAATTTAATTTTTTAAATGATGGTTTAAGAGTTTGAATTCAAGAAGTTAAAAATCGAGATAATCTTGTTTATCACCTAATTAACCTCTTAATATTTTCCATATTTTTTTTTATCCATGATACGTTTTTATATTTATTTTAACATATACATTTTACATAAATAATCTAATAAATATTAGTATTACGAGAAAAAGAGGTCATGTTTTTTAAAACTCCTCAGGTGAATTACTATAGCAAAAGGGTTCTTATATAATAAAACTAAATCAAATTATAAAAAAAACTATCCATGTTCGAAGTAAAATAATTTAACAATCTTTTTATTTAGTTTAGGTTTGAAATTAATAGTTAAAAATAATATACTTAACAATAAGATTAAAATAAGGTTTAGAACTCCATTGCTATATCCTTAGTTATAAGATTTAGTTCGCTGATGATCTCGGTTTATAAGCTGAAATAATATTATTTTAGATAAATATTTTTAAAAACTAAAAAAATATTATTTTAAATTAAAAAAATTAATTAGGTCTCACAAAGATTTGATCAGGTGAATGCAAAATCAAACACAAACTAAGTCAAGTTTTCGATCCATGCGTTATTGGGTCAGACGGGTTTGATAATGCTAAGGGAATTTGGGAGGAAAGCATTAGAAAAATAAATAAAAGCCAGGATTAAAAATGTTGATCTACCATTACTTTTCATTAGAAATTCAAAGGTAGAGGACCGAAATGAATATTTTGAAAAATTGTAGAGTTAGTATTGGGAAAATTAAAACAATAAAGGATTAAAAAACACAAATATAAAAGACAGGGACCAAAACGTACGTCACAAAAAGTACACATAAATAAACAATAAATCTATTGTTTTTGTCTTTATCAAGAGAATAAAACCGGAGATATACCCTTTGATGAAATGGACACAAAATTGGATATTCCAAACCCTTCGAATATTCTTCTCTTTACCGTTATATCCCCCCTCTCCTCCACTTCCTCGAATTCTCCAACACTCTCCCTCACTCTCTCCCATTTTTTCTCAGCAACCAAACACCCCCTCTCAAAATGAAATTCGGCAAAAGCTTAAGCAACCAGATTGAAGAAACATTACCTGAATGGAGAGACAAGTTTCTCTCTTACAAAGAACTCAAGAAAAGATTGAAACTCATCGAGCCAAACAACAACAACAGCACAACCAAGAAAAATGGAGACTCCCGGCCGTTGAAAAAGCCAAGATTCGCCGCCGCAGAAGGTGGTGGAGGAGGAGATTGCAAGGAAGGAAGTATGACAAAAGAAGAGATTGATTTTATTAAGCTGTTAGAAGATGAGCTTGAGAAATTCAACAGCTTTTTTGTTGAGAAAGAAGAAGAGTACATCATCAGATTAAAGGTATTTTTATTGTTTTTCAATTTCTCCTTTACGATGTTGTTTGGTTTCCGAGAAAATCTTTTATTCTCCGAGTTGATGAGAAATATTAAATTGTTAATCTGGAACAAGTTAATGTGACGGCGTTCGTTGATGAAACAGTGTCGTTTTTCTCTGTTGGATGCTTTAACTGTAACGGACAGTTAAAACCGTTAGTTGCCAGGTGTTTGGGATCGACAACTGGCACGCAACCCCTCAAATGTGGTTGTAGGAGGCAGGCAATTATGCTTTGCTATATTCTGTGAAAGCATCTACTTATATTTATGAAAATAATGTCAGCCACTGAAAATTATTGGGGTCCATATGGGTTCTTGGTATCATAACTAGTGGTTTATGAATGCATTAATTTAGATGCTGATGATCTGCCTAAGAATAGATGAAGCATTGAGTGCTAATTATTGCATGAATGTGATTATTAAATGGTTTATGGATGTGGTCAAGTGGGTGCGTTGAGGCGGGTTTTTTTTTTTTTTTTGTGATCTTGATGTGATTTTTACAAGAAAATATATTTCAACTAATGAATTTTGATATTATATTTGTGGTGATTAAAATTTGGAAGAATGTATCACACGCCACATATTATTATTTGTGGTGAAATGCAAGTGCAAGGAGATATTTTATGCGTCTATAACTTTTGATTTGCCCATGAAAGCAACTTGCATGGTTGAAAGTTCTCTTCTTGTTGTGAATTGATGGAAATCATTCTCTTGTGTTTTCCCTAATGTATTGATTCTGTGCTGTGCTATATATATTGATGTGAGGAGACGTTAATTGAAGATAAGAAGAAGAAAGGTGTGGATTTGCTTTTCAGGCTAGATGTTCAAGCCATGACATAGTTTAGGGATTTTAAACAAATGATGAACACAGTCTAGTTGAGCCATAAACATAAAACTCACCCTGCCTATGAGGTTAATCCGGGATTTTCATGTCTAATTATTTTTTTAGCTAAAACAATATTGTTATTTTAATTTTTTTTTAAAATCAGAAAATCAAAACTCGAGTTAACTTGTTGATGCGTAAGGCTGCCCAAGCCATGACTTGCGTCTTGCGTTCCGTCTTCTAACTATGAGTTGAGGTTTGTTTTTCAAGTATGTGGGTCCTATTTATTTGGGATGGTGGGTAGAGATTGTTCAGAATAATGAACTTGAGTTCACTTTATACTTTGTTGATTTCCCTTTGAATAACTATTTAGCAAGAAAGGAATATGATGCTAAAGTGTCATAGGTATTTGAGATCTGTTTCTGGACCATGTGTCAGTTGAGTAAAGGTAGAATCTGCCCATTTGCTAGGAAAATTGAAGATTTTGTGATTGTGATGCAGGAGTTGCAAGATAGTGCGGCAAAGGCAATCAATTCCAATGAAGAGATGATAAAAATTAGGAAGGAGATTGTAGATTTCCACGGAGAGATGGTTTTGCTTGAGAATTATAGTGCTCTGAACTATACTGGTACTAACATTCATAACTACTGTAATTAAGTTATTGAATTTGTTTAATTATATTGCCACAAAACAATCATGGCTAATCTTTGCTTGCTTTAAACAGGATTGGTAAAAATACTGAAGAAATATGATAAAAGAACTGGTGCTCTCATTCGCTTGCCCTTCATCCAGAGGGTGTTGCAACAGCCTTTTTTCACCACCGATCTGCTCTACAAGCTCGTTAAAGAGTGCGAGGCAATGCTCGACCGCCTCCTCCCATTGAACGAACTGCCGCCATCTTCAGTTGAAGCAGCTGGTGGGGATGATGACTTGTGTGGTGATCCTTCGACCTCTTCAACCACCACAAATGATGGCCTGCTCAGATTCCCAAGGGAACTTGCAGAGATTGAACTTATGGAGAGTTCATCGATGAAGAGCACCATATCTGCATTGCGGGTTCTAAAGGAAATTCGAAGCAAGAGCTCCACTGTTAGTGTTTTCTCATTGCCACCACTTCAGATAAGCGGATTGGAGGATGCTTGGAAAAAGGTTCCTATACTTGAACAAGAAGCCAAGTAGCAGGATTCTGGGGGATTGTAGGCTTGCCCCCCTCTATTCTGTAAAATTTCCTTCTAAAAGAAAATCTCTTTCAAGTTACCTTCGATACTAACACATAGTAAGATGTTAATTAATTAATGAATCTTCTAAGCACAAGTATGTTGAGCCGAAACCTTTGCCCTTCATATATTTCTCTTCACTGTCTTCTGAGTTTGGTTGTGTTTTTTCGCTTCAAATTTCTTCATCTATGATAATGAACCTTTGTTTGGCTTGCTTTTCCATGATTGTCACACATTACTGATCGAATTTTTAAAAAGATCTTTCATATTTGAACCAAAATATTATTTCCTTTTACACCTTTTATGAAATCTGAAAACCTAAATGATAATATTAAAAACAAATCTAGCTCTTGGAAATGTGATTGTTCACAAGGTGTGTTGTGTAGTCTAAATTAGGTTTAGGGGTCGACTCAATATTATTATATCAAAAATCTAGGTTGACTCGTGATTAAAAATTTATTATTATTTTTTTAGTTTTTTAAAATGATATTATTGTAAATTAGGCTTAGGGGTAGATTCAGGATTCAACCGACAACTCAAGACTCAATTGACTTGAAATATAATCTAGATCGGGTTGACTTGATCCTAATATGATTCTATCAAAAACTTAGATTGAGTTTTGATCCAATCAAAAACTTATTATTATTTTTTTAGTTTTTTAAAATGATGTTGTTTTGTCTTTTCAAAAAAAAAAAAAGAAAATTTGGTTATTGTTTTCGACCTATAACCTAAACTTTGCCTTAGATCATATTTAATAATTATATTATTATCTAAACTAAGCTTTCAAAATTATTTTTGAAATTAAAGTTAGTGAATTTCTCTTTGGATTTAAAACTTGCATAGTTTCACACAATTTTATGTTTAATTTTTTATCAAATAAAATAAAATGGTGAAATTCGAATTCGTGACTACTTGGTTAATAAGACTTTGATACTATATTAACAAATCATCTTAATTCAATAACTTAAATTATTATATAAAATCTATTATATAAAATTTTAAGATATAATTTATCTTGAACAAGCATACAATTTATGCTCTTAGCTGGGGTTCCTCTTCTTCTTGCATTCAATATCCTATATCTTTCAAATATACAAACAGTTAAGAAATTCAATCTTTTCACCCACTCCTTGTTACTTTATAAATTACTGTTGATTTAAGTAAATTCATTTAAATACAAAACTTGTGTAATCCCTCTTTCTTCTATCTGTTTCAAACTTACCAAAGCTTAATTTTAACTAATCAATTCGGTGATTACTATATTAGTGTGGAAAGTTACATATGTAACTCAACAATTAGTCTTCGACGTGCAGCTGCTAAGGAAGATAGAATCGTAGCATCGGAATAGGTTTAAAATGATAATGCCAAGAAATATTTGTATTTGAAAATGTAGGTGCACTAGTTATAATAGCAAAAATATCTAAGAGTGCTTGGATGATGAAGTTGTAGATGTACTCAAGCTTTATGGTGAAGTATATCAAAATAATTTTAAAATATTTTTTATTTAAAAATATATTAAAATAATTTTTTTATTTTAAAAAAATTATTTTTGATATCAACATATTAAAATATCTGAAAACACTAAAAAAAAATTAATTTAAAAAAAAAATAATTCTTTTTTAAATATAAAAATAAATAGATTCTTAAAAAACTATTTTTAACATGACAATATAACCGGATAATATATTATAACTCCTTGCGTTAAATAACATATAAAATAATAATTATCATCGGTCTGAATTGGTGAGCTGACTTGAAAAATTTAGAAACCAAAACCTAATTCGGATTGGATTTTTGCTTGAATTAGACAAGATGTTTACCAAACTAAATTCATTTAATCTGATCATGTTTTTAGCTATCCTATTAGCAACCAGATTTTTTTGGGTTCCAGCAACCCCTTTAAGAGGTCTAGCTTTTCTTTCAGTAAGGTGTTTTTTTTAAAAATATTTTTTAATTAAAAATACATCAAGATAATATATATATATATATTTTAATTTTTGATGTTAGCAAATCAAAATTATTAAAAAG
Source organism: Populus tomentosa (assembly GCA_018804465.1). NCBI lineage: Eukaryota > Viridiplantae > Streptophyta > Magnoliopsida > Malpighiales > Salicaceae > Populus > Populus tomentosa. The sequence continues at coordinate 12,636,318 of CM032003.1, forward strand.
CATGTAAGATTATATAAACTTGATATTTTTTAAGTGAAAAATAATTATAACTTTTTTTTTAAAAAAAGGGGTTGAACAATCGAACTAATACCCAAGTCCTCTCCTTTCTAAACCATTGGAGATAGTTTCACTTTACTATTCTATTCTCTTTTTGTTTAGGAAAAAAAAAATCAAGCCTGAAAGCAACAATTTGAATGAAATACTATAGTTTGAAGGAAATCATGTAAATAGATAGAGGAGTCGATGGTATTCTCTCTCTCTTTTTTTTTTTTTCTTTTGCTATTATATTGTGCTCTAGAGATCTGAAACGGTGAAACAGGAAATCCCCTAGAGAAAGTCATGGAGTCACTTTTTGGTATCAAACTCATGAATTAACAACCAAGAACAAATAAAAAAATAAAACATTGTTATTTTAATTAAAATATTTGATCCAGATTCATCTAATAGACTGCGAAATAATTCAGTGATCTAAGTTTTTTTCTGAATTATTCCTAGAGTCGGGTCTTTGGAAAAAAAAGAAGAAAACAGAGTGGTAGAGGGGTTGAGATTCTGTCTGGCCCAGCCTAGTGCTGAGGCCGCTGCAGTTGCTTTTGTTGGGTTCCTTGGAAACTGGCTGTGATTGCCAGAGTTGGGCGTAAGGCTTCTCCTTTGCTTGGGTGAATGGGTTTTGAATCTGTGCATGATTCTACGCTTCATCAATGAAATTCAAGTATAATTGTGCATTTGCATTCTTGTCATGGTGACAATAAATTAGGTATGCAACATTTTGCATCTTTTTTTTTAGTTTATGCTTGAATAAAAACCATACTTTTCACACTGTTTTTGCCACCCACCCTTTAATTTGTTGTCTTTTTTCCCATTAATTTTATTGTCACCAAATGCTTGCACCAAAAGATTTGAAGGGGAGGTGATTTCCACGTATTCAAGAACTACATATTTTGACTTTCCATTACAAAGAATGTTCTTCAAATACATTCTACCTCGAAAGGCATGCAGGATTCATGGAATATATAAATTTGTATATGATGGTAGGGTACCTTCTAAGCAAGAATGGAAATTATACTGCTGGCCACTAGCCTATCCTAACAAAAATAAAACAAGATAATCATCGGTTAATTGATATGTCAATCCAAATAAATTAAGCAATTAGATCATACATGTGTGTGTTCAAGGTGATAAAACATCGAGGGAAAACTCTGTGGAGTTGTCCAAATGGTGAAGGAAAAAAGAAAAGAAATTATGCATCTTCCACTCTGCTCCTGCAAACAGAGAGAGATGAAAAAGAGCACACCACTATTTCTATGGTGTCACGCGTTTCCACTAACAAAAGAAGGTTCAGCGGCCCAAAATTCAATGAAATGGACACCAATTAAGGGAAGTGGACTGAGCAATTTAATTATGGCTATAAATACTATGATGTTATGCAAATTCTATTAGTAATTAAGCAAGACGAGAGAGAGTTATAGAACAATGGAAGGGTTATGGCTGGTTGTTCTGGTGATTTTTGCTATGGCTTTGTCTGTGGAAAGCCAATTGAAAACAGGGTTTTATTCTTCTTCATGTCCGAAAGCTGAGGCCATAGTTAGGTCCACAGTTGAATCATACTTCAAGAAAGATCCTACCATTGCAGCAGGGTTGCTCAGGCTTCATTTTCACGACTGCTTTGTTCAGGTTCTTGACCTATTTATTCTCCACTCCATCCTCCAGCATATTTTAAACGCAAGATAATGATCAGTGCTATGGACTAACATTAATCTCTTACAGGGCTGTGATGGTTCAAGATATTTACCTTCTCCTCTGGAATCCATTGCCGTCCAGAAGCAAAAATTTGCTGATAAAGGCCTTGACGATCACGATCTCGTAACTCTCGTTGGTATAAATTTATTTCTTTCCCATTCCAAGTTAGCATTCGTTTACTTTCTTGAAACATAAGAAATGGAGACGAACGAAAATAGAGGAGATATATCTCCATTTTCCTCATATTAGCATTCGGAAAATTGTTTCTGTTTCAGGAGGACATACCCTAGGCCAAACACGCTGCCAGTTCATACGGTATCGCCTATATAATTTCACAGCAACAGGAAATGCAGATCCAACTATAAACCAATCACTCCTATCACAACTTCGAGCTCTGTGTCCCAACAATGGTGATGGCACAATACCAGTTCCATTAGATAAAGATAGCCAGACAGATTTTGATACAAGCTTCTTTAAGAACGTACGTGACGGTAATGGAGTTTTGGAGTCTGACCAGAGACTTTGGGATGATGCTGCAACACGACATGTTGTGAAAAAATATGCTGGCGCCATAAGAGGACTTTTGGGACTTAGGTTTGACGTTGAGTTCAGGCAAGCCTTTGTTAAAATGAGTAGCATTGACGTGAAAACTGGGACAAATGGAAAGATTAGAAAAGCTTGTTCAAAGTTCAATTAAGCAATCGAAGGAGTGCTGCAACATAAAAATCTACAAACGGAATTACTGTAATATATGTGTGTGTGTGACGATGGATTTCTGAATAATTAATTGAGAAAATAATTTCTAGTTTTATTTTCCTAACTTAATTTTGAGTCTTGTAATTTGAAGGTTTCAAATTCAGAATATAGATAAGAATTACAATTTAGAGGACGTGAAGGGAAGGACCATCCCTTAGATTGTGACTCAAAATTCAGTAGACGTTGTTTAGTGTTGAAAATTCTTAGTTTTATATTTTTAAAAATTGACCCATAGTTCAAAGAGATTTGTTAAGTTCAAATTTTAAAATCACAATCTAATATAATTTATTAATCTACATACACCATGATGATGATAATGAAAATTAAAACTCTCATCTTGGTTAGGTTAACTTGCAGATAAAGAGGTGAACTCATGTTTTTGATAAAAATTATATTGCTTGGGATTTTTTTTAAATAAAATAATATTTTTTTTTACTAATAAAAAATAGTTTAAAATGTAACCCTACTCAAGCTCTTAATCAAGGAGTTATTAGTTAATTTTTTTAGATAAAATTCTAACTTAATAAATCATCAAATTAACTTGTTTTGCTACGCACCCTATTATATTGCTCAACACTCTGCAATAAGTCAACGATATTTTTTTTAAAATATAAAAAAATATAAAAAACATGTTAAGTATCTCACTAAATTCAAAATAGTCTTGAGTCTGGCTGCAATGATGGATCCAATAATATTGAGTCTGGTGAGAAAACTAGGTCTAATAACATTGGATTTGACAAGCAAGAAGTATAAAAGTTACTAGGTAATCAGATTCAATGCTATTGAGTTCTGGTGGTAGCAGGACTCAATGCTAAGAGGAAAGAAATTCAACCCAACCCTACCTTAAATGAACAAAAAATAAATTATTATTATCCAATTTTTGTACAATATAAAAAAATCTCATGATTTTTTTTTATCGTATGAAAAAAAATAAAAGAAAAGAAAAAAAATAAAAAAAAATAAAAAAATAAAATTAGAAATATCTAGAGATCTAACCAAACACAACATTTTTTGAAAGTGATATGGATCAACCCAGACCTAGAAACTTTTGCCACGAAAACATAAAAAACAACGTTTCCAACAATATTTTTTGACTAAAAAATAATACAACCAATGCTTTTCAAGTGCTACAGTATCGTTCACAGTACAAATACCTTATATTTATAGTATAATTTATAGTATAATAAGATTATGTCTACAGTAATACATAGCATTTTTTCCACACTTTTTAAAATATAGTATAATATATTCAGTTCTTAATGAAGTATAACTAGCATAATCAAGCCTTTTCTGGAAGGACATTGATTGAAAGGTACACGAAGGGCACTCACAAAATAAACGTGATTCACTCATGCTTGATGCTTATTTTAACATCCAGTATTTCCTCCCCTACTAGAAACTTAAAATGATAAATTTGAAAGCATTAACAAGAATCAAATCCATCAATTATAAGTTTTTCCAGCTCCAAATATAGATTTGATTTCACTCATAAAAATCAATTATAAGTGCTTAAAAATCAAAGAAATCAATAATCCTGTTTCACTACAAACATCAAGAAAATATGACTGAAAGTGAAATTCATGTAGATGCAACAAAATATATATATAAACAAGTACAAGTTAACAAAGTTTTCAAAAAAGGATTACATAAACTCTAAGTGGCAATTTTATTGGTGTATTTTTTTCCCCAAGAAATCTAGGTTTATAACTTTTAAATAAACTAGAAAACTAATCTAGATAAATAAAAAAATCTTGAAAAAAATAAATAAAAAATAAAAAAATGAAATTATTAAATTTAATTCTTTAAATTAAAATAATAATAATAAAATAATTAAAAAAACTGCATCATAATAGTCTCAAAAACACACTACCCCACACCATATATTAGTCTCTGTTTCAATACTGTATATAAAACTCCATAGATAGACCAAAAAAAAAACAGTAAAGGAGAGGAGAGGAGAGGAAACCCATAATCCATTATTATTCATTTCTTCCCCTTTCCATTTATTTAGACAACCTGCTACAGTCGCACAGACAGGAAGATAGAGACTTCTGTATCTGTGTCTGTCCCTTTGTCTTCAAGAGTACTTAAACCGCCAGTTTCAGGCAAAACATCTTTCTTTTATCGCCAACTACTTTAATTAAAGAAGGCTTTTCTTAAACGGCTCTTTCATTCTTCATCAAATTTTCTAACTTTAGTGTCAATTTCTATTATTTATAGATAAAGATGGCTTCTCTTACACCAATCTCTCAAACCCAGTTTTTATTTAACAAAACCCTCCTCAAATCCTCATCTCCTCATCTTGAAACTTGTTTTCAATCAAGCTTTGTGTCGAAAAGGTTGTGTTTTCAATTGAAAGTTCCAGTCTTTGATAGAATGCCTTTGAAAAATACTGCTGTTGTGGCTGCTACAACAGCTGAGAAGCCTAAGAAGAGGTATCCAGGTGAGGCAAAAGGGTTTGTAGAGGAGATGAGGTTTGTGGCTATGAAGTTGCATACAAGGGAGCAAGCAAAGGAAGGGGAGAAGGAGGTGAAGGAGAAAGAAGAAGAGGCTGTCCGTAAGTGGGAGCCTTCTATTGATGGATACTTGAAGTTTTTGGTTGATAGCAAGTTGGTTTATGATACCCTTGAAGAGATTGTTGAAAAGGCTTCTTTTCCTTTTTGTAAGTTTGATTCTTGTTTTAAGGTTCTTTATTTGACGATATGTTTGCCTGGCTTTTAATGGTGGATTTGTTTATCTTTGGGGTGTGGCATTGGTTGTCTTGTTTTGTGTCGATGATGGTTATTGGGTTGCTTGAAGGATTGTGTTACTGATGGTCTTTTTGTTTGCTTATTTGTTTGGACTAGTAGTTATGGATGTGGAACTTTGACTTCATAATTCATAAATTGCCTTTAGTATGAGGTGTGGGGGTACCTTACTTGGATAAACAGGTGATTCTGCTAAGAGTGGGGTATGGCATTTTGAAAGAGAAACTGATGGTGCTCAATGTCTTTTTTGGTTAATGATCATTATCATTCACAAACCTCAGACATACTTTTACATTTATCACTCTATGTCTATATAGTGCATGGGGTGGGAATATTTTGCTGGTGTTTTGGTTTTTATCATCAATGCATCCCCAAGTTCCCTTTTGCACCGCTTGTGACCTCTGAACATTTTTGTAGACCATGGGGTACTATACGCGTGTTAACTTTTACCTTGTGACAGAGCTTAAGGCCTGAATCCCATTTTATCTTTTCCTTTAGATGCTGAATTCAGAAACACTGGACTGGAAAGGTCTGAAAAGTTGGCAAAGGATTTGGAGTGGTTCAAAGAACAAGGCTATAACATTCCCAAACCTTCTTCTCCTGGTGTTAGCTATTCACAGATTCTGCAGGAATTGTCAGAGAAGGATCCTCAAGCATTTATTTGTCACTTCTACAACATATATTTTGCTCACTCTGCTGGTGGTCAAATGATTGGGAGGAAGGTAAACAATTAGTATTTAACCTGAAAGAAAAGTGCCCATATTTTTTCATGCTACATGATAATTTTTGCATGGATGGAGCTATTTTTGTGGCTCCATGCTTAGCTGTAGGGTTGATTTGATATTTGGTACTATTTGATGTTTGCATGCAAGTAAATCTTGAAGTGTCGTCTCTTTTCCCTCAAGAGTCACCATCTGTATACTGGCTGTGATTAAGCTTTATTTTCTTATATAAAAGAATCAATCTAGGAGATATCCATGTTTACGCAATACATTAGGGGTTTTCTAATGAATTAGGAATTGCCAATTATGGGCTGGTTTGGAAAAAGGTTGTCTGGCAGCAGCTATGCAGATATAACCCGGTGCATGCCTGTTACTGGCACTGGCAAGTGGCAACAGTTTTCAATGCGTTCAACTCTTTTCATTTTTGAGATATGTCTTGAAAAGCAGCTAGGTAATATGGATAATTGTCTTAGTATTTGAGGTAACACACTCACATTTACCATTTTGTTTTACATCAGGTAGCTGAGCAGTTACTTAACAAAAAGGAGTTAGAATTCTATAAATGGGATGGTGACCTTTCCCAGCTGTTGCAGAATGTCAGGGACAAGTTGAATAAAGTTGCGGAGGTTTTTTTCTCGCTAGTCCCACAAAATTGTCTTGTTAATCTCTTACCACTAATTTAAACCTTGTATTGATCCGGACAATTTAACCGTCAAATGTCAATATGACAATCTTACTTTTCTTCTATGAACTTTTTGTTATGAGTTCTATGACCTGTTAGATAATGTGTTAATTTTTGGGATTGCTCAGGGCTGGACCAGAGAGGAGAAGGACCACTGTTTGGAAGAAACAGAGAAATCATTCAAGCATTCAGGGGAGATTCTTCGCCTAATATTATCATGATGTTGTAATTGCTTTTAGTCTTTTGTTATGGTGCAAGCCTTAAAATGTTGAAGTTGTTTCTTTTCCGTGGTAACTTTACTTCCAATGAAATCATTTGACTTCTGTTACTTTGTAAAGAACTTCATTCAATGTACAAATAAATTCAACAATCATTTAGCCAAGCTGTAGTGTGGAAATGCTGTAGGTATTGTTTTTTAAATCTTTGTGGCATGAGCTATTTTATACTTTTGTTATAGAATAAATTCAAGTCAATGATTATGGAGTAAATTGAGGAGGGGGGGGGGGGGGGGGGGGCGTATCTAGGGGTACTTGGATTCTGCTGCTGAAAACTGGTTTCCAAACCTTTAATGTCATGAGGGGTTAGATGAAATACTAATGTGAAATAGCTATTAAGTAATACTCTAAAAGATGTAAAAAAACTAATGTAGCTTTTCCATGCTTTTTAATAATATAATATTTACTTATTAATATATTATATAATTATAATTATAATTATAATTATTATATTATATAACTGTTTTTTCTTTTTAATTTTTTTTGTTTTTTTAATTAATTTTTTTTGTTTAATTTAGTTTGTTAACGCTAAATTTTTTTATTTAGTTATTAGATTTTCATGATACGGATTTCGGGTTTGATGGATTAACCTGATTTGACGAGTTAACCTGGATTTTTTTTTAATTATTTTTTCATTTAGTTTAGTTTGTTAAAGTTAATTTTCTTTCTATTTAATTATCAGAGTTTCATGACACGTATCCTGGGCTTGACGAGTTAACTTGATTTGATGGGTTAACCCAATTAATTCTGGGTAAACCTATCATTTTTTTTCTATTTATTTATTAAACTTTCATGACACGAATTTCAGGTTTTACGGGATAACCTGGTTTAAAGGGTTAGTCCAATTAATTTAAATATTTTTTCTTTTTTTTTATTAGTTTTTTTTTCTGTTGATGTTTTTCTTTGTTGTTTTAAGTAATCTATTTAATTATCATATTTTTATAACACGATTTTATAGCCAGATCCACATCGAATATTCTTGGATTTGGTGTTGCAGTCAGACTTACTTAAACTTGGATTATACAAGTTTAATGTTATTATTAATATTATAAATATTATTTTTAGGTCAGGCATTGCAGTCAAACTCAAGATTTTTTGATATAGTTTTGTAGAAAAACTTAAAATTTTTAAATTTTTATTTTTTTAAAAATTTTTATATAAAAAAATATTCAACAACATCACACGGGTCTTATAACCAGTAATACCATACACCTTGGGCCTGCTGCATTGGGATTTGGAGAGGTACATTGCACATCATTTTCAGGCTAGAGACCTTGGATGTGGATGTCTCGAGAAGTGAAGAAAACTATCTTCGGGCTGGCTTTAACTCCCCTCTTCACCAGCCCATAAGGCAATATCTTCCATATCGAACTGCTGACAGGGACATGGTTTCCAGGGTGGTGAATTGTTGCCCTCGCCGCATAATTATTGCCCCACTCCCAATCAAGAAAGGCCATGATAGATGATGAATTAGCAGCCTTGTAATATATTTAACAAGAAAAGGATATTGTAACAGATCTGATCCTTTTTCAACCAAGACTGTGACATTCAACTACAACAAATTCCTTCCAAATGGGGTGTGGTATGAGTTTAATGTCTCTGGTCGAGCATCTGAGTCAGCAATTATGTAGTTGACAATGTGATCATGTTGATGATTGTTGTGTTTTGTCAAACACATTATGGTAAATAATTAATAATGGACTCCGCAAATACTGAGGATTTGCCAGCCTAGAAAGATTTTTTAAAAAATTAAATGAAAATTAGCTTGAGAAAACTCAAGGAACATAGCAGGTCAATTTACCGACTTAATTTAAAAGAAAATCTTTCTAAAAATTAAATATATAATAATAAAAAAATTATTATTTAAAAGAGACCTTCTAAATAAATAAGAGAAAAAATAAATATTAATCTAAATGCAAATAAATTTGAAATTTTAAAAAAATATATAAAATAAACATAAATTTTTTTTTTTAAAAAAATCTAGGCGTTGCGATGATTGGCAAGGCAGACAAATCTGTTAATCCATTTCTTTAGGGCTTAGGCGATTGGGCTCTATATTCTTTATTGTTGCATTTGGGAAGGATGACATGTTGTCTGTCCCGATTGTTTTTTCTTTTTTGAAAAATACAAGCAACTCGTTGTCTGAAGATGCCCAGATTCTAGTCATTATAGTGGTTGGAAAATCAGACTTTAATTTTTTTAACCTCAAAATATGTTTTTTAATCCACTTTCAACAAGATACCTATAAAACACCTTAAAAATTGTTATAAACTTATTCATGTTCTAAAAAACTCACTCTGAAATAAAAAATCAAACTGAGCCTGAATATGTTTTTTCAAGGACTTTCAAGGAGAAAAAAAAACATCTAATATAAACTTTTTTTATTAAATGAAACCATTTGAAACAAATATCGACTGTTTGGATAATCTAAATCGATGTCAATGATACTTATCTCTCTAACTCTAAAATTTAGCAACCTTTCTCTCTCTTCTCTAGTTAAAAATTAAAAAATAATAAAAATAAATTTTTATATCAAAATTAAACTTAAAAAATATTAAAATGCTGAAATTATTAAATTTACGTTATTTTTTAAGTTTAAGGAAAAAACCTATTTGTTGTTAAAATTTATATCACGTTTATCCATATTTAGTGCCTCTTTCCTCCCATTCCCTCTTCTTTCAACCTCATATGTGGCACGTTTAAAAAAAACAACAATTTTTTTTTCAAGTTCCACATGTTGTGAAAATACTTTTCAATGCTACATATCTTCCCCATGTTTTAGTTAATTTTTAATAATAAAACACTGGGAGCAGCCGAAAGGGTAATAAAAAAGTTAAAATTGGAAGATAAGAAGGATGGGAAAAGGGGATGTTCCTTGACTTTTCATGGACTATAGAGTGTGACAAGAAGATGAGACGTCTGGCACGGTCATCAAGAAACGTGTTATGGATTTTCACCGCGTGTGCTTTTCACCCCTTCCCCTCCTTGGCTCCTCCTCCTGATGGATCGAGTATTATTTAAGTGAACCACTGTTCAACTCCGATTGCTTCTTTTGGGTCTCCGATAGGGAGGAAAAGACTACAACAGACTAACATGGACTGGCGGCATAAAATGAGGAAAGCTTGGTTTGCTGTTTCTTCAAGGTTCAAGTTTCGTAAATCTGGTTAGTTCTTGCATCTTATCACGGTTTCTTTACTTTAACTACACCAGTAAGCTCTCTTCTCTAGCCCAATGTAGATGGAGATGCGCCTTACTTGAGCACATGATGATTCTTGGTGGGAATACCAAGTTCTACGTGGTTGGACTTGGAGAACTAATGCTGTTGTCTATGCCTTGTGATAGCAGGTTCAGGGGGTGGTGCAGCTTGTAGGAGTGCTGGTAGTTTGTTGAAGTTGCAAGATGATGTACAAATGTGTGGGTATAGAGATGTGGAAGTAATGTGGAATATGTTCATTGAGTCTAATCCAGAGAAAATGGCAGCAGCATTAGTGAATTCTACTTCCAAACCCACCAGCAGGCAAACCCAAATGCCTTCTTCGAGGTCTTTCCTTTGGTCTCACAACAAAACAACCACTACAACTACAACGTTTACTTCATTCAATCAAGTTTTAATTAACACAGAAGAAAAAAAATGCAGAAACAATTGAGGGGTAGATATGCATGTATTTAGTTTATTCTCATCGACAAAATGGAAATGAGATAGCATGCTTTATGTAACAGTTGCTCTCACAGGACCACTGTTGACCAAAACTATTACAGTTCCCAGTCTCATAATCTGGTCATTAGTTTATCCTAAACTCTTTTAAGTTTTCTTACTTGATCACATATTCTAAAGTTTATTGTCAAGTTATTGGACCATGGGCTATCTATATAGCACCATCAAAACTATCCTCTACAAAAGAAATCCATGGCGCATCCCATGATGAGAGAGCCTTGCTGTTGAAAAAGACTTGAGGATTTAACCCAGTTGATTATGCGTTTCCAGGAAGGTTAATTATTGTTAGTATATGTTTTCAACTGAATTCCGTAGCCTTGGTAAGAAATTATTCATCACAAAGCAATTAATAGAAATATATTTTGATAGTGCTGACATGATCATCAGTATATTAAAAGGAAGAAGTAGGATACTTGCATTGCTAGATATCATTTTTAGGGCAATCGCCTGAATTAAAGCATCGGGAAATAAGTCTTAAGAACCGAGTTCAAGGAACCTTTGTGCCATGGGATGCTTGGCTTCAGACAAGTCATCAGGTTTCAAAACTTCAACAATTTCTCCATTCACAAGGAGGCAAACTACATCAGCAATCCTCTGGATCTGTTTGATGCTGTGAGAGACAATAACAACTGTCAGCCCTCGTTGCTTCTTTAATTTTACAAGAACATCCTCTATGTTTTGTGTTGAAATTGGATCCAATGCACTAGTTGGCTCATCCAGTAGCAAAACCTTTCAAAACACAGAATATAATCAGAAGAACAGCATATATTGGCCAACTGAAAGCAGATTTAGCAAGTGCGTGAAAAAAATTTGGAGGCATGAAAACACAATGCAAAGGAATGGAAATTTTGCACATTTCAATAGGCATTACCTCTGGTTCATTAGCTAGGGTCCTAGCAAGTGCAACCCTTTGAGCTTGACCGACAGATAACTCATTACTAGTTTTTTTGTAGAAGGAAGAATCAAGGTCTGCAAGCGAAAGCAACTTGTAAACCTCATCATCGGTAAGCTTGTTCCCCTTCAATTGTGGTCCATATCGTATGTTATCTGCAACCGTGCCTGAATAGATTGAAATCAATGGTCAGTTAACTATAAATCACATAGCATTTCTTAAAGGTACCAGGCATATTTCCGTCAAGTCAACAGAAGATAAAGTGCTATTACTGCCGTCTGCTGCCGCAGCTACAACTGGAATTTCAAGAGGGAAGCTGCTGCATCCCAATCCCAAAGGAATAATCAATGTGATTTCCATCACGAATATTAGTCCAGAAATTGTGTTGGGACTTGGACCACATTAGGCGAAGGCACGTGTTGGTGGTTGAATGCGTGACAGTGAAATACTTAGCTGGTATGCATAAGGATTAATCATAATATTACAACAATCAGGCATCCTGCCATCATAATATTACAGAGAAGCATCTAATAACGCAGCTAAGAAACTTGTAGCTATTTAAAATTTCAGATGACAACAACCAGTGTCTTGCCTGCCAATCAATATTGATGGCATGCTACCTGATCTGTAGAGTACTCTCTAAGGATTCCATAATCGAAAAGGCCAAAAACTTCCCGAGCTACAATCTACGGAGAGCACTGCCCTATTTTGGGACTGGATTTCAAGAAAGAGCACTCTATACCAAAATACATGCCACCCTCTGTGCTGATCTACACTGGGCTATTAACTCAATCACCCTACCAATTACAAGAAATTTACTAACTATAATGATAATTCATAACACTAGCCGAGCTTGGAAAGGCAAGAATTAAACACTGAAAAGCATATTTATGCAGGTTTTGATTGATAAACCAATGGGTCAAAATGAAACTTCAAGAAAAAGAAAGAAAAAATCAATCTAACCATCAAAAAGAGCAGGAAGCTGAAAGAGCATCCCAACTTTCCTGCGATGGCCAAGAACATCAAGATCCTTAACATCATGACCATCAAGAAACACGGTCCCAGAAGGTGGTTCCCACAATCTGTTAAGAGCCCTCAAAACCGTGGACTTTCCACTTCCACTAGGGCCTATAATCCCCACAATCATCCCTTTAGGTATGTCCATATTGATTCCATTCAATATGGGCACCCCAGCATCAGAAACCTTAGTCAAGTTTCGTATCCTAAACTTGGCTTCTGCCCCATCTTTCGCTGCTTCTACGTTAACAGCCAACAGGGGTTCTTGATTCCCGTTACCTGGAAACAAAGAAAGAGAAAACGGTAAAGGGTTTGAATAGTAAGACAAGAAACACAAGGTAAGTCAAGAAATAAAGAGATTGCTGGTGTTGAAGAGAGCTTTTACCTGGAGAGATGTCTACAGCTTGGTAAAGTGAAGTCAGAGACATTACTGTATTTTGTGTTGGGTAAGCAAGTTAGGAAGTGGTGTTGGTCATTCTGACTTTTATGGGCAGCAGAAGAAGCCTGCCCCAGTTTTCGGTGGAACGATGGACCAGGTTCGTGATTCCTCAGATCAACCTTTCCTTGAAAAAAAAAAAAACAATTGCTCTGGTTTTTGGCATACTTGTCCAGGATAACAAAAGTTTAGGATTTCAAGCCAAAAGCCAGTTAATTATTTTTATAGAAATTGTCATTGTTATATATATGTATATATATTAACCTAAACCGCTGGATTGAGAATAACAAATAATTTGAAGACTCATCTTATAACTTATGTCCTCAAGGACTCAATTCATACATGGATAACATTTTGAGGACTGATCTCAAATCCCCATTCCCTCCCCTCCCTCCTCCAAAATAATTAATATTAAAAAAAAATCAAGATGTTTAGAGAAGGAACAAATAAATCCACGACTTCATTTCTTAAACCCACCACGTGCAAACAACACATCGTGCTAAAAGCTAAAATATTGGTTTTCTTTTCTTATAATTATGGAATTCAAAATTCATCTTTGTTTTATTATATTATATAAAAAAAACCAGTCCAGTATAATTACTATTTTACTTCTTGATCATTTTATATTTTGTTTTTGTCTTGAGGGTTACCATAACATAAATATCTTTCAAAAATTATATAAGGTTATTTAATATATAATAAAATTACTAATGTAATCATTGCATAAAATAATTCAACCCTTTCTGCATGAGTGCACATGGGTGTGGTTAAGCTCAAAATTACTTTTCTTTTCTTTCTTTTTATTGTTCGGATGATGTACTGACTATGAAAAATATCTTACGAGCCTTTTAATTTATTTATTTTTTTGATTTAGTTCTTTTGTTTTATTTGTAATTATTTTAAATGGTTTCTCCTGTTTTTTTTAAATTGATATTTCCTTAATTTTTTTATCATCTTTTTTTTTAACTTTTGTTTTGTTATTTTTTTTAATTATATTTTTTAACTTTTTTTTTCTTATTTTTTTTATTTGATTATATTGAGTTAACATCAATAATTTTTTTCTATTTCACCTCTATCTTTTTTTAATCATAAATAATTTATCATATTATAAAATATTTTTAATTTCACCCCCTTATAATTTTTTAATCTTTCAAATCTGACCCTAAATTTTTTAATTGTATTTTTTATTTGTGATAATTATTTTTTTAGATTTCATCCTCATTAAGTTTTTTCCAATGAGTTTTTAAGCCTCATTCTTTTTTTTTTGTTCCTTTTGTTTTATAAGTTTTTTATTAATAATTTTTTTAACGATTTCATCATTCAAAATTAAATTAAATGATATTTAAGTTTTTTTATTGAACTTGGATTTATGATTTAACAAGTTGTAAGTTTTTTTTTTATATTATATTAGGTTTAGGAGATTCGATTAAGTTTGCTTGGTTTCCCCTCTCTTTTTTTTATGTTGATGTTTTTTTTTAAAAAAAAAAATTGACTTTTTTTTTTTTTTAAGTTTTTCATTAATTATGTTAGCATTGAGTTATTTGATAATTCGAATAGGTTTGGGTGTGATTTTTTGTAAATTTTTTTGTAAACAATTAAATTTAACTAATAACTTGGAACTTAAATTTTATTTAACCTATCACTTTTTTTACTTTAAAAAGAAATTGCTCAGCCCACGCGAACCGCGGGTAACATTTATAGTTATATCCTACCAACATTATTTAGTCAACAATGTTTAAAACATTAATGTAAAATGAGTGAATCAGGATTAATTTTAAAGAATAGTAACCCCACTGATTTTTAGTATTAATTGGCTGGAGCTCATCTACCGATCATGCTTTGAGCTCACGAATCACTCTTTGTTTACTAAATATATTTAATTTAATTTAAATTATTTTAATTAATCATAGACGTTTTAGTGACTAAAACAGTTAAATATTAATTATATTAACATAACCATTAAATCTTGCAAATTCAATAAAATTTATTAACTGAAACAACTATAATTAATTGTAATTTAAAATTAACCGTAATAAGTAAGTCCAAGCGAAGAAAGTGCCCTCAAGTTCTAGCTCTTAGGCTTAAAATATATAGTTAGAAAATAGAGATTTGAGAAGTCGCCATGGCCGCCCGTGAGAGCACGCATCAATTGAAAATACAGAGAATTCGGACAAGAAATGAATGGACGAAGAACATGCCTAATAGTTTGTTTAAGGCCGAACAACTTCAAGTTGTATACAAGTAAGGAAAAGAAAAGTCAATTTTTTTTTAAAAAAAAAGCAAGGAAAATAAAGACAATAGAAAGTAAATTAACTTGGTGTTGATTCTATCTATGGCTTATGAAGAGCTCTTCCAGCAAGCAGAGCAGCTTCCATGACTACAGATATAACATCAATAACTTCATCAGCTTGGCATTTGTTCCCCTTGAATGTATGTGCACCTGAGTTTCTGAAATTGTTCATGCAATTTATGAAGTTTTGGCTGCACTCTTGGCTTAGATAGTCATCTGCATGCAATAATGCACCATCCCCACATAATAAATAAATAAATTATTGCTTCTACAATCACAAGCAACACAAGACAGCAAATTTCCTTTCAGTTACACTCACAAGCAACCAAATTCATAGCTGTCCATATGCCTGTCCTAATGGTGACTTCATCTATAGAATTATCTTTCCCTTTCGACTTATTTTCTATAAATCTCCACCGACACTTAATTACCACGGTAATTCTTAATGATGACAGGCATTGTTTGTGCCTTTTTTTTTAATTCTATGATTAGGGTATTGCATGCCTTGGCTCTAATTATGTTCTTGGTGTTCTAAGACCAAAAAAAAAATACAAAATAGATTTTTTACCTACTATTTTATCTCGATATAGTAATTCAACGTAAAGATAAGGGAAGGAGGAAAAGGAAAGGAATTTTTATCTTTATATCAAATCACAACTACTGGTTTTGGCATAGTCAAATAATTCTCCCTGTTCATGATAATTTTTTGTAACCAATTTGTCCACCTCCTAGTATAGATCTATGGGAGCTACAATTAAACAGTTTATCTCCCTTTTACCAGAAAAGGGACCATACATTGAGAAGCACTTGAAGAAATTTGAAGAAAATTACACCAACAACGGAGACATGCTCTTATGGTGAATGAGAACTTACTGTTCTTTGCCTGCACACAGGCGTCATGCTTCATACAACAAGCATCAAGGCCGTCACAAGGCTTCTCTCCCGGGCATCCGCTATATAGAAGCCCACAATACTTGCCATATCTCAAAAACGGTGGCACTGCCATCCACATAAATCAACAACAATCTTGACCATATTCTTGTTAAAACTCAATGAGAAGAACATTCAAACAGAAAAGAGAAAAAGCAACAACCCTAAATAGTTTACTGTAAAGCGATTCTGTCTGTAATTTTTTTTTCTTATAGATTTTGTTGTTTGCTGTAATAGATAGATCGAACTGTCTTTCTGGAAAGAGAATAAATAATTGTAAAGAAAATTGCCCACCTGAACAGAACTCTGACTCACATTTCCTGCTACACTCTTTGCTCTGAGGAAAACGAAGAAATCTTCAAGTATTAAGGCTTGTATATATGAAAAGAAAAAATAACGAAAAACTGAGAGATGATGAAAAGAACAAACCAGGGAGATAGCAGAATCGGTTGATTGAACTCCAATGTTGAGTGCTTGGACAGAGAAGGATGAAAAGGCAAGGACAAGGAGTGAGCAAGAAACGAGAAGGGCTAGCTTCAATGAGTGGCGGCACTCCTTTGCCATTGTTTTTAGGGCTCAGAAATGAAGCTTGGTTTTGCTTAAAGGCAGAGTATATGGGCAGAAAATGTTTTATTGAGAAACTGGAGAAAAGGAGGAGGTTTGTCTTGTAATGGCTCGTGATACGTTTTTGGAGTGGTGTTCATGCTCACGCTTCTGACCAAAGTGAGATGCTTCTAATTGGAACAAACTGCGGGGTCGTTGTGGGGTCCATCTCTTATGAACTTGCTCTTTCAACCACCTCTCAATCAAACACTCCAAAATGGTAAAAAAAATAAAAATTGTGTAACTGATTACAATGATATGAAAAGTCTGTTTCTAACGTGATGTAAGCCATGTGTTTAAAAATTATTGTATTTTTTTTTTGTTAAAAGTAATTTTTTTATATTGTTAAGTTATTTTAATATCCTACTATTAAAATTAATTTTTTATAAATAAAAAAAAATATTATTTTAATATATTTCTATAATAAAAGGTAATTTAAACAGTAAACACTATTGCAATCCTAAACAGGCTCTAAACCTACCAGCCTGTGAGTTAATCTAATCTCAGTTGGGATATTTAAAAAAATATAGGATGTGAGTTGATTTGATTAACAAAATGAATAAAATTATTATCTAGTTGATCAAATCAAAATTTTATTTAATTTTTTTTATAAAATAAAATAAAATAATATAATTTTAATTGATTCAAGTTAATTAGAATTAATTCACTTAACTTATAATCTAGATATTAAACCTGATTATGAGTTGAAGCAGGTTTAATAATAATAATAATTTCCTTCTCGTCGTTATAAAAACATGAAATGAAATTTATCTGTAGAAATTAGTTGAGGATATGAATGAGATTAATGAAGTTGTAGAAATATCAAATATTATATGTCTAGTGGTTAAGGATGAGAAAGAAAATTAAGTGCATAATGCTGAGAAGGACTCCTTTAATTACAAATATATACGATCATCTTGTATTTCGTATGTCATTTATCCATGCGCTGAGTGGTAATTTTCCATGGATTCTAAAAGCTTCGTAATTGTGTCCAAGAAACAAATTGTAAGAGTCTTATTTTCCATTAAATAAATTCCATGATTCCTAGTAAAACAAGTAAATTATCATATATGCGAAGCCAGGAGTTTTTTTAACGAGGTCATTTAAAACCTTATACTTCATTTTAGGAATTATATTAAGTATTTTAAGAAATAAAATAATGTGAATTCTAAAAAAAAAAAAAGTTAGACAAATCTAAAACATGACACATTATCTTGGTTAATTTAGATTTCAATATTAATTATTTAAAACCAGGTAAACCAAGAAAATTAAATAATATATACAGTAAAAGAAACTGATAATTTAAAATTAATGAAGCTATGAAGATCAAAGTAATACGAAACATTCTACCTTATTTTTATGAATATATCATTTGAAATATGCAACATTTGATAATTTTGTTTCTTAAAAGAGGAAAATATAACCCTTTTAATTTTCATTATCTTTTTAATATTTCATGGAGATCAATCATATAAAACATTATAAATTTATATAATATAAGTCATAGTTACTAATATATTTTTGGAAGTCGAAGAGGGTCAATTAACACCCCTCGATCAAAATATATCCCTACCAGCTAGATATAGAATCCTTATACATAATCTTTTTTTTATGATATTTATGTTATAACTACAATATATATACACACGATATATTTCTCTTCTATGTTATTAGTATCAGGTAATTATACCCATTTTTGCGAGATGGCAATTTAATCCCTCATTTGTTTTTACTGTTCCTAACAGTAACCCTAATTTGCTAATCATTCCTTTCCAAATGTTCTCTTCATATACAAATATATTAGGGCCAACAGACTCCTAAGTCCTAGCTATAAAACAAATGGGCCAACGGCCCATTAATTACTCATTCCATAACCCACCAACCCAACATTACTTTATAAAACAGTTGACCATCTACAGTTGAGATTTTCAGTCCACACAGAACTATGCAAGCTCACTCATAATCTATACAATATAATTAGGGCTCAGAGCACATCACTATATATATTCCAAGCCCAATCACTTCATGCAAACTGGCTAATTACCTTAAAGAGGACTTTCTAAAAGCTCTGCTCCGTACTGGATATATAGTTAATTACTAGCTAGGACAGCTTCCAAGCTTTACCGCCATTGATGCTGAATTTCTTAAGCCTTCCGTAGAACATGACCAAGATGAGGATAGATTTTCCCATGTTACTCCACCTTCCGACAAATCCAAACCATGCATCCTTGCACGAGCTATCAGGTTCAAGTTGTCGTTTGCAGCTATAGCCAGTTGAGAGCCCGACATTTCCATATGCACTACAAAATGATTAATTTTTCAGTATGAAGGTATTTAAATATATTAATTATGCACACATGCATGCAGTCGTTCTCTGTGATAAGAATTTATGATACCTTACGACTTCTATGGTGATATTGAGGACGTTGAAGTTGAGAGGGTCTTTCTTCAACTTCTCTCTCTCTGAGACGCAAATGAGAATCACAAAGATGGCTAAGGTAGATAAAGGTGAGAACAGCAGGCACTGAACCAAAGACTTCCTTTGGATTTTGCATTTTTGGCCGGTTTCTGAATCAACCTCTTCCTGTTGCTTTGTTGGCATAAATGAAGTGTATGGTGGGAGATACCTTCAAACACAGAAATAAATATAAAAATAAAAATAAATCCAAGATTACAAGGATATCAATATGGTTATTAGACTTCATAATTAGATTGTGCTTTATATATTTAGTCAACCTTAATGGTTAAGCTTCAAATTCTCCAAAGAAGAAGGGGTCAAAGCCAGCACTCGACCTCATTATTTTTTCTTTCCTTTTAAAGACAACTTGGAACTTTTTTCTTTGAATTTAAATATATATATTCTTGAAGAAGCTAAGACTTTTAGAAGAAATGATATATCAGAGATGATTTTATTCCAATTGAAACGAATTTGAGCTTGAAAGGGGCAAAACGTCATACAGCAACAAGAAGAATCAAATATATGCATGCAATATACTTATGATAAGATTGTAGTACTGTTCAAGGCATGATTAATTAATAGATTTGATTCTGTTTGCATTGTCAAAATAATATATTCTGGATTTTTTTTTTCAATTCAAAGTAAGTAATCTTTATATTAGAGATCCACTTCTTGGTTGTTTATCATATCTAAACTAATTAATTAATTAATTAAGGTCTGTAGTGCTTTTGGGACAATTAAAATTAAATAGGGCTTAAACTTTATGCTCCATCCACTTTCAATGGATTAATGCATATACATACATTATATTTAGATAGATAGCCATGCACGGTAGAATAAAAAATAGGAAGAGAAAAAAATAATATATATATATTAAGGAGAGAGAGAGTACTTATATATATATATATCTGCTGCATGGCCAAACACAAAATGATCCAGAGAAACTAACCCAAAATCTAATAAATACAAAAATAAAAATGGGAGGCTCAACTAATAAAAAAATTAAATATTTTAAATAAAAATAAAAGGTCAACTTAATATTAAATTCAGTGCTATACAATGACAAGGCAACATGGGAGAAAGTCATAATTATATATGGTCACGATCTAATTCTCCATGCATACATGATATCCATTTGGCGCAGAGAAAGGAGTTCATGGACAAGGTATGAGATTCCCCCACCATCGTTGTTGTGGTTGGATTTGACACGAATTTTCTTTTGAGATCGATACAATTCTATTCGTTTGGGAATTGCAGGCCACATAACAGTACTGTAACGCGTAGCTCGTATTTTTTGTGGCCAGTATTATGATTCCCAGTATTTCAAAAATGAGATAAGTTGTTTTTTTTAGTCTTAATATATATATTAGCTTTAATGCATCTACTCCATTCCTAATTTTTTTTAGGTCCAATTAGTTATCATGCAACCTGGGAAAAAAAATCTTGATTTTCTTAGTAAGCTTAAAAGTTTGGTTCTTGAGAATTGCGATTTTCGTTTCTCCTTCTGTTTTTCTATTGAATAAGAATTTAATTAAGGATATATGGCCTGTGATCTTGAACGTTCAAAAAGTGAATTTAAATATATCAAGCTCATAGTAAGTTTGAAATATTTAATTTTAAAGGTATAAAGAAAAATAATCAGAGTGGCATCCTGTACAAATACAAAAATCCATTCATAAGATTTAATGCACGGACTTTCCATAATTAAATAAATATATCATGCACAGATATATACATGTAAAATAAGAAAGAAAGACTTACATCATAACCACGAAGAGCACCAAGATTGCTGGAGAGATGATGGAGAGATCGACAATAGATTCACCGGTATGCCTTGAATTTACAACCTGAAACAATGCACCCGTCAACTTCTGATAGGAATTCAGACCATCCATAGCTCCTGAATTCCACTCCATGGAGCAAAAGACTATGAACTGCACCAGTATAAACCCCGAGACTGTGATAGCGAGAAGGCACGAATGAGAAAAGGATAGCAAATGGCCATAGCCCATCTCTCTAGTATTCATCAGAATGTATCTGAACTCCGCTTTCCTTGTGATTTTCTCCAAAATCCAGATCAGAAACCGCAGGCATGATGGGTATAATGTGTTTCCAAGAAGAATTTGAGGGATGAGAATGAGTAGGAGACCTGAATTCTTCTTGAAAGCTACCATGTTCTCATTTGTAGGCACAAAACCACAGTTGGAAAAGGTAGAGACTGTGGTGAACACAGAAAATGTCTGAATCTTAATTCCTTTACTGCCCAGGACTTGTCTTGCACTAGGAACAAGGCTTGTATACATAGCAACTAAACTAGAACCAGTTATGTGAACAACTGAAAAATAGCCCAAAGCCACACAAGCAAGGCTCTTAAGTGAGTTCAACTTGAGACTATGATCATTGTCTAAAGAGTTGAGATTACATTCCAGGTCTACTTTGGTTGGTTTCTCAATCTCTAGCCCTGGAAAGTTGGTACGTTTTGGAGGATTGTGGTAAACAGAAGAGATTATACTTTCCTTGGTTTCATGTTTAGAGAATTCGAACCTTGACAGATAAAGTCCAAGGATGGAAGTGAAGACCTCTCCACCCAATAACATCAAAATGGTCATGATGATAAGTTGGGTATTAGAGAAGACCTCCATTTCCACCGTTGACATGCTTGAAACTGTTGCCGAAGAGACAGAAGTAAAGAAGATGTCAAGGCTTGCAGGCCTTAATGAGCCAGGTCTTGGCTTTGAAACCTTCAAAGCCATATGTCCAACCAAGGAAAGGATTACAAAATAAGCAAGCTGAACCCAAAAAGGGTGTATCTGAAAGACTAATACACGAAGGAAGGACCGGATTGAACATATGGAAGATTTATGGAAGCAACTTACTTTGTTGCAAAAGAAATTACAAGGGTGCTCTAATTTCTTACCAAAACAAGCAAGGCTCTTCATCTTTACTAACAAGAAATTAATTTGCAGCACAATGGGATATGGTGTTAATTTATAAAAGAGCAATACGGACCCTACTGAGCGAGCTAGCTAGCTAGTCGATAGAACTCCAACTCTAGTTGGAATTCACTACGAATGAGTGGCTGCTAATCATGCAAGGTTAGTGGAATAATAGAAAAAGAAATCAAAGGGGTACGAATGCTAGTTTATAGTATTTGGCAGCTCTTTAGCGTAGGTTAGGTGTGTGTAGAGAACTATCTGGAAAAACCAGAATATATGCAGTATCGGAATAGAAAGGTGATTCAAAACAAGAAATTTCTTTTAGCTTCAATTACAAGGTTTGAATCACGTTAGTGATACTTTAATGAGGCGACATTCTTGATGTTTTAATGAAATGACATACGAAAATTATTTAACTTCTAATCTTTATGCATATATAATTTAACTTTTTAAAGATATTCCATGAAAGTACAAGAATAGAAAAGTGCGGCTAACCAAAAACTTTTCATTTAGCTTGAATTATAAGGTTTGAATTAAGTAATTGATGCTTTAATTATGAGATGACATTATTGATACTGTAATGAAATTACATATATGAAAATTATTTAACTTCTAATCTTTATAATGAAAACAAGTGTAGGAAACTGTTCAGATTTCAGGCGGAATTTTTTATGCCCTGTAACAACAATAATTTAATTTGATCTAGAATAATATTGTGCCTTTGTCTTGTTTTATTTTATTTTATTTTATTTTTAGAAAGAATGAAAACATACATAGTTCAGCTTGTAAAAAAAGTTTAGAGTCCAGGATAAGGTTACACATCAAATAACGCATGCGTTGTATTGGAAACTTTGACGTGACTCTAATGCGCTGATTCGATTAGATATGTAGTTTGTTGTGCAGTCAAGCTGATGGGCAACTTCAGTCATGATGGCCTTAATCTAATTCCAAAATTATTATATGAAATAATATCAGCAAACATTTTTCTCTACCATGTCCGTAGTACGTACCAAATGTTCATCTTTATGTTTTTATTAATGTTTAGCATTGAGCATTTGGGTTGCTTGAAAACTTGATGTTGGATTTTGATGAAATCATGAAAAAAATTTGAGTTTTTTACAACCGTTGATCTTATGTTAGTGGAGTAAATATTGGGTTTAGCTAGCTAATAGGATAATTGACTAGGTCATTACGTGGAATGAGTTAATAAGATAACATCCACACTCACCTAAAATAACAAGTTTTTTATCAAAATAAAAGACTATATAATGCTTAAATTAGTGGATATATGAGAAAAGATAATATATATAATACCAAACGGTATCAAGTAAGGAAACAAGTTTTATAAACCCAGGAACACAATATAAATTAAAGACAGCAGAAGAGTATTGACAAAAAGAAAGAATTTTGATAATTTTATTATATAAAACAAGAATTACAAGGAATAGGAAATAAATAGCCTCACATCACTTAAGGAAATCACTCTCATATTAGTATCACACCAAATAAAAATTACGATTTTATAAACATAAACTGATATGTCAATATAAAATCTGTAACTTCAGCAATATGTTAAATATGAGGGACATTTGTTGGGAAATAGATTAAATTGAAGGTAAAGGACCATGATATGTTGTAAGGTCAGCTACATGGATTTAATTGGAACTCCGGTGGTAGATCAATTAAATAGGTGTTAGTATTGATTTGTTTAAGAATCTTGAATAGACCATCCTTCTTGCAAGAAGTTTGTCGTAAGTGCTAGACGGAAACCTTTATGGATGCAACCAAATTAATACAAGATCTCCTTCTTTAAATTGCATATCTTATTAGTGCAAATTAGCGTGAGAAGCATATTTAGAAGTTTGTTCTATCATTTTACTACTTATTCTATCATGCAAAGAGGTCATGAATGTTACAAAATATACCCCTGATTAACTGATTTTTTGGGGTAAAGGTAAAGGGATAACGTTGGTTGGTACTTGTTAGAGAATAATATAAATCATATCCTAAGACCTTACCTAACATCTTAAGCTATTGGATTGATATGGTTCTTTAACATGGTATCAGAGCCTTAATGACCAAACGGTCACAAGTTCGAATCTCATCATCCCTATTTATTTAATAAAAATTAAGCACAAGGTAATGTAGGCATGTGCAAGTTTCAAGCCCAAATGGCTTTCACTTAAGGGTGTGTGTTAAAGAATAATATAAATCATGTCCTGAGACCTTATTGAACAACTTAAGCTACTGGGTTGAGATGGTTCTTTGACAATGCTCTAGGATGTAAACCATAAACTAATTCAAAAGGTACGTGCATCTTATGGTTTTATTGGCAAAGTTGTTATATGCAAACTCTGCATGAGGAAGAATTAAATCCCAACTAACTCCATGTTTGTTGGTAAGGCATCTAAATAGATTGCCTAGACTTCTATTGATAATTATGTCTAGCCATCAGTTTGAGGGTGAAAGACACTAGAAAATAGGAGTTTTGTTCCTAGTTTGGCTTATAAAATCTTTCAAAAATAACTGACAAACTTAACATGTTTGCAAAAAACTATAAAAAGAGGTCGATCATGTAATCTAATGTTTTTTTAGAAATAAGAAAGCTACATGAAAAACATCACATGTCATTTTACAGGGGGTAAAATGAGTCATTTTTGAAAACCTATCTTCAACAATTTAGTTTTATTATCAATCACAAGACTAATCATGAAAATAAAGTAGTTAATGCTTTCAGTGAAAGACTTTATGCAATGACAATTCTTTCAACCAAATCATCAAATTATGCTTTCATTTTCATCAAAGACTGTTATTAAACGGATCTAGATTTCTAGAAAATATTGCAATTAATGTCAAACAATATCAAGGAATAAAACAAGTTTTGTACACCAAGGAACACATTATAAATGGCAACAGAAATGTATTGATAGAGGAAAAGAATCCTAATAACTTTATTGCAGAAAACAAGAATTACAAGGAATAGAAAACATGTAGTCTCACACCACTCAAATGAATCACTCCCATATTAGCATCACACTAAACCAGAATTACAATTTCAGAAACACAAAGTGCCTATTATATACAATCCTATTCTGCCATATATATAGACTTATAAGTGGTAGTTTTTTTAAAAGATAAACAACACATTAGATAAGGACAATGATAGTTAATTAACTCTTATTGTTATATGTAACTACAAGATAAACTTCAACTTATAATATATCTTTGTTGTCAATATGTAATGTTGGAAAGGTGGCTTGCATTGAATGTTTCCATCCATTAGAACTTACTTAACTTAGTTGAACCAGAACCAATGACATTTGTCTATTGCATGACATTTCTATTGCCTAGTAACATTGAAATTGCAATGGTATAAAAAAGATAACATGAGCTTTAGATGTATGAGAGTGTGAGGAGGTGACTAGGAGTGGCTTTGCGTGTGGAGTCCTAAGTTGTTGCCATGTTCACTTACTCAGTGACCTAAGAAATTTATATACCAAAAAAGTGATGAGCAAAAGGTGTGAGGAATGGGACATTGTGAGGTTCATAAGAGTTTGAGGAGTTTAGCAAAAGTTATTTTATATGTGGAGTCTTATGTCATTGTCATATTCATTTACATGGTAATCCAAGATATTTATATACCTCGATCATATGAGCATTCCTAGTGAAGAGTACAAAAATTCTTGTGTGGTCATATGAGCCGCAACTTGATTCTTCTCTCTATGGGCATGATCAAAATACACAGAATGAAGCTTATTACATGCATTGAAAATATCATTAAATTCTGTTTGAAAGCCTCAATGCCATATAACATTTTTTTTTCTTTAATCCAAGTAATTACATTTGATTCCTCAACTCATTGATTTGTAGAAGCTTAGCAATAATCAATACTTAAAAGCATAACTTTTCTAATTGCCAAGACCTCGGCTTATGGAACAAGAAAAAAAACAAAGAAATCTCCCTTTGTAATCTTTGAGAATACCACTCCTGAAGATCCTTGTTTGCTATTTGACGACGCATCAATATTCCACTTTAGAATACCTACAGCCGAAGGTATCCAAGATGAATTATTTTTTTTATTTGTACTATTAGTCCACACAAGAAAACCATTTAAAGAACGAAGTAAGTTTGATCCACTTTTACACCATTACATTTCACTCAACTAGCAACTAGATAAAAAAAAAAAAAGAATAATACAAATCATCTCAATATGTTTTTTGTTATAAAAAAATCAAGTTATTATTACGAGCATTCTGAACTGATCAAAGTATACCGAAGAAGAATTAGAATATCCAGATTTAAATCCCCCCACCTCTATTATTTGTAAACCTCACTTAATTGAGTGGAAGAAACCACTAATCTCAGTGATTATAATAACAATCACTTGATTCCATAGTTCGGTAATTTGCATAGCACACGTTCAAGTTGCCATTAAAGGAACTTCCACTATATTCTTTATTCTTCAATTATACGTCCTTTCCCGAGACTGTACATGAAAAATCATTTTCATCATGACAGACTAATTCGGGTATTAGTGTATGTGCATAGATGCTTTTACAGTAACAAATACGAGCACTAAACTATATTCAATGATTTCTCAGTTTACAATGTCATCTCACTCTGTCATGAGATTTGGAATCAAAACTCGACCACAAACGTCTTGAAAGAGAAAGAAAAAAATATGAATTAATAATCTTCTTATTTTCAAGGATTAGGTATTCTTAACCTTTTTAATGTATTAATATGAACCCCTTTTCAAATGTTCAACAAATCATCGGTACTGATTAAAAAAGAAAGAAAAAGACAATATCTTCCATCACCAGAGCCAACATCTCAATTATACAAAAAATTATATCACACAAGTATCCATCATCCTGTTGATTTTGCTACTAGCCAATGGGAGAATTTTATCAAGTTCTCAACAATGTTTAATTATCTCTTTTTTATATATAATTTTATGATTTATTGTTATATATTACTTTATATTAGTCGATTCCCTAGGACTATCATCTTTACAGCCCATGTCCCTTTCTGATGTTTGGCTTGTAGTTTCATGGTGTAAATGAGAATTGAAAAAGGTTGTAGATCGACTAAGATTATCATTTCTGCATTGGTGACCCCGTAATGAAGGATGATGAAGATGACACTTCAGATTTTTGGGGCACAGGGTTCTGGCTTCCCCACTCGGCGCACCCACCTGGTGGGTGGTTGGCCTTCGCTGCACCTTTACAATGGTGGAGTTTCCACTTCCCGATGCGGGTGTTTGTCAACATGATAAATTTTGTTTTTCTGAGTTTTTTTACAAAATTCAAAAATATTTAAAAATAATTTTATTTGATTTTATCTATAAGACCCCTGGACCAAAAATTCTCATCTTTAATTAACTTTTAAGACCAATACAATGATTGTACTGTTATGAAAAAAATAAAAAAACATTGTTACCCCAAACAAATAAATAATATCAAATTAACCTTGTGTAAAGATAACTTTACCCTTCAAGGCAAGCTCATCTGATTTTTAAGCCAAGAGCCAAAAGAAAATAATTCTACAGGGCATATCCACTGTAGCTTTGCCACAAGGTATAGATTCTCTTAATTAACTACTACGTTACCTAGTTGCTTATCAAGTCTCCATGATTTTTTAAATTAAATTTAGTTTTTTTCTGAGAAAATACTAGGTGATCCCCACATACTTACCAGAATCCGATTCATTTTATGTATGATCCACAGTCAAGTGATTGTAGAATCATAGATATGGATTTATGGCGAGCCGGACTCTCGAATTCCTCCTTCAACTAGTCAGATTATTCAATACATTCCAGCGAATTATGTGCGTGATGCCATGCTGCTAAGTGCAATCACCCCTTCCATATGCTTCACGTGGGTGTTGGGACTCACATGTGAAGCACGTGGATGTGTAATAGCTTCACTCCTAGAAATGGCAGCCTTCAAACACGCAAGCCACCAGAGCATCGATTGTCCATTTGCCTTCATTCTTAAACTCTAAGCTTTCTGTATTCATGTCTGACGTAAATAAATACTGCTTACTGTCTCATATAGACATTGTCAAATCGAACTAAAACAAATTAGGGAGATGAGAGACGAAACAGAAGACAAAGATACATAGAGTTGTAATCCACGATAACTTGTAAAACAAAGTGAATATCACAACATTCTATTTCATTACTGATGATTGATGAGAGATGGGGCAAAAGAAAATGAAAAGAAAATTATTTTATTTTTTATATATATTATCCACAAACTTGCAATGTTTTGTCCGGCCACCGCAATGCGCGTGGTCACCATTTCTAGTGAAAAAAACTGGAAAAGGTAGATCGTCGACATTAAGTTTATCATGTATTCTAATGTCTGCTGACCCCATAGTCGAGGATGATGAAGACTGACACTTTAAATTTATGGCACAGAATTTTGGCTTCCCCACTTGGCGCACCGGCCACCTGGTAGTGGTGGCTGCTGGGGCTGCATTACACCATCACAATGGTGGAGCTTCCACCTTTGCATTTTTTTAATCTAGGACGGGGAATCGCCACGCATTAATTACCAAAAATGGTTGCTTGTCAAGTGATTGTGGAATCATATGGATTTATGCTGAGCCGGACTGCAAATTTCACTGTTTTGGGTCCTTCTTCAACTTGTCAAATTATTCTCTGCATTTCACCATATCATGGGCATGCTAAGTGCAATCACGACTGCAAATTCAGATTGTTCATATGCTTTATGTGTTGGGACTCACACATGTGATGCACACTGCATCTTGAATGTCTACACAAGATGATAATTAATAATGATAAAGAAGAACAAGATGAATGTTTTTATAACATGTTTGGTTAACAATAAAAAAAACAAAAAAAAAACATTGTTTTAACTTTGATATATATATATATATATATATATATATATATATATATATATATATTATCAAACTTACAATGTATTAAAATAATATTCACCAATCATTATTTTTTTTCTTTATTTATAATAAGCATTAATTATTATTATTTTAATTAATTTAAAACTGTAATTTCTCCATTCATCAAAATTAAGTTAAAAAAATTTGTAAATATTATGATAAGGGAAGATAACTCATTGCTAAAAAAGATGATATATTTAAATTGTGATATTTTCTTTCTACTTGCTTCTCACTTTCTTTCTCTTATTTATATTTTTCATATTTTTTTATAATTCTTGCTTTTATATTTTCTAATTTTCATATTTCAAATCTAATAATGAAATCAAGTTAATTAAAATCAATGATACATATTCAATTGTATTTAGTATGGAGATTGAAATATGAAACATTTAAAGAAATATTTGTGAGGAAAAAACTCACGAAAAAAATTAACTTGATTTCATTTGTCTTTGTCCTCTTTATTTTTTTGAAGGAACAAAAGTTAATAAAGTAATACCTCGCATATTCTTTGAGAAATAATGTTCTGTCCTTTTAGCTAGCTTGGGTTCTAACACGCCCTGCAGATAAAGAGCATCACAGCTTAGAAATAAATCAATCTACAAACTGTTAAATCACCTTAAGCATGAGCAAAATGTAGAGAAAACATTAAAATAGAGCCACTTAATCTCAGTAGTGAAAAGAATCATACTCGAGAAGCACTCTAGCAGCCTCTTAACACTCTATACCACACGAAGATTATATCCAGGGCTGTTGGTCGAGGGATTCTTCGACCCTGAGAACGCCAGTATATAATAAGCTCGTGTTCTTTAGCGATCTACCAATCAAAAAGACTCAAGCTACCTGCTGTGTGGATGATTTTTTCAATCAGTGGCACAATATATTGTTTGGAAAATTTCAGCATAAAACTTAGTCTATGTTTTTTTATTGTGTTAGCTAGAATATATGATTTATGAAGAATAAAGTAATTTTTAATGATAGAAATACAACATTCAAAGATAGTTTCTTTTTAAATTTTTATTGCATATTGAATTGATCTAAGTCTGCAAATAAGTTCTTTATAATTATTGACACTATTTTAATTATGGAATCTGAAGGTATTATAAATTGGTCTAACATCAAATTAAAGTTTTAAACATGGCATTTCAGCTCTTTCAATTATTATTTTTTTTTCATATTTGTTGGTTTTCTTTTTCTTTCTTTTTGTATTTGCTTTTTGTTTTTGTAATTTTTTTTCTTTTCTGTTTTTCTTTTATATATCTTATTTTTAGTTACTTTCTAGTTAACCCTTTTAATATATCGATTTTTTTTAAAAAAAAAAAAAAAAAAACTCAAGCTCGGTTTTGTCTGAATTTTCGTTGAAGAAAAAGAAGAAGCAGTTAACCACATGCTTCACCATGTTGGTGTCGAATAAAGAAAGAGGCCAAAATGACATTTTTCACAAGGAGAGTTCTGTATATTCAGCTTATTGAAGTAAAGACGTTAGTTAGTCAGATTAAAAAATCCACAAAATCTAATATGGAAATAATATGGAATCGACTATTGATGAAATCTTAAGGAGGAATGAGCTCGGATTTTTAATGTATAATACTGCTTAAGAATATAGAATACGGCACATGGATCCGATCCGATCATCACCTTGCAGTTCATGCGCGCAAGGCAACCATGGCTTGAAAGCAACATCGCTGATTGATCCAAGATGCCGTTTTTCAGACCCAAATATTCATTTTAAATCAACCTGCATGTGCAGAATAGTAAGATTCAGAGAGACCTAATTCTTTAAAACCTACTGGTATTGATTTTCAATCAAAAACGCTACATCAAGTACTGGACAAATTCGACGAGGAGAGACCACAACTCTCTCTTCTTCAGGACCTCCCCCAGCCATTGTAGGCTTACTATCCTTTATTTCATTAGGCTGAGAAACAAAAACCAAATGAAAGCTCATCGCAGTGAGAGAAAAGCCAGCATCTTTTAGTCTAAGAAATGCCCCGCCATAAACTCAAATCAAGAACACAGTGACAAAATGTAAATCCCATAAAAACTTTCTATTGGATCGAGCAGAATTATCAATAAAAAAACAGCAACTTTGGACAAATTTAAGCAACCCCGTCAAAAGATAACACACAATGTGACAAAAAAAATCGAGAATTTTACCTCATTCTCACTAGGCTAAGAATAACCACTCATTGTCTTCAAGTTTTTTCTGGTTAAGATAATTTGTCAGTCAGAGGTTACTGGGTTTGGCTTCTTGGCCTCTGACTCGGAGAAATTATTTCTTTTCTTGGACCAAAGTCTGATCGAGAGAGATTGCCTGATCACTTGTGGACAAAACGACAAAGTAACTGATTGTTGCTATTTGAGTGGTCACATCATGTACCTGGGTTGTTATCTTCCTGTTTTTTGAAGAAAACTAGAGAAGTAGAATTTAAGGATGAAAAAGATTATTATTTTTTTTATTGATAAATAAGATGAAAAGGAATTTAAATTGGTGAGAAAAACTTTCTTAGCTACAACTTTGATTTGACTAAATGTTAATCATTTGTTTAAAAAAAACTATTCATAGCTAAGTTTAAATACTAACATGTAATAAGTTTTTTTTAATTATTTTGAGAAGATCTTTTTTAATCAAAATTTAATATTATTTTTAAATACTCAATATATTTATGAACTTGATATCATTTTATATTTAAATTTAAAATAATAATATATAAAGTAAATTTATTTACCATCAATATTTACCATCAAAATAACATCTCAAGTATTAAAAATTATTCTTTTATATTGAAATGTTTTTTTTTTGTAACTATAGGTATCTGGATTAATTTATGCATATCTCGATTAATCCCTCGAGATCCTAAAATTAACGATCAGATAAATTTTCAATAGCTTTAAAGCTTATAGCACTCAAACTAGTAATTTTTAAGGAACAAATCTAAAATTTAACCAATTGAGCTATTCATATGATTAAAATATTAAAATTATTTAATGTTAGTTGTAGCCCCCATAATTTTTTTAATCATAAGATGCATAGTATTTTTTGTTCTTCTTCTTAACCAGAGAAGAGATGTAAATTTATCACTGGAGAATACAAACTTGATTAAAGTTTCACTCATCTTAGATAAAATTGTACTTCTAAAGGAGGCACTTTAAAACAAATTTATTAAATCTACCCTTGTTCGTAACTTAGCCTAAAGTTTGGGTTATAGATGAAGTAGGTGTTAAAAAATGTGGTAATAGTTATTTTTTAAAGTGTATTTTATATAAAAATATATTATAATAATATTTTTTATTTTAAAAAAATTATTTTTGATATCAACAAATCAAAACAATCTGATAATATAAAAATATAATTTGAAGTAAAATTGTTTTTAATTTTTTTAATTATTTTTTAAATATAAAAACAAATATGATTTAAATGAGTTAACTATATAGCTAACCTGAGTAAATCTAAAAAATTTTATTTTAATTAAAAATAACAAAACATTATTATTTTGAAACAAACTAAATTTTAAGTTGATTGATTCGCTACATTAACTTAAGATTGATTTTTTTATTATTAACTTTTGAATTAGCTCGCCAACTTAGGTTTAATAATTATACGTGTCAGTGACATCAAAACAATAATCATAAAATGGGGTATATCTTAAGAATCGCATTTTGTAAGATTGATAGACAACAACATTTCGTCTTTTGTCCTTTTTGTTTTTGCTTTACATTAAAGCTAACAATGACATTATGATTATGAGGTTGTTGCCCATGACATGAAATCATTTAAAGGACACTAAAAAAACATATTTATGTTTGGCAAACAGAGAATTCACTCTTCAAACACTAGAAAAGTTGGGCATGATAATCTCTATGTATAAATTTGTATATTTTGGCAAAAAAATACGTGAAGAGTGAGCGTTTAAAAACATGGCTATGTTTGTGTTTTTAAAAAAATTTAATTTTTATTATTAAAAATTAATTTTTTTATATGTTTTGTACCGTTTTGATGTCACTGATCTCAAAAATAATTTTTTAAAAATAAAAAAAATATATATTATTTTAATACATTTCGGCACGAAAAGCACTTTAAAAAATAATTACAACCACACTCCCAAATAAAAATTTGTATTATAAAAAAAATGAGTTTACGTTTATCCAAAGTGAAATTACTCAGGAAAAATGTCACTCTTCAACTTCTATTTTTAAGACATTTTCGGATGATTGTATACAACTACGAGGATGAACTTAATTAAGTCAAGAATACAAGGATTAAATTAATTATTTGAAGATTGTACAAGATCTCCAATTCCAATGGATTTAATTTTAACCAGTTTCTTTAAGCCTTCGGTGGGCTTCATCCACCAATGGGCCTTTTCTTGACGCATGGGCTTTTGATATAATTATGTTTATGATTAATTTATTTTAATATCAAACCACCTCAGTTCCGAACAAGATTAATAACAAGAAGAAAAAAAAGCTAAAACTGAAGGTATTTTCATTGAATACAAATAATTTATTATTCACTAAAATAATATAATTATATTTTTATCCTTTCCAAAAAAAAAATCAATAGCATTAATGTTGGGGTGTTCTAGTCTTTTCTAACAGGCTATTAGCCATTAAAAAATTGATCAGGGTATAAGTATATTTTATGTCATAAGTTAGATTTTTTAAAACCGGATAAAAAGGGTACATTTGTCTTTATATTTTAAAAATACAGTAAAATGATACCTTTTCTCTTGGAACTATTTTTTCGGTTTGTTTGT
The DNA here is from genome assembly GCA_018804465.1 of Populus tomentosa. NCBI lineage: Eukaryota > Viridiplantae > Streptophyta > Magnoliopsida > Malpighiales > Salicaceae > Populus > Populus tomentosa. The sequence goes on from CM032003.1 coordinate 12,670,198, forward strand.
ACTTACTAAAATGATCTAATTATTCTACAAATCAACTTTTTTAAAACTGGCTAAAAGGGATATTTTTGTTTTATATTTTAAAAATACAATTAAAATGACACTTTTACTCTTATAATAAAAAAAAAATCAAAACATGTTTCTAAAAGTCTTTCGATCTTTTTCACTCCTTTTTTTTTGTTATTACAGTTTTAGTTTTATAAAGGGTAATTTGATCTTTTTATATAAATTAATTATTAATTAAATAGAAAAAAATTATTGGCACGTGTCAATTACACACCAGCACGTGGGCGGTGCTTGTTACATCTCCAATGACTAAAGATGCCCTTTTTATTGTAATTAAAAGTATTATTGTATTTTTTTTTTATTAGTGCGATATGTGTTGGAAGCGGTAGGATAATTTGTCGTCAATGAGATATTTTTCCTCTTTCTTTTCTTGTGAAAATCACAAGTTGATTAATTGGTTGAAAATTAAACAACATTTTTTTTCATGTTTAGAAAAAGGCTTTTTCCCGAGTTATCATAGTCACTTCTTTATTTTTAATTTTTTTATATGTTTATTGTTTTATATTTTTTATAATTTTATTCAAATAAAATATGTTTATTTGACTGGTCAGATTATAACCTGAGTTATTAATTTTTTTTAAAAAAAGAAAAATGTTTTCCAAACTTGAAGTTTGTTTTTTCTCCAGGAAAATAACTCTGATAAGCAAATGGCATACCTTTATATAGTATTCCACTAAATACCAATAACACACACACACACACACATATATATATATATATATATATATATATATATGGAATTAAACCTCAAAAATCCTATTCGGAGGATTGAACTGGCAAACTTGGAATTAGTATAATTAGGGTTAGATTTTTGGTTGAGTTTTACAAATTATGAAACTTGAAATTTATAACCTAATTTGGATCAGATTGTTTTAATTAAATTAAATAAAATATTAAAATTTTCAAATCTAATTAAATTTTTAATGATTTGATTAAAATAATTATTTTCAATTTGGTTCGGTTTTTACCTATTAAAACAACCAAACTAAATTTTTATAATTTAAAAAAATTTATCCGAAACAGATTCAAACTGATCAGCTTCGTTTCAGTTTGGTTCTTTAATGTTAATATTTGAAAAAAACCTATATTATTTTTTGGGTGCCCTTGGGATGATATGAATGGTGTGGATAGTGGTTTTAATGGCCGGAAATAGAGGTTTGACGGTGTCTATGGTAAGACATTAGAACCAAACGAGAGAGAGGACAGCAGCGACATGGAGGCCGGGGTTAAAAAAATGGAAATAAGGTTATGCTATATCGTTAGAATAAATTAGCAAAATCTTTTCGAAATATAACGAGCCATAGTGATCCAAACACAGGTTTCAATTAATTTGGAGTGTTGATGGGTGAAGTACAGCTAACGCTTGCCCCCCTCTCTGCTCGTCATGCTGCCATAAGGGCTATTAATCTCAAGTTCTTGCAGGGGATATGGCCCTTGAAGACTCTGCTTTAGATGTATGAAAATAGTAAAGAAATAAAAGAATTGGTAGCTAGGCATAGCAATGGCAATACCATGTGTTGACGATGGCTGATGAAGATTCACAATACTGACTGAAGAACGAAGAATTGTTTGTGACTGCGGACTCGTAAGTGTTATTTGTGGATTGTGGAAGGTTGTGTTGCTGTGAGGAAGGAGGTGTGCGGCTGTTAGGGTGAGTAATTAGAGTCCGTTTAGCTTTGTGGCTTCGTTTTATTTAAAATATAGTTGATAGCTGTTTAATTAAGAAAAAAAAGTGATTTATTATTCATCGAGCCCACTTAATTTCTATGTAAAAATACAATAAAAAAAAAAGCAGTAATTTCTTACCTTTTTTCACTGTTCATGTTAATTGCACTGTTCATTGAACAGTGCAATTAACATGAACAGTATATAGTGTATACTGTTCATGTGAATAGTGCAAGAGCATTGCACTGTTCACTTAAAAATAGTGAACACTGTGATTTTTGCACTGTTCACTTACCTGCTTGAATTTATTTTAGTGTGTTAATTTTTTTAACATTTTAAAAAAAAATAGTTTGGAGTGAATTTTATACCTGATAATATTTTATCTAATTTTATTACATACTAAAAATATTATGGAAACTGTAGTTTTTGTTGGATGTATTTCGTACGTAATGGCATTATAAATGGTTTCATGGAATAATAAAAAATATTTTATATAAAGTATGATTTATTTCATGATATAATAACAATAGTTAAATCCACAATATTTAAATTAAAAATCATCAGTATTAATATATATTTTTAAAATTATTTTATAATCTCAATTTTAAAAGCATTCTTAACTAAACACATTAAACTACTTTTTCTTTGACTTCAATTTCAACCACAGTTTTAACCAAACACCTATTTTTTCAAACCAACCTCAACTAAAAGTACTTTTTATAAAATAATTTTTTTTCAAACCACAACCACAATAGCTACTGCAATACCAAACACACTTTAGATTAGAAAGGTTCATCTTTCTATTTATAATAGTTTTTTTTAATATAAATCGGTTTGATTCGCTCTTATAAAATCAAACTAAACTGGCAGTTTTTTAAAATATTATGGCCCTGTTTGTTTGCTAAAAAGTAGTTTCTTTTTGGAAAGTGATTCCGAGAAAGTATTTTTCGATGTTTGGTAATGTAATGGAAAATAAGTTGGAAAACACTTTCCAGTGTTTGGTTATGTCATGGAAAATGAGCTGGAAAATAACTTATTAATATTTTATTTTTCTCAAATTTATTAAAATAATGAGGAACAAATCTTACAAATTAAAAAGTTGAATGAGAATGAAATTGAAAAATAAATTATAATTTCATAAATTATCTCAAAAAAAAAAAATAATAATCAAAATAATAGAGATCAGATCTAAAAAATTTATATAAAAAAATGAAAGATGAAGAAATTAAAATAATAATAATCAACATTTCATAAATTATTTCAAATAAAATAAGTAACAATCAAAAGAATGAGGATCAAATTTGATAGATAAAAAATTTCAATAAAAAAATGATAAGGAAAAAGCAAATAGCAATTATAAAAATAAGGACCAAAGTTAATATAAAAATAAAATTTTAAGAGATAAAATTAAAAAATAAATATTCAAAACAAAATATATATAATAATCAAAAGTTTGAGAATCAAATTTGATATAATCAGTAAATAATGGCATTTCTAAATTTTTCACAACTTCCAGAAAGTGTTTTCCTCTCAAATTTTTTAGAAAAACACTCTCCTGAAAACCAAGCTAAATTTTTTTTTTTTACTGGAAAGTGTTTTCCATTTACCAACTTTCCTACTGGCAAACAAACACAAGAAAGTTTGGAAAGTGATTTTTCAGAAACCACTTCCGGAAAACAAACATAGCTAAAGGGAAAACACTTTTCTGAAAACCAAGTCAAATTTTTCTTTGACTGAAATTGACTGGAAAGTGTTTCCGTTGACTGAAAAGTGTTTTCTATTGACCAACTTTTCTAATGACAAACAAACATAAAAAAATTTAAAAAATTATTTTTTAAAAATTATTTTTCAAAAAATAAACATGACCTATAATTAATTTCTTTTTACAGTTTTGTATTTTTTTGGATCATATCCTTTTTAATTTTTCCAGTTTATTTAATTTTTTTCCTCAATTGATTACGTGACACCTTGGGCGATTTTTCAGCAAGTTTAATTTTTTGTTTTCGAAAGAAAAGGAAGGGCAAATTAGTCCCAAAAAATAAAGCCAACCTCTCTTCAAATTATACTAATTAGCATCTCCCCAACTCTCCGAGTCTCTCTCCAACTTGACACTAATCACTCTCACCCTCTCCATAACACCAACCCTCTCCCCCTTTCTCTCATCGATGAAGGTAAACAAGATCTGTCAGATTGTGAGGTTCAAGCTATTCGTGCACCGTTGGAAGCTAAGGAGTCTTGGAAACAAGAAAAGCAGCCACCAAGAATCAGGTTCATTGACCAAGAAAACACCACCAGCTGGGTATCTTGCAGTCTATGTCGGGATGCAAGAAAAGAGGTTCCTGATACCTACAAGGTTTCTAAACCTGCCAGTTTTTGTTGGGTTGTTAAAGAAAACAGAAGAGGAGTTTGGGTTTCAATGTAACGGAGGACTTGTCTTGCTTTGTGAAGTCGAGTTTTTTGAAGAGGTTTTGAGGCTGTTAGAGAAAGATGAGCCCAGATTTGGTAGTTTTGGTCTGGAGGATTTTTTCAAGATTGTTTCTTGTGAAGTGGGTTTTGATTCTTGCAAGGAAACAACATCAAGTACTAGTCATGTTTTTACACCATTGTTGGAGAAGGCTAGGGTTTAACTTCAACATTGTGGGTGTTCTTTTTTTCTGTTTGGAGTTTTTTTTTTCAGTTTTTGGGTACTTGTATATATTTTTTCTTTTTCTCAGATGGAGAATTTTTTGGGCTCAAACCATCCGTGAGCCCATCATTCAATGGAGTTTGATGGGTTTCAATGAGATGTAGTTGAAGCTCTTTCCTTCCTCATTAGTATTTGGGGTTTTTCTAGCTATTAGGCTAGGCATCAATTTGTTTTCGATGATGCCAATTCTGCTGATCTCTTAGGATTTTGGGAGCATTAATGTGTTAAGAGTGCTGTTCTTCTAATGATGATGATGATGATAAAATTTTAGATTAATAAACTCAAATTTTCTTGTGATTATTATTCTTTTTTTTCCCTTCTCCATTTAATTTGCTGTTGTTTTACCTTCTTCCATGTCTATTATTTTTCAAGTTACAGATTCAAAACTTGATTGCTCTAAGCTTGGTGAGTCTTTAACCACTAATCCAATCCAAAGTAGACCAATTTGCAGAGATTTTTAGAGAATTTTCTCATGCAATTTCAAGCGCAGTTTCTAGCCAATTCCTGAAGCTGGCTATAGCCTTGGTTGTTGGCTAATCTCAAAATTGCTGATGAAGATAACAGTCAGAGTCGCATGGTCGCAGAGGTTCAGGAGACTCCAAACAGATTTGAGAATCAACAAGTAATTGATTAGAAAACAACAATCTTTCGAAGCTTAAAATAATGGGAAATTGTTTCGTGTTTCGTGCTCTGCTCTAGTCAATCACAGGCTTTGATTCTTCCATGAATATATTAAAGAAGACCAAGCTGCCTTTTCTTATGGTTTTTTTCCCTTCCAGTGCTTGTGATAAAAGGTCATGAAAGCTGTTTTTAAAAAATTGCTTTCAAATACAGCCCGAACATACTAGTTGAAAGCATAGCTATTAAAATAGTGTTAGGAAACCGCATTCTCTTAATTTTTTAATTTTTTTATTTAAAATTAATTTTTTTAATATTTTTAAATCGTTTTTATGTACTAATATTAAAACTGATTTTTTAAAAAATAATATTATTATTTTGATGTATTTTTTAAATAAAAAATACTTTAAAAAACTATTAATACAATACCCTCAAATACCCTCTAAACTTGTCTTGGAGTGTCGGCCTTGTAATTTATGGACTCAAAACTTGATTCAAGTCGAGTTTTATTTTAAATTAATTTTAAAATTTATCTTATAAAACTTGATCAAATCATGCTAGACTTGACGACATCAATTTTAATATTATTTTTAATTATTATCCAAAATAATATAATTTTAAAATTAATCTAAAGAATCCATGATCTAGATTTGAAACCCGGTTGATTAAAGCTAGATTGAAATTCGACAACTATGGTTAGTGGAACTCGATTAAAACTTGTTAATCTTAATAATAATATAATGAATAAAATTATGAATTTTGAAAAATATACAGTGGGCCCCCAACATGAGAAAATGTGGTCGTGACTCGTGAGTCATGAGATGCCCACTGTTTCTGGCTGTGATGGTTTTCTGATGCAAGAGAATCTTCTTTAAAGTGCCAGGTACAATTGTACAAACCTTACACTTGGCTGTCCTTCCTTGCCATGCTTTCAATTATTATTATTTTTTAACCTATCATCTTGTCATGAACAAATAAATATATGCATGTTGCTTTTTATTTTTTTTCCCTTTCTGTGCTGTTTGTTTCTCACGTTGGACCTACATTTTATTATAATGTCTACTTTATTTGGTCGTCTAAAATTGCTGACACATTCGTACACTAATTGCATGCTTCTCACCGTGTTCATTCTGGTCAAATGGCGTTAGAATTTGCTTATTATATTCTCAGTAATGCCGTACATTTTTTTAAAAAAAATTCAAAGATGTTTTGTAATTAAAAATTTATAAAAATAATCCTTTTATATCAGAATATTAAAAATATTAAAATTTAATATTTTTAAGATGAAAACAGATTAAAAAAATAGATCAAACCACAAAATCAAATACTTCTCTTAAAAAAAAAAATGTTGTTTTTGAATCAAGCAAAGCAAATATTATATAGAGCCATTGCTATCAAGGACGACAAAGGTGGCTAGAGGTTTCGGCAAAGATAATGAAATAATTCATTTTCCATACTAGGTTCAAATTTAAAAAAACATATTTAAAAAATTTATAAATTATAAAAAACATTAAAAAAAAAATTTGTTATGAATACATCAATTTAGCTTTCAATAGTTTGTCCAAATAACACAAGAATCCAGTTCAATACATCAAGGTTTGTTGCCTAAAAAATATATTCTAACCATCAAACATTAAAGTCAAATTTAAAATAATTTACAAGCAAATTTTTTATATCCATATGTTAAGTTTCTTAAAACACATATATGCATAGAAAATTATAAATTAAATTTTTTTTAGGAGTTTCAGAGATCTTGTTAAGCAAATTTAGAGTTATTCAAGTTTATGCGAAGATTATCTAAAGACTAGATTTTATTTTCAGCTTTGAATATTTGTTTCAAGATTGGATTGTTGTAAATCACAAGTCGTTCAATTATTTAGTCTTTAGCAGTAATCCACACGAATTATCAATGAAAAATCTCATAAACACTTTCAAAAAAAAGAGATTGTTATACGTTAGAGTGCTGGTTTTTTTTTTTTTTTACTTTAGATGTACTGTACTCATCGTTTTCACATCACATAAAATAAGAGATATAGAATTCTATTTATAGGGAAATCCAAAAACCCTATAAATATCAAAATATTAATCTACCTCTTAAATAATATCACATATATTATATTAGGTTATGTTTAGAAATTTATTCAATCAAGTCCTTACTTGATTTTTCAATGTCTAAAACTGTAATTTAATATATAAATTACACTCTAGTTCTTAATTTCTAAAATGTATTTACAATCAAATCACACTTAATTAATTATCCCATTTTAATTTTTGACTAATAGTTCTTATATATGTAACCTATTAGATCCCCTAATAAGTTTGCTCGAGTATAAATCATATTCTTAAATAAAATAGGATTAGATAAATTAATTTATTATCAATTTAATAATTGATTAATTTATATTTGAAATTAAGTACAATACCTAGTAATGTGTCATTATCCCTGAAATATTAGGAAAGTAATAAGTTATTTGACTTGATCTTTTAGTGATCAATTTCTCAATGTAATTATTATTTATTCATCAATAATGTTTTGATTTAAACATTATAGTATGGAGTATCTGCTCTGTCAAATCATGATTGTTATCAACACCATATTCATTAATTCTTTGAATGAGATTTGAAACTAGTTTCAAATCTTATTCTACCGCACATGATAATTTATAATCAATATTACGCGATGAGAATATATAAAGTATTTTTTTCTAATTCATCAAGGGTAGTAAATCTTCTATTAATTATTTAAATATTTTTTTATAGTTTATGTTATATTTAATATTTATTTATTTGTTACCCTTGATTAGGACAACATGTAGCAAGATCAAAATACTATATTTTTTATTATAGATTTTTTAAAATTCAATTTAATTTAATAAAAGCAAATTTTAAAACTGATACCAAGTTAAAATAAAATAGAATAAAACACTATAAATTATAAAAAATATAATTTAACATTTTTATGGGTATGAGATGTATTAACATTTATATTAAAATACATATAATTATAACGACTATTATAACGCACAAATAAAGTTATGACAATATAATCAAAATAATAAATGATTGATTATACACAAATAACTAAATTGTATAGTTTAGGCGTTAAATATCATTAGTTTTTTTAGCTAACTTCATGAACTCATTCAACATTCCATGGCCAAAATAATAGTCAGAATTTTATGAAATATTTTGTTTTTTGAAATAATGCCTGTTGTCGGTGTTTGGCAATGGAAATTGACTAGAATAGCGATATCAAGACAGTCTAGAAGAGAACGATGGGGTTGAAAATTGTTTTCTATCTATTTCAATAAAGTAATAGACAAATAATCTTAGAAAGTAACATGTAGTAATCGCAAATTATATTTTAAAAAAATTAAACATTGACATGAACCTACTTTGTCAACTTCAATGAGATTTATAATGTTTTGGTTGAATTTAATTGATTTAAATTATAAGAAAGATAAAAAGAAAGGAACTTTGGCTTTAATGTTACTGGTAAAAGTTTATTATAAAATTAAAAAACGAGTTCATTTATTAGAAATAAAAATAAATTTTTTATTTGAAATAAAAACTCATCAAGATATGATTATAATTGTTTCTTGTAAAAAATCAACATCATAATTTATAATAGTCATCTTGATATTTTTATTTTTGTGATGATTTAATTATAGATATTGATTTTATTTCATTCAAATTAAAAAATTATCACACAAAAGTTATATTGTTAACTAAAAAAACCATTATAATAGATTTATAATAAAAATCAATTTATGATACAAACTAAATATAAAAATAAAAAAAATGTAATTTTAATCTTTTATGTTGTTAAAAGGTGCTTGTATATAAGAGAAAAAAAATTATTGTTTATGTTTTTTCTTTATTTGAAAAAACAATTGAAAGAATTATATTGAAAAACTATGAATAACTTTTAAAATATGATTTTTTTCTTTTAAATTTAGAAAACTAAAAATTAATTTTCCAGTTTTTTGAATGGAGAAATATTGTATCCGAATAGAAAGTTTTGGATTTCCCTTTTTTTACTCAGATTTGCTAAAGATTTTTTTTTTTTAAAAGAGAGAAAATACTACAAGTTTTGTTTTCTAAACTTTACCTTTAAAATATTAGGCTTGATTGACACGGCCTAATGGCCAATATTTAAATGTCAATCCAACAAAATATGGCCCATAAGATTATAAGAGTTAGAATTAATTCCAACCCATACTCATTTAATTCACTTGTTCAACAAATTTATCCCAATTCCCAGGCATATTAAAGGTTTTTTTTTTTATATATATATATATATAAATATATATAATAAGCATATTAAATTATTAAATCAGCATTCAAAACTGGAATTGCTCACCACCAAAATGAAAAAAATTTCCTCACTTAACAAAAATTTGGATTGAGATTAGTTTAATAATTAAATAATAAAAAGAAGATTTAAAATCTCAAGTTCGAGTTATACTAACTTTAAGAAAGAAAAAAATTCTAAATTTTGATTTTAAACAAGACAGATTTTATAAATACATATGAATAAAAAAGATATAATATTTTTATTAAATATGAAGATATAATTAAGCTATATAATCATGTTATCGATTTCCATATCAACTTATAAGGAGTTTAATGTAATTTATTTGCTTGCAATTCATTTTATATATATCTTTCTTCCCTAATGAATTTAAGGGGTAAAAAAAATCTCTAGCATTACATTACAACATTCAATAGAATTTTTTTTAAGAGTTATAATATTTTTTATATACCCAGCTCCATATCTTTTAGAAATGTCAAACATGTAATTCATAAATGAAATCAATTTATTTATAAGAAAAGAAATATAACTTTTTTTATATATATATTTTTAGCTGAATAAATAAATTTAGAATGATTCATTTTTAAATAGAATTGATACATGATTCAATTCAATATCCCTTCAATATGGGATGTAACACATTTTGTTTTTTTACAATTTTTTTGGAAATCATAATATTTTATATTTGAATTTGAGATTCTAAGTGTGTGTTTAAGTATTTTTTTTGAAATATATTTTACTTGAGAATATATCAATATATATATTTTTTTATTTTCAACATTAATATATTAAAATAAAAAAAATAAATTATTTTTTAAAAAACAATATACTCTTAAAAGAATATTCAAAAATAAAAAATGTCGCGTTCTATCCTTATTGTATCAGTACTATATCAAACTGGCGTTTAGTATTCAAGGCGAGCAGCTACGGAAAATGGCTCGATTCCCCAAGCTTGCTTCTTTCCCCCCATCCTCTTGTTTTCAACTCAGGTAAATTATTTTTTATTTTAAAATAATATATTTTTTATTATTAAAATTTTATTTTTAACATCAATACATCAAAATAATTTAAAATATAAAAAATAATTTAAAATAAAAAATAAATTTAATTTTTTAAAAAAATATTTTTTAAATATAAAAACAAACCCGTATACTAAAATTTAAATATTTTTTTAAAATTATTAAGTAATGATATTAATGCACCAAAATCAAGTTAATCAATTTTCAGAAAGTAACTGAAGATTCCTTAAAAAGTGATCAAATCTAGAAAGCACGAGGAACGCCACTTGTATGAGATCAGATACCACGTTATCTGTCCACTTCAAACCAAAATGTACGGATGATTGCCTCCCAGCACAATCAACCAGCACTAGCAGTAGCAGCAACAGCTCTCTCCCCCTCTGGCTGCAAAATATGAACTCAATTCACTCTACTTCACACTCGGTACATGTCCTCAAATTCATTTCCCAGTTCCGAAGTACCCCAAAATTCTGTCTTTTGAAAAGAAATGTCACTTCCAATTTAGAAAACTTTGGCAGTAACCTTTTTAGTAATTCAACGGCATCGATTTCCATTAAAGCAACAAGAGATGGGGTGGATACAGCTGTGGTGGTGGAGGAGGAGGGGCCTAAATTGAGAAAGTTTCAGGTTTTTGAAGGCCATCCTGCACCATTTGGTGCCACAGTTCGTGATGGTGGTGTCAATTTCGCTATATTTTCTGCCAATGCAGTTTCTGCTACTCTTTGCTTGATTTCTCTCTCTGATTTGCCTGAGGTTGGTTGATATTCAAAACCCTTTCTTGGCTGTTGATAGTTGCTTAGTTGTTTGTCTAAAGTTCATATTTTTAATGGTGATGGAAACCAATTTTGATTCTTGATTATAGGTTTATAATTGCTTTACAAGTTCACAGTTTTGTGGAGTTGGAGACCACCCTTTTGATTCTTGATTTGAAGTTCACATTCTTAATGAGTTTTGGCAGTGAATAAATGGTAGAGGCTAGTGACTATAGCAGTGGTGTCTTTTTGGGTAGTTGTTTTCATGGTTCAATGCTTAATATTGTGCTCTTTTGAGGGTATCCCGAATGATTATTGTTGCCATTTGTTGATGCAGAATAGAGTGACTGAGCAGTTTTTTCTTGATCCTTTGACCAACAAGACTGGGGATGTTTGGCATGTGCATTTGAAAGGAGATTTTAAAGATATGCTCTATGGGTACAAGTTTGATGGCAGCTTTTCTCCTGAAGAAGGACATTACTATGATCCCTCTCAGATTGTATTGGACCCGTATGCAAAAGTTAGTTTCTTCCTTTACCTTTTATTCATTTGGTATTGTTCATAACGTTTTGCTTTTAGTTTAGTTATAAGCAAATAACTATGAACTCTGATAAATTATTCATTTGTCTAGGCAGTCATTAGCAGAGGGGATTTTGGTGTTTTAGGGTCTGATGATAATTGCTGGCCTCAAATGGCCTGCATGATACCTACTGCAGATGATAAGGTATTTGAGGCTTAATTCTTTTCCTTTATGTGTATAATTGGGGTGTCTTATTTATCCAAAGGGGACTATCTTATTAGCGTGGAATTGTATTATTATAGACTCTCTTGAAGGCAGAAAATCTGCCAAATTTGAAAATGACTTCCCCTTGTATTTTGGTATCTGTTTCTTACTACTTGTTTTGACTGTTGCTCTAAGTTTAGCATATGTATTTGGCCGTTTTATGTTTTCAGTTTGATTGGGAGGGAGATTCACTGTTGAAGTATCGACAGAGAGACCTAATAATATATGAAATGCATGTTCGTGGGTTTACACAGCATGAATCAAGTAGGACTGAATTCCCTGGTACATACCTTGGTGTAGTGGAGAAGCTTGATCATTTGAAGGTATGTTTGGAGCACTTCTGTTATTATCTTATGAGCAGTTCTCGGTATTTGTTTTAAGAAAGAACTTCATTCATAATTGCATATAATCCTCATTTTGGTTGTTTTTTATTATAACAAAGTAATGGACTTGGAAATTCTTCATGTATTGCATTTTGAATCATCCCTTTTGTATGATCTTCTAGATATATTAAATTTCTAATGTGTTGCTGAAGCTGTTTTTGTTTTATTGAAGCCACCGGAGATTGTGTGATCATGAATAATCTATAGCTGCCTGCTCTTATTAACCATTTACTGATTTTTCAGGAACTTGGTGTCAACTGCATAGAGTTAATGCCATGCCATGAATTCAATGAGCTTGAGTATTACGGTTACAATTCTGTCTTGGGTGATTATAAGTACGATAATTTCCCTCTTGCCAGTAACTTTCATTGCTGTATTAGCCCAGATTATTTGGTCATGAGTATTTTCTAGAAGATCCATGTTGTCTTTTATAGAACTGAACAAGCTCTTAAATGGTCCTTGTATGGAAAATTTCATATTTGGAGTTCATAAAGATATCTGAAAAGATTCTTCTTTGCCTGTCGCATCTGAAAGCTTACTGGTCAAAGATTTTTTAGTTTATTAAAAATGATAAATCATGGTGACATTACAAATGTCTACCTTATTCTCCCTTTTTGTAATTTTTCCGTGTCTCTCATAACTGTTTCTTTCGCCCATCCAAAAATAAAATGACGATATTGATGATTCCTATTTGGTAAATGATGAAATATGATGATGCTTTCAACTTCATGAACCTTAGAATTTTAGAAACAACTTAATGGTGCATTAAATTTCTTATGATGCTTATGCATTAGTTCCTCTCCAGGGTTAATTTTTGGGGGTATTCTACTGTCAATTACTTTTCTCCTATGACAAGATACTCATCTGCTGGCACACGTAACTGTGGCCATGATGCAATTAATGAATTCAAGCTTCTAGTTAGAGAAGCACATAAACGAGGAATTGAGGTGACAACTTGCTGCACTATGATATAGCATGTCTTTGGTGAGCTTTTCTGAATATTAGTTTCTGATTTTACTCGAGCAGGTGTTCATGGATGTTGTTTTCAATCACACAGCAGAAGGAAATGAGAGAGGTCCCATTCTATCTTTCAAAGGAGTTGATAATAGTGTCTATTACATGCTTGCTCCTAAGGTATAGTTCTTGATGTTAAAGCAATTCAATTCTTGTCCTAGATAAAATTTTGAAATATGTTAGAAAAAGATACTAACATGTAGCTGCTATATGTTAATTTCCTCTTGTGGTAGAAAAACATGCTTCTGATATCCCAAGATTGTCTGTATTTCAATTTGTTCAGATTTATGGTGCAATATTCCAATACTCATGTGATTGTTGTGAGCTAAGTTTTCCTTTATGCTATTACAGGGAGAGTTCTATAATTATTCAGGTTGTGGGAACACATTCAATTGCAACCATCCTGTCGTGCGTCAATTTATTTTGGACTGCTTAAGGTAGATGCACATGAGTTGTCTATTCTGAAAAAGAAAATTTTTACAGGTTGTGAGAACACATTCAATTGCAAGCATTCTGTTGCATGTCAATTTATGGCTGATGTGAAAAAAGCAAAATGGACAAACTAGGAAGAGTGATATTTATTGGCATTGTTATGTTTCTTGATTGCAACTCATCCCTTGAATTTTGTTTTGGACATGAGAAAAAGCCTTGGCTTTTAAACTATGAGTTAATTAGATCACATGTTATTGTTTATTGCAGCTTTATGCCTAGGCTCCTTGAAAATGTTGTGTTTTAGTGCACCTTCAGCTTTTTAACACCCATCACTAGGATAAGAATAAGGATTTCATTGCACGTGAGGTTTTTGTGGCGAGGCATTCTAACTTCTTTGTTTGCTCTTATTCAAGGGTGTTCAGGTTCAATTCGCTGTTAAATAAATTCAGATGCCTGAAGGTCTATGAGACCATTGAAATAGCCTCAGGGGCTAGATTAAAGGAGTTTCCTAAAATCCAAAGTTTTTTTACTTTTTCCAGTTGATAATGCTTTTCACCAAATGGCATATATCAAGAGCCCTTTTTTTCCACCCCTCCTGTGTCTGTGGGTGAAAGGATTGTATGCCAGCTCTTAATGACATGTATGCTTTATCATTATTCATCATGTCATTCTTGATTGGTTGCCCTTTATTTTAGATTTGATTGTGGGTTTCTCTCACATTTGTTATTCTTTAAATGCATTTCCTCCTCTACTGTGGTGTGAGCAGTTCTCTAATTCATTTCTGTCTTTCAGATATTGGGTGATTGAGATGCATGTAGATGGCTTCCGTTTTGACCTTGCTTCTATCATGACTCGAAGTAGTAGGTTGTAGCCAATTTGTCACCCAGATCATATTCTTGTTCATTTGTGTTGAAGACCGGATGTTTCAGTTTTTATGCTGATGAACCTTTTCTTTTCTTGACCAGTCTCTGGGATGCAGTTAATGTTTTTGGGAGTCCAATAGAAGGCGACTTGCTGACAACTGGTACTCCTCTTGGCAGCCCACCATTGATTGAAATGATGAGTAATGATCCCATACTCCGTGATGTTAAGGTACATGTCTTTGATTTCTTTCTCCATGCTCCCCTGGAAGTGTTCTCTGATCAGTGAAGCTCACTGCATCGGTTTAAATTCACTTATAATGTCTTGAGTAGCTTATAGCTGAAGCATGGGATGCCGGAGGATTGTATCAAGTTGGCATGTTTCCTCATTGGCATATTTGGTCAGAATGGAATGGAAAGGTTAGTGTGAATTTTACGCTGCCAATTCTATCATTCCAACTGGTGACTCAGTGTCCTTAATGCGATGCTGCATGAATACCCAAATGCATCAGCAGTCTATGATACTCCTCCTGTCGTTTTCACCTTGTTATTAAGAGAGAAAAAAGAAGAAAAGGTTTAGCAACTATTGCATTTTCATTTCTATTTCTATGGGGTTTTTGCCTGTTTTGATTTAAAATCTACCTTTTTTTTTTCTAGTATCGAGACATTGTGCGGCAGTTCATTAAGGGTACAGATGGTTTTTCTGGGGCTTTTGCTGAATGCCTCTGTGGGAGCCCAGATTTATACCAGGTGTGTCTTTAGTCTCTCTTTGCCCTGGTCTCATGTCTGTCAACATTTTATTGGATAGTTTTAATATTGTATACTATTTTAAGCCTTTTCCTTTATTCATTTGTGCAATTACTTTTTTGCTTTTGTACTCGAATGTCAAACTTGTACAGCACTATTTATAGAACGAGAAATGATTTATATGATAAAATTGGGCAGACAAATATGATTATATGACATGAAAAGAGACAATGACTGAATGTAATTAACCACTACTTCTTGACCTCTTATTTCAAATGTCTTCTTCATGTAACCAATTTCATTAAGTGTACCAGCACTCATATATTCTTGGTCTAGTTACCGGAACCATTCAATGCACTCACCATACTTGGCTGATATATGTGCTGGAATGTCCAATGGGAAATCTACTAATTATGGACTAGCTTGACACTGACATTTGATGCAACATAAGATAGATTCTAATGCCTGGAGCATGATCTGCTCTATGATCCATTTAAGCACGCTACTGTAATTTGTGCTTTCTAAACGAATCAATGGATCAGGAAGGAGGAAGGAAACCATGGAACAGCATTAACTTTGTATGTGCGCACGATGGTTTTACTTTGGCTGATTTAGTGACATATAAGGAGAAGCATAACTTGGAAAATGGAGAAGACAACAATGATGGAGAAAATCACAACAATAGCTGGAATTGTGGACAGGTATTTACTCTGAGAAAAGTACACTATGCTTTTTATCTAGAGTCCTTTATGCTTGTTCTTGGGTTTTGTCTGAGCCATGTCTTATGTAATTTATGTGGGAATTCACCAGTATATGAGGTTTAGGGCATGCAGAGACCACTATAATTTGTTTAACTCACATACATGTTAATTCACATTGAATTAAGCATTCATTTCTTGATGTATTAACTAACATGACAAAATGATTAGATTTTGCAAGACAACTCGTTGTGTTACTTAAACTCTTGTTCTCAAGTTTTGTGATAGGAAATCATTGTTTTTCCAAGTAGTAGCATTAGATTATTGAAGCACATCATGGTTTATCTGGATTTATTTTTTTTCTTCAAAATGATTTCATAGGAGGGTGAATTAGCCAGCATTTCAGTGAAGAAATTGCGAAAACGGCAAATGCGAAATTTCTTTCTGTGTCTTATGGTTTCTCAAGTAAGGGTCAAATTCTACTCTTGTTCTTGCATCTACAAATCTTTTAGCTTGGTGGTTTCACAACTGAGACTTCTTTTATCTCATCAGGGTGTTCCAATGATACACATGGGTGATGAATATGGTCACACAAAAGGGGGCAACAACAATACATATTGCCATGACAACTATGTAACTTTCCACACCCAGCCACCGATCAGATCCTCTTTTGAATCCTACCATTGATTATGTTCACTATTTGTCCGCTACAATGCAGATCAACTATTTCTGGTGGGATAAGAAGGAAGAATCCTCATCAGACCTCTTTAGATTTTGCCGCCTCATGACCAAGTTCCGCCAGTGAGTATATGCTTGATGTGAACTCTTCCTATGCAGTTTGCCATTCTGCTCTCCCGTTTGTCTCCCAAGTTCCATCTTATATGAGTAGTCAACTTGCAGTGAATGCGAGTCCCTTGGCTTGAATGACTTCCCAACAGCAGAGAGGCTGCAATGGCATGGTCATGCTCCTGGAACTCCAGATTGGTCAAAAAGAAGCCGTTTTGTGGCCTTTACACTGGTATGGTTTCTCACTGCAACTAGCATGTCATTTCTCGTGAGACATGCTGGAGATGTGATTGAGCAAGAAAAAAGAAAATATTAATATTGGCTGATAGCAACAAACATGTGCTTGATGGCCTTAAGTTGAACTTATTAGACCCCAAAGGCGAGGCTTGTGAAAATAAACACAACCAATGACATGGGAGGCAGATGAAACAAGGAATGAGTACTGAAATGATTCCTGATCTTCCAAGGTTTCCATATAAATCATAGGTTGTACCAGCTGTGACTTTTACCCCCAGAATGAGCGGATTATGAATACTGTTTCTGTGTTTGATCACAACCTTCTTTGTATCACACTCTCTTGCCTTCTTACTCCCTCAAACCAGTTTATGCGTCAATGTTCCTCATCTTATCTTCAATTATGGGTGCCTTGCTCTTAATTAATTACCACTTCTTATGGTTTGAGCCAGATTGACTCGGTGAAGCGCGAGATCTACATCGCCTTCAATGCTAGCCATTTGCCAGTTACCATCACCCTCCCAGAACGGCCAGCATACAGATGGGAGCCCCTGGTAGACACTGGCAAGCCTGCACCATTCGATTTCCTTTCTGGTGACTTACCTGAAAGGGACACAGCAATGAAACAGTATTCTCACTTCCTGGAGGCCAATCTGTATCCTATGCTCAGTTATTCTTCTATCATCCTCGTACTCTTGCCCGTTGACAATGCTTAGCTCTCCAAACCCAGAACCAGCCACTTTGTATGTAACTTGTATTGTATGAAAGCTCAAAGAAGCCATGAAAGAAACGAAAAGAAGTTTAGTTGTATGTCAGATATAGTTTTGGGGCAATGAATGTTTCCCCTAGAAGCTGTATGTTTGCTTAGAGATGGTTTAGAAGTTGGCATATGAAAGTTTTGAAGAATTTTCATTGCAACAATCTTGTGATTAGTTCACAGCAGATAATGTTTATACAAAGCTGACAAGAATCTTTTTGAAGGCAACCAAGCTTGGATTTGTTTGATCATTTCAACTTCCATATGCTTGAATTTCCTTGTTATTGGTTGAATTTATTTTTAATATTGCTGATAGTTGTTGCTATTTTTTCAAATGCATACAGATTAGGTTTTAAATTAAATGAAAAATATATTGATCCGAAAACCTGATTTATCCTATATAATCTGTTATAAATCCAAAGTCAATATTTACATTTTTCTTTTTTAATAATAATAATATTATTTTTTAAAATAAATTAACCGAGTTAAATCTTCCATATATAAAACCGGGCTGTGCCTCGGGTACCGGTTTTAAAGCCATGTACGATAAAAGACAACAGCCGACTAAGAAGGGCGAAACCGTAAATAACAACAAAAAAAGGTGCTTTCTTTTCTTCTCAGTTCTCTCTGGACATCTCCAGAGACCCCAGGAAATATCTCCATAAACACTGTTTCTCCTCTCTTATAGCATAAAAAAAAAAAAAAAACAAAGCAACAAAACATCAAACGCTTTGCGTACGAAGGACAAAATCAATCTAAAGACTCACAAACAATGGATGGAGTTGCTCCATACTTGTCGTCGTCATCATCATCTTCTTCGTTGAAGATATTGAAGAGAAAAGAAGTGGATGAAGTCAGTGATGATTTCTCCGATTTCTCCCTTTCCGCTCCTGCTCGCAAGACTCGCCGTCTCGTTCTGGTACTATTCCACTCCCTTTTTATCTTTTTGTTAAAAAGAAAACCCGAGATTTGTTTGAGAAAATATTCATCAATTTTGTGGTTTGTGTCGGTTTTGTGTTAGGATGCTGAGCTGCCGACGATTATAGAGGAAGAAGAAGGATCAATGATGCCGGGTGAGTTTGGTGAAGAAGAAGGGGACTGTGGTTTGATTAGCAATGAGCAGAGGAAGAACCAGGGAGTGCAGATAGAGGAATTGGTCATGCCAGAATCATCATCAGCAACTTCTGATAACGAAGAGAGGGCTATTGTTTTATTCAAGCCTGTTAATAACCTTCACTTGCTGCATCGTTCTCCTAATAATTTCTCTGTTTCTCTTGATTCCAACATCATTTCTGGCTTCAGAAGTAAGTGATTGAGCTAATTTCTTTGATGGGTTTTTGTGATTTTTGTCTAGGAGTGGAATTTGAGGGTTTAAAAATGATGGGTTGTGGCTAAAACTGGATAATGTCTGTTTATGCAGATCAATTTCTACGGTCAAGCCAATCTGGTGGAGTAAGATCAGTTGAAGAAGAGGAGGAGGCAGGGGCAAGAAGGGATAATAGCATGGCTGTTGTGCCCTGGGTTCCTTCTCAAACTCAGCCTGCTTTTTTGCAAGAAATAATGTATAGTAATGCTAGTGTGCCACAAACTGAGCTGATGGATTCTGAAGAAATGGGAGAAGCAGCAATGGATATTGAAGAAGACAATAATGATCAAAATTATAGTGGAAGTGTAGGGCTAGGACAAGCACAAGGGAACCAGGCATTTGGATTTGGTGGAATAAGAGCTGGGAGTGATGGCCTCCCTCAGTGGCAGCAACAGCATTGCTTGGTGCCGCAGATTCCTCAAAATCCCAATCAAACTCCTGTTACTTGGCTCCCGTAAAGTGGGCTTGCTGGAATAGCACTGGCCTCCATTTTTTGTAAGTTTTGTTCTCTGGAGTGCAATGAAAGCAGTGTTAGATTGCGGAATGAAGAATGTATATGATGGGGGCGTGAGGAGACTATTAGAAAGTGTTCCTCTTGTTTTCTTTGCTTTTTTGGGGACCCACTTTGTTTTGGTTCTTGGGGAACTGAGAGTTATGATGAGGTTGTGAGGGTTTCTTTTCTGGATGACAAGCTTATTGTAGAAAGGAAGTTGAGATGAAATAGTAAAATGTTAATGGTCTGGAGGTTTCTTGTGTTCTTCTAGGTTTATGTTTCGAGTCGGATTGGTGTTTTCCATTGGCGTTGATCATAGCTTGTTCATTTTGCTTAATACTGATAAAAAGCTTTAAAAGCCGTAGCGCATCCAGCCATTCACTCTTGAAGCAAATCCAATTGCTGTAAGCAACTCCTTCCCTTTTTGTTGGTTGAGTGAACCAGAAAAGCTCAAACTTCAAAATAAACTTGGAACATCGATTCGGTGCATCATGATATGTAGCAGAGATGAGAGAGAATGAGAGTTTGATTGGGCCCTGAGAAAGTTTAGGAGCATCGTTTTGTATTAGTTTTTGGTACTGTATCCATTTGATCTAAGATTAGGCATCACATTGTGTATAGCAAAAATAATACGCCTCCTGGAAAAGGATGTAAAGAGGGAAGGCCCAAGTGATTAACTGTTTCAGCAGTGTCATTATTGAGGGTTCAGTTCTATTCTGAAAGTAAGTTACAACAAATAAGAAATAAAATAAAATGATGCGTCCACAGCCTCTCGAGAGGGCCTTCAACATCCATCTAATTGTCGTCCCCAACCGCCAGCACAAAAATTATGGGACTGTCATGTATATCTGCTGATTGGAAGTCTCTGTGATGGTTAAGGTTGCCCCTGCATGGCATAAATAACTGTACGAAACCATCTATGTGGTGGAACTGGATCTCTGCTTAATCTCCTGATACATATACCTTCTCTGCGTAGTACTTTTTCTCATTTTCTGCCTTCTTGGCATTACGTTTCTGCATTGAAGTTTAGGGTTAGTCAGAAGCAAAACATCATCGCATGATATACTGCCCTGTGAATACAATGCTACTATCCAAAAAATGGTTTACAGTGAACTTATTTGTGAGGTATAATGAGCAGGAAATCAAATGACATCGTAAAAGGAAGAATACTCAAGGCAAGTAATCAAATAAGGACATTGGATCCCAGACTTGAATACCAGAATGAAAAAAATTCAGAATTTGAACAGTAACTATTTATGCCCTTAACGAAGAAAATGAATAGCTACTCATTCACAGCTGAAAAAAACTTGACAATGCCTTCAAGAAATCTGGATTTACTGACTGTAGCTCACCAGTTCGACTCAGAGATTGTAATTCACCAGTTCAACCACACGGGACCATGTGAGAAATTGGATTAGTGAATCCCGCTGGTCAGGACCATTCAATGAGTGAATTAAGCAGTGCTCAATGCCATCTGGTTAGTTTTTTCCAGGCAATTTCATAAAATGTAGTGGTGCAAAGAATGGTTGAAAGTTGACACGAAATGCACAATTGGAATGTCAATCCAAAAGGAAAACACAAATCACATTGAACTCATTCAAGTAAAGCAATAGTGAGAAGCTTAGAACTACCAAGTAAGCCTCGTGATTGGCAACTATCCTTTGTGCCACTGAAGTGGTTGTTATAGTTTTAGGGCTGTCAAGCATCCGGAAAATTCTCATGCTCTTTGGAACTGCATACGGATCAGGTTCTCCCTACATGAAGCAAAACGTTTTTTTTTTTTTTCAATTTTCCAATTGTCCAAGCACATAAAAGTTGCATGAGAAAAAAGGGATTCAATCAGGGAAATCGAAGAATTAAGCTTACAGCCAACAAGGCGTTGTTCTCTGCTACTGTCCCATGCACAACCAAGGTGATGTTAAAAGTTGTGACCTGATCATGCAAATAAAGGAATACCTCATGGTTAAGAAATCATACAACAATGGTCATTCAAAAATGTACTATGCCTCAACATTAATAGATTGATAAACAGATCCAAAACTACATCAGTTAATAATAGAAACTCAGGAAGGTGTCAGTTTGAAACCTCAGTGGAAGGTGTATGTTTAAAGAACTGAAACTACTCTAGAGAAGAAGGGAGCAACATTTTGGCTAAAGACACCAATTCAGTCTATGCTTTTTGTTAAAATCACTTTACTCAGAGTTCAGAATTCATCTTTGAAATCATACCATATACTTCAGTTAAAGTGATATTGATTAGATGACTCCAAGAACTATTTCTGTTGTTCATAAGCTTGGCAAAGCAGTTGTTTAGGTTCCAATGACATTTGTAACTTTCTAAGATCAAGCATATACTTCAACAACCATTTGTAAAAATAAGGATCAACCTGAATCCCTCAACACATAAAGCAATTACACAGAAAAATCTTCTTGTTAAAGCTAAAGCCCAAGTAATTTCAAAATCCCAACAAATTTCTTCATTCAGCATGCATTAACCCCATGGTCCCCATCTCTGTACGAGCATCTGTGATGCATTAACAATAAACCATTATCTGTTTAAAACTCTCATATAAAAGTACATAGAATTGTAGCAACATTTAAAATACCATGTCTTTTGTAACTTCCCAAGGTGCGCCAATGATGACTTCATCAACATAGCGGCAGGCCAGAACGCTAAGACTACGTTCATGCAGATGCATAACTGGGTGACCTTTCCCTCTATGTTCACTGCGCAAAACAGCATTATGTTTCATCATATTCTGCTGTACTGACACAAGAAAGTGCAGATACAAGTCTTATCTGATGCATTCAAACATCCATAAGTGCAAAAATTGCTGATATCAAGTGTGCTAATGTACAATGTACACAAGTAAAATCAAGCATCAAAAGCAAATTGATATATATACCTTACAATCTGGTCAGTGTGGATCCCAACCAGCAGAAAATCTCCAAGCTGCCTAGCACTCCTGAGAATCTGAGCAAGGAAAAATACAAGAGGGGAAAAAATTTCTCAACAAATTTACATATATGGTTGGCTTTTAGCGGTAAAGGAAACAGAGCATTTTGTATGGCATATATACTATGGATGGGTGCATCATGCATCTACTGGGATAACCAACATGGGATTCAGAGTCTTGAAAACCAAAAGCTAACCAATCACACCATAAAACAATTAATGAATCAGATAAAGCTGCTTCCCCAGATAGCCACAGTGACATTAAATCTGTTGAACAAGTTTGACAAACCATTCTACTGGATGCAGACTTGAAAAGGATTAACTCTGATCCAATCATGTTTGCTTTTGCTATCAGACATAAACACCAGAAGTTATAGTGACCCAGTCCAGAGTGCTGGAATTGTCAATTTGAGCAATCATCAAGTTTCACTGTGTCATGCAAGGCAGATATTTGAGTGGATGGCATTGAGCCATGTATACCTACAGTGCCATGTTGAAAAGCACTAAGCTGATGCCCAATAGAACTACAGTCCACAAAAATATGCAGTGATGTTGGAGCCACAAACTTTGGCATGGCAATGAGATACAATCACAGCTTTTTTATTGTGATGGAATTGCAAGAATCATTGCAAAGAATGATGACAGTAAATCATTGATGATTAATGATACCTCCACATGTCCAGCATGGAAGAGATCAAACGCTCCATCGATGTAGACAACACGAGCATTTGGTCCTGGTCCCTAAGATAACATGCAATGCACAGAGTCATTCGATCAAATAAGGTCCACATACACTGATGAAAGGAGGAAATTTTTTAATTGTATGCCCCCTTTTCCCTCAAATCATGCACAGGATATCTGATTAGCACCTCAATTTCCCTTTTAGTTCCAAACAAGAAATGCAGGTACGGAAATATATGCTAAAAAAATATTTTGATTGGAGGATCAAAGATGCCATATATAATTATTTCCAGTTAGTGGTCACAAACTCATGCTTTACTGACATCACAAGATAATTATGAAAAGTGAACATGTGATACCTTGCCATTTGAAAATTGCACAATTCGCCGGGATGTTGGTAGAAATTGAGATATATGGGCACTGTTGGATTGAATTCCTTTAAGAGCAATGCCAGGCAAAGATGATGAATCATCGTGATTTTCACAAGCTTTTGTATCCTTCAAAGAAGAAAGTATTCTACCTACATTAATAAGTTGAGCTGTAATTAGAAACAAAAATAAAACAAGAAAGTTATCTTTATAAGTGTAAAGGATGAAAGTATGGGCAAGAGATCAAACACTTGTACTGATGACATGCACTCAACTAAAAAAAGTACAGTATATTCATTGATAGCCCCAGACATATAGTTATGATCATGTTAGTTTTTTTCTAACCAATCAATTTTTTGACTATTGTCCAACAATTTCAGAGATTGATCAAGAGAAGTTATAGTACCTACAATATCGGTGCTGGAGACACCTTCTGTACGTTTAATCTGCTTATAACGCCC
This sequence comes from Populus tomentosa, assembly GCA_018804465.1. Lineage (NCBI taxonomy): Eukaryota > Viridiplantae > Streptophyta > Magnoliopsida > Malpighiales > Salicaceae > Populus > Populus tomentosa. The sequence goes on from CM032003.1 coordinate 12,694,336, forward strand.
AGCTTTCTTGGCCAAGGCATAGGCATCAGTTCCATCAGGAAGCAAGCAAGGATCATCACCATGTATGATATAATCAATCTTATGCTCATTGAAGAGACTGTTCATGAATTTCTCTGTAATGGCATAAGGAGCATTGGCTATGACTTCATCCACCCACTTTAATCCACTGACAAGGGCCAGCCTGAGAATAATGAACATGTGGAACACGTATAGTCCAGTTAATATATTGCCAGAGAAAATTGGCCTAACTACAGATATTTCATCTTATTCATGTTTTATAGTCCGTTGCAATAACAACTAAATGAACACAGATGATAATGTCATAAACAAACTGATATGTCGCCCTCAAGAAGTACATAGCGCACTTTGCAATCGACGTCATAAACTTTGACCAGTTCCATTACTAGTCCAGCAAGATTTGGCAAATTTATTCCACATAATTCAGCAAAATGTATTGCAATTAACAGATTCTGATCCCATGACTTCTTTTGTAAAATTAAAACACAACAAAAAAAATAAGAACACTTCAACTGAAAGAAACATGTCCAGCCATTTCAAAAAAAAAAAAAAAAAAAAAAAAAAACCACATAAAACAAATCAATGGGAAAAAATAAAATGAAAGGAGCAATGCACTAAAATACCTCTCTTCCATGGATAAAACAGGAGGGCCCTTATTGGCAACAATCTCCTCATCACTAACAACACCAACCACCAATTCATCTCCTAAAGCCTTAGCTTGCCTCAAAGCATTGGCATGTCCATAATGCATAAGATCAAAACAACCATCCATGTAAACCCGAATTCGCTTCTTCTGACATTTCTTTTTATGAAAAATTCCCAGATCAGACCACATATAAGGCAAAGAAGAGAACCCAAGTCCACCAAAATAACTAGTTGATAATCCAAGCAAAGCAGCTGTTAGCATTAGTCCACCAAACAGATGTGGGTAGTAATACACCCCATCCCAAATCGAACTGCTGCTCTCATACTCCATTCTCCCACTCTCCTCTGTTTTTGTTATGCTATTCCAATCTTGAGGAGAGAGTATTGGAGATAGAGAGAGTATCTAAAGACACAAACCCTGCATAAGTTGAGACAAAAATTGAAGTCAGTTACCAAAACAAACATTGTGATTTAACATAAATCATCGTAAAGTTGTTGTCTTGAAGTTAATTCACAAACTCAACAAACTAAAAAGTCTCACCAAATGTTAGAACAAAAGAAAAAATAATTAGAATTGGAATTCATAAAAAAACAAATGAACTTGTTTGAATAAACAGAAATCTAAATCACACCCAGGAACACCCACTAAAATTCAAATTAAAACAAAACGAAACAAAGATTGTAATTCAAGCACTAAAAATTCCACTGCCAAGCTAAAAAAATACAGTAAATACACCAAATCTGAATAAATTTCTTTCCCTTTCGCACTTTTTTCCCAGTAAATTATGAATCAACCCAGAATTCAAAGAATATAAGATTTTTACCAAAAGAAACCAAAGAAAAATAGAAATGGGAGAGAATTCAACAAAATGGTTGCTAAAATAAACAAATGGGGGGCTTTTTTTCTTGAAAATTAATGAATGGGGTTGGTCTAAATCTGAATCTCAAACTCAAGAACTAAAAAGAGAATATTTCTCATGTAAGATGCAACGAAAGAAAGAAAAGGAACAGAAAAACCTGAAGGAAGGAAACGGGAATGAGAGAAAACCAAAGAAAATGAAAGGAAATGAATTCTTGAAAACATAGAAACTCAAGCCTAGAAATCTGAATCTGTCGGATCGAGAATCATGTTTTCACCTCTCTTTTTTTTATCGTTTCCTCTTTCTTAGAAAACTTTTAGCTGGATTCCCTCTCTATGTGTTGGCTCTGTTTTTATTATAGTTGTGAAGTTCGGACCTGTACGATAAGTTAATCCGAAATCCAGCAACTATTCTGGATTGAAAAGAAATAGAGGAAGGAAAAATATTGAGTGATCGGGGCGAAAATATGAATTTGACTTGCTGATTTATAACTCTTGAAGAATATTTTTTTTAAAAAACAGTATTATATTAATTTCTTTAAGTTTCAAAATTTATACTCCATAATTCAGGCTTTGCCTCAATCAACCCTGAGCAGGTCTTACGACTATGATTTTGATGCCTAGACCCACTAGAAGGAATCTTTCAAGAAACAAAAAAAAAAAAGTTGTCTTTCTTTTTTCTTTAAAATGAAAAAAATTCTCACCATTCAAAAAGAAAAGAAAAGAAAAGGAAAATCTCTCACCTTTGATTTTGGTTTATTTAATTATTTTTATATTATTATATGTGCTTTGATGTATCTTTGTGATTAAGAAAGCAAAGCATCTTTGAAACTTATGCATACGAGGCTAGCAAACACATGTGAATGGTGTAGAGGGAAATGTCAGGTTGGTGCATAGACTTTAAAAGATTTATTGTTTGAGTCCTTAAGTCTTAACTTTTATCATTTTCGCCCATTGAATTTGTAAAGAACCTTGATTAAATCCTACTTTGAATGCAATTTCATACCCATAAATGCTCAAACTAGTCTTCTTAATCCTTAAATGACTCAAATTAAAGTTTGAATTTCATGATACCATTAAAAATTAGAAATCGTCGATGAAAATGACGGAAGTTTCAATTAGAGTTCAATTAGTGTTGAGCAATTTTAGAAATTGATTCAATTAGAGTTCAATTAATTTTTTTTTCTCTAATGTAAAGCATTGACTCTCCATTAACAGAGGAGAAGCTATCGTTGAGAGAATGCGGCTATTGGAGTTGAATAGGATATGATTGAAGGTTTGAATAAAGTAAAAGGGTCAATTTGAAAGGAAAACCGTCTCAACATTCACTTCAAAAATCTAAGATTAAGGAGTTATGCAGACTACAAGTTGCACGTCATTGCCACAATCCCGGAATTTATAATTAGGGATCGCAAAATTGTTTTTCTTTTTTTAAAAAAAAAAAACCCAATTTTTTCACCATTTTCATAGCCTGAGTTTCTTATATATCCCGTTTGTTTTGAAAAGTATTTTTATAATTTTTTTAAATTGTTTTGATATATAATATTAAAAATAAATTAAAAAAAATTAAAAATATATTTTAATTTATTTTCAAGCAAATTTATTTTAAAAAATAAAAATTATCACAATATCAAACATATCAAATATTTACATAATCATTAAAAAAACTTTTTAAAACCTAAGTTTTAACCTCAAAATTCATTCACAATATATCTAAAATTTATTTTTTTTTTCTTGACTTACTTTTCAATTTCGATAACAATGGTAAATAAATTCTATTTTCAAAAACTAACCAAAGTGGTTTTTATAGTTGAAATATAGAGGATGGAAATTTTTTTTCTTTTATCTTTATTTTTCACGCTTATCTTCTTCCTTAAAATTATTTTATGATGAAAATATAAAAACAAATAAAGTTTAACTACTCAAATTTTAAAGTTTGAAAATACTAATTACAAATCAGCTTATAAAATTACAAAGCATATCTACAGCAGCGAAATAAACATAATTTTATTTATTTATTTAATTTTTTTTTTGTTAATGTTAGCATCCAAACAAAAAATCAGTACGTGTAATCTTTTAAATAAAATAAAATTACGTGTAAGCAAAACTGATCACGCATCTTGCGTGGCAAGCTTGACTTTCACGTTGAAATCGTGCGTGTAAAATACTGTGATTAGCATCAATTAATAGAATCAATAATGCTTAATTATTAAATTAGAATATGCATGCCTTGGATCTTGAAAAAGATATAATTTCTACTTTCTATTACTTGATGTTTACAAGTTACAAGAGAATTTGAAAACCTTGACATCGATGAGCGGAGCAGGACCGATAAAGCAAAACCATGAAAGAATAACAGCTACAACAGAGCACATATTGCGTGAATTTCTATCAGAAACAAGTGCCCACAACCTGCAGCCATGCTTATCACCAGCACTGGCCATGATCTTCATTGTTTCCCTCGATCAAAGAAGATACATAAATGGATCTTTGCACAAAACATGATGAAATTGTTAATGTCACAGATGTTTATTTTGAGTTTAGAAAGATAGGAAACAAATACCAGTCCACTTCCCTTTCGTTTGTAGAGAAAACACCATGAAGATGAAGTGCAATGACGCCAACGGTACTTAATCATGGTTATGGTTTTAAATCAAAGCAATTACAAGCATTTTCTGTGTTTTGGTTCGTTTTTGTCAGCAAGCAAGCATGGAAGAAACAGCTGATCGTATAGCTAGCACACATACCATCAATTAGACCAAGGACAAAGTCTCCGTAAACTTGAGAGCATAGCAGCTGTAATGCGTGCACGGATGAAAACTAAATAGCTTCTTGAATGCTTTGTGCTTGAAGCTGTAAGATATGATCTCACCAGGCATGTTGATCACCAGCAATGGCCCTTCTTCATCGTTTTCCTCAATAAAAGAAGATACATAAATGGATCCACTCACGAAACATGGCGAGACTGAAGGGTCCCGATCGGTGATCTCTGGATATGCTATTACGATGGCGTTCACATCTAGATAGTACTTCACAAACCATTTCGAACACCCCTTCTCCATGGCATAAACAACAATGTATTGAGAGTCAATATTGGAACTGCTGCTGCTTGTCGTTTTGTCATCAGGCATCTCAGGAGAGGCATTCACACCCATAGCTATAATATCAGGTTTTTGTTCTCCAGTCAATAACCCAATAAAGTGCAATTGCCCACCAGACTCACCAAAATACCTGAAGTTGCTGGCTTCCCAAGACTCAGGAAGTGGAGGGCTTGGCATTGCTTGAAGACTTTCCTTATCAAGCAAGAAACAGAACCCATTTCCCATACGACTAATCCAGTGAATAGCACCATTCCAAAAGACACCATTGTTCAAGTTCACGCTCGAAGAATCAAAATTTTCTTGCTTTAGAGAAAGCTTCCAAATCCTGGTCTCAGATGAGTAGACATGGATCTCAAGCAATGATTTAAAGTAGTGAATACAAAGAACCTTGTAGTAAGGTGATTTTGAAGGATCAAACACCAATTGAATTCGATTAGAACGAATTCCATCGCCAGATGGTAGAGTTAGCTCCACAAACTGTCTTGTTGTAGGATTGAATACATAATAATACGTTGGTTTAGTTCTCTCAGCAGAATACCGCATCCTTTTAGAGCACAAGAGCAAGCCATTGCAGGACTGAGAAACATAAGTACTTCCGGGTTTATCAGGATCGAAACGAAGAAAATCGGAGGAAACATCAAGTACTGATTTCCCATCAATAGAAACATATAGGTAACTACTAGGTTTCTTGAAATGGAATGCTACATTGAGGAGGAGACCAGAAATGGTGTGAGGATTGAGGTAGGTATGGCGGATAGAGAAACTGGGATGGGAGATTATAGATAGCCATCTCTTGGAGATTAACTTGAGTTTCAGGACATTTTTTACAGGCAAATGTAACAAAATCTCGCTGACAAAGTCATCATTGCCAAGGACAACATCAACAGGCGATGATTTCTTCTTCTTTGGTGAGTTAAAGGAGACTTCTAAATGGCTTGGAGAAGAGGGAATCATTCTTCCTATTTCTTTCTCCTGATTCTAAGATGTTGTGAACTGGATTTTCCTTCTGACAGACTTTTTTTTTTTTCAGTTTTCAGAATATCGGGGGATTCTATCATAAGAAGGGGAGACAGATTTCAGTTTCCAAAATAAGATTTCTTAGAGGTTAAGTTGAAATCTGGATAAAGATGGCTGTTCCGATCACTTTATGACAGGTCATTTACTACTTTTCCTGTGTGAAATGGGAAAGAGTGGTATGATTGAACTCATAAAAGCACAATCAAACACAACTTCAAGCCAGACCCTCAACGTACGTGTCGGTAAGCACCAAGCCAGCCCTCCTTTTGTCACCTCCAGCCAACTCTTAATTTGGATAACCCTTCTTGTTTGTGACAACTCAGCAAGTTCCTATTTAAACAATTTCATCCGATTTCTCCCTGTATGTGTCGCACCCAAAGTTATTAAACCCCATTAAGGTTATTGGATAGACAAATTAACTTAAGATGATTCACTAGGTTGCTCAGATTTAACCGGATCAATTTATACTTGTTTTTTTTTTTAAATTACAGCTCAGGTCAAAATCAAATTCTAAATCGACCCATTCTAGATTAACCTGATAACTTAAACCGGGTTTAACAACAAAGTCCGCGCACCCATCAATTCAGCAAAATCGGACTCAATTATAAAATTGTAATCTCTCTATAGGGTAAAACCATTGCAACTTGTTTATAATTTGGTCCGATTGGATTAAATTTGATGAAACTGTTTTAACAGGGGTTGATTTGCTACGAACACAAGGCCTAAATTGGGATATACTTTTTCCCATTAACTTTCTTGAACATTTTCTCGACCAGGTCATGACAAATGGCCTCATAAAGAAACTGCATTCACACACCACAATAGGACTCAATCCACTTGCTACGTAACAGCCATTACTTTTCCACCTCAAGAACGTGGAGCTCACCAGCTAAGTGCTCGTGCATTTTCTTCGGTCATGGCCTAAGATTTAAAAAATAAAAAAAGAGTTTTGAATTTTTTAAAAATTAAATTGTGATATGACTTGGTTAATCAGATAACCTCATTAGAATAACTTTGAGTTAATTTTTTTTTAAAAAAAAAAAACTAATCCGGGTCACAAGCGTTTGCCTCGGATCTACTTGCCAACTAGGTTTAATCATTGTAGCTTAAGATTATTATTCTAATCGTATAAAATTAGTGTTACTCACCAATTAATTACATGTCTAAATTTCATTAATTATGCTATAAGAAGGTGTAAGTTTCAGATTTCCATTAAAAAATTTGTGGTTTGCCGTGTTGTTAGAGTTACACAAGATAAGAAAAAAAAAACAGATATTTGCCGACGTGCCTTGAGTTGAATGAGAGGTGTGTAAGTAGAAAAATTAATTACACAACAACATAGATAAAGACGGTTTTATATATTGAAGTTAAAAATTAAAAAAAAAATATTTTAATATATTTTTAAATAAAAAATATTTAAAACATAAGGTCTATTACAATTCCAAATAATACTAAAGCTTGTATACCTTGTGATTTTTATTTTTTTATTTTTTTTATATATTAAATTCCTGTTATTAAATTTAGCTTGGTAGATTAACTATTACACTTGATCAAATTTTAAATTAACCTAGTAAAATTTAATTGATGTAAGATGATTTAATTAATTTAATGGGTTAACTAATGATCTGATTGCTTCGATCATAATCTAATTTAATATTTTAAAAAAAAATAATGTTATTTAAATATAAATATAAAACTTAAAATAATATTATTTTAAATTAATTTGAATTATTATCAACTATGCGAGTTAATATCAAAGTGCACCTGTAATTTTTATTCTTTCAATGATATAATATTTTGTTCCCATAAAAAAGACATTACCCCAACATATCTATTCACTTTAAATGGTGAGTCTGTTTATCTCAGGATATGCCATCACAATGACTTTCATATGTAGACAGTACTTCACATTCAATTATCTCGGACTAAGGGAATTAGCCATTGTTCCTTTCGTTTTCTGAACCAGAGTTTTCTTTTAAGGTTAAAGCCTACTGGCCCTACTCGTGTTTCAAAATGGTCGCAGGTCCTTTATATAGAAATTAAGAAAATCGGATTACTTAGAGGTCAAGTTTTATATCAATTATTGTTCTTATCGTATTGAATATTGACAGATTCTTTATATAGAAATTACTTAGAGGTTGATGAGGTACAAAATTCCAAGGTGTTTAATTAAGAATAAATTTTATGAATTAAATAATTAAGTAATCTTTTAAATCTATTAATATGATATATTTTTCCTAGTAGCTAATACCTAGCTAACACCTATTAAAATATTATTTTTAATAGATTTGAGGACTTTCATATATTTAAATAAATATTTTTATAAATAAAGATAGATTATAAAAATATAAATACTAAAAACAGAAAGAATAAAAAAATTGTGAATTCAACTTTAAAGGATTTATAAAATATTTATAGGTTATAATTCTTGTCCATTTATAAAAATAAAGAGTTGAAGAGTTATTTAATCATTATAATATTTAAAATTATATTTTACTTAAAATAATATATTTTATATTATTATAAAATATCAAAGAATATGTGTGAGGTTTTGAAAAATTTATTAAATATTGGACTTAAATGAATTGTATGAGGCCATTTAAAAATAAAAAATAGGTTTAGATAAGCTATCTGAATCCAAACATGTTCAGGTCAGACATTACAATTTGAGCCCATAAAAAAGCTGGGGTGCATGCCTAGCATGACCCGGTAGTGGCCCCAGCCCATGTGCTTACGGAAGAGGTTTTTGGCCCAACTGCTGTCAAATTTTGTTACATACTTTTTTATTCTTGTTTTCTTGTAGCTTGAGCATTCGATCCCTGATCTGGGATAGAATTTATTGCTCGAATTTGAACAGAATCAGAATGGAAGCCGAACGTTACACCTCTTTAACCCAACTTGATTATCTTTTTTGTGTGTGATTTTCCAGGACGACACATTTTTCCAGCATTACGAATTCTTCATGACCTGAACTGGTTGATAAGCACCAGCCTTGCAAGAAAGCAACATTTGATAAAACACAAATAAATCATGTAATTAATAAGTGCAGACAATAAAAGGATGGATCATGATTTATCTCAACAATTATAAACAAATTACTTCTTCTTGGATTTGTTTCTTAATTCGTTCCCCTCTCACCCCTCAAAACAACAACAAGAAGATGTGTATAGGGAATTTTATTCAAAAAATAATATGGACATTCAAGTTTTTAAAAGGTTGTCATAGTCATCTATGAGGTAAACAATGAATAAAGAGTTCAATTATATAAAAAACTAAAATTCCAAAATAGAAACAATTTAAATTTCATAGCACAGGACTCCATGCATGGTAATTAAAAAGAGGAGGGCTTTGTCAGGTTGATATTATATTTGTTTCTGAGAATGTTTGAACGGGGTTCTATCTACATCAAGAACATAAAGTTATGTTTCCTTTTTCTACATTAAAACTTGAAGACAAACATGAGAGAGACAGCCATGCATGGATTCAACCTCTAACATCAATAGAACTGCTACATCACAAAAGTATAGATTAAAAATTCTATGATTTTCCATTAGCTGTCAGGTCCCCTACCAAAAACCAAGTCAAATATCTTGATCACGCGCCTGCATATTCTCTTAATCACTTTATAGCACTTGCCCGCCTAGCTACATGCACTTCTGAATTCCAGTGATTCTTGATACTATATATGGCCTCACCATTTCCATGCAAAATCCTTCTGCTCTTCCTCCTATCTTTCTTAACCTAGCCTGTTCATTTTTTTCTCCAGCATGACGTTTTCAACTGTGTTTACATGTTTTCTTCTATCAAGTCTTGTATAATTTGTCGCAGATACTTTGTCTGGTAACTTGAACGTTGATATTACATGGGGTGGTGGCAGTGCTAAGATCCTTTCTTTGAAATCCTCGGAGCATCATGGAAGTCTACCAAAATCTTTTCATGGAAGTGGTCTACTGGAGAGAAAAAAAAGTTAAGTAGTTGGCACTGTGAGTTTCACTATTTACAACAGGATATGGTGCAGATAATCCAATGGCATAAATCAAGATAAAGAGCTGGTCTTACGTGCTATAAACATCAACACATCATCTTCATTTTGTGAAATAATTAAAAAAATAGTGATCCAGCCCTATTCTTTTTCTGAAACCTCGACCAATAAACTGTGAAATAGTTCTAGGTTGACCAGTCGAGTCAATTCAGGTTTTATAATTATGGATAATATGAGGATTCACACCTAAGAATTGTACACAGAGATATAAAAGCAAGCAACATTCTTCTTGATGTCAAATTCCAGCCAAGGATTAGTGATTTTGGGCTGGCTAGGTTCTTCCCTGAAGATCAAGCTTATCTCAGCACTACATTTGCAGGAACTTTGTAAGTATGCTACAAATATAGCAGTCAATGAACACTCTTGGAACCATTGATCGTTACAAGATTTCACAATTAAGATTGCATTCGGTTCCGGCCTAATGCCTTGTAACTTCTCTATCTCTAGAGGTTACACAGCTCCTGAGTATGCCATCAGAGGGGAATTGTCTGAAAAGGCAGACATTTATAGCTTTGGAGTGCTTGTGCTTGAAATTATTAGCTGCAGGAAAAACACAGATCTTAGGTTACCATCAGAAATGCAATGTCTTCCTGAATATGTATGCCGTTGCCTTATCTGATCAACATTTTCCCTTCTTTTCTCAAAATTTTAACAATTTTATCAAGACCTTTTTTACTGACATCAAGATTGATTCTTCCCAGGCATGGAAATTATATGAGAGGTCAAGTGTGATTGATCTGGTAGATCCCAAATTGCGAGAAGATGGATTTATGGAGAAAGATGTCTTGCAAGTAATCCATGTAGCTTTCTTATAATGCCTTCAGCCTCTTTCTAACCTGAGGCCTCCAATGTCCAAAATTGTAGCCCTGTTAACATGCAAAGTTGAAATGGTTGGGACACCTATGAGGCCAGCATTCTTGGAAAGAAGGCGTAAAACGGATGAAAAGCTATCATGGGATACCAAATCTGAGGTTTTTTCTTCTCCTTTGCATAGCGAGTCCCCTTCGTTGCCTCGACAACAAAATTAAGGATCAGAGAGATGCGAAGATCAATCATTAGACATGTCTCTTTTTGTTGATCTCTGATGAAATCTTTTGCTCTTCCCTATTTCTTTTCACTGTATATCTGCTAAATTGGCTATTGATGAAATTTGGTCATGTTAGTCATAAGGAGTTCTGGACACACCAGTGGAGCTGGCATCTTACTTCGTTATCAAGTTTTTGTAAAGATCTTCACCTTACGTAAATAATGCAAGTTAAAAAAACCCTTGGTATACATCTCAAGGTAAGAACATAGAGAATTAACGGTGCTGAGCAGGAGATTGGAATTATTTGGGCTCAAATTAATCAGCCTGTGGACTGCCTGCATTTACAGTTTCTTGAGGGAAAGTAGTTATATACATGAATTGGCTGTCTAAGAATTGGATTTACAATACTGTGGACAAAGATGTTAACAGAATTGGTCAGAAGGAGCAGAAGAAAGTCAAAACAGATGCTCAAAATCTAACTCTTTGCAAGCTGGAATGTTATTGTTTCGAAGTGTAGTGTTCATTACTCAGAGCAGTGTTTAGGCCTGCAGTGTTTCTCAGTTGCCTAGCATTTAGCTAATAGCTAGGGTAGGCCTAGTTTCATTGTATATTTGTATAGACTCTGAACACCTTGCACTTTCCATCAGGATTTTGTCACTCCCTTTTGGAGTCTTGCTTTGCTCCCTTTTCATTTCTGCTTAACAAATAAATCTACTGTTTTTTTTTTCCTCTCTGAAGTGTATACATGTAGTCCAATTTTAATCCCCCCCCCCCTACAAGAAAAGAAAATGCTAATTTTCTTTCTCAAATCTCATATATTCTCAAATATATATCCTTACATTCTGGATTTCATCTAAATTGTACTTTTGTTTTTGTTAAAAAATATTATTATATAGAAAAACAATGGTTGAGGTCAGAATTTTAATATAAGAACCCGATGGAAAAATTCAAATTATTTAAAACTAGAATCGATGCAGAATTGATAATATCCCAGTAGTTGGGATTGTGTTTGAAGTTTGACCTTTTCTTTTTCTCAGCCTATTAGGACATTAAATTAGCAGTCGCTTTACAGACTTTGGTTTTTTCAACCTTTATGGGTCAATATAATCCACTCTTCACTTTCTCCCTGTAGTACTCTTATCAGTTGATCTTGATTTATGACTTGACATTAAAACACAGCCTCGAGGGGGAAGCGAACGACAGAAGCGCATCACCATCATAACCAAATAATTCTCTCCTTCACTGTCTAAAAAAATATTGAAATGGATTGCACATGAAAAAACAAAAAGAGAGAAACTTTTAGAAAGTATTTTCCAGAAAACACCCGTCCCCGAGCCTGTGAATTTGTTTTCAATCTGCATGCACGAAACCCAATATGATCTCCATCATCCCCCACCAATCTTAACCTCTTGGATTGGAATATCTTTTTGAGAGGGACACAAGCTAAAATTAACCTAAAAAACAGCCCACAAGACAAAAGTGACTAAAAAAAAATGAATTCTGTGGTCAAAAGTTAATTCTTGATTTAATGCTGGCTGGCGCGTACTGCATGCAGCTGTAACAGTAAACACCATTAAATTCTCTCACTCCACAGGAAAATAAAAGGGAAATATATATATATATATATATATATATATATATATATATATATAGTAGCATTTAAGTATGCTGACACGAATTTAATGCTATTTTCCCTAATCAGGAAACATATCTAATCAATACAGGTAACAAATCAAGACTGAAGAACTTCTTTTCCCTTAAACCCCACCAAAAATCCTGTTCCTTTCTCTTGTCTACTTTTCATGTATACATATATTTGCCAAGATTTGCCCGTGTGTATGCTGATGCTCTTGACCTGATTTATACTTGCAAAATGGAAAAATAAATATTCAGAAATTGATATGGTTTCTTTCACCAATTAAGGTTCAAACCAATCCATAACTACGAAAATGGTTTTATGCATATAAATCCCATTACCTACTTCTTTCTTGTGGGAAAATATTAAATGGTAAATAAGAATGATTAGTTTTATTGGTATTGAGTAATTAATAATTAATTAATTTAACTGGTAAGACATTTTATGTCACTGGAGGTAAAATTAAGTACATTAAGAAGGGGAATGACAATTATGTTGATATATATATATATATATATATAAGGTTAAATGATATTATCATGCACTTAATCGAAGGAAGGAGAGAATAGAAGGCATATAATTCTCTTCAATTAATAAAACTGGCTAAAAAATCTACTACTCTTACTTTTGTTGTTGTTGTTGTGAATAAGGTTTTGAACAAAGTATGATCATAGATACTACATTGATCAACAAGCATGACAACAATATACATAACTGAACTTCAGAGATTGAACTAAGCAGACTAAAAAAAATACAAAAGAAAAAAGAAAAGAAAGTGAGGCAAGATTTGTTCGATAAAATCTGTATTAATTTAATTTCTACTCCGACAAATTGATCAAGCATGGAGAAAATACTTGGGGATTTTTGGACAGAAACTGAATCTTCACACCCTCTACTTCTACCTGTTGTGTAAAGGATTTGGACCTGTAGGAACAACTCTCATCTCATCCAAAGTAATGTTCTTCAAGTTGCTGACAGCTTCAAGTGATGATGATGGTGGTGGTGATGGTGACATATTTGATGAACTTTTCTTCTTGTTGGAACCATCAACAGGAGATAGAAAAGTTGTTTTTGGCACTGCATCAGACCGGCCAATAGATCCAAAAATCAGAAGGGATAGTGCCATAACAAGAACAGCTAATACTCTCATTGCACCAACACTTCTCTCAACCTCAAAGAAAGTTTTGGAACAAAACCTAAAAAGAACGGGATTTTATACTTGAAAAGTGACCAAAAAGAGAGGAATGGAGAGGAGGCAAAAGGAATGGAAATAGTGTTGAGAGAAAGAGGTCATGAAAAGAATGGCCGAGCTGCTGCTTATAGAGAGAAAGTGAGAGGTGATACAGAGACATTAACTATGTATGGTACCTTGGATTTACAGGTAAAGAAAAGCTTTGACATATCAACATCTCTTTGATCTGAACCTTCACCGAACCTTATTAATTGCTTTCAATTCCATTGGAGCTAGGACGTATTTGGGAAGTGTAAAATTTCAAAAAAAATAAAATTTAAGAAGAGAAATCTGTTCTTATAATTACGTACACACAGCCCTCTCCAAAGCCCAAACCTGTCCACTGAGCTTTAAGATATCTCTATATCTAGTCCTTTCTCTTTTTTTTCCATGGAGCTGTTGCACGTGCTCTGAATGGCCATGCAAAGCTAAACGAAGAAAAGCTGACAATAAAAAAGGGAAAATATTAATGGATTGTTTTGACTAGACCATGCCTATGGTTCTGTTTTCCTCGTTCTTTTTTTTATTTTTGATTAGTGTGGGGTGTCCGAACCAGCTTGCGCGCACCACGACTAATCCCTACGTTTCACTGGACATCCTGCAAGCCCAGAAATAAAGTAAGGCACCGTGGGAGTGACAGACGTATATATAAAAGGTCGAACTTGAAATAGAAACGGAACAAGTCACACGATTGACCACAATAACTATACCCTCAGTGTTGTTTTCCTCGTTCTGCTTGGATGGGTGGAGGGTGCTTGATTGAATAAATGATGAAAACTAGCAAGCTAGATAGGTAGCTAGGTTCATGGGTTTTTAGTTAGACAACCTGCTGCTAGCTAGTTTGCTTGTGCTCTTGCCGGAATAACGACAAGAACAGCTGAGACTTTATGACTCCCAGCCTTTTGCATTAAACACATTTTAGACCTTTTCTTTTCATCCATGATTCTTCTTCTTCTACTTCTTCTTCTCTTAAGGGAAATTCGGATCCAAACACTCGGATTAATTATATTTTGGATGATATTTTTTTAAAAAAATTGATAAGAAATCGTTTTGAATGTTTTTTTAAAAAAAATATTAAGATTGTGATGTATTAAATTAATTCGGGTTGATTTTTAAAATTTATAACATAAATCATACAACTGTAATAACTTTATAAAAAATAAATGAAGATAAATTATAAAAATTAATTCTTAATCAACCCATAATTTGAGGATGAAATAGAAAAGAAATATTAAATTAAAAAACAAGAAAAAAACTAATTTGATCAATCTGAGTTAACCTGCTAAACCTATAACTTAAGGCATGAAATCAGGTTAATCTTATAAAAAGCAAATAAAAAAAATTATGAAACTCTATTTCCAACCAACCTAATGTTAAAAGATGAAATCGAAAATAAAAAACAACACAAGTTAACTTGGGCTAACTTATTAAATTTGTCACCTAGATCATAAGACCAGGATAACTTCATGGAAAATAAATAAAAAAATTATATAACTCTATTTCCAACCTATCAATGTTAAAAGATAAAATCGTGAAAAAAATAAATTTATGAGATTGGGATAACTCCACATAAAATAAATAAAAAAATTATGAATGTTAAATTCTCAAACAACCTAATATTGAAAAGAAAAACTAAATAACAAAAAAAAAAAATTAAATTGTTGGAGGGTGAAATTGAACAAAAATACATATTCAATTATAAAGGACAAAAAAGTAAATCCGGTCAACTTAGATTAATCTATCAAACTCATGACTTAGATTACCCCAATCGAGATAACTTTATGAAAACAAAATTACAAAGCCAATTTTTTAAAAAATATTCATTTAAAAAGGATCAGAAAAATAAATAGAGTCAGCTCAAGTCAACTTGTCGAACCCACAATTTAAGTCATAAGATTGATAGAACTTCATAAAAAATAAATAAAAAATATTTATGAAGTCCAATTTCCAACAAATCTAATGTTGAATGATAAAATAAAAAAATCAATTAGAAAAGACAATAAAAAAATCAACTCGAGTCTATTCAGGTTAACTCATTAAATTTGTAATTTGGATCATGAAATTAGGATAAATTCATGAAAAAATTATGAAGCACCACTTTCTACAAACTTAATGTTGTAGGTCAAAATCAAGAAAAAAATATATAATTTCATGAAATCAATATATAATCTAAAAGAAAAAAAAATTCAAAAAATTTATAAAGTACAATTCTCAATACAACTTAAAAGAATAAAATTAGAAAACATACTAAATTAAAAAAAAATTAGGTTGTTGATTGAAAAAAAAGAGACTAAATAAAAAAAAGTAAAAATTAAAAAAATACTATTACAATATATGTTTGTGGCAATAATAATTTAGTCACGTCATTTACTATTTTGTTAATAAATTCTTGATAAGAATAAATCAAATGCTTGACATGTACCTTATCACACTTAACTTAGAGAAATAATATGGATTATTGAATTATGAGATTTACTCGTTGATTATCAAAATTAATTATTTTTATTAAAATAATATTATTATTTAAAAAAAGTATTTGATTTGATCTAATTAGATTTAGACAGAGACAGGGTTTAATTGACTCAATAAAATCACTAATAACATGAGCTCATCATACAAAATTTTAGCGACTAACTAGATTGAGGAACAAGACGTTATAAACATACTCGTTTTCACGGACCATATCTTTACTCTTCTTGCAAGAGTAAACATATTCCTATGGCTTCAATTAATCTCATCTCCCTACATTACAAGCAACTAGGTATAATTGAAACTATAAACATATATTTGTTTTAAAACCCGACTCAAACATATTCAACTAGCTAGTTTGGTTGAATCAATTTTTTTCTAATTCAAATTAAAACACTATATATAAATATATATTTTAAATAAGATTATGAATTGCTTGGTCTAGGTCGGAAGAAATTAATTGTGGGAGAGAATAAGAACATTTGGGCTAATTCCCAAACTACAAAATTCCCCAGCAAAATTGCAAGCCCAAGGAGCTAGGAGCCATAAGAAAACTCCCCAACCCCAGACCAAAAATTCTGTTCTCAACTACAAATCCCTCCTTTTTTTCTTTTTTTAATCTTTTTCCTCTGTCAACAAGAAAACAGAACAGTAACAACCGAACATGTTCTCCAAATCCAGCAAAACAAAACCATGGCAAATTCCTCTTCTTTCAACAACCGCTACGCTGTAATAACCTCAATATTCCTTGTCTCATTCCTTTTAACAGTTTTCATCTTCAACAAACGAGCTCTTGAGCCCTCTCTCTCTTTCTACAGAGATTTCTTTCCACAAGCAGCTACTGCCCCCCTCACTTCCTCCCCCAATTTCACCCTTCCTGACTCAGAACAACCAGTTGACTCAGCGACTCACCAACCCGTTTCTCGAAATGAGACTATTGAGTCCAAAACTGGTGATAATTCAACAAAAGTGGAGGTGTCTGCTGAAAATGAGAAAGACAACCCAGATGGGGATTTTGAGTCTGGTGGGGGTTCGAGTGATAAATCAACAAATGTGGAGGTTTCTAGTGAAAACGAGAAGGACCCAGATGGGAATTTGGAGTCTGGTGCGGATTTGGATGGTAATGATGATGATAAGTTGATGGCGAGTTTGAAAAGTTGTGATCTTTATATGGGTACTTGGGTGAAAGATGTAGAGTATCCGATTTATGAAGCTGGTTCTTGTCCTTATGTTGATGAGGCCTTTGATTGCCAAGGCAATGGAAGGAAAGATTCTGATTATCTTAAATGGCGTTGGAAGCCTTGTGATTGTGATCTTCCAAGGTTTGTGGTTTTTTTTTTTTAACTTAAATTGTTTGTAATAATTGTTTTTATAGTCTATTTAGGTGCACAATGTAATTGTATGTCATGATTTAGGAGATATTGAAAAAAATTGGCCTTTGAGACAATGTGATATTATTTATACTTTTATAGAAATGGAGATCGCTGGTTGCTTTTGCAATCAATTCTTTCTTCTGCAATCTTGTGCCTTATTTGTCTTTCCATATGTTACTCTCGTCTACTTCCCAACCTTAGTGGCTTGCTGCAAGATTATCTTGCTATTTCCTAGGTTCCTACAGCTTGTATATTGCTGTTGTAAGTAGTGAAATTGTTGGTGTAATGCTTACTAATTCTAGTATGTGTGTAGTGGAACTTCAGTCTCCCGGTGCTTATTTTCTCTCTTCTTCTTTTTTATGGACCTTTTTTGGTGGTGTAAGTGAAATTTTATATGCTAGAGCACCTTCTTCTGCGTTGGTTTTACAATTTATCATGTATTCCCGTCATTCAATCAGAAGTTCACCAAGGTTCTTAAAACTATCCATTCCTTAAATTCATTTACATAAGAATGAAATTGGAGTCCAAGTCCTTGGAAATAAGGTAGGATAATACTTAATTATGATGGAAGCATAATGGGTATAGATAATGATGTCTGTCTTCAGTTAATCTATATGTGTAAATATATGCATGTGTGTGTTTATTCACTCATTTAACTTGGACTATTCATTGCCACTAATAAATCCTAGCTTCTCCTCTATGTGACACTTTTTTCCAGACTATTTAAGCAAAACTGATTTTGGCCACATTGGATGCATACTAACTACATTATGCTGAGCCTCATTATTTTCAATAATGTTACATATTTATCAGAAATGCAATTCTTTTTCTGCATTCGCATTTCACTTGTAGGTTTAATGCAACAGACTTCTTGACAAGATTGAGAGGGAAGAGGCTCATGCTAGTTGGAGACTCCATGAATCGAAATCAGTTTGAATCGATGCTATGTCTCCTCCGTGAAGGCCTGCCTGATAAGAGCAAAATGTTTGAGATCCATGGCAACAAGATAACGAAGGGAAGAGGCTACTATGTTTTCAAATTTGTGGTAATCATATATTTTTATATAATTATACTGCTTCAATAGTTTCTTTATGCTGCTTCTATTGTTTGCTCCTCTATCAAGAGCAGAATATAGCATTAACCAATGTTATAGTAGTTAAATTGAGCAAAGATAGAGGGTCAGAAAAGGCCAGCAACATTCCAAAAATTTAGTTGATGCATTCTTTCCTGAGCACATACTTCTTACAGATATGAATGGTGATAGGTGTGCATGGCTGCAATGATACCTTGTCCTTGGTGGGAATCATCCATTTCTTCTAGAAAACACTTTGAAATTTTGCATGTATTTTAATATAAAGCTGCTGTACCTGCATAAAAAAATTTCTTTATAAATTATTTTCTCATTTGTTTCTCGTTCAAAAAATTTATTGGTTTCATAACTGGGTTTTGTCATTTACACATAAATTCTCTCTCTCATTGGAATCCACAAGAGTCCGTCTGGATATACAACAATCTATTCATAAAAACATAATTTGTAAATACAGCATGTCATCATTGTTTATTCTTCCCAAAAAAAAAAAAAAACAGGTTGATGATGTTAATAGGTGCTTGGGCAGGATTATGAGTGTACTGTGGAATTTGTGAGGTCACATTTCCTTGTGAAAGAAGGGGTGCGCATAAATGCACAAGGAAGCTCAAATCCAACTTTATCTATAGATGTAATTGACAAGACAGCTGGCCGATGGAAGAGGGCTGACATTCTGGTTTTTAATACTGGGCACTGGTGGACACATGGAAAGACAGCTCGAGGGTATGTTTGAATTGTTGTCATTATATTTTGAATTGTGATACCACTTAAATTGTGGATTTGTTATATCATTAAAACAGGATAGTATTTTCCCATGTTCATATTATTTCTCTCTGCTCTTTTTGGTCCAGTAGTTAGGTTGAATGACAATGGCCATCCTCCCACTCCCATGATCCCTCCCATTGATGTGGAATGAGATTTTTCTTTCTTAACAAATATGTGAGTGGGGTTTAACTCTGGACTATTGGGACATCACCAAGTGGCTTTATTAATTAGGTTAAATGGCACCCGCTCTGCTATTTCTAGTTTGAGAGCGACATTGGTCCTCTTTTTTTTCTTTTTGGTGTTAATAGCAAAAAAACAACGAAATTAGTATTGAACAAAAAGAAAAGGTGAGATTTGTGTAGGAATCGCTTTTTACCTATTTTTGAGACCAGAAATTAGTCCCTTCTGGTAACAATTCTATGCCCTGCATATTGCAGGAAAATTCTCTTGTATGAACCTTAGCTTTTATCCAGATTATTTAGTTTAGTTGATTTATAAATATCTAAGCATGTGTTTTAACTATGAAATCATAATGGTACAAGTCCCATTCAGTAAAGTATGTCCTTGCAGGTTGTGTCTATCACGTGTTTGCTCTCTCTCAATTATCTGTGTGTGTGTCTAGAACTTGCAATAAGATTCTTATTTCTTCTTCTTCCTTCTTCTTCTTTAATTCAATTCAAACCTTAACTTCAATTTCTTTATATTTCTGACAACCCTCCTCTAAAATCCAATTACCCAACCTGCCAACCTTCGATAAGATTGATAATAAAGCTATCATGAAGCAGTTTTAAAATATAAAAACTCGAAGAAAACAATTATAATATAAGTTTTTTCATTTTGAAAGTATTTTTAAATTGATTTTACTTGATATGAATTAGTATATATGCTTTGAATTGATTTCTAATGCATATCTATATAATTTAGTATTTGTTAATAATTTGTCTCCTCACTGAAAAAACTCTGGCTCCGCCACTGAATAAGAAGGTTACAGATACTGCTTAATTGCGCAGGAAAAATTATTATAAAGAGGGTGACTATCTCTATCCAAAGTTTGATGCAGTTGAGGCTTACAGAAGGGCTCTGAAGACCTGGGCAAAATGGATTGACCAAAATGTGGATCCGAAAAAGCAGTTAGTGTTCTATCGTGGATACTCCTCAGCCCATTTCAGGTACATTTTTGCTTCAGTTTTTTTCCAACTGGTCTTTTCATCCCTAGACTTTGTTTATGTTATAAACAGGATAGAGGAGAGAGTATATTTTACTCAATTTTCCTTTTCTTCAGCATTAAGAAATGTGGAAAACTCGTTTATTTAATATTGGAGTCTGTTAATTAGTAGTCACAGCATAGATCGTCTCTGTCACTCTTTCTATATTCGGAATTTTTCTTGAAGAAAGCAAATGTTTTGTTGAACAGTTATGAATACTCAATTATTTATTCCTTTCCACATTATTTCCAACAAGCAGAGGCGGGGACTGGGATTCAGGAGGGACATGCAATGGGGAGACTGAACCAGTTTTAAGCGGGGCAATTCTCAACAACTATCCTGTCAAAATGAAGATAGTAGAGGAGGTAATCCAGGAAATGAAGAATCCAGTTACGCTACTAAATGTGACAAGGTTGACCAATTTTCGAAAGGATGGACATCCATCAATCTTTGGCAAGAACGCAACTGCAGGGATAAAGGTTTCAACAAGGCGCCAAGACTGCAGCCATTGGTGTGTTCCAGGCGTCCCTGATGCATGGAATGAGCTGATATACGCGACTTTGCTTCAACAAACAGTTTCCAAGAGTTGAAACAGCAATCTCGCTTCCCATTTTCAACAGGGAAATTTTTTTTATAGTTTTACTTTGACTAGGTACGGAGAATTCCAAGTTTTGTGTTGTACAAGACTTGCAATGTGAATTCTGGACTTGCAAGTCATGGAAAAATATTTTCTTACAACCATTTATTGGTGCATGATATATACATCCATGTATATAAACATATATGCATATGTGAAAGGTTTACTGATGATTGGAGATGTTTTACCATTTCTGGTCTTAGCTAAAAAGTTTGTTTGGCTGTAATTGTTTTTTAAATAATTTTTTGTGTTAAAATATATATTAATAATTTTTTTTTATTTTTTAAAAATTATTTATGATATTAATACATTAAAATAAATTGAAAATATTAAAAATAATTTAATTTAAAATTAATAAAAAAAATTAAAATATTTTAAAAGTGTTTTTGAAACTTAAAAATAAACAGGTCTGGCTCTACACGTGGTGGGTCTTTTTCTGAGAAGGTTTCACTGAAATAATGCCTTAGCTTAAAGCTGTTGCCACCAGACTCCGCTTCTCGGCCTTGGACCATGAAACATGGGTCCATCATATAATCACATTGTAGTTTCAGCTGCTTGGTCAATCTGCCTTTTTTTATTTTTTATTTTTTGGTATAATATTTCGTTTTTTGCCCGCAAGAAAAGTCAACCAGGCAACAACAAGAATGATTGCCGTCATTTTGGGTTAAGATCTGGACATAGTTTTATCCAATGAACTTCACTAACTAAATAGCAAAACAAGTGAACAGGATGAAAAGCTTCCAAGAAACGTTGACATGCTGCTTATTTTCTAACAAGAGAAATTTGACTTCTTTTATGCTTGTAAATAATAAACATGTTATAATTCCAATATTCTTATTTTTCACGTTTTGTTTATATATATAATTTTCTTGGTCTTGATGGAGAATATTTTTGAACTCGTCTTTGAATATAAATCCTTTCCTAACCAGGTATTTCGCGTAGTACCGAATATAATGTTATGAAAGAGGATTTAAACAAGGATACTTGAAAATGGCATATATTACAACGATCACTTTCTTGATTTTCCAGGTTCACACCTAATGTTGATGGAAATATAAAAAAAAGACAAAAAGACAACAAGCAAGTATGAATTCGAAAAGGATTTTTACACAGCAACCTTAATTCATATTTTATTTCTAAATAGTTGTCTATAATCTCATGTGCTTGTCTAGAAGATTTTACAAATCTTTAAATAGATAGAAAAAAATAGATATTTACAAGATAAAAGACTATAAATAGAAAAGGAAACATAATATAGAACTTGAAATTAAACTGAAATTTAAAAAAAAAAAATTGTTTCAAACAATACCATCATAGGGTAATTCTATAGCTAGACCTTCTATAGAACTAGACCTGTAAAATTATCTATCAAAATTTAATTTTGATTTTGTTCTTCTAAATATTTGTAAAAATTGTTTCAAAAAAGTTGTTCTTCTAAATATACTAAGCCGATGTGGAGGGTGCATATGTAAGATCCTTCAGAAAGAGGATTTAATTTTGATTGATATGCAAGTTGGTTTGAAAATACCATTTATTGTTTTAAAAAATAATTTGGTCCCTCAACTAACTTATTTTACGACTTAGCCTCTATAGTTCTCCATCAATTTGATTTGATGGAAGATTAATAGAAGTTATAATCATGGTAGGCGTCATGGTGCCAACCTTATTAATGATGTAGCAGCTTATTAAGCAATCTTTATTATTATAAAGAAAATTAGATGCTGAAGTCAAACTTCATAATTATGGGAGTGAATTTCTTTGTCTTATATAATGAATCGTTTATATTATTTTTTTGTGTAATTAATTAAATATTTATGGAAATAGGCTTGCCGAACCCATGCATATTCGAACAATATATAAAAAGATAATTTAGAATGTTGACGAGTTCTAGAAATATTTAAGTAGTTTAGAAACAATAATTATATATTAGATAATTAGTTAATTTATTAATTCTAACAATTTAATTTATTTTTCTTAATCAAAATGACTAGTAGCTGATGATATTGAGTTTTGATTAGAAGAAATATTAAATAGTAAAATCTTGAATTAAGGTTTTTATATAATAATCTTATTTAATAATATTCTGTGTTGTTTTTACTTGTTATTTTTTAATGTTATTTTTATCCAGATACACTTGAAGATTTGAAAAAACAAACCCCTTTTAAATTCCTCAATTAATAGGAAGTACAATATTGTTCGAGTTTGGTTTCATTTACTTAATTAGCCTGCTCTATAGGTTGTTAAACTAGATTACAAGGAAATTAAAGAAACTAAACCTACCACGACTTGATAATTAGAACTGAATTAAATCATTTAAATCCCACTACATTCCAAGGGTTTCAAGGAGCTATCAGCAAATAATTTGGACAAGGCATGTGCTACTAATAATTTGGATCAATTAATTATACGGTTGAAATTATTTACTAATTAATTAGAAGCATCATTTATTAATAATGTCACCCCCTTCAAACTTGGAATTGTAGGGGACCTTAGTCTATGTCTATGTCTATATATATATATATATATATATATATATATATATATATATATATGATACCTAAGGAATGAATGCAACTTAGCTTATTGTAAATTTGGTGGATTACTTCGGCACTCATGACCTAAAGGTGGGTGGGGCTTCAGAGATTGGGGCGGTGCACCTCCCATTAGGCACACCATATTAAATTTTCTGGTGTGGATTAAGCACTCATTCGTGTCACTCATGCCAATGAACAATTTTTATTTTTTTTTCATTTTTTTTTGTTGGCAATAGTATTGGATGTTGAACAATATTATAAGAACTTTCTTTTGTTTTTTGTTTTTATATTTTAAAAGTATTTTTAATTTTTTTTATTTTAAATTAATATTTTATTGTATTTTCAGATTATTTTGATGTAATGATATCAAAAATAATTTTTTAAAATAAAAATATATTATTTTAATGTATTTCTAATTAAAAAATATTTTAAAAAACAATTATAATTATATTTTTAAAAATAAATTTGAAGAATAATTTTTTTTAGTGCAGATAATGATGTAATCAATTGTGGGGTTAAAGGCAATATTATTATTATTATTATTATTTTTCTTTTCTAAACAAAAGGCCTCATAAGCGTGGACTATATACTAGGGAAGATCCTGTTCTTAGACTAATTAAAACCTCCAAATAAGATTCCCAGATTTGATCCTTCAAGCATCCACTTAGATTAAGGAAGATTTAATTTATTCAGCATTACATGTAAGGAATAGTTTAGAATGTATACGAAGATACCCTCTTGGAATTGACATGGGACTTGCTAGTAATTGTCAATTAACTATTTTTTCTAGTTATTTTAACTATTAGAAATATGATTGACAATTATTTTTTAAAATTATTTTTATTTAAAAATATATTAAAATAATATTTTTATTTTTAAAAAAATAATTTTGATGTTAATTCATCAAAATAATCTAAAAATATCAAAAAATTATTAATTTTAAAAATATATTTTTTTTAAAACAATACTTTAAAAATATAAAAACAAACATAACATTAATCAACCAGTGTTAATTAATTATGAAAGAAGAAATAGCTAACAAAGTTCTTGTTTATAGTCTTGTTGGGAGAATTGTTTTCACTCGTACATTCCATTATTTCAATAGTTAGTTTTATTTATGAAAAATATATTTTTTTATTTTTTTTGAAAAATGTTTTTTTTTTTAAAAGTTATTTTTTATTTTTGAAATGTTTTTTCCTGTAAAATAATTATTTTTCATTAATGATTTTTTTATGATGGTAATAAGATAAGAAAAATTGCAATGTTTGTGATTAAAATGGTTATTATAGTATAAGTAGTGATAATTAGTAATAATGTTAGAGATAATGATAAAATAATAATTATTTTATTAATAAAACCGTGATTGATGACGGTGATGTGGAGATGGTAGTCAATATTAGTGGTAGAAGATTATGATAAGATGATAATAAAATAATAATTATATTAAAAATAAAATAGCGATTGTAGTAGCTGTAATAGTAGAGTGATGATGAACGGCGGTTATATGGTGAGGGTCATGGTGGTATTGATACGTAGAATAAGTTAATATTGCTAAGAAGAATCTTCTCTCTTTTCTTGATATTAAAATATGTTTTTTTTTTTTCTAAATAGATACGATCCAACAGTTGACTAAAATATACTTTTTATTAATTTATTTTATATTAAAAAATAAAAAATAGTTTTCATACAAATATCTTCCCCCCAAAAAAAAAAAAAGAAACAGAATCTAAATATTTTAATTGATTTTTTTGCAGATTGATCAATGCTTTTCCAATTCAATATTTTGACTTGCAAATCCTTAAACACCTTAAAATTCTATCTTTGCCCTTTTGACATTTGGTGACAGCCTTGACTTATCTTCTTCTTCTTCATTTTTTCTTTTTTTTTTCTTTTTTTTTCTTTTTTAAAATGTAGGGGATTCAAGGAAAGACAACTTTGGCTATATCTCTTTCCTTGCATTGCCGCTTAATATATTATGGAACCTAGTATGATATTTTTTTTTGTTTTAGTTTTCTTCTTTAAAGAGCTTCAATGAATTTTCCTCTAAAAAACGTAGCCTTATTATGAAATACATAATATTGATTTATTTTTCTTTTCATTTCAGTCTTAGAAAATAATATAAATTATATCTTGAGATCTTATTTAACAGTTTAAATTATTGGGTTAAGATGATTTTTGACATGGTATTAAAGATCAAATAGTTACGAGTTCGAATCTTATCATTTTTATTTATTTGATAAAAATCAAGTACAAAGTAATGTGAATCTGTGCAAGTTTCAAGGCTAAAAGGCTTTCATTCAAGGGGGTGTGTTAAAGAATAATATAAATTATATCTTGGAATTTTATCTAATAGCTTAAGCTATTGGGTTGGATTTTAAATTAAATTAAGTAAAAATTAATGTGATTAAACTTAGTTGATCTTGTTAAGACTTGACTTTTTTAATTTTTCTAAATGGTATTATTTTGATTTTTTTAAAATCTTAAAATAACATTATCCTTGAAATAATGTGAGTTTGTCGGCTTAATTTATGAATCGAATCATATATCCGGTCGAGTTTAATAAGAGTTATTTTTCAACATTTGCAAGAGAAGAAAATATAAGAGATCAATTTGGTCAAAATCAAGCCGTGTAGAAGGATGTTGATCAATTTAATTCCCACAGAATTCCACAAACAAATTGTTCTGTTATTCTTCCACAAGCTCTCTTTTCTATTCAGTAGAAGACTTGGGGCACAACCTGCCCCATTCAACCATTCCACACTTCAAATTATTTGGCATTTTAATTCTGACTAATAGCTGATTTACACCAGGTAGTGTTGATAACAATTTCTCATCTATAATAAACCTGCTAAAATCATTAATTTTCTACCGCCATGATAGCCGCTCTGCAATTAATTAAAATTGCTTTCTAGCTCGTATGGACCATGTCAAAAACCGCTACATTTTTCTGGTTAGTCGTGATACTTTCCTTTACATGAAGAACAACACACTGTAATTGTGCCTTCCTTGGCAAGCTGAGTGTGTAATGGCGATGATCGTCCCGTTTTCTGCGACCTTAGCTGCTGCAGTTCTTTCTTCAATCTTCTATTCTCATTGCTTAGACTTTCACAACATTTTTTCAAGAACTCACAGTCTACCTCTGTTTGCTTCAGCTTGGTCCTGCATGTTATTATTTTGTTGTCATTATTGGGAGTAGTTTTAACTACAGAAAAGAAACTGAAAACCCAAAAGAAACCGACAGAAAAAAAAAACAAAGATATCGTGGAATTTAATGTACAAACTGAGTTATGAACATTACCTTGCTCTCCTGTTCTGAAACCAAACTTCAACTTGTCTTGGCTTCAAATTCAATTGCTCGGCAAGTGAATGCTTTTGAGCCTGCATGCACGTTGTGAATATTTCATCAAGCCACTGGATAAATAATTTAAATAACAAGAGGAAATTAAACAAAACGACAAATAATAAACAAACCCAATATTACAGGCATCCTAATTTGAAGTTTTTGATAGCAGGATCAAGGATTTATAAGAAGTTCATGCATGAAGAACTTTGCAATTTTAAAAATTAAAGTTTCCAAGCTATAATATATTTAATTTTCTGATATCTTATCAAGATCAAGAGAGAAGTAACTGCCCAGGGAAGAGAGAAGAAAAGGAAAGAAAAGAAAAGAAAGAGAGACAAGAAGAGCTGGTCAAAAGGGTACCGGATTAAGAGTGGTATGCCTTCTGAAGCTCTCCTCGAGCAAGCTGGATTGCTCTTTTGTAAGCCTGAGTTTCTTTCTACCAGAACCATCGATGTTACTATCAATGGAATCATCACGTCTCTTAATTCCATATTCTTCATCTTCTTCAGACTTGAAACATATCCCCTCCGCCTTGTCATGATGATCCATATCCATGGCATCGTTTTTCGGGCACAGTGTAAATGAGAGGTCTAAACGTACCACGGGCTTCTCCTTCTTTTTCTGCGGCCATGGCTCATGGTTTTCACCACCGAGTCCAAGCCCGAGTCTTGTGTCACAGTATCCTTCTGCTTCCATGTCCAGTACTGAGAGAGATGAGAGGACAGAAGAGAAAGAGACGATGAATATAATTGGCAAATGGAAAGAAGGGGTTAGGAGGTGACTTTATACAAGATTGAATTGGATGTTATTTAGGAATATATATAAATGATTTTAAATATATTTTGTGTGATTAATTATTGTACTAATGGCAACTAAAATAGAGTATCAATATAAATATATGTGATGAAAAGGGATTAATGGCGTGCGTTAGAGCTATGACCCCTTTTAGGGAGACCAAAACTCCTTCAAAGCCACATCATGTTTGACTTTGCGATTTCCACGGGATTTTAATTAATAATTAATTACTTCTAGACTTTGATTGATTTGAGTCTATTGCCCACAAACTAGACCTTAAATTTCCAAACGCTTTCCCTATTCAAGAAAACAAAAGAATTCTTTGTTTTGAATTTGGAGTCAATTTGTCTATGTAAATCCAAACAACTAATCATATGTTCATATGATGATGCCCAGCACCAGCAGTGTTCTTTAGAATCAAGTTAATAATTACATCTAGATCTTTGTAGTACAAATGCAAATTGTAAAATCCGATCATGATTTGATTCTGATATATACGAGTAAAAACCCGTATTATTAGTTATATTCTATACTTTTTTTAATAAAATATAATTAAAAAACATATAATATTTCATCCGCGATGTTATTTATTCAAGGAATAAGGCTATAAAAACATTAGTTTCTATATATGTATATTATAAATATTTAATATGATTATTCTCATCACATATTTATGGGAAGTAAATCAGTTATATATATGATGATATGATACCAGTCATTGATTTCTATATATGTATAACCTTTTGTATTTGCGTATACTTTTCCTTACAAACACACTCTTTATAGAATATTCTTTTTATAAATATATCAACAAAAATAAATAAATTTTAAAAAAAGTTTATGGTAAGATCAAACATCAGCGCACTTGCTTTAAATATATTGAAGATGCTTTCGCAGTAAAGAGTATATCCGGCTAGTGGAGACGTAACAAGTTAAGTTATATTTCCTTTTCAATAAATTCCAATTAAAAAATTCCTATACAACCTGTTTAGATCTACCACTGGTCACCATGTAGTAAATGTGTGCCATTAAATCATTTTCCTTTACTATATACTTTTCTTGGGTATAGTTTCACTTCATATCTTACCTACTAATAATCTTGCCAATTTATATATATATATTTTTATTAATATAAGTGTTTGAACTAACTTGAATGTATATCGATTAATCTTACAAACTCTGAAATTAATAATCATATAAGAATCCAATGATTTTGAGATTTATATAACTCAAACTAATAATTTTTATAAAATAAATTTATTACATAACTCACCTATTTATATTTATTTTACCGAGTTGAGTGAGCTATGTTTAGCTCTTTGGATTCCTACAAGGATATCACAAGAGTAGAGAGGGCATAGTTTTCTTGAGAGGCATAGTATTTAGTTAGAGCACTGTTACGAGAAAGCAAAAAAGAGAGGATATATATGGAGAAAATTATTAATTATAAACAGGGCATGTTTTCACAAAAATATATTTAACCAAGAATATCTTAAAGTCTTGGTGGAAGTCCACATTATTGTGGGTATTTATGATCCAAAATACATCTGTATAGTAATTTTATGTTTCTGGTTTTCCTTTAGATTACACCAGGTCAAGTTGCAAGAGCCTTTTTATAATTATTTACAGCACCAAAGTTTGAGAAACCTGGATTCCATGCATACAAAAACAGGTGCTAGCAATTTGAGAGCACAAAACGACACTGGAGTGTATCCTAGATCCTACACACGATGTCTTAAGAGTTAAGCCTTTGGAAGGATTTTTGTTAAACGAGGCCTAATTCCCCGTCCAAAGGGGAGTTGAACATTGACCTCTTGGTTTTATTAAGAAAAAAAGGTCATTATCACTAAGTTAATATAGTCACGAGGCTAAATTCTGTAGGTGAATTGCATTTTATTTATTTATTAATCTCTCAATTAATAAAGATGGTTACAAATTTTATTAAGAATACATATAGTTTGATTAAGAGTCAAGGGTGATATAAATTTCTTCAAAACACTCGCAAAATAAATGAATAAATAAATAATTTCCATCTACACAGTCAATGCAATTGAACTGTTGAAGTCACCAGTAATTATGCCCATTAAACGTAATTTACCCAATATTATGATATATAGGGTTGAAGAATCCACTAGAAACGGCATAATTAATTATTTCGAAATGAATGGATCTTACTAAACTGCCCACTTGTAATATTGATTTTTTACTCTAAACTTCTCATATTTATTAAACTAGCTTAACTCTGTGGGTTCGTTCACCTTCGAAATCTTGAATCAAAATGGATTTTTTTTTTATTAAATTAAAATACTGATAAAGCTAAATCTCAACCAAATATAAATTTGATAATGAAAAAAAATAAATTGTTGTTTTAGTGCTTGTTTGGAAACGCGGTACAAATCATGTTTTAAAAATTATTTTTTTTTTTGTTAAAAATAATTTTTTTATGTTTTTAGATTGTTTTAATATAATGATATCAAAATTTTTTTTTAAAAAATAAAAAAATATTATTTTAATATATTTTTAAATAAAAAATCTTAAACCATAACCATTACTGTAATTTTAGACAGACCCTACGTGAATATGCTCTCATAGCCCGAACCAGCTATTGGGGATGGCATCTAGCAGAAGCCCAGTTCATACACAGAATAAATTGAGAATGACTGAAATAAAAAGTCTTATAATAATCATGAATATGAAAAAAAAAAATAACACACCAAATTATTTTTTTAATTCTGGTCTAGTATTTTCCATCTTATTTATTCTTCTACTTTGCTATGAATATTTATGATTACGTTGTAGACATAGATCCAGCCCACTAAAACTCTATAAAAAAAATTCAAAGCATTGACTCACCAAAGATTTTATTTGATTATAAAAGAGAGGTTTACATTCAATATCTTCTCGGAGAAGAAAAATATTGAAGACATTTTCGTGTTACAACTGATTGATTGGTGTATTACTCATAATTTAATTTGAAATGGGAAAAGGTAGGGAGGTAATGAAGGAGATTGATTTGCTATGTTCTTTTTAACTTCTGAGTCCGAACCTTAATTTAAACACTTAAAATTAATTATTCTTTATAATTCACAGGATATCCATGGGCATTTATAATGCGCGCACCATTGTATTCATGTGTATTTTTTAAAACTATTTAGAAAAATAATTTATTTTTAATTAATATACAAACTAGTTTTCAGAAATATTCAATAATAAAATTTTGAGTTAAAATTTCTGTATGGTACTAACCCTATTTGGTATAATTTTATATTGTTTGTGCTTGTTATCTTTCTTATATTGTTTTTCTTTACTTATTTCTCATAGTTATTTGCGTGTTCTTGAATAATCAAGACAAGAAGAAATCATCAAATAGGACATGCTCGTATAGGAGAGGATGAAGAGATTATCTCTTGAAAAAAACCACTTGGTATCAAGTGATAAAAGACATGCAAAGATAAATTATAAAATTAATCCAGAAACTATCAATGATAAAGTTGTCAAGACAACTTGAAAAATTATCCTATCAATTAATAAAGATTAAAAAGAAAAAATTTAAGGATTGGGGGGAGAGTCATCACACATCTATGATCATCTTTGAAAACTTGTTTCACAAAAAAAAGCAGATGAAATAACCTGTTAATTGGGATGAATGTCTAGGAGATTTTGGTGATCCAATTTATGATGAGGAAGATGTGAATTGATATTTTCTTTAAATTTATTATGTTTATTTTAATGATAATTATATTGATAATGATAGTAACAACAATGACAATAATAATATGATGATGTCATCAATAGTATCTTTATTGATAAATTAGAGGTTGAGTGCGAAGACAATATAAAATGTGTTTAATAATAACAAAATTTTAATTTAAATGATGTTAATTTGATTGATTACAAGTTTACTATTATAACAAAGATAAATTTATTCAAGTG
Organism: Populus tomentosa; assembly: GCA_018804465.1. NCBI lineage: Eukaryota > Viridiplantae > Streptophyta > Magnoliopsida > Malpighiales > Salicaceae > Populus > Populus tomentosa. The sequence goes on from CM032003.1 coordinate 12,726,053, forward strand.
AGAGTTATATGAATACAATACATGTAAACGAAGAGAGTTAAAGGTTTGCGATTCATAACTTTAAAAGCTCATGAAAGAGAAATTATTGTCCCTTAATGTTTTCTGTATAAAATTTAATATAAAAAGACTGAAATTGATATATAAAATTATTATAACTTGAAGTGCAAAAAAAAAAAAAATTCTAAAGTTTTGATTAGATATCCACAAAATCAAGGTAAGAATAATTTAAACTTGAGGACAAGTATTGTAACTCGCAAAGAGATTGATACAATAGGTTTTTTTAAAGACAGTTATTTTTTCTTAGTAATTTTTATTTTTTAATTTATATTTAGCTTAGGATATCAAATATATTATGCTTAATAATTATTTATTACCTTTTCTTGCTGTTTTTCTTCCTGTGTTGTGTACATCCATGAGAAGCCATGCTGCTTCAGCAATTCTAAACATGAGAGATGATATAAATCTACTGATAGAATGATTGAAATTGAGAATCACAAAATAGATATAATTAAATTGCCAGCGTTTTATTAAATGTTCTCCGAGCCAGTTCTTAATTATGCCGAACCTCACATCCGACGAGAAATATTCTATCAGTAGATTGGTTTTAAGAACAATCATAGCTGCATTGACACAAAATATCATAACCTAATCTGTCACAAAACCCTTCACTTAGAGAACCTTGCTGAGCACATTTTGCAGCACAACACGCATCACTGCACTGCGCTGAACAACGACCCAGACCAACGTTGCACCTTTTCTCCGTCCCACATTCATAGAAGCAAACGCAACTATCACCCTGACAAGCTCCCTTGCCACCGTTTGGATATTTCGAAGCGCATATATCACCGCAAGACGGAGCGCAGGCCCCTATTTGCCTGGTGCAGACACCAGCCTCCGCCGAGAGCTCCATGGTTGCAACTGCATATAATGATCATCGATCACGCATACAAAACCAAAAGGGAAGAAATATATAAACTATGCATTTGTGTTTTCAGATTCTCCGTTATTGAATGAGCAAATACATAACCCTACCTTAGCACCATGTTTGAACAGAAATGGAGGAAAATCGAAGGAATGAAATATTACCTAGTGCAAGAATAAACAGAACATAGTGGAAAAACGTGGCCATGTCTCCCAGTCGGTGAAAGGGCAACAGATATTCTCTTTAAATCTTTAAAACTTAATTTTGTGGAGGTGAAGAACGATTGACATCTCTATTTGTACAGAAAGAGATAGTCAAATAAGATAATGTATTGGGTATGAAATATTAAAGGTATATACATATTAGGTAGTTGGAGATTTCGATTATTTATGTATAGGATATGCCTTCCTTTTCTTTTCGATTGTGGAAATCATTGGAGGTACTCCTATATATATATATATATAGTAAGCAATAATCTTTTGTTAAATTGAGTATGATTTTATGTTTATTTTTTGTATGTCTTCCTCTTCAAAATATACCTATAAAGTGACTATCATTATTTTATGATTATGTGCTTATAAGAGTTTGGTTTTGTTTTTTTTTTACTAATTTATATATTTTAGATTTGGATTTAAATTTATTATACGATAATTATTTGGCCCATAAAAGATATTTTTCTTGCCATTCCATTCATCTATATCGAGCAACAATTAATTTTCTTCGTCTCTTAAATATTTTTTAAAAGGAAAAACATTTGATTTTAAAGTTAAGGTTTTTATTCCTTTTTATACGGTAGATAATTAAGGTAAAATGATGAGAATTAATTTTAATAATTATCAAAATTAATTATTCATGAGTTTTGGTTTCAAAAATTACTTTTTCCCTTTTTTTCCCTCTGCATTTTAGAGCTTAAGTTCTTATACCCGTAGAAAGATTTTAAGTACCTTTTTTTTATTATTATTCATTGACTCTTTAGCAAACGCATACTTTAAAAGTATAATTGTTGCAGTCATGGAAGATTGATTGCATCTATTTGTTTGTATCAAATGATAAAAAATAAAATTTTAATAATAAATAATCAATTATTGACAACAATGTTTCTAGTTTTAAGATTTTTAAAATATTTTATATTTTAGATGTGTTAAAAAACACGGTTGAAATTGTGTTTTTCAAATTATTTTATTATGCTTAAAATTAATTTTTGTTATATTTTTTAATCTTTGTAATGTGCTAATGTTAAAAATAATTTTTTTAAAATAAATAATATATTATTTTAATAAATTTCCGAATAAAAAACACTTTAAAAAGCAATCATTATAACATCGCTAAACATCCTTTAACACTAATTTTCTTTAAATATTTTTTGATTTTCTATGTAATAGTATTCATGCTGGGATCTTTGATGTTTAATCTATTATCTTATACTTTTTATATATGCTTGCATGCTAGGTTACTTTTATTCTTTCACCCGTTTGACTTTATCAAATAAAAATCACATGCTTTATAACCCAAACTTTTATGATATTTTATCTTATACAAGAATACATGTTTCTCTTTAAAGATGTTTCTCTTTAAAGTTGTACATGAAATAACTACCACTAGTTACTGTGATTGTGTGATTATAATTGTTTAAAATAGTGAAACATTGTTTTGTTAAATTATGTTGTTGTAATTTTAAGAAATAAAAGGATCAATAAAGACTATAACATAAAAAAAAAATTTAATAAAAAAATTGTATCTATATTAAATAATTTATAATTTTTTAAGCTTACATATACTTGCGTGCATCTATTTATATTTTTTATTAGAGTAATTCTTAAACTCAAAATAAACAATAGAAAAAAAGATATATATATATATATATATATATATATATATATATATATATATATATATATCACAACAAAACATTTTCAGCGAAATCCACTGCAATGTAGCGAGAGCATTCCATTCATATATTGCTTTCTGGCTTTCTTATACTTCTCGAGTAGTAGTTTATAGCTATCAATCACATCCTCAAATAACACTTCATCACAGAACTTAGATTTAACTTGCATGAATGCAGCTTCTGTCATGTCCTTGTGTTGAGCACATGAAGGAAATAAATTTTGAAATTCACCGAGAGGTACATTCCAATCATGTTCTTGAATTGTTTCTGTCTCCTGATAGAGAAGCCTGAGCCACCTCATTCGATGGAAGGGATCTTCATTTTTTCCAATAGCTACTTCCACACTCCTGAAAACTTCCAAGAACATTGATGCCTTGTTAATTTGATCAATTATGTGGTTGAAAGTGGTTTTCTGATTCAAATATAACCAATCATCGATCTCCAAAGGCAAAACGAGAGCACCAACTAAGGAAGCTTTCCGCAAGGTAGAATCAGAGGCCCCAATTAATTCAATCATTAGATGCAACAGAGTCACAGACATGAGGTCCAGAGTTCCAGACAATGGCTCATCTGAAGCTCCATGCAACTGTGTTTGGGTCTTGTACCAGCGATGGAGTGCAACATGTGCAAAGCCCTCCCACCTGCAATTAAGAAACATTCAGCATGGCACACGTGAGAAACGGTCTCATAGATAGCCACAAATCTTAATTTCATCACAAATTCCAGTTTAAATAAGATATCCATAACCATATCTTTCAATCCCCAACCATGCCAATTTTGTAAACTTGGATCACAAAATTTACACAATTAGAACTTTTAGAATACAGAAACTATGCAAGGGTTTGAAATTCCAGGATTCAATTCATCTAAACTGTTCTGAAGCAACACCAAGTAGAGTATCTGTCCTGGATTAACGATAAACATTTCATTTGGGAACAGTGTCAGGCATGAATACTACTGCATAAAAAACTACAAGATTCAGCTATTCAAAGATAAAGGGAGAGGAGAAAAAACAATCAACTTGCAAATAACTACCTTGATAAGGACTGGCCCTTTAAATTTCAGCTATCCAAAGATCCCATATCACAGCAAATACAGTTGTACACTTCCATAGACTCCTTATCCTTAAACAACTAAAACTACCCTCTCCCAAAATCCACAAGATTCATCAATAATTCCTAATAGAGCCATACTTCTTGAGTGTATTGGTCATTCATCGGCCAGCTTACAAGTTACAAAGAATCAAACCCATACATTGAATGGACCTACAGAGCAATTTATTATTCAATTTGAAGAACCAGATTATTAGCTAGCTTCAACAGATAAATGGCCCTTGGCAGATTTTGTCAGTAAAAGGTAACTGCTGGGGGGACATGTAGGTAAGGATATCCTTAGATATTATCAACCAATAAAATCAGTAATTCATTGACTGGCCATAAGCGTATCTGTCTTCTAGGGGAGAGGTGTGAGGATTAATTCCATCCTGCTGTGAGCAATTACATGCTAAATAAATCCCACTCCATTAATTTGATAAATTAACTGAATTAGAGACTAGAATGAAATAAAATTTGCTAGGCAGACCTTTTTTTCAATATGGATGACCAAACAAATCTGTTGCATTGAAAAAACAAGGATGAACTTTTACTTACTCAAATGGAGGTTCCACCTCAACACCAAAAGTGACATGTAAGGAAAATCTGGCTAAATCACTAGAACCATCTTCATGTGTACATGCCTCGTGAGGAAAGCCTCTTGGAATATACAAGATGTCACCTTCCCTCAACTGGAACTTTCTACATTCAGCTAAAGAATTCTGTTCCCCAAGACAATGTTCTCTATCAAAAGGATCATACAAGCGAGGTAGCTGCATATTTGGTCGTGGATAGATTGTCCATTGCTTAGTCCCAAAGAGTTGGCATACAAACACACAGTGGTCATCACAGTGACGAGCCAAGCCTTGGGAATTAGGTGGTGTCAAGTATATATTGGCACCTACTGATGGTTGACCAAACAAAGATGCTAAAGCATCTGCAACAGCTGCAATACTTGCAAAGCGGAACTCAACACCACGGAGCGCGATTGTATAGCCCTCTTTAAATGCTTCTTCACATTTCATAATATCCACGTTATTGAAAGCAAGTTTCTTAAAGCAGCATGGATCAACTTTCTTTTGAAAGAAATGCACCTCTTTTTTTGAAGGCTGCTCTGTTCTTAGTACCCGTATGTCCTGCTCATATATTATAGGACAGCCCAATTCACTTCTCACCTCCTCTAGGAAACTTATGATGTTCAGTTCATCTGAAGCAATAGGTACACATGAAATAAAACTTTGAAGAATGGATTCAACAAAGGTAGGACATGGTTCTTTACAGTTTAGAGACTGTGCAAATGAGCTTAAAATGTCATTTTCCTCAGTTAAGGACCCTGAAAGCCTTCTTACAAGAGAAGGAGATGATTCCCAGTGATGTAACATGAAATTTTCAAAACCTAGATCACTCCAACCGAAGATCATTCTGTCAACTAACACAGATGGCAAAGGAATCACAAATTTGCTGACATTAATAGATAACCTAAAAATACTTTCTGCCAGGCTGTTAACTGTAACATTGCTCAAGTTTAAATCCCTATCTCGACGTGATGACCAAGCATTGCCAAGTAACATCTGATCATGCACCTTTTCCCACAATGTTTTCAAAGAAACCAAGAATTTTTCGGATAGCTTCCATGGAATCTTTTCCAATTGCTCCACGTTGCAAGTATTAATTAAAGTAATAGCAGCGTGAAGAATTGACACTGCATGCCCATCTTCTTTAAAAGCTATCCTGGCACAGGCAACACTTCTCTCATCTTCATTACATAAAGAAACCACTATTGAAGATCCAGGAACCTGAAGGAATCCAAAACTAATGGATGTTAAGTCATTATACCAGAGGAAATATTGGCATTTTGAACACTAAATATTTACAGAAACAATAAAGTCTTTAGTTTTAAAAAAAGAAAGACCTTTTAAGTAAATTAAAAGAAAAGAATTTTTCTTTCCATCATAAATGAAAATCGGGACACTTTAAATCAATCAAGCAAACCAAATTACATATGTAACCAAACCCTTGTAAAGGAAATGAGGAACATAGTTCAAAATACTCACATAAACCATTCTAAGGCTGAGAATTCCAATAAACTTCGTCTTCCAATCAAAGTAGAAGACAAATCCAAAAGGGCATTACAAGCAGCCACTGAAACTTTCCTTTTTCCACTCCCTAACATAAAGATCAAGCCTTTCACTATCCCCTCATCCAAAGCAACCAGTTCATTCATTTCCAATGACACCAGTGAAGCCAACCCAACAAGCTCCGCACTTCGACACGCAATTCCAGCACACCTGAAACAATTATTTCCAAAAATTAGCGACACCCACCAGCTGTTCGATAAAATGCACCAAAGAAAAAGGAGTGACAAAACAATTACTTCGAGCTCATGAGGATGGGAAACAAAGAGAGAACAGAAATGGGAAATGTTTGGTTGTTTGAAAGGATAGATTGGTGTAATTTGGTTAAGCATTTCTTGACTAAGATTTCGGAACTGTTGTTGGGTGTGTTTTTTTGAGAATCGGAGAGTTGGGTTGCTGCGGCTAGTAAGAGAGGGAAGATGGTTGTAGTGTTGTTAAGGGAGAGAAGGGACGTTGTTTTTCTTTTGCGGGTTCTCTTCTTGCTGTTTTCTTGCTGCTCCTCCATTTCCATTTTTCAGTGGCTACAGATTCGCAATTTTTCTTAGCTCACTCTTTCTTGTGTTTATGGGAATTAAGCTTGGGTAAATTGTTGTTTTTTTAGTGGAAAGAATTTGGAGGTGGTAAAAAGGAGAAGAGAGAAGGCATTAATCAGATTTTATTGCATCCCTATAATTTTGGGGGTTTCTTAGTATGGTCCCTCTTTTATTTTATGAATTGATTAGGTTCCTCTCCTCAAGATATTCTCTTAACAATGGTCCCTATGTCATGATTCCATCAAATTTTGCGTCAAATGTGAACACAGGTAAAAAATATAGATTTTTTAGCTTAAATTTTTTGAAAAATAAAAATAAAATATTTGAAAAGAGAGTTAAAAAAAATAGAGAAAAATAAAAATTAAAAAAATCAAGAAAAAGACCATGATGATTCCATGTTCATTTTCGCCCTGCCCTCCTAGCTCATGGAGTTACATGCTAGAAAATAAAAAATAAAAAATCTCTGTTGCTTTTTAGAAGAGAATTGTGTCTAAAAATTTTGAAAAAATATACATTTTATTGAAAATAGAAAAGGAAAATAATTTTAATTTTTTATCTAATCATTTTTCTTACGTTTTTTTTTCCTAATATTTCCATATGTTTTTTTGAAATTTATGGAAAATGCCACAACATGGAGAGAGATGAGTCCATTTCAAGGGTTGGCTCTTGGTCTACTCTAGGTCTAGAAGCCAGAAACATTCTATTAACACATACCGTGCATGCTGAAGAACACGAACAGAACATCAACATAGATGAGAATCCTAATGAGGTTTCTATCAAACAACTTGCGTGCTTCTACAAGCCCGAGCTGCCAGTTTTGTTGTTTTGAATCATTGATGCTGTTATACAGGGTATGGTCAACCCAATTTCCACCATTTTTGCTATGGAAAGCCTTTGGGATGTACCATAAACCTCCAGAGGAGAAGCAAAGAGATTCCGAGTTCTGGGCAATCGTGTGTGGGTTTCATTTACTTTGTAGGCCTTCCATTGAGAAGCTGCCTCTTTCGAGTTGCCGGGGCAACATGAATGAGAGATGTGATATGAGACCACTTAGAGATTCAAACATTCCGAATCAAGTTAAACTATTCTCTTAAGAATGTGAAGCACAAAAGAGTAAGCCATTGATGGAAATGAAATTTAAGAGTTGTTCATCAATGCGCCATCTTATTTTAGAGATTTCAAAACCCATAACACATAGGGCATAAAGAACTCGCTTCCCTGTACTCCATCCAAAGGAAGAGCTAATCCATCAATGCACCATGAGTCTACTAGTGGTTCAGATATTCCAACAACACAGGCCGAGTCTCATTCTAGTTTAAAGATCATCTTTCTGCTCTGAAGCAACTCCTAAAAGCTTAGCAAGTTCTCCACTTTCGTATGCTTCCACGGTGTCTATTATGAAGACATCAGAGCTTTAGTCAGTTTTTAACATGATGTACTTCAAATAGAGAAGGCAAATTATTATATTTGTTATAAGAAATAAAAAATAAATGAAGACTTGCCATCTGAGCCACCAATGTGCTTCCCGTCGATGAAAACCTGAGGCACAGTGCGCCTCCCAACAATTTCACTCATGGCATCCTGAATGTTGTGCCCATCCTCTGCAAACATAGGGCCAGCCATTTTCTTTAACTCTCTGGTCATAATTTACAAATAGGGCATATGCAAATAGAATAAAATCTCAAGTTCCAACATCAGTAACTTATCTGCTATGGCTAAGATATTGAGGAAAGCCTTAACTAATTTTTGTTGCGAAGGGCCAAAAGTGCAAGATCAAGCCATTAGAATTTAGAAGTGGAAGAAAACACATCTAGCAAACATGCTTGTGGCTGTGAGAGCAGAAATAAAGATCAGCAGTCACTTCAGTACCACCAGCAATACATTTACACAGTATGATAGGCAAATGGATATTTGTACAACTGGGTAGAAAATCCATCACCATATTACCTTAATTTTCTTTCCACCTATTTACTCAAGATTAGCTATTATTTCTTTCTTCTTCTCATTTCCCTCCCAGGTTCCCCTTTTCTCTTTTGATAAGTTAATTGATTCTTATTTCTATCAAAAAGTTCAGCTTGCCATCAACAAGTTAAGCTTTCGACTTGTTGATGGGCAACACTTGCTTTATGCAATGTGAATAGCATTGTTTTGCAACAGAAAGGCCTCAACTCTTGAGAGCAGCCTCACTGTATATATATATATATAAAGCGCTGAAGAACAGCCATTCTATCTGCTAATTCTTGCTCCCAGGACAGGCTTTAGAGGCAATCACATTATTTTATCAACAAGTTCAGATTCTGTACTCAATTAAGTCATGTTTTCCGGCATTTATTGAAGTTAGTGAAGAGATAGCAGGGAACAGACCTCTTTGATCGAGCTCGACAACATGTGGTGTCTGGTTCAGTTCTTTGAAAACACCTTTAGCCCTCTTACAATACCTGCAGAATAAACAAAGTAGATAATAAATGGCTAATTTTTTTTTTTAATAAGTGCCACAAAACTTTTAATTAAAATCATAGCTGTTGAAGTTGTGCAAAAACAATATTTACGGTTTCAAGAACAAGCCATTTTCTCATGACAAATGCAGTCCTGTTTATAAACCACAAAAAAAGCAATCCAACAGTCTACATGCAGAAGAAGCTCCATTAGAACTCACAAACGCAATACATGTCTTTGAATTCCCATATGATTCTCATGTTTTCTCTCTTCACAGGATTCACAACATACTAAGCAAGTTCCATAATTCCAACAAAAAACAAAAGAAAAAAAGGTTGAATTTCCAATCAATTCCTTGTGTCTCATACAAATTACACAACATCTGATCCATGAAGTCAATAAGCAATCAAGACTTCCAGCAAAGCATTTCTCAATCCCCATCCACCAAACCAATTTTCCACTCAAATAAAGGCCAACGGGCAAAAGACACTAAACTAGAGTAGCTATTCTCAAGAATTCGAGAAACTCGCTCCTGATAATACCAACAACTACAGGTTCTGCAAATGTGAGGAAGAACTGAAAGTTTATGGCCTTCTACACATGATATTTTGTTGCGCTGCATATATGGTTGAAGTGATTGAGATTAAGAGAGAAGCAAATGTCTAATAATTATTTTCACGGTTAAAAACTTCCATAAAAATAAGAAAACACCTCATATCCTATGACATGAACTCTTCCATCAATCATAAATGTGCACAAATCACAATGCCAAGCCCTGGACCAAAACGGTGCTAGTCTAGGAAGCAAGATTAACCCGTAAAACCAGAGAGACTGGATTACAACAAATTAGAATCAACAAAAAGAAAATAAAACGTAAAATTCAAGGAAATTAACAGTAGAAGAAAAGAGTCTGGATTAGATCTTGAGAGTTGAGACCACAAAACAAAATATTTCAAAGCAAAACTTTAATAGGTTTTGTTAATCTTAAATAGATCAAGAGTTTTCAAACTGGAATGCATCAAAATGTGGGTGTTCGTGAGAGAGAGAGAGAGAGAGAGAGAGTCGTACGGGCAATAAGACTTGGAGAAGATGACGATCTGATGAGAAGAGATGGTCTTTTTGACAAAAGTAGCTTCAGGGCTGCCAGCAGCCCAGGTGAGTGATGCTGCAAGTACTGTTAATGTTACTGCTGTAGCCAAGATTGATGGCAATCTTATCCTCGTCGCCATTGAAGAGTTTAGGCACCTACTCTTTTGTTTTGTTTCTTTTTCTCACTTCTGAGATTTGAGTTCTGTTCGACACTTCGGTTGCTTTAATGCTGTCCTCGCGAAGAAAAAGATTTTATGAAAAAAAGCACCGGCTCAAAAATATTCATTTAAAATTTTTTGATGGATTATTGCTATTTTAAAACGTTATAAAATAGTTGTTATGTTTCGATATTTAAACATATTGTATTTTTAAAGTGCAATAATATAATATGTAATTTCACTACTAATCATGGCTTAATTAGTTTTTTTATTGATCCATGGATTATTTTATTTAAAAACTATGATTTTTATATAAAAAAATTAATATATTTTATAAATTAAATACATTTTTTTTATCCAACTTATAAACTAAAAATCAAATTTTAATTAAAATCTTAAAAATTTATTATTTTTCATCTTGAATTTAATTAATATCTCAATTATTAACTAATATTTAATTGATATTATAATTTAGAAACATAACAATAAATTAAATATCATAATTTAAAATTATGAATTCTAAAATTATATTGTTTCACCAAAATTTATTGTTATTATATTAATTTTGTAAAATTGTTTTATCCGAAAGTGTCCCGAAAGAAAAATCTACTGGCTCATTGTACACAAAACCAAACACAGTGGCAGTCAAGTCAATGGATTTGACCGGGGCCTGTTTTTAACCCTTTTTTTACTTGAGAAAATGAAAGGAAATTGTTCGAGAAGTACTGCAAGAATAGTTTTGAAATCAGCCGGCTTGGTGATTGATCCGAAACCTAGTTAATTTGAGATTAAAATTAGATAAGATTAAAAAAAAATTGATATAATTTAGCTAGTTGACCTGGCAACTTGGTCAAGAAATTCATTAAATTATTTTTACTAAAATGATATTGTTTTGATTTTTTTAAAAAAAAAAATTAATCTAGCCAGCTCGATAACCCAATCAAAACCTGAAATCTAGATCTTGAATCGGGCTAGCTATCAGGTCAGGTCTTGAATCTATAACCACAAGATAAAAGCCAAACTTTTTTCATTTTTTCTAGGAATATTAGATAAAGATAGAAAGAGTATTTTCTTTTTCTTCTTTCGAGTTATTCTTGAATAGTTTCAGTGATGTAGATGATAAATTTTTTAGTAATTTAGAGAGTTTTTATTTTATGTAAAATATTTCATAGAAAAATATATTTTTCTATGATTATTTCTAGTAAAATTATATAAAATTAATCAATATAAAATATTTTACAATAAACCTTTATACTTATTTTGTTTTTTAAAAAACACTTTTAATTCATAAAATTTTGTAAAATAGGTTTTAACTAATAATTCTTTTATAAAATTTTTAACAATTTCAAATATCATCATTTCATCATCACTCTACTACTATTATCTTGCTGTCACAACTTTCCTCAAAACTACCATTCCATCTTTTAACTTTTATTATAATCATAATCATTACTATTATTTTATTATTTTATTTTTATTATAATCATTATCAATGTTATTTTATTATCATTGTTATTATTGCTATTTTCATCTTATTTTTATTTTTATTATTATTATTATTATTACATAACATCATTGTAAGACTATTATTAACTACAAAAAAAAAAAAAAATAGTTCCTTATCTATGTAAAATAAAATAAAAAAAAACCTTTAATACAATTAGTATAGTGGCTACTCTATTAATGTTATTATTATTGTTATTTTTATTTTATTTTTATTTTTATTACCATTATTATTATCATAATCATTACTACTATTACTACTATATTATATCATCGTATCCCTGTTAATAACTACATGAAAAATGTAAAATAGTACCCTACCTATGTAAAATAAAAAACCCTTTAGATGGTAAATGAATTTTTCTTATATAATCATTTCGACTTCAATCTGAAAATAGGCACTAAAATCAAAACTTTGTCAATATCTTTAAGTTTTGGCGTGCATAATTGATAAAAAAAACTAAGTACGACTTCATTCTTAGATCCAATCACAAACTTTCTTTTTCTTTGTTTATGTTTTTTAACTTGCAGGAGTTTTAAAATTGAGTTTTACTTTTGAAAAGCACATCATCTGCATCGCAATACCAACTTAAAAAGTGAATTTGCTTGGTATTATGATTTAAACTACTTTTGTAAAACTATGATTTTTATATAAAAAAATATATTTTATAAATTAAATACATTTTTTTATCCAACTTATAAACTAAAAATCAAATTTTAATTAAAATCATAAAAAATTATTATTTATATGGATCATCTTGAATTTAATTAATATCTCAATTATTAACTAATATTTAATTGATATTATAATTTAGAAACATAACAATAAATTAAATATCAAATTTAAAATTATGAATTCTAAAATTATATTGTTTCACCAGTATGTATTATTATTATATTACTTTTTAAAATTTTTATCATTATTATTATTATTATTATTATTTTCATCCTATTTTTATTTTTATTATCACCATCATTATTATTGTCATCATTATAATTATTATTATCATCATTATTATTACTATTATTATTATATTACATCATTGTAACACTATTATTAACTATAAAAACAATGTAAAATAGTTCCCTATCTATGTAAAATAAAAAACCCTTTAGATGGTAAATGAATTTTTCTTATATAATCATTTCGACTTTAATCTGAAAAATAGGCTACTAAAATCAAAACTTTGTCAATATCTATAAGTTTCGGCGTGCATAATTGATCAAAAACTAAGTACGACTTCATTCTTAGATCCAATCACAAACTTTCTTTTTCTCTGTTTATTTTTTTTTTAACTTGCAGGAGTTTTAAAATTGAGTTTTACTTTTGAAAAGCACATCATCTGCATCGCAATACCAACTTAATTATGTGTTTGGTATTATGATTTAAACGGCTTTTGTGAAATCAAAGTTTGTCTTGATTGCTTGTATAATCAAGGAGGTCATGATGGCGAAATCAAGAAAGAGCCAGTGTCAACCCACACAGCCATGGCTTTTTGGTCAGCCACGCAAGGGAGAAGTGGGGGAATACCTGCATGCTATCACCGTCGTCAAATTCTATGGTCGCAGAAAAACCACGGCCTAAATAGCAATTCTTCTTCTTCTTCTTCTTCTTTTCTAAATTAATTTATGCAAGTGTTTGGGCATTTTATATTATATACATCTTGATTAATTTTATAAGTTTTAAAATTAATAATTATATAAATTTTTAATTATTTTAAAAAATCTCAAACTCATAATTATTTAAAAACAAATTTAAAATATAACCAAGTTAAATTATTTTCATAGCTCGTCTAAATAGCAATTCTTGATTACTGCTGGTCATGGTGCAAATGCCGCCAACTAAAACCTTTATGTACATACACATCATGGTTAAGATGCTAGAGTGGTTTTCAAATGCTTTGCCCAAACCTGTGTGCAAGTTGAAGAAAATTGGCAAAGAATACTTTTCACTAACGAAACAACTAGAATTAACATTGCTTGCAGCTGCTATAATGGAACAATAGATATAAACTCATGGTAAATCTATAGAACAACTTCTTCATCAGCAATGGCTTGTAATTAATCTCTGTAATCTTATCTTAACAAATTAGAATGTATGTTATATATTAATAAAATATATCATTTGCAGCTCCAATTATGATCAAAATAATAGTAAATGAAAAGTGAAAACCAATAAATTTGAATCCTTTTATTCTACTTTTTTTATAATGTCTAAATATTCTGCGAACTTTTCTTAAACATGAATTAAATAAATCAAGGTTTATACTTTATTATGTAATATTTTCTTTAAATTCATAGTAGTTTATATGTCTTGAAAAAATTCATTAAAAACTTTTTTAAATTCCTTGCTCTAAATCTAGTCAATAAACAAAACCAATTGAAATCTCTAATGGATTTCTTGATGGTGTTGCTTGGATAGCAACAATGTCATTCATTCACGGAAGCCTAAAAAAACACCCGATCGTTTACAGGAATAAGGATATAACACTAGAGAACCAGCCATTTACAACTCCTACCGTGTTCTAGAGCGCCACCAGAACACAAAAAACTATTAAAGAATAAAGAGCCATACACTCCAGCTCAAGTCTCCAACCAAGATTTTTGCACCTTCCAAGTTCCATCTACGAGCGAAAATTAACGAGACATTGATAGTATGAATTGAAGCTTTGCTGAACCTAACATTTCCTGCCTAAGAAACCAAGAAAATCTCACCTAAAGCTTCCAAATGATAGCCAGATTTTGTAAAGAAAGTCATGTTAGGCCAAGTCTTAGGAACTTTATCTACCTAAATATCATACACGAATATTTAGGAGGCAAAATATTCAAAATACAGAATTTTTCTAGTTGAGACTCCAGCTTTTGAACACCAACAAACAGCTAGTCTTCGTCACTACTTTGGGATTTCTTTGTTCCTCTTTCAAACAAAAGAAATATAGAAAGCTTGTGTTACATATTGAGCCCCTAGCATTTAAATTCTAACAATTGACCTGCCCCTGTGCATAATAAAACAAGGGCATTACAACACAAAGCAAAAACCAAGGCATGTTTTAAAAAAAAGATCCACAACGTCATATAAAACACAGGGTTCTCCACCGGAAAAGTTCTATATGTAACAGTAATTCATCACACACCATCCTCCAAGCCTGTGATAGGGTTTTCATCTGATGTTATATCTCGAACAAAAAAGGAACCAAGCTAATAAATTGCCTCAAGTCCAAACCACAAAGTTTCCAGATAAGCATTTAAGCAATCTAGATGAGATCTGAGCATCATGAAAGACAGGAGATAGATGACTCATGCCAAAACTCTTAGATAATACACATTCGCCTATTCGGTGTACTCAAGCTTAATAAGATTCAAGCCTCGTGAAAGAAATTGAAACTAAAAATTGTAAGTGCTATATTTTCATCCTTCGTACACATGAAAAACAATCCAATCACATCACATGACAGATCAATTCTTTAGGAAACTAGCATCTACTGCACATAATTATTTTAAAAAAAAAACACAAAAGAAGGCACATTAAAGAAAGAAGTACATCTCAAGAACAATATCTACATGCGCGTAGAGACAGGATTCCAGCTTGTTGAGCTTGTTTATCATCAATTACACTGGTGGTATGTTGGAGAAAGAGAAGCCCTTGTATCCTTTATACGCAAAATATGCAATCCTTGTGTAATAAAACCCTGGAATAAACAGAACCACTCCCAATATCGCAAAGAAAAGCCCTGATTCAATCACAAAAATTCATTTCAAATCACTTCTCGGTCACAAAACTTACAAAAAATTAAAAAAAACCCGTCTACAACTTCAAAAACAAACAAAAAACCCCTAAAATCTTTTTTCTTTCCTTCTTTAAATCCCCAAAATCAAAAAATAAAACCCATGATTTCATGCCTAAGTTTTTGCAGGAACCCGCCTTAAAAACTGAATAACTAAATTAGGGATCTTTTAATTCCGGTAAAAACTGAACTGGGTTTCTAATTTTTCATTTAATCCCTCAGCTAAATAAGCAAAAAATCACAAAACTCCCCCACATAAAAAACCAACTAAATCAGACATTCAGGAAAAAATCAAAATGGTTTTTTATTTTGCATTCAAATCTAACCAAAAAGCACAAAACTTTAACTTCACAAATCAAAACATAAAAAATCTAAAAATAACAAGAAAACAAAGAAATTGAAATTACCGTGACCTCTATCACCACCAACTCTGTTGTAAGTCATGAAAGAACCCAAAACAATACCAACTACACCAAAAACAAGAAGAGCAACAGCAAGAGCAATCTCTTTAATCGGTGGCTTATTATTGACTGTATATGAAGTCTCCACCATTAAATCTTCATCAGTTATTGAGAATGCATGATCCACATATGCCATCTCTGATGCTTCTTTTGTTGTTGAGATCGATCTTGTGATCTGGGTTTTCTTTTTAAGGTTTGTTTGTTTGGTTTGGTTAGGTTTTTCTTGGGGTTGAAGTTGTAAAGATTGAAACTTGTCAAAGGTAAAGATAGAGATAGAGAGAGAAAGCAGAGACCATTTCTGTTCTGCTATGTTCTCTTCCTCTTATGTCAGTTGCTAACGTACTTGGCTTGTGTCTAACTTCTTTTGCAGGAACGCCACGTATCGTATAAATTTTCTTTGATATAAATACGAATAAGATATTAAAAATAATGAATATTACTATATTGTCGAATTGCGTTTTAAGATTGTGTCAAAGTATAGATTGCGTAATTTGATCAAGAAATTTTAATAACAAATTTAATTGAAATTGTCAGCCAACTAGAGCTTGTTTATTATATTAGACTAGAATTTAGATATTGTTACGTTGTAGATAATATTTTAAATTAATTTTTAGAATAAAAGAAGAATGAATTAAAAAATTAAATAACTAATAAATTAAATAAAAGATGTTAATATTAATTAAAGTCCTCTACTAATCTTCTTTACAAGAAGTCAAAAAATATATACATATGTAAATATTTTATCTTGATGATTTTACAAGGAAAAATAATAACAACTTATTTTCAACTTGTTTTATTTAAAAAAACTACAATAACATTCTAAAAACTTCAATAAATATATTTTAAAGCTTAAAAACCCTATAATCAAGTTTAAAATATCAAAATTAAATCAAATAAAAAAACAAGTTAATGAGTCTCAAACAATTTTTTTTTATATATGTTTAAATGGTGAAGTCATCTCCATTTACTTTTACTTTCTAAATTGAATCTAACTAAAAACTTTTTTTTTCTTAATTTTTCAATAATTTTCTCATTCCATCCTCGCCATCCAATGAATTAAACATGAAAAATAAAGTTTTTGAATTGAAACACAACTAAAATAATAAGAACTAAAAATAAAAGACTAAATTGAATTCTTTTCCATTTATTTAAACATGAGAAATACTCTATAACACACCATATATGCAAGAGAATATAAAAAATAGGTATAAACACATAAAACCAGAAAATAAAATTTGAGAAGATGAAAATAAAATGAAATAAAATGTAAAGATAAAACTGTAAAAAGGCAAAAATTTAAGGGACAAGAAGGAAAAAATTAGCTATGATATTAAAATTCTTATAATGGATTTGGTTATGATTGATATGGGTTAATATATAAAGGTATTTGGAATATCCATACCTTATTAACATTACATTTTTATTTATAATTTCGCTATTATATTAAGAAACACTAAAAGAGCTCACAATTCGCTTTTGCAATTGTTACAACTCTTGATTCATTGACATTGTGATTTATTTAGGGATAATTTTTTTTTTCACCCATAAAATTTTTCCATAAAACTTTTTAATTTCATCGTTTTACATTAATTTAAAATTAATACTGATGATTTTCCAATAAGCTAAATGTAAGATTCTTATTAATAAAAAAGATCATGGTACTAGGTTTATACTCGTTTTTGTAAAAAAAAAACATTTTGAATTTTTGTTTTCTAAAAAATTATAATAAAAGGAACTATAATTGAAGATTAACAAGGAATCCAAGTTTTTTTTTCTCCATGAAGGAAAAAAAAAAGAAATTTCATGTTCAAAACAAGGGAAGAAGAGAAAAAAAAATATCACTTAGTGCCATATTAGAGTTTTGTTTTATATATACATCGTTATGGAAAAATTAAAAATAATATGATAAGATGTTTCCAACAAAAAAAAAAAATCAATTTGAAGATTGGATGATGTCTCATGCAATCTCCAAACTCGATAACATTTCTCATATATTAGTGCATATATTATACATGCCAACTCTTTTTATCCTTTTTATTCAATTTAATCCATGCTTCTATGATAGCTCTTCAATTGATCTTCAAAATTGAATTTGTCCCCCCAAATGCAAGTCCTTTTTAGAATATTCTCTTATTATCTAATGACTCTTTAATGTAGTCTCCAATGTCATTCCACAGAGCCCAAATAAGTTACAAATGGGGAGAGAATAACGTAAGGGAAAAGAAAGAGACAAGGTAACCCAAAATTTGTGAGTGAGAGAAGATAAAGGCCCGCTTCCTTCGAACCCCAGACTTCCTCCGACACCCGTCCAAAGAGAGAATCAACATTTGGGACGTCATCATGCTGTTAAGTTTCTCAGTAATGGGGCTGTTGTTGATGGAAATAGAGGGATGGGAGGTGGGAAGATAAGAAGCAGTAATTTCCGATCTGAAATTCAGTTGCCTCGTCTCTTCATTCACAAGCTATTATTGCACTGTGGAGCAGTGCAGGCAGATGCATTGACTGTGGATCGCCTTGCTTTGATGGTGAAGTATTTTGGAGACGGTTGTGAAGCCATGGAATCTATTTTGGCGACGGAGATATAGTGGCTGGACTCCATCAAATATTACATAGTGGTTTCTGATGTTGTTCCAGTTGCGTGTCGTGCTACAGCTGACACAAGCCATGAGATTGAAATAGCTGAGGTACAAAATAATGTCGAGACTAAATTATCCGAGCAAGAGACTGAATGTATCCTCCATCCAGAGGACGATCATCCAGGTTTACTTCCTGTTGACGAGTCTGTTCATGTGGGGAGGGTCGTGATCTTTAGCAGCAGCAGCACCACCGTTGGCCTCGGCCGTAAAGCTTGCCATCATCACTACAAAGCCTCTGTCACAATCCTCTTCCATTTCTTCCTTATATTAGCTTTTTCTGTAAGAAAATTATAAAACTTTCCATGGTTGAGTTTGCCACTGCCTTAGCTACTACCATAATTAAGAAGTCAATCCTTCATTCCTCTTTTTCCCATCAATTTCTTGTATTTTTCTACATTAGCTGTGCCTGGTTTGGTTTTGATAAGATGAGTGTTTAAGATCTAATTAAATGAACCTAAGAATATGATTTTCCTTCCCATACGCCATTGCTCCTTCTGACCTCGCCTCATCAATTTGTCTATGAGTTTTCTTGAGGGACAAGCTATGCCTCAAGATTTAGGGCTACAGCCTAAATCTAGCGGTTGATTTATGTATTTTCTTGACTTCCTAGGCCTACAAAGTGTATGATGAACCTTTCTTCTAAACAAAGTGTATATGCTTGTTTTAAGGAGAAATTTCAGAGGTTTTAATTAAACTCAAATAATAAAAAAAGTGGACGGACACAAGATAATTGGAGGAGTGTAATAAAAAAAAACACTCTCCCTTTATTTTATTTTTAATTAAAATAATATTAGTTTAATTATTTAAAAAAGAGTAAAGATTAATTATATCTCTATATATAATTAGATTTTATATCGGATCAGCTTCTATATCAACTTTTACAACTAAGCTCAAAACAACAACTAGCATATCAACATGGAAATTAAATCTCATTTTGAATGGTTTTAAAATATTTCTCTCATTAACATAGAGGAATTTAACCTCTAAAAGCAAGATGTGGAATTGGAACATTTTGGTTACATTTATAATATATTTAAAAACATTTAAATTATAAGGATCAAAGTGGAACATATCTGAATCTACAAGGACTAGAATATAGTTCAGCCAAAATAACTCTTCCTCACGATTCAGTACAAAATCAAACTTCTGCAGAATCTCCAGACCCTCAAAATTTTCCTTTGTGTTTGTTGATCTGTCTCTGTAGAAAAATGGGAATCAGCAAAACAGAAATAAACTTAAGAAGATTACTCTCATCTGCTCCTCAACAACAAAATCAAGCAAAACTCGTCCATGTAAGCACAACCCTTTTTCTATTTCTTTGATTTGAATGTTGAGGAGTCTCTCTCTCTCTCTCTCTCTCTCTCTCTCTCTCTCTCTCTCTTTTAAATATAATTCAGTGGTGTTTACTGCTGTGAATTTGAATGTTTTCTTTTCCTTTGAAGTATATTGCTACTTTAAGAGAGCAATTGGAACAATTGGCTGAAGAGAGAACGGCTGATGAATTACCAAGGTTGGTATGATTCTTGAATTTGTTTCTATGTTTATGAAGTTTTCTGGGTTTTGTAAAGTTTGAGTCTTTTTTTTTTTTTTGATAGAGTCTCGAAGGCGGTGTTGAACGAATATTCGGAGAAGATTGAAGCTATTGCTTCTAAATTAGTTAACTCATTGGTGAGTTAAATGTGTTGGTTTGTTTCTGATGATTGTTAGGGCAGTTTGTTTGTTTTAGTCGAGAAATTGGTTAGTTTGTTTATATGTGTTGCAATTTTGAACACAAACTCTAGATGGACCTTTTTTTTTCCCCTCTTAAAGAATGAATTTAATGAAGTGCCGCCGCCGCCGCAGCCGCTGCTATGGGATTGGGGTTCGTAGTTTGCTGTATTGCTGTACACGGTGATGGATCGGAGGTTATTGATGCTGAATTGTTTATTTTTTTTTAATTTGAGATTCGCAGCCTGAAATTAAGGCTCCCCAGGAAACTTTTGCCGGGGATTCGGGAAAAGAAAGTCCCAAGGCAGATGGAGGAGATCAGATAGCACCTTCTCCAGGCTTGAGGAGGAGATTTGCGTAAGTTATCTGGGCTATGATTTATGTGATTTATGGAAGCTTTTGATTTCCTGTTTTGGGATGTAATCTGTTTTGTTTGGGATTGCTTGCTTGGTTCATTGAGCAGGCCAGTGTCGAATTTTGAAGACAAAACTCGCGACTCTATTAAGGCAGATGCATCAGCTCCTGTTAAACTGGATGCATCAACTCCTGTTAAACTGGATGCTGCAGCCCAAGCGCACATTGAAAAGCACAGGTACTTTTGTATTTTTATCTTGATGTTAAATTGAGTACCTGAGTAGAAATAAGGGTTTGAAAGTTTGTGTTATTCAGTCATTCTTGATCACTTGTTATATATCACTGTAGCTATACTTATGTTAAATCTTCCTTGCCATTTCTGAAATGAAAGATAAATGTTTGAGGATGAAGGGAAACTGTATTGGATTGGGACTTGTTCACCATGTTTCCCTGCTGGTTTTTCTTATGTTGTTGTTTTGTTTAACAGAAAGCTTCAAGATGACTTGACTGATGAAATGGTTGTATTGGCACAACAACTAAAAGAGAGTAGTCTCGTGATGAGCCAGTCTTTACAAAACACTGAAAAGGTAAGACTTTTGGTATCATAGCGAGTTGCTAGTTGTTTCTCACTTCTAATATTTGTAAGGTTCATTAGTTGGCCTATGTTATAGCATGCAATTTTGGCTACAATGGTCCAGCATTGCATGTTTTTTTTTTTTTGGGTGGGGGGGGGGGGGTTGGACACTAGAATTCTCAGTAATGATCGTGATGAACATGATACATGATTCAGAAATGAATGGGGTAGTGAACTGGTTTGTCTGTCCTCTGTCTTTGCATAATTGATGTGGATTTTAGTAGCTGCATTTCCTTTCTTAAATCAATAGTGTTTTTTAACTTTGTTGGACTGCTCTGTGCCCTTGATTAGTTTTTTGTGCTCTGAACCTGGGTGTTGGAATGCAGATACTAGATTCTACAGAGAAGGCTGTTGAGCAGAGCTTGGCCAGCACTGGTCATGCCAATGTCCGGACCATGGACATATACTCGAAGACATCAAAGACCACGTGCTTCACATGGCTTTTGATGTTTCTAATGACATGTATTTTCATCATGGTTGTCCTTCTGATTCGTGTCACCTGAAGCTTTTCTTCAACAAATAGAATTTTTCTCATGTTGCAGTCAGAATCTATGTCACTTTCTTCCTCAGTGTTTACATGGTGTTACTGCAGTGCTAAACCGATTTCCAAATGTAACTACATGTCTTATGAATCACTTGTACTTTTTTTGGGGCCCCTCGATAATTTTTGTAATCAATCCGAGGTTAGAGTATATAATGAATTATACAAATCATCCTTGAAAAATGTTCAATGTAATTTATTCTCTTGAGTTATGCTTTAAATAGGCACAAAGCTACACAGCTGCAACATCAAACCAATACTTTATTAACTTCACAAATTGACAATGTGTGCTTCTAAAATGGTTTGATCCTGAGATCAAAAAATTCCGTCTGAATGTGTCAAATAGGCTGTTATTCCAGCTAACTCTCTGATGGAGGAGATCACACATATAAGCCTGGGGTCAATGATGGTAGTCGAAAGTACCTCTGTCCTGAACATCTATTTATTCCGTGCTGTTGAAACCAAAATCAGCAAGTACTGACTCGCAAAATATGGATATGAAGCAGATAATCTTCTTGTTTTTCTTTTAAGGTTTGACCTTTTGCTATTATGCAGGACTTAGAGGTGTGATAGGTTTGATTCATGGTGTCATAACTAGTTTTTGGCCCTCATTTCTTCAAGCATTTTTTAAAAAATGCATTTTCGATAAAATTTCTCCAATTTTTCAAAATTTATCTACTTCATAAATGTATTTATATATTTAGCATTTTTGCATATTAATTTTGTTTTCAACAAGGATGTTACTGTGACTTTGTTTGGATAGCATGATGGCTTGCTTCAAAATTCTGACCTTAGGCTCCATCAATTTAGCCTGCTAAAATAGAGAGTCTGGATTGAGCAATTGAATTGCACATCCCAGGCTCAAATCCTCATTTAGATGATCTAACGTTAGTTCACCTGAAGCAATGAGTTTGTTCATTCATTGGTAGTTTACCTGGACTTAACATTTGGTAAGTTACAGATGTAAATCTACTTCTAAAATTTGCCATGACATTGATCTTGTGCTGATTCACGAGGGGACCTGAAAGCGAAGAGCGATCTGTTGTTTTGGCCGAGATCCTAACCGGCTTGCGAGCAATTGATAGAAATTGTAGCTTTGAGAAACTAGTTGAATGGACAAGGCCACAACTGTACGAGAAACACAAGTTGAAACGCGCAAGGGACCCGAAGTTGGAGGGAAAATATTCTATTGAACAAGCTTCAGAAATAGCTATGTTGCAGTTAGATGTCTTTACTCTTTCCGGCCATCAATGATGGAAGTTCTTGAGACGTTGGTAAAGGTAGTAGCTCGATACCTCTGAACTGACTCATCAACAGCTTGTGCATATTTGTCTTGCACTTTGTCAAGGAAGAAGCCAAAAGCGTGGAATCTTTTCTAGTGCAGGGTTATTTCTGATATACTGATTTAGGGGTTTTTGAATAGTCGGATATAGATTTGTTGCTATTGGAGCATGTGGAAAGCCTCACATACACAAGTCTAAGTTAAAAAAGAGATCTGGTCGTGTCAAATAAAACGTTTGATGAAAATACCCATAATTTTCAAAACGATTATTGCCAGGAACTTTGCATGAGGTTTAGTTTGGAGAGAATTGCTTTCAATTTTTTCAGTAATGTCAATATATAAACTGTAATTTCTTATGTAAATGATGCACGATAAAATTCAAAACCATTCAGCTCTTCATTTGAAGCTGTTCTCGAAATCAAAGCATCAGTCTCCTTTTTAATTTTGCAGACTTTCTTGCTTCCTAAAATGAAACTCTTCCACACATTAATTAAGTCATTGAAATAAAGTTCCCAAATATTCTTTTTTTGCAAGTGATTCAACCATGGAAAAATGGGATCTTTTTAAGCTTTTGAAGATCTGAAAACAACAGAACAGAACCAAATTTGGTTTCAGAGATCTGAGCACATATTCATATTTTCAGATACCTCTCAAAATACCAGAATAGGATCATATTCTCAAAGATTGTTCAAGCTCAGAAAATAACTGAACTTGGGAAATTAGCTTAATGATTAGGTGTATAAAATAATTAATAAGGTTCTTATTTTATTGTTTTGTTTCATTTCCTGGAAATTTTAAAGAGATACAAGAGCAAAAGGGAATAGTACAGGCTGGAAAACATGTTGTTGCCGCCATTTACTTCAAAAAACAAACTCCTGAGAGTCAAATAAAGAAGTCAACACCTTCTCCCTCCCTCCCTCCTTAGAAGACGCTAGCTCCCATATGCTACCTTCACATTTTGCACGAATTTCATCACCTTATTGCTGTTTAAACGTGCAATTATTCCTTTGGATTATGAGGTCAAGTCCTGCTTTTTCTTGCATTTCGATATTTGTTAAGATATATGCTCGTTAAAGTTACGTGATTACAGCAAATAAATTCCTTTTCTTGATAGACGAAATCGAAGCACGGATGAAATTGGATATTCGTAGCTAAGTCTTGTGAAAGAAATATTCTTTAGCATGATCTTTTCGGAAGGCCAGGACTAATTAGTGAAACTGTATAATTCTTTCTAATAATCTTTCATTTTATTAATATAAATTATATCTTAAAATCCCATTTTGAATTATTCTTTAACAAGTTTAAACATTCTTGCATGATTAATCATCGTTGGATTTAGCTCCAACATTAGCTTCATGCTCCCTTGAGATCTTTGGATATTGCTTATCTTCTACATAACGAATCATTCATCTAGCAAAAACATGCCCAAATGAGTACATTTTTTTCCATGTTTGGAAGCTTTGGTCCTCATAATACATGCCTTTGGTCCCCTAATTAACACATGCCCCATGCTCCAAAGCCAGTGGTTTTCAGAAAGATGGTTTTTGCTTTCCTAAAAACCTGGAGGTGATTTCCAGACACCACCATAGTACCATCGCGGTGGTTTCCAAATAAACTGAAAATAATTTCGCAGTCGCAAGATGACATGATCTTATTCAAAAAGTGGAGATGCCACGGGTGATCTTGGCATTTTGCATGCATGTTTTGGACAGACTTGCATGAAATTTTCACCCCTTTAATTTCCTCTCAAACGCATCCTCTTGTAACTTAAGGTTTGAGAGCATCCAGAGCCTCGTTACTTTCCTGCATATTTTTGTCCTCGTATAATTATGAAAGACAGGGAAAAGAGAAGAACAAAAAATCCCAAAATAAGTTTCTCGTCATGTATTTATTATTTATACGAAAAGAAAAGAAAAGCAACCTTGCGTA
The DNA here is from genome assembly GCA_018804465.1 of Populus tomentosa. Classification (NCBI taxonomy): domain Eukaryota; kingdom Viridiplantae; phylum Streptophyta; class Magnoliopsida; order Malpighiales; family Salicaceae; genus Populus; species Populus tomentosa. Next base: position 12,751,137 of record CM032003.1, read on the forward strand.
TTTTTGTCTTCTAGCAACCATCAAATATTCAGACTTCCACCGACTTTAAACGGGTCTTTTTTTCAATTATTGAGGATTATATAATTGATGAAAACTTTAGACAGAATTGCGTTTTTATAGCTGCATCTTGTATCGATGGAATGACTAGATCACACAAATTTTCTCCCTCTTTATGTTGGTTTTGCTCTTAGAGGTATTCTCAGACTGCTTTTCTATACCGCCCGTGCTAGGAATTCTTGATATTTTTGCTATACAAGACCTTGAAAAGGAGGGAGCATACTTCGTTTCTAAGTTTCATGGTTTGTAATTTTTATGTGTGAACAGGTGATATATCTTTTCTTGGTAGCAATTTCTCTGGCACCAACTGGCTCTCCATAGGAAGCACCAATCTTTCTACTGGGTTTTCTCAAGCAAGTGGTGCTATTGCAGCAATTTGGGGTGAGGAAAATTACTTGTTACCTGCACTGGATGATGAGGCTCTTCCTGATGGGGGCAGTGCCCCAGACTCAAAGTTGAGAGCTTTCACGTTTGCACAACTGAAAGCTGCAACCTTCAATTTTAGAAGTGACTTGGTGCAGGGAAAATGAGGTTTTGGAAGTGTTTATAAGGGTTGGCTCAAGGAGAAGGTGCCTTCTCAGTGTATCAAGAAGTGGCCTGTTGCTGTCAAGAGATTGGATTCAAGCAGCAAGCAAGGAATTCGACAATGGCGGGTAATTCTGTTCTGTTCGTTACTACAGTATGTTTTCTTTTGCCTTTAATTCTATCCAAACCATTAAGCAGCCAAATGATTTAGATTGTTGTTCACGTGCTCATGAGGAGATCTTTAGCATTCATCTACGAGTCCCATTGTCCTAGTACATGTCAGACCTCACCTAATATTTTAAATTTTTAGGTTGAGTGATTCTTTGTCAGGTCAAACAATACAATCTCAAGCATGCGTGCTAAAGTATTTTTACTTTTCAAGTAAGTTAATCCATTATGGTGCTTTACAATTACGGTCATTATATTTAATTGGTACAGACAGTGGTTGGTTTCTTAGCAAGGATTTCTCATCCAAACATTGTAAAGCTGGTAGGTTACTGTCGAGAAAATGAAGCGTTCCTGATTGTCTATGAGTTCATGTCCAAGGGCAACTTAAATTACCATTTATTTGGAAGTAAGATCTGAGATGACCACTGATTTTCTTGTGAGAATCTACATAATTGCTTATGCACAAACTTGTTGATTTCATACTTCCTTGCAGCATACTTTTGTTTGGTCAGAGGGTTCTAATCGATCGCTTGCTTCCGTGGACAGCAAGGGTTAAGATTGCAATAGGAATGGCTCAAGGCTTGTCTTACTTGCACACAATGGAGAAACCAATAGTTTTTAGAGATTTCAAGTCCTCAATTGTATTACTTGATGAGGTAAAGTGCTATCTAGATTCTAGATAACCATCAAGGAACACATTGTGCTTGAATTCAACAGGCTAAAACTTGTTCATTTGAGATTGATTATTTTTTCTCCACCCTTCATCAGTTTCTCAGAATTATGATCCGACAAAAAGAATCTGTCTTTCAGAAAATTGAACTCAGTGATTCAAGAACACTTAAATTAATCTAACTTGAATTTTTCTGAAGTCATGCTCCGAAGATATCAGACTTTGGCTTGGCACAAGTGGGAACACACAGCTGGTAATTTTAGCAAAAGAGGACATGTTGTGGGCACGACTGGTTATGTTGCTCCTGAGTACGCTGACAACGGTAATTTCATGTATCTTGTAAAATCATATGTCTCTATATATGTTTGAATGAAGATTTTTCATTTTCACTTCTTTATACTAAACCTACTTTTAGACTACATATGACGTTAATCTTACTTGATTGATCAGGTCAACTCTATGTAAAAAGTAATGTGTATAGTTTTGGAGTTGTCTTGGTAGAGATGTTAACAGGCTTGCGGGCAATTGATAAAAGACGTCCACTTGGACAGCGAAACCTGGTAAGATGGCTCAAACCAAAACTTCCAGAGAAAAACCATTTGAAACATGTTATTGACCCCAGGCTTGAGGGAAGTATCCCATGAAACAAGCTACAAAAATAGCTTTACTTGCTGTTCTATGTCTTGATGAATATATTACTGCTATCGGCCATCAATGAAACAGGTTGCAGAGACATTGGAACGAATTGAAGCTGGACTTATCAAGCTGGATTGTTATAGGAAGATAGCTATACTTTATTTTCGTTGTCTCGATGAGAATATTGAAAGATACTAGCTGTGGAGACATTGTAATGAATTGAAGCTGGACTTCAATAAATCAAGCTGGATCGTTATCATCCACTTCAAAATGTCAGATGGACTGAAGCACATGGGAAAGTTTAATTGGTGATTTGATTATCATTTACTATGAAGTTTTCTAGTCTAAACACAAGGGGATGCTGCAAGTTTGATTCTCATTTACAATGAAAGATGTCCTCGAGGCCTTAATTCTTTGGCCATGTTCGTATACATGCTTAAGCCCTTTTCTTGCTGCTGTTGAAGAAGCTTCTGTACATGCTACGGTTCTCTTTTACCTCCAAAATGTCATTTTCCTGTACTGATGCTACTTCTCTCCAGTTTATATCAGCCAAATGGTTGTATCTATTTTCTTCCCTGTCGAGGAGGTTCTGCAGCTTCTGATTGTGTTAAATTATGCAGCTGCCTGTTTAGATTCTGCTCTCTTTTTTTGCCAGTATATTTCAGATTGTGACTTCCTGTTTGTGGATCAGTGGAATAGATTCTGGCCCGCTTCCCGTTATAGCGTGGCTTTTTTGCTGCCTGTTTAAATCCTACATGCATGCTGGTTTTTGAGCACTAGAATTGTTGAACTTCTGGACCTATCTGCTAATGTCTATTTGTTCAGATTTCATTCTCTGACATTTGTGTCCTGTGATCTCCATCTCTTTACTGTGTTCACTGATTCTCGTCTTCTTATTTATATCAGAACTTTAATGACCGATAAATCTGAAATCACAATACTATTTTTTCTTCCCATTATAATTAATTAATAGTACATGATAATATGAATTTGCAACTTTCAAGCCTAAAAATTCTTTGTTTAAGAAAATATATTAAAAAATAATATAAATTATATCTTAAAACCCCACTTGACAACTTAATGTTGAATGAAAGATTAAATATCCCAAATCTTAAAAAAAGACCAGAAAACAAAGTATTGGTGCATCAGCGGTCATAGTAATTGCTGGCAAAAAATGATCCTTCAATAGTTACCTCTGAGTTCTATACATGTCCATGCATTTTAAGTCCAGCTTTGCTGCACTCAGATTCACAAAGCAGACCACCACATTTTTGTTTTAAGATGGTGATGGTGGTGGTGATGGTGGTGAAGGAGGTTGAACTTTGGAGGGTTGAGGTGGTAGCAAATGACAAATCTAAAGATCATGAAAATAACCACCAAGCTCATTATATTATTCACCAACACCTGTCATGGCATCACAGCACGAGTGTATTTATTGTGGTTGTTGTTTGTGCAGGCGATCCAATATTCAATTAATAAATACTATGGTGCTTAGCTGGCTTTCAGTATCATATATTCCATTTTGTTTTTGTTTTTTCAATTGAATTGATCTGCCCTGATAGAGATTCTGCCTAATTGCTGGGATGGAGACCGCTTTGTCTAGAGCTAGAAGATGAAATGTAGTGGCCTAACAATGAATCTCGCATCTTCAAAAACGAACAGCGTGTGTGGCAGTGTGGTAGCGGTTGTTTTTTAAATAGCTTTTCATGCCGAAATACATGCCAATAATTTTTTTTATTTTTTAAAAATTATTTTTGATATCAGCACATCAAAACGATCCAAAAGGTACAAACCGCACTTAAATTTAGCAAAAAAAAAAAAATTTGAAATTTACCAAAACGCAGTTGGCAACGCAGAGACAAACGGTCTCTAAGAGAATAACAACAAATAAAATCAGAATGTGGTTCAAATTTGAAAGATTGATTCTCGATGAGAAGATGGTATTCAATCCAACACCAAGACTAGAAATGGGACTTCCACTTCGTCTGCTTCCTCACAAAGCTTGAAATTAGATGACGCAAAATATCGTCATCATGCTACCCGGGATGACCTCTTTTAATTCTTCTTTATCTTGTTAGTATCTGTTTTTTTTTTTTAATTATTTTTAATATTAGCAAATTAAAATATATAAAAATATCAAAAAATATTAATTTAAATTAAAAAAATTAAAAAATTAAAAAACTTTTAAAATATAGAAACAAATAGGATCTAAAACTTGTATTATTAGTCTTCTTGTAAAAAAAAAAAATCATTTAAATAAGTTTAAAACCGAACTTACAAGGAAGCAAAATCAGAATTCCCAATCTGATGGGAAATAATGAAACTAAATTAAGCAGCATCTTCTGAGTCTTTTTGAAATGACTTGTTGATGTGAGCCAGCAAAACCAGCTAGCCCGAATCTCTTGGAAAAATTAAAGTACAATTCAATGATTGTATTGAAAGTGATCTCATTGCAGAGCTTGGCCCTATCCCACTAATCTATAAAAAGATCCGCATTTGCATTTGACTGCTCAGAACTCCTACGTGACACATTTAACGAATTTTCGTGGTCTGAGATTGCTAGGAGCAAGTTCAGGATAGGGCAACAATTGGACCGCCATCCAGGATTCCAAGTTCACAATCTATCACTTTTCTTAGAATTGACTGCCGGGTCGAATTAATGTTGCTGTTCGATTATAGAGATTACTACAAATTAAACCACGTTCTCGTACGGTCTTAGTCCAGTCTGGAGCTGGTTCCAGTGGTCGGGCCTTTTCTACTCAATTAAAGCTCACAACTAACAACATTTGGTTGTTGGGACCTCAGATTTGAGACAAATTGTTTTTATTAGAAATGACAGAAGCCCATCTGCCCTCTCTACCAAAGTCATTGTTGATTCAACGAAGACACAATTCTTTTGATGGGGATTTGCTGGACTTCTGATAAGTCAAATCCAACCCCTGCTGATGCTGCCCCCGCCCCTGCCTCTTTCTCTGTCCCAGACGAAGCTCCTGGCAAAATTTAAATGCAATTTAATGATTGGATTGAAAGTGATCTTTTGTAGAGCTTGGACCAACCCACCTAATCTATATATATATATATATATGCAAGGCTTTTCATTTGGTTCACTAGTAAAAGATTAGCATTTGATTATTCAGTGTTAAAAGCAACCCAAGTTAAGACAAAGCAAATATGAATAGAAGAGAAAAAAAATACTCATTATTCTGTGGAAACTTAAAAAGTCAATAGGTTTGCAGTTAGATTTTAACTAAATATGATTAGGTTAGTAATGTTATATTAGATTTTTTTATTATTATTTTATTTTTAGTCTAATCTGATTCTAATTCCAGGTCAACCAGGTTATAACAAGATTTTTTTTATTTGTTTGTTTTTTTTTATTGTAATCTAATTTTAATTTCAGATTGGATTTTAAAACTAAAACGAGTAGAGGAGTTATTTTTAGTTTTATTTATTTAGTTTATGAACTTTATTTCAAATTGTTGTAATTATTATATTCAGTCTTTCACTGCCGACAATTCTAAATAAATTGAATTTTATTTCAAATTGTTGTAATTTTTCATTGCCGACAAAACAACTTATCATTGAGATGTGAATGGTGTGTGTCTAAACGCAACCAAAAGATTTGTTTTCTACTATATATAGGCCATCCATTAAAAACATGTTGTAGTCTCTACCAAAGAAGCTGCAACATGTCGCAGTACTTTCAAGAAATGGAGACTCTCTATATCATCCTTCTCCTCTTTGTCTCCATCATTCTCTCCCTCATTGCCATAATTTACAAGCACAGATGCCAGGATAAACTCCCTAACCTTCCTCCAGGCAATCTAGGCCTCCCTTTTGTGGGAGAGAGCCTAGATTTCCTGTCAAAAGGATGGAAAGGATGCCCAGAAAACTTCATATTCGATCGCATTCGGAAATATTCATCGGAAACATTCAAAACAAATCTTTTTCTTCAGCCTGTAGTGATGTTAAATGGTGTTGCCGGAAACAAGTTCTTATTCTCCAATGAGAACAGACTTGTTGAAACATGGTGGCCTGAATTTGTAAACAGGATATTTCCATCTGCATTAGAAACGTCACCCAAAGAAGAAGCAAAAAGACTGCGTAGGCTGTTCCCTCTATTCTTGAAACCTGAGGCCTTGCGGAGGTATATAGGTACCATGGATATGTTTACCAGAAGACACTTTGCCTTGGAATGGGGAAACAAAGCAGAGGTGGTTGTCTTCCCTCTGGCAAAAAGCTACACATTCCAGTTGGCTTGCCGGTTGTTTCTAAGTATTGAAGATCCCAGCCACATAGCCAGATTTTCCCACCCATTCAACCAAATAACCTCTGGTATTTTTACCATCCCCATTGATTTTCCTGGAACTCCATTTAATCGAGCCATCAAGGCCACAAAGTTAATCAGAATTGAGCTTTTGGCCATTATCAAGCAAAGAAAGAAGGATCTTGCAGAAGGAAAGGCATCCCCAACCCAAGACATATTGTCACACATGCAGTTATGCAATGATGCGGATGGAAAGTACATGAATGAGGTGGAGATTGCTGACAAGATTATTGCATTACTATTGGGTGCACATGATAGCACCGGTGCTGCTTGTACTTTCATTGTCAAATATCTTGCTGAGATGCCTCATATCTATGAAGCAGTTTACAAGGGTAACTGTTTTTTCTATTCAACTTTCTCTTCTTGCAGTTTTTCCTTGAATTTTTAACCTTGTTTTGAAGAACCAATGTGCTATAGCTATTCAATATTCATTATTAGATTTTCATTATGAGAAGAGCTAACCTGTTTAATTGTAAACAATTTGATAGAGCAAGTTGAGATCATTAAATCCAAAGCACCCGGTGAGTTGTTGAATTGGGATGACATTCAAAAGATGAAATATTCATGGAATGTAGCTTGTGAAACGTTGAGACTCTCACCACCGTTTATTGGTAACTTCAAAGAAGCCATCAAGGACTTCACATTCAACGGTTTCGCCATCCCAAAGGGCTGGAAGGCAAGTCATTTTCTCACTGTAAATCATTTAGTCCTTCAATATATTGTTTTTCCAATCTAGAGACTGACTTCTCCCATTATTTTGTTTCAAGCACTTTTCAATGTCACCCAAGCATCGAGCAGGAGCATTGCCGTGCTAACTTTGATTTGACAAATTGTTCTTGTAGTTGTATTGGAGTGCAAGCTCAACGCATAAAAATCCTGAATACTTTTCCGAGCCTGAGAAGTTCGATCCCAGTAGATTTGAAGGGAAAGGACCAGCTCCTTACACGTTTATTCCGTTTGGTGGAGGACCAAGGATGTGCCCTGGAAATGAATATGCTCGATTAGAAATTCTTGTTTTCATGCATAACTTGGTGAAGAGGTTCAAATTTGAAAGATTGATTCTCGATGAGAAGATAGTATTCGATCCAACGCCAAAACCAGAAATGGGACTTCCAGTTCGTCTGCTTCCTCACAAAGCTTGAAATTAGATGACGCAAAATCTCGTCATCATGCTGGCCGGGATGACCTCTTTTAATTTTTCTTTATCTTGTTAGTCTCTGTTTTTTTAAAAAAAACAGATTAATAAATAAGTCTATCTTCATTCCCCAACCACCCATTATACCATTAGAGTACTAAAAGGATTAGTATTTGCATTTGATTGCTCATGAGAACTCCTACGTGATATATTTAATAATTTTTGTTTTTATTAATATGATTGTCCGGGTCGTCCAATCTCAACTAATTCTATAAATTTTAAAATTAATAATTATATGAAAAATCATAAAATTTAAACATGAAATTATATAAAAAAATAAAATTTTTAATTCCAAACTATTTTAAGAGTAATACACCAACTAGATGATTACATTTAACAAATTTTCGTTCAGTGTTGAAGGCCTTTTACTTGTTGTACGTGGCCTGAGATTGCTAGGAGCAAGTTCAGAATAGGGCAACAATTGGACCACCATACAGGATTCCAAGTTCACAATCTATCACTTTTCTTAGAATTGACTGCCGGGTCGAATTAATGTTGCTGTTCGATTATAGAGATTACTACAAATTAAACCACGTTCTCGTACGGTCTTAGTCCAGTCTGGAGCTGGTTCCAGTGGTCGGGCCTTTCTACTCAATTAAAGCTCACAACTAACAAAATTTGGTTGTTGGGACCTTAGATTTGAGACAAATTGTTTTTATTAGAAAGGACAGAAGCCCATCTGCCCTCTCTACGTCAATCATTAAAGTCATTGTTGATTCAACGAAGACACAATTCTTTTGAAGGGGATTGACTGCAGTCGGACTTCTGATGAGTCAAATCCATCCCCTGTTGATCCCCCTCCTCCCTCAGATGCTGCCCCCGCCCCCCCTCTTTCTCTGTCCCAGACCAAGCTCCTGGCAAAATTTAAGTGCAATTTAATGATTGGATTGAAAGTGATCTTTTGTAGAGCTTGGACCAATCCACCTAATCTATAAATATAAATGCAAGGCTTTTCATTTGGTTCAATAGTAAAAGATTAGCATTTGATTATTCAGCGTTAAAAGCAACCCAAATTAACACAAAACAAATATGAATAGAAGAGAAAAAAAGACCAAGTTCTTATTAATTTCTTTATACTGATGTGCAATTTTTAATTTAAATATAAAGAGATTATATATAGATTTGACTATAAATATTATTCTACCCTTAATAAATAAAATAAGATAAATATATTATTTAACATCTCCCCTCAAACTCACGATGTAGCGGCTGCAAGTATCGAGAGTTTGCCAACTAGAAAAAAAAAAAAAAGGAATGGAATGTGACTTGGTAAAGAAATTTATAATATGCAAGGAAGAAGAAACAAATGACAAATTAATGGTGTCATGCTTGAGATGATGATGATTAAGATGACAATCGATCTCAATATACTTAGTTCGTTCATAAAAAACCGAGTTATGAGCAATCTAAATAGAACTATAGTTGTCATAATACAAAGAAGTAGAATGAGAAAGTGAAACTCTTATATCCGCAAGTAGCCAACGTAACCAAACAATCTTTTTTGTAGTAGATGCAATAACACGATATTTTACTATGATTGATGATTGAGAAATAATATATTGTTTCTTACTCTTCCAAGAAATAAGAGTATCACCTAAAAAGATATAGAAACCAGTAACATACTTACGATTTGTGGGATTACTGTTATAATCAGCATCAGAGCATGCACGTAGCTTCAAGGAAAAGGTGAATAGAAGTAAAATACTCTAAAAGACTGTATCCTAAAGATATCGCAAAATACAAAGAACAACTGTCCAGTAAATAGTAGTAGGAGAAGCAACAAACTGACTAACAACATGAACAACAACATATGTAATATTTGGACGAGTAATGATGAGATATACCAAACTCCCAATAATAGTACGATCTAAAATAGGACCTATCAAAGGTAAACCATTAGAAAAAGAATACCTTGTGTTAACCTCAATGAAAGTATCTACAATCTTGTTATCAATAAGTCTAGTCCACTCAAGAATATCTGCAACATATTGAGAATGAGAAAGAAAGGAACCTCTAAGTGAGTAAGTTATCTCAATACCTAGAAAATATCGAAGATAACTCAAATCCTTCATTTCAAATTGTCTAGCCAACTCTGTCTTCAAACCTGAGATACCATTAATGTCATCACGAGTAATAATCATGTCATTAACATATAACGACAAAATGATACAACCTGCATCAGTGTATTTAATAAAAAAAAAATCATGACTATTAAAAAAAATCCAAGAGATGAGATCACAATAGAAAATTTCTCAAACCAAGCATGAGGTACTTGTTTGAGACCATAAAACGCTTTCTTGAGCTTACAAACATGCCCAGAGCCATGTGAAACACCAGGATAAGGTGTTATATAAACTTCTTCTTGAATATCTCCATTTAAAAAGGCATTTTTAACATCAAGTTGAGAAATATACCACTAGCGAACCGAAGCTACGACAATAAGAGTATGAATAGTAGTTATTTTTACAATTGGGGCAAATTTCTCCTTATAATCCATACCATATTGTTGAGAGTATCATTTTGCAACCAACCTAGCGTTGTATCGCTCAATAGACCTATCAAAATTAGTCTTGAACGTGAGATGATAAACTATCCGAATCCTCAGAAAAAAGATCTATACGAATAAGATCATGTTTAGTCAGGCTATGAGTAGTGGATGGAGTATAAAAGAAAGGTATATGCTCAAGAAAAATAACAAAAAAAGACACATAAAGCTTCTGAGTTTATTGGATCAAAACAACGATATCCCTTTTGACCTTCGCCATAACCCAGAAATACATAAAATAACAGATCAAGACGACAACTTACGGCGTTGTACATAAGAACGAAGAACGAAACAAGTACAACTAAAAACTCTAAAGGAGGAATAACTAGGGATATACCCATATAACTTTTTGAAAAGAGATAAACCTGAATTATGATAAGATAGAATTGTATTAATTAAACTTACAGTAGTAGGGATAACTTTTTTCCAAAACTCACTAGGAACAAAAGAAGATAACAAGAGAGAACGAGCAATTTTGACAATTTATCTATGTTTTCTTTTTGCAACTCTATTTTGCTCAGGGGTATCTGTACATGAAGTTTGGTGAATGGTTTCATCGAAGACAAGCAATTAAAAAAAAATTATTAGAGATGTATTCTCCACCCAAATCACACATAAAGTATTTGATTACAACAGAATATTGAGTTTTGATGAGGGTTCAAAAGACTGTATATATCTCAAAGAATTCAGAATGATGTTTTATTAAATAAACCCAACTATAATGAGTATGATCATCAATAAATGAAGCATAATATCTAGATCCTTCTTTTGTGGCAACAGGAGAAGGTCTCCATATATCAGAATGAATCAAGTTAAATAGTGAAGAAGAAACATAAATACTTTGATTAAAAGGTAAAGCGAAAAATTTTACTAGTTTACATCCACTATAATAAGAAATATCACAGTTTGTAAATTTTCTAAAGCTCATGTTGATGCCAAAAATCTCAAATGAAAAGACGAAACATGACCTAGACAAATAATATCATAAATAAAACCTAGAAGATGAAGGACTCGAACAAAAAGAAGACAAATCAACAATATTTGTAGTAGAGGCAGCAACTGACACTTTTAACTCATCTAAAAAATATAGGTCATTCTCCCTACGACCTGTTTCAAACAACTTTTGAGACTATAGATCTTATGCACATTAAAAGGAAGAAGAAAAAATGACTAAATAATCCCTAGAATCACATAATTGACCAATAAAAGCAAGATTTAATCTGAGTTTTGGAATAAGATAAACATTATGGAGAGACAAGGGAGGTGTGACAACATAACCAACATTTACTAAGGGCATGAAAGTGTCATCAGCAGTAATAACAGGAATGTAGGGCAAAGGGGACACATAAGTAAAATATAAAGAATCTGGAGACATATGATGTGAAGCACCATAATCCAAGACCCATTCAGAATGTGACATACCTGAGGAAATATGAGACAACTGACCTATAGAAGAAGAAGAAGAAGAAGAAGAAAAAAAGAGGAGGGGGACATTACTTGTGGCTATAAGGAGAGAAACCTTTGAAATTGCTTAATTAGAGTACTATGATTGGTGATAGAGCCTGATGAAGCTACTCTAGCAGTATTGTGGTGTGGTGGTTTATAATCATAAGGTGGTCTATGAGCATTAAATTGTAACTGGCTGCTAAGCTTCCAAGCTTGATTCTGCTGTCTCAACTTGAGACACTAAGCCTTTTAATGACCTTTCTGCTTAAAGAAACTGCACTCGTCGAATGCAACTCTTGTATAAGGCTTATTTTGATGATTAAAGAATGTCTTAGATGGTACTGCTAGTATAGAAGGATTCCAAGCATATAGAATTCCCTTTTCAAAATAAGACTAAAAACATATTTTTTTTTCAACGAATAGCACACTGACAATAAAGTCAACAAAAGACAGTAGAGAACAATGCATAATTGAACCTCTAAGTCCTTAAAAATCACTGTGGAGTGCGATTAAAAATTGAATCAATCGTTGCTGCTCTCTACGATTAATATAGGCACCATATGCTTTTAATTTTATCGATTCTGTAAGAGTCAATTGATCCCAAAGATCTGTCATAACATAATAAAACTCATGAATACTCATATTCTTCTGATGAAAAGCTTTTATGTCATTCTGTAGTTAATACTGCTTTGTAAAATTTGATTATGTAAGTAACCTTTGTAAATAATCTCAAACCTCTTTTGTTGTTGTCTCATACTTTACAAACTGTATATCTATAAAATGCTCAACATAATTGTTGATCCAAGTAATTACCTGCAAGGTCTAACAATTTCCTTCAATTTCCAAAACTACTCATTTAGTTTTTAAAGTCAATTTTATATATATAGACAATTGAAATAGCTAAATCATTAATTTCCATACATGGTAAATATTAATTTTTTTTTAATGTTGATAGAAAATTTAAATTTTTTTTACACCCAAACTTTTCCTAGTTTTTTAAAATGAAATGCTACTAAAAAGCCTTTTAAGTTAATTTTGATAAATAAAAAAAAAATATAAAGATTGCCTTTTTAATTAACAATAAAGAATAGGAATCATATAATTATATAGATGAAGAACTGGCATTTCAAAGAATCCTACTAAAAGATTTTGTATGGGATCATGGTATTAAAAAAACCCAGCAAAGTCAACTGGATATATATATTAAACAATTAATTTCAAGGTTTTAATATTCTCCACATGTTATTAAGTAATAGACCACTGATTAAATAACTTAATATATATAGTACTGTAATTCTAAGCAGCAATTTAGCTAGTTGAGTTTTATAAAGAAAACGAAAACAAAAGTAAATGTATTGATAGATCATTTTTAATTTTGTTTACATGTTATCATTTTTTATGGTGAATAATTTGAAAAACAACTAATTAGATTTTTTCAATTTTTTTGAAAAATTAGAGAATTAGAAAACTCAAATTTTTTAAGAATATAATTTTTATTTCTAGTTAATAAACACGTTTTCGCTAGTTTTTTTTTTTTTTTTAAGTCTTGTTGTTTTGCATATATAGACAATTAAAATAACTAAATCATCTTCATAGATGATAGATTTTAGCTTTTTTATCGTTAATATAAAATCTAAGTATTTTCTTACAAACCAACTTTTTTAGTTTTAAAGATGGATTTATAAAAATATTGTCTTTTTATGTCATTTAAAAAGCGGCTCTTTTAAGTTAATTTTGATTAAAAAAAAATAAGATTGCCCTTTTAATTAAGAGTAAGGAATAAGAATCAGGAAATTATTAAGATGGAAAGCTGGCATTTCGTAGAATCCTGCTAAAAGATTGTGTGTGGGATCATAATACAGCAAGGTCAGCCAGATATATATATTCAATTAATTCCAAGGTTTTAATATCCTCCACATGCATGTTATTAGTTTTTTCCCTTTAAGATTTTGTCCACATAAATAAATACAAATATATAGCTGTGGGATCAACTTATATATATAACACACACTGACACACGCGTACACACACACACACACGCACACACACATATATATAAGAATGAGAATATTACAAAAACTCAAGAGGCTTACAAATAAAAGGTTTGTTTAAAAGGTTTCATCCACATTTAATTCCAAATGTTAATTAATGACAGTAGCAATATATATGACTTCAATTAGAATTGGGTTTCGCTAACACTGTATTTCAAAAGGACCAAGGTAAAAAAAAAATCATTTGGATATTTTATTTTCTCTCGAAATAACATATAGATCCAACCAGTACTAGGATTAATTATTAAGTAATAAATATATAATGGATAATAAAAAACAAAAAAAACATGTTTTTACCTGTAATAAATATTATTAGTTCTTAAATTATTATCAGTAAAATAAATATAAAATAAAAAAAATACAAATAATAAGTTTTTATATTTACTTTATAAATTACCTTTTGCTGGGTTGTCATTCTTCAAAAATTGAATATGTTATCTAAAACACAATAAATAATTTTATATTATTTACTACCACAACTCCTTAAATAATCTCGCAACCTCAAGATTCATTGTGATAGAATCCTTACCGCAAGGACTTTCCATTAAACCATAATAAAACCTAGCGATAGAGATAATTAAATCTGCCACAAATCTTTTAGTTGAAGCATGAATACCATATTATTTGATCAGATCAGAGTGGTGGATGTAATCTTGAAAACAATCCCGGCACAAAAACCAAAAGAATAAAATCTCATGTGGAAACATGTGCCCAAGCTGAACTCATATATATAGAGGAGGGATTGGATCCTAATTATTATTTTCCCGCTGATCATGAAGTGGATTTTGTTGCTGAATTATAATCATAATTATCCTTTGTTTTTGACTATTTTAGCTGGCATCGGAAACCAACTGCTTTCAAGATGGTTTTTTTTATTGCCATGGTTAGAAGTCCTGGAGGATATGTTCATGGTGAATGCTGGTTTTCAATGGAGGAGGTTCTGCCGTAAAAACATTATGTTGGATGTATTCATGGTGGATGAGGGTTTCTAGCTGCGGAGCTTGTGTCCAAAGAATATTATGTTAGATTTGTTTATGGTGGAGGAGGATGATTTTCAAAGGTTTCGTCCTAGCTACGAACGTTATGCTAGAAGTGTTTGTTTTCAAATTCAAGACGAGTTTCTTTCAACTGTAGAATAGGACTTTTTAGGAAAAATAAAATTTTTTTCTTAAAATTTTATTTCAACTATGTATAATGATAATGGTGAATGAATGTTGAAGAGTGATAGGAAATACAGGCTAATCTGTATTTTTAAATTAATTAAATTTTTTTATTATAAATTATGTTTTTTATGTTTTGGATTGTTTTGATGTGTTAATTTTAAAAATAAATTTTTAAAATTAAAAAAAATATTATTTTAATATATTTTAAAATAAAAAATATTTTAAAAATCAACTATATTTTTGTGACGAAGTTAACTTAATTTTTATGATTCACTTTTTGTCACTAACAAATTTATATTTTTTTTTGTTAAAAAAAAAAAGATGGTGATTACCGACAATCTTAATTAACTTCGTTATTATTTTTCAGCAATTGGATTAGATAAGTGAATTTATAATCCATGTTATCAATTTTTATTCAGATATAATAACATGGTGCGAGAAAACAAAAATTGTCATATATTGAGATGTGAATGGTGTATCTAAAACGCAACCTAAAGAATTGTTTTCTACTATATATGCCATCCATTAAGAACATGTTGCAGTCTCTACCAAAGAAGCTGCAACATGTTGCAGTACTTTCAAGAAATGGAGACTCTCTATTTCATCCTTCTCCTCTTTGTCTCCATCATTCTCTCCTTCGTTGCCATAATTTACAAGCACAGATACCAGGATAAACTCCATAACCTTCCTCCCGGCAATCTAGGCCTCCCTTTTGTGGGAGAGAGCCTAGATTTCTTGTCAAAAGGATGGAAAGGTCGCCCAGAAAACTTCATATTCGATCGCATTCGGAAATATTCTTCAGAAATATTCAAAACAAATCTTTTTCTTCAGCCTGTAGTGATATTAAATGGTGTTGCGGGAAACAAGTTCTTATTCTCCAACGAGAACAGACTTGTTGAAACATGGTGGCCTGAATTTGTGAACAGGATATTTCCATCTGCAGTAGAAACGTCACCCAAAGAAGAAGCGAAAAGAATGCGTAGGTTGTTCCCTCGATTCTTGAAACCTGAGGCCTTGCAGAGGTATATAGGTACCATGGATATGGTTACCAGAAGACACTTTGCCTTGGAATGGGGAAACAAAGCAGAGGTGGTCGTCTTCCCTCTGGCAAAAAGCTACACATTCCAGTTGGCTTGCCGCTTGTTTCTAAGTATTGAGGATCCCAGCTACATAGCCAGATTTTCCCACCCATTCAACCAAATAACCTCTGGTATTTTTACCATCCCCATTGATTTTCCTGGAACTCCATTTAATCGAGCCATCAAGGCCTCAAAGTTAATCAGAATTGAGCTTTTGGCCATTATCAGGCAAAGAAAGAAGGATCTTGCAGAAGGAAAGGCATCCCCAACCCAAGACATTTTGTCACACATGCTGTTAAGCAATGATGCGGATGGGAAGTACATGAATGAGGTGGAGATTTCTGACAAGATTCTTGCATTATTGATGGGTGGACATGAAAGGGTGCTGCTTGTACTTTCATTGTCAAATATCTTGCTGAGCTGCCTCATATCTATGAAGCAGTTTACAAGGGTAACTTCTATTCAACTTTCTATTCTTGCAGTCTTTCCTTGAACTTTTAACCTCGTTTTGAAGAACCAACGTGCTATAGCTATTCAATAAGTCAATATTAGATTTTCATTATGACAAGAGCTAACCTGTTTAATTGTAAACAATTTGATAGAACAAGCTGGGATCATTAAATCCAAAGCACCCGGTGAGTTGTTGAATTGGGATGACATTCAAAAGATGAAATATTCATGGAATGTAGCTTGTGAAACGTTGAGACTCTCACCACCGCTTATCGGTAACTTCAAAGAAGCCATCAAGGACTTCACATTCAACGGTTTCGCCATCCCAAAGGGCTGGAAGGCAAGTCATTTTCTCACTGTAAATCATTTAGTCCTTCAATATATTGTTTTTCCAAGCATATATATACTCTTAGTGGCACACGGGCCTAAATGCCAATTCATTTGTATCAATGAGAATTTATCATAATCTAGAGACTGACTTCTCCCATTATTTTGTTTCAAGCACTTTTCAATGTCACCCAAGCATTGAGCAGGAGCATGGCCTTGCTAATTTTGATTTGACAACCTGTTCTTGTAGTTGTATTGGAGTGCAAGCTCAACGCATAAAAATCCTGAATACTTTTCCGAGCCTGAGAAGTTCGATCCCAGTAGATTTGAAGGGAAAGGACCAGCTCCTTACACGTTTATTCCGTTTGGTGGAGGACCAAGGATGTGCCCTGGAAATGAATATGCTCGATTAGAAATTCTTGTTTTCATGCATAACTTGGTGAAGAGTTTCAGATTTGATAAATTGATTCTCGATGAGAAGATAGTATTCAATCCAACGCCAAAACCAGAAATGAGACTTCCAGTTCGTCTGATTCCTCACAAAGCTTGAAATTAGTTGATGCAAAAACTCGTCATCATGCTGGCCGGGATGACATCTTCTAATTTTTCTTCTTCTTGTTAGTCTTTTTTCTTTTTTTCAAAATAAAAAAAAAACAGAGTCATGAATAAGTCTATCTTCCTTCGCAATGGGACAACCCAACCATAAAAACTTGTAAGCTATTGATGTTATCTCATTATGCAGAAGGCTTTAAATTTGTTCTCGAAATCAGATGCTTCATTTTTTTCTGGGTACTATTGCCTCTGTTAACAGCTGGTTCTGTATGGCAACCACAAATTTTTCAGCACAGTTGTCTCTAGCAAGTGGTGTATTTGCAGCCATGCGGGGAAAAAGGTCACCGACGACAGAGAATTCCCTGTTTCACCAGCAGAAGAGGAACCTTGAGAGCTTCAGGTTTCTTACCGAAAGATGCATCAGCCTTCAAATTGCTTAAATGTATAAAGCATTTGTATTTCTCTGGATCAGCTTGTACTTGCGTCCTTGTATTCCACTGCTATCCGCTGCATTTCGTGTCAATCAAAGCCAGTGTCTCACAAAATGCAAGTTACTTGTTGAGGTCTGAGATTGCTTGGAGCAAGTTCAGAATATTGTCTGGTGGTTCTAATAGATTGCGACATTGAAATATATGGAAATTCTCCTCTTCTTAACAGAAAGCCAAACCACCGGATCTATAAATAATTTAGGAGGGTGTGGGGAGGTGTTTTAATTGTTTTTTAAAGTTTTTTTTATTTATAAATATATTAAAATAATATATTTTTATTTTTTAAAAATTATTTTTAACATTAATATAATAAAATGATATGAAAATAGTAAATACCAAAAAAATATTAATTTAAAGTAAAATAAAATAAATTTTTTAAAAAAATATTTTTAAAATACAAAAACAAATATGATCTTAATCTTTTGACCGGCAACCAAATAATAATAAAATATTAATTTTAAAAAAATTTAAAAATAACAAACAATAGTTTAATGGCAATAATAAATATGTTTTTAGATTTTGTTTATGAGTGTGGTTATGGTTGTTTTTTAAAATATTTTTTATATTAAAATATATTAAAATAATATTTTTTTTATTTTAAAAAAAATTATTTTTAAAACCAATTCATTAAAATAATTTAAAATATTAAAAAAATAATTTTTAATAAAAAAATAATTTAAATTTTCTAGAAATAAAGGCCACCCGCGTTTCCAACCGGGCTCATAGTCCAGTCCAGAGCCGCTGGTTCTGGTGGGTTGGGCCTTTTCTTCACAATTAAAGCTGACGACTATCCAGATTTGGTTGTTGGGACCTTAGATTCGAGACAAATTGTTTTTATTAGAAATGACAGACAAGCCAGTCGCCACTTCACGAACAGGTTGTCAAAGTCAACCAAACTAGTTGAGCCCATCTGCCCTCTCTATGTCAATCATCAAAGAGATTGTTGATTCAACGAGGACACAATTCTTTTGATGGGGATTTGCTGGAGTCGGACTTCTGATAAGTCAAGTCCAACCCCTGTTGATCCCCCTCCTCCCTCAGATGCTGCCCCCGCCTCCGCCCCTGACCCTGGCTCATTCTTTGACCCAGACGCAGCTCCTAGCTCTGTAGGGCATCTTGATGGTTAGTTTCCAACCATTAGTTTAGCTCAATCCTGTTATTTATTGTTGTTTTGGTTTGTTTTTGAAACTGTTAGCAGTTCAATCATCTGTTGTTCATAAACTTACTAGTGCAATTATCTCATTAGTCAATCCTTCAATTCAAGTTCGGTTTAATAGTGTAAGTAATATAATCAGATGATACATCATTCGGGGGTAGCAATGTCTCTGGAAGCAGCTGGCTCTCTATGGCAACCACCAATTTAACGACATGGATTTATCAAGCAAGCGATGCTATTGCAGCTATTTGGGGCAATGTCCCTGATGACAACGAATTCCTAGTTTCTGTGGATGATGAGGCCCTTCCGGATGTGGAATCTGGATCAGACTCGAAGTTAAGAGCTTTCACATTTGAGCAATTGAAGGCAGCAACTTTTAATTTTCGTAGCAATATGGTGCTGGGAGAAGGTGGTTTTGGAAAGGTCTATCAAGGTTGGCTCAAGGAGAAGGTAGCATCTCAGGGAACAAGGAAAAGGCCCATTGCTGTCAAGAGATTGGATTCCAAAAGCAAGCAAGGATATCGACAGTGGCGGGTAATTCTGTTTTGTTGTTTATCTCTTAATGTGCCAACCTTTAGGTTTCTTCATTTGCACGTTTAGCTCAGATTGAAACACTTGGTTTGATGGGTCCTTTGCCTTGGTTGATAGATAGCTTAGCTGCTAGTTTCTTTCCAAACTACTTATGATCAAGTCCTGTTTACAAATGCGATATATAAGAATCAAGAAATTGGTAACAACAGTCCTTAGAAAGGGCATAATTGTTGGATACTAATTCTGTAGCCATTTTTCTGGTGCAGACAGAGGTGGGTTTCTTGGCAAGGCTTTCTCATCCTAATGTTGTAAAGCTGTTGGGATACTGTCGAGAAGATAAGGAGCATGTTATTGTTTATGAATTCATGAAAAAGGGCAGCTTAAATTACCATTTGTTTGGAAGTAAGAACAAGCAATGAGTTATAGAGTCCTAGTCTATGATCCCAATCGTGTGTTCTGTTCTGTAGATGAAATAAACTCATTTAGTTCTGTTGCGCTCCATTTTATACTCCTGCAGAGGGCTCTGATCGAGTGCTTTCGTGGGAGACAAGGCTTAAGGTTTTAATAGGAACGGCTCAAGGCCTTGCTTACTTGCATACAATGGAGAAACCGATAATTTTCAGAGATTTCAAGACCTCAAATATATTGCTTGATGAGGTAAAGTTCTTTATAATCTTGCTTGAGAGTTGTTTATAATCTGCATTATCAACCAAACACGATATGACAAACTCATTCAGTAAAGGCAGTTCCATGATGCGTATATTTTCTCACCATGTTTACCCGAAAGTTTTGCTTCATGTTGATCTATTTTCTTCAAAAATCCCGTTCCCTGCAAAGTTCAATCTTACCCACTAGCAACTGTGATTCGCCCTCTCATTGGTGGCGAAGGGAAATGCCGAACGAGCCAAGTCTTGCTTGAGAGTTGGCAAAAATATTTAAGAACATATTATAATATGATTCATAAGACATTAAGTTCCTTCTACATCAAATCTTCTGCAGTCTTACACTCCAAAGTTATCGGATTTTGGCTTGGCAAAATGGGGACCTGCAGACGGTGAAATGTATGTATCAGGACATGTTATGGGCACAATTGGCTATGCTGCTCCTGAGTATGTTTTTACAGGTAATTTAGTTCTGTGTTTCTTAACTGGGATGCCTCAATGACTGAATAATGTTTTGCTTTAAAGTTCATTCAAACTTCTAATCTCAAATTATAACATTTTAATTACTCTAAAGCAGCTCACCACAACAAAATTAAATTATAATGGCATTTTATCAAGTCTTTAACGGCATGTTTCTTTATTCTTATTACAATTGTTATAACTATGTATCTGTAATGACAGTTTACTCAAACTCGCTAACGAACAGCTGCTACTAAAATCCCATTTCATAGCAGTGGTTGATTGAAAACATGCTATCAGAATCTACCCTAACATTGATTCTATCTGATTAATCAGGGAATTTGTATCTGAAGAGTGATGTGTATAGTTTTGGAGTTGTTTTGTTGGAGATGCTAACAGGCTTACGAGCATATGATAAAAGCCGTCCGAGTCAGCAAATAAATTTAGTGAGCTGGGGAAGACCATTTCTATCAGATAGAAGAAAGGTGAGAAAATTGATGGACACCAGGTTGGAGGGAAAATACCCAGCAAAACAAATTTTACAAATAGCTCAACTTGCTGCTAGATGTCTTCAGTCGGAACCCCGTTTCCGCCCGTCAATGAAAGAAGTTGCCGAGACCTTGGGAGAGATTGGAGCTCGATATAACAGCACTGAGGATGAACCAGAAGCCTTGTCGACATGATCACTATTATCCTCTGGTTTATAATTAGAACAGGATGCAGATGAAGCACTTCAATAAAGTTTCTGCACAATCAATTAATGAAGAAATTATTTTCGCCTCCGGCACTGAATAGTCCATTAGTTATTCCGGAGCCAAGAAATAATTATGTCTTTTTATTCCCCTTCATGTTTGGTTCTACGGTGTACTGCGGTGTGTAATTCTTTAATGCGTTTCTCTTTGCCCGTAATGAGCTGTAGTTCCAGCTCATATTAATTCCCTCCTCGTCCGAGTTGCGAATTTGATAACATGACTAATAATGTTTTTGGCAAAATATTATTCAATAAAAAGATGTTAAAATAATTTATTTCTAGGTTTATTTTTATTTTTTATGTCATCACATTAGAATTATCGAAAAACATTAAAAAAAAACTAATTAAATATTTTTCAAGTGAAAAAACCAATTGAAAAGTAAGTTGAACTGTATTACAAAGAGATGAAGTTAATTATAACCTCTGTAAAAATAAATAAATAAAAAGTTTAAGAAGAATTATTGGAGGTAGAATCGGCTATAATGGTTAAAATATAGTTGTTTTTGTTTTTTAAAATATTTTTGATTCAGAAATGTATCAAAATAATATATATATTTTTTAAAAAATTATTTTTGATATCAGCATATTAAAATAATTTAAAAATATTAAAAAATATTAATTTAAAATAAAGAAATAAATATAAAATTTTTAAATTTTTTTAAAAATATTTTTGAAATACAAAAACAAACAATCTATAATATTTTTCACATTTTCATTATCAATTGAATAAACTTTTTGTATCTTTAACCTAGTAGAATTATCTGTTGGAAGATTTATTTAAAAAAATGTGCCAAAGTCTTTTCTCAATCAGGTCCCCTTCTAATAGATAATGGTAGGTCACTGCAGCAAGCATTTGAGTAAAATCTCATTGCAATTACATGTTAAATTATAATGCATTTCAAGCAATTATCTATACTATACCTGCGTAGCAGCATTTATTTGATTTTTAAGTACTGAAATGGTTTTTTTTCCTTTTAAAAAAAACCTTGACATTTTTTAAATTTTTATATGGAATAACTGTATATATAAACTACATAGAATGCTTTTTTTTTTTTTATATATATGTAATGGCTATATATAACCTAAATATACATCAATTATTTTTAATTTTTTCTTGTAAAATATTAAAATCTTAAATATATATGTTTTTAATTTCTCAGGTCGACCTTACTTGGCCCTTATCCAGCTCTACCCCCGGCCCTAGTTTAATATCTATGGTTTCGAAACATTGAATTGGTGGATGAATCGATCGAAAGAGGAAACTCTCAGTATTGGAAAAGTTGAGGTGCTTCCAAGCAAATGCGCGGCACTTACCTCGAAGAAAGTATACACGTATAGAAAGGCTTCTCTGGTTGAAAATACTTGAATAAAGATGAAACTATATCTGTAGTCATTGAAAAAATCATCACGTCATTGCAGAAAACGTAGTATCCACACAAGTCTAAACAAACTCTGTTCTCTAGACCTTCTCTGTTTCTCTCTAATCCTGCAGGTCATCACTGATTCTTGCAAGGACGGATGGGCATTCACTGGAATTGTCTTGCAGCTGACACTTTAAGTCGAACTTCCGTTGCTGCCCCAGTTCCAGACCTAGACTAGGACTCGGACTCTCCTCGTGATTCCATCTTAAAACTGGTTGATGGTTAGTTTATCATCATATATAGGTTAATTTATGGTATCTTGTCATTGATGCACATGATTTATGTTCTTCCTTTTGTGCTTCCTTAACTTAGTACTTGCACCTGGCCTTGTTCATTTTGCTCGTGTTTTGAGAGATATCTCATTTCACCCTTTCTTTTTTCCTTTACATATTAATTGCATAGATTTAACAAGGCCTCAGGATATGCAGAGTCCCTAACGCAGCCTGAACCAGATAGATTAGGAATCGAAGAGAATAGGAAGACAAAAGTTGCCAAAAGGGCTAGATAGACCTTAGCCACTCTGTTTATTCTCAATCAAAATATAATCTGCCAAAATCTCCTCCATAAAAGAGGTCTCCAATAGCTTAAATAAGTCAATCTTCGACCTCAGCCAGAAAGGAAAAAAGAATCCTAGACATTTAGGAAAATTAAAAGTCAAAATCTAAAATTAATTAGGAAAAAAAACAAACTAAAAATAAAAACATCTTCAGGGCCTAATTTACTCACACTAGAATAGAAGATGTGGAATCTCCTGAAAAAATTTGAGGATGATGATCAAAAGTTATGCTCATTTACATCAAATAGGTTGTTTAGTGCTACTTACCTCTTTTTGAACTTGAACTTGTTCATCTCATCCATAAATGTGTTTGTTAAGCTTTAATTGTAATAGATTCATATCCGACTGTTGAGATCCTCCTGCATCAGTCCCCTACCCAATTGAATTCTGGGATTCATATATAATTCTATGCCAATAAGTTTTTGAATAATCTAAGTCTTAAGAGCAAGTCCATTTTTATCTCTGCACAAGGCCTCAAATCCTATCTCATAGAATTTGCACATGTAATCGGTTGATGCATCTCCTGTGGATTCCGCTGAATACAGCTGCTGTTTCACAATGGTAACTGCCTGTATTTCAACATGGATGTCTAATGTACCTATTTCGGGTGAGAACAACGTAATACTTGGTGCATTAGACAATTCAAAGCTGAGAGATTTCACATATGAAGAGTTGAGGGCAGCGACCTTCAACTTTAGTATGAATCTGCTGATTGGAAGGGGAGGTTTTGGCGATCTCTACAAGGGTAGGCTCCAGGAGCAGATGCCATCTAATGGTGCTAGGAACCGACCAATTGCTGTCAAGAGATTATCTGGAACCAGCCTTCAAGGAGATCCAGAATTTACGGTTTGTTTGTTTGTTTGTTTTTATTGACCTTATAATTCACTCTTCACTTGTATACGGATCCATTAACTAGTACGATGTCCGGCAGAATGATTGATTTTCCCTATATAAACTGAATCTATGTAGTAAATTTCCCTTGAAGTGCTTACGGTAGTTAGGTAACAAACCGTTTGTGCTCTTACTTGCCATATTTATTGGTACAGACAGAGATCAGTTTACTGGGAATGGTGTCTCATCCGAACATTGTGAAGCTTTTGGGTTTTTGTCGTGCAAATGAAGAGAAGATCCTTGTCTATGACTACATGCAAAAACGAAGCTTAGAGCACCATTTATTTTCCAGTAAGGAGAAAATCTTATTATTCTCAATTTGGAGTTGTATACTACAATATCAATCTCAACATTGTACAACCTTATTTTTGTTCCTAACACACATTATTTTTGTTCCTAATACACATGTTTCTCCTGTTACAGAGAAACCAGAACGAGTACTTTCATGGGAAATTAGGCTTAAAATCGCGATAGAAATTGCAGAAGGACTGTCTTACTTACATTCATTAGAGCATCCAGTAATTCTCAAAGATATAAAGCCCTCAAATATACTACTTGATAAGGTAAATTCTGTATGATTTTTCAGATAGTATGCAGTAGCATATAGAAAGGTCACCCAGTTCAGACACTCTTGATACATCTTTTCAGTGAGATTACTTCTACTGACCATGCTTGCATAACAAAACTTTACATTTCTGCTAGTGCTTCTGTTTGCTTGCCAGTGCCAACATCACTGCATATTCACCTGATTGTTTCTCTGTGTACATTTATCATATCTCTCTGCATCTATATTTCTGCTATTGTCTTGCTTATGGTTTCCTCTTTTACCTAGTTTTCATGGTTGAGTCATTTCTTTCCACTGATGCGTCATGACTTTTCTAGCAATTTTGGCAATCTGAAGAACTTTTAATGTTGCAAGCATCACGTTATTGGTACAATTATTCATGACTCAGCAATTGAAAAGAAACTGTTGGATTATCTTTCCAAAATGGAAATCTAAGCTACCTAACCCCAATGTTTCATTAGTCCTATACTGCAAGGATATCAGACTTTCGACTGGCAATCACAGCACCTGCACCCTTGAGAGATCATGATGAATATATAGAAGATAGAGTTGCTGGCACATTTGGTTATATCGATCCTCTTTTTATGCAGACTGGTAATTTCCTGTACCTTGCATACTTGTAAGATTTTATTTTTTTTAAGATAAAAAGCAACCACTGGGCAAAAGCACCGAGCAAAATTCAGTAATCAGTATAATTGTACGAAGAGAATACAGAACAAAACAAGCATTAACAATGAAACTGTCAATTAATGGATAGAATTTAATTAATAATAATTTTATGGTTGGATTTTGTTCTGGGCAAAGCTCCTGTAGTTGCCAATTTGTCTCGATCTTCTTAACTTGTTAATTATTAACTTCTGCTAACTGCCAAGCCTTGTCATGACATTGATTTTATCGAATTGGTTTGGTTAGGGAAGTTGCATGTGAAGAGCAATGTGTATGCTTTTGGTGCTATTTTGGTTGATCTCCTAACTGGTTCAAAATCAACAAAACTTGTGGTTGATGGTCACATAAAGTTCACCGTAGGGGAATGGGCCGAGAAACATCTAATAATAGATTCAGGCTGAGAGGCATAATGGATTCCAGGTTGGAGGGGAAGTATGTTACTGGGCAGGCTTCAGAAATAGCAAAGCTTGCTCTGAGATGTCTCGTTCATAACCCCAAATTCCGTCCATCAATGAAGGAAGTTGCCGAGACACTAGAGAAGATCAAAACTCGTGATTGTAACCAGAGACATCTTGGCATGGTATGTCTCGTGTACCTGCTCGGGCTTCCCTATTTGATATTTTTAATAACATTATATGTACATAGCCATATATACGAACTGTCAAATAAAAATCATAGCCAGCATAGTTTTCAGAATTTAACTTCACTTTCTATGGATCTTTGAAGTGTGGGAAGTGCCATAAAGCTGGACACTACACCAGGTCTTGTGACAAGATCAGTCATGTTGGAGGGAATTCAAAGCTTCCAAATGCAAGTGAAGCAATCACAGAGGAGAGGACATCTTCCACACAATCAACCGTCCAACAAGACAGCGAAAGGAGTGAGGCCAGTGGTGTTGTAACAAAGACACTTCAAACAACTCCCAGTAAGTGAAGTGCTTCGAAAAATAACTAGAATTTGATCGATTCTATTCATTTGATTACTTCAAATTAACTTTGTGTGACCCTTGGTCTTATTGGAGGCAATTCAAACCTACTAGATGCAAGTAATGGAACGAGCAATGAGAAGACTTCAGCAATTCAATCACCTCATCCCCAGCAAGGAAGCAAAGGGGACGAGGCAAATCGCGTTGGGACCAGCAAACCTAGGAACAATCATCTTATAAGAAAAACAACTGCCGGTAAGTAGTGCTATGTTTTGAAAGATAACTTCACTTGAATTATATTTAAGTAGTTTTATTTGAGATCTTGTAAAAATGGTCAGTCGGAGGTAATTCGAAGGCACTTGAAGCAAGAAATACAACAAAAAAGGAGAAGACGACTTCTTCTAGATTGACTGTCCAACAAGGTAAT
Organism: Populus tomentosa; assembly: GCA_018804465.1. Taxonomy (NCBI): domain Eukaryota; kingdom Viridiplantae; phylum Streptophyta; class Magnoliopsida; order Malpighiales; family Salicaceae; genus Populus; species Populus tomentosa. The sequence continues at coordinate 12,777,826 of CM032003.1, forward strand.
ACAAGAAAGGAGGCAAATGGTGTCGCTACCAGACGACCATCTTGTAACAATGGTCCTAAAACCAAAATTCCCAGTGAGTTCTCCATTTTGAAAAATAAAAACTGCAATTAAATTTCCTCAACTTAATTAATAGTTTAAACTGAGATCTTGTAACAATGATCTTGATGGAGGCAATTCAAAGCTACTAAATGCAACTGATGCTATGAAAAAGGAGAAGATTTCTACGACCAAATCAATTGTCCAAAAAGGTAAAAAAAGAAATGAGGCAAATGGGGTTGGTACTAGCACACTTCGTACCAAAGGTCCTGGAAAAATAACTACAAGTAAGTAGTATATATTGAAAATTAACTGCAATGGAATTGTATTTTTTTTTTTTTTTTGTAAATTTCAATAACTTTAGTGATTCTTGAAGAGTAATATATAAACTATTTTTGAAATCTAAAATAATAATTTAAGTTTTTAAATTAAGATAATATAATATCAAAACATTAATAATCAAGTGGGTTAGGACTTTGAAAATATTACGAACTTCATTCTTTAATGCTCATAACCTTAATTAAGGTGATTTTGGTTATAAAATGGGAATTGTGTGATATTTTCTCCGACGTGCAGCGGTTTTTGTCAAATTTTAAAATTCTTGAGTTATGTCTATTATTTTGCAGAACTTCAGAAAGTTAATTGCAATTTATCTTTAATTTTAATATTTTAAAATTGACGTCTTTTCTTGCTATATTTTCCTGTTTTAGGCAAGTCGGAGCTACCAAATGCAAGTAACTTAGCAAGGAAAGTGAAAGCTTCTGTCCAACAAGTTAACGAAAGGAACGTGGCAGCTGATGGTGGTATCTACATAAAATAAACCAAAAGAAGAATTAACATGATGGTTAAAAGAGTTTCGAATGATTTTCTCCGATGATTTACTCCTAGTAATGATGCATTGTTAAATGACAATGATGAGTTCATATTATCTTGAACAGTGTCCAAACGGAAGGCAAGTGGCTGCTTGTTATTAGCAAGAAAAGGATGAAAGCTAGGCCTAATTTTCGTTCAATGTGCTGAAGGCCTTTTACTTGTTGAGGTTCAGAACAGGGCAACAATTGGACCACCATGCAGGATTCCAAGTTCACATTCTAGCAGTTTTCTTAGAATTGACTGCTGGGTCTAATTATGTTGCCGTTCGATTAAATAGATTCCTACATTTGGTACGTACTGATTCAAATCAAATGGAGGGTCTAATTCGGTTCTCAAGGATTTTCTTTTTTACAACATATTAAAATGAAAATAAAAGTACAAAAAAAAACTAATGAAAATAAAAGTACAAAACAAAGGATGAGCAGGCTACCCTATGCGGCGTTTCTAAGAAATTTACTGAAGCAAAATGACGATGACCAGCTAGTAAATTTGCATTGTCCATGAAGAAGAGAGAAGAACACACCCCAAAAAGCAAATCCAATTACGTTTTAAGAAACTGAGTTCCAGCCTTAGTTTTGGATAGAGGCACAACAATAAAAATATGATTAATATTTAACTAAATATTTATAAATAACATTTTACTGTAAATACAATTACAGCGCTAAACACACACTTATAACCTTCTATATCTTAATAAATTATTATTATCATTTTCACATCCCTTCATTACGGTAACTAAAAACCTCTATGAACGGTGACTAAAAAACAAAATAAAAAATAAATGTATAATCAAATAAAACAAGAATGTGTGGAGGAGAATTAACATGCGAGTCAATGAAACATGTATGTAGCAAGTCCACCACTTGTCTTTTAAAATAAAATAAGCCTTGCTGACCGTGAGCGGGATCATTTACTCAAAGATAGATAGAATCATAGAATTCTTTTTTATGGGGATTTGTTGGAGTGCCAAGTCAAATCCATCCCCTGCACCTGCACCAGCAGCAGCAGCCCCGGATCCATTAATTGACCCAGACGCAGCTCCTACCCCTCCTGGACATCTCATTGAAGGTTGGTGTCTAATTAACCATGACACCATTCTGCACATTTTCCTTCAATATTTTCCTAGGCCAGCTTGTAGGAAAACTATTTGTAATTCAAAGCATTCTGTTTTTATCTTCTTTTTTATTCTCTCTTTGAACTAGACTATGTGATATGTTGGTGCATGGTTCTAATTTCTATACATGGTTTCTTTAGACCCTTGATGAGATGTTGAATTAGGGAGCTTGCTTCAGGCCATAGAGATTCCAGTTTGTATAACTGATACATGTTTTATTCAGGTGATATATCTTTTCTTGTTAGCAATGTCTCTGGCAACAGCTGGTTCTCTATAGCCACCACCAATTTTACAACATGGATTTCTCAAGCAAAGGATGCTATTCGGGGTAAAAATGTCCCCGAGGACATCGAAATCCCAGCCTTTCCGTCAAAGTTGAAAGTTTTCACGTTGGAACAATTGAAGGAAGCAACCTTCGATTTTAGAAATGATATGGTCCTGGGAAAGGGAGGGTTTGGCAGTGTCTACAAGGGTTCACTAAAAGAAAAGGTGCCTTCTAAGAAAAGTAGGAAATTGCGCATTGCTGTCAAGAAATTGGGTTCAAATAGCAAGCAAGGACTTAGACAGTGGCAGGTGATTGTATTTTATTGTTGATCTTGCAATTTGGGAGTCTTCAGTTTGCCAAATATGCATGATTAGTATCAGAATGAGAGGTTTCATTAGATAAGCCTCCTGTCTTGATTTAATATTTATTTTCTGGTGACTGCTGAACTTGTGCATTTCAGTCCAGAAATTTAGCTGTATTGTCTGCAATTAAAAAAGGATAATAATTTGTTGAGATGTGGCATGAATTCAAATCTTTATTGTATAAGGACTTCAATTTTAACTCACACAGTACAATGAAAGACTTGTGATTGTTTTGTCTAGAAAAAGATTAGGATTATGACTAAGATATATTCTCAATTTAGGCCTTTTTTTTTTTTTTTTTTTTTTTTTTTTTTTAAGGATGATCTGGTATGCTCTTGTGTGCTAAAAATAGAGCTCGCATGAGAAACTCATGGTGTGCCATGAGGATTAGATGTATCTGGGATTCGGGTTCCATAGTTCTTCAAAACTTGTACTGGTTCCGATTATAGTAAAATTTCTCTTCAATTATGAATATAGGCATAGACGAACCATGTAAAATCTTTGTGATATATGGTTGTTACCTTCCTGTGATATTCTCTATATTTTTATGTTTCATCCTTTAGTGTGTACTTCTTTTATATGTCACTGGTACAGACAGAGGTTGGTTTCTTGGCAAAGCTTTCTCATCCCAACATTGTGAAGTTGCTTGGATACTGTCAGGAAGAAGAAAATAGAGAGTAGCTTATTGTCTATGAATTCATGGAGAAGGGTAGTTTAAATTACCATTTGTTTGGAAGTAAGGACTGCTAAACTTTGTTACATTCTAGAGATATTGAGCAAATGTTTGCTAATTTCGTAGCCGCAAACCTTCATTTCTTTCACTGCTTGTTTTTCTGAATGTTCAGAACGATCTGATCAGCAACTTCCTTGGGAAACAAGACTGATGATTGCAACAGAAATGGCTCAAGCCCTGTCTTATTTGCATTCTATGGATAGGCCAATAATTTTCAGAGATTTCAAGACCTCAAATATATTACTTGATGAGGTAAACGTCAGTATAATCTCTAGATTACCATTTTGAACTCAAACTAAACAGGAACTTATCATACCGGAAAGCTTAAATTTACAATTTGAAAGCGAAATGGATCTGAAGAACAAGCATGCACTACAAGAACAGCATGTCTTGAATTGAAAAAAGCATCTCTCTACCAAGGGCGGAGCCAGGAATTTTTTTTGTCCTATGCTATTAAATAAATATATAACTATTTTTGAAGATCGATTATTAACTGATATACATAAATTTTTAAAATTAATAGTAAAGTTTTAATTCAAATACACTATTTAAAATATTAAAAAATAAATTTGAAAGTATATAAAATTAAAACGAAAGTAAAAATAAACTCATTATTAAAGTTATATCTTTCGATGTTTTGTGGAATATAATTCATCTATAATCGAATCTGAATCAATATTGTAACAACCCTTCAACCGGAATAAAATAATAATCTCATGTCAACTGAAAACAAAATAATTAAATTTTTTCCCTCCTTTAATTCCTTCTTCCTTCACTTGCGTCTTCCCTAGATTAGTGTTTTATAAGTTGGATTTTGTAAGTTTATAAGGTAATTCTCTCACTTCATATTTTTTTCTTGGAATTTTTTTATGTTTTTCCCTTACTTTTTTCTATTTCTCTCTCGCATTTTCTTTTCTTTCTTCTTCTATTCTGCTTCTGTTCAGTCGGCAATATATAAAAAGAAAGAGGAGCTGATTTGTTTTATTTTTTAATGGCAAATAATTATTTTACTCTTAATGAGTCATTTTGTTTTTATTTGACGGGTTTTTTTTAGCACTACCAAGCCCCGTTCATCCTAAACTCTTAACTAGATTTTATTCAATATATTTTAAGATCCCTTGTAAAATTTCAACTTGATTTGATGGTCGGATTGAAAATTATATCGAATAACGTAAAACTAATTAAATTGTGATTTTTAATCAAATTTCTAAATTTCTCCAAAAATTTTGAAATTTTAACCTAAGCTAAAGCATCATATTAGAAGGCTCCACGTAAATTTTCAGAATTTTTTGATAACTTAATTGATAATTATAAATTTGTTTTACATAAAACTAGTTAAAAAATATTGATAAAATCTTAACCTAGGCTAAAGCCCACCCCAGCCTTTGTCATGCCTCCGCCTATGCTCTCTACAATCCGGTGCAGTAAGCTAAACCTTTCAGATTCCTGTCTTCACAGAACTTGAACGAAGATGCCTCCTTCATTGAATCTCTTATTTTTCTCTCCTTTCAGATAATCAGTATCTCTCTACAATTTGGTTCTTGCCTTTATAACCAACTGTATTGTTAAAGAATAATATAAATCATATCTTAGGACTTTACCTAGTTTTTGGATTTAGATTGTTCTTTGACATGGTATCAGAATCTTGATAACCAAGTGTTCACGAATTTGAATCTCACCACCTCTATTTATTTGATAAAAATAACGTAATATAAGTCTGTGCAAGTTTAAAACTCACTTTAAGAAGTGTGTTAGATAATAATATAAATCATAGTATAACTATCCATCCGAGCAAATTTTCCTCCCATCTAAACATGGCTTGTAGTGAGCTCATTTAGAATACACAACCAAACAACAAAACTATGTCTTGGAATATGCAAAAGACCATAGATAAGCTGATACTGGTTAAAGCTAACCCCTTGTCTCTTGATCACTTCCCACATGAATTCTAGCAGAATGTTTACCATCAAGCTTGATTTGCTTAGAACATAACCTCTTGTGTACGTTGTGTTGGTGGATAACACCATAATGTTAAAGATTCCCGAAGTCCTTTTAATATCAAAGTTTCTGTGTGTAGTCTTATACTCCGAAGCTGTCAGATTTTGGCTTGGCAAAATGGGGACCCAATGATGGCACTTCATATGTAACAGGAAATGTTATGGGTACACATGGTTATGTTGGTCCGGAATATAAGACTGGAGGTAATTTCTTGTACCGTCAAAACTTAGACTTCTCAATGTTCAATGATGTTTTACTTGAAACTTCACAGCATCCGAGCTCAGTTAATTTTGAATCACTTAAGCCAGGGCATAAACTTGTAGATTTTTCCATGATATTGATGTTGTGATTTGTTAGGGAAACTGTATGTAAAGAGCGATGTGTATAGTTTCGGAGTAGTTTTGATCGAGTTGCTAACAGGCTTACGGGCGATCGATAAAAAACGTCCGCCTAAGCAACAAGACCTTCGAGAATGGGCTTTACCATTTCTAACCGACAGAAAAAAGCTGAGACAAATCATGGACCCCAGATTGCAGGGGAAGTATGGTAGCAAACAAGCTTTGAAAATAGCTATGCTTGCCGTAAGATGTCTTTACTCGCATCCCATGATCCGGCCATCAATGAAAGAAGTTGCCGAGACACTAGAACGAGTAAAGCTTCGGACTTGACATTCGAAAGAGGACATTTGAAAAACTTCCATTGTTGTTTCTTTTGTTCTTCATGTTTCGTCTTTGAGGGAAGGAAGCAAATGGTTGAGCTGATAAGGTATACAATGTTTATTTATTTATACTTTGGCTAAAGTGATTCTATTGATCGATCAATGAATCAGGTTTGCCCATTAGAATTTAGTAAAGTGATTCTATTTGTTTATTCTTGCACAAACTTTCTAATATTTTCTATGCATACAGAACTTTTTTTATGCACAATAAGCATTATTTTTGTCGCACCCTAAAAAATCCAAGTGCGGCATCGGCTGGCGACTCTCGTTTTGTTTTTTTGTTTTGCTGATTTGGTTCTTTGGAGTCGCCACCTAGTATTTTGGTCACTAGGAACCCTAACTGGTCTTTCAGAGATTCTAAGGCAAGGGACTGGTTGCGTAAAGGGAAGGTATTAGCACCCCTAGTACGCCCTACCTAAGGTAAGCTGCTTGGTGTTTGTTTTGCTCTATAATTGCTATGGTGTTGGTGTTTTCTAATCCCATCAATTTTCCTAGGTTTTATTCAAATAAAAATTATTTGGATAGAAATCCAAGGAGATTCCATGTGCTTCGAAAGCTCATTTTTCCCATAGTATTTCAAAAGTTTGCGACTCGTAAATCGCAAGAAGGAGGGACAAAAAATTTAGAAATCTAAGGAAATTCAAAGCGCTTTTAAAAGCCTCCTTTTGCCTTAATATTTCATACTTTCACGGCTCGTAAACCGTGGAGTAAAAAATTTGAAGTTTTGAAATGTCCTCGATTATAATCAAGGCTTCTTTCAAGGATGTGTGCGGATTTATTACTCCCAATAATATTTTGGATATTCATCCTTTAAGGATTTCTTTATCCAAACATTAGCGGTGAATAATAGATGAATTCCCCCCTCAAAATAAGATTTTTATAGTTTTTGGAATATTGGCCAATACCCTTTGGAGTTTTACAAACATGTTGTAAAATCCAGAAATGCAAGAAAATAATTTGTGTTTAAGAAATCTATGCGAAAACACATTTTCAAAACTTCCAATATTTTTTTTTTATATAAAAAAAACATTCAAAACATGTTAGAGTATTGGCCGTATGCATGAAAACAAAACATTTTTTTTCTTTAATAAACATTTTTTAAAATGATTTTGGAATTTTTTTTTATTTTTTTTTATTTTTATAATATTATAATACACACACACACACACACACACACACACACACACACATATATATATATATATATATAACTCACATCCTGCGTGAACAGTAGGACGTGAATTATATTTCACGCCTACTGTTCATACAGTGAACAGTAACGGGAGGAAGAAGAAGAAAAGGAGGAGGAAAAGGAAGGAGGAGGAAAGGAAGAGGGGCTCACTTGGCCGAAGGGGTTGTGGCTGCTGTGATGAGGTGGTTCAGCCGGTGGTTGCAGCGGTGGAGTTGGAGGAGGATGGCGTCGGTTTCCTGTTGCAGAGGAAGAAAGAAGAAGAAGAAAAATCTGCAGAAATTGGGCGAAAATGCTGGTTTTTGGCTGACTTTGGACCCGAATTTCTCCTCCCCCAGAATATCAAATCCGACTCTATTTATAGGCTGTGGAAGAGGGCAATCTTGTCTACGTTGGGGAAAAATTGCAGCCCTTGATTCAGTTGGCAAGCATCTCAACCGTTGGCTCAAAGTGTGCACCTCGGGCTGCCAAATTTGGCAGCTCAAGGCTGTGAACTGCCCGAGGTGGCCATTTTGAGCCACTCAACGGAGCCGTTTCTAACTTTTCCAACCCGACCGGACCATTCTCTGGGATAAAGGGGTTTCATGTGGATATTTTGGTGCAAGTTTGGTCGGATTTGGAGGCCACACGAGCCGGAAAATTCGCCTGGAAAGCAGCCCCTCAGGCAGCTTTTTTGAGGAAGAAAGTGAACAGTAACAGGCGACATTAGTCCTCCAGTTTTCAATTTCTTTCAATTTGACCCCGGATCAATCCCAAACAGCCCCTCTATATACGCACCTTTTCCAAATTGATCCCTGGTTTCGGATCTTCTCAATTAAGTCCCTAATTGGCCATTAAACTTCAATATTTATGCAATTAAGCCCCTGATTTGACCCAATAAAATCCTAAAAAATATATTTTGGCCCCAGAACTTAAATTTCTTCTAATTAAAACCCAAATTGACTTAAAAAATCAATTTTCCTTGCAATCAAATCCTCTATAAAATCAATTAAAGATCCAATTAAGTCCATAAACATCCAAACTTGGGCTTTTCTCCTCAAAATTTAAATTTCCTTCTCAATAGGGCTCTCATCCTTTAAGAATATACTGTCAAAAATCCAATCTTTGTATTTTTAACCTCCTTGACCGATTTTTCTGACCATTTGTCGAGCGCTTCTGCCTCCTATTGTTTTTCTAGCCTCTTTTGGCTATTTATTTTATTTATTTTTGTGGGGACCCAAAAATGGGTTACAACAGATGCCCCCTCTTTATAAAGCTTACGGAGCAGAAGTTTTGCGCAGTAAGATTTATAAAGATAAACCAAAACTGAACTCCCGAAACTGATCTGGTTGGAGCTTGATCGCTCTGAAACTTTGTCTTTACAGCAATCCTCCTCAACCCAAAAACTATGATCAAAATTTTAGTCATCTCGAGATCCCTTCTGGCGATCTTCTTTAACCCCAAAAACTTGGAATCTCATCCGGCGATTCTTCTTAACCAAGGCTAAAATATGAAGTCCCTTCTGGCGACCTCCTTTGACCAATATCGAAATGCGAGATCCCTTCTGGCGATCTCAATCAACTTGGAATCTCATCTGGCGATTCCTTTACCCATAACCAAATACAAAAATACGTGTGTGGTCTCATTATGATGGGTGACCTGCCCGAAAAATAATGGTCTCATTGTATGGGTGACCTACCCAAGATAATGGTCTCATTGTATGGGTGACCTACCCAAGAAAAATAATGGTCTCATTGTATGGGTGACCTACCCAAGAAAGATAATGGTCTCATTGTATGGGTGACCTACCCAAGAAAAAAAATGGTCTCATTGTATGGGTGACCTACCCAAGAAAAATAATGGTCTCATTGTATGGGTGACCTACCCAAGAAAAATAATGGTCTCATTGTATGGGTGACCTACCCATGGTCTCATTGTATGGGTGACCTACCCAAGGGGAAGAATTCTTAGTAAGCTCCATGCTTTTCTAAGAAATGGTTTCAAATATGAGGTCCCTTCTGGCGACCTTCCTTGATGAATGTCGAAGTACGAGATCCCTTCTGGCGATCTCAAATAACTTGGAATCCCATCTGACGATTCCTTTTATTCAAAGCTGAAATATGAGGTCCCTTCTAGTGACCTTCATCGAAATACGAGATCCCTTCTGGCGATCTCAAACAACTTGGAATCCCATCTGGCGATTCCTCTTAACAAACATGAGATATAAGGTCCCATCAGGCGACCTCCAAATACCAAAATACGAGATCCCTTCTGGCGATCTCCATCAACTTGGAATCCCATCTGGCAATTCCTTTTATTCAAACATGAAATATGAGGTCCCTTCTGGCGACCTCCAAATAGTGAAATGGAGATCCCTTCTGGCGATCTCCATCAACTTGGAATCCCATCTGGCGATTCCTTTTAACAAAAGCTGAAATTTAAGGTCCCTTCTGGCGACCTCCATTGATGAATATCAAAATACGAGATCCCTTCTGGCGATCTCAAACAACTTGGAATCCCATCTGGCGATTCCTTTTTACCGAATGCTATCGATGTCGTTCTTCCTGCTGGTAGGGTTTGAGAATCCTTATCTTCTCTTCTTGTTGTTCTAGAATCAACTCAATGATTCTTTCTTCGTCCATAATCTTGTTGGAATGCGCTAAGATCTCCTCCTGTAACGATCCAAAAAAAAAAAAAAACATACATGCAATGATTTATGATTAGATGTAATGCATGCATTCGTACCTGGTTTTGAAACATAGGCCCCATCCTCTTCTTCTTGTTCATGAGACTCCCTCTCAACATGAGCTTGCTTTTGAAGTCGTATGTTGGATTCATCTCTCGTGTTGCCTCCTATCATATCTTGGGGAAGAAGTCTTCGACTTTTTTACAAGTAGCCCCTTCTTTTTTTTTTTCCAAATTTACGACTTGTCCTTGCCTCTTTGTCATGCTTTTGTTAAATGCTTTATCTTTTTCAAATCTACGGGCCCTCATTCCGTTTTGAAAACATGTAAAACCTTTCAGGAAATAATCTTTTATTGCCCCCCAGTGTGGAGTGCAACTATATGTCAAGAAGATTTGATCTGGTGCTCTCCAATTGATGGAGTCATGCGTAAAAAAGTTCCTTTAAGTAAAAGATTTCAAATGCTATGAGATCATATTATATATATATATATATATATATATATATATATATATATATATAAAAGGCTCTTTACAAAAAGAATTCATGGTCGGACTTTAATTTTGTTGATTGGGAAATTACGAAATACATCAAGCGTAATTTTTCCTTACAAAGTCAGAATTCACGGGCCTAAATAGATCTTCTCCATCCATTCTAGATTAAAGCTTCTCCCAAAAACGCTTTCTTTACCACTAAAGGGCCCTCATTGTTTGGCGTCCATTTACTCTGACCTTCTCCTGGTAAAAGACAACATTTTCTTCAATATAAGATCTCCTTCGTGGAACCCTCAAGGTCGAATCCTCTTGTTGTATGATTTGGCCATCCTTCTTTGATAAAGTTGATGATGACAGATTGCGGCTATCCTCTTTTCACTTATCAGATTCAACTGTTCACATTTAACCTTGTCCTATTCTAACTCTTCTAGCTCAAAGTCTATCAATACTCTTAATGAGGGGATTTCAACTTCTAAAGGTATTACCGCCTCCATTTCATATACCAACGTATACAGGGTGACTCTTATTGATGTTCGGATTGCAGTGGGGTACGCGTGAAGGGCAAATGACAACATCTCATACCAATCCTTGTAAGTGAATACCATTTTCTAAATAATCTTCTTGATATTTTTGTTAGAAGCTTCTACCGCACTATTCATCTTTGGCTTGTATGGCGAGGAATTGGCATACTTGATTTTTTCATTTAGCGCAGAGTTCTATTATCATCTTGCTATTGAAGTTCTGGGCATTATTAATTTTTTCTAGTGGACCATATCGATGGATCAAATATCTTTCCATAAATTTCTTCACCACTTTTTTCACGTCATCGAAACATCTCAACAAAGTTTCGTCAAATGATTTCTTATACAAAGTTTCCCCATCAAGATAGAAATCCATTGCCAACCTCCTCAACGTCTTCTTGTTGATTTTTGGATGCCCCCCACGGGATATGTCTGGTTTTGGATGAAATTCTTGATATCATAGTACCAAGGGTTTCCATCTATTTCTCTTTCAAACTGAGCAACAGTGAGCTAAGTTATTTCTTATATCAATGTGTATTGGTTGTACGTTGTGCCCAAAGTCTATTCTAGCCATAGAAGCTGGCGTGACCAAAACATCAAAATGGTTTCATTCCCTTCCTAGATGGGTGAACTTTATTTCCTCAAATTCTCTAGCCCATCTAGACAAGTATTTTTGGAAAGGTCTCAACTTCTCGTCCTTGGTTTGCCCTTGTCCTTTCACTTGACAAATAATCAAAATCAAGTCTCCAATACACATCTATCTTTCTGATGTTTAGCTCTAATGCAACCTCTAAAATCAAAAATGCAAGCTTCAACCTCAGTTGTGTTGTTAGTGTACCCAAATTGCGACTTAACTAAAACCGGATACTGTTTCTTATTAGGAAAGATTAGCATTGCCCCCACTCTATTACCACAACACCCTCAAAGTACATAATCCAACAATCTGATTTCCCTTCCTCCACTGAAAGCATATTTTTTTATCTGAAAAATTAAATTTTAACAGCCCATAAACTTTCACAACATGGTCAGCTAGGTGATTGGCGATGAAAATTCATGGCTTTCCTTGTCATATATACTATGTTGTACTCAGCTAGTAGAACTTGCCATTTTTCAATTCAACTCGATAGATAGGGGTGGATTCAGTAGGTATTGCTTGATTTTCGTGAAAGCTTCTTCACATTCTTATTCCAAATTCCAAGATTCTTCCTCCTTAACAATTTGAAGATGAGGTCATAAGTCGTGGTTAATTGGGATATAAATTGAGCAATGTAATTCAAACTTCCCAAGAACCTCCTTACATCCTTCTTAGTCTTGGGAGTTGGCATAGGTTGAATAGCCTTTACTTAATCAGGGTCCACTTCTATCCCTTTGTCACTCATCATAAATTCCAACAACTTCCTAGATTTCACCCCGAATGAACACCTTGCATGGTTAAGCCTCAACTTGTACTTTCTTAGTCTTTCAACTAATTCCTTCAAAATTTGGACATGATTCTCTCCCTCTCTAGGTCATGTCATCCACGTACTTTAATCTCTTTATGCATCACGTCGTGAAATAGAGTCAACATAGCCCTTTGGTAGGTGCCCCCAACGTTCTTTAACCCAAACGGCATGACCTTGTAGCGGGTTTCCAAGCTTGTTCATGTTGTTCATTTTTGTGAATCCCCTAATGTTATTTTCCTACCATTCTTCCTTTTCTACAACTAATATGGATTCTTTAAAGTCCGGCCATTCATGCTCAGTGTAAAGTGCAGGTGTAGTTATGGAAGATTCGCTTTGAAAAGAAAAGTGTTGTGTAAAAACATCTAGATGAACTTTTGAAAATGCATGATCTCTTTAAAAGGAAAAGTTTGGCTAAAAACAAAATAATAAAACTAGGGTAAAATCCAATTCACATTTGGAACCTCGATTTAAAAGGTGAAAAACACAAACAAACACAATATCATGATCAAACAAGCATTGTTGATTAAATTTTGAACATCAATGGAGCTTCTTGGGTCTCCCAATTCTGGAACATCTCTCCCTTGGCTAGCTTTTGAATGAAGGTCTTAGATTCAAGATGCTTTGAGCTTAGGCTTGTTTGGATGCAAAAAGATATTATGGAGCATACATCCTAAGGATAGGTTCTAGTTCCTTTATGTGAGACATTGGGTAGGTTTACTACTTGGTCTCTAAAGAGGGTCTCTTGCTGTTCCAGTGATCACCCTCGTAAAGGCGATATGGAGGTCCAGCAGATAGTGGGATGGCACATGTACCAATCACAATCAGTCTAAACACTCAGCAAAGAGTTGGGGTTTACACAAACTTAAACCTTGACTCAAGTCATAAGGCAAGCTGCTAGTCCCCCACTTAATCTTAAAGTTACATGTGTGTGCCCTCAAAAACATAATAATAATAATAAAGTGATGCATGACTATGCCATGTATGATAGAATGTAAAGATACATGCTAAAACTTTTAAACAAAGTATCATTCAAAGTAAAACAAGAAAAACAATAACTCATAGCATAATAATAAAGAAAACAATTACCAAGCTTAGTCCAAGGGTCCCCAGTGGAGTCGCCATTCTGTCGCACCCTAAAAAATCCAAGTGCGGCATCGGCTGGCGACTCTCGTTTTGTTTTTTTGTTTTGCTGATTTGGTTCTTTGAAGTCGCCACCTAGTATTTTGGTCACTAGGAACCCTAACTGGTCTTTCAGAGATTCTAAGGCAAGGGACTGGTTGCGTAAAGGGAAGGTATTAGCACCCCTAGTACGCCCTACCTAAGGTAAGCTGCTTGGTGTTTGTTTTGCTCTATAATTGCTATGGTGTTGGTGTTTTCTAATCCCATCAATTTTCCTAGGTTTTATTCAAATAAAAATTATTTGGATAGAAATCCAAGGAGATTCCATGTGCTTCGAAAGCTCATTTTTCCCTTAGTATTTCAAAAGTTTGCGACTCGTAAATCGTAAGAAGGAGGGACAAAAAATTTAGAAATCTAAGGAAATTCAAAGCGCTTTTAAAAGCCTCCTTTTGCCTTAGTATTTCATACTTTCACGGCTCGTAAACCGTGGAGTAAAAAATTTGAAGTTTTGAAATGTCCTCGATTATAATCAAGGCTTCTTTCAAGGATGTATGCGGATTTATTACTCCCAATAATATTTTGGATATTCATCCTTTAAGGATTTCTTTATCCAAACATTAGCGGTGAATAATAGATGAATTCCCCTCCCAAAATAAGATTTTTATAGTTTTTGGAATATTGGCCAATACCCTTTGGAGTTTTACAAACATGTTGTAAAATCCAGAAATGCAAGAAAATAATTTGTGTTTAAGAAATCTATGCGAAAACACATTTTCAAAACTTCCAATATTTTTTTTTATATAAAAAAAACATTCAAAACATGTTAGAGTATTGGCCGTATGCATGAAAACAAAACATTTTTTTTCTTTAATAAACATTTTTTAAAATGATTTTGGAATTTTTTTTTTATTTTTTTTTTATTTTTATAATATTATAATACACACACACACACACACACACACACATATATATATATATATATAACTCACATCCTGCGTGAACAGTAGGACGTGAATTATATTTCACGCCTACTGTTCATACAGTGAACAGTAACGGGAGGAAGAAGAAGAAGAGGAGGAAAAGGAGGGAGGAGGAAAGGAAGAGGGGCTCACTTGGCCGAAGGGGTTGTGGCTGCTGTGATGAGGTGGTTCAGCAGGTGGTTGCATCGGTGGAGTTGGAGGAGGATGGCGTCGGTTTCCTGTTGCAGAGGAAGAAAGAAGAAGAAAAATCTGCAGAAATTGGGCGAAAATGCTGGTTTTTGGCTGACTTTGGACCCGAATTTCTCCTCCCCCAGAATATCAAATCCAACTCTATTTATAGGCTGTGGAAGAGGGCAATCTTGTCTACGTTGGGGAAAAATTGCAGCCCTTGATTCAGTTGGCAAGCATCTCAACCGTTGGCTCAAAGTGTGCACCTCGGGCTGCCAAATTTGGCAGCTCAAGGCTGTGAACTGCCCGAGGTGGCCACTTTGAGCCACTCAACGGAGCCGTTTCTAACTTTTCCAACCCGACCGGACCATTCTCTGGGATAAAGGGGTTTCATGTGGATATTTTGGTGCAAGTTTGGTCGGATTTGGAGGCCACACGAGCCGGAAAATTCGCCTGGAAAGCAGCCCCTCGGGCAGCTTTTTTGAGGAAGAAAGTGAACAGTAACAGGCGACATTAGTCCTCCAGTTTTCAATTTCTTTCAATTTGACCCCGGATCAATCCCAAACAGCCCCTCTATATACGCACCTTTTCCAAATTGATCCCTGGTTTCGGATCTTCTCAATTAAGTCCCTAATTGGCCATTAAACTTCAATATTTATGCAATTAAGCCCCTGATTTGACCCAATAAAATCCTAAAAAATATATTTTGGCCCCAGAACTTAAATTTCTTCTAATTAAAACCCAAATTGACTTAAAAAATCAATTTTCCTTGCAATCAAATCCTCTATAAAATCAATTAAAGATCCAATTAAGTCCATAAACATCCAAACTTGGGCTTTTCTCCTCAAAATTTAAATTTCCTTCTCAATAGGGCTCTCATCCTTTAAGAATATACTGTCAAAAATCCAATCTTTGTATTTTTAACCTCCTTGACCGATTTTTCTGACCATTTGTCGAGCGCTTCTGCCTCCTATTGTTTTTCTAGCCTCTTTTGGCTATTTATTTTATTTATTTTTGTGGGGACCCAAAAATGGGTTACAACAATTTTTCACACCAATAATATTAGTCATCACTAATATTTTCATCAATAACATATATGACACAATAATCATTGCATGATACAATAACCAACGTAACTATCATGGCTAACCAATGGCATCACATCAATTTTCTCTACCAATGATATAACTCATTTTCTTTGAAAAAAGTTCAAGACCAGAGTATATAAATACACCTGATTACTAGGTGATGAGTCTCAAAATCTAAAATGTTTATGAATAAAATTGATGTATTGAATAATATGTTAATCTCTTAATTTAATCAATTTGATTCATTCTCCATAGTCAAAGTATTTGGAGGCTTGATATAGAAAGTCTAAGTAGTTAGTAGTTAGTAGCTAGTAGTGTCTGATAAGTCAAGGTAATTAGTTTCTAGTACCTACAAGAAACCTACAAGAAACCTATTAATTTTAATGGATGTGGGAGCTCTTAGATAGTTAAGTCCATAATTAAACTTAAAGAGAGTGCAATGATACTTTAGAGGAGGCTTTGAAAATATTTATACCGAAAATGTTAAGAATAAAGAGATTGTGAACCTCGTGTTAGAGTAGGCTCTGAAAATATTTTATGTTGAAAGTGTTAAGAATAAAGAGATTATAAGCATTGAGTTAGAAGGACTCATAGTATATTTATAGCTCGTAAATATTGTCTTTTTTGTGGAGAAAATAGGTTAAAATATAATTTCATTCCTGTGATATTTTGAGATGTATTCTACTTAAAATAATATGTATTTAATCAATATAAAATACTGAAAGACCTGCATGGAGTCCTGAAAAGTTTTCTAAAAAAGTGTTAGGCTAGAGCAAGATGCATGAACCCAATAGAGATGAAAAATGAGTTCAGTCGTCCTATTTGGACCAAGCATGTTGAACTCGGGTATGGTAGCTCGAGCCCACAAGGATGCTTGAGTGCATACCCAGCACTAGCTAGACATGTCATGCCTAACCTCTTAGACATGTTATACCAATGTTGGGCGTGTGTCTAAATGGTGGGCTTAAGCTTCCATGCCCAAGCCTAGGTGTACGCCTAGCATAGGGTTAAACTACCATGCCTAAGCCCATATACCTTGGTAGAAATTGGGCTTAAGCATGGTAGCCCAAGCTAATTGGATGTTTTTAGGTTTTTTTAGAAGGTTTTTTATACCCATTAAATTTGGATCTATCACAAGGGAATCCGGATTTTATCATTGTCCATGAAGAGATGGTCAACAAGAGTCATGCCATAAGTCAAGCATGTATATATAATTGATTTATTGGATGATCTATTACCACACTAGATTGATTCATGATCTAAAAACTCAAATCTTTAAATGAGTTTGGTCTAAAGTTATATCTGACAACGATGTAAAATAACATCCAATTGAAAAAGACATGTGGAACTTTGCAGTCATCCTTACATTCTTGATGTTCAAGTCTAGTTTTGAACTAGTTATGCGATTTATATTTTGCTGCAGGTCAAATATTTTTATTTTTTATTATATATATATATATATATATATGTAAGTTTTTTCAATGTACTTTTATAATAGTTCAAAAAATTTAAGTGTAAATAAAAAAGTTTATGTGTGTATATATATATAATTAAATAAACCAAGAACTATGAACGCTAATAAATAAATAAATAATCAATAACAAAATCAAAAAATAAAACTTAAAAAATTAGAGACAGATGTAGATAAAGATATTTAATTTCACAAGACGAGACATTTATCCGATCATGTTTACTAAATTTTATTTATTAAAATAGTTTTTTATTCAATTAAATGATAATAAAAATAGACAAATATATTAAATTGATTGAATAAAATAAAAAAAAAATATGTAAGGCTACACATAGTAGAAATATTATTTAAAAATAAAAAAAAATATTTTAAAAAATATAATTCATACAAAAGATAAAAAAAAATCATAGATGAATCAGAAAAACTTTTTTAAAAATTAAACACCAAAGTAAAATATCATCATCATTTAAAAGAAGCTCTCTAAACAAAATAAAAGAGAAAATAAGGTATTAATATAAATATAAATAATTTCTTTAAAAATATTATATAAAAAGAAGCATTAAAAAAAAAACAAGAAAAAAAGTGTTGATGCTAGTAGGCCTAGGGCCAACCCAACCTACTTGATCTATTTTTTCGAGCCCCGCTTGATTATGCTTTTATTTTTTTAACTGCACCTGGGATAGGTGATCCGCCCCCATTTTTTTAAAAAAAAGAAATCTAATGAAGCGCTATTTGTTTTACATAAATTTCAACCACTGTAGTGGTTGAAAAATCAGAGTTTAAGTTTTTTTGATCTAAAAACTTATTTTCAATCAATTTTTAACTTAAAACTCCCATAAAACATCTTAAGAACCATGATAGGCCTATTTATGGTCTCAAAACCCTCAAAATAACTACCCAAAAATCAAAATCAACCTGAAACCAAAAATAAATCTAAGCTCATATCTATTTTTTTTAACGAACGTTAAATGTAAAAAAACACCTAATATAAATTTCTCTCATCAAAAGAAATAATTTGACCCAAATATTATCCATTTTGGTGGTCTAAATCAGTTTCAACGATATATTTCTCTTTCTATAGCCGAAATTTGATAACCTCTCTTTTTCTCTCATCTCTTAATCAGGGATCAAAAAATAACAAAAATAAATTTTTATAATAAAATTAAATTGGAAAATATTAAGGGACTGAAATTGTATAATTTATGTGATTTTTTAAGTTTGAAGATAAAAATAAATTTTTTTATTTTGGTCCATTATCTTTCAATCACATCTCTCCATAAGAATTCAAAACCAAATGCTCTTTAATTAAAACTAAATTGCCGAAAAGGGCTTGAGAATCAAATTAAAAAAATATAAAATTTTGCCCAATTCATCCATCCACAGTAACATATAAAAAGATGAACGGTAAATCTATTCACAGTGAAAAACCACGACTTTTAAATTATAGGTAATTCTTATTCACTAACAAATTGGACTTCCTTCGACCTTCCTCAGCCCATCATCCAAATCCAAACACCACATCAGCCTTCTTGCTGCCCTGCATGGTCTTCTGTTGGTCAAGTACCTAAATGTATCATCTGGAAATAATGGGCCTCTGTGGCCCATTTTTTTATGGGCTTAGGGTGAGCCGTTTCGATGATACTACACTTTTTCCCAAACAACCAACTGATGGATATGACAAGAAATAATTGAAATTCCGTGCCACAATGCCTTTTTTTTTTTTTTTTTTTTGTCTTACCACCTCTTTTCTGTTTTAGGGGGGAAAAAAACCTGACCAGCAGGTCGACGCATCATGTTATTAAATATAGCTTTACTTCAAGGGTAAATTAAAATCTAGTTTGGATCCCATTAAATTTAATTAGTAAATTACACATTTATATTATTAAATTCAGCTAGATCTAACAGTTTAATTTACTAAATCATCAATTGAGATCTTATTTGAGTAGTGTTTTATATTAAACCTGATTGAAAATTGATTTGATTAAATTTAATTAATTTAGCAAATCAAACCACAACCCAATTGATCAAATTAAAACCCAGGTGCAACCCTATTTATCTTAGAAAAAGATAATCTAAAACCATGTCTTTTTACCGTCTCGTTTTGAATTGATCCGGTAAATCTAGGTTGACTTGTCTATCTCGGGACCGGAATCTTGGACCAAATCATAATCCCAACTAGATATTGTAACTATGCCACCCGGGCTTAGAACGTGTCAAGTTTGGGACAGGTTTGACAAATGTGGATGTTACAGAGTAGATTCTGAAAGAATTGATTGTTTTTTAATGAAATACTGTGCACAATCACATCATGCACCGTCATAAAGCAGCAAATTATCAGCACAGGCCCTACCTGAAACTTAATCTCCAGTGAACTTTTCTAAAGGAAAGGTGTTGGCTTTGCATGGACATGCAGTAACATCCATTCTGAAGCCAAGTAATTAGTCACCTGAATGGATTAAGCTTTGATAGGATTTCCATTTCCCAGAAAGAACAGTCTTTTACTTCTTGATGGATGGAATTCTGAGTAGCAGTAATTGCTCTGATCTCTCCCCTTTCTTCTTTCCACCAGAAAATCATCCAGACGCCACTGCAGACTCTGCAGCTTTGTGATGACCAGTTCACCATCCCCTTCAGTGTTAATGACGTTGTTTGGAATAAAACAAAACATAAACAAAAGCTTTTGTCGATGTCATCTGTTACACATCTCTATCAGAAATGAATAAAAAATGGAGGAGAGCCGTGGAGGAGAAATCTCGTCGGTATTTCCATAAATAAAGACCTTAAAAGTCAATCAAAAAGCCTACCCTCATCATTGATTCAAGAGAGATAGAGTTCTTTTGATGGGGATTCTCTGTTGTTGCAGTTCTGGTCAATCAAATCCAGCCCTAGATACTGGCCCTGCTCCTGCTGTACTAGCCCCAGTATCAATCCCTGACCCAGACATAGCTCCTTCCTCTCCTGGACATCTCTTTGAAGGTTGGTTTTCAACTATATCATATTCCTTTCATTTTCATTCCATACTTGGTGATCTTGTTGAAAAACTCATTTTAAGCCTGTATCTTTCTTCTAACAGGTTAAAATTATGCTCTATTTTCACTTCCACATTCTTTTGATAGTTTAGAGTCCCTTTGACATATATACTTTTGCAGGATTTGAGTTGTTCTTTAACTTTTGACTAGAAAAAGAAGTCATAATTAACTTTTGACGAAGAAAAAAAGAGGTCATAATCATGTCCAAGCACTCTTATTTTCTCAGTTTTTCGCTTGACTGAGGATATCATTAATCAAAGCCAGGCAACTAAGCAGGGAGCTCGATCCTGCTACAAAGCCAATACAAGAAACAGAACATCTAAAAGCAACAAGAAACTCTTCATCTGCTACAAACTAACAGCAAGAAAATAGTCAACTGAAATTCCAGCAACTAAATAGGTCAGAATATCTGGGGTCCTTTCGGCTTCCGAGCGTAAGAGTTTGAACTTGAAGCTTCATGAATCCTGTCATTTCTCGCCTTCCAAACAAAATATATATCCACATTAAGCCAGTCTAAGAATGCTTGAAGGAAGGACTTTTTCTGCAAATACTGCTAGGCAAATTCAAATTCAGCATTCCAGTTAACTACTCTTCTATTGATGTTGCTCGATTGCAGGATAGTACTCCATATTTGCTCCACTCAAGGGCATGAAAAAATAAATGATCCCGCGTCTCATTTCTAATTTCTGATGCTAGAAGATATTTCTGAACAGCTGAAATTGTGGTAATTTCATTATGTTCAGGGCCTTAATTTTCCCAACTTGCATTTACTCAGGTGAAATATCCTTTCTGGTTAGCGATGTCACCGTCAACAACTGGTTCTCTATGGTAACCATGACTTTTACAAGAAGGAGGTCCGCTGCTTTGGGAAAAAATGCTCCTGAGGACATTGAACTGCCAGCCCTTCCAGATGAGACACCAGAGTCAAAGTTGAGAGTTTTCACGTTTGAACAATTGAAGACAGCAACCTTCAATTTTAGAAGTGATATGTTACTGGGAAAAGGAGGTTTCGGCAGTGTCTACAAGGGTTTGCTCAAAGAAAAGTTGTTATTTAAAGGATATACCAGGAAACGGCGGATTGCTGTCAAGAAATTGGATTCTGACAGCAAGCAAGGTCTTCGACAGTGGCAGGTAATTTCCTATTTATGATTGCTGGAGAGTTTTCTCTAAGTTCATTTTATTTGTTGTCATTGAGGCGTGCTAGTGCAGGTGCCTTCTTAAGTGTCTTCAAAGGTATTGGAAAAGCATGGAAATGTCGCTGAACCGGATGTTCCAAAACGATGTTTCCATGGCCTTTTCAATGCCACTGGTACAGTTAGTCTTTCATAGTTGATCTCTTAGGGCATCAATCTTCTGTCAGCCAAACATGAAAGTTTTGTTTCAAATTGTGAGGTTAGGTTAGATATATACGTCTCGTCTGAAATGAAATTTTTCTTTCTGTTCATTATACTCCTCCGCGGATGAAATCAAAATTGTTTCCTTATCTTCAGAGTCTCAGTTTTATTGTTGAGTAATTATTTAACTGTTGCATATTTGGTTGTCATTTATTGATACAGACAGAGGTCGGTTTCTTAGCAAGGGTTTCTCATCCAAACATTGTAAAGCTGCTAGGATACTGTCAGGAAAATGCGAATAAAGAGTTGCTTATTGTCTATCAATTCATGGAGAAAGGCAGTTTAAATTACCATTTGTTTGGAAGTAAGAACACTCCTCTGCGGCATTAAAGTAAAGTTGTATTGAACAAAATGCACAAGCTTTTCGCCAATGAAATAATTTCATAGATCATAAAACCTCAGTTGATCTCTTACCACTGATGTTTTTTTTTTTTTTTTTTTTAACTTGTGCAGAGCGCTCTGATCGGCTTCTTCCTTGGGAAACAAGGTTAAAGATTATAACAGGAATGGCTCGAGCCCTATCTTATTTGCATACAATGGAAAGGCCAATAATTCTCAGAGATTTCAAGACCTCGAATATATTGCTTGATGAGGTAAAGTTCATTAGAAATTGAGTAGCATTGAGCAAAACAAATCATTCTTTTATTATTATTTTTTTGAAAATTGAAATAATGTTTCCCATCAGAAAACTATATCCTTAATTCCATCTAACATCAGAGTTTCTGAATGCAGACCTATACTCCGAAACTATCAGATTTTGGCTTGGCAAAATGGGGCCCCAATGATGGTAGTTCACATGTAACAGGAAATGTTATGGGCACATATGGCTATGTTGGTCCTGAATATAAGAATGGAGGTAATTTCTGTACTTTCTAAACTTGGATGCCTCAATGTTTGATTTGTTGATGGTGTACTTGGCTTGGTTTTAGTTCGTTATGATTATGGATTACTTGAAATCGCGATATAGACCTACTTTATACTTTGTCCTGACAATTGTGATGTTATGGGGATGATTAGGGAAGTTGTATGTAAAGAGTGATGTGTACAGTTATGGAGTAGTTTTGATGGAGATGCTGACAGGCTTACGGGCAATCGACAAAAAGCGGCCGCCAGGGCAACGGGACCTGCGGGAATGGGCTTTACCGTTTCTTTCAGATAGAACAAGGTTGAGACATATAATGGATCCCAGACTGCAGGGTAAATATGGGACCAAACAAGCTTCAGAAATAGCTGTACTTGCTGTTAGATGTGTTAAAGCAAATCCCACATTCCGGCCATCTATGAAAGAAGTTGCTGAGACATTGGATAGATTGAAGCTCCAGAAGTAGCACTACCATGCCAGCTATTGATACAAGAAGCAGCTGATACAATAGATTGAACTTCGATTGTGGTTTATATAAACATGTTACAGAAGTAAATTGAGAAACACTTTGATCATTTCTGGTCCTGCAAGATTTTGTTTGTGATCTGTTTCACTTCCACGATGAGAAGAAGTAGTCTTTGGTGTGTAAATAATGTAAAAAGATAATTAAGGCGTGCTTAATATACAGCTTAGGCAACACTTAATATTATATTCTTTGACAATTTATTATCGAAAACCTGAAATAATTCAGCCTTGTAAATCTGGTGTTAACAAAATCTGAATCACTCAAATAAAAATGGGAAGAAATGTAAAGTAGTCTGTTTCAAAGGGAGCCTTATTACAGAAAGAAGAATGAAAGATTCAGATGATCTCCAATAATCTTCTCAAAAATCAGTAACAGATGACAGTTACTGCTGAAATGAAACATAATTAACAGTTTATAGTTTAGTAATCACAATACCGAAACGCAATGGAGGGCACATGTTGAACTTTGTAGTAATCCTCTCCTCCATGCTCAAGCCTAGTTCTGAATGCTTTAAGCATTGACCGGATCTCCATTTCACGGAGACTGGTAATGAATCTTAGCCCTTCTGGGGCAGTCTTCAAGGACGTGCAATTTGAAATCTCTAAATGGAAAAGATTAGCCATTGCTCCTTCAACAACCTCCCACTCTTCTAGGTTTGGCAAGTCATAAAGGAACAGAGACTTTAGTTGAGGAAAACCTTTGTCCAAGCAAACCATTTTGTTCCCAAGAAACGAATCCATTTGTAAGCGAAGAATTCTCAAGTTCGGCAGCTTCTCCAGTGTTGGCATCGGGTCTTCTGTAAGTTTAGATCCCAGCAGGTTCAATTTGGCTAGGTTTGCAGAGAATTGCTGACACTCTGGTAGCTTCTCTATCTGCCCTTCTATATGCAGCTTATAAAGATTAGGGCATCCTTGTATAACTTGAACGACTGTTGAATCTTCGTTACTAACAAAAGACAGTGATTGCAGGCGGTAAAATCTTACACGAGGGGATCTGAAGATTGCCCCGAACTTTGGATCATCTATCACTAGTTTCTTAAGATGATTCAATCTTACCAGATCAGTTATCTCACATTTCTCTGCAGGAAAGTTCACGAGTGTCTGCAAGTTGACCAGATTAGCTAATTGCCATTTATAAGAATCTTCACCGCAGGATTCAGGAAGATACAGGTGTCGCAATCGATTCAGCCTCCATACTACGTTAGGTATTTGTACAGTTGAATTCCATGTCAACAAGTCTAGAGTTTGCAAGTACCTCAAGTTGCCTATTGTAGATGGCAACTCATCTATATCAGTATCTCTCAAGCTCAAGAATCTCAAGTGGATTAACTTTCCAATTTCTTTCGGCAATTTTCCACCGTGACTCTGAATACCCTCAAGATCCAAGACTCTTAGTAATTTGAAGTTCTTGAATACAGATTTTATCGATCCCCAGTTCTCTGCATGGCATGCTTTTTCATGGAAATACAAAAGAGACCTGAGATGGGAATTTCTTTTGTATCCCGAGGGGATAAATTTATGAAGATCTCCTTCCAAAACAACTGCTAGCCTGCGAAGTCTACCGATTGACCTCGCTTCCCTCACCGTAGACCGAGGAAAGGAATCTGCTGAGTGATCACTTGCAAGCGACTGATTGAAAACCTCAAGAAAATTTTCCTGCTTTGCTTTAGATACGCATAGATCTCTCATAAGATCATGCATGCGGCAAGTTCTAATCCTTCCAGTTGTGCCCCTCTCTACCACCTGAACCATACACCTCTCTACCAACTCGCCCAAATAACGCTGAGCCACATCCTCCATAGTTTCTTCCTCCACTCCATTGTACACACTGGATACAAAACCCTCAGCAACCCACATTCTTATCATTTTCTTTGTTTGTATCTCACAATCTTCTGGGAAATGAGCCAGATGAAGAAAGCATGGTTTCAACTGATATGGCAATTCATGGTAGCTTAATGCTAGCACCTCAGTTACTCCTAAGAGTTGTTCATCGCCTTTGCCTCTCCTCAAGTGGGAAATGATATTTTTTCGAACCACGTCCCACTCAAAGATAGTCTTCTTAGTCGCCAACAGTCCTCCAAGCACAATGATCGCCAATGGTAGACCTGTACACCTTCCGACCATTTCCCTTCCCAACCTCTCTATTTCTGCTCTATTTCTAACGTCTGCAAAAAGAAAAATATAAATTTTAGAGTATTGAATGTTCAAAAACACTGGTGCCGATGATAGTGGTAACAGTCTCTTTGCTGAAATACCTCTGCAAACCTATGTTACCATTGAACGATTTAGAAATTCATAATCCCACACTTCCCAATTAAAGAAGAGCCCTACTTTAAGAGGTAGTAAAACATATGCACTTATCAAGCAAAATAAGTTGAACCAAGTTGAATTTCGGCCTACTGAAATCTGGCGATTTTGCCATGTTCAACCTTGAACTTCATTTGACAACTCAAAATACCTTGAATTTTGACTTACTAAGGGTCATCAGCTAAGCACAGTTTACCTATTCTCAGCAATATCCTTCCACACATCTACTCATAGAGATAAACCCAACTAAGGTTTGCTCTCTTCCTTCATATGCTCTGTATCTAGACAAACAAACACTAAGAAATTATCTGAAAGTGGGGTAGTTCTGGTTGCAAAAACATTACCTGGATAATTATTGTCTACACATGCCTTCTTTTTGAACAATTCCCAGCTCTCGTCATCATTCAACTGGGGTGGAACATGCAGGAAACATGTTGGGTCAGGATGCAAAGCCACATCCATCTTGCGAGTAGTTAGCAATATTTTACTGCCAGCAGTTTTCCAGTATGGAAAAGCAGGACACAGATTATTCCATGTTGGTATGGTCCAAATATCATCAAGAATCACCAAACATTTCTTCTCTAGTTGGACTTGATAAAGCCTCTTCACCAATTCTTCATCCCTCAAATTGGCAATCTCCTCCCTTTGTTCTTTAGATGGATTGGTGAGCTTAAACAAGATTCCCTCCCAAACCTCCCTCACTTGGCATTGTTGAGATACATAAGCCCAAGCAAAAGCATCAAAATGATGTCTAACCTTACTGTTATGATATACCTTCTTGGCAAGAGTTGTCTTCCCTATTCCACCCATTCCACAGATGGACACAATCCCATTACTGTTCACCAATTGCTCTGCCAAAACTTTCACATCTTCCTCCAACCCAACTATATCCTCCTCAACAATATGTGAGTAAGACCTCCTTAACTGCTGCTGTTGCCTCCCTAATCCAGGGATCCAATCATCATTTCTTTGTATTATCCCATATGTTTGCAAGCTTTTGGTGAGGCTAGAAATTCTATTCTTAATAATTTGGATCTCATTTCCAACATTATGAAGCTCTACAGTTTCTTTAGCAAGAGTGGCATACCTCTTCATAACATTTACCATGCCTGATCTCCTCCTTAAAGCTACTTTGAGTGCAAACTCTTCAATAATATCTTCAACATCATAAGCAGTTTCTCTGATTTCTGAGACCCAATTTTTAACACTCTCTTCTTCATCTTGTCTTCTGTCTGCATCTCTCAGGAAAGATTGCATCCTCTGCAGTTCAACTTGCATGCCATAAACCTCCTCATTCACTCCATCCAAGAAAACTGCTTCTTGAATAAGCAAGTCTCCAAGCCTTTGCACCACAGTCGACACTGCAGACTCAGCCATGCTATGTCTCAAGACACTCCTTACTCCCCCACCTTAATCAAAACAAACAAAAAAGAACAGAAGCTTTTGCTTTGGGTTTGAGTTTGAGTTTAACAAGAAAACAAGAGAGACCCCGAAAAATACCAGTTGATCTGCTACAAAATTACTATCTTGTACTGGCAGTTCTTGAAAATGGGAAATTGGGTGTGGGCTGCCTGGCAACTCCAAAATAGTTTTCTGCAAACACTTCCAGAAAGTCTTCTCCTTGAAAAGTCCAGGAGATATCCCATAGTCATGACCCACAAACCGCGTTGTAGTCCCCAGTTAATTCGTTGAAAGTGGATTGTTTGTGCTAGGAAACAAAACAAAATATTAAAAGATGAAATTAATTAAACCAAAAAATCTCAACAAGTAAGAACCAAACTGAGCAGACAATATTGTAACTGTTAGCCTCTTTCTTAATTGGATGAGGATTAAATTTTGCCAAATTTTATATAGCAAGTTGATGCCCGGAAAATCTTTAAAATATGAGCTAATTTTATTATTTTTTTCCTTTTCTTTTAAGATTTTATATTGTTTTTCCTAGTTGACTTTCTACTTTGTAAAGTCGGTTTCTAGTCTTGTAAGGTGGTGTTTGATAACGTGGCTGGGGTGAGGTTCACCCGTAGCCATATTAATTAATGTTTGGTTGGCATAATGAACCTGCTTTTAGTGGGTAGGACCCACATGAAACCTGCGGTTTCTGAGATAATGCTGCTTCTCGTCTGAAAATAAAACGCAACAGTGGAGCATGGCTCCACTGTAGCAGTTTCTTTTTTTTCTTTCTTTTTAAATTAAAAAAAATTTAGAAAACCAGTGCGAGTGCACTGTTCACCTGAGAAGTTTCGCTTTTTTTAAAAAAAACAAAAAAACAAACACAATTAATTGATTTCACTCGTGAACGTGAATAATATTTTTTTTATTTGTTAAAAAAAAATAGTTTAAGGTGAATTAAATTTACTCGTACTGTAATCTTAATTTTATTCCTGATAATATTTTATCTAATTTTATTATATGCTCAAAAAATTATGAAAACTATAGTTTTTATCAAAAGAATTTTATACGTAAAGAAATTGTAATTTTTTTTAAAAAAAATTGAGTTTTACTCGAAAAACTAGTATATAATATTATTTAATAACACTACATAAACTATAGTCCAATTATGTTCTTGCCGGGTCTGACCCAACTAAAAAGAAATCAGTTTTTATATTTATTTTAATTGTGTTTTATTCAAAAAATTATAAGGATATCGCTTGATGACGTAAAAAAAAATTCAGTTTTTATTGTTACATGCTTAAGAAACCAAGAAAAATATAGTCATTGTTGGATAGATTTTGTATGTGATGATATTACAAATAATTTAATTGAATAATAAAAAATATTTGATATCAATATTATTTATTTCATGATGTAATAATAGTAGTTAAATCTACCATATTTAAATTAAAAATATTTTTAAATTGTTTTATAACCTCAATTTGAAAAGCATTTTTTTAACCAAACACATTAAACTACTTTTTGTTCAACCTCAATTTCAACCACAGTTTTAACCAAACATATATTTTTTCAAACCAACCTCAACTAAAAGTACTTTTTATAAAACAATTTTTTTAAAACCACAACCACAACAGCAACCGCAATACCAAACAGATCCAAATCTACAAGGAAGCAAGCAACAGTTTTATTTATTTATTTATGATTGTTGTTTTCTTGTATTATTTTCATCCACCTTACAGAATAAAAGAAAATATTTAAACGGGGGAGAATCTTCCATTTCAACTCCTAGCAATAAAATAAACTTCTTTCCCTACCTTTCACAGATTACATCATCATAGGTTGGTGGGAGTTGTACTCTTACAAAATAAACATTCTAAGGATTTTTTTTTTTTTTTTCCTGAAAGAGAGTATAATTATATCAATTGAACTATAAATCATTAAGAAAGTTTTAAAGATTGGCTAAGCACCCAAAGGGCATATTTTTCCACAAACACAAGGTTATTTAGCAACTTGTAGGCTATTCAACAAGGGATGGAACAAGATATTTTCTTTGTTATGCAGCTTGATTTCTTGTATATTTTTCAGGGAACTTGTCAGTCATAGCTGAAAAACTATCAAGCCTCTACACTAGATTTCTCAAGTACTCAAATGTCAATAAGAGGAAAATTTCCATGCATAGATTTTCCTTTAATGAAAGGAGAAGTAATTGATGCTAAAATAGTTGTACAATTTATTAAGAGATAATTTAGTGTAATTGAATGCAAGTCATCCTTGTCACAAAAATTACAGAACTAATATCAATTAGTCCTATCATCCCACGGGAGGCAGACGGAAACAATACACAATTCTCGTTAGAGTTTTTTTATGTTGATCATATGTGGTAGAATTTTGTGTTGTTTATGTTTTCTTCTACAGGAGGAGTTTGGTGAGGAATTGGCGAGCACAATGAAGTTTAGGATCCGATACTCTTGTATTTGCGCACTTCAACCTGTTCCAAAGTCTCAGCAATTTCTTTCATGGATGGCCGGATTTTGGGCTCCACCTTAAGACATCTGATAGCTAGCCGAGCAACTAGTGATGCTTCTTTGAGAGGATATTTCCCTTTCAACCGTGTGTCCATTATGCTTTTCAACTTTCTTTTGCTTGACAGAAATGGTATTACCCAGGACACCAGAAACTGTTGCTCATTCGGACGTCTCCTGTCGATTGCTCGCAAGCCTGTTAGCATCTCGACCAAAACAACTCCAAAACTGTACACATCACTCTTCGCATTACGATGTCCTAATCAATCAGAAAGACATTAATGTCAGCCTACAGTTACATGAACTCTGCACTATGGATTCATTAGGAAGAAGAAATTACCTGTGACATACACCTCAGGAGCAGCATAACCATATGTGCCCATTAAATGAGCTTCAGCCTGTGATTCATCAGCTGAAGGAACCAACGCCGCCAAGCCAAAGTCTGCTATCCTTGCATTATAGAACTGGAAGAGAACCAAAGCATAGAAGGAAAGTGAATATTTATCCTTTAACATAATTCTTTGTCATGTGAGCTTAAAAAGAATACCTTAAGAGGTGACATAATCAAGTTATTATGAGAAGTTTACCTCATCAAGAAGTATGTTCGAGGACTTCAAATCTCTATGAATTACCGATACTTCAGGACTGTGCATGTAAGTCAGGCCTTGAGCAACTCCTATAGCAATCTTAAATCTTATGTCCCAAGTAAGTGGCTGGACTGAGGCCTCTGCACAGCAAGAAACAAGTGTCCTGAGAACATCGTATAAGCAAGAGGGCAAATGCTTGTGAATTTGGGTTCAGTTTTAAACTTCCGAAGATGACAAGATAATGATTGTTAGCTCTTACTTCCAAACAAATGGTAATTGAGGCTTCCATTGGGAAGGTACTCATAGACAAGGAGAAACTGTTTATTCTCGTAGCAATACCCCAACAGCTTTACAAGATTAGGATGAGAAAGTCTTCCCAAAACGTTCACCTCTGCCTGCACCACATGTGAGCAACCAGTAAGAGCACAAGCAAACTATCAAAACTATGTTACAAGAATCAAAATGTAACCAGCAGCAAAGAAAAAGTTCATATGACTTTTAATCCATTTGTTGGGTATGCTCAAGTTTGGCCAGAGTTTCAAAGGCCAAATTTTGTAAGAGGGTTGGCTACTTGTAACTAGCCAAGGTCCCGAGTGCCTCCAAATCAAACCAAATAAGCTGAAGAACTAAAACATCTCAAGATTACATAGATTAACCACATAATGAAGTACATTGCGTTGTAAAGACTATCCAAAGGCACATACCTGCCACTGCTTAAATCCTTGCCTGCTTGCAGTACCCAACTTCTTTACAGCAATGGCTGACTTTTTTATCCCCATTGATGGCACCATCTCCTTTTGCCAACCCTTGTATACTTTGCCAAAACCTCCCCTGCCCACCACCATATCTCTTCCAAAATTCTTAGTTGCAGCTATCAATTGTGCATATGAGAAAACTTTCAAGTTTGCCACAGCAATGTTACTGATTCCACCATTTTCAAAATCCTCATCACTACCGGCATCTAAATATTGGCTGTCCTCACGAGTTCCATTGTTCTTGCCCCAAATACGAGTAAAACTCCCACTTACTTGAGACGCCTATGCTGTAATATTGCTGCTTCCAACACTCAGCCAGCTGTTATCTCCAAGAGAAAAAGTATCACCTGACACAAAGACAGGAACTTTAAGCCAGAAACTGATGGTTTTGAAATTGACCATTAAGATATAACATGACAGACTGAAAGTTTTCGCTTACCTGCACTGAGATTATCTATGTTACTTGGTACTATGGGAAGTGAGTTTGGCTTCTGACCAGGCACAGAGCTCCAGCAAATCCCCATCACACAGTCCTAAATGCTTCTCTTTCTTTTTGCAGTGCGGAACCAATGGTGATTGTTAAGCATAGATTTTGACTGAGACATTAACAGAGGAATTTTGGAGTTTTCTAATGATGTTGACTTTAAGGGAATTGCTGTATGTGTGAACTGAAAGTTTTTCAAACATTGCAGCATTTGGGCACTTTAGAACACTAATAATCCTGTTGGAAATTTCCTGGAAGGATCACTTTGTGTAGTCCACAGGTCAACGAATTTTTTTAAAAAAAAACTCTGGAAACTGTTGGAATTAATTTTGAAATCTTCATTCAAAGTATCTTTTAATTCTTAATGTGTTCTGAATTCATGCATGTAACTATTATATTTATCTATTCATGCATTCTAACTACTAAAGACATATTTATCTTTAAGTCTCTTGAATTACCGGATTAACCCATCAGATCGAATCTTGTAACACTAGTTCAAACCCCTGCACATAGCTGGTAGACTCAAACCTGACTCACAAAAAGGCAAGAGTCACTTGATAGGAAAAAAAATGACGCCATTTCTTCTCTTTTTTAAATATCCTCTCTTGACTTGTGTTTGGACTGGGTATGATTAGATCAAACTAGCTATAATCAATCAAGTTTTAGCAAATCAATATATTTTTTTATTTAAATTGAAATTTAACTCTTGAATTTCTTAAATCAACTCGTCAATCATGTCTTAAATCAACTCGTTTTCCAAGCTTAATATAATTTAATAATTATATTGTCAGCCGGCTAGGTTGGCACAAGGAAATTTTGCAGCTAACATACTTGTACAAACACGGTTTACCAAACTCAAAATTTAGTCAGAAGTTTACAGGAACTGCACTCTATCTTTTCTTGTTTTTCTTTGTATGTGAAGGTGACTTTGAAGTCATTGTTGGTGTGTGTGAATTCATTAGTTTTCAAAGATAGCGGCACTTGGGTTCCTTGCAGCTTCACTGTTGCTTTTCGAAATTTCTGAGAAAGGATCATGGTCGCCCTCCTGCCTGCCTAAAAGAACACTACAACTAGAAAGGAAGAAGAAAGGAAAAGGAATTGAAAACGCCTGTTTTGGAAGCAACTCAGAGCACAATAATTGAACGTTCATCACCTTTGAATGTTCCTTGAAGCACATATTACATCATTAGAGCATGGTGACTTTAGGTCACTCAAATATTACACCATTGTTTTAATTCCCATTTGCGGTTGAGATTAGAACACAAATGCATAACTTGTCACATAAATGTGAATCTAGTTCAAGTGTGTGGTTAGACAATAAGGGCACCGATGGACACGAGTTCCCTGGCATCAGAATTATCTTTGCTTAAACGGACAGCTGATATGGTTGGACTTAAGCATCCTGTTCACAAAGACAAGTTTGATTTGGAATCAAGCCAGCAGGACGATGCTTATGCTCAGGTAGCTTTAAGTTGATGAGCTACAATCTGTTCCGATGTCTCAGCGATTTCTTTCATGGATGGCCGGAACTTGGGTTCAAGTTGAAGACACCTAATAGCAAACTGGGCTATTAGTGAAGCTTCTTTGATGAGATATTTCCCCTCTAACCGAGTGTCCATTGTTTTTTTTTCAGCTTTCTTTTGTTTGATAGAAGTGGAGAGACCGAGTTCACCACTACATCTTTGCCATTTGGACGTTTCGTATCAATCGCCCGTGAACCTGTTAGCATCTCAACCAGAATAACTCCAAAAACTATAGACATCACTCTTTGCGAAAAATCTTCCTCATCAATCAGCAACATAATAATGTCACTTTGCATATCACACGGACTCTGAACTGAAAAAGACTTTGAGAACAAGAAATATTACCTGCCCTCAAGATCTCAGGAGCAGCATAACCATACGTGCTCGTCACAAGTTTCGACACAGGAATCATCAGGTGAAAGAACTGATGCCAAGCCAAAATCTGATATCTTTGCATTATAGAACTGGAGTAAAACCAAAACATAGAAGTAACATCAGTATTATGGATCCTCTGACAATTTTCTGAAAGAGAATTTAAATTTTTGGTCACATATATATCAACAAGGCTTCCTGCTCTTCGATGTGAGTGGAAGACTGGATGGGTTGAACCCAGTTCTTTAAAATTTTCATAGGTGGCAATTCACAGATAAACTGAATTATACCTTATCAAGAAGTATATTTGAAGATCTTAGATCTCTGTGAATTACCAACACCTCTGGAGAGTGCAAGTAAGCCAGGCCTTAGCAATTCCCACAGCAACCTTTAACCTTATGTCCCATGGGAGAGGCTGAATTGAGGCCTCTGCACCGGAAGAAACATATATACAAAGACTTGAACCAATTCTTATTGCAACAAACAAAATCATAGATGTGCAGAAATTCTCATGCATTTGGATGCTATGTTAAACTTTCAAACAGATAATAATTCAATGAGTTGCAATCTTATAGTTCCAGATAGACGGTAAATAAGGATTATTAGCTCTTGCTTCCAAATAGATGTTAATTTAAGCTATCATTTTGCATGAACTCATAGACAAGGGGAACCTCTTTCTCATGACAGTATCCCAACAGCTTAACAAGGTTAGGATGGGAAAGCTTTCCCAGAATATTCACCTCTGCCTGCACCAGGATGTGAACAACCCATTAAGCATGTAATTCTTACAAAACAACTTAATATTAAATAAAATCACAACCAAGATTTAAGAAACTGTTAAAATAGAACACTTCTCTCTGTCTGGTGTGTGTGTGTTATATATATAGAGAGAGAGCTCTGATTCTATAGGTCAAGAATATCAAGAAATCTAAATTATTCTACCACGATCAAAATATAAGAAGGCTGGATGAACTACGTAGCTAGATGATCCTTGCTTCGTTGACCCTTTCCTTCTGATGTGGATAAAGTATGAATTTCTCCCCTTCAATGAGTTCGTATAAGTTTGGCCAATTGTCATTTTTTCTAAGCTACCAACATCAACCATCTTTCTTAAAACCCTCTCCTTGTTGCACCTTATTATGCCTTTAAAATTAAGAACAGAAGAGCTAACAACATCTCCACAAGCTACCAATAATTTCACCTCATATCACCAAACAATGAATAAAGTATGCCTAAGAACTGAAAAACTCAGGATTACAAAATAATTGCTGTATAATGGATTAGTGCAATACTTTTCAAAGACAATTCAAAATCAAATTTCCGCCACTGCTTACCTCCTTGCTAGCTACCTGCACTCAATTTCTTGATAACAATGACTGACTTCTTTATCCCTATTAATGGTATTTTCTTCTTTTGCCAACCCTCGTGTACAAAGCTGAAAACTCCCCTAGC
Source organism: Populus tomentosa (assembly GCA_018804465.1). Classification (NCBI taxonomy): domain Eukaryota; kingdom Viridiplantae; phylum Streptophyta; class Magnoliopsida; order Malpighiales; family Salicaceae; genus Populus; species Populus tomentosa. The sequence goes on from CM032003.1 coordinate 12,812,263, forward strand.
CACCATCATGTCCCTTCTAAGATTATTAGTGGCAGCGTCTAATTGTGCGTATGAGAAAACTCTCAGGTTTGTGCCAGCAATATTAACATCTCCTTTTAAAATCCTTATCGTAGTTTGCATCTGAGCACTCGGTTTTCTCAGTGGCATTATTCTTACCCCAGATACTTGTAAATTGCCACTTACTTGAGATACTCATGTTGTAACATAAGTACTTGCAGGCTTGCAGCAGGGAGCCAGCTTTTGGCACTGACAAAAGATGCATCACCTGCTTCAGAGACAACTTCAAGCTAAAAACTGCAGAATTCGGTGCTGAAAATGAGGAAATATTTTTTTAAGAAAAAAGGAATATTTTTGTTATACCTGCACTGATATCAATAAAGCTTGGTACAGGGTCTGACTTTGGCTTGTCAGGTTGAGAGCAAATACCCATCAAATAGCTTTATGTGCTTCTGTCTTTAAAGGAAATTTTATTGCAGAGACTAGGCCTACGTAGAACACAAACAACGAAATCTATTGGTGCTGCAGATCCTACTAGTTTGTGCACTGTCTCGGATAACATGATTAGTCTGCTCTGCACAGACTATTCAAATAGGGTTTGGCGCAACCTTCAATGCTCCTGTTTATGATTTCCGTGCAAGGATCATAAAGGAAAAGAAGATTTGCTTTTTTTCAGGTTTCATTGCAACTCCACTGTGCTTCCATGAACGGGGAACAATGTCAGTTGCTTAGATCAAGACTGGATGGGAAAAGAGGAGTTTTTCCCACCAAGTCATGTGACTGAAAATCCACAGCATGTAAGATCATGTGATCCACAAGTGCAAAGAGATTTGCACATTTGCATCACTGACAACCAATGTGGTTAGCGTTTCTCTTATCTGAATACAATGTCACCCTAATTATTCCAATTTACTTGAATTCTGGGATATTCATCTGTGGTACAGAGGGTTACAAGAAAACAGCACAGCATTGGTACAGCCAGAGTATGTTGTCTACCAACTTACAAGAAAAGGTGATAACAAAGTTGAGTAAATCACCACTAATCCCTTTTTCAAATAAAGCATAAACAGGCTTCCAATAATTACAGATTCTTTCCTAAAAACGGTCGAATCAATAAAAGTTCAGCAGTGCAACGACAAAAATAACTGTATGACATTGCTAAGGAAAATTGAATTAATGAAGAAGAATACTAAAACACTACAAACCATTGTGATAACCAGAATAAATTTTAGGCTATCCCAATCTCATATGGATGGCATCAATCTGTTCAAGTGTCTCAGCAATTTCTGTCATTGATGGCCGGAAGCGGGACTCCTGTTGAAGACATTTAATAGCAAGGTGAGCTATTTGGGAAGCCTCTTTGGGAGGATATTTACCTCTCAACCGGAAGTCCATTATTTTTTTCAACTTTCTTCTGTTTGTCAGATAAGGTTTAACCCAGTCAACAAGTATCTGTTTCCCACTGGGACGTTTCATGTCGATTGCACGTAAACCAGTTAGCATCTCAACAACAACAACTCCGAACCCGTATACATCACTCTTCACATGCAAATGTCCTAACCAACCAGCAGACCATCAGTTAGAGCATGAAATTAAGGTCATGACATAAGTTTTTAAATCAGTTGTCATCAAAGAGGTTGAAAACAAACTTAAACAAACAACACCAATGTCAGAGAAATTCAATTTCAGAAGGAATAATAAGTACCTGTTGCAAGATATTCCGGATCAATGTAACCCATCGTGCCTGCAATTCTTGTATTGACATGTGAATCAATCAAGGGACCCCAAAATGACAGGCCAAAGTCTGATAGCTTCGCGTTATAGAACTAAAATAAAAGGAGAATTTGGAAGGAAATAAGTCCACTTGAATAATAAAACAAACACTTTCGGAAAGATAACACTTTTTTTGCATTCTCTAATAACTATTTTTTATGAACCGGAAATAACTCATGGCAGGAGGAAAAGGAATGTTCAGGTGGGTACAAGACTCTACATAAAAATTATCATACCACAATGGCAAGAAATTGGTCCAATCATTGGTGGAGTCATGAAATAGCATACATAATTTGTTAGAAAATTAATAAATTATATCTTGTAGCCTCACTTAATAGCTTATATTTTTAGGTGAAATGGTTATTTGATATGGTATCAGAGCCTTATTGACCAAACAGTCACGAGTTTAAATTTCACCATCATCATTTTATTTGATAAAAATTAAGCACAAGGTAATGTGGATTCATGCAAATTTCAAATCCAAAAGCCTTTTACTTAAGAAGGTGTGTTATAAAGTTATATAAAACTATTCTTGAGACCTCATCTAATAGTTTAATCTATTTGATGAAGTGGTTCTTTAACATGATATCAGAACCTTCTTGACCAAGCAGTCACGAGTTTGAATCTCACCACCCCCATTCTGTTTGCCAAAAATTAAACACAAAATAATATAGGCCTATATAAATCATATCTTGAAATCTCATCTAATAGCTTAAATTTTTAGGTTGAGATAATTCTTTGATATAATTTCTATATTTATGAGTTACAATCTACAAGCTTCATAGAAAACTTGCCTCATCAAGTAATATATTTGAGGACTTGAAATCTCGGTAAATTATTGGTTTTTCCAATGTGTGCAAGTAAGCCAAACCACGAGCAGTATTTATAGCAATCTTGAGCCTAATGTCCCATGAAAGTGGTGGAACTGAGCACTCTTAAAACACGGAAAACACGTAGAGAATTAAAGAAATGAATATTTAGATGCAGAAGTGTAGGTTCTGCAAAATGCTAAAATTTACAAGCGGTCGTAAATGTATCTTACTTCCAAAGAGATGGTAATTTAAGCTTCCCTTTTTCATGAATTCATAGACAAGGATGCGCTCTCCACTTTCCGAACAATATCCCAATAGCTTTACTAGGTTTGGGTGAGAATGTGATCCTAAGAAATACACCTCAGCCTGCACCAACACATGGGCAAATGATTAAGCAAACAACTTATACTGCTTAAAACAAAGAACTTGCTCCCGAAAGAGCACATGCATTTGGGTTTGTGAGGGAAAGACAGAAGGGGAATGAGAGAGCCAGAGAGAAATAGAAAACGGTCACAATTCCAAAGGTACATGATATCAATAACTCAGAACTCCCTTAACCACCTCAATAGATAACTTCAATTAATGTATGAAATCACAAATACCATGGATTTTCTGTTCACTTGTGAAGATGTCAGACAGAATTTTTAGAAATATAACTTGAATTAGTCCCTAGTCATTTTACACATTCACATGGGATAAATATTAAAATGAGCTATAAACTATCATTCCTCTTCCAAAAGACATCTTGGAAGGTTCAGCAAAGAAAGAATGTAATGGAGCCTATCTTTAAGCACAACATAGAACAGAATGACTGTATGACAGAGAGTAAATACAAAATTTGGAAATCCACATACCTTCCACTCTTTTAATCCTTGCATGCTGGAAGAATCCAATTTCTTGACAGCAATGGCCGTCTTCTTTATACCCCTTGGAGGCAACTTCTCCTTAAGCCAACCCTTATAAACATCGCCAAAACCTCCTTTTCCCAACACCATATCAGATCTAAAATTATAGGTTGCAGCCCTCAGTTGCGCCAATGTGAATACTGTCACGCTTGAGTTGGTAGCATTTTGCCCGTTTGCTAAGGTCCCATCACCACTTCCAGTTGCATCTGAGAATTGGCTGCTCTCAGGGACATTTTTACCCCAAATAGTTGTGAAGCTGCTACTTGGATGAGACATCCATGTTGTAATGCTAATGCTTGCTATAGAGAACCAGCCGTTGCCAAAGTCATCGCTACCTACAAAACATGTACGACCATTGCATAAGCATGCAAAACTCAAATAATCAGAGAATGAAATCACAAACAGAAATTGGAACCAATATTTTCCAAAAATTAAAAAATCTGCGCCCAACTAATGGATTTTTATTTTTTTTTGAATAACTAGTATTTTATCCCATTAGAAATATTGTTAATTCCATTAGATTCAGTGAATATATCCTGCGATTACAGTTAGCAACGCATTGAAGAATCGAAAACACAATGAGCAACCTTGTAAAACGTTGCTAAAGGCAAAAGGATGCCATCTTTGCATTGCTTCAAGGATTAGAGAGACAATTAGCAACGCCAAAAGGCATTAACATCAATAGAAGGGTAGAGGGGCACCAACAACAACGACTCAATCACAGCCACAGAGGACATGTAGTAAAAAATATCCAAACAAGTCGAATGACAGAAGTGTAAGAGAAAAACCAAAACAAACCCAATTTGAAACATCCAATGAATAGTAAAATTAATGCAAAGAGATGTTGAAAATGATTGCGGTGGTACCTGCACTGACATGGTCGGCGGTGCTTGGTGTTGGGTCTTGATCTTGTGTTGTAGCTGGTTTGTGAACTGAACAGCTACAACAGATCCCCATTAATTAACAGCTGCTGTAATCTGTGTGTCACTCTTCCCTTCTTGTCGTAATGACCATTGATTTTTCCTGCAGTTCATGAAAGAGAGGGAGAGGAACAGAAAGTGACCATGCCAAGGGAACAGACATCTTTTTTGACGTTGACTTTGAACATGAGGTAGAGTTTGAATATCATTAGGTGGCAGTGCTTCTCATTTACTTCTAGAAAATATAAAGGTTGATAGTATATTACAGTATTTCATCCTTCTAGTTTTTATGTTTTCTCAATATGGTCCCTTGACTATTTTATTAATAAATTTTTAGTTATATTTTAATGGATTAAGACTCTATTTGTTTTTGCATTTTAAAAGTGCTTTAAAAATTTTTATTTTTATTTTTTTCACTTAAATTTTTTTTTGGTATTTTAAAATCATGTTGATATAAAAAAAATTAAAAATTTAAAAAATATTATTTCGATGCATCTCCTAGTAAAATACATTTAGAAAAATAACCGTTATCACAATACCAAACAAACTCTAAGTTATAGATAATTTTAAGATAATAAATATAATAATAAGTTAAGAAATGGATTTTCATATATTTCTCTATATATTTAATTCTTTGTTAATTTTCATTTATATAATGGTTTACTTGTTTAGCATGCTAAAAAATCAAATAGTCTGGAGTGGGAATAGTGTTATTAACCCTGGCTAGTCCAACCGATACAAAACTTGACTCAAGTTAAGTTTCATATCAAACCAAATAAAAATTGACTTATTTAAATCTAGGTAATCTAGAAAGTTAAATTACAACCTAATTAACCCACTCAAAATCTCAATAAAATTGATTTGATTTTTTTTAATCTAACATGATATTCTCTAAAAAAAATTATATATAAAACTCTTATAACAATATTATTCTAATTCATAATCGAGATTTTAAAGTAGATCATGGGTTTGGCAGAATTTTATAAATATAGTGGGAACTTGCTTATATGCACCGGCGTATAGTCTTTGGATTGAAGGAACTATTACTTGCATTTATTCTTAAATCATCATTGATATGAGGCTTATCATCACCAGATAAAACACATTGATATGAGCTATCATGCAATTGATTAAATCATCATTGATGGTGTAGTTTCAACTCAGGAAGTGGCTATTGCACAGATTACAGCTTCTAGGTTCAATAGATCATTTATTTTTGAATGGCGTGCATGATTTACTCTGATAATCATTAATGATTTTTTTTATTATAATTTAATTTATGATTTTTCTAATAATACGATAGCGTTGTCTTTAAAGTTTTGATATACCTTCAACATTATGCAAGCTCTTATTCTATTTAGCAAAAGTTTTTTTTTTTTACCTGTATTATTTTGTCAAAAAAAAAAATCAAACTAATTTTCAAAAATCCATCTATTACTTCAATAGTATGGTGAATTAACGGCTATAACTTCAAAAGTATGGTGTGTATGAAGGTTCTTCATGTCACTGTAACTACAAATAGGTCTAATCACTGGAACCGAGTCGCAGCATTCATAATATAACATCTGCCATTGATCTCCTAAAATGGCTCCGGAAAGGTAGATACAGATACAGGATCATTTAAAAAAAAAAAAAAAAAACAGAGGGTTTCAGGGATAGTGTTATCTGATTAAGTTGCATAGAACCGTATCTCGTCCAGGACTATATTTGAGGACTTCAAGTCCCTGTATGTTATTGGTTATTCCAATGTGTGCAAGTAAGCCAGGCCTGTAGCAGTATCCTTCACAATCTTCATCCTCATATCCCACGGAAGTGGTGGAACTGGCCGCTCTTCAAACATGGCAACAAAGAAGAAAGTGAAGATCTAACCGCAGAAAATACAAAATGGGAGAAAGAAAAGTTATGTCGTGACACCAAATTGCCTATTTGTTTGTGCGGCCTAAATCCACTTTTCCAAGAACGCATAAACAGGCTTCCAATGATTACAGATTCTTTGCTAAAAATACTCAAATCAATACAAGTCCAGCAGTGCAATGACAGAAATGACTGTATCACCTTGCCAAGGAAAATTGAACTAGTGCATGAATAAAACAAATGATAAGCGTACACTGTAAGATGGCCAAACACGCCCAACTCTTTCTGCTACAGCTAGTCACATAAACTCAGAGCACTTCATGGTAGCTAATTATGTATTCTCGTGTAAGTTATATGAAGAAAGTATACCAGAGATCTCTCATCTGTGATGACAACTAATGAAGAAGAGTACTAAAACACTACAAACCACTACGATAACCAGAATGAATTTTAGGCTAACCCAATCTCATATGGTTGGCATCAATCTGTTCGAGTGTCTCAGCAATTTCTGCCATTGATGGCCGGAAGCGGGGATTGTGTTGAAGACATTTAATAGCAAGGTGAGCTATTTGGTAAGCCTCTTTGGGAGGATATTTACCTCCCAACCGGGAGTCCATTAGATTTTTCAACTTGCTTCTGTTTGTCAGATAAGGTTTAGCCCAGTCAACAAGTATCTGTTTCCCACTTGGACGTTTCATGTCGATTGCACGTAAACCAGTTAGCATCTCAACCATAACAACTCCAAACCCGTACACATCACTCTTCACATGCAAATGTCCTAACCAACCAGCACAACATCAATTAGAGCATGAAATTAAGGTCATGAATTATTTTTTTTAAATCAGTTGTGATCAAAGAGACTCGAAACAAACTTAAATATCCAACACCAATGTCAGAGAAATTAGATTTCAGAAGGAAAAATAAGTACCTGTTGCAAGATATTCTGGATCAATGTAACCTATCGTGCCTGCGATTCCTGTACTGACATGTGAATCAATCAAGGGACCCCAAAATGACAAGCCAAAGTCTGATAGCTTCGCGTTATAGAACTAAAATAAAAAGAGAAGTTGGAAGGAAATAAGTCTGTCTTGAATACTTCAACAAACACTTTCTGAAAGATAACACTTTTGTTGCATTCTCCCATAACTATTTTTGGTGGACTGGAAAGAACTCATGGCAGGAGGGAAAGGAATGTTCAGATGGGTACAAGACTATAGATAAAAATTCCCATACCACATGGAAAGAAATGGGTCCAATCATTGGAGGAGTCATGGAATACCAACCATAATTTATGTTTATGGGTTACAATCTACAAGATTCATAGAAACTTGCCTCGTCAAGTAGTATATTTGATGACTTGAAATCTCGGTAAATTATTGGCTCTTCCAATGTGTGCAAGTAAGCCAGACCACGAGCAGTATCTATAGCAATCTTGAGCCTAATGTCCCATGAAAGTGGTGGAAATGAGCGCTCTGAAAACATGGAAAACATGTAGGGAATGAACGGAATGAACATTTGGATGCATAAGTGTAGGCTCTACTAAATGCAAAAATTTACAAGCAGTAGTAATGTCTCTTACTTCCAAAGAGATGGTAATTTAAGCTTCCCTTTTTCATGAACTCATAGACAAGGATGCGGTCTCCACATTCCGAACAATATCCCAATAGTTTTACCAGATTCGGGTGAGAATGTTTTTCAGAGAAATACACCTCAGCCTGTACCAATACATGGACAAATGATTAAACTAACAACTTTTACTACCTCAAACAAAGACCTAGCTCCCAGAAAGAGCACGTGCATTTGGTTTGTGAAAGAAAGACAGAAGATGGGGAACGAGAGAGCAAGAGAGAACTAGAATCACAATTCCAAAGGTACAAGATATCAATAACTCAGAACACCTTAACCACCTCAATAGATAAATTCACTTAACATATGATATCTCAAATACGATGGATTTTCTGTTCACTTGTGAAGATGTCAGACAGAATTTTTAGAAATATAACTTGAGTTAGTTCCAAGTCATTTTACACATTCATAATGGATAAATACTAAAATGAGCTATAAATTAGCATTCCTCTTCCAAAAGAGATCTTGTAAGGTTCAGCAAAGAAAGAATTTAAGGGAGCGTATTTTTAAGCACAACAAAGAACAGTATGATTGTATGACAGTAAATACAAAATTTGGAAATCCATATACCTTCCACTCATTTAATCCTTGCATGCTGAAGGTATCTAATTTCTTGACAGCAACGACCGTCTTCTTTATACCACTTGGAGGCAACTTCTCCTTAAGCCAACCCTTATAGACGTCACCAAAACCTCCTTTTCCCAGTAACATATCGGATCTAAAATTATATGTTGCAGCCCTCAATTGCGCCAATGTGAATACTCTCGTGCTTGAGTTGGTAGCATTTTGCCCATTTGCTAAAGTCCCATCACCACTTCCAGTTGCATCTGAGAATTGGCTGCTCTCGGGGACATTTTTATCCCAGATAAATGTGAAGCTGCTACTTGGTTGAGACATCCATGATGTAATGCTGGTGCTTACTCTAGAGAACCAGCTGTTTCCAAAGTCATCGCTACCTGCAAATCATGTATGACCATTGCATAAGCATGAAAAACTCATATAATCAGAAAATGAAGTCACAAATAGAAATTGGAAGCAATATTTTCCAAAAAAAAAGTGTAAAGCACAAACTAGTCCCCTATGATTTGACCATTTCTGCACCCAACTAATGGAGTTTTTCTCCTTTTTTTTTTGAGTAACTAGTATTTTATCCCATTAGAAATATTGTTAATCCCATTAGATTCCATGAATATATCCTGAGAGTACAGCTAGCAACACATTGAAGAGTCGAAAACACAATGAGCAACCCTATAAAACATTGCTACCGGAAAAAAGATGTCATCTTTGCATTGCTTCAAGGGTTGGAGGAGAGACAATTAGAAACGCCAAAAAGCATTAACATCAATAAAAAGGTAGAGGGGCAGTGAACAACAAAGACCCAATCACAGCCATAAACATATAATAAGCAGAGGACATGTGAAATAAGCAGAGGTCATGTTGTGAAATAAGCCAAAAAAAGAGAGGATTCTATCCATCTAAGTCAAATTACGGAAGTGTAAGAGCAAAACCAAAAGAAACCCAATTTGAAACATTCAATGAATAGTAGAATTAATGTGAAGAGAAGTTGAAAATGATTGTGGTGGTACCTGCACTGACATGGTCGGCGGTGCTTGGTGTTGGGTCTTGACCTTGGGTTGTTGCTGGCTTCTGAGCTGAACAGCTACAGCAAATCCCCATTAATTGACTGCCACTGTAATCTGTGTGTCACCCTTTCCTTCTTGTTGTAATGACCATTGTTTTTTTCCTGCTGTTCTTGAAAGAGCGGGAGGGAAACATAATGTCAAGGGAAGAGGATTTTTCTTAAAAAACAAATAGCACTATATTAAAAATAATAACGTAATAGCACAGTTTTTTTATAAAAAAAATAATATATATATTATAAAATAATAATGTTATTTAATAGCCACGTGTCATGGATATCGCCAATCGAAAACACTTTGATGGTTATCGCAATATTTATTTAATATCATATTTTTCAAAAGCAACTTCTTCATATGTCAGCATTTTGAAACTCTTGCAGCCGTGTTATTTGCATTTTAAAATATTTAATTTAAAAAAATATTAAATTAATATTATTTTAATAATCTTAATGTGTTATATTAAAAAAACTAATATAATTTTAAATAAAAAAATATTTTTAAAAATCAATTGCGTGACACTACTGAACAAGTAAAATGGTCAAAAATTTAAATTCTCTGTGTGCTTTTACAGCGGGAAGAGACATCTTTTTTGACGTTGACGTTGCTTTGAACAAGGAAGAAGAGCTTGAGTGCTGGAGAGTATCATACGGTAACAAGGGCTCCGTTCTCTTGAATTTAAAAAAAAAAAAAGGTGAATAGTATATTACTATATATTTTATTTTCTCATTAAGTTTTGTATTTAATGAATTAAGTTATGGCTAATTTTAGAAGAATGAAAATCTTTAGTAAGCTAAGAAATGGATTTTCATAAATCTCAAATATATATATATATATATATATATAGAGAGAGAGAGAGAGAGAGATATTTAACTCCTTAATTATTTTTATATTTTTTCATTTATATAATGGCCTACTTGTTTAGCATGCTAACAATTAAGTAGTATGGAGTGAGATTAGTATTATTATACCTAAACTGATTTATTAAGACAATATATATCGAGTTTTATATTAAATTATATAAAAGTTAATTTATAAAATCTAATTAATTTTGTGAATTAACTTACAATTCCATAAATTAGTTAAAATCATATGAGATTTGATTTAAAAAACATTTAAAATTTCAGAACGTGTTTTTACTAAAAAAAATTTAAGAAAAATCCTAAAATAATATTATTTTAAATTAATTTAAAATGATTAAGATTTGAGTTAGGTGATGAACATCCTATGATTTCATAATTATGAGTCGGACTTCCATGGATGCACTTAAATTATTGGATTGAAGGGACTACTACTTACATGTATTCTTATATCATCACTAGAGAAGCACATTGATTGATATGAGGTATTATTATATTGATTACAGCTTATAGATCATCTCCAAATGACAAGTTCAATCATTGTGTTGGCGTTTACATTGAATCAAACTACTTTAGAATAAAAACTAGATATGTAGCTGCAGAACCGAGCTAAATTTTTTATGCAAAAAAATTATTAGTTTAGAAAAATTCAAATCTCTAATTATTAATTCAAGTGATAATTTAAATAATACAAAAAAATAATAATAACAGTAAATAAATAAATAAATAAACATTTAAAAAAAACCACACTTGATTCGGATTATTGAACAACTCAATGTTAACCTAATTGAAGGAAAACCACAAGAAAAAAAGAGTAAAACTTCAAAAACAAATGCAAAAAACATCAACTTAAAAAATATAAAAAGAAAATTTAGTCAAACTTCTTCAACCTAATCTAATCTAAAAAACTTGCAATTCATAAAATTATAGATCCGAGTTCAATCAAGAAACTTAAATTTCATTCAATTTAATTTTTAAAGGATGGAATCGTTGAAAAATATTAATAAAAAAAACGTGTAAAAGAAAAGGAAACAACAAAAAGAATGAGTATAAAATTCGAGAGAAAAACACCTTAGGATGATGATATTTGAAAAAAAATTAATCCCAAACAAACTAAATAACAATTAAAAAAATAAGTATCAAATTTGAAAGATTAAAAAATCACATAGGGTGAAACTGCAAAATATTTGTAATTTGATAGATAATTTATAGAATAAAAAATGATAAGGAGTGAAATTGAGAAATAAAATCACATAGTACTAACTTAATAAAACCAAACCAAAAAATAAGATAAAAAAAATAAGAAAACATAAGCTCAAGAAAATGAAAGAGAAACCAAGCAAACTTAAGTGAACCTCTTAAATCCAGTCTAATTTCTAAAACCTGCAACTTGTGAAATCATATACTTGAGTTCAATCAATAAACTTAACTCTTAAAAAAATTATTTTTGAAAGATGAAGTCAAGAAAAAAATATTAATAAAAAAAACTTGCAAAAAAAAACAATAATAAAAAAAAAATAAAAGTAAAATTTGACAAAGAAAAACCCAACGAAGATGAAATTTGAAAAGAAAAATTAAAAATGATCATAAACAAAATAAATTACAATTAAAAGAATTAGTACCAAATTTGAAAGATTAAGAAATAATAAGGAGTGAAATTGAAAATCATTTGTAATATAATAGATTATTTATAGATTAAAAAATAAAAGGGATAAATAGAAAAAAATTATAGAAGGCTAACATAATAGAATCAAACAAAAAAAAAAACTCACAAATAAGATTAAAAAAAAATAGGAGAAAATTAGTTTAGAAAAAGGGAGAAAAAAAAAAGGCAAACTCAATAAACCTCTTAAACATGATCTAATATCTAAATGTCATATCTTGTGAAATCTTTAATTCTAATTCAATTAAGAAATCTAATCCTCAAATAATTTAATTTTGAAGCATGAGATCGGTAAAAAATATTAATGAAAAAACCTGTAAAAACAACAAAAAGAATAAGAAAAAAATTTGATAGAAAAAAAACTCAAAGAGAATGCAATTTAATGAAAAAAATTAAAAAAAAATAATCTCAACTAAAATAAACATCATTTAAAAGAATGAAAACCACATTTTAAAGATTAAGAAAATTATAGGGGTGAAAGTGAAAAGCATTTGTAAAAGCCAAGCAAACCATTACAAACATCTTAAACCTAGTCAAATCTTAAAAACTTGTAATCCGTGAAACCATAGACCCAGATACAATCAAGAAGTTTATTATGAGCCAATTTAAAAATATTAATTTTAAAACTTGTCAAAACAAAAGGAACAAAAATTAAAAAAATGAGGATTAAATTTGATATTATAACAAAAAAAACAAAGGAGAGTGAAATCATAAAACAAAATTAATTTAAAAAATTATTCCAAATAAAAACTTGTCAATGCTGAAAAATCAGCAATCAAAAGATCAATGATTAAATTTGATAGGAAAAAAAAAATCAAAGAAGGGTGAAATCACAAAACAAAATCAATTTAAAAAATAACTAAAAAAATAATAATTAAAAGAATAAAGATGAAATTTAAATGATAAAAAAAATTTAATAAGAGTAAAATTGAAAAAGTATACTAAATATGAAAAAAGAGGGGATAAAAGGAAAAATATGGTCACCGACACCAGACTTCTATTAATGACAGCAGCACATGCGCCATCTCATCGAGTAGGAGAAGTCAAGGCCTTTTAAACACTGTCCTGGAAGGTGGTGTTTAGTGGCTAAATAGCTTCTCACGTGGTAGCAAGATTTTTTTATATATAATTATATTCAATAAATATAATTTACAATAATACCTCTAAGTATTCATGAAATCTACAATAAAAATAAAGTAAAATGATAAAAAAAAGAAAAGAAGCCATTGAGTTAGAGTTCAATTGATTTTGTTTTTAAGTGTATCAAAGTAATTATATTATTCTATAAAAAATAAAAAAAAAATACAAAAATATCATTGAGTAATAGGCATTAGATTATATTATTCAAGGGTTAAATAAGTAATTTGATTGTGCATTTAAAATCAAAATTACAAACATAACCTTATATTTTCAGCAAAAGATTTTGATGTGAGGGTGAAAACACCACCTTGCATCCAATACCAAGTTAAAAGATCTAATGAACTTGGAGTAAAATAGTAATTATATTATTGTAATGACTAATGAATAGTAAATTATCTCGTGGAAAACAGTAACATCACTAGCATTTTTTATTTTAATGATGGAAGTAAATCTATCTGAACTCAATGGTTATAAATCATAAACTCCATCTTTAATCTCGCAAAAAAAAAAAGAAAAAAAAAAGAAGAGGGAAACAACTCATTCTTCAAAGAAATGAATAGTTTGAAAACTGTTAAAATCTGCCCTTAATTAGCATGTTGTAGTCCTGTCTAAAACATTTCATGAGCACTAATTACATGAAATCTTTGTGTGTTTGTGTATTAAATGATGTTAGACCAGTATCCCAGAAATCTCTCACCTTTCATGGCGATTGTATGAAGGAACACTAAAACGCTAGTGAAAATTGACGTAACATGTTAGGTGTGTTGCCATTGAATGTGCCTAACCTTGACTTTGACCATCCACCTTTGTTGAAGAAGATGGCAGCCACCATTGACAAAAGTATCAACCATGTGCAGCCTTCTCAATTGTCAAAATTTAGCAGCCATTATTGATGAAAAGGAGCTGGAGTTGGTGCTAGCATTTGCCTATAAAAGAGGCATGTTTTGAGAGCTAAGATGTAGAGAGAACTTGAGCTAATTGTTGAGAGTGGAAGAGAAAGAAAAGAGAAAGGGCTGCTGCCATGGGCAGCAGCCCTGCAGCTGCAAGAGTGAGATGGGAGTTGAGTGATGAGATCCTTCTCCATGTATTTATTGTATTCTTTCTCAATCTCTAAATAACAATGACTCTCTCCCGTGGATGTAGACGGGTTTGCCGAACCACGTAAACATTATGTGTCAGTGTGCTTACTCCTCCTATGAGCAATAATCAGTACATCACCGGTCGAAATTCCCTACAATTGGTATCAGAGCATATGGTTTTAAGTGGTGTTTGATTTTTTGCTCAAAAATGAAAGTTGTCAAAATGGTGTTTTGACCATCCCACTGTGTAGAGGAGGAAGAGACGAAGCCACTGGTGAAAACCGCGTCAAAATCGGACTTCGGACATGGTCGCACTCTCCATCACTCTCCGGCAAAGCCTCTACCCACGCGCACAGACGCGCCCCACACGTGCCACGCGTCTTCTTCACCCGGATGAGTTGACCCGATCCATGTGAACAGTAGACCCAACCCATGTGAACAGTAGACATGAACAGTGACGTATCATGAACAGTATCATGCAGATAATGACATCACCCTAATGTAACGATGACATCAGCATTGAATTGACCAAGTCAACATACATGTCAGCATTGTGGGACCCACCTGCCACGTCATCAGCCGCGAGCCGAGCTGAATGGGAGCCGAGCCGAGCCGCGAACCGAGGGAAAGGATTCTGTGCTGCAGAGTCTACGTGCAACCGGATTTGAGATTGAATCTGAGCCGTTGATCAGGCTAGAATTGTTTTGATCAAATATTAGCCGTCTGATGTGCGATTTGGACAATTCAAGACATGTTTCCAGCTAATTTGATCGTTCTGGATGCAATGGTATGGTCCGATCGTTGAGATTCGAGACAAAAAATGGCGATGGTGAATTATTAAAGAGAGATTGCCCGATCAGGAGGCATCTGAAGGTCATCATGGTGGTCGATGGAGATGATGAAGAAGAAGGTGCACATGTTTACCCAATTACATGTGCTGAACTATTAAATGGGGAAATGTAATGCCTTGATGGAGGGCAAAATTGGGACACTCTGGACACCTGGTTATGTGGACAATCAGAGGTGGAGAGTGAAAATTGACGAAGACCAATCTTGACGAATCTAAGCACTAGTAGTCTCGCTAGATGTTGAGAAATCATGTATTAAACCTGTATATTCCAGATCACTTGTAAAGGAAAGTCGCAACAGAGCTAGCAAATGGTTGTATATACGGAGAGACAGTACGATGGATAGATATGGCCTAAGAAGTTCTGTCTAGGAGATTGGGTTTTAAGCGGGACCGTTGTGACCCCTCCAATCTTTCCTGGGAACTTGCTTAGTGGAAGGATTATCCATACGGTACTATTTTCGTATATATAGCAGTTTGTAATGAAACGGTTGAAGACTAGCAAGATGACGGCATAAAGGAACAGTTGGGTTCCGTATGATCAAGGATCTGATGGAGTGGTGATTTCTCCAAAGAAGTTAGATTCGGTGACTGTAATTTCTCGAAGGGAGAATTGATGAAGACCCTGATAATCGAAGAGAAATACAACAAAGGTATAAAGATTGGCACCCTATTTTGACTTGGATAAATGTTGTGACAGGATGAGCTGCTGTCAAACATAAAAGCAAAGAATAGGGAGAAATCGGGAGAACCGAAATTGCACGAGAGCACACGGAGATTGTGCAGGAGTACCCGGAGGATCCAACGAGGTACTATAATGAGACGATAGGTGCAAGGAGAAGAAGAGTTCCCAGATGAAGCTCAGAGCAGCGACTGTGAGAAAAAGTTGTACAACAAGAAGTCTCTTATGCTCTTGATAAAGGCAACAAGCGAGGACCTTTCCAATGCATGCAAGGATGGAAAGATGAGCTGTTGCAGAAGCACCAAATTAAGGGGGTGCGAC
The DNA here is from genome assembly GCA_018804465.1 of Populus tomentosa. Taxonomy (NCBI): domain Eukaryota; kingdom Viridiplantae; phylum Streptophyta; class Magnoliopsida; order Malpighiales; family Salicaceae; genus Populus; species Populus tomentosa. Next base: position 12,828,379 of record CM032003.1, read on the forward strand.
CGCCTATGATGAAAGGCGAAGACACCAAAGAAAGTTGGTGTGGGTGGAGCTATCAAGCAAAAAGGGATAGAAGCTCCAAACATAGAAAATGAGATGGAAAACTGCGAATAGTGCACCGCAACTTTCTCTTTCTATGTGATTAGTGGTAGTGATCTCTCCCAAGTTCACATGGTGGTAGAGAATCTTGGAGCCACTGGAGACATCCCCGATGAAGGAGGATGTGGTCGTCTCATGATGACGAGTAGAGATACCTCAGTAGAAGGTGTGAGGACCTTGATATGAGTCCAAGATCAAGCCGTCTCATGATGACAGGCGAAGACACCTCAGATAGAAGGTGTGAGGACCATGATGTGAGTCCATGTTTAGACCATCTCATGAAGACAGGCGGAGACACCTCAGATAGAAGGTGTAGGGACCATGATATGAGTCCATGTTCAGGTCGTCTCATGACGACAGGTGGAGATACCTCAGTAGAAGGTGTGAGGACCATGGTATGAGTCCAGATTTAGACCGCCGCATGACGACGAGCGGAGACACCTCAGACAGAAGGTGTGAGGACCATGATATGAGTTCGTGTTCAGACCGTCTCATGAAGACAGGCGGAGACACCTTAGATAGAAGGTGTAGAGACCATGATATGAGTCCATGTTCAGGCTGTCTCATGACGACAGGTGGAGATACCTCAGTAGAAGGTGTGAGGACCATGGTATGAGTCCAGATTTAGACCGCCGCATGACGACGAGCGGAGACACCTCAGACAGAAGGTGTGAGGACCATGATATGAGTCCGTGTTCAGACCGTCTCATGAAGACAGGCGGAGACACCTTAGATAGAAGGTGTAGAGACCATGATATGAGTCCATGTTCAGGCTGTCTCATGACGACAGGTGGAGATACCTCAGTAGAAGGTGTGAGGACCATGGTATGAGTCCAGATTTAGACCGCCGCATGACAACGAGCGGAGACACCTCAGATGGAAGGTGTGAGGGCCGTGATAGGAGCCCCATTTCAGACCGTTGTATGACGACGAGCGGAGACACCTCAGGAGAAGATGTGAGGGCTATGATAAGAGCCCCAGTTCAGAACGCCCCAAAGCCAATGTGATGGCTAGATATGAGTGGACAGGTGTATAGCCAAATAAAATGGCTATGATGAGTTTGAAGACAAATACAAGATTGACTTTCATGGATATTGCCCCCATGCTAAAGATCAATGAGCTAGAAGACACTTGCCTTGGCAATAAGTGGGTGACTTGTGGAGCATTAAGACGTGGCTGCTACGAAGGAGCAGAGGGCATGCGCAGGTTCCGGGAACAAGTTGACTCTTGTCAAGGTGGTGAGCTCGGTGATGGCATTGTAATACTTAGAGTATGAAGATAGATATGGATCAACCTTTAATGGGATGCCTTCATGGTTAAAGGTGGAGAGCTACCGGGACTCTGACGACTACGAGCGAGAGACTCACGGAGAAGTAAGGCGTGGTTCCTACGGTGGAACAGAGGGCAGGCGCAACTCCTGGATGAGTAGACTCTTGGAAGAGTGGTGGGCTTGTGATCATATTGAGATACTCAGATAATAACTGTCGCACTTGAAATATCTGGTTGAGGGGGTGTTGTAAGCCTTGGTGTGAGGCTTAATAAATCATTCCGGACCGAGCATGATTGATACGCTCGAAGGGGAATGTTCCCAGAGATAAGCGTTAACACTCTTCAGATGAGATGTGACAAACCATCTGGTTGAAGTGATCCTTTGGAGTGAGCAAAGGGGTGCTTTGGTGACTCTGGTGATTGAAAGGTTGGGCGAGTACCTGTAAACTTGGCCGGAGATGCTCTCGGAATGGTAAGCTTGGAAAAGCTGCAGGATGCATGATTGTGCTGAAGAAGCAAGAGGACAATTGCCCATATAAATGTCAAAGGGGGTGATTGTTAGGTGTATTGCCATTGAATGTGCCTAACCTTGACTTTGACCATCCACCTTTGTTGAAGAAGATGGCAGCCACCATTGACAAAAGTATCAACCATGTACAGCCTTCTCAATTGTCAAAATTCAGCAGCCATTATTGATGAAAAGGAGCTGGAGTTGGTGCTAGCATTTGCCTATAAAAGAGGCATGTTTTGAGAGCTAAGATGTAGAGAGAACGTGAGCTAATTGTTGAGAGTGGAGGAGAAAGAAAAGAGAAAGGGCTGCTGCCATGGGCAGCAGCCCTGCAGCTGCAAGAGTGAGATGGGAGTTGAGTGATGAGATCCTCCTCCATGTATTTATTGTATTCTTTCTCAATCTCTAAATAACAATGACTCTCTCCCGTGGATGTAGGCGGGTTTGCCGAACCACGTAAACATTATGTGTCAGTGTGCTTACTCCTCCTATGAGCAATAATCAGTACATCACCGGTCGAAATTCCCTACATAACAGAATCAATTTAAGGCTCCCCTGATTTCATATGAACTGCTTCCATCTGTTCAAGTATTTCAGCAATTTCTGCCATTGATGGCTGGAACCGGCGATGGAGCTGAATACATTTAAGAGCAAGGTTAGCTATTTGTGACACCTCTTTAGGAGGATATTTTCCCTCCAACCGGGAGCTGAAACCATTATATGTCTTAACTTCATTTTATTTGTCATATATATGGTTTAATGCAATAAACCTGCGCTAGCTTTCGACGATTCATATCAGTTGCTCTTAAGCGTGTTAGCATGTCAATTTAAACAACTACAAAATTATCTCAGTCTTCAGTAAATACGGTGTAGAGTATTTTTTAATTGAAAATATATTAAAATATTTATTTTTATTTTATTTTATTTTTTATATTAATATATCAAAATTATTAAAAATAAATACTAATTTAATATTTTCTCAAATAAAACATATTTTTAAAACCCATTCAAAAACAGAAGTTGGTGTATTTTCAAACAATATCTTGTTTGCGTACTAATATAGCATACAGTAAAAAGAAAGAAATAAGAATTTTTCAATCCTTAAATAATGAGTAATTTTTTTTTTCAAGATAGCATACAAAACTATTTAAATAGTAAATGAATAATAAAACTCAAGTTAAATAAATTTAGAAAAAAATATCTAGTAAAAGAATCTGAAAATAACAAGATAAATAAAAAAAATCTAAAACAATAACTTTCAATCTTAAAATAAAATATCTAGTAAATTTTCATTTTCATCTATACATGTCCTATGCACATAAATTTTGCTTAATTTTGTCTTTGAATCTTATCTCCATCTCTTCCAATTACACATGATGTTTTTTTTGTCTTGTAACCATCTTTTCTTTTCTATATACCAAACCAAACACTACCTTCCAGCAAGCATGTAACAGGTCATGATCATCTGGAAGTGAAAATTTCATAAAAAATATCATTTCTATATGATTTTCGAACCAACAATCTTCGTTGCATTGACATTAACTGGCTTTTCTTTTCTGTGATGACACATTCACCTTTTTCATGGTAAAAAATTTATATTCTGTGATGAAAAAGACGAGTGCTGAAGTCATCAATTGATTTTGTTTTGGTGTTGGAAAGAGAGAAACTACAGAACATGAATAGAAATCCAAGCCCGTGCATGTATGCTTCTGGTTTATCCATCCCTTTACCCTGTATAAAGCTTGTTATGCAGTGTAATTATGATTATTAAAAAATATTTTTTATTTTTAAAAAATTATTTTTTATATTAATATTTTAAAATAATTTAAAAACACTATAACTATATTAATTTAAAATAAAAAAAAATAAAAAAATTTAATTCTTTTTTAAAAACACATAAACAAACAGGCCACAGCCTCTGTAGGTATTCAAATTTTATCCATCGGTCTAAGCTAGCATAATTTACTCTACCAATATAGCTTTAATTCAGAATTCCTAGCAAGCGATCCAATTGAATCCACCATATATGTCAGTTAATTCATTGATCTTCAAGCAGAATGCTTGCAAGCTTGCAAACACCGAATAGTTCTAACATTTTTTTTTTTTTAGTATAGTAAATTAGAGAGGTTGTTATTTCATTATACTTTTGTATCTTTTTAATTGAAATTTAATTTAGAATTAAAGAAATAATCGTTTCAAATTAACAATTGAATTCCATTTACATTGTACACCACGTTATTCTTCTCATGACAATAGTGGTGCAAGGAAGGAAAAAAGAAGGCAATTTGGAAGGCGGAGTTGATGATACAAGTAATAGCCAATGAGCTATACAGATTCATCCCCGATATCCCTTCAAGACTCCAATTTTTCAACCTTTTCAGAAACCAAAGATGAAAAATAATAATACAAGCTGTAAAACAACAGCAAGAGCAAGAAAAAGATTAGCTAAATTAATTACGTGCAAGATTTATACTATCTGTTCAAGTCGCTCTCATCTTCTTGGAATTACATGTTGTGAGCACCATAAGAACCGAATCTGAATCGTTTACTGGAATCTCGAAGAACCCTTGTGAAGGAGGGCTCAATTTCCTCTTTGGAGGCCTAGGTTTCCTTGGAGCTGGTGGGCACACCAGAGGTGACTTCAAAATATGAGTTGGTGACTTTGGTGTGCTAGGATTACTGCTCTCCTGATCTTCATCAAAATTGAGAATCTTCTTCGCATCAGCTTCCTTGGCTTCACAGAATTTTGTTCCAATACTGCTATTTGTAGTACTATTACTGCATGTTCTTGAAACTGTTCTTATTGGCGTAATTGGCCTGAACTCTTCTGAAATCTCAAGACCCATTTGCTGTTAAGATAACAAAGTCCAAGTCTTTCAGAACAAAAGAGATTCAAGAAAGAGCAAATGGGGTCACAAGAAAGGAAAAGGAGAGCCGGGGAAGGTTTATGGGAGATAGAGTTTTCTTGGGGTGGAATAATATTTGATTATAAATAAAGGGAGGGGGGAGGGAGGGAAGAAGAAGAAGAAGAAGGAAGCGTGCTATAAAGGTAAATAAGAGGGTGATGATGGGATGTAATGTGGAGAGAGTGATGGGGAATGATGAAGGCGAATAACTGAAAGAGGTGGAAGAGAGTGGCAAAAGAGTACAGGCAAAATTTAAGACAATTATAAAGGGAAGAAAACAAGGGATAACACAAATAGTTAGCGTGTGGAAGTGAGTGTTGAGTTTTAAAGGTAGAAAGAAAGAAACGCAGCCTTTTTCACTGACAGATTGGCACAGTTTGCTCCATTTAGCTCCATTGCACTTCTCCCCATGTGATGTGTTCTCTACCAGAACACCCGGGGGGTTTCCTAACATCTTCACTTCCTCATCGCACAGCATTTGCTCCTTCTATTCCTATGCTTTACTTTGATTTGTCCCTTTACTTTGATTTGTCCTAGTTTCATCTACCTAATCTCTGTTTGTAATCGTGTGCTGCTACTTCCCTTTACGGGTAGATCATTTCTTACGAGTAATGAAGAAGATGACCAAACCATGACTTGGAAAATCGCTGCTGAGATAATGATAGGTTTTCAAGAACATAAAAGAGACAGATGGGTTGAATCCGTAATCTATCAGGTTATGTTTGATTTGTGTAATTATCTTGTATATTTTTTTGAATTTAAAAGCTACACATGTTCATACTATTGAGATTTTAATTAAGATATAATTTATATTAGTTTTTAATAATACAAATATTGGTATAAATAATACTTTACAAAATCACTAGATTTCTATAGCCAAAGATTAATTTTGCTTTCTGTGAATATCTCGAAGCAATACTCTCCTTCAATTCATCATTAAATACAAAAAAAAATGAAGAAAAACCAATGAAACAACATGAAAGTATCTTGTGCACTGATAATAACTTTAAATTTCATTGTTAAACACAACATTTTCTTAAAACCTCTATCATGTCGCGTCATATGTTGCACTTAATGGTGGGATTTAGCACCATTGTTGACGAAATTAACAGATGTTCTTAAATAGATAGAAGCGGGATGACATTATGACAAATAGACTTAACAGGACCAAACCAAGAGAGAGCTGGAATTGCAGGGACCATCTGGTGCCTCAACCCTCATCACCCATACATGAAACAGATTGCTACTCCTCCTATTTTATTTTATTGTATTTTTTGCTGCTATTTCTGCTGCCCATGTTAGTTTACTCACGTTAGCTTTCATTCATTCATGTTGTTTGGCATTAAAATATTAAATTGATTTACTTTTTCACCTCTTTGGCTGTTAATTAAGAGTGTTATTATTGATCCCAACAGCTTCTACTCCCAAGGTTCTTGTAAAATATTCTCAAGTCAATCATCAATGGGTATAAGCTCACCGGCTACTGCCCTGTATGAAAGATTCGCATGCATGATGGCCTCGGAGTAGTAAATTTTTGGATATAGCTAGAGATGATACATATACTTCTAGACAATTTGAATCAATATCCAAGCGCAGCCATTGGAAATAAAATGAAATAGTTATAGTCAAACGGATTAAAAAATAATAAAAACTAGATATTTATGGCATTTATTATTGGATAATGTGAATAATTATTGTCACTTTTCTAATCATAATTATAATACATGGCACTTTTTTGTCTATGCTTATTTGCCACATATCTGTGAATATTTTACTGCATAAGTAATTACTTCCTCTACCATAACAGTATACTTACGACTAAATTGAATTAATGGCAGTGGATATGTTTATAGATTAAATGATAAATTTTAAAAAAATATATGAACTAGCCAAACAAGTTTTATATATATAAACATATATAATTTATTATTCATTTCTTGAATCGATTTAGAATTTGGTGAACTTGTTTTACAAGCCCGGTTTCCTATGGGATTAGTCTGGTATCATATTCAAATTAAATTTAAAAATTGTTGTTTTGGAAATTTATTTATTTTTCTAGTTATTTATATATATTCTTTTCTTAATTAGGTTTTAGATATTTTTTTTGTCAATTTTCTTTTAAGAAATTAGGAATTATTGACATTCAAATTTATCAAATCAAACTTTTATTGTTTTTCACTATACATTGCTTCACGCTGCAAATTGAAAGATTTCACTTGAGAATTAAAAAGAAATAAATCACAAGAAAAACAAAAGTAATCGAACTCAACTAAAACAATTGTGGAGGTTCAAATACACATAATATTCCTCAAGAATTATTAACACATGAAGATGAATTACAGTAATTGAATGTTGACATGGGATTTAACAAGAGAGAGGGAAAGGTAAAATTTACTTTAGGTGTCGTCATGATATCTTTATTGCCTTCAGTGAAACCCCATCATAGAGAAGATGGAAAGAAGGGTTGCTTGAGATCCAAATCTAATAATTTGGTCGAGGTGAGGGACAAAAGCTGTTGGAATCACATGATAGAGTTTATTAATTATCCTCCATGATATAGCATTTAATTAGTGGTTAATACGCGACAAATTATGGGGTTAATATAGTAAGTATAATTATTATCAATTAACAACAAGCCATGGCATGTGAACACGTCCCCTTTTTGCACAAGGATTTGGAACCTTTGCTTCTCGAGGATGAAAGGGAAAAAGGAATCTCCAAGCAGCCCAGCAAATATTGCTCGCGTGAAAGAAATTTAAAAAAAAAAAAAAAGCAGTGTGAATGTGAATGATGTCACCTTTATCAGAAACCATTCAAGTATTTTAGCTGTTCTTATTAATTTGATAAGATTTTAATGATGTTAATTACTTCATTTTAAACTCGGCAACTCTGCTATATATAAATACGAGGAGAGGGAGGAAAACATGTTGGAAGAGGAATTTAATAATTAATTTTTGTATCCTTGTACCTGGGATGCATGTGATGGTATGCACTAACTTGTTGATCTATTAATTTGCTTGTCCATGAACCTGCTTTTTGTAGACAAGCCTGTGATAATTATTCAGTATAAACCTCGTTAACATGTGGACTTGCTTTTTACTCAATTATCTTGGGATTAAATATAAATAAAATCAAGAAAAATGGGTTTTTTTTATGAATATGTATGTGTAAGTACATGTTTAAGATCCTATAAATAAATACTTAATTCCATTGTGTAAAATCTAACTTTAACATTACCTTGATTTAAAAATAAAAAAGATTTGATTTTGAATGATATTCTCTTATCTATGAAGATAGGCTGTTCTTTTTATTCAATTATGAGTTTGATGGTTTCACTTGGGTACTCGTGTATAAAGTATAAAAAATATTTAATTAAAAAATAAAGATAAAAACATAAAATAAATATATTTATAAAATAAATTTTTAATCTTGACAGGAAAATATCTCTTCGTTCTCTGTTCATCTCCAATCTCTTCGTTTTCTGTTTTGATATAATAATGAAACGCAATTTATTAGTAATTTGGTATTCACCACACATACATATTCACCACACTATTAAAAATATCAGTTGAATTTCAATTGTTATTAGCGTTGCCTCTCTTTGAAAAACTTTTGTGTCCGGATTTTTCTCTTGTAAAAAAAATTCATCTTGGATTTTAAATGTATGCTATTAATTAGTTCTTTCAAAAAAAAAGTTAATTTATTTTTTATTTATTTTTTTATATTTTTAAATTAAGAAGGTAGAACTTAATTTGTGGATGATGATGGTGTGAGGGGAGGGGGGGTCGATGTCAGAATTTGGTTGAAAGAAGAACGTGTACAATTGGCCCATCTAATCGTCAAAATCCAATAATGAGCCCAAACATTGATGATGAGCTTGAAGGCTCAGCAACCTTATTGGAAACCCATGAGACTCAAACTTTGTTGGTGGCGATTTCTTCTCTTTTTCTTCTTCTTTTTTTGACATAATTGATAACTGATAAATAAGTTTGCTACGTGAAAGAAACTCATTTATCAGTTGCACCAAAATAACACTAATTTGCTTGACTCCAAAGACATTATTGGTGGGTATATGTAGGGATGGTAATCCATAATTTATGGGTCCGGTTTTTACCTATTTATACTTTATTCATTACTAGATAAATAAAGGAGTTTAGAGATTTATATTTTATTTATCGTATTTATCCAAGAATATATATATATCTTGGATCTAGTTTTTGAGTCAGGTTTCATAATATTTATATATTTTTTTATTATTTATTCGATAAAATAACTATTTAAAAACATCAACTTATTTATATTAATATTCATTGAATTTGTATTAAATTATCATGCCTGGCTATTTGTTTTTGATTTAGTGAGTATTGAATTCAGTTTGATGGGTAATGTGTCAATGAAATCCACTCAAATATCTGAAGTCATATCATGCAAAGCTCCATTAATCGATCTAACCTATCTAAAGGAACAAATCAACAACTTATACATGAAAAAAATCAAACTTGGTTAGTGGGAATCATTTTTTTTACATGATTAATGAAGAATTTGAGTTTGTTCCGTGAAAGAAACTCGCTCATCAACAATCACCAGCATCACATTAATTTGCTTGACACCAAAGACATCATTCTTGGGTATTTGTAGGGATGGTAATTGGTGGGTGAAGTTTGTATTCTATTTATAATATATCATTTATTCAATGAGCTGAAAAAATAAAAATTTATATTTTATTTATCAAATATTTATTTGGTCTCTTATCCTACTACAATTTATTATTAAACATGAAATAAGAAAATAATATACATAGTTGAGGTATGTATACATGTATTATATAACAAAATTATATAAGTTATATATGCTTTAGCGCACGCTCCAAATGAATCCAATTAAAAAAGAAAATACGTACAATAACAAATGCTTTCGGGTATATTTTTAAAATTTATTTTACTTAAAAAAATATCAAATTAATATTTTTAAAATACTTTTTAATATGTTTGAAATGATGTTAAAAATATATTTTCATTAAAAAAAACATTGTCAAACTACTATTAAGCAAAGTGAAATTGTCAATTTGTCACGCTTCCTCCCTCCACGGCATTAGAAGGCATCTCTATCTTTTAGACAGTCAACTTTCTTTAACCTTTTTAGGCTCCAACTTTTCTTCAACCTTGCCTGCCTGCCTGCCCGCCCGCCCTCCTCCCTTCCTGTCCATCCATTCATGGCACATCAGCCCCCACGGTGTCCCACCACCCAATAAAGAAGCCAAGGCATCCCATGAATGGAGAATAATCGCACTCTCCGACCTCATACAAAACCAAGAAACAGCGAAGCATATCTCATTTAGTCAACGAACAGCACCAATTCACAGAGCTGTCGTGGCCCCCATGCCTGCAATTTCCTTTGACCTCCTGCTCACTACATGACACTTGCAAAATATTCCAATCACACCCACATATTTTGACTTCTTTTGCAATCACACCATAGATTTCAAATCAAAGAATCCAATCTCAAATCTATAAAGAAACAAATTGATTAATAATACCACCATGATTTTCTTTAATTTCTACTCTACAATTTCTTGCTTTTTTATACAAAATCGAAATTCCCAGGCCACTTGAACGTGGCCCGTCATTTTCATCCTTGAAATTCTTTACAATCCATTAGACTTTTCTTCTTCTTCTTTGACTCTTCTCCAAGATGATACCGTCACGTGACTGTCACGGCAACAGAGAGAAGCCCCTTTCGCCACCGTCTAAGATGGATCAATCAACATCATCAATGACTTTTCCGCGTCTCTCATGTTGACTGGAACACGTGTCGCATGGCAGCGTTAGCTGTGACATTTTCTGGTAGGGGAGCATGTGAGTGACGGTGCTCCCCTTCGTATGTTACAATAAGCATGGCCGGATCATCTACGGCACGCTCCACGTGCTTCCTCGCTGGACATCCCCTCACACTACTACACTTGTAGTACCCTCTGCACAACAAGGAGCACAAAAATAATTATTATTTGACTATCATAGACTTGTGGTCATATTTATTTGACTTGGACCAAAAAACATGCATGGTTAACGGTGGATGATCAAGGCATAGAACAAAATAATACCTTGGGTAAGGTGAACCCTTGATTGGCTTTTGACCATATTTTCTCCATGAGAACTCATCTGCTGGTATATCAGCAACTTTGGAACTTATTGCTGGGACTCTTATCGTCCTCTTCACCCTTGATTTCCTAAAATCATAAAATAAAATAATATTAGAGGATTTTTATATCCTGATTTTTTTTTTTAAATAATGATATAAGAATATAAATTATTTATGTATCTTATTAACTAAATAAATAAATATTTAACATTGATTAACATGTAAATACATGAATTATTGAATTAAATAAAAAAAAATCTAAATCACAGTCACATGTTTAATACACGTGTAATTATTACTTAATTGGTGATAAACTAATGGTTACCTTCTTTTGGAGCAATGGCAGCTGCCACCAGAGGAGGAGATCTTGCTGGTGGAGAGGGTATGATCATGGCATTTCTTGCGGTGGATAGATGAGAGAGGTGGTTTTCCGGTAGGTCGAGGATGAGTTCCGAAAAGAGAAGACGAGCCACCTTGTTTCCCATCAGAGACACTCCCATCAGCTGTAACAGAAGACAGGAAGGACGAAGTAGTCGTGCCAGAGCTAAAACAATCCTTGGAATACTGACTGCCGAATGCCAAGTCGTTTTTTGTCTCAGCTTTAAAGGTAGTGTTACTCTTAAAGAAATCAAGATTTTGTTTTTGAGGTTCTTGGACGACAGGTCGGACGGAAACAGGGCTCGAAGAAGTGGGTCCACGGCGGAAACGGGCATGACCGGTCCGGTTCAGGATGGAGATGACTTGCTTGAACTTAGCAACGGTGAAGCTAGTGATTTCTCTGCAGTCAAGTTGGTGACTTTGTTGGGTTTGGTTGGAAAGTGCAAAGATCAAGTGCTCCATGCTCTTAATCCCAGCTGATGCAGCTTCTTGAATAGCCATCTGATCTTCCATCTTTGAGTACCCAAGTAGATCAACAGCCATGATGAGAGAAGAAGAAGAGCGAAACCCTTGGAGCTAAGAGAGAGTTGGAGGATGGGGTAGCGGTGCTTGTTTTTGAGAGGAGGAGAAGAAGGGAGAAGAGCAGGGGGGCTTATAAAAGAAATGGAGGGTGCAAAGTCAACATGGAATTGTCAATCTAAGGGTGGAGATTGGTTGGACTTTCTGTGAGAGAGAGAGAGAGAGAGAGAGAGAGAGAGAGAGAGAGAGCTTGTAAGAAAAGTCTTGAAAGAAAGTGGTGGGACCTAGATGTGTAATAAAAGAAAAGAAGGGTCATGGAAATTGAGTACTTTGATGGTGGTGGTGGTGGAAGATGTGGCTTTTGATTTTTTCTAGATTGGCGGATAGTCAATGGTCATAGTGGGTGACAGGCAGGCTATAGATGCATGAGAGACCACAGTGCTCTATAAAACTAAAGTCGTTGAGAATTACTTTAATTTGTTTTATTTATTTAGTGGTTTTACAATGGTTAGTTTCGGTAATCAAGTTACTATTTTAATTTCGTGTCATCAATCGAGTGAATTAATTTGAATTAATTAATTAAATTCAAATTTATCCCAAGTTAATTGAATATGACTGCATCAATTTCTAAATTTCGCATCAACCCGTTATATGTATGCATTTATAACATTATTATTTATTATTACAACATCTTTCAAGACAAGCAATGTCGGTTCATGTGATTTATGCTGACCATGATTTATAAATGAGAAGATGAGAAATTCAAGTCTTCTAGTTTGGTCTTTATTTATGGGTTTGACAAGGTTATATTTCGGCGATTGCTAGAAGATCTTTGAAATCAATGTATACTGAATTATTCATATTCAAATGTTTGTGATGACTTAATTTAAAGTATGACTTAATTTGATTTAAATAAAAATATTTTTTCAAAAATAAAAATAAATTACCAATTATGTTAACTGGGGTTAATATTCATAACAATTTTAAATACTTCCAGTCACATATGAAATATTGTTTGAATATTCTTTTCTAAATATTGTCTGATAATGAAAATTACAGTACTCAATCAGCCACATATTATGCCACAAAAAATTCTTGATTATTAAGTTATAAGAGTTTGTATTAAAAGTCAAACATTTACAACTAATACCACCATGAAAAAAATGTAGTGTATGTTAATTTTTGTTGCAGTCAAAGTTCCTCTGCCTTGCAAGAAGGAATGATTCCCCCATTTCTTGCTGGTATCAACTCATCAAATTGTCAGAAGTCTCCCATGCACACCTGATTTCTCTGTGCACTTACCATGAACACATAGCTATTAAATCAATTCAAAAATATGAGATTCACAGTATGCTCTAAGCTGATTTTTTTAGTTGGGTTAGAAAAGATATTTATTCGGTAAAATTTAGTTGACTTGAATGAAATATTTATAATTTTGTTGATTTGATCAAATCCAATTTAAATTTAATTAGGTTAAAAATAATAATTTTTTAAATAAAACAACACTATTATAATAAAAATAATTAACTCAAATTGATTCAATAATCTATACATAAATCTAATGATTTAATGATCTAAATTTTTTTTTCTCAAATCAGTCCACCTTGCTATTCAAATGCACTTTACGATCCAAACACCTGTTTTCAATATTTGGATTTAACAAATAATAACATGAAGATATATGTATTAATTAAGAAGAATTACCCTAAAATTACCCTAACCATATTTAGTTTAGTTATTTTTACAATTGCTTTCCATGGTTTTGAAAATTACAATTTACATACTAAATTTTACTGCATGGGTAATACTTTACATCTTAAATCATCATATAATTTAGTTTATTACCATATAAAACTATAATTTTTCAAAATACGAAGGGTAGGTATAAAAATAATTAAACTATAGGATGATTAAGGTAATTTTCAACTTGATCAACTAGTCTAATTGTAATGTAGTCCTTGTAGTTTTCAAGAAACTAACAATTTAGTCATTCTTGTTTGAGAGTAATAAGTTAATCAAGATCTGTTACTTACAAGTTATTGCAACCTTGCAAGTTACTTCATCAATTCATATCCAGCAAACTTTTTGATAACTCAGCAACTAGATAATGGATACCAACAAAAAGAAATACTATGGAAGGTTTTTTAATGTTGAATTCAAAGAAATACTAATAAAAATAAAAATAAAAACTAAATTGATGTTAAATTCAAAGAATTTTTTTTAGAAATTAATCCAATTATAACTCACCTAAATTTGTTTAGATTAATAAATTACAAATTAACCCATCAAACACTGGAATTAATATCTATGCAAAAAAACAAGTCAAAACAACAATCAAAGGGTGGAGGGAGAGCCTATTTAACAAGGTTTTTGTTTGACTTTTGTTTTTTTGTTTTAAAAAAGGGAGAAAATGAAAAGTGAACTGTTGTTACAGGCTCTCCATTTTCTAAACGTGGTGTAGCAGGTACCAATTTCTAGCCGTTGGACGAGTCTATATTAGATCAAGCGGATGAAGGTAATTAATGGTGGTTGACCTAATGCTTTAAATAATAATAATTGCTGTGTAGGTCAGCGCTTGATGGTTGAGTATTTTATTAGCAACACACGTGGTGAAGAGTTTCAACGCCTCTCAAAACATAGCTGGAGATGGCGTCAAAAGAAGGGAAGCAATTTCTGCCATGCCCATCATTTCTGATTTTCTATTTTCCAATAGTTTTATTTTTATTTTTTTAATAACGGCACCACAATTGTTTTTACTAATGTTTGAAATAGAAATGTAAATAACCATTTTAATTTAAAAATTTAAATTATTAATTAAAATTTCAAAATATAATTTATATTATTTTTTAACACATATATGATTTATATTATTTTTTAACACACCACTTCAAGTGGAAATCTTTTAAATTTGAAACGTGCACTGACCTATATTATCTTGTGTTTAATTTTTATCAAATAAATAAAAAATAGCGAGATTCGAACTTGTGATTATTTAATCATCAAGGCTCTGATACCATATTAAAGAATTATCTCAACCTAATAGTTTAAGTTATTAGATAAATGTCACAAGATATAAGTTATATTATTCTATAACAAGAAAAGAAAAGAAACAAAGATTTTAAAATAAATTTATAACTAAAATAATTTTAGAATAAATCTTATTCTCTTTATTATTTTTGTTTATTTTGTTTTGCAATAGTAAATAAACAGTACTTAAGAAATCAAATCATAATAAACAAAATTCACATGGAACAAACCTAACTCAAGTCTTGTTAATTTGGGGTCAAGATTGTGGCTGCAATGCAACCTCAACTCTAAAAACATCATAGTATTGATGGTTCTAGGTTAAGGTTGCATCACAACCTCAACCCCAAACGACACTTAATACATTAATTGTCTTATATCATATAAACCTAATTTGTATTAAGTGGTTCCATCAGCACTGAACTTAAAAGACTTTCATCATTGTTAGAGCTATTTTGGTAACTAACCAGAAAAAAAATTAAGATCATTGAATTATATATTGGTTTAACTTGTGGGTGACAGAGAGTTAATTCAAGTCAATTGTTTTTAAAAGAATTTTTTTGACATTGACCAACTATATTTGAATTGGTCTTGGCAAAATCAATAAGTTTTATTGGATTATTTTTTTCTAGATCAACTTGGAATTTAAGTAAGACAAAGCTCTACATGGTAGATTTTTCATATAAACCTATGAGATTGAGGCATGATTAACAACTATTATGAGTAGTGGTTTTCCAGGACAAGAATAGATCTACGAGCTCTCGACCTACCTCCTCTCTCACGCCTTTCAATGACAAAATATAGTGGCCTGGTGATTCATCTTACAATATTTAATTCTTATCATATATCTCCAAATCCACAACGAATATTTGATATCATAAGAATTAAAAACTTTAACTTGAGTTTAGAGGTTAAAGATTTGGTCAACGAGCGTGGGTTTTGTACACGTCTTGGATTGGGTTTCCATTTTTACTGACGTGTAAACAAGTTCGTAAGTTTCGGCTAACCTGCTCGGATCTCGTCTCGATATTCACCAGTTCATGATTACCAAAGCTCTGTACAGATCTAGGGTTTTATTAATCCTGGTGGGGTTGCTCCGACCCTAAGAATATATTTAAAGATCTGCAAAGCTTACAAGTTCTTCAAGTGTTAGACTACGCACGTCAAAGTGATTATACTGTTGTTTATAGCTTCAACTTGATGGGAAGAAGATACGATGAATTTCCCTAAACAAATCATAAACACGCAGATCAACCAAATAAGTATAAACAATCAATCATGGGTTCAAAGTACACATAAGTAAACCATTAGATCTGCGACCACTATATGATCAGAGTGGAGAAGTTTTCCCAATCTACCTCCATTATTATTATATGAATACAGGGTGATCGATGGAAGAAGCAACTGTGGGTGAGAATTGTGAGGAAAGTGGATGAGAGCGTCGACCCACTGACTTGATTATATATATGATCACTTGCCCGCATATGACAAAGGAGCAAAGTACAGATTAATTACACTTAACAAATGCACAACTTGTAATGCCCCTTTCCTGCCACTTGCAAAAAAAATAAAAATTTGCCCGCCTCCTGTTTAGTTCTTGCAACTTGTGAAGAGTATAGCAAAATCGTGTTCCTAATTATTGGATGGTAATAGGTATTTTCACACTAGTTTCTATATCAATGAGATCAAGTGTTTTTTTTTCTTTTTTTTTTTTAAGCATGGATGAGCATAAGTTCAAATAGTTGAATTTGATTAAAAAATTTCGACCAAGCCGGTTTTTTTCCTCTCTCAAAATTATGAACAAACCAAACCGATGAATTTAATTTGGTTTAGTTTTATTTGAATAAGTCTAATTTAATTCATGTTTTTATAGTTGGATAATTCTTAATAAACTTAGATTTGATGGGAATTTAATTTATAATAAACCTTTAGTTTATAATGAATTTTTTAGGGCTTGGTGTGGTTTGGTTCGGGTTTAGTTTCTAAAAAAATAAAAACAAATTTTTTTATTTTAATTTAACCATAATTATCCAAAATTTTGAAAAACTGAAGTTTGGTTAATATTAAGTTAGTTTTTTTTAGATATTTTGAATAATTTGATAATTTGCTCACTTCTATTCTTACGAACATATTCTTTGCATCGGTATACTGTATTGAAATAAATGTAATTTTGTTTCTGTATTGAAATAAATTTAATAAATGTTTTTGAATGTTAGATTCCAAAATTAGATATCATGCTACTAAGGAAGGGCCTGACCCCTTTATTTGGTTTTTTTCTACGTTAAGTAGCACGATTAGACTACCTTTCATAATATAGTTCAAAATCTTTTAATAAGAGTACCTTTCATAGTGTAGTTCAAACTCTTTTAAGCCATCTATTGAAAAACAAAAACAAAAAATCAAAGAAATACATGTTGCAATGCAATAAAATTGAATCCACCATGGAATGTAGAGAAAATTACACCAGGAAACAAGGAGTTTTACGATGATGGTAGATGATTTAGGCTGAACCCATGAAAGAGGCGGGTTCTTATTGAGCTCGATCAATAACAATGGACACAAGAGTTTGGGCTAGCCTGGTCGTAGCCGGCCAAGAAAATGAACTTGCTAACCTCCTCAGCACAAGGACCGAGAAAAGCATAAATTCAACTTAAAAACGAAGCAAAACTTGGTCACAATTAATAAACGCAAAAGAAAATAAAATGAAAATTAGAATTCCAGAATTAAACATGGTCCTATTTTGTTGCATATTATACTAATATAAAGGAAAGATTCTTCCGGTGTATTGTGGTGAATCGTAGAATGCAAGTTGTCCTGAAATTATTTATACCTACTGACGTTGTCTTATCTGTAGATTTGCATGTTCCTATAACGTGGCTCTTGGTTTCATGAACACATATTCATCATGGAGTGACTATGGGCCGGGAAATTTAGTTTTTGATTGCTCTGCCGGGAAATGGTTTTTGTTGTGCAAATTAATTTTTTTCTACTATTTTTCTTGGCAGGAGGTGGCTAGCTGATTCCTTTGCCTTGTCCTCAGCAGACCGGTGATGCTGACTGTTTTCGAGCCTTTAGCAACCAGCGATCCTGCTTGTTAGATACGGTGGAAGCAATGTTATCACCACCGACCGACCCAATCAATGAATTGATATGGGTGTTAGATCGTGGTTCAACTGATCAGCCTAGCTACTCTTTTCTTATACAATGGGGTCATTAATTTTAAATTTATTCTTGTATCTATAATTATGTTCATTTAATTCTGAATAAAGTTATTTCGCATGTATTTTCTATCCGAACTAACATAATAAATGATCTTATGACTTACACGTAATGTATTTTGATATAAAAAATGCTCTAAGATAAAATAGCTCATCGAGTCATTATATTTTAAATGATGTATCTTTATATGTATAATTGTATGGTATATTTGAAAATTTTAATTAGATCTTAAACATGCTCTACTTCTATTAACAATGTTAGCTATACTTCAAGTTTAAATTTTAAAACCAAATGATTAATTCTCCTCTAAATAACTAAAAAATATGAGACAAATAAATAATTTGCTCTTTTTGTATGTTTAATTACTACATGACAAAAAATTTAAAAAAAATCCTTAAATTCTAATAATTAATATATGCGTGTATCATGTTTTTCAAGGTATCATATATATATATATATATATATATATATATATATATATATATAAATTTAATTAGGATACTTCATTTAAATTAACTCAATTTTTTCAATTGGATTTCACATGAGCACTTTTTATATGAACTACCCCTTTTTTTATATATCTTATCTAAAAAGTAAGAACACAATTGATATTACAATATATAAAAGTTTATTGGACATCACCTTTAAAATACAAGAACATAGGAGGACATATAAGCTATATAACCTATCTAGAGTTATGAGTATTTTTTAA
The DNA here is from genome assembly GCA_018804465.1 of Populus tomentosa. Taxonomy (NCBI): domain Eukaryota; kingdom Viridiplantae; phylum Streptophyta; class Magnoliopsida; order Malpighiales; family Salicaceae; genus Populus; species Populus tomentosa. The sequence goes on from CM032003.1 coordinate 12,847,148, forward strand.
ACTAAAATATATTATGTGCATATCATATGATTTTCTTGTTATTTTAGATGGAAGAAATAAATGGAATTACATATTGAAGAAAAATCCTTTATTTAGCACAATTAGAAATGATAAATTAAAAACTCGTTTTATTATATAAAAATTAGTCTCAATTTATATGTGCAACACTCAATAAAAAGCAAAAAAGTCATCATTCTTGGTGGTAAAGGTGCTTCTCTTGAATGGATTCAAGTTGGAAGTTTGATCCTTGACTACAGTCACTATTATAAATCAAGTCATGTATTTGACTCTCATGGAAGAGTACTTTTTCTTCTTCTTCTTTTCAAATCAATGAAGCGTCATGTTAAATATTTCAATACGTAAATTTCTATACAAGTTAGTGCACGATATATGGCTTTGGCCCAATGATGTAGTTAAGCTTTTCCTATAAGATATTGAGTGCTCAATTTCTAGATACGGCAATGTCGCGAGTTCTTCATACTCCAGGTCAATTTGATTGGTTAAGCAAGCAGTTCAAGTCTATTTTCAATAAATTTGATCGGATTCATTAATTTTTAAATTAGATGAGTGATCAGTTTGATTTTAATTAATTTTAATAACTATAAGTAAAAGATTGGATTTGATTTATTCTTGCGGCGTATCAATTTAGTATTTAGTCTATTAATTTTTTTGATTACATGATAGGTTAGGAAGACTATGCCATATATATGTTTAAATTTTTTTTTTCATACATTATAAAAGAATAGGCTAAGTTTTTTGTGATTCTAGGAAGACGGTACGTCATTGTCAAGTCTTTAGTAAGAGCATCAACATCTACATCTTAGATATTATTTAATATAAAGTTGTTCGAGTATTAATATTGCAGGGCTAAAATTTTTGGGAGCCGAAGAACAACAGCTAGACAGCTACTGGCGTGGCCCAAGTCCCGGCAAAACATTATTTTTATGCTATTGAACAGATCCTGCCTTCTCCCGCAGATCACTGGAAGTTGCCTAGCTCATGTACATGAACTTCCTACCTAGAAGTAGGATTACGTAGATAATAGCCAAGTATAAAAAGGTAAAAAAAAAATTAATTTTTATTAGCCTATATTTTTCTTGTTAAAAAACTATTATAAGAAAACTTTAATAATTCTGAATGGGAAAATCAAATAAAATAACTATTTTCTTCAAATAGAGAAAAAAGAAACTAAAAAAAAAAGAAAAAAAAATGAAATCAAGTAAACTCATGCATCATATGACTTATTTGCGTTTTATTATTAATTAATTCCTTTTTGTGAATCTAACCAAAATCTAATCTAAATTAACCCCCTAATTAAGTCTTTCATTAAGTAAATTATCTCCTACATGTTATTTATCTTTGTACCAAAAGGAATCCTTTCTGTACCTCTGGCCATGGACAAGTCCTGAATGAAAAAAGATTGCCTCACTGTTGTTGTGGATTTGGTTTTCCCACTTGCTTGTAGTTTAAGTTGAACCAGGTACTTGTTAACACTTAATAATATAAACTAATATGAACTAACATTAAGTAGTTTGAAATATATGTTTCCGAGAGTAAACTATTGTTCTAGAGTTGATGTAATTCATGATAGGTTGAAAAATTCTCGACTTCGAGAGAGGTTATGGGATTTTTTAAAAAAAAAATTTAAATTGCATTGACCCAAATGTGAATGTATTTCATTACAATTTAAGTAAAAAACACTTCATTTTAATATATAGAAAGTATCCAAAATAACAGAATATTTAAAATAAATGTTAGAAATGTTAATTTTTATCTGAAGGCTATCGGACTTTAAACTATATAATAAGACATAGTCCTCTTTCATTGTGTAAAAATTAAATATAATGAAGTTATTATAACTCGAAACTAATTTTATTAGAGAAAATGATTAAATAAATAATTTTAAAACTATACCTAATAATATTGATTTATTAATTCAATGCATTATTTTAAAACCATGGACTTGGATCAACTTGGCTGACCCAAGAATATACTAATATATGAGTTAAACAAAAAATGAAAAACCTATCTTGAACTAATTAAAATCTAGAGTTGATTTGATTATCCCTAGCCTAACTTGATCAAAATTTAATTATTATTTTTTTAATATTTTTAAAAAATAATACTGTTTTTTTTGTTTTATTGAGCCTCCCGACTCATGATGTGATTTTGTACCGAGTCATTTTTTTATTGAATTTTAAAACTAGAAGTTATGAATTATGATATCTAACTAATAGAAAAGGAAAAACCATCTTCGTCTATTCCATTCCTTTTCTTTTCAGCCAAAATAAATAAAAAAATTAAAAAAGAAGAAGCCAAGACACCATTTATAAACATGGCAGACAACCATTTAACTCTTCCCCTTTGGTCTCCTCATTGAGAAGAGAAACAAGCTTCCCGAGCTTCTTCACTCATGTTTCCTTCTTTCCCAGTTTGAAAACTAGAACACCCCATAACCATCCTTCTTTTCTCTCACAGCTCCCCTCTTTCAGGCTCTTACAACTTCTCTGCTTCTCTCCATTAACAATGATCACTGGCAAGGACATTTATGATGTTCTAGCCGCAATTGTGCCTCTTTATGTTGCTATGATTTTAGCCTATGGCTCAGTCCGCTGGTGGAAAATCTTTACACCTGATCAATGCTCAGGCATTAACCGTTTTGTAGCAGTCTTTGCAGTTCCTTTATTGTCTTTCCATTTCATATCATCCAATGATCCTTATGCTATGAACTTTAGGTTCATTGCTGCTGATACTCTTCAAAAAGTTGTTATTCTTGGGGCTCTTTTTATTTGGCAAGCCTTTAGCAAACGTGGAAATCTTGAATGGATGATCACTCTCTTCTCTCTTTCTACTCTCCCAAATACTCTTGTCATGGGAATCCCTCTTTTGAAAGCCATGTATGGAGACTTCTCAGGGAATCTTATGGTTCAAATTGTGGTTTTGCAAAGTGTAATTTGGTATACTCTTATGCTCTTCTTGTTTGAATATAGAGGAGCTAGGCTACTAATCTCCGAGCAATTCCCTGAGACGGCTGGGTCTATTACATCATTCAGAGTTGACTCTGATGTTGTTTCGCTCAACGGGCGGGAACCATTACAGGCTGATGCTGAGATTGGAGATGATGGTAAGCTACATGTGGTGGTGAAAAGATCAAATGCATCATCAATAGTGTCTTCCTTTAACAAGTCTCATGGACTAAACTCAATAACTTCAATGACTCCGAGAGCTTCGAATCTTACTGGTGTGGAGATCTACTCGGTTCAATCTTCTCGAGAGCCAACACCGAGAGCTTCAAGCTTTAATCAAACAGATTTCTATGCCATGTTTGCTAGCAAGGCCGCAAGTCCGAAACATGGATACACAAATAGTTTCCAAGGAGGGATTGGTGATGTCTACTCTTTGCAATCTTCGAAAGGAGCGACACCAAGAACTTCAAATTATGACGAGGAGATGTTGAAGTTAGGGAAGAAAAAAGGACGACCAAATATGAGTGGTGAATTACTCAATGGTGGCAGTATAGTTTCTTCTTATCCACCTCCAAATCCAATGTTTTCAGGGTCTACAAGTGGTGGACCAAAGAAGAAGGAAAGTGGTTCTGGTAGTGCAATGCCTAACAAGGAGCTTCATATGTTTGTTTGGAGCTCGAGTGCATCTCCAGTTTCAGAAGGGAACCTGAGGCATGCAGTTAATAGAGCTGCCTCTACTGATTTCGGGGTCACCGACCCTTCTAAAGCTGCTTTTCAACATGAATCCGCTGCTTCAAAAGGTGAGATACCTTCATTTCCCCCTCCTGCCACCATATTTGTCTCCTTGTTATTGCATGGAAACAAATGACAGACATGTTTAATTTGTTTGCATTATGATGGTTAACCTCCTCTGTTTTACCTATTCTGTTTAGTCTAGCAATACATTACAACTATACTTTTTGCTTAATGCTGATGCAGCAATGAACCAATTAATTGAAAACATGAGCCCTTCTGGGAAATGGAGTGGAGAAAAGGAACATGATGTAGAAGATGGGTGCAAGTTTCCTCAAAATGTGTCTCCCTTCACTTGCCAAAAGAAGATGGATATGGCAGCAGATGGCTCAAAAAAACACCAAATGCCTCCTGCAAGTGTCATGACTAGACTCATCCTTATCATGGTCTGGAGGAAGTTGATAAGAAACCCTAATACTTACTCAAGCCTTTTGGGTGTTATATGGTCTCTCGTATCATATAGGTACTAAAAACCTTACACCATCTTTTCCTTTACCATTTCCACTCTCTAAATCACCTATATATATAAAATCTGATGGAGCCTTAAATTTATCTTCAGGTGGAACATCAAGATGCCGTCGATAGTTAGTGGATCTATAGCAATATTATCTGATGCAGGTCTAGGAATGGCTATGTTCAGTCTAGGTACTTATCTTTCATATATATATGATTTTAAACAATTTAATATTTTTTTTGGTCTAACAATGCATCGAACATTGATTCTTGCTTAAACAGGATTGTTCATGGCTTTACAACCAAAGATTATAGCTTGTGGAAAATCAGTGGCAACTTTTGCAATGGCAGTGAGGTTCTTGACAGGCCCTGCTGTGATTGCTGCAACCTCTATTGCCATTGGCATTCGTGGTGTTCTTTTACATGTTGCAATTGTTCAGGTTGGACCTCCTGAATGTCAAAATTAAACCCTAATCTCAATGCTCTATTTTCTAATTGATGTGATCCAAAGAAGCTGTATGCATCTTTCTAGGTAGCTTCATTTACAATTATTTTATAAGAAATCATGGCCAAAACATGCCAAGAAAAAATATATTTCTCAAACTTCCTTTCATTTCCTCAATCATTTAAAAAAAATTATTTGTTTTCTAGTCATTATCTGTTCTTTGCATTATCTTCATTATTTTGCTTTCAATTACATAATGCTGATCAATTCTTTGCAAAAGGTGATCACTTGTCTTCTTTATTGACTGGTTTTGCAATCTCTAACTAAATCAATAAATTTAAGCATTTAACATCGATCGATTACCTGTTCACAGGCAGCTCTTCCCCAAGGTATAGTCCCTTTTGTATTTGCCAAGGAGTACAACGTCCATCCAGACATACTTAGCACAGCGTAAGTAATTTCCTTACATCACAAGAAAGCCCTAGCTATACATATATATAGCAACCATTACTGTGTGAAGAAGGTGATCCTATTTTTATCGAAAAATCTTAATAATCAGAAATTAATGGACTTGGTAGATTACTCTTACATCGCATTTTTTTTTTTTTGCAGGGTTATTTTTGGGATGTTGATTGCCTTGCCCATTACAGTACTCTACTATGTGCTTCTTGGCGTTTGACTTCATGGAAAACAAGGCAAGGAAAAGAGTATACTACTGTAAATCCAAGTCAGGCTAAGGTGGATGGATGCTATAAAAGTTGCTAAATTTTTTTTGTGCCATTGGACCAAGACATAAACATCGTGTCATCATCTGCATGTGATCTGTGGGTTTAATATACCTTTTGCTCATGTCTTTACTTTGTTCAATGCTACTGTTATTTGTTTAATTTTGCTACATTACCAGGTTAGTTAGGTAGAAAGCAATATACTAGGGCATAGGATGCAAGAGAAGGAGGGTTAATTATTATGTACTTGGGAGCTTTTTACACTGACATCAATGTAGCTCTTTGACTTTGTAGTCAGTTTACGTTGCTTGATTCTTCATGAATTGTTGTGCTGGTAATATTTATTTAAGGTGTTGGGAAAGATCCACACTTCTTTCTGAAGCTTTGAAAATTGACATACAGCCTGCTAACGTTCCCTTCCACACGTATTATTGTAATTTATTTAATTTAGAAATATTGGAGGAGAAGAGCAAGAAAACTTCATTCATAATTATGCATTCAAGGGCCAATAAACCAAAAAAAAAAAATCAATCAATTAATTAATTAATTTGCTTGTAATTATCAGTAATTACTTAATAGGAGGGATGAATATAAAAAAAGAAGAAGAAACATCCGGTCCCATTAAAATTAATAAGAATATTTTAACATGTATAAAAATTATTCTTTTTAATTCCTTCTCTCCTGTTCGTCTCTCTTTCTTGTATCTATCTCTAAATAAATATAATTATATAGCTATCATCATCTCTAGATTGCTAGAGTTTTAAATTTAATGCAGGAATCTACAGGTGATGTACAATGAATTCAGTATCATTTGATTATTAATTAGAGATGGATCCAGTTACAAGAGAACAACTTTTGTGAATAATACTAGTTCATATGTGCATGCATCGGTGGAAGAAAATGAGGCAAAAGCCACGAAATGAGAGTTTATTAGTTATTTCTTATGAGTTTTGATATATATATATATATATATATATATATATATATATATATATATAGCAGTATTGCTTGTTGGGATCTGGTGACTTTGAGGAGGCATGTTATATACGAAGAAAGTAAGAAATACAGTGCTTGAGGCATGTGATTCACTGTTCGTCAAATCAAAATGAGACTGGCAGACTGCTCTCTTTCAGTATCATGTGTCGTAACTGCAAGGTTTTTGTAAGGTTATGGCGTTCAAAGACAAAGTTTGGCTGTCTAGTCTGGTTTTCAAGACAGATCTTATTATCATATTTTGACAACGTAAATGCTTCCTTCACCATCCATTTGTCTTCAACTTTGCACCTATTAAATTTACAAGTAATTAAATGGCATTTTGGCTGGCAGTATATTCCACATCCATTAAAATAATTCGATTAAAAAGATTGTATGCAAAGTAGTCAATAATATAAATCTATTTTATTATATTTTTTTCAAATTAATTTAACCACCCATGTTCACATAAATGTGATTTATCTTATTCCACAACCACAACGAGTGTTAAGATTGTGTTTGTAGTTTTTGTTTTTTTTTTTTTTGTATTTTAATAAATATATTTTACTTTAAAAAACATAAATTAATGATGTTTTTTTTAAAAAAAAAAATTTATTTTAATACTTTCTCAAACAAAAATATCATGCACTATAATATTATTTACGCACCAAACCAAATTACGCAAGCAACATATTGGAAAAGCAAACATAGTTTATGTATCATTAATATTGAATTTATTGAAACAAATACATAATTAAACAGTTGTATCAACCTTCAAGCGTGACATGAGAACTCATCAAATTGTAACCCGATAAGGATAAGATCAAAACATGCATGTGTTAAGGTTCCTTAGTATCACATCAAGTTGATAAAGTTGATGAGGAAAGAAAGCTTGCAAATACAATGTTAGTTGTTATTTAGGTTTTATTTTTTTTGTAATAATCTCACGTGGGAAGCCAAAAGAGTTGTCTTGTTTTTGGAGTTCAAACCCTGCATTGCACATGCACTTCTCTACAAAATCCTGCCATCTCTTGAGACAAACTCTTGAATAAACAACAAGAGTTGAAGAATTCTTGTAAACCCACGAGCCGACACCATGGATCCAGTGACAGCAAGAACTCTATCCCATGTGGGGACTTTTCAATCTCAATCAGTTTATGTGGGTTTCTTTATGTTTGTTTGTGAATCAATCTACGATTAGTTAACTTGATTTCTTATTAATTTTCTCAGCTACAACTTCCGAGGTTCCTCGCATACATTATCTTGATTAATTTCGTAATTCAACTCCCTAAAATCAAAGATTGGTCTTAGCTAGTTCAAGCATGTATTCAAAGCTTACATTACATGAATTATAGGTCAAATGATTCCATTTAACGGTTTTATATCTTGACAATTAATGTTTGTATCACCTTGACAATCAATGTTCTATTTTCAGATTAAGTTTTTTTATATGATGATCATATTTGTATACGATGACTAAGTTCATTCTATCATCTTTGCCATTGAAAAGAGAACATGTCATTATCAGTATGATATTGTGATAACATATTTAAATTATATTTGATTAGTATTTCGAGAGAGAGAAATACATGAGATAAAAATGTAGTTGATTAGAGATGAAAATAAAAACATAAAACAAATATATTTAAAAAAAAAAAAAAAACCCTTGCAATGAATTTCTATCCTTATTTAAAATGAATTTTTATCATTTCAAAACATGAATTATATAAACATATATTTCCTCAATCATCACAAATATTCATATTTTCTATCTTGGAATTTTAATTAAATACTATCTTGGAGTTGCTTTCAGTTGTCCATCAAATGGCAATCTGTCATTTCCACATACAGATAGAAATCAAGACCAAGAAGACTTGTAAATGAAAAGGTATCTGTTCAAGCTAGTCAACTTTAGCTTGGAAACCCACATTCAATGGCTTTAATATTGTAGTGTCTCTCGAGTTGCTGCCAAATCTTCACATACAGATAACTTGATGCAGAAAAAGAAAGCCTTAACGGTTTAAACTTGTGCAAGAAAAGCTGTCAGAAAAATAAGAACCATCAAATGGCTGGATCAGATACTAGAAACAAAAAACAAATCAAAATAATCAAATCATGACATTTGTGTAATGGACTATTGTTACGAGCAGCTAAGCATCAGCAGCATCTACACAAGCCCTTCAGATTGTTTGATTCAAATTTATGGTCAGCTAACTAATCTACAAGTCCCCTTGGGAAACTTAAATAGAGAGCACCACGATCCATTAAATTAGCAAATTCTAACCCAGAAACAAATGCAGATGAAGCAACACCTAGGGTTAATGAAAAAATCTGTTGTCGCATGCTAGCCGATAAGCCATTGTCACAGAGATGAGTTACACAGACTCCCCCCCATAGCCATCATGGCTATCTCCATTTTCTTTACTCGATCTGGATTGTGTGGAAGACTTTCCAGGAGATAATTTTCCTGTTTGTGGTTTTGGGTTGCATATATTGAGGTATGTGTAACAAGACATGCCTCCAAAAGCCGTCAATGCCCTGCATATACTGGTCGCTCCTGGATTGGAGCCAAATATGTAGTAATTTCCAAGAAGCACAACACATGTTTTGAATTGACCAAGAACAACATGAGAAATAGCAGATGTCGCCCTGAAAAGTCAATGAGATATGAAATGAATGAGAACCAAACATCTAACTCAACACACATTCAAATTACTAATCATAACTTCATCTTAAGATTAAAATAATATTAGTTTAAAGACATAGCTGCAGCGTTCCATGGTTCATGTTAGTTCCATGGTTCAAGCTAGTTCCAGTCTCATCTTTTATGAACAAGGATACAGTACGCTTAACAAAGCACACAACAATATGAAAATATTAGCAATTAGCATAAAAAAAGTGGTTTGATTGTTCTTTAGGTGGGCAGCTTAAGGGTTGAAAAAGGAGAGGTGGGATTTTATAGGGAGGTTTTCAGGGATAATTGTTAAAGAGTGCTTTAAAGATTTTCAAGAGGGAAAAGTTGTCTTTCTTGTTTTTTTTCCCTCTCTTCCTTAAAAAGTCAGCTTATAACCTACTCTGGTTCTCTTTTACTTGCACCTTATAGTTGGGACCCCATGCATTGTTTACTTTTTTCGTGATAGAAATCAGTTCACTATCAAACTTGCTCTCATTGGACCCACTAATGATCTAAATTCTCAAGCAGGTACCAATTATTTTTAAGACCACTTATTTTGGCATCCTTAATGAGAGTTCTCATTACCTTTTTATCATTAAGGCTCCAATATCATATCAAAAAATTAACCTAAAAGCTTAACCGGTTAGAAAAGGCCTGAAAATGTTTTTGTATTACCCTCTAACACCTCATAGCTAACAAACCCTTAGCTATAGAATTTATAAAATGTAAGTTAATCGATACAAATATAAACAGAAGTAAAATATACTTTCTCTCAGCTTAAAGACAATTCACAGTGTAAAGATATTCTTGTTTCCTTGGTTGTAGTCAAGCAGTAGATATCTGGTCAGAATTCAGAAGTAGTCATGAGCTGTTTTTAGGGAAGATGATTCTTTGAAATCCAAGGTCAATAAGAGCATACACATAATTTTAGCCTGTTGATCCAACTAATAGAAGTGGCCGGTCCATGAATTTCACAGATTTAACAAGCTTTAAAAAATTAATCATGAATTATCCAATGATGTGAAGGGGTGGGTTAGGAATTTTATTAACTTACTATTAGAGTGCATATTTCATAGAATTTGTCTGTGTTTTGAGATTCACCTCACCTATTCTTCCGATTAAATCAATGCTGCCCCTAGCTTTTCAGTTTTTGTGTCTTTATCCAATCCTTCCATTAGATTCTGAAGGCACAGCAATGTAACTATCATCACACGGTACTCTTCTCTACAACAAAATTGAAGAAAAAGGAAAAGGCTTCTAGTGTCAAAGGAGAAATTTAGCCCTTATCAACTCTTTTGAAAAACACAAAACACACCATTCTGCAAACTACCAACAATGATGTGATGCTTATAATACCATTCCAAGATCAATGGCTTCCCAACCCAACTGCGTAATCATAACCAATGAGCCAAAGCATTTAATGGTCCGCTAAAATTTTAAAGTTATATATTCTCACTATAATACCAAGGCGTAAGTTAGGACACAGAGACTAACAACTCAATTAGAATTAGAACAGAGCTTAACCAACTGGTCCAGCACCCATTTACAGACTAGGAAGAGGTTTAGAACGGGTTATATGGATCCTTTTCCTATATTCAATTATGTTGTATTGTTTTTGGTTTATTCCTTCCATTCTTCACTCCTATTACTTGAATGGCATAACACATGATCACCTACATATCCATAGGTCTAAATTGGAAGTGGCAACCCATTTTAGATACCTTCCCTTTGTTACCTAAATAGGTAACACCTAATTCCTCATGCATGTATTCATTAATTATGTAGTCATTTATTGTTTCAAAGCATGTCCTAACATCCGCGTCTCATCTATAATTTCTTTATTTTTTTATTAAGATACTGCTTCTCAACCAACCAAATCTAGCTACATAAAGCACATCCTCTTGGATTTTGTTAAATTTCAACTCAAGGTATACCTAGAAGCTTTCTTGGCACAAGTCATTCCTTGCAATAAGAAACCTTTCCCTGGTAACCAAGAATCCTATTTCACAAATCAAAATTGCCATCTTATTTCTCACTTATCTTTGTCATCATTAGCCCACTTTTTAAGCGCATTAGCAAGTCAGGTTCATATTCAATCCCATGATGGCACAACCACAAGCAGATTTTGCTTTACTTTCACACAGGTTTCGCACCAGACAATAGGTTGTGAGAACATTCAAGAGCTAATCTCATTTCAAATTCCTCATCTGACTTGTATTTCTCAAATCTTCAATAGGAATTCCATTCTGTGCACTCTTAGGAAGTCATAATGACATCATATAACCTAACAACCACATGTTCTAGCATCATAGGCTTGGCCCTTTCGATATTATCTACCTGAATTTTAAAGAACTGCAATTTCAATGAAATAAGCATTCTCTTATCCAAAGAAAAGAGAATTCGTTTTAATATAAATGTATGCTAAGCATGTGAGTCGTGTTATGGTCATATACAACAAGGGGTGTTATGTTGAGGCATTTACTATTAAGAGTCAGGACTAACCAAAAAATCATTAGGCATATGAAAGTGCCAGAGACACAATCCTTTAAGGGATGTAAAAGGACCATGTCAACATGAAGTTTTCTAAAATTTGAGACACTGCTTCCAGGATTTCTAATAGATTCTTCTACACTTTTTCTCCTCTATCCCAACCCCTCCCCCTTCCCATTTTTTGTCTTATATGTACCCACCGAAAACATTATACTCCTTATTTTATCTTTCATCACATGAAATTACAGAACACCATCTCATAAAAAGCACTTAGCATATGTTTTTAGGTCAAATGCATCAGCCAACATACAGTTATCAAAATATTTGATGTCTAAAACCTTAGAAAATAATGTTATACCAATCAGCAAAGTATTTTGATAACATTTTGGACAAATTAAAATAAAAAAAAAATCCTTATTCTTTAATTTAGAAGTTCTGGTGCAATTATTATAATTTTTCATATCTAATTATACACATTATCCTGTTATTATTCTTTTCTACCATAGTAAATTTACCAGTGCAGATTCTATAATACTGTACACAAAGGAAGTTGTATATTAAAATGAGAAACCTTCTCTGGACCAACATGATTTTAGAACATTTCAATAATGATATAGAATGAATATGATCTTTGTTCCTTAAGAGTCATTTTATATCTTGATGTCCTAAATTGACTAACCTCCTCATATCCTATAACTAGAAATAACAGGTGATGTGCAGCAATTGAGAGGTTCAAAATACATCATTGGAAACCATGAACAAAACAGGCTGAGTTCTGTAATAGTTAAAAGGAATGAAGATAACTCACTCACCCAAGTGCCAAAGCACCAGACCACTGAAGCAAAAAGCCAAGAAGAGCAGACATGAGAATCAGTGCTGTGTTTCTGAAGTTCCAATCATAGGAGAAGACACCTGGGGGGTCTAAGAAAGGAATCAATGAAGCCAGGAAAAACAATGTAATTGGTGTAGTCTTCCACATTAACCTGCTCATCGATTTCACAAGTCAAGTAAGATGTGAAAGCTATTTGGTGGAAGAAAAATGAAAATAAGGAATGTTACAAGGCAAATTTTTAGATAAGGTAACTTACGCCAAGGCTGTCCAGTTATCTTGCTGTTGCAGAGTGGACCAGAGAATCTTGTTGATTGCACTAAAAATTATCCAAGCTAGTGCTACACAAGCACCAAAGAGACTGAATTGCAAATCAGTTACTGTAGCCACGGCAACACCAATAGACACAACTGTAAGTGCAACCACCTGGAAGATTTCATATAAGAACCCAGGGCCAGCATCAACTTAAGTTATTTGCAGAAATTAGTCATTCTGCACGAACATCAGGTCCCACTTGATAAAAATGCCATGTGCAAGGAAACTTCCAGATTCAATTTACAAAGACATTTATAGGCACTCAAAACTTTTGTATTTGGCTCAATAAAAGATGTTGCGTGACTTGAAAAAATAAACAAAATAAGTAATTAACACTTCAAGCCTTTTTTCCTCCTAGAGGGTGCAAGGGTAATCCTTCAATGGGTATTTTAGAAGTAATGGAATGGGTATAAAGATCAATTCATGTCCAAATATGTTGTTTGAGGTTCCACGTCTCAAAATACAGGGCTTAAGTGGAAGATTTTTACAAGAGGAAAACACAACTTTCAGCATTCACTCTTCCAAATCCCTTCCATTCAAATCAACTATTAAAGTAGATTCAGTCTCATAAAGGTGACAATGATATATGACCAAAGCATTTACGAGTGAGTCCACTTTCGAGGCCCAAGATACATATACAAAATTAATGCTCATTGATAAACCCTTGTCCTGAATACAGTGAAACTCAAAATGCTATCCGTATATAAGTCCATGTTCATACCTTACCAGACACTTAGTGTGCAGATCAAAATTATAGAACACCTAGTTCTCACATGAATGGCCTTTCTCCCATAAATCAATCAGTTGAAAATGAAAAAGAAAAATAGCAATGCCTTCTAATTCAGACTGTTCTGTCATCACAACAGAATAGAAAGCTTATTTTCATATGGAAGTGCACCATAGACATACATGAGCCAAAACTTACCTTGGAAAAAGAAACTCTCTTTTTAAACCATATAAATTCTGCTAAAACAATCGAAGGTGTAACAGAAATCTTAGCCATCTGATAGAATCCAACACTGCAACAAAACATGAAACATATCAAACACAAAACTTTGAACAGGACAACAAAGTTGTGGAAAATAGGAAATGAATATCTAACCTATTGTATTTCAGGCTAACATTAGCTAGGCCAGTAGAGAAAGACATTACAAAGCCAAGAGTGAATAGAGATAAACGAGAAGATTTTGATGGAGGAGATGCAGGAAGCACAGAAAAAGTTTTTATAATGGCCATCAGTGCCCAGCTTAGTGCATAGTGAATAAAACTAAGACATATAGGAAAATGGAAGCCAACTCCTTGAAGCACCTGCCATAAAAAATAGAGAGGCAAATCAAGTAAACTCAAAGAAACCGCAACTTAAAGCAATAACAAAAGCAGTTAAAACTAGATAATATGCATTTACAAAGGTTAGAAGACAAATCCATTTGTTCATGAAAATAATACCAATAGCAACCAGAAAATTGAACGTGAGAACAATGACAGGGCCACATAATTGTTGTTCGTGTCGCTTCGCGCTTTCAGACGAGCGAAATCTGCTAAATAAAGAAGACCGCAATTCTTCTAAAGCTCTTCCTGCATTGACAAGTACACAAATAAAAATACAGGTCAATCAGCCACATCAAAGAAGACAAGCAATTGAAAAAAAGCCTCCACGGTTTACACAGAAAGCCACTAGCCAATGAGCAAAGCAATCACCTCTTGTTAACAACATAACAAACTAACTAGCATGTTTGAGTAGAATAATGGTTTGATTAATCCCTCTCAACAAAGAAAAAAATCACTAATATTTAAAGTTGCCAGTGAAAGGCAAATATGTAATGAGAAAAATCCCATTTTTGAGCAACTGGGCAGCCAACTCTCCCTTCATTCAACGGCAAAAAAAATTGCTTTATCTTTCTGAAATTAATTAAATAAAAACCAAAATTAACCACTACTTTATCAGAGTTAAAGAGCTATAACCCATAAGAGAGAACCCAAGAAAAACCAATCTGGTACTCCAAAAGGCAACAATTGCAGCAACAAAATAAAGTAAAATTTACATCCAAACAAAGAAAAGACTAGAGAATTCTAGCTAGACTGTTACTAACGCAAGCTAAACTGATAAACCTAGTGACACGCAGCAATACAAATGAAAGAAAGAACTAAACTTTGAGAAATTTAAACAAAATAAAGAAATGGGGTCTCAAGAAATTCTTCAAAAAAGCTTACCTCGTTCACCAGCATCACTGTCTTTCCTCTTGAGTTTCTTCCTCACATCTTTCCTCACCAAAAAATTCAAAACTTCACGACTATAGAGCATCTTTCTTTCTTCTTCCTTTGATTCTTTCTTTCACTAAGCACTAAACAGCTCAATTTCCTCAGTGTTTTCAGTCCAAATTGCTACCACTTCCTAGTACTCAATAAGACCTCAAAAAACAAAGAGCCCCTTTTCTAGTTTTTGATAACTATGAAAGAGAAGCACCTTGAACAAGCAATTCAAGTGCCAAAACATAAATTTTATTTTATTATTAACAGAAAATTAAAATAAAAAATAAAAAAATAAAAAATAAAGAGAGTGATTCACATTAAAAAAACAAATCAAACACAAACACCAATTTATAATTTTTATATTGAAATATTTACTTTATAATTTTTTAAAGAAAATAAATTTTAAAATCAATCTATATAAAATAAAATAATATTAAATATATTATTTAATTTACTAAATTAAATAGAAAAAAATAAAAATATTTTTTTAAAAAAAACCTTCCACATCATTCTTTTTTACTTGAAAAAATTAGTCCTTCAATAAAAGAATCAACACCATTTATGTCATTATATATATAATATCATTATAAATATAGTTATTTTTTAAATAAACATCATAAATTAATATAAAATATTAGCCTACATCTATCTCATCATATATAAAATCATCAAAATTTCCACGATATTTATTCTCATCAACAAGTTACTATCCTCATGCCTCTAAAACGGACTCTCATAAATGTTCATAAATATGTGCTTACTCTCTTCATGTTTCTTCAATTTTCTTTTATGCATTTCCATTAATTGATGAAATAATTCTTTAATTTGCCTTTATACCTTTATCACTACTAACTAACAAGTCAATTTTATAATTTATCTTTGCATGTCTTTTATTACCAGTTTTTAAATATTAGTTTCTTAAGATAGAAAAACAACATCTTTTTTTGCACTAACATTACTTATTTCATGATCACCTTTTTCATCCATAGTTATTTAACAATACACAATAATTAATCACCATAAATCTTTTAGCTTCGATACCAATTGATGTAGACTAAAACCACATAAGAAAAACAACAAAGCACAAGAACACAATTTTCAAAAGAAAGGATCACATAGAAACTCTAATTTATAATTTTATTAATGGATATTTCTTTTCAAGTTGTTTACCTTTTAAAAGGTTTACAACTTTTTAAATAAACCAAGAAAAAAGCCTAAACAAACTAGAAAACTTGAAAATAAAGAAAAAGTAATAAAAATCCTTAAAAAATTTGAAAAAAATAAAAATAATCTTTCTTAAACCCCATGCATGAGTGATTATGGGTCCTTAGCCAATAATAAGAACCCGTTCAAAAGAAGGTAGTCTCTCAATTAAATAGAACATCATGAAGATTTTAAATTTTGAATAAACTTTCTGATTTTGAAAGAGTTTTATAAGAGGGAGAGTTCATGGATTGATTTAACAATGTTGAAATAATTTTTTTAGTATAAGAAGATTCTATAACATATGTGAGTTAAATTAATTGCAATCATATTGAAGTGGTAAGGTTTCTAACTATTGGAAATAGTTATAGATAACAAAATAGAGATAAGAAAAATCAAGAATCAACGATTGAGAAAAAAAAAAAAAAAGATGAATGAACACTTTATTCCTTATCAATGACTTAACACATTGAAACAAAAGAGTAAATCTACTAACATTGATGAATTATTTCAATTATTAGTAAGGAATTATTTGGAAAAAATAGAAAGAGCAATTGGTGACAAGGTATTTAAATGGGTTATGACAATCCATCTAGAACATATTATGCTTGCAATTCCAATATATAATATTAAAGGTATATCAAAAGGCTTTGATGGTAGAGAAATAACAAATTACTAAAGTAGTTTCAAACAAATCAATATAATAAAAGAGGACGCAACAAAAATATTAGAAGGTTAGCTATTCGGCAAATTCAATAAACCACTGATAATTGTTCAAGCTTAATATTTATAATTCATTGTTATATATGTGAGGCATCGTATTACTGAATACAACAACTTAAAAAGTCATTTGGGTAAGAATATGTTGATAAATGAGCCTTTAAATAATATGAATGATGTTGTTTTATGATGACTAGAATAATAATGAGGATATTTTGCATGGATATAAAAATGTTATGAAGATGTTATTTTAGTTATATAAAAATAATGTATTAAAATATAATTTAGATGAAAATTGATGGCACTGGAATATCTTAAATAAATTTTTTTTGCTAGTAATAATAAATTTACACTTAAATATATGTTTAAGTTTTTAATATAATAATTAATTAAAAAAATAACTTATTATATAAAAACAAATTCACCTTTTAATATATTTGAGTCCAGTTGCTTGGTCCGGTCCGGTCCAGTCCAGTCTAGTCCAATCCAACCAAGCACATTTTTATTGGTCATAGATGCAACAAGTTCAGAATAGGTCAGTCCCTAACCAGTACTAGGATAACCCCAACCCCGACAACAAACCTCTTAAACTCCAACACAAACACAACTTCTCAAAACCTCGACAAAATCAAAAGATTCAACACTTTCATCGTCAAACTCCACAAAATGGCTCCCAAACCCGAATCCCAAAACCTAACCTCAACCACCACCACCTCCGCCGCCGAACCATCGTCCCCGTCCTCCATAGATCCACTCTTCCACCTTCTCACCCTCCTCCCTTACTCAATCCTGCGCCCACCACGCCTCCGTCTCAAACTCCCCTCCTTCACCCTCCCTTCCTCCATGACAGTCTTCTCCTTAGTCCTCCTCACCTACTTCATGGTAGTTTCTGGCATCGTCTATGACGTAATCGTTGAACCACCTGGTATCGGGTCAACCCAAGACCCATACACCGGATCTGTCAAACCTGTGGTTTTCTTGCCTGGAAGAGTTAATGGGCAGTATATAATTGAAGGGCTCTCTTCTGGGTTCATGTTCGTTGTTGGTGGCGTTGGCATTATTTTGATGGATCTTGCTCTTGAAAAGAATCGTGCCAAGAGTGTTAAGGTTTCTTATGCTACTGCTGGGATTTCCTCTGTTGTTATTGCTTATGTCATGAGTATGCTTTTTCTTCGGATTAAGATCCCAGGATATCTTCGTTGAGTTTTTGGGTTTTTTTGTGTATTTTGGAATGATACTTTGTTAAGGTAGTTCGAAATCACAATGTGGCTTGTCAAATGGGGTTATTGTGGATTTTTGTGATCTGGGTTACTCTCATTTGATCTTGTGGTGCTGGTTGGTTATGGAACTATTAGTATTTTTGTTAATAAAAGTCGCAAATTCTGACTACTTGTTGATGATTTCTCTGAATTGAGGAAATGCTAGTGATTGTTATCTTTATTGTCTGTGATTCTGTGTTTCTTTATTAAATTCTGGCTTGTTATAAAATTGAGAAGATTTTAATGATGAGATTGGAATGATATCAGAAGATTAGCGTGGTGTTTTTTGGATGATGACTTGCAGGAATCGAGAAGCATAGGTGAGTGTTGGTCTGTCCCTTTATTCTAACTTGAATTCCAATGTTTTGAGTTTATTGAGCAGTGCTAATGGGATTATCTCTTTGTTCTTCATAGTCTTAAGGATTATTAACTTGATCATACTGAAATGGTGATTGATGTTTCATTAAACTTGTGCTCGGAATCGGATTTGAATAAACTGCAGAGCTAGGTTAGACTAATGCTTCTCAATACTCCCTTCCTTATGGTACTTTGAGGGTGTGGATAATTCCACCGCAAATCTGCTAGTTTATGCAGTCTTATGCTTTTTTCTCAACTACTGAGACTAATTGGTCAAATCTCAATTAGAAGTTTGTCTGAAGTACAAGAAACAATAATAGTTCGAAGAAGATGGGTGCTGCAAATTCTATGAGAGTTGAAAGAGCTATTTAGAGGTCATGATTACTTACCATTTTAATATTAATGATTGCTGAATTTTGTTTGTGAAGTGAGAAAACAATAATCAGTATCATGAATTCAATTGCCTTGCTATTTTTTGGATATTTGCGAAGTAAATCGAATCAGGATGCATGGTCACCAAACACCTAAACTTCAACTTCAAGCTGCCTTCTCCAAGCTTCCCTATCTTATAAGGCCATTAGAATCATACCCTTCTCATTGGAGTTTAGTCTGTCATTTTGCCACCCATTAGAGTCACTCCGCTTTTCTCTGTGGTGCTGCCCTCCCCTGTGCACAATAGTGAATGTAGACAAGAAAGGTGACCAGAAATTTTACGGACTCGACCTCTAACTACTGGATTCTTACGGCATAGAAGTGATATAGACACAGAAGAAAGAGAAATGGAAGAGAGAAAATTAAAAATATATATTTATTTTATTGGTGGAACTAAGAGGCCGTTTGGGATTGAGGTGTAACTTGCTTTTTGAAAAATTTCAAACTTTTTTTTTTTTTTGCTAAAATTGAGTGCAGTTTGTACTTTTTAGATCGTTTTGATGTGTTGATGTTAAAAATAATTTTTAAAAAATAAAAAAACATTATTGGCATGCTTTTCGGCACGAAAAGCTATTTGAAAAGCAACCGCTACCACACTCTCAAACACCCTGGATGAAGCAAGTATCAGGTAGTAAATTTTTTGAAAGTTTACTGGCTAGAATATGGCCAGCTTTAGATAGCAATTTACCTGGATTTGGAATAGAAATTTTGTTATGGTGCACAGTAATATTAGGAAGTAATTGAAATGCATACTAATATTTGATTCTCAAAACCATATCTGTAACAATGATGTCCATTTATTTACAAACCAAAAGTAAGGCACGCCCATGTAGACCTAGGTTGGAATATACATGTCTTGGGGGAGTTCTTATCTTCCTCCCATGATGTACTGAAGATACGAAGCTCGAACACATGCATGCTAAGAATTGACTAGCTTAACAGATGCAAAAACAAACAGTCTAGCGGTCCTAAGAGAGATTCTTTGAAGAGAATAGACGAGCGGGTGAGAACATCCTCAAGTATCTAGGAGAAGCAAGGCCTTCAATGGAACGATTCCATGTGTGTTTAGGGGATTTCCCACTGTATGCAGGAGAAGCAAGGCCATCAAGGGAGTGGTAATGATCAGGCGTGACATCGAACCCTTCTCTGTCTTTCCTGGACCCAATTCTCCCATTGAAGGTCCCATACTTGACCAATTTACCAACCCATGACTTCTTCTTTGTTGGGCTCTTGTGGCCTGCATTCATCTTCTCACTCAAATACTCCTTGACAAAAGGCACCCCTCTCTCCACCACCTCCATTGGCGGAGAAATGAGCGGGTTCCCTTCAACGGACAGCTTTTGCAGCTTCCTTAGGCACCCCATGGAGTCGGGCAAAGTTGTAATCTTGTTGTAACTCACGTCCAATTCTACAAGAGATAGAAGGAGGCCAATGGAGTATGGCAAGGTTTCAAGGTATTGGAAGTTTTGGCTTACATTTAGGACCTCTAGATTGATAAGGTTCTCTAAGTCTTCAGGAAGGGACCTTAGATTGTTCAACCTTGCGTCTAGTATTTTCAAAGAAGTGATGTAGGAGGTAGACATGGGAAGAAACACAAGCTTGTTTGAATTTACCGAGAGCTTCTTGAGGTTAACAAGCTCGAACCCCATGGTGTCTGGTAATCTGCTTAGCTTGTTGAAGTTGACATTCAATTCTTCTAAAGACCTGATACAGAAACACAAGATTTTGATATAAACATAATTGAAATGATAATAAACTGCTTCTAATTCACATTTTATTTGATGGTTACATACATAGCCACTCCATTTACTGGATTTCATATTTAGTTAAATTGATTTAATTTTAATATTTGTCTAAAATTACAAATGCACATCTCATCATATCTTTAAATTTACACTCTCTCATAGCATATCTAAATATTTATAGTAATTAAATGGATAAGATTAATTTTATCTAATAACATGAAAAAAAAAGATATATATAAAAAAAATTACCTTTTTTATAAATAGAATGAGATGGATTGCATAATTTTTAGGATATTTTAATCTAGCTGTATTGGGTTGAGTTGATCCAAGTCAATTCTAAACAATGTTATTTTAAATATTTTTTAAAGTTAAAATGATATTATTTTAATTAATTTTAAATCAAATTAAATTTTAATTGGGTTGGTTAAATTATACTAGATTAACTTCTATTAAGTTTTTTTTTTTTAATTAAAATGAGGGAATCATCTTGAACATGTGAAATGAAATTTAAACGGAATTTTGACAATCATGATCAAGACGAATATGCATACACGCCGTCCACATCTAAACTATCAAATATACATACACAATATGTCCACATCTAAACTGTCATTTTAATCTTTCCACTAAAGTCAAATATTAATTAATTAGCAGTGGAAAAAACGAAAAGTGTTAAATACACTTCAAGGGGAAAATCATCAGGATCAATATCATAAATGGGTTTTGAACCCTTGGATCCTTTTGGAAAAGCTGTAGGGATGCGTTTCTACCGGTGTTTTGTCAAATTTTTTTTAAAATTTTTTTGCTAAAATTAAGTACAATTTATATTTTTTGAATCGTTTTGATGTGTTGATGTCAAAAATAATTTTTAACAAGAAAAAAAAATCATTGGCATGTATTTCAGCACAAAAAACTATTTGAAAAGTAACCGTTACCACACTGCCAAACACGCCATTAATTCTTAATCATAATTCAAAAACTATAAACTAAAGCTTCTAAAAATTGGAAATTACTGTGGAAATAGTATTATCAAGCATTTTGGATCATGCTTTTCATGAAAAGCAAGCATTGGAAGTTAAAAATAAAAAAATTAAAAACATTAAGAAAGGTTTATCTATTTGGTAGTATATATAATTATGGTTGTTTTTTAAAGTGTTTTTTATATTAAAATATATTAAAATAATAATTTTTATATTTTTAAAAAATTATTTTTAAGATAAGCAAATCAAAATATCTAAAATATATAAAGAAAATTAAATTTTAATAAAATAAAATAAAAAATTTTAAAATATAAATTGGGCTTGTGTTTCCAAGCTAACAGAAACATTTTCTCAACTTTAGTGAGCCGATAAATAATTACACCGAGGGACTTTAGGGCAGACAAAAAGATTGACCTGCTCTTTACCTCTCCTCCATTAGTTTGGTCCAAGCCACCTTTCTTTCTTTGCATGCGTGCTACTATTTCCTAAGTTTTAATTCCACATCATCATTGACATTTTCTTTGACTTCTTGGTAATTCTTAACCCTGACCGTCCATGATGCTGTTAGTCAAGGTTCTCGCACTAAATCTTTTTGCCACAATAAATATTTTTGTTTAGCTAAAAAAAAACCATCTTTTTCTTGTCTTATATATATATATTCGAATAAGCACCCTCTTGTACCAAATAAAATAGCACATATATAGGCCCCAAAACAAATAATATTTCTAATTCTTGATGATCGATTCACTTGATATTTATACGATAAGATTGTGATTAAGAAGGCATACATCCTCAAATTAAAGCTAGGCTCCACAGTGATGGAACTGTGATTAACTAACAATAAGATGCAAAAAAAAAAAGATCAATACATACAAATTAAGGTCTTTGAGTGGCCACGCATGATGGTGCAGATGATATGGTTACTTAATTTTCTTTCTTTTTTTTCTACATCTGGGCTAGTTATTAGTTTGAGTATTTGGATGATCACACTTATGAGAGTTAATTAGTTCGATAATATTTCAACAAACAGCAAAATTAATTAATGAAATATCCGATCAATCCAATTCCATGCCATTAATGGCTCTTCAGGTTAATCGATTAAATATATGTCTATGCATAGAATATATTTCTGTGAGAAGATCAAGAGCGTCAGGAGACAGCAAACCTGCAATTCTCTATGGTTCTGGGAAGGGACACAAGAAGGTTGCAAGAAACATTAAGAGCCTTGAGCTTTGACAAGCACCCAATGGAGTTAGGGAGTGATCTGAGCTGATTTGAGTGAACATCCAACACCACCAAATTTAGCATTCTTGCTGTTAATGATTCTGGTATCATCTGTCGAATATGGAAATTATAAATTTCTCGATTTGTTAGCTTGGCTCCGTTGTGAGCTGGCCAGTGGAGATTTTCAAGTGTACATGTTATAAAAGTCAAGGAAATATTTAATGTATGATGGTGTTCCTAGTTGATTAAAACTAATAATTATGAAATAAGCATGTAGTAATATGCTACTACATATTCCTCTATTTCCTTGTGCTACGTGTTGAATGCTTAACTATAGTATTAAAAACTCTCTAATTGTTTGAGATCCAAGAGAGAGTAAGAGGTGAGAAAAACCTGCAGAAATATTTGAATAAAAACTTTTTCTTAGATTACACACACACACACCAATATTTAGTAGAAATCTTAAGAGCTACGTACGTACGACTGAATAGAAGAGTGATAGATGGTCCAAGAAATATCTTCCAAATTTAACAAAGGGGGGGAACATAAAAAAGAATATAAGCTTTCTCTCCTTTTTGTTTTTATTGGAATTAAAAAAAAAATAGAACGATTATAATTGATAATAAGATTTTTTTTCCCCAGAAAATTATTTTTAATCACTAGTTGTAAACTCAAAATGGTATCGTGCTGCTTCACCAACTCCAAATGAAATGATTGCTATTAAAAAAAAAAAAAAAGCTACGTTTTTTTCCATAAAAAAGATAATCAAATTAACAACAAAAAAGCTGTGTTTTTATCAAAAACAAAGAATAATACAAAAATTTTGTGTTAATATCAATCAAAAATTTGTTTGATTTGACCTCAAGAAAGGTTTCTTCTTGCACTTCAACAAAAAATTTGTTGGGATAAATCCATATTGATCACTCAAGTAGGATGAGAAAAAATATATACCTGAAGATCGTTGTTGGAGAGATTAAGCTTGCAAATAGCGGCTAAATTGAGTGAAGGGTTAGGTATAGTCTCCAAAGACATACCACTCAAATCAACTTCTTCTTCCTCAATTGCCTTCCTTCTCTCTCCCATAACCTTCCTTCTATCTACCCTACTCATCATTTGCTGCTGCTGCTGTATCTGTTCATACATCATCTTTACAACACTGAATCACACAACAAATACATGAGAATGATTCGAAGATAAGATATTTGATGGAGTACTGGTGATTATATCATAGAACAAAGAAACAAGAACAAGAAAGAGAAGGGGAGGGGAAGGGGAAGGGCATGCAATCGTGTTTTTTTGGGGTCTTTTTGATGAGCAAATTCAAGACCCAAGAGCAATTAACATATCATAATAGAGGACGTACGGCTGAGGATGCGAGGAAGGTAAAAAAAATGGGATTGACGTCTTCGGAAGTACAAGGCCGTATTGTCAGGGTTTGCGTGGCCATCTATACCTTTTTCATAAAGTCAACCTTTTTTCACATTTATTTTCTTTCTTTTATTTATTATTATTATTATTTTTTTATGTTGAGGGCCACAGACTACCCACCAATCTCGTTCCCTTTCTTGTCGTTATATCCCTCTTGACTTTAATCCCTATTTGGTTTTCCCATTAATGAAAAGGAGGATAAATTCAAATGAGTCCCTCAACTATGATGAGACTTTCAATTACATCCCCGAACTACCGGCTTAACTAGGCATGCTATCATAAATGAATCCACGTTATCAATACTAACGGTACTTATTTAAGATTATCACTTTGAAAAAATTAACGAACAAACCGGCTAAGAACATTAAAAAGAAGAAGAGGAATTGATCAAGAAGTATAAGAGATGTTAATTTATAGATAGACTAATGCTTCAGACGTTGTTTTAGAAAAATGAATCAAACAAAGGAAAATTGAAACTTTCTATTTAAATATTACAATATTATTTCAAATTCTCATCTTCCCTTCAAATTCTCACTGAGTTTAGACAACATATTTGATTTATCACTAATACTATAAGGAATTAATTAATTAATCATGATGTAGATGTACACATATTAATAATGTGTAGTGAACCGCACAGTTTTCTTAGGCTCTCGAGGGCACATGGCGACGGGTGATCAGCAAATAAACAATCCTTATCTTCCCTTCCCTTGCAACAACCAAAATCCATTTTTTATTTTTTATTTTAATTTCAAGTTGGATTATGATACTGCAAGATTGATAAGAGGAGTAGCTTATACAAAGGATCGATGGTTGTAGTTTTATTTATATGGAGGATCGTGGGGTTTTAAAGAATATGTGGTTGATTTCGTTGTCTGCTATAACAGGCTGCCAAGCCAATTAAGGTGAGGTGAGACTTCTTGTTGTTTAATTAAGATGCTTTTATTCGATTAAAAGAAGAAGATGCTTTTATTACTTAACTGCTAAAAGAAGAAGAAGACGACGACGACGACGATGAAGATGTTTTTTATTTTATTTTTATTTTTTATGGTGTTAATTAAGATATAAAGTCCTCTCCCTTGACCAGCTCATGAATATATATATATACATTATGTCGACATGATACATTCACAGGAAATAACAACCTTTACATGTTGTCCAAGGTTCGATTGTATAGTATTGATAGTTAAAGAGGAGAGAATTAATTAACCTCCTTAATCACTCACTAAACCTAAATCTAAACCTATCTCTTAGGGTGAAGAACTTCGTCAATTTTCAATTGAACATAATCCATGGTTGGTGTTGTTGACCTTTGTCTGTGTCATTATGGTTGTGGATCTTTAAAGGGTTGTTTGTTATTAATTGTTATGAATTTTTTTAAAAAAAAAATTGAAAACAAGATTTGAATTTCTTTTTCATTTTCTAATAAAATTGACAATTGAAAACTCTTGAAATAAAAAACAATTAATTTTCAAAAAATTTATTTAGAACTCGATTGTGATTAGATCGATACCATATTCGAGATATTTAGTTGCACATCTATTTAGGAATTTGATTGTGGTTGCTTTTCAAAGTTCTTTTAACTCAAAAAATATAAAAATATATATATTTTTTATATCAGTATATCAAAATGATTTAAAAATATTAAAAAAAAATATTAATTTAAAGTAAAATAAAAAATTTTAAAATTTTTTAAAATCAATTTTGAAATACAAAAATAGATATTAGGATCATGTCGTTGAGCATCTCTAGAGTCAAACCATTAAACTATAAAAGAAAAACTAAAGATAGTGCGTGTGAGCATATATTAATGGGAAGAGAAGAAACAAGTTCGAAAGGCACGGAAGAGCAATTGTGAAGAAGGATTAGGATAAAACAACTAATTAAGAAAGGATATTGCCATTCTATGATCGATTAGAAACAAA
Organism: Populus tomentosa; assembly: GCA_018804465.1. Lineage (NCBI taxonomy): Eukaryota > Viridiplantae > Streptophyta > Magnoliopsida > Malpighiales > Salicaceae > Populus > Populus tomentosa. The sequence continues at coordinate 12,873,332 of CM032003.1, forward strand.
ATCGTATTCTTCCTTCTTTTCTTTATTCACATCAATAATTTGTTTACGGAAGAAGAAGAAGAAATGAAGTCTGCCCATAAGATCATGATCTTAAATGAAAATTCATGTCAAATCTTATCTTCTCCTTGAATCTAACTTTAGCAAAATGAACGTTATGGAAAGGTACTAGCTAGAATGTTTAATGGAGACAATGACGAGAGAGGGATGCACAGAGAGAGGGATGCAACTTTTGACAACGACGTGGATATCAGCTGGCTGATCATCTTCCTCCTCCCATGTCAAAAATCTCCACAGAAATTATGACAGCTACCAACGGAAAGGGCTTTAGTGCCAGTTTGAATCTGGTGATTGGTCGAAGGGTAATTGTCATTGCAATTTTCAAAGCAGGAGAAGAAATTAAGGACTCCCTATTGGAATCTTATTTGTGCCATTACAATGAAAACCGTACCAAAGCATGTGTACTCGATTTGATTGAAATAATATAGTTTTAATTTTTTTCTTAAGTCAGTACAGTATTGTTTTGGAATATTTTTGTTTTTTAACGAGTCAATTATGCCATGTGTTATCGTTGAATTTTGATTGGATCAACTATCGAATATTATTTTTAAAACCCATACAAGGTAGATCCTAGATGTACCCAAATTAAGTTTAATAATTGTGATTTATACTGCTACGACAACCAGAGGGAAAGGATGTAGAAAATAAATGAAAATGAAAATAGGAATAAAACTTGAAAAGCATAAGAATAAAGAATAGAATGAAATAAAATTAACCAATAAAATATATATTTTTATACATAAAAAAAGTTAATACAACTTAATTTAGCAAGCAAGTATTTACAACACAACATGCAAAAAACCTAGAATTGTTGAGCTCTTTTCCAGACATAATTATTTTATAGCACACAACAAAATAAAATTATCATCAAGTTTCGTCAAGTTCTTTTCCAGCCATAATTATTTTGTAATACGCAGCAAAGTAAAATAATCATCAAAAATCATTGGATTTTAATAACAACATAAATAGACGAAAGCATTGAATAAAAGGTTTATTATAAGTCAAAACCATAAAAAACTAAGTGCATTATAAATTATAAATATAGGGAGTCAATCAAAAGAGTCAATCAAAATATTCAATTTTTATTTATCCATGTCTTCACTAGTCAATGTTAGAAAATTATATAAATCATATATTGAGGTTTCACCTAACAGCTTAAACTTTTAAGTGAGATGATTATTTGTCATGATATCAGAGCTTTGTTGACCAAGCAGTCACGAATTTAAATTTTACCACCTCTATTTCATTTGATAAAAAATTAAACAAAAAGGTAGTGTGGGTCAAAGGGTTTTCATTTGAGGGTATGTGACAAAGAAATTATATAAATCATATATTAAGGTCTCATTTTACAACGTAAACTTTTGGATGAGATAGTTCTTTGACAACGAAAAAATTATTACAACATTTTATATATAAAAAACTAGAAAACTCTAATAATACTAAATAGAAGAATGTTCCTTTCAAACAGAAAAAATAAACTAAGAAGAATGTTCCTTTCAAATAGAAAAAATAAACTAAGAAGAATGTTCCTTTCAAATAGAAAAAATAAGCTAGAAAAATATCATAAAAGAATAGAAAAATATAAAATAAACAAAAAAAAATATATCAATTTTCCTATAAAAAAAAACTCCTGCGTCAACAAGTATCCCTTCGACAACAACAGAGTACTGTTTCTTTTCTCATGTCAATTCTTTAGTAACTTCAGCATCTTATGGGTCTCCAAGGCATGGATTGTGGAAGCACCCGAATTTGCTACTTCCACTAGGATCCAGGAAATGCCAAGTGATATTTGACTCCATTGAAGCTCATCTCAAGACATGAATTTGTGTTGTCATTTATCAGTATGTTTAAACACGAAGAATCTTCTCCCTTTTCTTTTCTATTTCTAAATTAAAGCAAAAACACAAACCAAAAGGATCATATATTGTGTCCTTACCAATTTTCTCAGGGGTTGAAGGAACTACACCGCATCATATATAGCTTCATGATCATGTCGATATTTTATTGATGTTATCGCTTTTTTGTGAATTTTCTTACTGTTTTTTTATTTTATTTTATTAATATATTTTTACAGTGACTTTTCTGTCACTTATTTTTTTTCAAGATAAAAATAAAATTACAACTGAATCCTTTGAAATCAAATGATAAACGATACACAACAACTTGTGAATTTCAAAAGAGAGACGAAACACTCTTCAAGTCTCTTTCATCCCCTACTCTCAACTAAATTAATGCTTCGCATCTAAATGGAAACCCAACTTCCACTCATTTCATGTTTATTTCTAGCTGTGTGTTCTGACTTTTGGCCTTTTTGTGGTGTGTTGTTGTGGCAGTGGGTGGGTGGCGTCGGGTTTATCGTCGACGGGTTGTTGGGTTAGTTGTAGGTCCAGACCTGTCGTGATTTGAGGGAAAGGGTTGTCGTGGTAGAATATTGTTAATCTTTGGTTCATGGGTTTCTCAAAGTCGGTGCAAAATTAGAAGGATTTGACAGCTAAAAGGAGAGATTTAACTGTTTGTAGGATTTGAATTTTAGCAACAGAAAAAGGATTTGAATTTCGAAAGGAGAGATTTGTTGAGAGTTTGAGAAAGGATTTGGGTTTAAATAATTTGGATCAAGTGATTATAGAAAATTGAACAAAAATAAGAGAAGAGAACAAGAAAGCCAAGGAGAAGGAGAGCAGCGGACGAGAGAAGAATTGGAAAAAAAGGAGAAGATTCGAAGAAAAGGAGCCGGAGGAGAGAGAGAGGAATAACTTTTCTTATTTCATCATCAATAATCTAACCATAATTTAGAAAATTAACAAAACAAATCAAAACCAACAAATAGAATTATGGCGCACAAAATAAAATATTGGGCTATCCCCTATTTTACTACAGCCAAACAGGGGTATAAACTCTGTTTCGGGTCCAAGTGTCCTCACCGCATTTGATTCCAAACATTTCTTACATGCAAACACAATCCATGTGAAAAAATATTTACCAAGCAAAAATAAAGGCACCTGTTTTTCTCCTAAACAACCCTCGCTAAGAACTGAAGCATGAAGCTACCAAAAAAAAAAAAACAGGTGATAGCTTTTATTCACAAGCATGTCGCCATCTAGATCTGTATCATCCTACGAAGCAAAAATGGAGAGACTGTGCTGACAAGAGCTAGTAAATTTACATTAGGCAGGTCGGAGTTAGTGCTGTGAATATTAGTTAGTGACCTCTACTGGTGATCTGAAAGACATTAATTGAGAAATATCAGACTTGGTATGTCAAATTAAATTGATGCCCACTTGAAGAAGGAAAGATGAACAGACAAACATCGAAAAACTCTTACTTGGAAGACTTGGCACGTCGATTACACATCTTTGTGAAGAACTTGTGCAAAGGAGTTTGTGGAACAGGAATCAGTTTAGCTAGAGCAGCAAGCGGCCAGCTGATTGGACAGAAAAATAAAAATAAAAAACTAGAGTTCAGACATGCAAACATGATCTAAATGGTAAGAGAATAACACACATAGGATGTTTTCTGGAAAAGGATATCCCATGTTTGCCTTTTACACCATATTCATAAATGACATTTGAAGAAAATCACTTCACTAACCTGATAAAACCAATAATAACTGACATCAGCCACTGTTTCCAATTAAGCTTGACGGTAGAAGTAAACTTTCCAACGAACTCAACTATGATTACCTATAAAAACACGAGAAAAAATTAATAGTATTAATGTTCATGGACAGCAAAAAAAGGCCCAAAACCTGGGGCATTGAAGAATTTGAGAGGGGCTAATATAACTGCTCTTACCTGAAGTACGAGTGTTATTCCAATTATAGCAATGAATAGGTGGTTTTTTGAAATCCCTTTGAAAATATTGATTTCATCTGGTTTCCGGGCATTAAATTCGTTGAAGATCTGCATTTCAAAAAATTAGTCCCTTATCATGCCTTGTAGTTAGGAACTCTCAACAACCAAATCATACAACAATGCTATAATGGAATTTAACTAGAATCATTTTAATTGTTTGTTCCTTCAGTTTATTAAGAGAAGTTAAAAGACTTACCTGACAGAGCACAAATGCATTGAATATCAAGGTATTCTTCACTTCGGTCGCACGCTGAGGGGTCTCATGCTCCAAACCTAGTAAACTCTCTCCTCGAAAATTAAGGACAAGCAGCACGGTCACTTGATATGCTGCCTAAAATTTTAGAAACCACAATCAACAGTTACCATTATTGTATGTTATGTGACTGGGAAAAAAAAAAAAAAAACTAAGCAGAAAATTTATAGCAATTTGAAGTGTTAATATTGACAAGATAGATAGAATAAAACCAAACACTAAAACGTACCTGTATCAGCAGGTTCCTCCACATGATATTTGTTATTAATGGTTCCCTGAAAATGTGTATACACCATAAGGTAAATCATAGAAAATACAAAAACCATGTCCCAGTTATTTTGATAACAGAGAAACAAAAGGAACATAATGAGACACCAAGTTAATTAAAGACCAGAACTGAGACATTTTACCTGGGAAATATCCTTATAGAATAAAGGCACCACCATTTTTACAGAAGAAACATATACTAATAGTCACACAAGTTATCTAATAATAACAATGCAAACAAATGGCTGAGTTTTAGGCTGAGGTAGGAAGGTTCAAAATTTTAGTAAGGGGAAGCCATTAATCAGGTTCAAGAATTGAACTAAAACAGAGCCATCTACTTCTCTAAAGTCCAGATGAGACACTAGTTGTAACATACATGCATACAATATCCCAGGCATAAAATGCTTGGACAAATCAACAAGGCGTCTCCAATTCTAAAACTTTACAGATAAAATTGTCAACCCATTGTATTACAAAGAAAGGACACTGTTCCAAGCATAGTACAGGTCGAGTTCAGTTTTAAAATTTTCAACATTTTACACACCGACAAGGTGCCAACCAACGTAGCATTTCTTACCGGCGACCAACTGGAGATCTATTCATCAGGTGATCTGTTGGAGGCTCAGTAGCCAGTGCCAGTGCTCCAAGAGTATCCATGATAAGATTAACCCAAAGGAGCTGTATTAATAGATAGAAACATTAGCACGAATACAGACTAACTGAAACAGTTAACCTTTTTCAGTTGTGTGATACTAGGAGTGAAAATACCTGCACTGCATTTAATGGGACTTCACCAGAAGACATTGCAGACACAACATTTATAATGAGAGCTGCAACATTAACTGTAAGCTGAAACTGAATAAATTTCTGGATATTTGCATATACAGATCTACCCCAACGGACAACCTGCATTAAGGAGACATTTAAAATAATTGAAACTTGCACTTTCAAAAAGAGTGAAATAATAATAGCACAACTTGGCCCTAAAATGCTTATCAACTTGGGCATTCAATAATATTTAGTTCGTCTATGGTCGTAGTGAGTAGCAACAAAAGGCCTAAGACCTTGATCTACTGTGACAACTCAAGAAGATAATTTTGAAGAATGTGATGTCCTGCAATAGCATAAAAAAACAAGGATTCTAATTCAAACTAAATTAGCTGGAAAAAGTGTCAACCTTCACGACTGAAGCAAAATTGTCATCCAAAATTATGATATCTGAGCTCTCTTTAGCAACTTCTGTGCCTTGAATACCCATTGAGAGACCAATGTCTGCCTGAACTCAAAAAATGAATAATAGCAATGTAGCAAGTCAGAGTACCTTGTGAAAAGAGATAACTGATTATAATAATATTAAGAACCATTGATACAGAAACATAACAAAACTAGGGCTCTGCACTATTCTCTTAAGCAAAGATCTCAACCCAAACCAATTCAAATTTGTTTTGTTAGAAAACCAAGCATTGAAATTATTAACCAAAACCACTGTTTTGTGAAGAAAAAAATAGCACTTGAAATCATCGACCAGATAATGAAAGGTTGCTACACATTTTAAGGAAAAGGAACCAGTTAGGAGAAATGCCTCAGATATAGGACCCTAACTTCCAGATGCATTTTGAATTCTAAACTTCCACCAAACTTCCTCCAAATGAACTGTGTGGCACTCTTTCTTTGAATGCATGGAACAATTGTAACAGCGTTAAAAAAGAAGAAGAAGAAGAAGTCAAACCTCATGTAATGCAGGAGCATCATTTGTTCCATCTCCAGTTACAGCAACAACATGTCCCCTCCTTTTCAATGCTTGCACAAGCAAAAGCTTGTCATTCGGAGAAGACCTCCCCATCACCTAAAAGATTTTGAATAGCACATGTTTCTAAGAAATTTGGCTCTTTTAAGTATCAGACAATTTGCAAATATACAAAAACAGAAAAAACTAATAACAAATGGAGACAATTAATTCTTACTGAGATCTTCTCTGCGATTTCATCTCTTGCTAAACCTTCATATTCACGAAACACTCTTCCTTCAATAACATTAGGCTCCACAGCATCTTCTTCTGAATTCAGTATCCCACATTCCAAAGCAATTGCTTTAGCAGTTTGAGGATTGTCACCAGTTACCATGCGTACCTATGTACAAAAGTTCCTTGTTATTATTTCAATGCCTGGCATAATCAAATAAGCATGTATTAATGAAGAAGGGTCTAAGATTCAACACTCCTATTTGTGGAATGGCATCAACTTGATACAAAAATAAAATTGTAACACTAGACTTCATCTAATTGTAACTCTCTCAATCATAACCATATAATGTTCTATTTCGTTTAATTGATGCATACAATTACAGAATCTTGATGGCTAAAAATGTCTGCAAGCAACACATTAATTAGAAAAAGTTCAGATGACTTCCCAACAAGACCCAGCAACATCCGCAGTAACAGGAAACAGCGAAATAGAAAGTAATCTGCACTTCACTTAAACTTCCTGGCCACCAATTTATGTTTGCAGGTCAATAGAGGTCTCGTGTTGTTTATCAGGACCAATTTCATGCTCTCAAAAGGTAAATTTATAAAGACTGCGTGTGTGAGAGAGAGAGAGAGCTCAGCAGGAAAAGAATGTCCCACACTTTCAGAATCACCTCCCACCAAAACTATAGTTAAAGTTCATGAACAAAATCAGTTGTCCTTTGCTGCTTTTAAATATTTTAAATGTGGAAGAAATAAAAGCATGATCTATCTTAGGAACTAAAACCTGTTTCAATGCATTTCCCCCTTAATTTGAGAGAACTCTCAAATATAGAATTATATTTGACCCAATAGCAACAATCTTATAAGTCATATGGTTCTATTTCTCAATCTTTCTTACTTGCTCCTACGGAACCAAGAGGTCGAAAAGATTGAGAAAAATCGGTCATTCACAACCACTAATTAAGGATTTCTTGAAAGTTAAGGATTAGTAATCCTTTTTAGAAATCGAATGGATTCGGACTTATACATACGCGAGGAAAGTAATCAACAAAGAAAGAAGATGAGTTCTTCTTTCTTTTATCACTTAGGAGCCGTGCGAGATAAAAGTCTCATGCACGATGAACAGCATTAACATTCAAAACTAAAACCTAGATAACACTTATATTCAACTCAATCAAACTACTTTTATATTTAAGGGAAAACAAAGCAAAGTAGAAAGAGAAATATAAACTGGCTGAGCATCAAATATCACAATGACTTGACTCTCTAGGAGATGGGAGAGACCAAGAGATAGGAGCATTGTGATCAATATAGAGCAAGATATCAAAAGTTTAGTAATTTCAAAGGAAACGAGCATAAAAAAATTAGAAAATAAATAAATAAATAATGACCTAAAATATGTGGTTCAGAAATTCTAAAGGAAAAATAAATCTGTTATGTATAATCCCAAATTGTTTTTCCAAAATAATCGTTCATACCAAAATTGATACAAGTTCAAAGTTATCAGAAACCAGCATTCAGCCTGCTGAAGTATGAATCCAACAGAGCTTTTATAATACAAAAAAGGTTGGAGAGCCAAAAAGAAATTGCAGCATCATACAACAAATAACTGATAGCATATCAATCATGCAGACGTGTTAAAACATGACAAGCAAAAATACCTTAACACCAGCATTTTGGCACAGTCGAACAGCATCTCTCACACCTGGACGACATGGGTCCTGCATAATTTTATATACAAGGTAGCATGCAAATATAAATCATAACAGTCTGAAATAAAATTCAATTATATGCGAAAATGTAAATGTTCAGCAGCTGAGTGAAACAAAATTGTGTAAATATAAATGTTAAGAGCCAAGTGAAGCAAAACTAGATTACATAAATCAACAAAGTGAACGAGTAAATTAGTTGCATCTCACAAGGCCATTAGTAGAACAGCATTCTTGGTGTGATAAATAAGGATGTCATCATAGACAAGTGGGATAAATGATAATCTCGACCATATGGCAACATGTACCTTTATGCCAATAATTGCAAGCAAAACAAGATCATCTTGAGGAATCACCCATTGAGTTAGTTGTTGTTCATCAGCTGGAACTTTGTCCATGTCATATGTTCTATACGCAATGGAAACACAACGCAAACTACTGCAAGCCATATCTTCAATAGCTTTCTTAAAAAACGACACCTGAAATCAATCACCAGTTTCACCAAAAAGAATCCTATTATAATATGGACGATACCATCAACAATAGCAGGTGCCTCTTAAAATGATGAAACAAACATTATTGCTTTTCAGGTCTCTAAATAAAGAGAAAAGTCTGATGTAAGAGAGAACAGAAAACAACATTTCCACTCAAAGAACTGTGACTAACCTCCTTTTACCAAACACATTACATGGACAAACTTAATCAGAGAAAGCAACCATTTAAACCAACCTTGTCTTGATCCAATGGCACTGTGTTACCACTTGCATCAACATATTTTGTACATGAGGCTAAGACTATTTCGGCAGCCCCCTTCCAATGTATATGCACTTGAGAGTCGGGCTGTAAAAAAATTTTGAATCACATCTAAGAGCAGAAAACAATATTGGTTCAAATTCACAATTTTCAATTAGTTTCCTAATTATATATGGACTACATTACTGGCCTGTATTAAAAATATTGTGGGCCATGATATCTAGAGTTTATGAATTGCATAGAAAATAAATTTTACTGTGCTATTTTTATTGCCCAACAAAACTTTAGCAAAAGAAAGAATTCTGAGTATTGCTAGTCAACGATGTTCAAATCAGTCGAATTACTTCATACACACAAGCAAGGTTCTAAAGGTCTCAGTTTTAGCAGATTGGTGCAATGGATGAATCATAAAGGTAATGGTTCAATTGGTATTTAACATAAATGAGTTGAGTTACAAAAAACAATAACAACACACTCTTGGGCTTTTCACAATCTTAGAAATGAAGGATAGTATGTACTTGATACTCTTTTAAAGAGAAGAGAAGCACCAAACAAAAATCAACTTTTCCCAAAGCACAGTCCCATACTGGACTGTCAATTCGCTTTCACTAAGGTTACTATAATATAACAAATTAACAATGTAGTTATATTACCAGCTGTAGTGCCACCCCGCCTTTCTTCTTCTCAGAGTTGAATGGGAATACATGAATGATATTCGATTCAGATCGGACAGCATCGAAATTCATCCCCAGCTACCAACAAGGAATACCCATGATCTGATTTAGAATTCAAAATTTCACCTTATAGCAAACAAGAGTAAGTTAAAAAACAGACCTTGATTGCCCATCCCATAATGGCCTTTTCTGTTGGCGATCCAGAAATCTCTAGATCTCCACCTCCCTGCCAAAGAGCAGTGACAGCAAATCATATGATGCCCTAGATACTTGATCAGCTGCTCAATTACATTTTTCATATTTAAGAAAAAAAAGCATGAGAAATCCCTTGAACTTACCTCAGGAACAAAAACACTGCCGGTTGTGTTTTGTGCAATACCTTCAATAAGTAAAGAAGACAAAATAGGAGGCAACTGTGATTTACTTTCAGGAAGATCCATTTTTTTCCCTCCAGAAAAAGCTTCCACAACGGTCATCTGTGAATCAAAGAGGTCTTTGAAATTAACACGAGAAGAAAGACACTGACCCTATTACTCACTCCCCCATCCGAGTCAAGGAAAAGCTATGAGAACAATCTTTTCCTCCAGATTCACCTGATTCAAGGTCAAAGTTCCAGTCTTATCACTGCAAATAGTGGTGGCAGAGCCCATGGTTTCACAAGCAGAAAGCCGGCGCACCTGCGATTCAACTTCTATTTAGCCAGAGTGTCAAGGTCATCAAAACCACCAACAATAATAAAGAACATCACATACCAAAGCCTTATCTCTCATCATTTTTCTCATTGAGTATGCAAGACTGTCATAGAAGAAAAAAAAAAAACAAAGAAAGAGAAAGAGAGTCTGTTTTAAGCATAACATATTCAATCATGAAACCAGTATATGAAAGTCAGAGGTAAAGATGGGAATTAATCTGCTACAAAAGGTAATAATAAAATGCATGGGGTTTTTTTTTTTTTTTTGAACTGCACAAAATGCATGGGTTAATGAAAGATAGTAGTAATTTGAACTTGTGATGACCGCTGATGAAAGAAATAATGGATGATGTTTGGATAAACAATGTTGCCCAAGATACTGGACTAATTTTACAAGGTAAACTCACGTTAAAGTAACTGCTAAGGGAAGCCCTTCAGGCACTGCAACTACAACAATGGTGACCTACAAGGATTATAAAGTTAGTTAATCAGAGGCATGTAGAGACTAAGGAGAATGCTTGAAGAAAGGAGCACATACCGCGACGGTCAGAATTTTAACGGCTCCATCTATTGCTGTACTAACTTTTGTTTTACCCGCTACGAACTCAGGACTTCCATCAAAGTTTTTTGTATGTCCAGTGAAATATCTGTTGGATCAAATTTGCAAATTCAACATACAGACATAAAGAGAGGTGAAGAGGACAAAGAAAAAGATATCACAGTTACCTGACCAAGAGGACTACCAAGACAAGCAAAGCTACTGTCAGCCCCACAATACCAATGAAAGTTGCGACCCCATTCAAGCGCACCTGTAAGCAGTCACTAACAGTCAAATATAATGCTTATAATATAAAGGTTATTACAAACCAATATTGAGAAAACCAACCTGCAAAGGTGTTTCTTCACCATTGTCTTCTGAAATACTAGCCATGAGCAACCCCCATTCAGTATTAATTCCAACACCTGTTACCTGCAGACAATGGGGAAAAAAAAAAAAAGACACATAAGCTAGCAAGGTAAATAGAGGCCAATAAACCATCAACCCCTACCATGAAAGCACACCCTTTGCATCCTTATTTATATCTGTCAGTTGAGAACAAGATTTTGACAATCAACAGAAAGCCTTTGATAGCTTCAGGAACATTACAAAACTGGTTTTCAATAAGTGGTGGAACTATGGCAATGTTATCAATGAACATGGAAAAAAAAAAGAGGGAAAGAAGAACACAAAACAAGCATGAGGAAAATTTACATCAACAGAAAAAGATTCCTCAAAGCATTCCCCAAATCACCAACGCCACTCATCCCAATGGTGCTTTCCCTTGCAAGGACTGAAATCCTCTCATATTCTTTAGAATGAGATATATCTTGCTGTTTTAATCTTAGCCATCCAAATTAAAAGAATGGCTAGTGGATATTTCAAACAAAAGCAAATCTAAAATTCCAGGATAATTACTGCCATCGTTCTACATAGATATTCTTTGATGATTCAACTCTAAGAATGAATAAACAGTTAGAAGAAAATTAAAAAGAAAAAAGAATTGAATCATTTACACCATCCATTTCTTGTTCAAGCACAAATGCAGAAGTTGGGTCCACAGTTAACAATTTGAAATCAGATTCCTTCTTGTGCACTATTTGAAGCTAGCAATTTAGCATCATCAGAAAGTACACACCAAAACAATGATTCACTTGGCAAGAGAAACATAAATTCTCTAATTTATCGTTATTTATTGATTATCCATTTCTTCTTTTGATTATAAATCTTTGATGAAATGCAGCCTGTACTTTTTTATATAATTTGTTTGCTTTTTCTTTTTTTAGTTTTCCACAATGAATTGAGGTGTATAATTACTTGTTTATGCAAAATATGAAAATAGTTGTGTTGGAATTTGTATAGTAAGATCTTGCCCATTAAATTTGGAAGGCTACAATTAAAATATCATGTCCAAATGAATGTGAGAGGGATCCGAATACCCCATGCAGAGTAAAAGGGATGGGGTAAGGCTAGGTTGAAGACAAACCCTCGGTCCCTCAAGGACAAACAAAAAGATTGCTGCACGTACTACCAGCCCTTTTCCCTCTTTTTACTCTTATTTCCTTTCAAATACATAGAAACCAAAAACAATGTTGAGACCCTAACTGTATCCCGCCTTCGATGAGCCAACAAGATGGATTTTAAAAAAGTTGAAAATTATTGTACTTAGCAGAGGGGAATAGAGAGAGAGAACAAAAATGAGAAAATTTAAATTTTACCAGCATAGTGCCACTACCATCTGCAACTTTGCAGCCAGACATTAGAAACGGTTCCCTGGAATTCTTTTGGACCTGAATAAAAAGCAATCAAACTTGAATACAAAGAGCGTAATGATGCATTATCAGCAAGTTGAAAGATAAATCCAAGGCTTACAATCTTGCTTTCTCCAGTCATGCTTGATTCATCAATAGAAAGGGAGTGACCAGTAATTAAAATTCCATCAGCAGGAACCTGGAGAATTATGAAAGACGCCAATGAAGTAGGGGAAGAAAATGAAAATTACCAGAAAATGAAAATTACCTGATCACCAATGTTAAGGGGTATAACATCACCAGCAACAATATCATATATTGAAACTTCAACTCTTCTACCTCCTCTGGTAACCTACACAGGAGCCTTTAAATTTAAATTTAAAGTACAACACAAATAAATGCCCATAATTAAAAATAAAATAAAATAAAACTGCCATAGTAGAAAGGCACCTCCAAATGTATGTTTCTCTTCTCCTCGTTTAAATTTTGAAACTGAAGAGATTGCTTGTAGTCACTTATAGCTGAAGAAAGAAAGGAAGAGGAGGACATATAGAAAATGATTCTAGTAGATGCTCAAAGTTCAAGCTAATATTAGTGACCACAGAAAAAAGCAAAACACTCATATCCATCTATGATATACAACATCATCTCCATCAGGCTAGTCCTTGGAAGAAAATTTGGACTTTTAACAAAATGACCAGAGAGCATGACCAGATTGTCTAAGACATGACTCTTAAGTATCTTATATGACCCACCAGTGATATTTGGCTAGCCCCCCAACAGGTCTCTCCTATCATACTAAATAACTCATTCAAACATTGAGAAATCCAATAAAGCAAGCAAATCACAGTTGAAGGCTTTTCTTTGATCTTCCCAACCAGATGAACAAAGACAAACAGGATAAATGACAAATACCACAAAAGCTGGTAGGTCAGACAAGTATTCTGCCACTTCTGAAAAATTATAGCACTTTATAGCAGTCCAAGAGTTCAAGCATTATTATAGTCAAATAATAACACAGCATTCGCAAAAACCTATATATAATGGCATACTTAAATGGATCAACATGAACTGGCAAATGATGACACAGCATTTGCAAAAATTATAGCAGTTCAAGATTCCAGGCATTATTATAATCAAATAATAACGCATAGTTATTATAATCATATATATATATATATATATATATATGTTGGCATAGTTAGATGGATCGATGTGAATGGATTCAATATATCCAAAGCCAAAACAGTCAATGGTTCTCCATTTTTTCTTCACTTCTGCATTAATGGTAGTTCTGTTAATTAAGCAATATTGTTGTTGCTTAGAATCTCTTCTATTTCCAATATTTGCAGCAAGTAACAGTTTTGTGATTGTTATTGGGAAGTTTTTTGTAAATTCAACACACACCCACACACATCCAGCAACAGAAATCGATACAAAGAAATGAAGGGAAACACAGTACAAATATGTAACAAGGCACCAGGCGTCATCCTACAAGACCAACCACAGTGTTTCATCTATAGGAATTTTAACACAAGAAACCAAATAGATTTGACAAACTTAACATTGTAACTGAATCACATAAGTATTATCCTGAGAAGATTAAAACAAAAAACTCTACTAAGCAATGGGGGATCCACTAATTTGCTACTCTATACAAAACTTAATTTTTCCCAATTCAAATACATAAAGCGCTATAAATGTATCTCCATACCTGTCACAACAATGACAAGAATAACTGCAAAAGCAATGCTGGCCCCTTCATACCATCCTTCCTTGACACCCTGCAAAAGAAATGCAAGACCCTCTGAATAAGTATGCAACAATATATTGATCAGATAAAGGTCAAGGAACCGTTACAAAAACATATAGCACGCAAGTTGACATGGAGACCACATTCAAGAAGCTAGATGAACTTATTGGCAATTTTCTAGTGTTTTAATGCACCAATGCCATTTTTTTTAATTATTTTTTGTGTATGTGTGTTTACATCCCTATGTTTATATGTGTGGACTGCAAGCGTATGATTCTTTTTCTTAATCAACCATCAATCTTGTTTCCCAAAAGCAAACCAGATTATTGCCGTGTATATAATGTAAGCACAAGGGAAACCAAAATTTATTCGCCTCCAAGAAGCGAGGATCAGGTTATCGAAAGTTAAACGAATCAATTCATTGAAAGCTCTGGATGAAGCATTCTTCTGGTTCATATGGTCAAATAATGGTGGCACAATCAGTTATGCCCTGCAGAAACTCACCTCTGTCTTCATACCCAGCACCAAAGAGGCCACTGCAGCTACCATCAATATGATCAAAGTAAGATCTTGCCAAGCTTCCCAAAGGAACATCTACAGAAAGCACCATACTAAATTCAATCAAGGGTGTACAGTACTCCTCTTCTTTTTTGGTCAAAGAAGTAGAGAGAAGGGGGGGAAAGAAGGAAAAGTAAGCAATGACACTAAGTACAAATCTGCAAAAGAAGTTACCCAAAAAGTCCTTCCTTTTTTCTGAGGATATGTATTTGATCCAAATGCATTCTTCCGTTTCAATAAATCAGCATCATCTTCATGAATTCCCTTCTCTATATCAGTTTTCAATGCATCTGCAACCCCTTTTACCTGGTGTAGATATAAAATAAGAAAATGAATCTAAGATAAGAATAGTAAAATGATACAGAGAACAAAGAGAGTGGTAGACTTGCCCCTCCGAGTGCCTCCAAAGCATTATGATCATGATCCCTCGTGATTGCAGAAATTTGCCCCACGCTAATTCCAAAATCACCAGTGGGGGGTGGATGTTGTTCTGTGTGTCCTGCCATCCCCAAATTTCGGTTAGTTCACATACTACCAGCACAGTATACCATACTTCTTGTGACAAGAATGCAATTAAAAACCTGTGGTGCACTGAACATCTCGGAGAAATCATAAATTACCCGTTCAACTAACACACCAAAAAAATTAACAGGAAATCTATTATAAACAGTATCCAATATAAACTTCAAAAATTCCACCGTGCATCAGACCAAAGTAACCATCTGTCAAAATGAGAACCATGAAATAAAAATAAACAAATACGACCAAGAAAAAGAATGCCAACGATTTTCCAGCAAGACACAACGCCCTTCGCAGCAAATAACATCAAGTAAACAAAAAGAAAGAAACATAAGTGGGGGGAAATGAAATCAACAAAGAAATGAATAAAAGACCAGATAACACACCTAAAATTCTGAACAAACAAATGATTATTTCACGCTAAATACAGCAAACGAACAAGAATGCGACAAATATAATAATCATTTCATAACACATGATAGAGAGCACAAATATTCAAACAATTACCAAAATTATCGCCTAATCAAACCATATCATACTGTGTTAACAAAACCACACCACATTAAGCACGGTAAAGGAACGGGAAAGTACCATTGGATCCATTATTCCCGGCTTCCTTGAAAAGATGTGCAGCCTAAAACAATACCAAAAAAAAATTAAAATTAACAAAACAGAACCTCCTGCAAATCAAAACATTATAAAAAAACAATTATCATTACTAATTAAATCTAAAGCATTATTTACCCAAATCACTTGCGCATGTGCTCTTATCTTGCTTAATATTCTCTTCTTCTCCTCTTCCTTCTTCAAGTCCAGAGTATATCGGAATCTTCTAGAAGCATTAAGCACGAGCGCAGCTTTCTACGAAATCCACACACATTTACATTAGAAACATAAAATAAAAACTAATTACCTTACCTTATAAATCGCAAAAAAAAAAAAAAAAAAAAAACACGAGACTCGAGAACGTACCCGCCATCTGCGGAGGCGGTCGATGGGAGCGTTTTTGGTGCTGACGATATCAAAAGGACCAGACGAGTCGTCGGCATCACGGCCGACGTCAGCAGAACGATTTTCACCAGCTTCCAAATCATCTCGCTGGCGTGTACGCGGCGAGCCTCTAAACAAACTTGTCATTCTCTTATTTCTGTCGTCGGGGAGATGGCACCACCGTCAGAAAAATCATCTCATTTTCAGTTACTTTTTCCATCATTAAAATCATTTAAAAACAAACAGTTACTCTTTTCAAAGAAATCTACACTCTCAAGAATAACTTCTGCCTGCTTGCTTAAAAATGCGATTTAAACAATAAAAAAAAAAACCAGTTCGAACTGATAAAACAGTAGGCTAGGCCAAGTGTAGTAGAGTGTATTTACAACTGTACTTTACTGTTGCATGATACGTAAGGATGATGAGAACAACAGGCTGTGAGAGGTTTCCCGGCATTTTTTTTACCGTGGTTAAAAGTAAATGTCGAGAGGGTTAATGTTTTTTTTATGAGAAGCTGTTTTATCGGATTTTAACAAGGTAAAAATTAGGGGTGGTTCGGTAAGAAAGTGGTTAGAATGCTAATTTATCTAGTCCTTGTATTTTCAATTAATTGTTGAATTTGTCCTTTTGTTTTTGGAAATCATAAATTAGTATATTGACTACGGTTAGAATGCTAATTTTTAAAAAAATGATTTTATTTTAATTTTTTTATAGTATGTGAAAGAAAAACTGAAAAGAAATGGAGGGTAGTTAGGGAAAAATTATTGAATTGTAAAGGAAAACTAACGAAAGCATTCAGTTAAAAACATATCTAAAGTTGAAGTACTGGAGTGAAATTAAGTATAAATTACAGGTACTATTACGCTTACCCGATCAAGTGGTTGGCAGTGCTGCTGCTCCCAAGAAAAAGCTAATTAATCCTATAAAAATGAAATCTATAGTTAATTTACATAATCAAAACGAAAATGGAATGCTGCCGCAGCAGCAAAATAAACAGTGTGACGCTTCACTTTCACATCAAAAGGCACTTTCAACGGCGATAATAAAAAACAAAATAAAAAGCTCAATAACTGTAATTATATTAGCGAAGAAAAATAACAATCGTCTATCTAGTTCGAGGTCAGTGTTTGAAGATAGAAGTGATTTAAAACTCGGGTTATGTGTTATTAAGTCAATTTGTAGATTTTCAAGCTAGTCTAGATCCATTAAATCGAAAATAAATAAATAAATTGGGGGGGGGGGGGGGGGGGGGCCGCAAAGGCGCAAACAGACAAGGATCCAAAATAAATATCAAATCCAGCCGACAGCATTGATGCTGTGTAAGGGAGGCACGAGGCAAAGAGATGAGGGGATTGCCAAGATCAGCACTCAGGACACGGAAAGCAATTTTCTGTGGATGCCACGTGACCACCTTACTAAAAATAGACAATAAAACAAACACCTTGCTGGCGGGAGACTCCCGCGTCCCACGAAGGCAGGCCACCTTTTACTACCATTATTATTTAGGTCTGTTTATTTTTATATTTTAAAAGTTTTTTAAAAAAAAATTAAATTAATATTTTTAAATTATTATGATATATTGATTTTAAAAATAATTTTAAAAAAAATAAAATAATATTATTTTTATATATTTTTATAAAAAATAACCAAAATTAAACTTCCAAACATCCACTTAATCAAAGAATTTTTTAAAGCTTTTTATAAGTTCTTTATCATTTACTAGACACGTGTAAAGAATTCTCTTAAGAAAATCATGAAAAGTTAGATTTGCTGTCCGTTTGGTTTCAATATTAGCCGTTCAAAGTTTAAAATCAACATGATATATTTAAAATCTAGTCAATCAAAAAAAAAATGTTACCTGGCCAGATATTTTCTTTAAGATTAGATAAATTATACATCATGTTATACGGCTTAATTAATATTATTTTCATTTCCTATTCATGATGAATTGTGTTTATTATACTAAAATTTAATCGAAATAGCACCAACAGTCCGTAAAACAACTAACCAATAGGTTAAAGTTGTCTTAAATCCATTTTCTGCTGGCGTAATTCTTCATTAATTTTCTAGAACCAAGAAAAAAGAAGCATAAAGCTTTAAAAAACCTGCCCTATAAGTATTCTCTATGATCATAAAATATTTCATTCATAGCAAGAAGAAGAAGAAGCATGGGGGACCCCAAGAAGTGAACAAGATTATGTTTTCATTTCAAGTTTTATTTCAGAATAAAATGTAAAATTAAACAGAACACACAGAGACACCACACTGCAGTCTAAGAGAATTGTTGTAATAAAGAAAGTGCAGAGCAAAAATGTGGAAGAAGTCACAAACCAGCTGCTGGAGTGATCTCAGAAATTCTTTAACAGGCTTCTAGGAAACAGAGAGAACAATCAATGGCGACCTCTGCATCAGCAAGAAAGAGTTTTCGTGAGTTGCCTTCCCCTGTCTCTCCTTTAATATCAACAACTGGCACACTTTATATACTAGATAATTCCGAGCTATGCCGCGGCTCTGAATAGAAAAATCTTATATGTTAAGAAAAATATCTAGGTATAGTAAAAATTAGCCAATTACAACACTGATACAAAGGAAAATCAACGAAGTAAGTTTTTTATACCAAAAAAGAAAGGGAGAGATAGGAAGAAGATGCAAAACCAAAGCCATGAAGTAAACGATTCAAGCTGTATCATATACTCAAGCGACTTTACCCCTCTTTACCCCATCAAAATACTTCTTCTATTCAAGAACAGTACTGATCAGACTCCCATCTCTTTCCCTCCTCTCTGAAGTTTCCAATCAGCTGATCTCAACGTACGTATTGCACTGTGAAGGATCTTGTATATCTGGACCATGCCTTGGAGCATACAAGCCTTCAAGGAACGAGCAGAGACTAGCTAGCTATTACAGGAAACTAAATGATACTTGTATGGAATATATGCGCAGGTGGGATCACTTCTTTAACAAACCTCTTTTTCCTTCCTTTGTTTATGACGGAGTGTGCGTTTGCTTGCTCTGTAGCTTTTTGTAGGTTGAAATGGTAAGGAGAGTGACGTGTGCATGAAGCTAACTCTCTGATGAGGGTGGGGAGATCAACGTTTTAAAGAGAATGGTGGGAGGTGGTTGTTCGTTAAGCTTTCTTTGAGACAGTTTTTTTTTTTTTTACATGATACTGGAGTCTTTTTTTTATTAAATAGTCGTTAGTTTAAATATTGTAATATTATTCTTATTATTTCATATAATTAAAATTAATTAATGCATGTGTAAGTTCACTTTAGATACTAATATAAAATTCGGTTAAGATGGTTTTTTAGTTTTTTTTAATATGTATTTAATATTGTTATATGGTGTATTTTTAAAACGTAAAAACTAATACGATATTGGAGGGTAATTTTTTAAAATATTTTTTATTTTAAAATATTTTTTTATATATTATTTTATAAAATCATTGAAAAACACTAAAAAAAACATAAATATAATATTTTCTCAAGATAAATGCAAATTTAAAAACCATCTTTAAAAGCAAAAGTTAGCATAGTCGCGATACCACCTAACATTCCTTACACTTGCATTATTCCTTGGATTTTTATTGTTTTTAAAAATAAAAAAAGCATTGCATTGGCCAATCTAAAAAATCAATTATAGTCTCCTTTTCAATCCATTGAAAAATTACTAAAACTTGATAGTTAGCGATAAAGG
This sequence comes from Populus tomentosa, assembly GCA_018804465.1. Classification (NCBI taxonomy): domain Eukaryota; kingdom Viridiplantae; phylum Streptophyta; class Magnoliopsida; order Malpighiales; family Salicaceae; genus Populus; species Populus tomentosa. The sequence goes on from CM032003.1 coordinate 12,893,358, forward strand.
TATAACGACAAGCATATTTGATATTTGATAAAATAATAGGTGGGGGGAATTATTGACACTAGGATTGGCATTGCTAACTTAACTTCATGCTTCCCTTTTCCTCTGTCGGTAAAGAAAGCATGATTCGGACATATTTTTCGTATACATCTTAGATTCTATTACTTAGGATAGACTACTTAAATTTCTGTTTATCAATAATTCAAAAATATCCTAACTTGTTGTTTTATCTACGGCTTTATTATTAACTACGTAGTGCAGATTATATTTTATAAAATATCAATTTATTTTGTTTAAATTTAATTTTTTTTTTTTTATTTTCACATCATTTTGATGTGTTAATATTAAAAATAATTTTTAAAAATTAAAAAAATATATATTTAATACATTTTTAAATAAAAAATTTTTAAAAAAACAATTATTATCACACTCTCATACCCATAATATTTTTAAGATCTTATAAGATAACAAACCTCGTTTCTAAGCTATATATTGCCACGTCACATAGCAAACACATTATTTTCACTTTTTTTAATTTGAAATTTCTTAAAAATAATTTTAAAATGAATTTATATATTTTCAAAACATATTAATATTATTAATATTATTATTATTATTATTATTATTTCTGTATATTTTATCTGATATAGTACTGTTTCGACCTGGTACCCCTAACCCTATTCCAGTATCCACTTCTTGTCACCAATTTTATGCTTCGTGATCCATTTGAGTTCTATGGCTATCAGCTGTATAAAATTATAAATTTTCCTACCTAAAATCATAACAAAACACGCTTCAACAAAAGCATTGTTTGTCGGCATGTACTGCCGCTGCCCATCTCATATAGTTGTCGGCAAGCAACTTCCTCCTTACATTCGTAATTCGCGGCAGATAGTGAGAGTGCATAGGTCACTTCATTTCGAAGATTTTCTAGTACTATAGTTGAATTATATAGCTAAAAAAGCTCAGACATTTACTGTGGATTGCACTGTGCAGTCCACAGTAAAAGCTGAGCTGTCATGCTATCATTCTTTTTTCTGTTTTTTTTTTTTTTTTTTTTTTTAAGTTTCTTCAGTTTTACTTTGTTTTTTTAATGGATTTTGCTGTAATTTTTTTTCCGTTTGTTTTTTTTTTTGCTTTTTTAGGTTGTTTTTTCTTCATTTTTTCTTTGTTTTTTCTAATAGATTTTTTTTTTAAAATTGTTTTTGTTGATGTTAAATTTTTTTCTATCTTAAACTTTTATAACACACATTCCGGGTTTAATGGGTTAATCCAGATTTTTTTTTTCTGGTTTTTCTTTTTTAATTAATTTTTTCGTTTAATTTATTTTGTTAAATTAATTATGGGTTAACCTGATTTCATGGATTAATCAAATTAACAGTAAAAATTGAGTTGTCATTTTTTTTCCTTTTTTTTTTTCTTAGGTTTTTTTTTCCTTCATTCTTTCTTTGTTTTGTTTAATAGATTTTGCTGTCATTTTTTTTTCCTGTTTTAATTTGTTTTTTTCTTTATTTTTTCTTTGTTTTTTTAATGGATTTTTTAAAAAAAAAATTTTGTTAATGTTAAATTTTTTTTCTATCTCAAACTTTTATAACACACATTCCGGGTTTAATGGGTTAACCCAGATTTTTTTTTCTGGTTTTTCTTTTTAATTAATTTTTTTATTTAATTTATTTTGTTAAATTAATTATGGGTTAACCTGGTTTCATGGGTTAACCAAATTAATTATGGGTTAAGCCGTTAATTTTTTTTTTCTAAGCAGTTATCAAACTTTCATGACACGAATTCCAGGTTTGACGTGTTAACTTCGTTTGAGGGTTAACCCAGTTAATTCAGATTTTTTTTTTCATTAGTTTTTTTTCTTCATGTTGGTTTTTTTTTTCTTTTTAGTTAATCTATTTAATTATCACACTTTTATGACACAATCTTGCAGCCAAACCCACATCCAAGGCTATTGGTCTAATGTTGCAGTCAGACTCATTTAAACTTGAGTCATGTAACTTTAATATTATTATTAATATTATAAATATTACTTTTGGGTCAAGCGTTGTAGCTAAACCCAAGGCTTTTGGGTATATCTTTGCAGAAAAACCTAACACTCTTAGATCTTAACCTTTTTTTATATTTTTTATGCAAGAAAAAAAAATTTTACTCGTGGCATGTGCCTTTGTTTTTTTTTTTTCTTTTCCTTTTTAAGCCCTTTACCTTGGACTGCACAGTGCAATCTACAGTGAAAAAGATGATGCCTTTAGTTTTTTTCTTTTTTTCTTTTTTCTTTGTTTTTTTATTTTTTTTCTTTGTTTTTTAATATTAATTTTTTTTCTATTTAATTATCAGACTTTTATGACACGGATTCCAGATTTGATGGGTTAACCCAGTTGATTCATAGTTAATTAAGAATTTTTTTTTCTCTTTCTTCATTAACTTTTTTCCTCTTATATGTTTTTTTTTCTTTATTTTTTATTTTTAATTAATATTTTTTTATTTAATTTAGTTCATTAATATTAAATTTTTTTTCTATTTAGTTATTGTTTGATGCCTTTAGTTTTTATTTTTGTTTCTTTTTTCATTTTTATACCTTTGACTGTGGACTGCACAATGCAGTCCACAATGAAAAGGTTGATGCCTTTTGTTTTTTATTTTTATTTTTTTTAATTAATTTTTTTCGTTTAATTTAGTTTGTTATTGTTAAATATTTTTATATTTAGTTATTAAACTTTCATGATAAGGATCCCGGGTTTGATGGATTAACCTGGTTTAACAAATTAGCCCAATTAATTATAGGTAACCCATCAATTGTTTTTCCTATTTAGTTATCAAACTTTCACGACATGAATCCAAGGTTTGACGGGTTAATCTGGTTTGAAGGGTTAACCCAGTTAATTCAAAAAAAATTTCTTTTTCTTCGTTAGTTTTTTTCTTCCTGTTGGTTTTTTTTTCTTTTTAATTAATCTATTTGATTATCATACTTTTATGACATGACTTTGCAGCTAGACCCACATCCAAGGCTATTGGATCCGGTATTGCAGTTAGACCCACTTAAACTTGGGTCATGTAAGTTTAATGTTATTATTAATATTATAAATATTACTCTTGGGTCAGTTGTTGCAATCAAATCCAAGACTTTTGGGTATAACTTTACAGAAAGATGTAACACTTTTAGCCCTTAGTTTTTTTTTTATATATTTTTTAAGCAAAAATAAATTAACCCGCAGCATCGCGCGGGTAATGAATCTAGTTCTAAACTAAATCACATGACGAGGTTTTTGTTCTCTGAAAATAACAATCTTAAAATTCATCTTATTGTCGGTACTAGCTAGCAGGGGCGTTCAAAAAACTGACAAATCAAAAAAACTTAACCAATAAAAAAAATCAAATAAATTAATTGAAAAAAAAAATTACTCGTTTTGATTTGATTTTGGTTTTAAAAAGTTTCATCCAATTAAACTAGACTAATTTAATTGAATCTAAATAACTTTAAATACTGTATAAAAAAAACATCTCTAACAACCATAGCTCTGAATTATTTCATCCCTTCCTGGCTGCCCCTCTCTTCTTTGTGCTCTTTTTTCTTATTTTTTCTCATATTAAAGTGTTAACTTAATATTAAATTATCGTTTTAAGTTTTGACACCAACTACATCTACCCATCTTCTCCTACAATCACTCTTTAATTTCAATGACAATGCCTTTCGGAACCTTCACTTCACTCTTATTATCAACCATCAAACAATGGTGATTATAATAGCTCCATGTGCATTTACAAATCTAAGTACTTTTCTCAACTTTGACTTATCTCTCAACTTTGGTTCATCCTATCATCTAATGTTAGAGATAATAATTCAACATCTCAGTTTATTTCATTATTCATTTGCTGGTATGCACAAGCTTTGTGAGAAAATGAGTTTGAAGAATTTCGTGTACAATAACAGCATTAAAAACAAGCTCGTTTAATTGATTTCCGGGTTTTTTGGTTTTGAATGCTAAAAACCTAATCCAAACACGACAAAATTGGCTTGGTTTGAACTGGTTATCGGTTTGGTTTGGGTTATATTAACAAGAAATATTATTTTTTGATTGAATTGAATTTTTAGATTAAAACAAAATCAAACCAAACCAGATCATGTACATCCCTGCTAGCTAGATTAAAATGCTATGATGGAGTAACTTTAAATAATTTTATGATACTCATTTCTTATATTAAAAATTTTTAAAAAATACTACATGAAGATATTTTTTATTTTTTTTAATGGATCATAAGTTTTATAGTTTTTTATTTATCTATTTTTTCAAAATAAATGTTAAAAAATAACTAATAAAATATTACCAACTATCACTATAGAGTTTTTCTAAATTAACACCAACGGAAATAATTATATGAAACGAGTAGTACCAAAGAAGAAAGTTTAGAACAGTCCTATTCATCGTTGATATTTGTGCTTCCTTGACCCGACTTTTTAAATCCTTGTCCATACTTGACGTGGACAACGGACCGGATTCGCACTAGATTTTTATCTAAAAGTTGTGTAAAAAGTATATATATTTTAGTGAAAATTTAACAATGAATTTATATTATTTTAAACCCGCTTTCTTTTCAAGTAAAGTTTTTTAAACGAAAAACTTAATACACAAGTTGGTCATTACTTTGTTTAATTTTTAAGAATCTAATTAAAAATTAAAAAAAAGTGAAAGCTTATCTATATAACATATTTAAAAATATAAATACAATTATTTTTTAAAGTATTCTGCACTTAAAAATATATAAAATAATTTAAAAAATATATATATTTTTTTAATATCAGCATATTAAAATAATCTGAAAATATCAAAAAATATTAATTTAAAATAAAAAAATAAAAGAATTAATTTTTTTTAAAATACAAAAACAACTAGAATCTATAAAAATAAATTACAAGGTAAGGTTTTAAAAATTACTATCGATGATGCTAACCACCAAACAAACACAAACTTTTGACTTCGGAATACTTATGGCCACATTATTCTACGAAATTAAAAGCAACCACATAAACTTTTGACCATGGGAGTTTCATTATTTCAGTGTCTTTCGAGTGAAATGAAGTGTGTGTGTGTGCATATGACCTTGAGATCGAGCTTGTGTAATTCACTTGCTACATTTTACTTCTTTTTTTCATAATAAAGGAGGCATGCACCTCCTTCCCACAGATAGGCAGTACTTTCCAGTACATGCATATTTTATAAAGATAAATCCTTGTCGGATTAAAAAACAAAGAAAGATTTTTGGCACTTTAAATTCGGCTGAGCGCACACACGCTTATATATAAGCACATAATATTTTCCAAACAAGAACTTTTCCACAATGCTTATGTGCTTGTGTTTGTTTGTAGCCGCCACTGCACCAGATGCCCGCAAGATATGCAAAAGAATGTTTTAAATGCTTAACATAAGGGAAAAAAAAAAAAAAAAAAACAAAGGAAAAAAAGTTTTAAAAAATTCATATATTATTAATCAACTTTTTCTTAGCATAGGCATGGTGCTGTGATGAGAAATGTTTTTTTTTAAAAAAAAATACTTCAAGATTTTCTTTTTAATTTTTATATCAGGAAATTAAAATAATTAAAAAATATAAAATATTAATTTATTTTTTAAAAAATCAAATATACTTTTAAAATAACAATTAAAGATATAAATTTCATTAATCTAAACACTCTCAAGCATTGAGGGGTCCAAGTTGTCAATACAATACCACTCTGGAATTTCTAATTTTCTTCATTAAATTAATACCCCTCTTTTTTTAAAAAAATCATTAAATTAATAATAAACTTAGTGGGTACAATTATAATATTGTTCCAAATTTTTTTCCTAAGAACTTAAAATGAAGAAAAAAAACTGCACACGCCTCACACTTTAGTATTGGGTATTTTAATTTTATTTTGTAGCTAAGTAGCTTGAATTTTGCTGCATGAATTATCGTGCTTGTCACCAAGGATATTGCTGGAATTCTAAAATTAAGACTTCGTCGGCAGGGGCAGAACTCTGTTTATGCAATTATGCTTGGATAATGGGTTGCCATGCCTAGACTTTGAGAAGGTTTTCAATTTAGTCCCAAGTCTTAAGACTAGCATCAAATTAAGTTAAACTGATTTCATTAAAATATCATATTCTCCTATTCTAAAAATTCCGATCCAACATTAATTTATTTAATTTAAATGTTCCTTTATACTAATCATATTATCCCTTTATCTCTAAAATTTTAGTTTTCTCTTGTTTCAAGGGTTGGGTCATGCACAAGTCCGTTTTTAAACACGGTTTCTCTTAAATTTTATTTTTATGGTAAAAAATATTATTTTTTATGTTTTCAGATTGTTTTGATATGTTGATCTTAAAAATAATTTTTTTAAAAAAAATAAAAATATATAACTTTGATATATTTTTTAATGAAAAACACCTTTAATCGTAATCGCTGTCACAATCTCATATAAACACATAATCTTTAAGAATTTTTATGCTTGTGTTTGAATTCCACCGTTTTTTTGTAAGAAAAAGTAAAGACCAAATTTCCATTGATGATTGGTAAGGAATTAAGCATTGCAATCAATTATAATTACTTTGCAATAAAATTTGATAAAAGCAATGTTCCCTTGGAAATAAATTTAGCATGGAAATACGAAAATAACCAAAAATTAGTAGAGTAAAGTACAAGTCACTTAGAGATGGAGTATTTTTGGCACTTTGGATAATAGCATATTAAATATTAAATACCCAACTATAGAAAGAACCGGAAGGTGGTATCGAATAGTCTTAAACTATTTATTACTCTGAAAAAAATAGTAAAAGCAGTTTTTAATGAGTCGGTGAGAAAGAAGTCAGAAGAAGCAAATCTCAAGAAATCTTGATACCAAAAAAAAACAAAAAACAAAAGATCTCAAGAAACAAGAAATTCCAAGGTATAGCATATTCCTTGTGATCACATTATAGGCGAGCGTGCGAGGATGGTTTTGTTCTTGGCCGACGCGAAGGCGACACGAGTTATTGTTGGAAATGGGTAAAGGGCAAAACAGAAAAACAGGCTTAATATTTTATTGCTTGATCAAATCAGACCTTTTACTTCATATTAGCTTTATTACACCTGTCCTAATATATGATGGTTCGAGTCAAAACCTAGCCGACTAGGTCGTTTGATCTTAATAAACTGTGAGTTGGCCCTTAAAACCCGGTTTGTTTTTTTTAAAAAATAAAATAATAATAACGTTTTAATTAACCTAAGTAATTAAAATCATACATTAAACTCTAAATTAATTAGCACATATTTCTAAACTAAAAGTAATTTAAGCTCTTTTATCCTTTTACACGTAAACGTTTATGATGGAAAACCATACGAATTTTCTATAAAAAAATATCTCATCCAAAATATTGAAAATTAGAATATTTAGATTTTATTTTTGAGCCTAGCATAACATGATATATGCTTTTATTATATGATTTTTATTTATAATATAAACTTGTTTGATTAATTGATATTTTTGTGAGCTCAAAATCAAAAAGCTTCTAACTTCAAGAATATAAACATGTTAGAGAATGTAATGTAAATGAGTTCTAAAGAGTAAAGACCGATTTTACGTTTCAGTTCCCGAGTCAAGTGTCATGTGATAGTGAGAGAACTATTTAGATGGACTGCATTACATTATGAGTTAATTTTTTTTATATGTAAAATATATGAAAAAACCTAAGACACGGTAACATTAGCTTTACCAATAAAACTAGGTCAATGAGCTTTAGATGTGACTACCTAACCAAGAATGATATTTATAATAATAATAATAAATTTGTCTAAATTAAGTTTAATTAGATTTGACTATAATATCAGACTCAAAAATTTTGGATATGAGTCTAATAGCAAGATCGTGTTATGAAAGTGTGATAATTAAATAAAAAAAAAATAATAATATTAAAGAATATAATTAAACAAAAAAAATAATTAAAAAACAAGGCACCATTCTAGTAAATAGTGTTGTGGGATGAGAGATACACTAAAACTCTCTTATGAGATCAGGATAATTTTTAAAAAAATAAACAAAACAAATCATGAAAATTTTTAATCAAACCAGTATTAAAAAATAAAGTTGGAAGAAAAAAACTAATTAAAAAAATCCGAGTTAACTGAGTTAACTCGTCAAATCAAGTTAACCTATCAAACTTAAAATCCGTGTTATGAGAATATAATAACTAAAAAAAATTAATATTAAACTAAATTAAATAAAAAATTAATTTTATAAAAAATCTATCACTAAAAGTGCATCCATCTTTCATTATAAATTTGCATAATTTCATAGGAAAAAGATAATTCCTTTTATTAGAGTTAATTATTAGTGAAATGGGATATCATTATTATTTTTTAAAAAAACCCTAAACTATATTGTCTCAGAATTGAAACCCACTACTCCATTTTCTGTTTTAATAAATTTATTGAAGTAAAGATCTCTCTCTCATATATTTCTTTATATTTAGAGCTTGTTTGATAATATGATTGCGGTTGTTTTTCAAATAACTTTTCATGCCAAAATACATATCAATGATATTTTTTTATTTTTTAAAAATTATTTTTGACATCAGCACATCGAAATAATTTGAAAACACTAAAAATATATTAATTTGAAATTAATAAAAAAATAAAAAAAATTAAATTTTTTAAAAAACAATTTTAAAAAGCATAAACAAACAGTCCCTTAAAATCCGATGGCATAGGCCATTGTTTTCGAGAAGTCATGAGGTTCTGCAGTATATTTCCTTCTTTTGTTTATTTTATTTGATATGATATATATTATGTGATAACAACAAGAATAGTTTAGAGTTCTCCAACTAATGATATGAACCAGACCTCAAGTGGGAAATTAGACAGTATCAAAAGCCATTGATGAGCTCTCCAATTGTATGGATCAATTGTATGGACAAGTGCTTCATGCCACCAGCCTCAAAGCAAAATCTGTTCTACTTGATTTGTAGAATATATATCTAAATGGTTGTGAGAATTAATCCTATTCCTCAACTAACGTCAAAATTAAAATCTCTAAGATGCAAGGATTAGCGATGTTCATTGCGAGTGTGAACACATCTTCTTTCACTCTTGACATTTTGGCCGAGAATAAAGGGAAAAGGTAAAAGTTAAAGAGGATAAATTAAGATATATACCAAAGTAGAATAACATTCTGATTCACATATATATATGTATGTATGTATCCTCTTTTATTGTATTATATTAGAGTCCCAGAAAGCAAAAGTATACTTACCTTATCCAGATACAGGAGGAAAAGCTGTAGAGGATCCTCAAGAGCATTCGCAGTAGTTGATGATCTCTTTGATTTTGACTCGAGATATATGCTAATTGGTTGCCTCCTGGAAATAGAGAAAAGATACACTTGAATTTATATATAAAGTGATGGTCGTGAGGTCAAAAGGGAGAGAATAAGAATAATAAAGATTGACAGGAAATAGCAGGAAAGATGCAATATATATATATATATATATATATATATATATATATATATATATATAGCCATGAAGATGCCAAGGGAGAGGAGGACGCAACTCCTCGTTATCCTGTATGGATTCCCAAAGGAACACCTAGCAAGGGCATCGGCGATAGATTTGCCACGCGAAAGTTCGAGGAAATTTCTCAGATACGTGTAGGCAGGAACTCAACATGGCGGTGTTATTGCTGTCATGTCAACTTCGAGACGGTTTTTTTTATGTTTTAAAAAAAATTAATTTTTTTTATTTTTTTATTTTAAATTAATATTTTTTTTAGTATTTTCAATCCATTTTGATGTGTTGGTATCAAAAATAATTTTTTAAAAATAAAAAATAATTATTTTAATATATTTCTAAATAAAATTTTTTTAAAAAACAACCACAATCACATTTGAAAAGTGATGAAAACATAATATATTTTTTAAAAAGATAATATAACTTACATTTTATAATTTTATTCGATAATTTAAATTTTTGGATTAAATTAATTTGTTAGTATAGTATTAAAATTTAGATGGTTAATAGATATGAATTGAATCTCATTATTTTTATTCATTTGATAAAAAATAAATAAGAAATAATTTGAGTTTATTCAAGTTTCAAGTTTAAAAAAAAAATTATTTAAAAAAATATATTATAAAATAATTTAAATCAATCTTACTTGACAGAGCTTAAACTTTTAAAATAAAATGATTCTTGGTTGGATTTTAAATAAAACTAAATAAACATTAACATGTTCAAATTTGATGAGTGATTTTATTTGATTTTTTTTAAAAAATAATATTAAAGCAATATTATTATAATTTTTTTAAAAAAAAAATAATATCATTTTGAATTAAATAGATCAGCATATTCCACATGATGAGTTTTAGAACAAGCTTAATAAATTTATAATAAAAAATAATGAAGAATTAATATTTATTACATGCAATCAATATGTTGATTTTTTAAAATTAATTTAATAGATAAAAAATATTGTTATTGAATTAATATAGCTGGCCAATAATTTGTTCCAGGTTGGATATTATTTTGAGTTTTTTCATTATGTTTAATTGTTTATGTGAGTGTGAAGAATATTATTTTATAAAATATTTTTTATTTGAAAATATATTAAAATAATATTTTTTATTTTAAAATTTATTTTTAATATGAATACATTAAAATAATTTAAAAATTAAAAAAAATTAAAAAATTTAAAAGTAAAATACAACCATAATCTCAAAAAAAAAAAACCCTAAACTACCATCTTCTGACATCCCTCCGAGATATATTAACAAAAATAAAGGACTTAGGTGAAAACGGTGGCTCATCATTTCTTTCTCCATTGCAAAATATATTAATTTAAAATAAAAAATTAATTTTTTTAAAAAAATATCTTTTAAATACATAAACAAAAACAAGTTGTTAAATAAATAGATATCTACCATCCTAGCATTAGCATCAACATGGAGACAACTTTTGGAGTTAATTTAATTTTGTTATGATTATTATTTTTTTGTTTAAAAACAAATTAAATTAATATTTGTTATATTTTAAATTTATTTTTGATATTAATATATTAAAAAAATTTAAAAATATAAAAAATAATTTATAATAAAATAATTTCATTTAATATATATCTCCTTCTACCCCACCTGACAGAGATGGAAGATACATCAACAAGTGGTCCCACAGTCAAGTCCTTCCACTCAGCTTTCTACCTCCAATTTCTTGATTGCAAGCTTGAACTACTGTGACAGAGATTAGGAATCTTTATTATAGGTGATTATAATTATTTTTTAAAGTATTTTTAATTTAATAATATACTTTTTTAAAAATATATTTTTGATATAAATATATTAAAATAATTAAAAATATTATTAAATAATTTAATTTTTTTCAAAAACCGTCTAAAAACATGAATACAAACATGCTTTGTGATATGATGAATGAAGAATTACCGAGCAATGAAGTCATAGTTGTCCAGTGATGGATCTAAACGAGGTTAGGAAGGCCCATGGCCCCCTAAAGTCTTAGAAGTTTTCAAAATCACCCCTGAGTGGTAATTTTTCAAAGATGCAGAATTGGCTCCTCTAAAAATGAAATTAACTTCGTTTTGCCCCCTCCATAAAGTATTATTAATCTCTCGCTATTTCAAGGGAACCCACTACAAACAAATATAGGAAATGAAACCCTAGACTGCTTCTCCTCTTGGAATCTTCATTATCAAAAGAAGTATATGTTGCTTTTTCTTTGGTGACATTAAACTAACGCTACTAATGACTCCATTACTCTACAATTAGCAAGCAAAATTGACATTTTCTACCATCGACATTCGACACCGAACGACAAGCAAAGAGGACCATACCTCCGCGTTAGTGAGGGGTGGAAATTATAGCATGAAAATGACGACTACCCTCTTATAGGGGAAAGATATAACATAAATGCACGTACCTGTTTATGCCAAAACGACAAGTATATGCAAGGCTGCTGCCCCCCCCCCCCCCCCCCCCCCCCACTAGCTTTCTTTCTCGTCTATCCTCTTCGAATCCAGTGCATATCCTCTCTTTATATATCATTACGAGAGCGACTTGGCAAGTGGGGTTAGCACAGCAACTTCCTCGAAGGGACATATGGAAAAATATTCGGACGTGTGATGATATTTGTAGTTTAAATAGTTTTTTTTTTTTAATATATTAAAATAATATTTTTTTATTTTATAAAATTATTTGTAATATCAAAATGTTAAATTTTAAATAAAAAATTTAAATTTTTAAGGATTACAATTTAAACAATGAGAGTGTTTGGCGATGCATTAACTTCTGGATTTTTTGTCAAACTCAATAACATAATGTTTAGTTATCTTCAGAAGCTGTGTTTTGGCCATGGGACCCATAAAAATCTGATGTTTCATCGCAGGTTTTGCGCAAAATTTTTTCATGCTTCTTGCTGTGTTTTTATTAAGGCTATGTTTGTTTCCCGGAAAGTAGTTTACGGGAAATCATTTTTCAATCCTATGTTTGTTTGTCATTAGAAAAGTTAGTCAACGGAAAATACTTTCCGGTCAACGAAAAACAATTTCTAGTCAACAGAAAACACTTTCCGGTCAACGGAAAACACTTTTCAATCAATTTCCGTCAAAGAAAAATTTAACTTGGTTTTCATGAAAGTGTTTTCCCTTTAGCTGTGTTTGTTTTCCGGAAAGTGGTTTCCGGGAAATCACTTTCCAAACTTTCTTGTGTTTGTTTGCTAGTAGAAAAGTTGGTCAATGGAAAACACTTTCCAGTAAAAGAAAAATTTAGCTTGGTTTTCAGGAAAGTGTTTTCCTGAAAAATTTGGGGGAAAAACACTTTCCGAAAGTTATGAAAAAATTAGAAATGTCATTATTTGCTAATTATATCAAATTTGATCCTCAAACTTTTGATTACTATATATATTTTGTTTTGAATATTTATTTTTCAATTTCATCTCTTAAAATTTTATTTTTATATTAACTTTAGTCCTTATTTTTATAATTGCTATTTGCTTTTTCCTTTTCATATTTTTATTGAAATTTTTTATCTATCAAATTTGATCCTCATTCTTTTGATTGTTACTTATTTTATTTGAAATAATTTATGAAATGTTGATTATTATTATTTTAATTTCTTCATCTTTCATTTTTTTTTAATTTTTTAGATTTGATCTCTATTATTTTTATTATTATTTATTTTATTTGAGATAATTTATGAAATTATATTTTCTTTCAATTTCATTCTCATTTAACTTTTTAATTTGTAAGATTTGTTCCCCATTATTTTAATAAACTTGATAAAAATAAAATATTAATAAGTTATTTTCCAGCTCATTTTCCATTATATAACCAAACACTTGAAAGTGTTTTCCAACTCATTTTCCATTACACTGCCAAATATTAGAAAATACTTTATCGGAATTCACTTTCCCTGAAATTCATTTTCCAAAAAGAAAACTACTTTCCAAACAAACGGAGCTTAAGTAAAGAGTTGCACTCTTCGTTGTTAACGTAAGTAAACAGTAGAGAGTGCAACTCCACTATTCACGTGAACAGTGGGTGTGTGACTCTCCAGTGTTCACTTTATATGAACAGTGAAGAGTGCAGGTCAGACCAGATCCGATCCAAAACTAAATGCATTGAAGTGGATCCGATCCAGTAAAAAAATGTAATTTTATTTTTTTAATTTTTTTTATATAAAAATTAGAAGGAGATCGCTTGATGATGTAACATTTGTAGAATTTAATCACAATTCTAATTTTGTTATTGCCGAGTCCGATCCAGTTAAAAAAATTCAATTTTTATTTTTATTTTTAATTGTGTTTTATTCAAAAAAAATTAGAAGAAAATCGCTTAATGACATAGCATTTATAAAATTTTATCGTAATTCTAATTTTATTCTTCATGATATTTTACCCGATGTTGTTGCGCGCTTAAGTAACCATGAAAAATATAGTCTTTGTTGAATAAATTTTGTACGTGGTGAAGTTGTACATAGTTTAATGAAATAATAAAAAATATTTGACATTAATATTATTTATTTTATGATGTAATAACACTAGTTAAATCTACAATATTTAAATTAAAAACCACACACACATATATATATATTATAACTTCAATTTAAAAAGCTTTCTTTCAACCAAACACATTAAATATTTTTTATTTAACTTTAATTTTAATTATAATTTTAACTAAATATATATTTTTTCAAACCAATCTCAATTAAAAATATTTTTTATAAAATATTTTTTTAAAAATTATAACTATAACAATTATCATAATACAAAACACAGTGACTCACAATCGGTACGAAGCAGCTGCTTATGTCGGTACGCGGAAAATTGGGCTCTTTCTGTGTAAGCCAGTGGGAAACCCAAAATAGTACTATAAATATAAAAATAGGGCAGAAAACACATGCAAGCCAGGCACACTTTAATTTCCAGGACGTACGGTAGGAAAACAACACAGAAAATGTACATTGACCCTACATCGAAAATTATTCGAAATATATATTCCTAACATCTTTACAGCCCATAGATAAATGAAGAAGTAAAGTTTTCGAAAAAGTTTGAACTTGTTAAATGTCTAGTTTGAAAAAAAAATTGGAAATTAATTTGGTTTTGAATATCCAATCATATGATATGGAAAAAGGATACTTCCCCAGTGCCCTAGGGATTGAAGACCAGCTTAGTGCCTGGATTAGCTAACAAGATGCATGCTGGAGAGAGTGTATGGACATTTGGTCCCCCGAGACTATGATTCATAGTTTAATTAATGCTAGAGATTTCAATTAAGTTTCGCTGTTCATGTTCAATCCAATCAGAGCTGAAGGCTGAAATTGCATTTTTTTTGCCCCACCTAGAAATTAAACAGTGAAAAACTCGTCATCGCTATCAAAACTTTGGAATTATTTTAGGGTCTGCAGTGACTTCTGTGAACTGTCATTGGGTGATTTTTTATGGGTTTCATCTTAGTGAAATACTATTTTACTTGTCTTCAACGGGTGTGATGCGGTGACAAAAAAACTTAAGATCTGTATAATAAATTTTAAATTCGAAATGTGTATTTTTTATAAAAATTTAGGATAATTGAGGTTTTATTTACTTATCTAAACTTATAAAATATACTTTTTAGAGGGTAAAATTTTCTCGAATTCAAAATAAAAATACTATTTTACTTCATCCTATATATGGTATGGTATATATACAAAAAAATTTAAAAATTTCAGTTGACCGAGTGTCTCAGATGGACATCTAAAGAGAACAAATCACAAGAAAATTATTAAATCTCGTTTTTAATTATTTTAAAATTTTAATGAGTCACATCTTAATTATTATTGGTTTTTTCTAAAAAATTTCGAGTTCAAGTTTCTTTCACTGTAATTATAAAAAAAAGAGGGTCATCGTCGACCAATGACCAATGAATGTCTCACGGATATGAAGAAACGCGTAATTAATTTGAATTTTATGCAAATGTGTACGGTGAGCATCAAAAGCAATTCAGTCGTGTAACACAAAGCCGCAATGGATATAGCGAAACATGTTTAATCTGAAATTGTGCAAATGTGAATGGTGAGATTCAAGAGGCTGTCTTTCGATTCAAGATTTTTATTTAATTTTTTTAAAAAATATATTAAAAAATTTATATTATTTTTATTTTTAATATTAATATATTAAAATAATCAAATAATACCATAAAAAATTAATTAAAAACAGAAAAATTATAATCAATTTTTTTCAAAACTCCGGTTCAACTATAGACATGTTTATTTGGTGTAATTGTTGTTGTTTTTCAAAATATTTTTAACTTAAAAATATATTAAAATAATAATATTTTTTTATTATTTTTTTTAAATCAGCGTATCAAAATGATATAAAAACATAAAAAAATATTATTTTAAAATAAAAAATAAAAAATTTAATTTTTTTTAAAAATATTTTTAAAATACAAAAATAAATAAAAAAACTCGAAGCATTTTTATGTGTTTGCTTCAACATGGAGGGCCTCTCATGGGCTCCCTGTATTGCCTAACTCAACAACTACAATTAAGAATGGGAATGATTCAATCCCTAGGTTGCTTATATGATGGCCACTGGAGGCTTACATGGTCGTTAACTTCAGGGCTCGTGGAATTAGTCGAGGTGCGTGCAAGCTGGCCCGAACACCCACGTTAATTAAAAAAAAAAGAAAAGAATGGGAATGATAATTAAACATTTTTTCTTATATCTCGTGAATTGTTTTGCTTCAATTTGATCATTTTCAGGGCAGTTTCATGAATTGAAACTATATTCTTTATTGGTGTTAGATAAATTCATCATACTCGACTTGCATTTATGCGATTTTTTCTTCTCATTACCTCTCCATAATTTTATTTAAATGACAAGATAATACACTTAGTCAAATTTGTAAAGTAGCATTTGATAACTATCTTATAACAAAAAAGACAGATAATGCAGCACAGAGAAAACATATTTTCATGTACCTGTTAATTTAAAAATATAGAAATTTACTTTAAAGATATATATATTATATTCAATTAAATATATTTCTATTTTTATTATCCTAGTTTTTATAACTGAAACAGTAACAAAACACTACATAAATCAAATTCTAGAGGTAATGAGAGATATATATAAGATGATTTTGGCTTCTCAACTGAATCCACTAATTAACTCGACTGTTGAATATTCCATAATAAAATGGAGACTTTTCCACCTGGTCGGAATGGTGTACATGAGTTGGATCTGGTGCAATCTCCTGCATGTAGCGCCTAGGTTTTTTTGTAACGGGAAACATGCAAACGAGAAGGTTGAGACCGAGGAGTATCTTTCTTGAAAACTAGTTTCTGAAAAATTATTTTTTAAATTTTTTAAATTTATTTATTATTAAAAAATCTGAACAATAAAAAATATTTTCTGATTAATAAAAAATATTTTATAGTTAATGAAAAATACTTTCCGGTCAATAAAAAATATTTTCCAGTTAATTTTAGTCAATAAAAAATTTGGTTTGGTTTTCAAGAAAGTGTTTTCCCTTTAACTGTATTTGTTTTCCGAAAAGTGGCTTCCAGGAAATCACTTTCCAAACTTTCTTATGTTTGTTTGCCATTAGAAAAGTTGATCAATGAAAAACACTTTCCAGTAAAAGAAAAATTTGGCTTGGTTTTCAGGAAAATGTTTTTCTAAAAAATTTGGGGGAAAACACTTTCCGGAAGTTGTGAAAAATTTAGAAATGTCATTATTTGTTGATTATATCAAATTTAATCCTCAAACTTTTGATTGCTATATATATTTTGTTTTTAATATTTATTTTCAATTTCATCTCTTAAAATTTTATTTTTATATTAACTTTGGTCTTTATTTTTATAATTGCTATTTGCTTTTCTCTTATCATTTTTTTATTAAAATTTTTTATCTATCAGATTTGGTCATCATTCTTTTGATTGTTACTTATTTTATTTGAAATAATTTATGAAATATTGATTATTATTATTTTAATTTCTTCATCTTTTATTTTTTAAATTTTTTAGATTTGATCTCTATTATTTTGATTATAATTTATTTTATTTGAGATAATTTATAAAATTATATATTTTTTTTCAATTTCATTCTCATTCAACTTTTTAATTTGTAAGATTTGTTTTTTATTATTTTAATAAACTTGAGAAAAATAAAATGTTAATAAGTTATTTTCCAGCTCATTTTTCATTATATAACCAAATACTTTCTCGAAATTCACTTTTTCTATAATTTTTTTTTTTAAAAATTACTTTTCAGCAAATAAACGGGTCTAAGAAAAAATTAATAAAAATAGCCACGTTTGTGAATATGTTAGCGAGTTTTGACTAATCTGGAGAGTTAAGAGTATAGTTCCTGAAACTAGTGTTATCTTTATATATCTAATATTGTGAATTGTCTTTTTTATTGGTTGTACCGAAAACAAAAGAACGAAGTTGTCCCTGTTGGGAGATCAATTACTCTTCCATGTACTGGATCTCGCCAGCCAAGGAAAGTTTCTGTACAAGTTGAAAGAGAATGAATAATTTTTTTTAATATTATTTTCCTATAAAAAATACCATTAATAAAGTCATGGAAAAACTTTATAGAAAAAATATATTTCCCCTGGTCGATGAGTTTTGGGTCTGAGCCAAAATTAATTCGTGGACTGAGCCAAAATAGCTTTATTAGATTGTGGCCTAACTGAACTTTATCAATTTTTTTTTTGTATTATCACCAGAGATGACAGTGAAAGTTTTTGGAGATGAAGAATGCACTTTCCATCTCTATTTTTATGAAGATCTCCTAACCTCCTAACTTTTATACCCGCGAAGAAAATTTTTAATTTTAATAGATATCTCTCGCGGAGATGAACATCCGGAGATTCACACACACACACACATATATTTTATCAATTTCCATCAAATAAAAATAATATACAAAGGCAATAAAAAAATGTCTTATATTCATAAAAAAGAACTAACAAAAAAAGTCTGCAGAGAGAGAGAGAGAGAGAGAGAGTCATCGGATTAGATGATGTCACCTCCATCTTTGTATCCAAATAAATCAAGTATTTTTATCCACATCCCTCCATGCCCAACTGTGTACAGACACAATTGAGATCTCCAATTTTTCACCTACTGGACTATAAGAAAAGGCCAGCAAATGGTCTAAAACTGGACTAGAAATAAAGGGCCCATTTTCTAATATCCTAAACTCTCAAATTCTCTTAGGCCCAGACCATCCTAGTCCAGCCCAGCCCATCCTCACAGAATCGAAACCTCCTAAACCCTCTCCCCTGACCCTCCCCTCTCTTTCTCTAACCTAAAACCCAGAAGCTCTCAACAGGTCATCAACCCTCAAAATTCCTAATTTATTCTTTATCCAATACCTTAATATCTAATTTGTTTTTATTAATTCTAAAGGAGCTTCAAATTCTAGCCACCAAAATGGCTTACATGCGAAGTCTCTCGAGTCGATCAACCATCTTGAAACGACAATATTATCCGCGTTTCACATACATCCTCCACGACGACCACCACCAGAAGGAAAAAAACCAGGAACAACTTAATGCCTCCGCAAAACCAGCAATCGCTCCCACTAATTACTTTCCTCAAAGATCCTTCTATACCGCACCAACCGCTTCTTTCGGCTCTCTTCTTCGCGAACCAAATCACACACACTTCGCCGGCGCGTGTTTAGTGCGCTACATGTCTACCACCACCACCACCACTTCCGCGGCGGAGAATATCGATGTGGTGATGGATATGGCGGCTCCTGCTGTGAATGAGGTTGCGATAGCTGCTGCGGATTCTTTCTTACCTGTTGCGGTTCTTCAGCATGCGATTGATGCTGTTCATAATTTTACTGGATTCAATTGGTTGGTACTCAAACATTTAATTTTTATTATTAGTTAAAAAATGAGAATTTTATTTATTTATTTAAAATTTTAATAGGTGGGCTTCGATAGTTGTGACTACATTGCTTATAAGAAGCTTTACGCTTCCTCTTTTGATAAATCAGTTGAAAGCTACCTCCAAACTCGGTGTAAGTTTACTCATATATTACGGTGTAATTTGAATGGTTTAATTTTTACTTCTTATTTTTTTATTTTTAATTGATGTATGTATGCTTGCACATCGCGCGCGCGCGCTTGCACATTATTTTTATACATGTTGGGGTTGGTGTCATTATGTTTTGCTTGTTTGCTTGGTGAGTTAAGGATGGTGTTTTTGTCCTGTTGAAATGTTTTCGAGTTACATTTGTAAGAATCTGCCTGATATATCGATTGATATTTCATGCGAAAAGAATTGTGCTTTTAGAAATTTCAAGTGAAGGTAGGCTCTCAAGTTCATTAAATTCTTCATGGTTTGGTGCCTTTGGATGTTTCTAAAAACAAATCCTATATTTTTAATTGTTGAAAAAATCCTATTTTTTTTAATTGCTATATGGAGTTAAAGCTTTAAAATTGTGAACATTTTTGAGGTTTTTGTGCTTTTGAATCCCGGTTGGCATCTGTACAGTCACCTTCTGCTTGCTTTTCATCGCTTGTATTTTCAGTTTTTAGTTTATAATCTTCTATGATGTTGGTTACTCTGTAGCATTTCAGCCTCTAGTTTGGATTTTAAAGTATAACATCTAGTAACCTATTAAGTTAGTTGTGATGCCTATGTTTTTACATGGTGACAGCATTATTCAAGTAGAAGATTAAGTTTCCTCTCTAGAAGCAATGATGTGAAATTGATTGTGTTTGTTAAATGGTCAGTGTCGAAAACCTCCCAAATTTAATTCTGACTTTACTATATGTAAAAAACATTTCATAGTATAATTGTGAAAACCAAGTTGAACCCAAGAGAAATTCTACTAAATCTTCCTACAAGATGCTGAAAAAAAAAGGGTATGGGAGGAATTGAATAAAAAATTAAAAAAAACCAAATTCTAAAGATAAAAATAATAAATCAATATGTTGTTCACTCAGTTTAAGGTTTATACATCCATTCTTATAAATTTGTTGTTAACTCAGTTTAAGGTCTAAACATCCATTCTTATAAATTTATTGATCATAGAAGTAAAATAAATATCCTTTCAATTTAAGTAAATAATTTTGATATCCTGTAAAACTAAGGGAAATTGAGAAGGTTATCAATAAACTAATTATAACAAACTTTCTAATCAATCTCTTACCATAAAGTGAATTTAATATTGAAAAGCAATTTTCGTTCACTTGGTAATAGCTTTAGGGGAAAAGATTGTGAACCTTATTCTAAGCAACCGTTCAAAAGCCCGAATAATAAAAAAAAACTTCTGTATAAACAGAACTTCTGTTCATACACCTTATTATTTTATTCTGCCAATTGAATAGAATCATAAATGGAATCGGATTCTATCTAATACAACAAAAAAATTTTAAATTAAAAAATGAAATAGAGAAATAGAATGGAATGGAAAAGATCAAAAATCAATAAAATTAAGGCGGATAGAAAAACTTATTAGATACCATGGATTCGGATAGTATTTTCTGAATTATATGAAGCCAGTAAGCAAACAACAAATCCGTGGGTATTTGAACCCGGTAAAAAAGTAGAATATGGAAGAACGGGAGATCCTTTTGAGCAGCCTGTTATAATAGGAAAGCCTTGTATCTTGAAATTAATTCATCAAGTTGCTGATATGATAAAATACATGGACGTTCCAGCGGGCATTATGCACTTGTTACCGCTATCTTGGGATAAATGCTATTTCCTAATCCCAATGCCTTACTTCCTTCCCGTTCCATGATTTGCTTTATCCTAGGGTCGCAAAAACCCATTGTAGCTTGTCTGGCTGGAAGTGACATGTTCCTCTTCAATGTTAATTTCATCATGTGAAAGGGGTTGCGGGGAGCTTTTGTAATAATAGCCTTTAGTCCACCTACCCGTCGCTTACTCTAATGTCTAACGCTCTCTCCCGAAGTCAATTTACTGCCAACAATCCCTCTCCCACTATCTTTCATCCCTTAATTGCCTTATCTTTTCTTTTTCTGTTGTAAACCGGCCGTTTGTTAGGATCTTCTCTCCGTAACCAGTAATAGGCTTATCTGCCGTTTCATTCGCATTATCGTGAGCGGGTCTGGTGAACTACACTAACCTTTCACAGGTTCTAGCTGCTATTGGATTTGAACCCTAGCGAGCGAAAACGGAGCACGAAACCAATTTCGATATGAATAAGATGGAGAAGAAAGCTCCTGCTTTGAGGTAGCACTTGATGAGGGTGGTTCGGGTGGGGCCTCTTTGCAAGGAGGGGAGTCTAGTTTCTTTTTCAATTCCACCGGGGAGGGAAACTAAAAAAGATTCAACTGAGGATGATTCGCCATGTCTCGATCTCCTACGTGCAAAATCTGAGGGACTAGTTCCTATGGAGATTCCCCTTGGTCTAATTCCACGCCTTATGACGTTTTGAAAAGGGAGTCGGTGTGGCGTAAAGTGAAGATCACGGGAAGTAGAGAAGAATTCCCTTTCTGGGGTATTCCATAGCATTGGAACTAGAAACCGACTAATCGCCACCCGGTCCCAACTTCTGGCTTATTGACCCCAACTTAGAGCATTTTCGGGGAATAGCTCATATCTGCTAAAGTCTCCTTTCTGACCCTTTTTTCATAACATAACGTTCTTTGGCTTTGGATGAGTCATTCCGCTTTATTTTTAATTTACTACTTTGTTCACCGAAACCCTTGCTTGGACCCCGTCGTGCCCTTGACTTTGTTCAATCTCGTTAACTAGCCGCGACGACTGTATCACCGACAAAAGGGAGAGGGGGTTTCCCAATTCTATCTATTGACCCGAACTCTACCTCTATGTATTCGACTCGTATCGTAGCATGAGACCCTTTCAACCTGCTCCTCTGCTTATGGCCTGGTCCTATCCTCCTACTATTTAGAAACAGGCCTTGAACAATTTTACTTGGCTTATTCCTCCTTAATAAATTAAATTGAAAGTTGCAGCAATCAAATTAATTCTTTTTGCTTCTTATTCTTGTCCCTAACAACAATTATGGATTGAAAAAAACTAGAAAGCATATATGTCATCTCAAAACAATTCAATTAACATGAACAAAAATCAATAGCATAATTCTTAAACCAGGATGAATAAGTACTTAAACATAAAAGAACTACAATGATAATGTTACTTCTAACAACTACTAGTGGAGATGGATTCTATGCCCCTTGAATCTAACTCAAGAATTATTTCCTCATCCTCTAGGAATTTCTAGCCGCCAAAAGAAAACTCTGCACCAGCGATCTCCCCTCCCTTTGTATTCCAATGGGTAGCCTTCATGATAAGATATCAAGGCTAAATATTAGGAGATTAAAGGTTGTAGATAAATCTCTCTGAATCCGATCAGATTTCTTCTTAATGATAAGATTTCCACACTGTTAGTTTCCCATCAGATTATGAGATAAAACTCGTCCTTCAGCTTGCATCAGGATTTTCGTATTCAAAAAGATTTTTTCTGAGCTGGAGCCCTTCATAAAAGTTGTAGCCCTCAATGTGTAGATGAATATGGGCTTTTGAAACGCATGATTTTGATATTTGAGGCTCATGATTTTGACATCCAAGACTCAAGATATGTTTGTTTGAATATTTAGTGTATGAACAGAGAATCCTACCACAAGTAGGATTCATGCTTAATTTTTGCAACTCTATTTAGAGGTTCAAACAAACTCGGATTTCTGTCCATAATGTTTTTTTGAAAGCTTGATATATGTACCTCGACTTAGATGAAGCCCACGTTTCTATTCTGGAACTCCAACTTGGTGAAAAACCCGTCACAAGAAACAAAGGTCTGAAATATAAAATGCAGAATTTCTTATTTTTTTCAGCAATTAATTCACATAATCTCTTAGACATGCCAAATCCATAAAATAACTTTTAATAAGCTCAAATAAGCTTAAAACACATTAAAAAGCATAATGTAAGAGGAATAAAAATATATGAATATTTTGTACTTATCATTAAATCACTTGTGCAATACGGTGATTAGAACATTTAAGTGCATTGCATACCTGAATTTGCACATGGTTTTTGCTCCTGCTACTACATGACTTGGTGCAACTTTCTTAACCCTCCACAAAGATCTTTTATTTTTCTCTTGGTGTATGAAAAGTAAAAATTCAGAGTTTATATGCTTTCATCTTATATGGATTTATGTGTATTCTGCAGATCGTAAGACCACACTTGGAGGAGGTTAAGCAAAGGGTGGAACGTCAGGTATTGCTCATTGATGGTTTTATCAATCCTTGCTCTGTTGACCTCATACATACATTGTTGGTCTGTTTTATGTGCCTGTAGCCCCCCTTTTCTATGTTATGTTGATATTTTACTTTTACCGGTGCATTTCCCTCCTGGTTATCAGAAATACAAGTTTGACTTGTTTTAGATGTTATGCTTCTTCATTTTGGATGTAAATCTAGGTTCCTGTAAGTGGGTGGTTTTCCTAGTTCTCTATACGGAATTGCCATATCAAAAGGGGATAACATGAAACAAAAGGGCAAGGTAGCCAACTGTGACAAAATCTCCTTAGCTAGAGTTGATAAACTTTTTGGCTGGCCTGTGTTCATCTCAGTTTTTTATGTGAATAAAACTTGATTGTTTTCAAGTGATAGAATGCATTTGACAATGGACCAAAAGGTTGATGTAGCCTGCGGTCACTCTACTATATAATCCATTTCTTGTTTTCAGAATGCTTTCATCAATCATGTTGGCACTATCTCTGTCTCTATCTCAGGGTATGGACCCCACTGCTGTGTCTGAAGGTCAAAAAGAAATGAAGAAGCTGTTTAAGGAGTAAGAAACTCTTCCATTTGCTTTTAGGGGAAGTATTGATTGTTTCATGACAATTTAGTTTCTTAAACAAAGGAAATACCATGATCGAAGTTGTGTTCTATATAGTAGTCCATTCTGACTACACTAGTATTTGAATAGTCATGGCATGTGAACCTCCTTGGATGACTTGGACACATGGTGTCATTCAAGTGCTTTTATATATTTCATGTAATGTTGCTGAAGAAGATAGGATATTACCAAATTGCTATATAATTAGTCCTGCTTAGAGAGGATCATATGTACTTTCCTTTCAGGATGAGGTTTTCACCTTTTCCATTCCTTTTTGCTTTACATAATGCTATAATGCATCTTCATTGAAGTTTGATTACTATAAGGAGGCCAAGTTTTTAGACAGTATAATTCTCCCCTTCATGGCTGTCAATTTCCCTGGAAAATTTAGTTCATTCTGACTCACAAATTGCAGACATGGTGTGAGTCCATTTACTCCACTGAAGGGGCTCTTTATTCAAGCTCCTGTCTTCATCAGCTTTTTCCTTGCTGTAAGCTAAACTTCCATTCATAGATACACTTCAAATGAGTAATTCTTCGTTTATATTTGATCCTCACATTCTATATGTCATGACAATGTCCCCCCCAGATTACAAACATGGCAGAAAAAGTGCCATCCTTTAAAAGTGGTGGAGCATTCTGGTTCGTTGACCTCACAACTGCAGATGATTTATACATCTTTCCAATTTTGACAGCATTAACTTTCTTGATAACAGTAGAGGTAGATACTTGTTCTATCCAATAAGGTGGTTATGTTTTAGTGCATGGTTATTTTTTGTTGTTCTTTATAAAAAAGAAGAGAAAAAAGAAATCTGCAAAATTGCTTCAATCTTATTCTACTCAGTTTTGGTTTTTGTTGTTGACTTGACTAATCTGTGCTCTTCTGCAGAGCAACACGCAAGAAGGAATGGAAGGAAATCCTGCTGCTGGCACCATGAAAAACGTTTCAAGGGCCCTTGCTGCTGCTTCAGTTCCTTTGACTATGAGTTTTCCGAAGGTTATTTTATGATCACTTACAAGTACATGGGATTATGAGATCATATTTAAGTTGTTTACTGCATCAGCATCTTGAAAGTTGAGATTTTCTTCTAGTAATGGAGTATAAATGAGTTTCCAGGGAAAAGTAGTGGTTTTAGGCTCTGCAGCCCCACCCATCTCATCCCTGCCCTTCCAGTCTGGCTCCCATAATGATTCACCTTTTCCCCTGCCTTCCCTTATTTAGAGATTGAGATATTACTTGTATGTTTCAGTTCATGATGAATTTCTCGTTTGTCTTTGCAGGCTATATTTTGTTATTGGATTACATCAAACTTGTTTTCACTTACGTATGGGCTTGGTGAGTTTTCCAACTTTCCAGATCTTTTTTTTTTTTTTTTTTCAAAAAGCTTCTGTGCAATCTTCAAAGATCATTGAAGAACTTGTTTTTTGACATTAGTTTGGTCTTATGTTCACTTTAACCCTGTTCATTACCTAATTCTCCACTTGTACTTCAGTGCTCAAAGCTCCTGGGGTAAAAGAATTCTTGGGTGTTCCAAAAGTACCTGTGGCACCACCAACTACTGCTGCAAAATCATCTTCCTTTGATCTGTTTTCAGCAATCAAACAACTCTCAACAGCCAGAAAGGAACCTACCCCATCCCTGCCCATTGAACCACCAAAGCTTTTTGAGCATAAAAAGTCTTCATCTTCAGTAATCACTAAAAGGATAAGAAGTTTAGAGAAAGAAGTGAAGGGAAGAAAGAAAAATAAGAAGAGGTGAAATGGTTTCTCATTAAGATTAAACCATCTTTGATTACTGCAGAGGAGGATTGACTGCTAGTGAAGTTCTCAACTCAGTGTAATATTAGCTATTCACGATTCATATATTGTTTTGTGGCTAGATTCAGCCTTGTTATTTCAATAAACTGTGTTGCAATTTTGATGTGCAAAATACTATGCTATCATACCTGATTTTTCTTCTCTCTAGCATTCCAAGCCTTAATATGGCTTGGAGAAATCTTCCTGTAGTTCATGGATTTCAAGGAAGATGAAAACCATCAGGACATTGTTTTATTTAGTGAAGCTCATTTTCTGTTGTATTTGTAGATCATGAAATGACAAACAATTAGTCCAGTTACTGAAATTCTCTCAGTCCTGACCATGCCAGCTTGAGCTCAGAAGCTCCCATATTTTATTCTCTTAACTTGAGCCTAGAGATGCATCGGAAGTTTTTATTTTTTATAGCAGTAGCTGAGGACTCCCATATTTTCAGGGGTATTTTTGAACATCAAAATTAATCATTTCTATCTTTAAGTATATCTCTATTGAAAAAAAAAAAAAAACTGCCACGTAAACTTTTAAGCTCAAGTTTTTTTTTTGGGGGATAAAAACCTCCTCTTTTTTTTTTTTTCATTTTAAAATTATTTTTTAAAATTAATTTTTTGTGTATTTAGATTATTTTGATTGTTGATATCAAAAATAAATTTTTAAAAATAAAAAAAATATTATAAATACATTTCTCAAAAAAACAATTTAAATATCATAGTAACTAGCAATAAACTAAAGAAAACCTGAGAAAGCTGTGAGTAACTAACAGAATTCAGAATAGATGGCTAAAACGCTTGACTTGACTTAGAGCTTGTTAAATAAGAGAAAGGGGACGCTAAACGTACAAAACAATGGGCAATAATCATCACAGAAGCAGAAGTCAGCAAATTGATGATGAAAAGCTGTACTCTGGTAAATACAAGTAAAAATGTAATGAGATCAAAAATCAAGTGTTCATCGCACACAAAGAAGGTCCCCGATCAATCTTCATCTGAGTAGTTGAACTTAAATGAGTGTGACTGCAAATCAATCTGCCCTCCTCTATATGTCCCGCGCTTCTTCTTTGTTTTTTCATGCCTAAAACCCCTGAGAGAGAGACAAAGGGTCAATGAGAGAATTACCAGAACAAGATCAAAAGGAATGGTATCCCAGCTTATCATTCTAAATGCACTATCCGTAATAGAAGAACAGCATGGGGCTGGGTGTAAAAGTCTAGGGTTTCTTTGAGGTGCATTAAAAAGAATAAAGAAGAAAAATCATGATGTGGAAGTCATACAGTAATCATTAACAAAATCATGCAATCTAAAATAGCAACTCTAGCGATAAAATTAACATGCAAAAAAATTGTTCTTAATGTACAAATCCCCAAGATATTGAAATTGAAGGTATATACCCTCTTCTTTTTTTTCAATTTCGAGATTTTTTCTTCAAAAACATAAAAAAGTAATGTCCAACAAAAACCAAATCCGTAAAAGATCCTAGGTTAAGTTTAACAGCAATATTTGAATCAGTGTTTCATATTGAAAACTTGCTCAAAGTAAGAATTACTGGAAGAAAAGAGGTTCCCAAACTGAACTAGGTTTAGACTTGGAGTTAGAATAGCCAAGCCAGCAGTTTAGATCGGATCATTTACTTCCCAATTAAGTTATCGCTACAGTTTACATTGGTGGAAAGAATGAGAATAAGATGACAGGAACAACCATTTGTTTGCGTTTCTGAAAATAAAGATATAGAAATGCCATAACTACAAATTGTACCTTCCTCTAACTTGCCCAAGAACTTCTTGTGCTTTTGCACCATAACCATCCTCGGCCCCGTCCTACAGAGAATTTATGGAAAATCTTAAAGAAAAGAAACCAATGAAGGACCAGAAAACTCAAAAACAAAAATGGAAAACTTGTCACACCTTTGCCCAGTATGAATTATCTTTAAGCCTCTCATCAGAGAATACCACCTCATCAACTTTTACTCTTTGAAAATGTTTAACCATCTTGGGCTGCAATGACATAGTTCCAGTCTAAGCATACACATAGAACCAACAATACACTTGAACATAATTATTCATGCTAATATAGAACACAACCATGCTATCATGAACTTCAACTAAAAATGGGTTTGCTCATAACAATGAGAATATTTTTGAAGAGCTCATAGGTTAATCATCTCCATAAAAATCAGTTTTGTTCAAAACCTGGCTAGACATAACTACTTCAGGTTTTAGTTCCACCACATAGGCAAATAGGTTTAAGCACATACATACAGGAAACCTGGGAAACTTATAGCACTGGAACAATTTGAACATGCTGTTAATTGGGATTTAAAAGGAAACTCAGCTTCAGAATTTAAGGTTGAAGTAACAAGCTTCCCTAAATTAGGGTGCTCGAAACCATACCTCAACAGAACCATTCTTTTCCTTCATCATAGATTTCTGTGGTGATTTTGCTCCATTTTCCTCAAGGTTCCCGTTTGCCTGGACATTTTCCTTTAGTTCTTCTGAACTTTCTGTCTTTCTTCGTTTAGATTCTTCAATGGCTTTTTCATTGGCAGTCTGAATGGCATCATCTTCAGAAGACAATCTTTTCCTCTTCTTGGAACTCTTATTGTCTTTGACATTCACATCCTCCTTCAAGTTCTTAGAGTCATCCTTTTCAGAATTTGATTTCCCTTCATCAAGCATCTCAGCAGACAAATTTTCAGAAAAAACAGCATCCTTCCTTTTCTTCTTCCCTTCAGATTTGATGTTCTTGTTGTCCATAATACTGTCAGCACTAGCTCCTTGCTTACTCTCTGAGATATGTTGCTCCCCATTTCCAATAGCAGAATCAAAAAGCTTGTCTTTCTTTCTCTTCTTATCCTTTGGTTTATTATCTGTCTCACCACCAGTTACTTTGTTTCCCTTGGAAGATGCCACATCCTTAGATTTTTCTTCCATTGACGCAGGCTCTGCCAGATGATGTCCATCGTTATCATCTTGAGACTCGGATTCCAAGTTGCTTTTCTTCTTCTTTTTGTCCTTGCGTTTCTTATCAGGCAATTCACCAGCACCGTTATCAGCAGGTTCCTTCAAAGCTTTGACATTGTCTTGTTCCTCTTGTCCATGAGAATCAGAATTCCTTTTCTTCCCCTTCTTCTCTTTCGACCTTACTTCAGTAGCCACTGTATCATTTGTTATGATCTCTTCAACGCTCTCAGAATCGTTAACTTTATCACCAGCTCCTAATTGATTTTTTATAGCATCAGTATCACACTTCCCTTTCTTTTTAGTGACACCGTTCGTCTGTATATCTACAGTTAAATAGAACTAGACTATGAGCTAGTACCAAAATCCACCCTATAAAGAACATTCTACTAACTATGTAGAAATACATGATATAGTTGCCTACTAGACAAGCAATTTCATTTGGAGAATTAAACGCACCTTGAACCTGATTGCTCTCTAACTTTTTGCTGGTATCGTCACTGCAAAAATACAGGAAGTCATGCAATTTGAGAATGGCCATTCAAATTTAACACTTAAATCAAGAAAATCCATTTGCAGTATATAGCTTGAATTCAGGGGAATCTGCGAACCACATTCATTTTCAGTCTGATGACTAAAAGAAACCTAGTGCATTCTTTTCATATCAAATCCAAGACACCATTAACGCCTTATGGGTAATCATAAAAAAATCCCTTTGTATAGCTCCACAATTGAAATTCACTGTCAACAAGAGATTACAATTTTTTTTCTGAAAAAAAAAGAAATATAATCACCCTACCTTGTCTTCAAAAACTTGCAAAACACCTCCTCCAAATCAATCAAGGAGTCACCACCCAAATCATCTTTCTGCACAAAGAACACAACTTTCCACATTTAAAACAACCAAACAAAATCAAGTAAACAAAACAAAGAACACCCAGAAGCTACAGCACAGCACGGACACATTATCACATTAGGCTTCATTAATCTCAATCATCTCATATACCGGATACCTAAACATCAAACCAAATTCAGAAAAACCCTTATGCATAAACATAAATTCAACACAAAACACTAACAAAAAATCAATCCTTTTCTCTTAACTAAAATTTTGCATAATTTGATAAACCAAGATATAGAAAGAGAGAATGACTAGTTTTGCTTTTTTGTACCTCAAATTTGGCTTCAGATTCGAACTTCTTTAATGTTTTGGAAAACCCACCAATGTTTTCAAGATACTTAGCTATAGAATGAAGCAGAAGTGCCTTCTGCTCAGGCTTTAAAGTTTGGGTTTTGCTGTTGTCCTTGTTGTTTTCTTGTTTCATGGTTGGGGGTGGGTTAGAGAGCAACAGCACTTGGCGAGGCTTAAATGATAAGGGTTAGGGTTTATGTTCACTGTGCTGGCAACTGGGGTTTTGTGCATAAAGAGATGGATTCCTAGGTTTTTGTTACTACCTGGGTTTGGGTTAGACTGAGCAATAAACCTCAACGGACAGAAGGGTTTAGGGAATGGGTTTGGTTTGGTTGGGTATTGATGTTGGGGTTTAAGAGCCGTTGGATCAAGCAAATTAAAATAGATTGTCTTGATTATATATTTTGGTCCATCTAGTTTATCAATATTAATTGAATAGTCCCTTTAGTATAAAAAACAATTATATTCCCTTTACCTTTTTTATCCAGTAGTTTCTAGAATAGTTGTCTGGCCCGTCAGACACGATTCTACAACTAGCATGACAAGGGTTCTAAGCCATTGAATTATTAAGTCGCACGAGTAGATGAATTATTTTTATTAAAATAATAATTATAAGGTTATTTTTTATTGAGTCGAATTTGACTGGATTAACTATATCATTAAAATTTTAATTGAATTTCAAATTTTGATGAAATAACTATATTATTTAAAAAATTAATTAAGTTGAACAAATTTAGTCAAATTAATATCTTATTTAGTTCATTAACAATCCATCCAAAGTTAAGCTTTAAATTTCCTAAATTAATCCATCGAGCTAGGCCAAGTATAACAGCAATGGATTCTAGGACATACCTTTCAAATTACTCAACGTCTTTGTACAATCTGGAGTATCATATTTGGTCTAGCATATATTTGGAAATGTGGGATTTAATAAAAGGTCAGGATCTTGCTTCAATATATTGTTAAGAAGTATAAAGATATAATAAAACATAAATATTTATTGAGTTACCTTCTTCAGTTTCAGCAGCCCATAACCAATTTTGAGCACATATTAATGCTTCTATAGTCTTTGGATGAAGTTTACTACAATGCAGAGCCACCAATCTACTGCTAGTGCTAAAAGCAAACTCTAAAACTATGATAGATACAGGGATAGCCAATAAAATCTCCAGCAATAAATTGTAAGATTTCCCTTTGAACTTTCCACCATGATAAAATGTCGAAATCATCGTTCTTTGCAAAGCATCCTCTCTAAATAGTGATCCAATTCAATCATAGGATGTCAAGTTTTAAGTATCAATGCTCTCATCACTAGCATTCTAATCACTAACTTTCTTATTTAATGTGTTAGGTGAGTACCATATCATTTGGAAATACAGTGCAAATCATGTTTTTAAAAATATTAAATTTTTTTTTACTAAAATTTAATATAATTTATATGTTTTGGATCGTTTTGATGTGTTAATATTAAAAATAAAAAAAATTATTTACATACATTTCAATAAAAAAATTATTTGAGAAGAAATAGTTACGATACTGCCAAAAATATTAAAAGGCTATTCTGGTATTGGATTATAGTGTTGATTGGATGCTCGAGTAGAGCCTTCGTTTTCTATTGGCATAGATTGAGAGCCACCATCCTGAATCAAAATGATGAAATATATCTACTTTCTGACTGTTTTACATTATTGTCTCTGTACAAGTCAGGTGCTTGAGATTTCGAGAGTGGTGAATCTATTGTGTATCAAATAGAATTAATTTACAAAACCGTACTTCTTATACATCATATCATAAAATTCTCCATCAGTGTTCATGCTCTCATATTTGTTTTAGCTTTTTTGTCTCATGTTGATTCAAGAGCTCCAAAGAAGTTGAGCTAAGTTATAAAATTGATGGCGCTGGACTGCACTTTATAGTTAATTTGAATCTAGTTTGTGGGTGAGTTTACACACTTTTCAGTACTTTGACCATAATCTCTGATTCACCTCAATTCAGAAAGTTTGTTCAGAAATGCATGTCGCAAGGTTATGTTAAAACAACCCTCGAGAAACACAAAACAACAACAACATAAAACTAGGAAAACAAAGGACTACAATAGGCACCTTTGAACAAGCCTTTTGATCTGGAGTGATTTGTGTCGTGGATCAGAAGTAACCAGGGAAACAGAAGTCTTGTCAAATTATTGAAATCTGATGATACCGAAGAACATAATGGTTCGGTGTGCAAGGATCTGGATAGAATTTTGGTGATGCCCTGAAATCATGCATGGATAGCTAGCATCTTGCCATGATGATGAGAGTGCAGACAATGGAAATTTGTCACCAATGATATTAATATTGTAAACATTGCAATTCTTTGTCTGAGTGGGCATCAATGAAGAACATCAGCAGTTTTCGCTTCTCAAATAAACATGTTTGAAAATACTTGAATAGTTAGTTCTGTAAACGTCAAGCTATAACATATTAATAGCTTCTGGTCTGGTATTGTATGTAGCTTTCGATATTTCCTGGAAAGTCCGATGAACAATAAGATAAAATTAAGCACCAACTAATATACCTAATATATAAATGAATATATGATGGGAAAATAAAACGAAATTTATCAAGTATTTTTTTATCCACTGTTATTAAACTCGGCTTATCCTAATAAATTAATTTAAAATTAAATGGTACAATGGTTAAATCTTATACATAGCATAGCATGTATTTGACTTGGTGGTAATTTTTGTGTATATGGTTTGAAAAAATAATTTAATAAAAATGATAAATTATAACTTTTTCATAATTAAAATTTTAAGATAGATTTTTCAGTAGAACTCGTATAAAACTAGAAGATGTATTGATTAAATAAATAATTTCAGAGATAAAACACTAACCCCACTCACTTTACTATCAAATGGAATGGACGGATCCTTAGGAGTTGTTTGGTATTTTTTTGTTTTTAAAATACGAGAGAAGAAGAGAGAAAGGAAGACGAAAATTAGATTAGCGTTGGGCCAGTCCAACAGAGGCCCACATATTGAAAATCTTTAGGAGTTGCAACCTAGCAAATAAAGCCCACAACTCTCTCAAAAAACCCTAATCCTTTACTCTCCTATATTTTACCTCTGAGCAGCGAAGACACTTCTCTCTGTGAAGATAGCAGTCGCCACCATCAAGCCGAACAACATGTAAATCTCTCAGTCTCTCCTATTTCTTCTTCTTCAGTGCTATCAGTCATATCTCTTTTGTTGCTAAATCCTTATGTTTAAGTAATTCTTAATCACTTCTATTGGTTTTAGAAGCCAAAAAGGTAGAAACTCTGCTTCTCATTTTGCCGAAACAAAAATCAAGAATATGCCCTCTTACAATGATTTCAAAAGGGTTTGCTTAGTTTTAGATTTTGAAATAATGGTTTTTGATATCTTCTATTGAATGGTAGTGTGATTAAGCTATTCTGAAGGCCATCTGTTGGGTTTAGAAGCAAAAAAAGCTAGAAACTTTGCTTCTCATTCTACTCTAAGCTTAGAAGGGTTGCTTAGTTTTATATTTTGATGTAAATGATTGTTGTTATTTTTGCTTCAAATGCAGAATTTGATAGATTACTTTTATTTAGTTTGGGACATGCTTTGCTTTTGGAGTGCTGGGTTATTGATATCTGGTTGATTTTGATTATTACGTCTTGTGCGTAGATAGAGATGGGCGGGGAAGAAGTTCAGGTAGCGGTACCAGAGTCTGTGTTGAAAAAGCAAAAAAGGAACGAGGAATGGGCATTGGCCAAGAAGGAAGAGAAGCTAGCTTTGAAGAAGAAGAATGTTGAAAATCGCAAGTTGATTTACAACAGGGCTAAGCAGTATGCCAAGGAGTATGATGATGAGGTAGTATACCGCATCATATAATCTTTTATGTGCTGCTTTATTGATTGGTTTTGTGCTGACTTGGACTAATTTGAATTCTACTGTTTGGAATGCTTTTTTTCTCTCATGATCAGCAAAAGGAGCTTATTAGGCTGAAACGTGAAGCCAGACTCAAGGGAGGGTTCTATGTCAACCCAGAAGCTAAGCTGTTGTTTATCATCAGGATCCGTGGGTAAGACTGTTGTATTTACTTTAGCTTGTACCTCTTAATCCTAGTTTAATGGTACATTTGTTTAATGCTATGGATTCTATGACTTTCAGTATCAATGCCATGCACCCAAAGACAAGATCAATCTTGCAGCTTCTGCGTTTGAGACAGGTGTGCCTCATTTCCAGTGACTTCCTTGATTCCATGAAAGTTTATATTTATTTTCATTAAAACGATATGCTAAATTTTGAACTGTAATAGTGGATGGTGCCTTAACCCTGATAAGTGTCAAGCAGAATTCTGTTCTATATGAGGCTCATAGGTTGAGGCATTTGTTTCACTTTTTCCTTTTCTTTTCATCAATTTTACTAAACAAATTAATAAAAATATCAACTAGAATGTGCAATATGCATCTATTCACATTTTTCTCTAATTAATGGTAATTCAGCTCATGAATTTTTTTCTTCATACAATTTGTAGTTTGCTGTGTTTTTTGATAGGTGGGTGTTTGTTTAGGATGCTTAATGATGTCGATAATGAGGTCTTGCAATAATAATGTCAAAATGTCTTCGCTGGTCACAATTGAAATGCAAAAGAATTTCTTCAGGCTGCAGTTGTTTGCCATTAACAACTTTTTCCATGTTTTAATTAATGCGTTCTCCTTTTTTTCTCAGAGATAAAATTACTCAAGCTAGTGCAATTATTTTCTTATGATAAGGTTTTTTTATTGAGAAATTGATATGGAATTATTTTTGACTAAACACATTGCCTGGTCTTCCATTTGCAGATATTTAATGGTGTATTCCTGAAAGTTAACAAAGCAACTGTGAATATGCTTCACAGGGTTGAGCCTTATGTGACATTTGGGTGTGTTTTCATCTCATGATTGTAATCTTATTTCATTGTCTTTTCATTCTGCAAAATTTCTTTACTGGGATGTTAATGTTTTCAGGTATCCTAATTTAAAGAGTGTCAAAGAATTGATTTACAAGAGGGGCTTTGGGAAACTAAACCAACAGAGAATTCCCTTGACTGACAATTCAATCGTTGAGCAGGTCTGTAGGTTGAACATCGTTTGAGTTAATCGCTTTCCAGAATCTGTTTTTTTAATGGGTGAGCTTGATTCCCTTTTGACTGCAGGGCTTGGGCAAGCATGGAATCATCTGCACAGAAGATCTCATCCATGAAATTATTACTGTTGGACCCCATTTCAAGGAGGCAAACAACTTCCTGTGGCCTTTCCAGCTGAAGGCACCACTTGGAGGCTTGAAGAAAAAGAGAAATCATTATGTTGAAGGAGGTGATGCTGGAAATCGTGAGGATTTTATCAATGAGCTAATCAGGAGGATGAATTAGGTTTTTATTACCTTGTTTTGATTCTCTTTTCATATTTTTGTTGATCGAAGTTATCAGAAATTGCTGTCTTGCTTTGTTTACGTTCAATGTTAGTACTTCTCCAGCAGACACAGGATGGTGGTCATTTGGTCTTTGAGTTATGTTTAATCACTCTTCTTTTGCCATAGAAGTTTTGCTAGCTTGTTACTTCTTTACTGCTTTATTAAGCATCTGTACGAACTGTTCTAGAGACAATCCCAGAGGCAATAGTTCGCTGATTTCTCTTTGCTTTCATTCATCAAACTTGTTGTATTGACCATGGTGCCGCCCTCAGTTCGCCTATCTCAGCAATATCTTGATACCTTGAGAAGCCACAGGATTTGCGGAAGATTTTAGTTCGCCATGCGTCATCAAGCCACCATTTGTAGGAAATTGAGGCAATGTTGCCTCACATGTGAAAGTATCCGGCATCAACTCTATCTGGTAACAGATTTCACTTGAACTCCAAGTGCCAACATGATCTAGACTTGGCAGGTTTGGAGCTCTTCTACTAGGTATTTTTAGATTCAATATCCACGAAAGGGATTTTTACCATGTGCATCTAATGAAAGGCGGCAGCCGAACCATCTTAAGAATTATGCTGATACAGAAACACGATGTCAGCTGGACCGACTAGTTTTTTAGAAAGGTAACAAGCTCCTCAAAGGTAGCGCTCCCATATTAGACAGGATTCACAAACCACGAAGCAGGAAAGGAGCTATCAAAATCAAATGGTGCTTTCTACACCTGTTAACTTCAGAGCCAGGGCGTAAGTGATCAAGAACCCTTAAACCAGCATTGACCCAAGACTCAATTCAATCTGGGTTAGTTGGATTAAACTTGGACTGGTCTAAGACTTGGATTAACCGGGGTTGGTCTTGTTTAATCCAAAACTTCTCTTTTTTATATATTAAAAAAAGGTTAAAACATGTTTTGAGTGTTTTTTAAAATGAAAGTTGAACCGGGTTTGTTATAGATTTTGATTGGATTGCGGTTTGGTTGCATTTTAATAAATAAAATTTCCACCTGGTTCTACATTAAAACTGGCCAGTGACCCGATATGCTCTGGGTTTTATAACAATGCCCTGTTGTCCCCACATCGCCGGTGCCAGACCATGCTTTTGCTCTGCCCCAGCAACGCTAAGAACGCATCGCCCACATGTAACTCCTATACTACCAAAATTGACACAGCACTTGATAACCCACCTTTACGAGTACTAATCCCTCTCCAATTCACGAACAGGAAAGAGTGAATCGTTAAGCATGTCAACCTCAACAAGAAGCAAGCGGCCACTGCGTTCTTAAAAATAGCGAAACCTTTCCATGCCTTCTGTTCTGAGGCATGGCCTTCCACACAATATTGTCAAAGCATTCTTTATCAACGTCAAAGTATGCAGATGTCCTCTCTGGACAGCCAATGAATGGCACCCTTCCAAAACACACGATAATCAAAACCAGAAGCGATTGATGCACTAAAAGGATCACCTGATAGACCTCAAATACCTCTCTCAGAGGAATATATACTTATTTGATAAGTTTGAGGAACAACAAATGCAAGATCTTGATCTTGCTCTGTCAATTAAATTCCGAACACAAATAACTTTGAAATGAAATGATTTTGAAGGATCGAAAGCTAAACTAACGCCAACAATACAACATTTGCTGCTGGAAGACACCATACAAGGTGAGAGAAACTCAGCCAATTTCCTGGTTGTAGGGTTGCAAATGAAGTGGCAGTAGAGTCATTCAATTATGTGGTAGAGCTGCAAGGTAACAAACCATTACAAGACTGGATAATTTTAACAACTGGGGTGTTTAAAAATTCAAGAGAAGGAAACCCTAGATGGTTAGAATATTGATGAAAATTCTTGTTTCTAAGAGAGACATAAAATAACTAAGGAAAGAAGAGGCCTGAGGGTGCAGTATTTGTGTTCTTGCAGTTGTGGTTATAACAGAACTGAGTGCTTGATACGAGGAGAAGCCATGGTTTGCAAACATACTTGAATTTGACTATAAATTTTACTGGCAGCCGTAGCAAGATTTCTGTTAGTACTTCTTCACTCCCTGCAATTTTCTCACAGCTGATGTGATACTCTCTCTTGAAATTTTTCTACTATTAACTTGTCTTTCGATGTCTAATACTGTTGATTGATTTCTTCAAAGCGTGTCCTGATCAGGGAATAAAGGTTGAGAGATAAAGGGAACAGGCTGGGAAAGAAGGAAATGTCGAGGAAACAACTAGCCGACAAGGTGTGGTGCGATCCCTTTAAGATTCCATGCTGGGTGGATTGTGCTCGTAAGCTGCGAAAACCTGACTGCACATATAATTCAAGATGGATTTTATTGATCTTTAAAAGATATGGAAATTGAAATGAAAATATAAATATTGTTTCTTGTAATTACCTCATTTTGGGTTAGCTTGAAGTCCAAGAATTGTGTGCTCATTGTCACAAGTCTTCAAACATGAGAAATAAAATTTTGCATTAATCCTCAATTAACGTTGACGTGTTTTATTAGACTCGTTCGGACACGGTGTGACAACAACTTATAACTTGTCTGGTTGAAGGTGTTTTTGGAATTGTGATAGAGATTATAGTGTGGTGTTGTGCTTCTCTGCATCTAAGAACAGCCACTCCTTGCTCTTTAACAATAACTACGAGTACAAGGCCGCCTATACTCCCGCGTGTCTTGCATCTGTGCTTTTAACGAAAAATGAGGCAAAAGAGGAGAAAATAGTAGAAGGAAGCTGAGGGTAGTGAATGTTCATGGAGGCAAACAAAGAGAGAAAATTAAGAGCAATTAGAGAAGGAAGTGACAGGAGAGAAGAAAGGTTCATCTACTAGGGGTGTTGAATATCCAATGGCAAAGATGTTGATACGTGAATCAATCATTAGTGATAATAGTAGTAATGGTAATGGGGATGAAGAAAGCAAGGCTGGTGCTCAAGATCCTGATGGTGTTCTTGCCTTCTCTAGATCAGTTCAAAAGATTGACTCCTCAGTACTGGAGTGAAGCTCGAAGACAATGGAGATGATAAGGAAGGAGGTAATTATATGTATTCTGTAATTTCTGAGATGAATCAATGGTAATTAGGATCTGCTGTTAATTACTGTTATGTATGATTTTACTGCTATGCTTTTATTTGATAGCTGTCATGTAGGTAGTTTCCTTCATAGAAGTAAATTATTTGGGGTACAAGTTAACCTAATGGAGAAGACTAGTAAGTAAATAGTGAAACCATTGTTCAATAGACATGGCATTTATTTTAGCAAGGATACAGGGGCAGAAATGGTGCCCATGGGAGGGGACGATAACAGCTACTTAAATAATCGTGGCACAAGCTTTGACCTTTCTTATTCACCTTGTGGTTCGCACATGTAGATCAATCAATGCACTCATACAACTTTTACATTGAGATCCACACTTCACATGCAATGGTAGTATTAAGAAACCCTACCCATATCTTAGTTCTTGATTTTCTTCGTCCGTACATGGCTTCTGAGATGGTCCACAAGCTTGTCCACATACTTGTCTTGTAGATCTTTGTCAGCAAACAACGGCTTCATCTCCTTAACCTTGTCCCTGTAAATCTTCCCTTCTTCCTTCTCCATCACCAATCTCAAGGACTCAGCAACTGAATCCCTTGTGAAATATCCGTTCTTCTCATTCCTTGGTATTGAATACCCCATTTTCTTATCCTCCAAAACCCTTGCATTGATCCCTTGGTCAGCCAAGAATGTCAAGAGTATAAGAGCTCTGGCATGTTGGAGTGCCTCCACCACAGAGCTCCATCCAGAATGAGTCAAGAATCCACCTACGGAGTCATGAGCTAAAATCTTGAGCTGAGGAGCCCAGCTAGTCCAGACCAAACCTTGCGCTTTGGTTCTCTCCTCGAACCCTTCTGGCAGCTCGATCGACTCGGTATCAGCTGAGCCTCTATGCTTCCTTAGCACCCAGAAGAACGGGAGACCAGATAGTTCTAGCCCTAAAGCTATCTCAGTCAGCTCAATCTGGCTTGGTTTTGCTTCGCTGCCAAATGCAATGTAAACTACAAAACCTTGCTCTTGCTTGTCCAGCCAATCTTTAATTGATCTCCATGCTTCATTTTCCAACCCTGTATCATATTCTGTAGTGGCAAGAACACCAACTGGTATAACTGGTTTTCCATGAATTTCTTCAAGTAGTTGCAACCATTCTGGTTCAAATTCCATGCAGCTCCTCACAGCTATCATATCACAGCCTTTCATACCTTCCTGGGCACGATAAAAATCGGAAACAACATTCCCAGCTATAGTCTGATCAAAAATCCTCAAAACCTCGAAAAGTCTGAAGGCCACATTGGTAGGAAATGTAACCCACTTGGGAGGGACAGTAAAATCTTCTGGTTTTGATCGATCATCAACATCAGAAGCTGGCTTGACATAACTCAGCGTTGGTGCTGTGAATATGCTGAAGAAAACACTTGGAATGCCAAGACTCGTGGCGATATCTGGTAGCCAATATGGGGCAAAATCAAAAAGTATGCAATCAAGATCATCACAAGTTTCAAGAAACTTGGACAAGGGTTCTTTGAGGTCGTCATAGGCTTGTTTCAGGTACTGGACTTTGTCGTATGGGACATCAGTGGTTGCCTCGGCATCTTTAGGTAGGTTTTCCACTTGAGGCAATGACAGCTTGACGAAAGTTATCAGAGGTGATGCACTTGGATGGAGTTTGGGGAGACGATCAATGTTTCTAGGGGTGGAAATGAAGGAGATTTTGTGACCCTTTTGAGCTATGAGTTTGGCAAGCTCTAAAAATGGAATCATGTGACCAAAGGCTAGCCATGGAAACATGGCGATATGAAGCTTTGAGTTACCAGCCATGGGTGCGAAATTCAAAGCTCTGATCTGGTTCTTGTCTAGATTCCAAAGGCGTAGAGCACCTTTAAAACGAAGGCAATTATTTTGGCAATAAGGACAAGGACAGATACTATTCAAAGAAGTTCGCTAATAAACTGAGTTTCTTAATTTGAAGTAGGGGGGTGCCTGTTATGAACAACGTCCTCGTGGATAAGGAGCTGGATAAGAAGTTGGCTAAATTGGATAAGAAGTTGGCTAAAGGAAAATGTATCAGAGGCGTGGCTGGTGTGGCTGCTAAAAACACTGGAAGTCGAAGATAGGATGGCCAGCATTGCATTAATGCTCCAGCTGGCAGATTTCATTTTATTCGATTGTTATTTTTTATTTTTATGATAATGGTTTAGATCGTGCGTGCAGTAGTGGTACCAATTTTTTTGGAGTTTGTTATTAAACAATTTATTTAAATTCTAAGCAAAGATATAAAATAATGCAGATAAAAATTTTAAATTTTATTTGCACTGAGATGGTTGGGTTCTTTTTAAACGAGCCTTTTATATATTTTTAAAATAAGTTAAAAGAAGGTCAGGTAAATATTATTCTTTACAGGTAGATTTCACAGTTAATTACCTTGTAACTCGATCACAATTTTGGGAATATGCCGGTGTATCCACATGATAGAGTTTTTTCATCTTATTAATTATTTATTAAGTAAAATATTTTGATAAATGTTAATATACATCTGAGGTGTATACGTGAGAATATATATATATATTTGGCAAAGATTTAAAACACTACAGGATCAATTCATGTATTTTTCTTGTTTAGAGTTAATTATAAATATTTAAAAACATTACCATATGAAATAATAAATTAATATCACTGATTTTTATTTAAATAATGTTTATTTATTTATTATCATAATTCAAATATGAATAAAGTCTAACAAATGCATTCCGATAATACGTGATGTGTGCCCTAACGTTTAACAAGCCTATTTTTTGTGGAAATAAAGAAAAGAGAGAAAATGGTAAAGATTTAGAGTTTATTTAGCAGTGTAGTTATGATTATTTTTTAAATAGTTTTTTATATTAAAATACATGCTAATAATATTTTTTAATTTTTTAAAAATTATTTTTTATATTAATATATTAAAATAATTTAAAAATATTAAAAATATATTAATTTAAAATTAATAAAAAAAATAAAAAAAATTAAATTTTATTAAAACTATTTTTAAAACACGAAAACAAAATACTATCACAGCCTTGGACGTTGCCAATTGCCATGGCCCTCCAAAGCCCTCTCGAAGCTTCATTATCTTGCTATTCCTTCAAACAAAAAAAAAAAGAGGCCCGCGCCCGATTATTCCACCGGGAAAATACACTAAAAATCAGTTTTGATTTACCATAAAAAAATTAAAATAAGATTATTTGCGAGATGTAATGTGACATCTCATCATGCCTAGACGCCAACTTTCGCACACTAAAACCAAGTATTTTAAAATAAGATTATTTTCTTTGTTTGTCAACTCTGAGAAAAAGGGTCCAAAAAATGTTCATATTTTATCTTGAAATATGTAGACAATATTTGATGATTCCCGTAGAATTATTTGGTAATGTGGACCAATCGACACTGCAATTTTCCTAACCAGTACTGCCCGTCTTTCTATGAATCATATAAGATACATTTTATATGAGCTGTACTCTCAATAATGGAATAAAATAAAATAAAAAATTAACCTTTCAAAGGAAGATGAAGATCACAGATATTTTTCCATAAAATCACAATCCTTCGTCTCTCTCTTTTTTTTATTATTTATTTCTCTTTATGGTTAGTTTAAAAGTAATTATGATTGTTTTTTTAAAATGTTTTTCACTCGTAAATATATTAAAATAATATTTTTTTTATTTTTTAAAAATTATTTTTAACATCAACATATCAAAATAATTTAAAAAAAATAAAAAAAAAATATTAATTTCAAATAAATAAAAAATTAATTTTTTTAAATACTTTTGAAATGAAAAAATAAACAAAATTTTAATTTTTCTTTTCTTTTCTAAGTTTGGGGGGATGCAAAAGGGGAAGAACAATGTCTAAAATGTAGGTGAGAAAAAAAATAAAGAATTTATACACATGATATCATTGTAATTTAATAAAATGTGCAAGGAAATTTTTGTCCAAAAAATTCATTTACTTGATAGAATGCTGGAGAAGAGCGTTTTGCACTTCTGTTTTAGCTGTTATCCAACTTTAGCTATATTCATGGAAAAATGAAAAACACCTTTTTCTTTATCTAATTTGTAAAAACATCGTATTTGAACACAAAATTTATTTTTCATGTTTTTTTTTTATATAAAAAATGGAGTATTACTTTGTTACTTCAAGGTGTTTGTATTGGTGTTTTGAGCTTGTTGAGATCTGACATGAATTTAAATATTTATTATATAAGGATATTCACATTAAGCAATTTTATAGACATGGGATTGGCTTGTATAGAAAACTAATCTCCGTAAGATTACTGCTATGCCACGCCCCTAGGCCCTACCCATTAGGACAGTGACATACAAACACACAAACGACATGTATATATATATATATATTTGAAATTTAAGTTTAATATAACTATTATGTTAGAAAATAATATAAATTATATATTAAAATTTAATTTAAAAAATTTAAGTTATTGGATTGAATTGATTTTTTGATAGATTGAGAGTGTTTTAGTGATTTTTTTTAAAGTATTTTTTATTTAAAAATATAATAAAATAATATTTTTTATTTTAAAAATATTATTGTTAATAAACACATCAAAATAATTTAAAAATATAAAAAATTAAATTTTAAAAACAATTTCAACCACGTTCAAAACAGCCTTTAAAAATTCTTTAAAACCTGTATTGGTTCTAATTATAATAAAATATATTATCTTCATTGAAGAATTTGAATCACGTAAAAATTATTATATTGTGTAATTATTTTTTTTACTTTATGTTTGTGTGTTTAATCCTGAACAAACAAGCTTCATCTTTTTTTGCCTCCAAAATGCCAAAAGCAACCATTGCCTCCGATGGTCGCTCCCAGAAGCTTCACCACTGCGAAAACTTGCATCTATCATTATTCTTGCCATCAAACGCCTACTAAAAATCTCCACCCACCCCTTCAACGGTAGAGAGAAAGAACTCTCCGCTGATCATAGATTTATTACACAATGGTCCTACTACGAGAAGAGTTGGTTGTCCCTATGAATTAAGCCCATCTCACCTGCAACAAATGCATGGTGTTACGTTTCCTATGTTCAGAATTCAATATTAGCCAATGTATTTTTTTTTAGAGCAAAGTTTTGTTCAACATCCTATACTCTAAGAAATATAAGGTTGGAACGTGATAGCCCTTTTTTTTTTCAAATCTAATTGTTTTATTATGAATTAGATAATCAAATTTAAAGACTTCCATTTGCAATACTTTAGTTTAAGTCCATTACTACCATGGATGCTCAATGCTTGATTGCCACTGTGGGAAACATGTTATGGGCACCAAGAAAGCAAGAGTAGATATGTCAGATGATGGAAAAAATAATCTTTGAATTAGCTTTAGGAATTGTATCTCTATATTTTTAAGATTTTTAATAAAAGCATTAACTTTTCTTCATTGCTCCAATGTCTCTAGCAAAAATCTTCATTAAAATCTCCAAATGTATTTCCATAAAAAATCTTCAAGATAAGATATTCATGCCTACAAACATGTTTTCATGATGAAACCTCCATTACTTCAAATGTGTTTCTATGAAAATCTTCTTGAAAGCTCTTATGTCTTCAAAGCGTATTTTCATGATAAATCTTTACGGCAAGATTTTTATGTTCCCAAATGTCTCTATTAAATCTCTATATATGTCTTTAATGTCTCTAAAAGGATTAGTGATTCTTCTTTGAGTCCTCTCAACCATTTGTCTGTAGAAGAATTAATGATCCTTCTTCGGATATCTATTATCAATGTTAACACAATTACAAGGAGAATCTTGTGTAGATATGTTCACAACACACAAAGAGGTAATATTTTCATGCACACGTACCCACAACATGTAACATTTATACCATAAGTATTTTTTTCTTTTATTTTTGCTAGTTAAGTTTTTCAAATATGTTTGTTTAAAGGATTTCGGAGACAAATGATGTTGCATATATTTATAAAAAAAAAAAAAAAAAAAAGAAGAGCAGCATGTTTAGGATGGCATCCTAAACAA
This sequence comes from Populus tomentosa, assembly GCA_018804465.1. NCBI lineage: Eukaryota > Viridiplantae > Streptophyta > Magnoliopsida > Malpighiales > Salicaceae > Populus > Populus tomentosa. Next base: position 12,938,177 of record CM032003.1, read on the forward strand.
ACTGCACCTTCTTTTTTTTTTTCATTGTAACCCTAAAATTTTGTTTGGCCTCAACCCAATTCCATGAAAAATTTCTAGCTACCAGCACATATCTCAATGTACCTTTTCAAGTTATGAGGAGTTAAAATTGTCAATAGTGTAAATATATTTTTACAAAGCTCACAAACTTTTTTATAATTTGATGTCGACATATTTTCTGCAAGTATATATTTTTACACAGAATTGACACAATCTTTTCTAGATAATGGGCGATAGTGCATTCATGCACTACATTCGATACATTCATGTGCTTCCTTTCTTGAACAATGACTCTTTATAGCCAACGAGTCACTAGCAATTATCAATCTCTCCACCAATAAAAATACAAGGCACTATAATCAATAATAAAAATAAATGCTTCTATCAATTAATTGTTGTGCAATTCTCCATAGCTTGAGTTAATGTTAATATAATCTAGGTTAATAAATACCTTGAATAACTAGAAAAAAAAAGGTTCGCAAACTTAATATTTTTCTTTCTCCAATGATTCACTATATATTTTCTCTTAATTTTCTTATACATTATTTATATCATACATCTATTGAATTAAACATCAAATAATCTTAATTACATAAGATATTTATTTTTTCAGGAACAATTGCGCCTATAATCAAGCTCATATATCTTAATCTACGATTATAGCACATGAGAAATCCATTCACGTTTTCCACGTAAAGTCTTTTCACAACTTCATCATTACTAACATAAGAAAAAGCTATAGAGTGCATGAAAAAAGCTTGCAAAAGAAAAGGAGATGAAGCTACCGTTAGGTTTTGATGCGATAGTCATCATGCGACCACATGTATCCGGTGGCCGGCCACCAATGAATTGAGTGTTTGCTTAATATGTAATACTCTGACAGCAATCTCTCTCTCTCTCTCTCTCTCATGATCATAGAAATAATTTAAAGACATTTTGTTCCTCTAGTAAAAGAAGTAAAGGGAGGCACACAAGATCACAAGCCTTTACCTTCTGTAAACCTTAATAATTATAAAGGGAATAGTAAAATTATATTATTGACATCAAAATATTATATAGTTTATAATGATGGGGGGAAATTAAATCTAATCACCTTTTTCAAATCTACACAGGAGATGACATGACATTATGTAGACAGGAGAAATTAATTTTTGGTCTAAAATCTTCTTTCTAGGTTTAACCTTTACTGATGATGAATCAGGGACTATTGCTTTGTGGAAATTAAGACAAAGATCTGTTGTCGAACTTTAATGTCATATACAGTATTTTAGATTTGAATATACATGGTATGAAATAATTATATCATATTGATAAAATAATTATTTTTGAGGGAGTGTTTTTTATTTAAGAGTATATTAAAATAATTTTTAATATTAAAATATATTAATTTATATTTTTTAAAGAGAAACACAATTTTTAAGTGCATTACAGCACTCCTAAACATTTTTTTTAATGAGTATAATAATATTCTAATTTGATAACAAGCCTGTTAGTTAACTAAATTCACTTTTTATTTACTTCATAATAAATAATTTATATTCAAAATTATTCTCTTACATGCATAAAATTGATATAAAATGCTTTCTTGAAATCATTTATAAAATAATCTTTAATCTCAACTATCTCGTAAGGTGAACCCAAATATTATTTGCCGTAATAATAATTAAAACTCCTTTGTTCCCTTCAAAATATTCTCTTTTTAAACACCATAAACACAAAGATACATATTTTAAAACAATATCAACTTGCTACCCATACATTCTTGTCTTATCTAAATTAATTATTTCCTTCCCTGTCGAAAAAGAAGCCTCTACTTTCTTGATCATGAAATAAAAATTAAAAACCTACAATCAAACTACATATATTTCCATTGTTACTAAATCTCCACGTTGTTGCTATGAACATCAGTGTAATTCAACACATGGGGAGTTAAGCAATTTAAGTATACTCATCTGGAAAATAATTATTATTATGTATATTTGCTAAAGTGCACAAAATCACATATTTACCCCCTCCTTTCTCGATCCTTTCCTTCGTTAATTTTCTTGAACAAAAACTCCATTGATCTAAAGGTGGAGTTTTCTAGAAATATTAATTCTTTATCCTAGCAGCCACCTCTAGTAATAGCATACACCCTTTGTAGGAATCAGGCACCGAAGTCAAAGAGAATAATCCACAAGAATAATGGGATATCCTTCCATCCAAAAATTTCAAACAAGCGGTACCATAACAAAGAAGAAGAAGAAGAAGAAGAACCCTTTTCAGATTTTTCATCTTCCTCACGGAGGAAAATACGTGTTTAATAGATTATATTTTTTAAAATAATTTCTAAATAAAAAATATAGAATTTTTTTGTTTTCAATTTCTTCATCTCTTCTATTCCAATAAAATAATCTCGTACTACTTAAAATACATAGCCATACGTAATGTACAGTTGTACACTCTTATTGATAATGTCAAGAATTCCTACCGACAAATTGTTTTTGCCAGGTCCACGAAATCCCTCCCTTCACAACATAATTAAAGACAGACAAATTATTAATGAAAAAGAAGAAGAAGAAGAAATTTTACAAGTGAAGCAGCCATCTTGGAATGTTCATCGATCACCAAGGAAGGCGTGAAGCTAGCTGCTGGATTTTTTTGATTTATAATCAGACATCAACTTCTTTGTCTTTAATATTGATACAACTCCAGCCTCCTGGAACATAGAGTGCATAAATATTTTCTTTTATTCTTGTAGCAAATGGGTAAGAAACAGAACCTCCACCGGCTTTCAAAATCAACGGCCTGTACTTTACCTCCACAGTGTGGACATGACCCTGAAGCTTGTTGCCTGCCTAACTCCCTCTCTTCTTCATCACATAGAAACACAAAACACATCTCTGCTGCTCTGTCTCTTTCTTTTCTGGCTAGAGCTAGTTTGCTTGCTTGATGATGATGATGATGATCTGAGATTGGAACTGTTTGAGTTGAGTTTGGATGTTGAAAGAGTGAAGAAATTATGACAAGAGAAGAATTTTGAAAGTGTCAGGGAGTATTTGAAGAGGATGAAAGGTTTGGATTGGTTGGCTGGTAGAAATTAGAGTCTCCCGTGAAGACAGCTTTATGCCTTATTTAGTTTCTTTAGTAAAGTTAGGTTGTTTTCTGTTATTTTTTCTCAAGAAAAGAGAGTTTGTTTTGGCCCACTTTGATTAATACTAAGATAATCATTAATTTACTTAAACAATCAGTTAAAGAATGGTTAACTTAAGACTTCAATGAAAAAAGAAAAACTTAAAAACATGGAGCAGTGACCATCATAGTCATAAAACTCCTCTCCGTATAGAACAAGTTGGATAATTCATTGATTTAGATTTTGATTTAAAACAGGTTTTATTTTGATTCATATTTTATTTTTCTAAAACAAGGTTGATTTGGTAAATACAAATAAAATTGATTAATATTTGAATAACAACTTAACTTAACCGCATTAACTTTAAATTTAAGATAGATTTTAAAATTTTATAACTATAATAATAACCACACAATACCAAAAAAATACCTTCAACAATGTATATGTATTAAATACATGATATTGATTTTATTATATGGGTTGAAATTTGATTTTTATTTTTGAATTATATATCTTTGGTTTCATTTATAGATTTTTATTTGATAATGTAATGAGGTATGGTTGAAAATATATTTTACTTGATTATATTTTTTAAAAGTATTTGGTTAATAAAAATATTTTTTAAAACCTTAATTGTAAAAAAAACTACTATAATTTACAACACCCACTTACAATAATGATATTTATCATAATGATAAAAGAAAATTGGATTTCATGTCAACTATCACTTTAAGCAGATAGTGTATCATTTTAATACAATAAAAAATAATTTTTTATTATTAATAAGGTGTTCAGATCAACTTGTATGTATCTCTATTAATTTTATGAGTTTTAAAATTAATAGTTATATGATTTTCTAGTAGCCTGGAAAGGATTTAGATTAGCAATCATTAAAAAATAAATTCAAAATTTAACTACCTAAACTATTTTAAAAATTTATTTAAATAAAAAAAACAATTATTAGAGCATGGCACTGGTTAGCTTTGACACATTGCAAGGTTTGACGTTTAATTACGATGCACATGTCGCCCGGGAGGACCTGCGCTTGTTAGAGGAGGAGACCGCGAATTCGGGCACACCAGCAGAGCTAGATTGGGTCAAAACAATTAATCCATGATGTAAACAAAACACTTAATTAAAGAAATATATCATTAATTATAGCTGAGTTCCAAAACTAAATTGTGGTCAACAGGGTGGATGGGGAGCACACGAGTTAAACTTTAAAATCACCATCTAAAATAATTTATCCTTTTAAAAACACTAGACTAGTATAGAAAATACCCTAAAATCATTCGAGAATAGAATTTACTTTGGTCAATGGATGAACTAGTTCGAAAATTCTTTTATTATTAAATAAAAAATAACAAATAGAATTAATTTAACAAAATTATTTATTCGATAAATTCTTTCATTGAATCGAAGCTTATTAAAATCGTAGTGATTTAATTTATTATGTAGTAGAGAATTGTTGTGTCTATATATATATATATATATATATTAATTAGGAGTTATTAGAGAATACGATGGATTGAAAACAGAAAAAAGAAAAAGAAAAGAGAGAGAGGTGGGGTGTCTCGGGTTGATTTGGACGCAAATGGAGGTAGTGAGGATGCTAATAACAATGAAGAAAGGTCAGTCAAGCACGTTTCAAGTTTTTCTGGTAAAATTTGTTGCGAAAACACAGCCCAATTAAATCTTGGCCATCACATCACCATTCTAAAATGGCAAGCAGAATCAGGCTGCTACCCTGCTTGTTGCCTTGTCATGATCACTCACTGGGTTCCATTAAACCTTGTTTTTCTTGGTCCAATGCATGATCTTGACGGCCATGATTCAACCAAGCTGGTTTTTGTTGTTTTTTTAACTGTTCTTCGTCGGCGCACGCCCAAGGGTTTTCCCAAGAAGTTTACAGGGCAGCCAAGGCAGTTTGTTTCTTGAATTGAAGAAGTCAGCTGTGGTGACCAATCCAGGGCTTCGATTGTCTAGATTAAAAATAAATAAAATAAAAATTTACTTAATTTTATCCAATAAAAAAACGTAGTTGGCTCACAACTCAACATGATCAAACTAGAGATAAAACCCACTTCTCAGACCACTTATTTGTTTTTTTTTAATTAAAACAATATCATGAAAAATTTAGCTGAACCTAGATTGAGCATTGCAATAAATGAATCAGGTCTTACTCCTAATCTTTTTTTATAACTATGGAATATTCTACTCATATCTTGTCTCAATTATTTAACAACACATGAATTTGTTTTAAAATATAGTTATAGTTACTTTTTAAAATATTTTTTGTAAAAAAATGCATCAAAATTTTTTTATTTTATTTTTTAAAAAAATTATTTTTGATATTAACATATCAAAATGATCCAAAACATTAAAAAAATTAAAATTTCATAAAAAAATCAAATTTATTAAAAACACGAGTTAACCTACATTTTCAAATGCAACCTCGATTGGAGATTTGATTGCTATTTTATGCTGTGGGATTTCGTTCAATTTATAACATTTATTTACATTTTTATTAGAATGTTGACATGGAGTGCAAACCACTTTAACTAGCTTGAGGGTAGTGTTTATTTGTAAATAAAATAAAAACTTAATAGTATTTATGGCTGGATTAAGAGCCTGTCGTTTGTGTAAACCATATTTGAAGTGTGTTTGATTTCTCTCAAAACCAAAACCATATTCATTTTTTATTTTATTTTTTCAATATAATTTAACAAAACACTCCTCATGCTTGATAAACAATGCTTGCTGTTCAGGACCAATATCATCAAGTATATATAGCCATGAACAAGTAAAATTGTTTGTATTTTGATTGCTTTTCATTTAAAAGGTATCATGAAATCATGTTGGGAAACAAATTAAATTTATTTTTACATGTGAAACTAAATTAATACTTGTTTTTTTAATTATTTTATTATCAACAACAATTTTAATTAAACTCCTAAGAAATACCTTTTACTCAAAAACTATTACAAAATAAATTTAACCAAGCATATATATAACCAAACTTAGCATCTAAAAGTGATTTTTTAAAAACCATAACAATTAATTAGTATTTTTTAAGAAAAAAATACTAATTAAATAAAATTTAAACATAATAGATGTAGTCTTGATCATCTATTCCATTCTATATGAAAGAATCAAGTTGAAATTCCAATTTTAATTGTCGGATTGTCCTCTTGAGAATCGATATAAAAACAAATAGAGAAAAATATTTTTCAAATTTGATTTAGGAATATTTTGTATCATTGCAGAAAATTTATTTGCTTTTGGTTTTTTTTTTTTTAAAAAAAAACATAAAGAGCTGGCCATTCGTTAGTAAGAAAGTTTCAAAACCAAACAAAGTAATTTTAAAAAATTATAATAATGATGGTTGTATTTTCTTAATAAAAAAATCAAAACAAATATTTTTTAAAATTTTGAAACTATATTTTTATCAAATTCTTTATTGTTTTCATTAATTTTTTTTTCTTGTTTATTAATTCTTCGATGAACATCTGTTATCGCTACCTCCATTATTTTTTTTTAATAATTTTAAATTAACACTTTATTTTATTTTTAATTTTATAAATATAATATGATTTGGTGATATATCATGTTAGAACTTGTGTAAAAAAACCTAACATTCATGTGAAATTTTTTTGGATTTAACTATATTTAAATTAATTAGACATAAATCAAATCAATTAAATATAAATTACATCAATCAATATTATAAACTATATCAAGTAAAATGAACAAGGATGAATCATTTAAATAAAATAATTATAGTTTAGAGGAAAAAGTGTCGAGAAACCTCCTTGAATTAATTTTAGTATAAGAGTTTGGCAAATACAATATTAAGTATAACCTCAATGAATTAATAATCTTTATTAATTATATAATATTTTTTTCGACTTAAATTTAAAATTTTAATAATATTTTGATTATATAATATCTTAATTAATAAATAAATAAATATTTTTTTTATAATTTTAAATATGTTAATTTATAAAGGTATAATTTTATAGGTCTTAACACTTTTTTTTTCATTTCAATGGCCTAACTGGTAATTACTATAGAAAGGCAAATACAATAATGGCACGAACACATTAGCATCTCCATGCCACTGGGGTCTGCCGACGTGGTAGCAAGAGAGTCAAAATGTCGACATATATGACAAATAAGATGCTGAATTGTTGATTGTTGTGACATTTAATTGCCAGGATTGATGGCCTGCGCTATGTTGTTGATTAAGATTAGGTTTTTTAATATATAAATAATTATTCATATTATGTTAGTGTTTTTTTTTAATAAAAGATTGTGATTAAAGTTATTAAAATTTCAATAAACTCGATTAATCTTAATTTCACCTAATTATAAATACTTACAAACTACGTACAAGTGAAATTATATATATATAACACTGAACCATACCCAATATTTTAATTTCACCTAATTATTTTTATTGTAATTCCCATTTAATTATTAATATATTTATGATATTAGAGTTAATTTCAAAATAATTAAGCAAAAATTCAGGAAATTTGCATCCCAAATCCCAGTCACTGCTCACCAGAGCTATGGATATTATCCTCATCACCAACATGAATTTACTGTGCTAACAAGGTTAATTAAGTTTTTCTTCCTTTTCTTTTTCAATGAACATCTATCAACGTGTTCCATAAGAATCACCATTTTCTGCTGCTTCTTATCATGAAAGACTTATCATCATCATAGCTGTAAAATCTAATTTTAAAAATTATCGAGATCAATATGTAGATCATCAAATCAATATCGACCATTTATTTTTATTAAAAGACAATGTTATTTCTTAGTTATGATTTGGTTATGGTGGAGTATGGTTAGGAATGTAGTTGTGGTTGTTTTTTATTTTAAAATATATTAAAATAATATTTTTTTATTTTTTAAAAATTATTTTTGAGATCAGTATATAAAAATATTTTAAAATATAAAAACAATAAATTTTAATAAATTTTATTTTAAAAAAAATAAAAATAATTATATTTTCAAACATTTATATTAATTAAAAAACTCGTATTGCAGTAGGCTCAAAACCCTGAAATTTTTTAATCAATCTACCAAGGGTTGGATTTAACAATCCTCAAATTCCCTTTCCATGCGCATGAGGTAATAATTATTATTTGTGGAACAACAAGAAGTTCACATTAACCTACTTTATCTAATACACAATAAAAAAGAAATTAAAATCATAGAGAAAAAAAGAAGAAGTAAGCTCATGTGGAATTCATGATCACGGTGATTATGAAATGTTGAATGTCATTTTTACTCTCCGTGGCTAACTCGCTACCATTAATTTGCTGACTTAGAGAGACGGCCTAAACTAAGGATTATTTGAGCAATAGTTTAAGGCTCTCAATTAATATATTTTTTAATAATTGATAAGATATATTTGTTAATTATATCTTATGAAATGAAAATTATCTCACTTAATAAAAAACCACAAGTAATAAATGAAGTTTATCCAAGGCTTTATCAAATATACATTAAAAAATATTTTTTAAATATTTTAGAATATTTTATTTATAGTTTTGTCCTAAATTCTCATTCATCTTGAGCCAGTTTTGTGCTGATTTGTGACCGTTATCTATAATTGCAATTTGTTTGCTCTATGCCAGCCAGGTGCAGCAGGCAGTAAACAAGTTCATTGTGATTTCATGTCAATGTATATATTTGTGTAAATTAAAAGGAATTAAATAAATAGCTTGCTGTTTTTTTCCCATGGCCATTATTTTCATGGAACTTGAGCAATAATATTATTCACAATCTTACACATAGAAGTTATGCTGCTGGGAGGATTCCAAAGACAGGCTGTGTACCAAATGGCATTTACAAGTTCAGATTTTGGTGTAGGATGTCTCTTGGGAACCCTGAAAGGCCAGGGCAAAATGTTGCCAACTAGAACCATTTTATAGTTTTCAATAATTTTTATACCTTACCATTCTAAAATAATAATAATAATAATAAACAATAACATTTATGCATTTTATAAATAATCCATTCCTATGAGAACATATATTTTTTTAGATTTTATTGACTCAAATTTTATTTCTTTTCACTATCTGCTATTGAAACAAATAGATGAAATTAGTGAAAATACTAGAAAAATATTGTTTAAAACTTAGTTATAAAACTCATATTAATTTCATGTGTTGATTTAAACAAGCTCGAGTTAAAAAAAAATTAAAAGAGACCCGATCTAAATAAAACTTAGCTCTTACCATGTTGGTTTTTAAAATATATATATATATATACACATATATATATATATATTATTAAAATAATGTTATATGATTAACTTGAATTGATCCTCTAGACCATGCATGACCCGAACCTAAAGATTTTTATATAAATAGGTTTTTTACCTATGAAAATCCAAGCAAACACCTTTCTTAAAACTCTCAACACCTCTTTAGACATGCACATTGATGAAATATGATATTATGGACTACAAAATGTTGTCAGCATACAAATATTTTGTTGAAGACAACGAATTTTTTTGTTATTTTTAATGGATATGCATAAAAAATCTACATTATCTTAACCTTGCAAGTAGAAATTTTTATGATATATCCTTAATCTATTGTGTTCTTTGACTCTTGATTAGATTGATGATTTTAATTAATTATGGACGAGGAGTCATATCCATTCATTGCCTTACACTTCTGGATGAACACTGAGCTGACTAATTGATTTCCATATTGTTAATTCAATGCTTAAACTCTTAAACATAATTAAAATTTGGGTGTTTGTCTAAATTAAGAAACGACTCGCGCGATTCAATGGCTGATTATTTCGACAACATTAATTTCCAACCCAATCGGCTGGTCTTGCTGTTTAAAGATTATGGCCATAATTTTATAAATTTGAAAAGTAAACATTCAATTTTTCAGATTTTATGTCCTAGAGAAAAAATCAAATTTGTACTGCTTTCCCAAAGTTTGAATTTTTTTTTTTCAAAATTTGAAGTATTTTTTAAAATTTATTCTGTCTTGTTTGACGGCCTAATTTAGCACCCGGCCCCAAAAGAATTTCTTTTCTACCTAATGAAAGATTAAATATAAATCACTTGCATAGAAAAAACAGAACAGACAACAACATTTCAATGAGATACAACAACATCCAAATAAGAAAAGTATTAAAGAAATCATTTAATAGACAGCTTAGTAATAAGAGTTTAGAACTAAATAATTTGCTATTCTTTGATTTTAAATTCAAATTTAATAATTATTAATATAATAACCACTAGAGATTTATATGGTCATTAATTTCATAGCCCATAGAATTAATTTCGACATGTATAAATTAACCTCAACATCTAAGTTAATAAAAAAATATATATTAAAAGGAATGCTGATTCTAGCACATTCAATGTTATTAAAAATATTTCAAATAATAGGTTAATTTAGTAATTTATTAACCAAAAATCTAGGTTGGGTTGATTGGATTTCAAATTAAATTAAAATGTAACTTGATCTGATTAATTTAATGGGTTAATCTGAAATCCAATCAATCATATCAAACTCGATATAACTTTAAAAATAATATTATTTTAATTTTAAAAAAATATTAAAATAATTTTTTTTTGAATTATTAGACACCAAGTCAAGTTACTTATTGCTCTGCATCCTTGGCTACATTTATTTGAGGGGGACGCCTAGCCCCCACCATGAAACTACAAGATTGATTTCTTTTTCTCTTGGTAGGACAAAAGTTACAAAACAACTCCACTGGTTCTAGCACAAATGAAAAGATTGTGACTTGTGATCCGTGGTGAATATTAACCCTAAGAATTTGAAAATTATAATTATAATTTTCACAAATTTAGTTTTATCTGAGACTTGTTCTTGTGGGGTGGTGCAAACCTGAGGAAATAATGGAAAGGATAACAATATTATAGATTAAAATAAGATTAATCATAACGTCTTTTCCTGCTTTCGCATTATAATAAGACACAAGTGCCAACCTTTAACCTCTAATGATGTAATTAAACTTTTGATCAAAAATTGACTTGAACAACATAAAGTATCATGTATTAGTATTATGTTGGAAAGTATTTTTTATTTTAAAATATATTAATTTTTTTTGTTTTTACATCAAAACTACTATAAAATACTAAAAAAAACTAATTTAATATTTTTTAAATAAAATATTTTTATTAACATACAATAAAAGTAAAAGTGATCAATACTTCCAGATACTGGGACGTAAAGAGAATTGTAGTATTTATTTAAATTGAGACTCTTTGAAAACATGGTACAAACCATATTTTTTTAAATTTTATTTATTTTTATATAAAAAATTATTTTATTTATTTTTGAATCATTTTAACATGATGATATTAAAAATAATTTTTAAAAAAATTAAAAATATATATTATTTTAATATATTTTTAAATAAAAAATATTTTAAATTATCATCATTACCATAATTTTGAACACATATATAATCTTTTTTCTTCTTTCATGCTTGCTTTCCGGACTTTTGCCGTGCCCACAGCAAACTTCATTAAACGTAAGCCAAAGATAAAATTGTTCACAAGTTGCTCCTTCTCGAAGCTCATTTGGTCATTGCTTGCGATAGTTCAGATTTATACATCATATTGAGTTTTATCCGAAAAGAATTATGTGAGCGGGTTAATTTAAAATTGTTAAAAAATTATCTTGATTTAAAAATTTAAAATATAAGCTGATATTTAAAAAATAATTTTATATTAATTCTTCTCAAAAACTTGTTCAAATTCATCATTCTTTTGTGTTGATGTTTTGTAATCTAATTAGAAAATATTACATAAACAACCTATAATCTCAAATTAATTAGTAAGTATAAAACTATATAAAAAAAATACAATTAATTATTGACAACTTAGATCTATTTTACGGATGAGATAATCATAAAAATTCATTATAAAAAAACAAAAAATTATAATATATCATACAAAATTACTTTCTTGTTTGAGATCTTAAATAACAAAAAAAACTCAGTTTTTATTTTTTCTCTTCTCTCTAACAACGGGAATATAGAGAATAGAGACTTACACAAATAAACTTTAATCTTAAAATAAAACATGTTTAGTCTTTAATACATGAACAAAGTACATTAATATTTTTTTTTATTTCAACTCATAATTTAAAACAATCCCGACATAAAATAAATGTGACATGATTAAAATTTTTGATTGCTTGATAAAAAAAATTAACATCTTGTCAAAAACAATCTTAGCTCAAAAATCCAAACTAAGTGTGTGACTAAGTTAATACGAAAGCATGATAAAAAGATTCATCATGCTTAAAACATGATAAATTTTTGAGTGAATTGTCGGGGATGAAATTAGGTGAATTAGTGCTGGTACACGGACTTTATTTTCGTGATTGAGAAAATGACTAGAGAGAGAAGGAAAAAAAAAATTTCCGCACAAAACTTATGTAATTATTTTTTAAAATATTATTTTATTTAAAATTATATTAAAATTATATTTTTTTATTTTTTAAAATTTATTTTAAATATAGTATATTAAAATAATATGAAAATATTAAAAAAATATTAATTTAAAACAAAAAAAATTAAAATTTTTATTTTTTAAAAATATTTTTAAAAATAAATAGTACTGATAATTGATCACCGCTTTCTTAATTTTTTCAACGAATAAGAATACTGATGCACTAAACTCCAATCAGTTTTTCTTTTGCTATAAATAATAACAGTAATAAATTCTTCATTTATTATAATCATTCGTACAATTGGCGGCCATCAAATTCACATCCCAATCAAGTTGATAAAAACATAAAAATTACATTTTATATTCTAAGAATTATACATCAACTCCCAAGATCAATGTTTCTCGCTTATGCAAAAATATTTTTATACACTTCGAAGGGATCAATAAGTATTCCTGTATTTTCTTTTATATTTACTAGAAAACCTTACTTTTAATAAAAAAAAATTAATTTAAAGTTAAAAAACCTTAAACTAAAATGATTTAACCAACTATATATTAATCAAAATATATTTTAAAAAGTAATGAATGTAATATAATTAATATAAGAATTATATTTTTAAATTTTAAAAATAAAATAATAACTTGATTGAGTTAATTTTTAAAATCATCTTGAATTAATATATAGATGTTATTTAAGGGATAAATTGATATTTTATCAATTTATAGGATCTTTCAGATTTCACTATAAATAGTCAACCATTCGTTTTATTTTTTTATAGTTATTTATTAGATAAAAAATTTTATAATTGTTTATTAGACAAAAAAATTACTACTTAAATTATATGATAAGTAGTTAACATTTTACATATAACAATCTCATTATTTTCTAAATAGAAATTTAGTATATTTCTCATTTGTGTATATTATTGTTGAAAGCTAGATAATTAAACGATTTATAATTTGTAATAATCATGTTTTTAAAAAATTATTCTAAACAAAAAAATATCAAATCTTCAAATAATAAATTTCTAAACAATTCTAAATCTTTCTTATAAAATTTAAATTTTTTTTAAATAATTTTATTTTATTATTTATACTGTGCTTATAATTTTCAAAGATCCAATATAATAAACACAACACTTATTCAGGATTGTAAAATCTAATTCAAGAGCTATCCCAACTGGAGACACCTGAGTCTAAATCAAAGTCAATCTAAGATTTTTTATTTAAAAAACCTAAAACAATTTTGTTTTTTTTATATAAAAAAATTCATGAATCCAGACCAGGCCGGTGAGGCACGCGCCGCGCCAGGTCTTGTAACTATGCAGCAGATGCACCATAATAATTTCTTTTGGTTTGGAAGACTAAAACTAAGGCCCATATGACATGATGTCCAAGGCCCATTAATATAGTAGGCTTGGTATGATCTCACCTACAATCCACCCCTTACAACCTCAAAAAGACAAAAGCCCACCCACCCATGTTCCAGAAAGTACCAAATCCACCCACCCATGTTCCTGAAAGTACCATGCCCACCCACCCATGTTCCAGAAAGTACCCTAAAGAAAGCCTTCTCTCCACTTTACTTTCATCACACCTTGTATCCATCAATCAACAACCTCACCTCTCCAGCTCGATCCTGCTCACGATCCGGACACTAGAAAACCATGTCCATAGTCCCAATTGGTAACCAAGGCGGTGAAATCACAAATCCCGCCTCCTTAGACACATGGGATCCTGAAGGCTTCTTCACTTCACTGGATCTTTGGGACCCGTTTCAAAACTTTCCGTTCCCTTCATTGTTTTCCACTCACTTTCCTGCCTTTCCAAGGCGAACCCAAGTGAACTGGAAGGAAACATCAAGAGCCCATGTGTTTAGAGCTGTGTTTCCTGGGTTTGGTAGAGAAGATGTGCTTGTTTATATTGACGATGATGATATGCTTCAAATAAGTACCGAGGATGGTAAGTTCATGAGCAAGTTCAAGTTGCCTGATAATGCTAGAAGGGATCAGATTAAGGCTGATATGGTGAATGGAGTGCTTGCTGTTACTATTCCTAAGCAAGAAGTTGCCAGTTATAGGCCCGATGTTAGGGTTGTTGAGATTGAAGGTTCGGACTGAAAATCACGTGTTGGTTAAGGACTACAATGTAATTTAGGTGATTAGGCTGTAATTAGAGTTTGTAGCAGTGTGGTGTGGCATGTCACATGGTGTACTCTGTATTATATTTTATGAGCCTTCGTGTTTGCTATGTAATGGCTTATGCTTGTGAGTTCACAGTTTTTTGCGCTTTTGCTAATTTATCAATCCTGTGATGTAAAACTGAGCTTGACAAGTGTGTCAGGAAAGATGATCGAGAATGTATTATAATCTAAAATGTTTTTTTAATTAAAAAATAATATGTTTTTTATTTTTAATTTTAGCATATTAATACTATTGAATTATTGAAATTATTTTTGAAAAATCTTTTTTAAAAAGTTGAATAGTAGATCCAATTCAAACTCGAATATTATTTAGAATTAACTTGAATTCAACCGGTGTGTTTCACATTACATGTAATGTATATTTTACTCAAAAATTTATTAAAATGTTTTAAATTTATGTTTTATATTAGTTTATTAAAATTATAAAAAGTGTTAATTTAATATTTTTTTAAAAAATACATAAAAGTGAAAATAATTTTACTCCCCAACACAGTAGGTCACCACCAAATTAAGCATCCGAGTTGAGTTCTGTTTTATAACAATGAGTTCTACGACGATCACATCTAATATTTCCCTAACATACTAAATAGATCCCTAAATCTTTTTTAAAAACCCAGTAGAGACATAAATATTTTACCGAATTTAGTTTATAGAAGTTTATTTAGTATTGTAATAATGATTATTTTTTAAATTATTTTTTTAGAAATATATTAAAATAATATTTTATTATTATTTTTTTAAAATTTATTTTTAATTTTAACATATCAAAATAGTTTAAAAATATAAAAAAGATAATTTAAAATAAATAATTTAATTTTTTTTTAAATTACAGCCAAGTGAAAATTTGGTATGTTGAAAATTTAAAATAAAAAATTAAGTCTTCATAGGCCTAATACGTACATAAAAACCCCATTTATTTCTGCTGTGCCAAAGCATTTTTTTTAAATCGCAATTGCGACTGCAAGCGGGCTCAAAGAAAGATGGCAGTTTAGAAATTCCAAGTATGTTGTAAATATGGCTCCATTTTAGGCAGGCTTTCAGAGCCCTCTAAGCCTACGAAGTGACAGTTTAGCAGAGCAGTATGGACTCAAGCACAGTCCAAAAATTCAAAATTAACGGGTCTCTACAGGAACTTTCTACTTCTATCTCCCAACTTAGACTCCCTTTCCATTCCAACATAAGCTTACCCCTTGTTTACCACTACCAAATATCACCAAGCAATGGCTATACTTGAAGCAAGTACACAGCAGGTTCCCCTCTCTTTCTCTCTTCCTCTTTACGCGTGTCTACTTCCTGCCCCCTTTGCTTGTTGGTTATTTTTGCTTGTTTTGTGTGTTCATTGTAGGCAAAGCGAGGAAGGTCATCAAAGGTGAAAGGAAGTGAAATGGTTTTGGCTTCAACACAAACAAATAATAAGAAACAAGTGCGAATCTTTACTCCGTGGTCTGTTTTCTTTTCTTCTTTTTTTTTTAGAAAACGGGTTTTAGAAATATTTTGATTTTGATTCTATATTTGATCAGCTTTTTTTGTTCTGAAATGAAAAATAAAAGGGACTATTCTGAAGCGGTGTCAAATATCCATAGCTTGTTTAAATGTTAAGAATGATAAAGATTGATGGATTGACGGGTACCGTGAATTCTTGAACAGGCACTGCATAATGTTTCTGTGAAGTCTGAAAGGTTAGTGAATAAATGCGATGGATATCTGATATTCTTTTGAGGTGTAAAATCTTGGGTTTTTCATTTCAAATTTGATTAAATTTTGACTCCATTTTATCAAATATAGCAACAAAAGGAAGAGAGGCACAGTTGTTAATGATGGGGTTAAATCTAAAGCCATGATAAGAGCCATAGAGATTCAAGCTAGTCTATCGTCACAATTCCCTAGCCTGATCAAGTATATGCAGCCCTCACATGTCAGTGGAGGATTTTGGCTGGTAAACCCCAATTTTCCTTCCCTCTTTTTCATATTTTATGAAATTGGTATTTTAGTGAATTGAATGTGTTTATTTATTGAATGATAGGGTCTTTGTAAGAAATTCTGTGATGAACATTTGCCAAGTGAGGATACGGTAATTGTTTTGGAAGATGGAAGTGGAAAAAGTTCCCAAACAAAATATCTTGCACACAAGTCAGGCCTTAGTGGTGGATGGAGAGGGTTCTCCATTGATCACAACTTAGTGGAGGGAGATGTGTTGGTTTTTCATTTAGTCAAGCCGACGAAATTCAAGGTAATTATATGAACTTGTCTTCTTAAGTGTACTATAGTTGTGGTTGCTTAAGTGCAATTCTTGCTCTGTTGTGGCCATCAAATAAATAGAATGAGTAAAACTTGCTTGAAGAAGTTTTAGTGTTGTTGATTGTGATATGTTCATGAATGTTACTTTGCATCTAGATCAACATCATTCCGAACAAGTCCATAAAAACCAATTCCATTTTTTTCAGTGGTCCTGGTAGTGACTAAAGGTCTTGAGCAATTTGTGGCAGAACAACTCAAAAAGATAAAAGAAGCATGTTAATTTCTTCATGCTCATTCCAAGTTGGAAGTACCATTAGTTCAAATAAGAATCCCCTTCATTACATGATTTCTTCTTCATAAAGATAGATATAGGATATATGAGGCAATTATTTAGAGATACATTTTGTGCAACAACCCTTATTTATCTGATAGAAAAGGATCCCATGATCCTAAACCGAGCTTACGTGTTATTGAAATTCCAAATTTGAAGTTATCATTATTTTATGTATTGGTGTTTTCTAATTTTATTGATGTTTGCATTGTTATAAGGTCTACGTTGTGAGAGCAAATAGTGCAGAAGAAGAGGATGGTGCTCTTGCCTTTCTGAAATTTGATTCTCGTATTAAGCAAATGAATCCTTGTAAGTCGTTTCTCTATTCAGAAGATCTATGCTCCCTTGTCAAGCTACAGATGGCCCAAATAATTAAAAATATAATAACTTCATTATTTACGGTCATTGTTACAGATCATGCAGAGTCAGAAATGGAATATCAGGATTTGGAACACCTCTATCTAACCAATCCTGAAGAGAATAACACGATGCCCGGTATTTCTAACATTAGACTTGTATCAGATCATTCTGAAAATGAAAGTGGGGATTTTGGCTTTGAAATCACAGATGGAATCAGAATGTCAGAAACTGTGGTTGATTTTAAGGAAGTGAAAAGTTTTGAGGATTTCGACATCCTAGTAAATGGTTTGGTTATAAACTGTGAGCTCTCCAAACACCTCCAAATGAAGTATTATGAGCTTTGCTGCAGTCAAAAATGTTTTCTCCATGAAAATTTTATTGAGGGCCTTAACTGCAAACTAATAGCCGGAATAATTTCCGAGACTATCAACATTGCAGATGCCATTAGAGCTTCCAAGGTCACTACCTCCTATGATAATCTCACAACGTGGGAGAAGACTCTCAAAGCCTTTCTGGGGTTAGGAATGAAGGTTGATTTCTTGCTTGCTAGGATGGAACAACTCATCAACTTATCTGCTAAATCAGAGAGGCACAAGAAAGCTAGACTTGAGAAAGATAATGCCGAAGATGAGATGAGAATTCTTGAGGCAAAGATTTCGGGAGTTGAAGAAACAATGAATCGACTAGATGTTGTGGTTGAAACATTGGAGGGGAATGTTGAGAATCTTGAGCTTAGGTTCCAAGAACTGGCTAAAGCCCCATGGTGACGATGAGAAGACATGTCACATGGTTTTTGTTGGGAAACAAGAGCTTTATGCTTCTGGAGATGTATGATGGCCATGGCTAAAATTAATCTTTTTGTTAGTTATAGTTCAAATGGCTCTTGCTGCAATGTTAGCTGATAGCTTTTTGAGCAGCACACAGCAGTTGTATGGTCACCAGGCATTCAGGATTTTGTTTCTGCCCGTGTTCCTCATGACTGTGGTGTAGCTCTTGGACATGTATTAATAGAACCTGTGTTTTATTAATGAAATCGTCGGAGAGAGAGAAAATTGTTTGGACAGATAAATAGCTTGACCTCACGTATAATTATTATTACCTTTTTATTTTAAAGGTAAAAATCTATCTCGTAGTTTTAATTAAGAATATATATTTTAAAACCATCTTTTTAAATCACAACTAAAATTGTTTATTTATTTATTTTTTAAAAAATCCATAAAAACTACCATGGTATTAAATATATACTTCATATATTTGTAAAAAAAATAAAATTCATTAGAATTTATTTTCCAAATTATCTTTACAATTATATAAAATGTAGGAGAATGATGTAAAAATATCTTTTTATTATATAATTATTAAACTCACTTCTCCACTCTCAGTCGACTCATGAAATTTGGAATATAAAACTTGAAATATTTCGAGTTTTTAGTCAAATCAAATAAAATATTAATAAAAAATAAAATTTAATTATTTTTATTAAGTTTCTTAGTTATTTGATTGATTCAATTAAATTCAGCAAGTAAATAAAAATAAAAAAAATAAAACGGGATAATTCTAATATAAATGATTGATCTAATAACTTGCAGGTTGACTTAATGATCTTGTAATTCAATTTTTCTTTCCAAGTCAATTTCTAGACTAAGATGATTCATGAACTCTAGATTTTGAAAATGAATTTTATCCAGATTTCTAGTTAAACCATATAAAAAATTGATTTAATAAAACTTAATTGACTCAATAAATTCAACACACACAAAAAAAAAAACACTATCATTTTTTAATATGAATAATTAATTCAGGTTAGTTTTTAAATGAACAGGCTAGCTATTATTTTATGATCAACCAAACCTTTACAATTACCCGAAAAGGAAAGTTAATTGAGAGTGACGCGCGGAATGTTACAGGTATATTCCTGATAGTTGAAAAAAAATAAAATTGTCCACCATTATGGGCTGAAATCTGGGCTCCTGAATTTAGACCCACAATCCCATCATGGGCTTATATACATAAAATAAGCAAAATTTAACTCAACCACAAACAATCAAACAAACACATTAATTAATTAATATATTTGGCACTGCCACCTCACCCATACATAACATAACACAACACAAGCAGCCAACTCTACCTTTCTAGCATATTCATTCTCTCTACCTTTTTATATTTTAGCCCTTCTTGTTTCACCTTCTCCACTCCTACCCCTATAGTTCAAAACTTTCAAAAAAAACCTCAATAATTTCAAAAACATTTTAATTATGTCCTATTCCACTACTAAAATACTAATAAAACCCCACTTTTTTAAACATTTATCTAGCTTTTCTCATTCTCATCTTACTATTTCCTCTCAAATCTTAATATGTATTAGTGATTAGTTGTTAATATTAAAAAAAATGAAACGGTAACAAAAAAAATAAGAAATTAGTTTTTACTGTCTCTTGCATGATTTTAAATAAGTTCAATTCTAAAGCCATGTTTGTCTTTCTAGTGGGAGATGTTTTTATTGTGATTAGAATTTTAAAAGTTTTTTTTTTTATAAAAAAGCATCTATGGAGTTAATCTTAAATTGTGATAAAATCTTAAATTAAAAAAAAACATAAATTTATATATTTCTTAAACTTTTTTTTTAAATCACTTCCGCAAAAACCATCACATTTCCAAATATATTTAATATTTGCTAAAAATCAAATTCATGACATTTCAATATAAACATATAGATCATTACCATGTGATTATAATTTCATTCATATATGTTATAAAATATTAGCATCTATACTCAAATAAATATATAAAAAAAACTAAAAAAACCAACTTAAATTTCATAAAAAAAACTGGCTATTAATGATTATGATTGGCATTGGATTTTTTTAAGAATACAGGGATATAACTGTAACATTAGGAAATCTATAGGGACTAATATAAAGTCTACCTTTCCTGTCTTAAGCACATAACTATAGCAATAAATGACATCAAAGACAGAAATCCAAAATTAAAAATAAAAAATTAAAAATAAGTGTTCTTTCCTTCTTTGTTTGCCATCACCAGTCACCCTCCGATCACTCTCTCTCTCCATCGTCCTCCATTTTTCGGTTAATCAGAAAAAGATAATATCGGAAAATTCAGAGATTAGCTTCGGACGAATGAACGAATGATTCTCTCAATCTGACGGCTGTGATCGAGTTAACACTGCAAATCATGTGGTCTTCCTTGTGGAGATCCAGAGATCGTTTCTCCTTAGATGAACTCAGGTCTCTCTCTCTTAGTTCTCACTAATTTCTCTTTTTATTGTACCAATTACTCTCAATTTCGCGCGATTGTTTTTTATTGTACTGTGTTTAACAGTCAATTCGCTTTTGATTTTTCAAGGAATTTACACTCTTTAGTCAATTGCATCTATTTTTTTAATTTTTTTTCAAATTATTAGGAAAACATGTCACTGTCTACTATTTAATTCGACAATCTTATGTACGAAATTCTAATTTTTTATTTTTATTTTTGTTTACTTTGTTTGCAGATATTTAATTGATCAGCTGCAAAAAGTTCAAATTGTAAATAATGTTAATAAGGTAATTAATTAATTCTTAATTAAAAATCAATGTAGTTTTTTTTTTTTTTGTAATTTTACACTCATTGAACCGAATTTTGTTGTTGTTGTTGTTGATGTTGATGATGATGTTAAAGGACTTTGTAATAGAGGCGTTGAGATCGGTGTCGGAATTAATAACGTACGGAGACCAGCATGATTCAAACTATTTTGAGTAAGACTGATAAAAAATTGTATAAATTTTTGTTTCCATAGGTTAGGTTTCTGTTATTTTTTCATGAATTTTGAGTGTTATTCTTTGTGCTTTGTAGGTTTTTTATGGAAAGGCAAGTAATGGGAGAGTTTGTGAGGATACTAAAGGTTAGTAGAACTGTTTCAGTTTCACGTCAGTTGCTGCAAACGATGAGCATCATGATTCAGAATTTAAAATCCGAGCACGCAATATGTGAGTTTGGTTGTCGAAGTGTTGAATTTTGTTCGTTTTGGAGGATGTTGGATTTGTTTAACAAGTTGTTTTTGTTTTTGCAGATTATTTGTTCAGTAATGAGCATATTAATTTTTTGATAACTTATGCATTTGATTTTAAGAACGAGGAGTTGTTGTCTTACTACATTTCTTTCTTGAGGTGTGTTTTTTGTTTTTTAAGTTGTTTTGGTGGTAATTGACTGTTATGTTGGTAATTTGTGTTGAGTATGATCTTCTAACAACATGTTTTGCGGTTCGTGAAGGGCAATAAGTGTGAAGCTTGACAAGAACACAATTTCTTTGTTCGTGAAGACACAAAATGTAGGTTTTTCTGTTTTTTCTACTTTGTTTTTATTGCATGATCCCATTGTTTTCCTTATTGTGTATTTTAAATGTTGCTTGTGCCTGAAGGTTCAAAGAATAGTGAAATTGATAATAAATAAAGATAATGTTGAGATTTGATGTTGACTACGTATTTGATGAGGGAAATCCCATAGCATGTTTCTGCACTTATAGATGTGGACAATTGCATACCCATGCAGTCTACCATATCGTTGACACTTTCAACAGTCCACTTGAACAGCACTATATAGTGCTTTTGAGTATTATATGTTGTTGAGAACTACAGAAACTGAAATCCTAGGGCACCTGGTTGATTGTAAGTGGTTCAAGCTGACAAGCAATGCATGGCTAGCTGCATAAACAACAGCAAAGCCTCAATTCCCAACTAGTTGGGGTTGTTGTTTGCTGGCCTAAACATTGCATCAATTTTAGCTATATTATTTTCACGCTCTTATTCATGTTTTTCTTAATTTCTACTTGTTGGCTATATCTGAAATCAAGCCATCTCTGTGCATGGTATAGCTTATTGATGTTTTCCTCTACTGCTTTGTGCATGCAGGAAGAAGTTGTTTCATTTCCACTGTATGTTGAGGCTATACGGTTTGCTTTCCATGAAGAGAATATGATCCGTACTGCAGTCCGTGCTCTGACACTCAATGTCTATCATGGTGAGTAGTTGTTATTCTATCCCTGCTCCTTTTGCTCCAACTGTTTTTCTTTCAATGGCATATTGTAAACTGAACAAGTTTTCTTCTATTTCCTCTTGGTTTTCAGTTGGAGATGAATCTGTGAATAGATTTGTTGTGAAGGCCCCTCATGCTGATTATTTTTCAAACTTGCTTACTTATTTCCGAAAGCAGTGCATTGATCTAAATGGATTGGTCTCTGAAACTCTAAAGTAAGAGTAGGATAATTAAAACTTTATATCACAGTGAGTTGAAAGTACTTAGTCCTAAATATTGTTGTTTGGTTGCCGAGGCAGAAACCCAGACTCAGATGCAACCACTGTGATTCTTGCTGCTGTGGATGAAATAGAGGATGATCTCTACTATATTAGTGATGTTATTTCTGCAGGGATTCCTGATGTTGGGAGATTAATAACAGAGAAAATTATGCAACTTTTGATTCTTCCTTTGCTTCTTCCATCTTTGCAGTTGGATGCTGCTAATGTATGAACTTGCTCTTGTTTCATGCTTTTATTCATTCTTTAATTTTTCCCTTTGAGCTCAAGGGCTTTTAACAGTCTGCTGATGCACTTTTTGACTTTGGAATACAAATTGTTCTTACTTAACCTCTGATAGCTTGTGAATTCAGGATATTCAGATTGGCGCTATCACTTCTCTATATTTGCTCTGTTGCATCTTACGCATAGTTAAAATCAAAGATTTGGCAAATACCATTGCTGCTGCTCTTTTCTGTTCACCGGAGGCTTTCATTGCAGATTCTGAAACTAAACTCAATGGTTATGTGCCTGATAATGTGCATGAAATCCAGCAGCCAGAAAATGAGAATGTGATTGAGGTGAATGGATGTTCAAAACAGATCATGCAGAGCTTGTCTAGTTCTTCCCAAGTTCGTACTGAAGATATTATCTCAAAAGGTGTTTCTCATTCAACTTTGAGGTAAAGATTAATAAATTCTGAAGTACTAAGTCTCTTTCTATTTTCAATCTCCTCCCTCACTGTCCAATTTTAGTCTACTCTTTGTTGTTTGCTTTATAAAATGACAAGAATGTTTTCTTTCTCTGCCCAACTGAATATCTAACTGAGCACTGCCTGCCTTCTAAATAATGCTGCTTGACTTGAACTGCAGTTTCTGATTCACTAGCTTTCTGATTTTTCAGCCTTTGTTTGCTATCCCTTCCAATTTTATCTTGATCTGTGTAATACTTGCAGGGATGCTTTGCTTTCATATATTACAGTTGGAGATGATCTTCAAGTTCTGGGTTCTTTGAGCATGCTGGCTACGTTGTTGCAAACAAAAGGTTTTCTTTTTGGAATTATTCAGTTTCTGTTGCTACTGATTTCTATTGCTGTTATCTTATTGGATATATCTTTTAGTAGAATTAGATGAAATAATGCTAGATGCTCTTGGAATTCTCCCCCAGCGCAAGCAACACAAGAAACTCTTACTGGTAAGTTATGAATATATTTTTTTCCTTGTGATAGCTATGTTGGGATACTTTCTTATTTGTTCTTTTTTCCCACATCATGTTGGTAAACAATATGCATCTCATATTTCTTTCCACTAAATTGTGAATTCGAATTGTGGTTATTAGCTAGATATTGTCAACAACTTTCAGTGATTAACTGTTGGCAGCTCTAAGATAGCTGTGTATTTGCCAATATAGCATGGATTTTAATTTTTTCTAATACTTGGGCTTCAAGATCCTGTTATTTCTAATCGAAACTAATATTTGGTGAAACTTGTTACTTGTTGATTGGTTAAGTGTAAATTAATCGGTTTGTCCTCCTCTCTGCAGCAAGCATTGGTTGGCGAGGACTCACGGGAAGATCAACTTTTTTCGTTAGGCAGCAGCTCTATAAGAGATGAATTTAATTGTGAGCTTGATGGCCATCTACAAACTCTAAAGGTAATGATTCCTTCCCCTTTTCTCTCCCTCAAAAGAAATATTAGCAATGGTGGATCTTGTGCAACAAGATCTAGGAAAAAAATGGAATCTTGGTTATATTGAAATCATGTCTTAACATTGTTGTAATATGTGAAGGATTACAGTAGATAATTAGGAGTTAATATTTTGATTGCTTATAAGATTAAAATTCAAAACTGATTTAGTTGCAGGGCAGAGGATTACTTTAGCATCTGTTTGAATTAATGCGGCGAGTATTGTGTTGTTTTGCTGTTGTACCCTGCTTGTCAGAATATTTTGTTTTTGTTTTTGAGGAAAAACTAGGGTTTTACTGCACAGAATAGATGTAGGTTTATTCAACACCTCCGGTTAATCATCATCAAACTTAGACATGCAATGCCCCTCTTCTCTGTGGAATCAAACTGTTTCACTACTGATATATCCATGCTTATCAATTATTCTTTTTTAAAAGTAATTATGATCAAGAATTTCCTTTATTGCGATGTGGTTACACTTGTTCCACAAAGTTTTTATCCTGTTCTGATATTGCTTGTTACTTCCTATCTTATTTTGAGGAAACAAAACACTTTCATTTCCACATGATGATTGTTTTCTTATTCCTTTAAATAATATATAACAGGCTCAGTATGGAGTAGCATGCTCTTCTCTGGAGGTGGGAACAACCCCCTCTGCTCATAGATTTCAGGTACGTTTTTCTTTTTGAGTCAAATGTGAGCTCTTTGAATGCATTTGTGGCCTATCGATCTGAATATGTTCTGGGATAGAAATTTCATTTTTATTGGCCTGCACTTTAGTTGACAGCAGGAGCTTGAGGTATATAATCCTTGTGATATGCATTGTCTTCTAGATAGCTGCAGCCTGAGGCAGCAAGAAAAATCAGGAAATAAATAGAATTTTTTTACCTTTTTCTATAAAAAATTATGATGTGAGAAATTATGTCCCAAAACCTTCTATCGTTCAAACATGGACCTTGCTACAAGTCGATTGTTGCAAGTTGAAGTTCCTCTTACATAGCAGACAGGAATTATGCTTGCTTATCGTACTTTGTTGAACATTCTTTACTAAATTGAAAATTTACATGGCTCAACCTCCATTCCCTTTAAAATGTTAATGAGCTCCTCTTTTGGGAAAATATCCTTTATGTACTTGATGCTTGATTAGTCATGTAATGTGTTGTGCAGGTACTCCACACATTGGTTAGTCTTTTTTGCCGTTCAAATATATCTCCGGAGACATTGTGGGATGGTGGTTGGCTTTTTCGTCAGCTACTTCCTTATAGTGAGGCAGAATTCAATAGCCAGCATCTTAAATTACTAGTAAGTAATACTCACCAATAAATTTTTTGAATTGTGTCCATGCATGATGGCCAGTTATAAAAGTGCAACATAATGGGATGTTAGGTATTTGTCACATTGCAGCCAATGTTTGAAATCGTGATTTTATGCTACTGAGTTTCATGATGCATGTCTTACATTTGTAGATGCTGTTGTGTCTCTTTGGATGATCTAGTAATATCATTATTTTGTAATGATTCATTAGACTTCTCATACACAGGATTCTTATAAGAATTGCACATGTGCTCTTCTTGAGGAGACCAGAGGTACATGGCCTGATCTACTTATGTCCATCTTACGTGATGAATGGAAAAAGTGCAAAAGAGGTATTTGGTAGAACTCTGAATGTTACAAATAACTTTTTGAGTAAGTGGTTGACTTGTGTATTTGACCAATTAAATTTGCACTTTAGCAATGGAAGCTTCGTCTCCTCCGAAAGAGCCAAAGTGCATACTCTTTCCATTAGAGAAGTCCTCTGCTGATGGTAATGCTATTGTGCATTAGATGTGTTTTTGGATATTCTTCTTCCATTCATTACAGGGTTGGGAGTTTGTTCACTAATATTCACTCAGTGTTTCTATTTGACTTGTAGATGTTCTTCCCAGTGAATCATCAATTATTTCTGGTGAAAAAATGTGCAAGGTGGTGAAGGTTCGCTTTTGCATTCTTTCTTGCTCAGCTATTTTTTTCTTCCAAATTGATAAAGTTTGAGAATGATGTAGATCTGGTGTATGCTGATATTATAGTCAACAAACTTAAAGATATTCTCCGTATGCACACACACATGCATGACTTTGGCCTGCTGTTTGAGTTTGTATTATGGAGAATTATTGAGAATAAATAGCCTACATAATTTGGCAATTCGATATCGTGTAGGAATTCTGCTGTGTTTCTTTCTGTACTTTTACAGTTTCTAATTTCTTATTTTCATTTCCATTTCAGGTGTTTGTACTTCTTCATCAACTTCACATTTTCTCCCTAGGTAGAGCCTTACCTGACCAGCCTCCTATTTGTCTTCCAAGTGATATCCCTGAAAATTCCCGTGCAAGAACTGCTGGCCTGGACGCTTCAGGTCCAAAACTAGGTGCCGAGTTGAGACTAGGTCAGTTTTCCATCTGGTATTTGATATGGTTAATTGATGATGATAATAACAATGACGACAATGACAGTGATGGTATATAACAATGACAAAAATTCCCGTGCACTATTTGCCTTGATAACTGATGATTTCGCCTATATGACCTATTGCTTCCAACTTCTGAAGTATGGCTTTATTTTCTTAGAAATTTGTTGCGAGAGTCAGGTGATTAAAATATTTCTTGGTTAAATCTCCCTGGTCACTGCCACATGCAGTTGATGCCGTGCCTTGTAGGATTGCATTTGAGAGGGGTAAAGAACGCCATTTTTGCTTTTTAGCAATCTCTGTGGGCACATCTGGGTGGATCCTACTTGCAGAAGAATTACCCTTGAAGAAGCATTATGGAATCATCCGTATTGTTGCTCCTCTGGCAGGTTCCAATGTATGTCTGGGTATTTTGTGCCTTCTCTTTCTTAATATTGCTTCCTTGGGTGAAAATTATTGAATTTTTTTCTTATAACATTGGCATGTATGCAGAGACATTTTTTTCTGTGCATCATGTAGCTCATTTTTCAGTGAGCATGCACTACTCGATAATATGACCAGAGACTTCTAATATTTGTACTGCTCATGTCTTCTATTTTGGGCCTTGGCAGAATGATTCTAATCTTACAATTGCTTTATCTCTCTTGATTTGTGTCATCAGCCTACAATTGATGAGAAGCATTCAAGATGGTTACACTTGCGGATCCGTCCATCTACTTTGCCTGTTTTGGATCCTGCTAAATCCATTACTCATGGGAAGGCTAAGACAAAAGCCCTGGTTGATGGGAGATGGACCTTAGCATTCAGGGATGACGAATCTTGCAAGACTGCGTTGTCGATGATTATTGAGGAGTTTGATCTGCAAAGCAGTGAAGTCAAGAGAAGACTAAATTCATTGCTCAACATTGAAGGAGGTATAGATGTACCAGACACTTCTCTACATCCTTCTGAGGCTTCCTCATCAACTCAAACACCTTCCAATTCATCGTAAGTTCCTGCTTGATTTGAGTTCTCAGTAATAGTATGCTTTGGGTGGGAACTTATTACGCTGTCTCACCCTAACATATATGTTTATATGGAAACAGTAGATATGCCCAGCAACGTAGATTAACACCCCAATTAAGTCATTCTTTGTATACGAGCTTCCTTTGCCTTGATTTGATGAATTTAGTGGCCCTTTTCTAACATTCTTTAGCCTCTAACCCTAGGCTTCTCTATTTTTTTGTTTCTGAATTTTGTATCGTGTAACATTAGTGTATATCTGAGGCAATTTTATAGTAAAAGCTTTTGTTTATTGATATTCACAGTGCATGTTACAGCTTCATTAAATCCCATAATGTTTGCTAACCTAAAGCTTCCTTCATTCTTGGATGTTAACCCTAACCCTCCTCTAAAATCAGCTTAGATATTGATATCCTAATTTTACCAAAAACTTTTCCCGGAATGACCTCACGAAGAATCTCACCCGTTGAATGAGTGGGTCCTTCTCACCTTTGAGGTTGCTGCTACTATCAGAAGTGCTCCAGATCAGTAAATGAGCCCCAAAGATGATTTTCCACAGAACTAGAAGGGTCTTAAAGGGAATAGACTTCTTTAGCATAAACATCATGTGTTCAAGGCATGCCAACAATTTAACTTCAAAAATTCATGTATATTCGCTCCCCACTGGCCCTTATTTATCTTGACTGTTCATTGTGCTATAAGCATTTCTGCCTTCTTTAGCAGATGCCATATGTCCAGGTTAAACCTGTTTGGTATCTCGGATTCTCGAACATCTAGAATGGAGGATTCTCGGAAAGTGATGTACCAGAAACACTGTTGTTAAACCTGGTCTCTTCTATTTAGTTGATAAGAGAAACCTGCGATTCAGAGTCTGATCTTGGTTGGGTTTCAAGTTTAAATAAAAAAAAACGTTGACCAGATAAAACAATAAAACTTGTTTAATTTATTGGAGTTTTTAGTAATTTAATTGACTTATTTAATTTGGTGTAAATTTAATCTGGTCAAGGAATTAAAAACAAAACTATGTTATTTTAATAATAATGATTATCCTGGTTGATTTGATGTACAGTGATATACATAGTTATCAGGCTAGTTTTCCCTCTTAGGGAGAGTTCTAATAGCTAAGTTAAAAAATATAACTCTAATTTCACTAGGGAAAGCAACCCCTAGAGTTTTAGAATCTTATGTTATACTCTTTTTTTATTATTATTATTGTTTTTCCGCAATAAGATATCTAAGTAGCATAGCCATAAGACCCATCTTGGGGATCAATTTGATTTAAGGCTCAGATAGTAGGTTTTTTTTTTCCTTTATTTTTTAAGGGAAGCCAAAATTATTGTCTAAAAAAACAAGATCGGGTTTTTTCCACTGATTATGTCTGAATCATACCCTAAATTGACATGTCACAAAGCTGACTCGCTAAGATGGGTTTTGGTTTATAACTAAGCTTTCGTAAATGATGGAGTCATTATGTACTATAAATAATTACTTAGATGAATAGCTTTCGACATAACTATTACTTTTTTTTTTCCAATAACAATTTAAAAAATAAATTAAAAAGATGTTGGAAAGTATAATAAAAATTTATTTTTAAAGGGTTGAAAACATTCTCTCTCCACAGCCTCGTCGGAGGGCCGGGGCTTAAGCCATCTGGAACCGGAGGAGAATTTGTTTCCCAGTCGTTCGCAGGTGGCGGTGAAAACTCCTAAATGGCCTCATAATTTATACATAACAGAAGAAATACTTGAGCACAAGCACAACTTCCTGTATCCATTATTATTATTATTATAATGGAGGTGGGCAAGCAATACAAAGGCATCACCAATCAAGCCTCATGAAGAACCGTAGTGGAGGATGTTAAGAATCGATAGCATGTTTAAAAGCAATAGCAAGGAAAAAAATATCCATCATTACCCTACAACAAACCCCATCTTTTCTTCTTTAATTAACCTCATAGTACACTTGATAGCTTTTCTAAAGCTGTGCTTATCTGAATTAAGCTGTACAATGATTAAAAAAAAAAAAAAAGCATATAGAGATGAAATAATTGTATGTTCTACCACAGGAAGACAGTCCCCACTCCCGCCGTTTGATGCAATCATATCTTTGCTTATTATTATTAGTCCTTTAGGTCAAATAATGAGGCTACTTAGTTTAAGTTAAACGAATTTCTTAAGCAAATAGTGCAGTAATTGGCTTCTAGCGGGGAAGGAGGTTTGTTCTTGTCTTGCGGTTTAATCTGGTTTAAGGAGTTGAGTTGATTCTGGAATGAACTGATTCAGGATTTATACTAACTCAAGTTGAAAAATATTAAAAATAAAAATCTATTCAGTTAAAATTTTATGTTGATTTGTGGCCTAATCAACTAGGTAAAAAAAAAAAACCAGTTAATTATTTTTTATTAAAACAACATTATTTTAATTATTATTTTTTAAAATTTTTTGAGTTAATTCTTTGACTAGTGGCCTATTTCTGCCTTGAGATTAACCATCAAATTATGTTTTAAAACTATGTAGATTTTTTTTTAAGAGGCCAGCTTGTACAAATGAAATATTTGATAGTATGTAATTTAGTCAAAAGAGTAGACGAATGGAAAATTAAAATAACTAGGATAATATTTTTTAATTAAGAAACCTTTTCAAGAGAGTGAGTGAGTTCCACATCTTCTATGCTAAAAACCTTCCACTTTGTGCATAAAATCTTATACAATTAGATGATATGCTTTTTAAGTTAATTGTTTAGGTTCTTGAGGTGTCAATTTTCTCATCATTGCTTAGGCAACATGGTCACTCCTTTCCCTTTCTTTTTCCTTCATTATCATCTCATTATTATGATTAATTAAGTCTGTGATGAGGAATGAATCATTGCGTGGTGTTTTATATGGAGCAATAATTGATGGATGCTGAGAATACAATTCAAGTTGAACGGTTCTGTTGCATGATAGGCTTATCTTGAAGGAATTAATTAAGTGTTTGATTTGGCCCAGTGCATCCTCCTTGAAAAAAATAACTAGAGGGCAGGATTCAGGCTGGAATTGTGCCTTCACTAGCTATGGAATTGTGCCTTCACTAGCCATGAGACCTGGAATGTCAAATTAACGATCTTGAAAGACGCTTTAGGCAAGTGCCATGGTGGCCTAAGTACTTGTTCAAAGATTTCTTATTGGAGGAATGCCACTCTTTGCCTCTTTTGGCCCAGAAAACAAGTGGAAGAGCTCTGCTATCTAACCTCAGCCATTGAAATCTTTGGTCTTGTACTAGCCTGTAGATGCATGTTATAGACTTGTAGATGACAATAGGCTAAGGAGGACTGGTGTCTTGGAGAGCACCTTTCCAATCTACCATAAAGTTTGAATAGTGGGAAGATTTTAAAGAGATTGAATAATCCAGAATCGGGTTAAAATATAGCACAGAATGAGAAACTTGAAGGCTGACAAAATACCATTTAGTCACAGTTTGGCATATTCAGTGACTAGCTAGATGCTCTTTCTGCAGAAGACAATATAACACAGTGTGTGTGTGTTTTGCTTGGTCCAGGCTTGCATTTCCTGCACAATGGCCTAGTTGATATCCTGATAGGGAATTCAGATGCTGGTAATGAAGACAGAGTTGGCTATCTGCTAGTGAAATGGATCTCAGGGATGTAGCAAGAGAAAGGCGAAAGGAGAAGAAAAAGAAACAAAACACATCCTATTAAGAAAATTAGAAGTTACACAAGGACATTGTGATGCAATGTCATTTGATGATGGATTTTACAAAAGAGACTAGCTAGCCAGTCAGTCCATGAAAGAGACTTGGATTTTCTTGGGGAGACATGTACCCATGAACCCATCCTCAAAAACTCTATCACTAGTGAATCCAAAACAAAGCCTAACACCTATACCCTCTTCTTTCCCACCCAATTTAACTGTTTTCAAGCTTGTTTGAAAGATGCCTTTTAGCCATTTCTCAAACTGACTATTCACAAAAGAACCCGACCCTTCTAATACCCCCCCTAATACCCTCTCTTCAATGCTAAAGTATACCCCATTTTGATCCCCAAAAACCTCATTAACATTTCTCTTGATCTTGGATGACAAAACCTCTGTCATCTCTATATCATGAGCCTGATTTCGATCGAAAACAAAACGGTTCTTGATCATATCAAGAAGCCCTTTTGGACTAAGCTGATCAGATGAGGTCTCACGAGTCAGATCACTTGAAATGGGGCTGAATTCCCCTGGTTTTCCCTCGCTTTCGTCATCCTCATCGGCCTTCAGGTTGAGATCAAGGGTGTTGAAACTTGACTGCCTTGAGAAGTCTTTCTTCTTGTTTCCATTCTCATCAGGAAACCAAGATGCGTTCTCCTTTTCATCGACTCTTGGAGACTTGGACTTTCCTGAAATCTCCCACTCAGCTTTTCTCTTGTGGTCAATGTTGGGTGTTCCAAAACTAGCATTTCTCATTTCATTCACCTTCAGTGTCATCTGGATAACAGAATCATCCATCTTCCTGTCTTCATAAATGTTGGAGTCACCTGTAGTCAAAATAAAAATTACGTGGCTGGCATTTCCCTCTCTTCTATTACTTGATTCTCCAAATTTTCCACTTTCAAATCCATCAGCAAGGAATTTCAAGAACCGCGTCTCAGCCAAATCAACATCTTCCACGAAAACAACAAGTTTTTCTTGGTTTCTTAAGGCTCTTGCAAGCATCTCGGAATAAGAGGTCACCTCATTATCTCTTTTCCTCATGTTCAAGTGTAGCAACAAATCAGCAGAGCCTAATACAGACTCGGCAATTGCGAGTGCCAATCTTCTCTTTCCCAACGTGTCATTCCCTTGAATCAGTAACCAAGTGTCTTTTTCATTTGACTTGGATTCAACCAAAGCATCCACTATTGAAGGAATTGTTTCAGATTGCCAAGGCACATTCTCTTTCAGCAACTTGCACAACTGACCACTTCTCCCCTTCTCCAGTTTGCCTATATCAGAAAACAAAGAATTGCCAAGAGCAAGGGTGATCTTTACTTCCTTGCCTTCAGTATTCTTTAGAGAATCCAAGTTTGGTTCACCTGGTTCATTCTTCTGAGTACCATTAACGAAGTTGAACTCAACATGGCACGACTGTTGTCTTCTAAATTTAGGCACATAACTGGAGCTGTGGTTAGGCTTCAAAGCCGAATCTCCGAAGGAGATTGAATTTGAATCTGGGAGGAAGCTGTTTTGGCTTGGCCACCAAGGATATGATGAAGCAAATGAGAAATTTTTTCCAAGCAGGCTTTGATTGCTATACAAAGTTGAGTTCAAGTTGCTCTGTCTTCCTTGGTGGTGTAGGCTGTGGCACAATCTGTTCCATTTTCTCCTCAACTCAACAAATTCATCCTGAAATTTTAAATAAAGATATTATATAGATTATCCACTTGATAAGTTCATTTATGTATTGTTTTCTCAAATTGTTATAGAACAGAAAGGCCTCATCTTTGCATTACCTTTTGAATGGAATTTGTGCCTTGTGGTTGAAGCCAAGGAGGCAAATGTTTCTGCTGTCCTGATTTGAGTGAATGAACTTCTTTCTCATAATTAGAGTTGCATTCTAGACAGCAAGTGAATCTATCCTCTTCCTCCTTGCCATCATTAATGAATGGCTTTGTTTCCAGGACTAGAGATGGGTTATGGGAGAACTTTATCCTTGAATCATGGATGCTGCCATTAACAAGTTCATTACACAAAATCCATTAATAAACACAATTAACCAAGCTGAGGGTAGACAGCAAAGTGGACTAACAAATGCAGAACAGTTAAGCTGCTACTATCTTGTCTTGGGCCAATAAAAAATTCAAACATTCCTCTATTAGTAAATGTTTCAAGGTTGCTGGGGTGTCAAACACACACACACACACACACAGGAGCCAGTGCTATAAGAATAAAAAAAAAGGCAACCGAAATAGGCTAAAAAGTCAAAAAAAGAAAAAGTTGACTAGAAAATTTAGGCCTAGACTCTATCAAGTATCGACTAAGATCTTCGTTCAAAATTAATGAATTCTACCTCTACATTCCTTCAAAGAAATGAAACTGATCAAATTTAAAGTCACTCAACCAAAAAGTAAAGCAAAGTGCAACCTTGAAAACCTTTCATTTTTACTTTTTTCCCCTTTTCTTTTCTAATGATTCTGCTATAAGAAAAATCTGCAATATGCAGTTGCTGTATACATCCTGACAAAACAAAGTAACACAAGGACAATGATCTATATCTGTGACCTGTCTTACCACCTAACCATGCTTTTCACAGTGTTTTTTTGCCTCATTCAGACCATAAAGGGATGCACAGATAGAAAAGTACAAAAACAAAATAAAAAGCTTCAAGAAATTGATGAAAACCAACGGAGAATTTATGTATTTCTCTATCTAGACATAATAATGGATACGTAGATCAAATAATAATAACGGTGACGATGACAATAGAGGTGCCGGAAGTTACCTGGATGGATGGAGGCTCAAACCAAGTCCACCTGAAGGAACTGAGACAGCTTGAAGTGCCCATTGAGTCTCAAGAGAAGGTTGTCTCATCTGACACTTCATGTATGTTTGGTAACTTGCAGTTGCCATTAACCATACTTTTCTGTTTGAGCTACTATATTCAGAGACTAGCCTTCCGATTTCTCTGACTAGATGATCAACTGGACTATAAACAGATACCTCTCCATTAACAAAAGTTTCTTCAACAGCCCATTTCAGGTCTCCTGTATAGATAATGGCGGCCCCACTTTCACCAAGAGAATCCACTTTTCTTTTCAGTTCTGAGAGATTCATTTCCACATCTTGTTTCTTCATGAACTTCAAAGAAACTGGTGCAAACTGAAACTTGATAAACTGAGTTTGTTTCAATTGCATTGGAACCTCTCCTCTCTCTAACCTTCCCATCAACTCTCCAATAAGACCTTCAGTTACAGATACACAGTCACCAACTATCACAACATTCTTTCCTTTTCTCAATAAAACTTCCAAAACCAACTTGATATCTTCCTTCACAGAACCAGAATCTGTGAAATAGTTGCTTGAAACTTTCTTTTGCGCTGAAAAAAGAGCTGGGTTTTGCTCAGAAGAGTAAGTCAAGAAATGGCTTTGCCAAAAGGTGGTAGGGTTAATGACTTCTCTTTGAGTTTCAGTAGCAGAAGGTGAACAAGGTGAAGAGAAAACCCCACCAGAAGTACTATAACACTGAAACACAGAAGAAGCTGAAGAGTCCTCTATATTGCTTTTGACTGCAGTGCTAGAGAACCCAGCCTCTCTCATAACCCTACTAACACTAGGGTCATCTAAGATGGATACGATAAGCTGTTCAAGCTCAACCTTAATAGTCAAAAGAGGTTGTTGTTGCTGCTGCTCTATGCAACCCCTTCTTTGATGTGCTTGTGCTCTTTTGAGGGCTGCAATCAAAGCATTGGACAAAGATGGCTGGCCATGAAGTAAAGGACCAGGAGTTGTTGGGAGTCTGTTTAGTGCAACATTAAAGCAAAGCTCAAGAGCTCTGCATTGAAGAGGATGCGAAGTTTGATGAGGCTGTGATTTAAGACAAGCCCTTCTCAAAAGACTAGTTCTTGAGCTCAGCAAGGTTGCAGCTACATGCAAAGGAGTGACCTGAGCATGGCCTCTCCTCCTTGCCAAGCTAAGAGAGTGCTTCAATACTGAAGCAGCCTCTGTTGTGAGGGTCTGCTGGACCGTACAAGCTCCTGAGCGCATAACTTAGCTAAAACCCACCCCCACACCACCCCCTTTGAAAGAAACCTGTGTGTTTTCAGGACCAAACTTCTCCCTTTCCTTAGTTTTTTCTTATGTTTTCTCTCCCCCTTACACCACCCCCACCTCTCTCTTAGTCACAAATCCTAAAGCTTTAAGCCTCACAGAAAAGCTGGTTACTTTCCTCTCTTGTGCTTAGAGGAAACGAGAACTACCACCCTGGTTTTGAGGCTTGAACTGAAAATGGATAGTGAGATTTTTTGAAAGGAGAGCTTAGACGTCTTGGTAGAGTCTTAGAAGAACAAGTCTAGATCACTCCACCTTCTTTATACTCCTTGCTGCTGATCTAGCTTTTGCTTTTTCTCTTTTTTATTCCCACTTATTCATTGCTTTCTCTGTCCTCAGTTAACAGTTAACAGTACCTCTGCAACATCTTTTTATCACCCAATGTCCCTCTAAAGGGTACTCTAATAGGTCACTTGATTTATGTTTTGGTGATAATTATGATAAAAAAGAAAAGGGCTTACCTTTAACAATCATATTCTTTTTGTTGGGACTTGCAAATATCAAAATCATGTGGTAAAATTTAGTGGCATGCCATGCATGATAGACTTATAAATATACAAGATACTAAATTTTCTCCCCAGCTAGACGATCAAAAGCTGCAAAAAGAAGATTTCAATCTAATTCTTCTTACATTGTTTACCTTCTTCAAGAAAAATTTGTATGTGGGTGCGTTTAATATTAATCAATACAGGAATAAGATTACATGTTTAACAAGATTTCAAGAGCCAAAACTGTAAGACTGCTATTCCTCAAAGGAAAACTGTCTTGTATTTTAGGATAACAGCATTTCTAGTACTTAAAAAAAAAAAAAAAACAGGAGAGTATACTAGCACACCTGGACAACTATCAAAATAACACCAATTTATTTATAATTAGCAACAAAGTTTACACCTTTACATCTGTTTTTTCTATAATTTTAAAACCTGACTTTGAAAAAGTCTCAAGTCATGAGATTTCACTCAAATCATTAAGTTTTTAATCGCTTAATTAAATTGTGGATTAACGATAACTATAAAGTTGATTTAATAGACCAATTCAGATTTTATAACCAATAGTACTTCATGGGATAAAATAAAAAAAGTCCACAAGAAGGACCCGGGATTCAAAATTTATTATCCATAGGCAGAGATAGCTTACCTTTCATTTTTCCACATCATCTTCTTTGAATGGACAGACAAAACCAGCAGAAATTCAAAAAAAGTAGTAAAGAGAAAAGTTGGATTAAAAGAAGGCTAGACTGCGATGAGAGATAAAAAGGAAATTGTTTTCTTCTTTATTTTTTTAGGATGATTTTATTTTCTTCTTCATGTTTATCATCTTTTGCCTGTATAAAAATATTTAGTTATCAAGAAAAGGAAAAGAAGGAGAGTCTCTCTCTTCACGCCAATCCTCGTAGAGAGACAGCATTTTATTCCCAAAGTACTCAAAAAGCAGCCCTCTGTCTCCTATCCTACATCGCATTATTGGCTCTTTTCAGCTCTCTCTCACTCCCTTCCCTACAGTCTGCAATGTCATTTTGTCTTAATCCCATCTCATTTCCAACACCCATGGTTATACAAACCAGCTGACTCGTGACCCAGCTAAAATGATATCGTTTCAGGATATTTTTTATAAAAAATAAAACATTAATCATTTTAATTTTTTTTTTAAAAATTCAAATCAGATCTTGGGTTAACCTTCTAGTTCGATATAAGACCCGACAGAAATAAGATATAAGAACCAACATGTCACTAAGTTAATCCGTAGGGTTTAATAACACTGCAAGCAACCCTCTTGGAAAAAAAAGGTCTTTTAATTTGCTAAACAAAGGAGGTAAAAACACAGAAATCTGCTGTGCTTACAGACAACAATGTTCACATCCTGTTCATGTAAGAAAGAAACACACACTACTGTTGGTTGTCTGTATGTGTCTTTGGACATCAAGAAATATACTTGATAGGTTTCTTATCCTTTTCCCTATTTTGTTCTTATGGCTGTCCATGCTTGGACATCAAGGAACAGGCATCTATGCCTTTCATCATTCCTCTATTTTTTTGCTCAGTAACTGTAATATTCTGTGTTCTAGTAATTTACAGATGGTAGAAAATTGTGGGTAATTTTTCACTATCTAATTGCTTTGCTAATTCAACATACATATAGCTTCATGCATATTGCGGGGTCTTAAAACACATTTGAATCAACCCAAAACTAATGGGTTTTTTTTATAAAAAAAAAATGAAAGAAATTTCAATTGTATTGGGATATTGTGGGGTCTTAAAACACATTTGTTTTTTTATTTTAATTTTTTTAAAAACAAATTATATATTTTTTATTTAAATTATTTTTTGATATGCTAACATCAAAAATAATTTTTTTTTTAAAAAATATTATTTTGATATATTTCTGAACTTAAAATATATTAAAAAATAATTATTATTATATTTTCAAACAACCCTTTAATATACAATGAACTTCTATATGCGATTCAACCTTTTTATGACATCTAATAGTTTTAAACAAATCTCTTATTAATAGATAAAATCAAAATAAATAGATAAATAAATGCATGATACTAAAATTAGTGCTCAAACCCAAAGTTATAAAACCCATCATATATCTCATGACTTGGTATAGTATTTATAATATGAATTAGCTAGATTAACTTAAATCAACTCAAAATAACCTCATTTGAATATTTTATTTTTATTAAGTTAAAATAATATTATTTTAAAAAATAAAACTAGATTTTAACTATATCAATTGTAATGAACCAAGTTAATTTTTATCTAATATTTTCAAAACTGTACGTGAACTAGATTTTAGATTGAACCACTACTTCCCATCTGGTTTAATAATACATAGCAAACCTCGAATCCACGGAAAAAGTTTTAGTTACTGCTATCACCAATCATTTCATAAGAACTTCACGGACTTTTTTTTTTTTGGAGGGGGGTTGTCATTTGAACTCCCTTGATCATGATGTAATATACCCTAATTCTTGTTTTTCAAGTGAATTTTTATAATTATCTAAAAAAAAAACCTAGGCATTATAGCTACATTATTATATAAGATGAGAATCCCCAGAGCTAGCTTTTTAGAAGTAGACAGATAATAAGTTATTCATAAGGAATATTTCAAGCTTTTGGGTGATGTGGGATGTGATGGTGATATCTTACCATACAAAACGAATTAAATTAGAGGTTTAATCAACAAGGGAATTAATGGGGCCACATCAAAAACATTAATCTCCTCAAGATTTCTTCATGCATGATTAATTACTCCTCAATATTTACATTAGTGTAAACAAATAGCAGGTTAATTATGATATGATTGGATCTAGATGATCAATTAAGGTTTTTATCCATGTTACAAGAAAAAACTACACAAGTATTTTATATAATATACACATTTCCATAAATATATTTATAAATACTTTAGATATTTATATTAAATATCTTATAACTTAATTAGATATTTATAAGATATTTATATAATTATAAGATATTTATATTAAATATTTTAGATATTTTTTTAAGATATTTATCTTAAAAAAGTTTATATAAACATATCTTTTTAGGGTATAAAGAGGCTAAAAAAGATGAGAGTTTATATCTTTAAGTTCATATATATATAGATTTAATATAAAATTTTAAAAAATATTTAAATATAGAGAATAATTACTTTTATTGTTATCTATAGAATCACTTCACTGATTTAAGTATAGAATGAATTTTATTTTTATAGATGTTGTAGGGCCCATCAAATAAATTTTCTGTGTACAATTTTGTGAAGCCCATAGAAAGCGTTCACAAACTTTCTCCTTTGATTTTATACCACCCTCATAGGATGTAAGTCTCGATTTTTACCCAAAAAATGATTGAAAACAGATATTTTTAATTTATTTAAAATGGAATTTGAGCAAGGAGAAAACTTGAACGGGGAGACTTCCAAGAACAGCATCTATACAGGACGTAAAAAGATTGATTCAAGGGTTGTTTTCCCAAGTCTTCATTGCATTAAAAGGAGCCAAAAGAAATTTGCAGAGTGCTATGCCACCATCCAAACAGTGCTTCAGTTTAAAGTATTTGGAAAAAAAAGCACATTCAAAATTCATGAAGCCAAAAAAATCATGTTCTTGTTCTCTGTATTAGTTGATGGGATATGGAATTATTTAGTATTTTATTATTATTTTGAGATAAAAACGATAAATAGATTGAAAACAAATTAAAAATATATATGTATACTTTATTTTAAAAAATACAAATTCATTTTAAAATTGTTCTATGTTCCTCTAAACAAACATATTTTATATCATTTTTATATTTATTTTTTCTATCCTGGAACACTATTTAAACATGATTTTAATAAAAAAAAACTAGCAATTAACTTTTTTTTATTATTATTTTAGTTTTGAGTCCAAAACAATTATTATTATTTTTTAAATAAATGTACAAGTATAAATATCATAGCTTGTCCAAAACCACTTAATATCAGCTTGCAAAAAGTTGGTCTGAAAATAGTTGGACTGCTGACAAAAAAAAATCTTTTTAGTATTATGTTTTGAATTTAGAAGATCTTCCTTGTAAAATCAAACCCAAATGGTCATCTAATCTCTATCCAAATGCTACTTAATTATTAATCCTCATCGTGGAACACATGAAAACTTTTATAATTAATGAGCACAAAATCCTGCTTTCTCGTCAATTTTTGTGCTCTTGTACAAAGAACACACTTCCTCAGGCCTTTAAAACAACCTTTTGTTTTTTTGGGTCAAAAAAGTAGAAAAACAACACGCATTCAAACATGGGTCTCAGCCGGTCAAAGTCATAAATATCGCCTAGGCTAACATTTTCATGCAAAAAGCTTTATATACTAAGGGTAACAATTAATGCTAATAAATACTAGCAATAAATACCATTTTAATAACTTTTATAATATCTGCATTTCTCATGATTGTGAGCTTCATAGGACCATGCTTGATCCATTGTAAGAAGGAGATGAGAGGTGAAATGGGAAGGCTCTGTCTTCTGCTTTAAAGTGACGGAGCACTCCTTCCTACGTGCGTGCTCTTTTTTTTCTTTTTTTTTCTTTTGCCTGATAATGAACGATACATAAGGTTCATATAGCTAGCTAGTTGGGTTATCAATGCTCCTTTTGCCAAGGAAAATCGTGGTATTGATTGAGAAAAAGGGCTAGTTTGAGGGGCTGGTGTTCAAATCATTAGGGCATAATATTTCAAGGTTTAAAGCTGGTGATGATCAAGAGGAGGTGAAGGATGAGAATTTCTCATCTTGGAAGAAAGGTATCCCTTTATGAAATTAATTGGAGATTGCGTAATTCTTTTGTGTCATCTTTGGGAGTCCTAATGATTTGGTTTGCAATTTTCAAAACCAATTTTCAACAAAGGGAGAAAAGGGATTAAATCACAGGCTACATTAAATGGGACATCGAGGCCCACATGATAAAAGCAAGACCACTTAATTAGCAGTACTACAAATCAATATCAACTCATGACCTCATCCCATTTTGCTTTGCTTTGCTTTGAAAAAAAATATCAATCAATAAAGTGCTCGTGCTCATGAAGCTGCGATCATTGAATGATTTTGGACTATGCATTAATAAGATTTAATATCCATCCATTTACCATTTCATGATTTGATGTTAGAACCCCTTTTAAATTTTATGAAATTATTACAAAACTTTTCTTTATGCCCGAATTGAATGTCCTCGTCAATACCAAGACTGGCCATGCTAAGTTTGAGCTTAGTTTTTGTCCCTACTCTAGCTAATCAATGAAGAGATAATTCAAATGATCAGTCCTCTCATCTAAAATCATTGTAAATCTTGACTATAAAATGTCAAGTTCTTGATAAAATTGATCAGTCAATTAATAAATATAGATAGAAAGATTAACTTGAGTCAATTATAATATATTGAAGATCTAATTCAATCGAATAAAAAACTAGGTTGTGAAATTAATTGAATATTGCTGAATTGCGAATCGGTACGTGTATGTATGGGTTAGGAAATCATATGAGGGTTGTTGCCCCTAGAGAATTTATGCTTATATTTCACATAAGGTTCCACTTTGGTCCTTCAAGAAAAAAGTTATGCAATATTGTTCTCACAAGTTTCCATTGTAGCGATTAGACCCTTGAAAACTCTTTTCCCTAAGGGTTTATGCAGTTCCACAAATATCTAACGTTAACATAGATGCTCTACTTTAACGTGATTGAAGAGCAAACTTAACATCGAACACACCAAAGAAATTGCCATGGATGGAGTCTCCTGTAGTTTATGGATACTTGTGCTTGGTTTTGGTGCGTGATTTAGGGTGGGCTTAAAA
Source organism: Populus tomentosa (assembly GCA_018804465.1). Taxonomy (NCBI): domain Eukaryota; kingdom Viridiplantae; phylum Streptophyta; class Magnoliopsida; order Malpighiales; family Salicaceae; genus Populus; species Populus tomentosa. The sequence goes on from CM032003.1 coordinate 12,980,440, forward strand.
TTATAGTAATAATAACGGTTTAAAGTTTTTTTGGTTTAAAAACGCATTAAAATAAAATTTTTTATTTTTTAAAAATTATTTTTTACATTAAAACATCAAAACAATCTAAAAAAATATATAAAAAATTATTTTAAACAAAAAAAATAAAATTTTTAAAAAATACAATTTACACTCAATTCCTCAATTATATCTTTAATTTTTCTCGACAAGGGATTTTGGAGGCTGCCTGATAGGGAGTTTCCATGTATAGAGAAGTGGTGCTAATTTATTTAGCCTTTTTCTATATATTTTACTCATGGGCTTGATGCCCATTAATTAACATTAGGCCTTGCCTCAAATCTAAACAGAAGTTTTTTTTTTTTTTTTTTTTTTTTATGGCCAGGAAAAATAAAAATAAAAATAAAAATCCACTGGTATATATTATGACAAACAAACAAAGAAAGAGCACATGCTAGCTTACCCTTTAGTAAATCGAAGATGAAGCTGAACATTGTTACCCTTTAGTGAATTTCTCTAGGCATTGGAAAATGGTGAAAATAGCCTTAATAATACTTTAGATGTGGACCAAATTAAGGATAAATGCCTATAACCAAGAACAAAAATAGCCTCTGCCTTTTTGGGGTGGGAATGTGAGGAAAAGTAAAGAAAAGAAAAAGGCAATGGCAGTAGTGTAGCCCTTCAGTTGGGTCCTACACTTTGAAGAGGCAAATGGGTCTCACTGATCATACGCACGCAGTCCAAACCTTCACCGGTTAACGTTTTCTGGTCATCAGAATTCCCACCTGACTCAATTGAAATCAAAAGGGCAAAAGCATATATGGCTCGGGGAATAGAAAGATTTGGAATTAGAGAGGACTAAATTGCAAAGAAAGCGTGCTACTTTATACAATAAATGTCCCCAAACCAACATCATATCATGTGGTACTCCACCTTTTGCTTTTCCTTTCTTTTCTCAGTCCAACACTTTAAATGTCCTTCCTCTTTTCCTTTACGTACTCTCTCTGAGTGATTGAATCACCTTACATAACAATATTCCAATTCCCTTTTCCTTCTTAGGGATTTGCAATTCCTTTTTTTTTTTTTTTACCAATCTACCTCGTTAACATTGACATGAGGCGTGGATAGCATTGCCCGAATGGTTGCAATTACTTTGATAATGATATTTTAGCTTATCGTAAAATTATTCATGTAAGTCCAGTGTTTAATCTTCCCAAATTTAAGCTGTTAATTTTATATAGGTAAGTTTTCAGGCATTTTGCAGTACCCTCCACCATGCGAATCCCCTCGACAACTGCGACTTGAGCTTCCAAATTAAAGAAGCAAAAAGGAAAAGGGTATGATTTATTTCCAAAGACACTTAGTTATGCTATTTCAAATAGTATCTAGAGATCAAAGAATGCCAGAAAAAATAAATTATATTATATACTTTTAGGCTTTCGCAGATCAGTGTATTTTTTGAGAAAATTGCAAGCGGTCAGTCCTGGCTAGCTTGTGCAGATATACATAAGCCATATATATAATTTGTGGTCCTGCTGTTACAGACCATGAGCTAGATTATGATCTTATCTTCACACACGCATACACACGCATATAAAATTAATTACTTATAAATCTTACGCATGCAATCCTTTCAAATATACAATTTGCATGGACATCTTTTTGGATTGCCATGTGAATTCAAGATTTAGCATGCATTGCTTTGCATTAGGTACGTGTTGGTGGATGCTGCGTGTGAGAAACAAAAATTTACTCAAAAAAATAGATAAAAAATAAAAGACAAATTTATTTTATGGTTTTTTTTTTTTTGTTTTTTCTTCTAGCCAAACAATTTTCTGTCCCTTTTATACTTGGTTAGTGTTTTGAAAAGCTAACCAAATCGTCACTTGAAGTTTGAGTTTCAATAGCTATAGTTTTTTTTAGTTATAATAATGCAATAAGGATATTCTCCATTAGACCTTCTAATAAATTAAAAAAAAAAACAGGTGAATTTTGCGGAAAGATGTAGATAATAGCAATAAAACTAAAAAATTTCATGTCATTGTAATTAATTGAAGTATTTCATCTAAAATGTTTCGTAGACAGTGGTCCTTCAATATCCCGATTGATATAAATGGGTAAGCATATATGCCTTAGATTTCTTGTGGGGTTTTGCAATCACTCCAACCTTTTCATGTGATGAAAGAATGGATCGATCGCACCTTTGTAGTCGATGGTTAGCTGTAATTATTGAGTACTTGCCATGCATGCAAAAAAGTACTGTTGCAAACTCAATCTGCCTGTCATGACTGTAAATCATGCCACAGATCATTTTATTTTTATTTTTTTGCAAGATCAATCTGCTTGGCACAAGCATGACCTTGCTAATCAAGGAAAAGATTTAAGTAATTTGTTAGTCTTTCCATTAATAGGATTAAGCAATCATACAGCTTCTTAAATATATCTTAAATATATAATTAAGAGCTAGCATCATGTACAGAATTTGAAATTTAAATAGCAATAATAGCTCTTTTTATTGAGAAACCCGTTTGAGAAGGCGGCCAATCGCTAGCCTAAGCAAAAATCCATGTTTATTAATGTACAGAACAAAAATGAGAGTAAAGGAACGTTTGATGCTGAAATCTAAGAGACTGATGATCAAAGTAGGTCACCATAGAAAGCAAAAGAAAGTGAAAGAAAACAAAAAAAAGAAGAAAAGAAAATGAAAGTGTGTTTCTTTCTTTCTTTTTCCCTTATTGCATGCATTTATAACGATGACAACCTATAACCCATCATTACTCTCACTCTCTCTTTTGTTCACCAATCCCTATGAGCAGAATAAGAATCTATGATCTCTCCCTCTTTTTCTTTCTTTCTCACCTGCTTTACAAGAACAATTAGGAGTACCGTTTTGAGAAGGGATGTGTTAAGAAAGGAAAGAATAATTAGAAAGCATTAAGACCTACTTACGTACATGTCCAGCTTGATGGCCCGACGTGTCCTTAAATTAGGGTGTGATCTAGTTTATTTTTATGCAATATTTTCTTTGAACAAAAAGAATGGAAGAAAAGAATATGAAGAAAAAGTTTGATATCGGTACTATGACAATGTTAACCTACACATGCATTGAAACCGAGATTGCCATGGATCTTGATAGACCTCGAAGATTTTTCTTGATGGGGCCTGATAATGGAAAAATCCATCACAACGTCCATTAGCCTCTACTTGCCAATTCTCTCGATGATTATCCAAAAAAAAAAAAAGCAAATTTATTTCTTGATGCATCTCACAAATTGTAAAGGGTATCCTCTCTCTCCTCTCAATAAATATCTCAATCTTGTTTCTCTTTAAGCTTTGCTAGGTAAACCTACACAACACAACCTTTTAAGGATATTTTTCTTCACACAACCTTTTAAGGATATTTTTCTTCACCAGCTTAAATATTGGAGGGTCTTCTACATTTCAAGAGATATGCCTTTGTTTTTAGATCTTTCCTTGCACAATAGCCTCAATTTCTCTACAATTCCACTCCATTTTAATCTAAAAGAAGCACACTTTCCAGTTGATTTTCTTCACGATCTCGATCATCAACACTTAAGCATGATCTTGATATGGAATTAATTAACTTGTGACCGATGGTTAATTGTAAGCATACATTTATTAGATTCAATTGATTAACATAGCGAGAACATTGAGAGAATATAAAAATTTTAGTTGTTGAGTCGTAATAATATTCTCTCTACTTATAGAAGAATGATATATTATTATAGATATTATTTTTTTCTTGTTATTAAAAAAATGGAAGGACATATAAGTTGACCATACATCTAGTAAGGAAAGTTACATCTAAATTTCACTTCTATATATATTTGAAGAAACTTCCACCACATTCATATCACAGTCAAAATTTATTATACCTCCATAAATAAGGCTATGTTTCTATAAAAGTGTTTAACATCAAAATAAATTTAGGTGATGCAGTCTGATGAAGGCTATATTTTGATTAAGACTATAAAATTAATTTGGGATGAGATCATATGTTTGACACTAAATTGAAGTTTTTCCAATAATATTGGAACAACGCCCTTCTAGATTTTGATAGGATTAAACTACTAATTATTCCCATCAAGATCTGCATTCACCCAAAAAAAAAAAATGATTTGGGCAGGATTAAACTAGTGATAACTCTCAAAAACAAGAAACTTTAGAGCAATCCCCCAACTTTCCACAGCTACGAGAGTCAGTCAAATCATTCTAAACATTGAGTTTGTTTTATTCTCTGTTGGCATCCTTTTTATATTGCCTTTTCCTTTTCCTTGTCAGTTTTTTTTTCCTTTTTTTAAGCAATTTGCAACACAAGTCATGACTTATGCCCTGGTTCGCAGGGAGATGATAATTGATGGACAAAAGCTTTCACTCAGCTAATAATTCATAGACAAAAGGCTAGCTTCTCTTTCAAATAACTCTGATGCATGGCAGAGAAGTAGTGGAATCCAAGATTTCTATGTTACGGTCTCTAGCTAGGGTTGTAAGAGAAACAAAATTTACTGATCTTACCACCTAAGTCATGTTACTAAACAACAAAGTCCCTGTGCATGGCTGTTGGGTTAGAAATAGACCTTTCAAAACGCGTGTGATGGGTTCGAAATTGACATCTACAATGTTAATGTTGATCGTGCTGGATTTTGAATAGACTCCCCCACAAATATTTTACTTGTTCTAAGGGTAAACACATGCACTGTGCTTGTCAAGGCATTTAGCCATATTTATGACCAATAAATTGGCTTCTTTCATTTGGACATTGGAAGAGCACGTCTTGTTCTTGAGTTTGGCAGTGAAAACTAGAGGACATGTGAGTATATGTTCAATTTTATCTTAGCGGTGTTTGATTAGTGTTTCAGGATAGAAAAGATAACACATATATAAAAGAAAAAAAATTAAATGTGTTTAGCTAAAGAAAATAGAGATTAAAACAAAAACTTATTTTTAATTTTAAAATGAATTTCTGTATTTTTAAAACAGACCATACAAGCACACATGTAAGTAGTTGTTAAATAAATGATTTCTATATTGTAGTATTTTTCCAGTTTTTGAAGCTGAAAAATCAATGATTAATTTATATAATGTCTTCCCCTTGTAGGTTCCTTAATTTATAATGATTAAATTTATTTATTTTTTAAGAAAAAGGAATTTCCAAATAAGGGTAAATATATCCTGTTCCTTCAATACAAATGCAGAAGTAAGATAACCCAATTTTTTTTTTTTTAATTATGAAGTAAATTTAGCTTATTTACATAATTAAGACTAAAAAGTTTTTAATTATAAAATATATATACACTTTAATTACCTCTTTGTGGCCTATCTGGGGTTTCAACAGGCCAGTATGGTGTGCTTAACCTAGCTAACATTATTTTTTGCTCTGGTAATTAATAATGAACTTAATTTGAAATAAAAAACTCTTGTCGTCCTATATTCTTCATGATGTCTCTTCGTAAGATGACAGGAATGCACTAAGATTTATTCATTGGCCAAAACAAAAAACTCCAAGAAATATTTGATACGACAACTTTTGTGATTGCATCACATTACATAATATTCTTATCTGTGGGGTTGAAGATGTTGGAAACTTGTGAAGATTCTGCAGATGCAAACATCAACTAATTTTCAAGCTCAGTAGTCAGCTGGGAATAAGAATATGCAATATGACATATATGAAAGACTCAATTGTCCCATATTGGTCAGCAGAGCCTGCGCCATGTATAGATAGATAGTGATGGTGATTTTGACTAAAACTGATATGTGCTCCTGCATTTGTAAAGTCCTTACCCTTCCTGCCCCTGTAGTTTTTCCCTGGCCTCGGTTTTTTTTCTTTTTAGTATTTAATAATAAAAAATAAAGTTGTTAAACTTTTACCGGCTCAAGTTTATGAATTTAATAGATTAACTTGGATCAATCTAAAATTAATAATATATTTTTAAGATTTTTATAAAATTAAACTAACATTATTTTTATAAAAATAAAAAATAAAAAATCAAGTCAGTTTTAACTAAAATAACTAAAATACATTAAATTAACTCTCTGCTAGTTGAATGATATGCAACAAGCTAAGCTTGGTTTAATAATAAAATGAATAAGGGTCTTGTCATCCAAAAATCCATGCAGAAAGCCAGCATTAGGCAATGGATAATTAAAAAATTAGAATAATAATAAAAAAAACAAACTGTGTGGTAAAGATCAAGGCAGATGTACAAATTTACAGTTGAAATTAATCATTTCAAGAATGATACTGCTCTTCGAGTTCGACTTTCTCCTAGCTGATCATCTATTTGAGCATGCATGTAAATATCATTTCACAGTGATTCTCCTAATAATCATAAAAACTTTTTATTGAAGTACCAATTGTCCATTAATGACAACATGAATCTTTCTCTTCCACGAGTCTGTCAAAAGATCACTCATTTGGTTCTTGAATTTAACCCTCATTTTGTTTTTCCTTTACTCCTAAGCATCAAAAAGATGATTAATGTTGTGTTTCATGCAATGCATGATAGCAAAAAACTAAGCTTCTGGCCGCATACTGCCCCCTTCAAATTAAATTAGTAGCAACCTTCCTTTATATTGAATTTTAAGTTTTAAACATCGCATGAAGTGGATCCGGACAATTTTAAAATTCATGATACTTTTATTTTCTTGAAAGATTTTTGTTTCCAAAGTTTTGGTAATTTTTATATTAATTATATGATCTAGTGATTAAGAACAATATTATTAAACTTGATCTGATCAATTATCTCCTAACCCAGTTAGAGTGTAAAAAAATCAACTCAGAATAAACTCTCTTAACTAATTATCTAGTTGGCTATGTCATAGCCCAATTAATTTATTTTTAATTATTATTTAAAATAATATATATTTTTTAAAAAATTTAATTGATTTGAGTTAATTCGTTTAATTAATAACTTGAATTTTATACTAGATTAAGTTAATTTATTATCAAATTTAAGAGTGTACTTTATGATATCGAGAGCAAACACATGGAATAAGCTGGGTGTTTTAAAAAAAAATGTATCCATGATCCATATTAGAAATTAAAATCCATGATTAAACTTGTTTACATATAAAAACATTTACAAATCAAATTGAACGTACTTGATTGATTATCGCTTGAAGAAAAGAATCTATATGTGATTGAACACGTCTGATCAGCACAGTGATCTTCACATGTGGCAATAACTTTTGAGGAAAAAGCTACGAAGACACATTAAATTAAAGAGTAAAAAGGTGCAAGAACACACTCGCCACTATTATAGTCAAAAGTTTTCTTCACCTTTTACACCTTTTATGAATCCTTTATCCATGCCAGTAAAAATTGAATAAAAAAATCATTTATTATTTAAATCATTGGGTTGAAGATCGAATCAAGAAAGCTTTTTTCGTATCTTACATTTATGTCTTTGAGGGCCTATTGGCCTCGCCTCTCCCTTCCATCTTTGATAAAAACAAAGAATTTGCCACCAGGAAGACAGAGAGAAAAAGGTTGTTTTTTGATTTGAGAGTTTATACCTCAAAGTACAGTACATTGGTAACAAAGTAAACTAAAAAAATATTTCTAGAGTAGTTGGTAAGAGGTTCTGGCTTGATTCAAAACTTGAAAATTTTAATTACCGTGATATAGATGAATGTATATTTGATGATTTTATAATTTATTTGACATATAATTCACATCAAGATCATTTACAAATACTATAAAAATTCTCATTTTGATTCTTTTGCGGGACAAAATGTTCCAAATACATTATCAAATTAGGCTTAAATATTTTTTTTAAAAAATAATCTTAATTTTTAAGTTTTTTACGTCAAAATCATGTTAAGATATACTCCAATTAACTACAAATTATACTCCTAAAAAAAGCATTCTTTTAGGGGCGAAACATACTCCAATTACATGATCAAATGAGGCTTAAATATATTAATCTAGACGTCGGTGCCCTACTTAAAACAACCTCTCAATAACTTACTTCGTCCCTAGGACTCTTAGAGCAAGAAATGAAAGGGGAAAAAAAAGAAAGTATAATGTATAATGACTACTGACACATAAATGGGTAGCATGGGAATAAGCCTGGGCTAAGATTTGAAGGGAATGTAGTAAAACGCCAAAAGGAAAGGACCGAAGAAAACCCCTCAAATTCCTTAATGTCTGAAACAGCAACAGCATCAGCTCTCTCCATATCTATCTGCCTTTGAAGTTTGAGTAACGCATGCCCTATCAAGCTGACACAAACACACATACAAACACCCTAAACACTCACCTCTCTATCTTTTTCTTTCTTTGCTGGCTCACCTTTTCAAGCAACATGGATTCTCTTTGCCAGAGCAAAACCCATCACTTCTCTCAAGAGATAGTACTAGATTCTATTTTCACACTTTTGCTCCTCCCTTTCATCATCTTTATTGAGAGAGAGAGAGAGAGAGTTATGTCACTACTCACTATGGTGTAAGCAGATTATACATATATATATATTGATGATTTGTTTATGTATTTTGCATGGGAATATAATGAATCATAAATTGTGATCATGATCCTTTCTGGGACATTGTTTTTATTATTTTATGTGTCAAAAAGACCCCACTCCCACTCTTATTGCCATCATTGCAGCTGAGGTGGTGGTGGGGATGGTGTTGCTTTTTAACTTTGAACATACCTTTTTTTGGGTAGGGTTGAAGGAATGTCTCTTTGCTTGAGCTTGTGAATTTCCTTTTCTTTTTCTTCTTCAATCTTTGTGCCCTCCACTTGTCTTGGGACTGTGGGTTTGTTCACCTTGTGAGTGTGTGTGTGTGAAGTGAAATGGAAAGAACATTCAAGCATAACCTTTAATAGGTTCTTGCTAATTAGTGATTAACGTTTTCCCATGTCATTCTCACTCGTGTAATTCTTTGGGATATTTATAACAGTAATAGATATTATTTTTAAAATATTTTTTATTTGAAAATATATAAAATTAATTTTTTTAAAATTTTTTTTCTATATCAAAATAATAAAACAATCCAAAAGGTACTAAAAAAATAATTTAAAGTAAAAAAAAATCAAAACTTTATAAAATAGTGATGTAACGTTGCCCAAAGACACTACCCTTAATAGAGTACAGCTCAAAAACAATACTAGTCGTAATTTGCAATAAAGTTGGAGAAGATGTAGATATTATTAGAAACAAAATGTTGAAAATTTTCCTCTTTTCACTTTATTGTGGAAAAGAACTTTTATCCATGCCTTAAAGAGAATATCTAACTAATATATATATATATATATATATATATATAATTGATTTTTTCTGTGTAGTAATTGTTAAAAGATCTCATACATTGAAACTCATAGTTACCGACATGAATCTCATAGCATGGAATTAATATTTTCTTTTCTAAGTAAAATCTCCAACTATATGAAAAAATAAAAAAATACTTTAGTTGTTGTTGTGGAATTGTTTCCTTTATTTTTGTTCATAATTGTAGCGATTTGAAGAAGACAAATATAAAATATCCAAATTAATCTCACGTTGCTTTGCTTGCTTGAATTAAAAACTTAACATGAACCACAAGATCATACCAACAACCTAAAGAGTGTTCCTTCAAGCTGCCATACGTTGGAGCTTCCATGGGAGTGAATTTAATTACTGAAGTTTCATAGACCCACCCTAGCCCAGCCACCTCTGCCTCTTCAAATACGGTGGATTGGCCCTGTCAGCTCCTCCCCAGCCCAGGCATGTGAACGGCTCTCTTCCATTTTTAGTTTTATTCCAGGCCATTGAATCCACCGGCAAAAAAACCTCCCAATTACTTTGGATCCTGCTGTCTTCATACAAAATGGCTTCCGAATGAAGTTGCTGAAAAGAGAAATTATCAGGTTTTCCTGATATTCATAGCCACATCACACCCATAAAATGGTTCAAATATTCAGAGTTGTATTCGGAAAAATTTATTAAAATCTTTTAAATGTATCAAATCAACATGGAATATGAGGGGTGACGAGAGTGTAAGTGTAAGGTGAATTTTTTCAATTTTTTTTTATATTAATGCATCAAAACAATCATAAAATACTAAAAAAAAACCTATTAATTATCTTTTTTAAAAAAAAATTTAAAAAATATATACTATACCCAGCCTATACCCAGCCCACTGATGAATACAATTCGAACGTGTAATTCAAGCCCGTTGTAGTACATCTCGAAGACAGCAGCCCAGAAACTAAATCAAACCGAATGAAATCTTGTATACTTCAAAGCCCAAATCATGTGCAGCAACGACTTCAAGCCTAGGTCATGATTTTATTTCAAGATCCACTCTTAAGATTTTCTTGGGCTGGTATTAAAACCCTACCTCGTTAGATGGCGGCTATTTTACTGGTCAATTTTGTTTATGCTCAGCAGCTGCAAAGGACAATGGCAGAGAGGTACTATATATTCTTCAGAGAATTCAATGGCGGGGAGTGAAGATGTGAAATGGAAATGGTTTCATGTCCATTACCATCACCTCCAAATGTCACCAATTTGATAGACAAAAACGGGTGCTGTCCTGAGGATTGAATGCTGGATTTTCTGAAATATTCAATGCATTGCTCCCTCCCAGCGTACGTAGTTGGACCCATGTAGCTATCCAAACACAGTGATGATCAATTCAAAGATTGGACTCTGTCCATACATATATTATGCAGCAATTGTCCTCTGTTTGCTTTCTTGCAAGGAAACCAGTTAACATGGGCAGGGCAGATCATATGAGACTCAAAGGTGGTGCATATAGGTAAACAATCACAGTTATCAAATCTAATCTGGCCAACTTTGCGGGTCTACACGAGATTAGAATCAACCCGAGTTAATCATTAATCTAACGATTCATAACTCAAGTTTAAGGCCGGGTCATGGTTTTCATTATTATGCCTACAAATCTTGACCTTTTTACAAAGAATGGCATAATCAAACAACAAGATCTTGCCAGATCTTGGTACATGCCCGTAAATGGGGATTTGTAAAGCATCCTTGTTCGTGAAAAGAATGTGCGTAGAGGGTTTCCATATGGATCTCACAGATAAACCTGCACGTATTTTTCTTTCTGTTTTTTGAGAACCTTCTTCACCCTTTCATGTGCTTATGTCAAGAAGTCATGTTACATCCTATATTTTAATTTTGGGAGGCGGCGTGGCACCTAATTAGACCAAATAAATTCAATCAGCCATCTGGATTTGTCAGTATCTCTGGTTGCTGGCCTTCTATGGCCTTGAAGATTTGCTTTTCAAGGAATATCATAACCGACGAATTTATAGCTGCTAGCTAATATTTCCAATTAGGATAACGCGTGAATTGGAACGAAATATCTCGGCCAAGCTGGATGCAACTCAGCAATTACATGATGCAAAAATATTTAATCTTTGATTTACGTGCAATTTGATTCAAAAATACCGTTTATCATAAGAAAAAATAGTACTATAAAGAGTTTTTGTTTCTTAAAATAAAATGTTTAATTAAGAATTATAGTTATAAAATTCGATTTGATAGTAGTATTAAAATAAATAGTTTGATATTCAAGTTACATCCTTTAATTTTTTTAAAAAATCTAAAGTATTATCATTTTAATAATAATAATAATAATAATAATAAAGGTGTTTATTCGCTAATTCATCTCATATTAGCAAGTCAGTTAAACATTTACAACAAGTTGAGTTTTATAATTAGATTGAAAACTTAATTGAAAATGTGATAAAAATTATTTTTTAAAATATTTTTGATATAAAAATAAATAAAAATTTATTTTTATTTTTAATATCAATCCATTAAAATAATCAAACAAATAATAAAATAATATTAATTTTAAACTTAAAAAAATAAAAAATTAGAAAAATAATATCCAATCGCAATCCTAAACTGTACATGAAAATTACAATAGCATTGCATGGTGGATTAGTAGGTAATGTATTATATAACTTTGACAGGTTGGTAAAACCTAGGATCAAACACTTCACATGGAAATTAAGCATGAAGATAAAGTAACGATATTTTTGTTGTAATCCGGTCAAGGCTTCGTTGGTTGTGTGTGTGTATATGGTCTAGCGAGGAAGCCTCATGTTCGTTGTTGCTGGGCCCCATCGCCTTGATCTTTGTCTGAGGCTTTCCGCGTGTACAGTTTTGTAATCTTGAGCTTCGTTTTCACGCTAAAATTCAGTATCCAAAGTTACAAACAACTACAGCGACTTCTCTCGACCAAATAATGAACTAAATCTTTTTTATTATTAATAATAAAATAGACACAACTACTCCTAGGTGCACTCATTAGCAGTTGATGGATTTGAAACCTGTCTCGGATTAAGTTTTATGTTGAATCATATGGAAAATTTGACTTGATTAAACCGAAGTTACTATGCAGCTTAGTTAGTAATTCAAGTGATTAAGTAAGTATTTTTTTAAAAATAATATCATTTTATTTTAAAAAAAAACATCATCCCTAACAATATTATTTTGGATAAATTTTTTTAAAAAAATCAAAATACATAGGACAAAGATTTTAATAACCTCATTACGCATTACATATTGTCATAGTTTGAAATATATTAAGGTAATTTTTTATTGATTGATCAGGTTATCTTTGAATCAATTATATTAATTAAATCATATCATAATAACTTTCACATAATTTAATTTTAAAAATAATAATTGTAATAAAATATTTTAAAATTAATTTATTAGATTAAGTTTAATTAAATAATTATTCTTTATTATGTTAAAACAAATTTGATGCGAATTGGAGATATGTAAACTAGTATATTTCAACAACAATAGTCATCTTCACTCACTTTGCAAAATTATACACTCATCCTTTTCAATGAGCATGGATTCTTAAACTTTCAAGCTAACAACATTCACCAGTTTTTTTTTTTTTTTAATCAACTGTTCTAAGAACTCCAATCACTCTCTCTGCTAATCATTAGTAATCAACAAAAATGATCCCTCTTCAATTATTATGTCTCTCAATTTACTCCAACAGCGGTTCATCTAGTGGTATGGACTTCCATCTAGGTTCGGGTTTGAGTCGAGAATGTTCATTTTCGGTTCGATTTTCAACTAAAAAAACAAATGGACATCAAGCTAAAGAAAAAAAAAAAGGAAGTCCATTGAAAATTCCTTCTCTTACTTTCCTTTACCTGATGTCATTTCCAGACAAAACATCAATAGTTAAGGAAAAAAACTTTATTATATTAATCTGGATAAAAAATTAATGATGGTTAATAAGTAATCGATCATCAGAGTTTATTAAAAAAAACAGAGAACTATTGTTGACAGAGACAACCACTGTTACAAAATCTAAATTAATCTAAATTCTATCCAAGAAAAGAAAACGACCAGCTACTATTTATTAAAAAAAACAGAGAATTATTGTTGACAGAGACAACCACTGTTACAAAATCTAAATTAATCTAAATTCTATCCAAGAAAAGAAAACGACCAGCTACTATTTATTAAAAAAAACAGAGAACTATTGTTGACAGAGACAACCACTGTTACAAAATCTAAATTAATCTAAATTCTATCCAAGAAAAGAAAACGACCAGCTACTATCAAAGAATATAAGCCACTATATATGATGTTACGAATCAGATCCCAGTGCTAGTTCATATAAAAATATTTCTTTTCATAAACTTGGCAAAGAAATAGTTACCTTATGCAGTGGCGGAGTTACAGCGGGTCAAAAAGAGATAATTACCCCCTTAACTTTTTTTAAAAAAATTTAATGAATTATTACTACAGCCTACAAGTAACGAAAGTTATTATACAATAGTTTATATGTATATATATATATATAACTCCCCAATTTTCCTCCTTTTCCATTTTGTTTATTTATCTTTCCCTGTAGGTTTTTTTAGCAGCCGTTCCCAATGGCGGAGCCAGGATTTTTTAAATGAGAGGGTAAATTATTAATAAATACTATATTATATAGACATGTATTAAAAATCAATTCAAAACATATATATTAATTCATATCAAGTAAAATTAATATAAAAATACTTTAAAATAAAAAAAAACTTAAATTATAATTGTTCTTTTCTAGTTTTCATATTTTGAAACCGCTTCATAATAGCTTCATTATCAATCTTATCGAAGATATCTTTCTCAATGTATACAACTAAACTATCATTCATCCACTTATTTTTTATGATTTATTATTATTATTTTTTTTGTTTATTTTTATTTATTGTTAATAATTTTTTAATTATATTATTATATTAATTAAATTTATTGAACTCATTCAAATCAATAACCCGAATCTCAAGTTTTTATTGATTCTTTAAAAATATTATGTCACTGAATATTCTCTTTCTATATATATATATATATATATATATATATATATATATTAAAAAGTTTTAATCCAATACACAACGTCCTAAAATTATCTAGCATTAACTAAAATATACTTATTTCATTCTTGTGTACTTTTACAATATTCACCAATATATATATGCTTGACCTATTTATATATCATTTTTAAATGAGAAATAAATAAATTATAGTCAATCCTCGAAGCTTGGATTTATTTAGTTGCTAAACAAATTTAATCTTGATATATACAAATTAATTAAAAATAAATTACGCTGATCGTGGTGGTTATGATCATACAGCCATTTATTAATTTACAAATCACTCGTCATTATCTTTTTTTTCTCTCTCACAAAAGTGTAAAAGAGAAGGAAACATACGGGGAAGGGAAACTATGGGGCAGGGAAACCATGCCAATGACAGCAAGCATCACATTGATTGTTAAATGGAGAAAGATTATTCATACTTGTAAAAACCCAGGGTTAACATGAGATAAAGGTTTTGATCATCAGGAGAGTTAATCTAAATTAATTTATTTTTTAAAATTAAAATAATATTTTTTTAATTATATTTTTTTAAAAAATCTATGAGTTGAAAGTTGAGTTTTAACCCATTCATACCCAAATAAATTAAGTTAATGAGTTAATCTAAATTTTTAACTAGGTTATTTAAGTTTTTTTTTTTTTTACATAAAAAAATTCAAATCCCAAATCAAATAAATCCCAAGTTAATCCTAAGTAAGAAATAGTTGATTTTATTCTTGATTTATCATAATGTGAGGTTTCATTATATTTTAATTACCAGTTAAACCGCTTTTAAAAAAGAAAAAAAATCTAGAAAAAACCAAATCCCTCACCAATACAAAAAAAGAAAAAAGTATTAGAAAACATTAAACCATATTAACAGTTGGATTTTTTTTGAAAGTGTTTTTTTTTAAAATATTTATTTTTCTTTTTTTACATTAAATTATTTTTTAAATATTTTAAAATCATTTTAATATATTAATATCACAAATAATTTTTAAAAATTAAAAATATATTATTTAATTATATTTATAAATAAAAAAACCCTTAAAAAACAACAACTAAATATCTCGCATGAACCCTAGTCAGTACACCAAACAAAACAAGAAGACTTTATAACACAGAAAAGAAAAAATAAAGAAAAAAAATATCAATCTCTCTCTCTCTCTCTCTCAATGGCTGACCTTCTTCTCTCTTTCTTTCTCCTCCTCTTTCTCCTCCTCTCCACCACCACAACAACCACCGCGGATGATGCAGGCACCATGCTAAAACTAGCCTCTGCCCTAACCCCAACACCAAAAGGCTGGTCAACAACAAACACCAATGGTTTCTGCAAGTGGAGTGGCGTTAATTGTGACAACTCCAACAATGTGATTTCCATTAACTTAGCTTCTCAAGGTCTTTCAGGGACTCTCCCATCTGAGCTTTCAACGCTTTCTCAGCTTCAAAGTTTGTCTCTTCAAGACAACAAGCTGAGCGGTCCTTTGCCTTCTCTTGCAAATTTAGCTTCTTTGAGAGAAGTTTATATGGGTACTAATAATTTTACCAGTATCCCTATAGATTTCTTTAAAGGGTTAACTAGTTTGCAAACTTTGAGCATGGGTGCGAATATAAATTTGGAACCTTGGGCTATTTCTACTGATCTAAATGAGTCTTCTAGTTTAAATACTTTTGAGGCTAGTAACGCTAACATCTTTGGTACTATACCTGATATGTTTGCTTCTTTTCCTAGTTTGCAAAATCTTAGACTGTCTTATAATAACTTAACTGGAGGGTTGCCTCCATCTTTTGCTAATTCTGGGATCCAGAATTTGTGGCTTAATAATCAGAAAATGGGGTTGTCTGGTACTATTGAGGTGTTGCCTTCAATGGAGCAGTTGAGTCAAGTTTGGCTTCAGAAGAATCAGTTTACTGGGCCAATTCCAGATTTTTCAAAGAGCAAGAGTTTGTTTGATTTGCAGTTGAGGGATAATCAGTTTACTGGGATCTTTCCGGTTTCCTTGTCTTCCCAAGCTGGTTTGTTGAATATTTCTTTTTATAATAATAAATTACAAGGTCCTGTGCCTCTGTTTGGAAAAGGTGTTAAAGTTGATAATAGTGGTCTTAATAATTTTTGTGTGGATACTGCTGGTGTTGCTTGTGATCCACAAGTGACCACTTTGCTCGAGATTGCTGGTGGTTTTGGTTATCCTGTGATGCTGTCTGATTCTTGGAAAGGGAATCATGCTTGCAGTGGTTGGCCTTTTGTTACCTGTGATTCACAAAAAAAGACTGTCATTACAGTGAGTTTGGGGAAGCAGCATTTTGGAGGGATAATCTCTCCTGCATTTGCTAATCTCACTGCTTTGACAACTTTGAAATTGAATGATAATAATTTATCAGGTCCCATTCCCGATAGCTTGATAAGGTTGTCTCAACTTTCGATTCTTGATGTCTCCAATAACAATCTCACTGGGAAGATCCCAGCTTTCGCACCTTCAGTGAAGCTAACCATTACACCAGGTAATCCTTTTCTTGGGAGTGGTGGGGGTTCTGGAAGTGGAGGGACATCACCATCTGGTTCAGATTCAAATACAACTACACCTGGAGGTGTTCCTAATGGAAGAGCAAATGGTGGTAAGAAGGTGAGTGCAGGTGTCATTGCTGGTGTTGTTGGTATTGTGATTGTTGGTGCTATTGGCCTCTTCGTGTTGTTTAAGGTTAATCGCAAGAAAAAGAGAGGGAAGTCTGGGAGAGTGAATGATCAAGAGAATGGGAATGGAATCAATGCATTGGTTAAGAATGGTTCATCGTGTTGCACGAAGGGGTACGGGGTTCTCAGTGAAATACAAAGTCAAAGTAGCGGCAACCATAGCGGCCGGCACTTTTTTGAGGGTGGGAACATTGTGATTTCAATCGAGGTACTTAGACAAGTAACTGATAATTTCAGCGAGAATAACATTCTGGGTAAGGGAGGTTTTGGTGTGGTTTATAAGGGCGAATTGCATGATGGGACTAAGATTGCTGTGAAGCGGATGGAATCTGGGGCAATGGGGACAAAAGGAATGAATGAGTTCCAGGCAGAGATTGCAGTACTTACTAAAGTGAGGCACAGGCATTTAGTTGCTCTTTTGGGTTACTGTATAAATGGAAATGAGAGGCTCTTGGTGTATGAGTACATGCCACAGGGAACTCTCGCTCAACATTTGTTTGAATGGCAAGAACTTGGTTACCCTCCTCTTACTTGGAAACAGAGGGTCACAATTGCACTGGATGTGGCTCGAGGAGTGGAGTACCTGCACAGCTTAGCTCAGCAGAGTTTCATTCATAGAGATTTGAAGCCTTCAAACATACTTCTTGGAGATGACATGAGAGCTAAGGTTGCTGATTTTGGTTTGGTTAAAAATGCGCCTGATGGGAAGTATTCTATGGAGACAAGGCTGGCAGGAACCTTTGGCTATCTTGCACCCGAATATGCTGGTTAGTAGAGGTTTAAATGTCCATACTTGGTTATCTCCATTCAAGTGATTGCAAGTTCCTCCTTAGCTTATTATATTGCATCAATTTGCATTTTGTTATCTTTCCATGCATGCAACCTTGAAGTAGTAAAATTGCCTACTTTTACCCATTTGTATAATTATAGGAAAACCTAAGGCCTCGTACACATTTGCATTTCATTTTTCAACGAGCATGGTACTTTTCTATGCACACTGAAGTTTCAGAAAGTGTGATTCTTGATCAAGAGGCATGATCCTCTTTATCTTTCAGTTGTTTCCTGTTAATAAGATCTTTAGATGTTGGTATATTAAGTTTTCATATTCATTTTGCTTCATCTTGAATATGTTGATTTGTTGATGACTGTTCTCTTCAAATATGAACTGAACCTGCTATGTCCTGCACAGCTACTGGAAGGGTTACAACAAAAGTGGATGTATATGCTTTTGGAGTGATTTTGATGGAGATTATGACAGGGAGAAAAGCTCTAGATGATACAGTGCCAGATGAGAGGGCTCACTTGGTCACATGGTTCCGCCGAGTCCTAGTCAACAAGGACAACCTTCCAAAGGCAATCGACCAAACACTGAATCCTGACGAGGAGACCTTTGTGAGCATTTCCAAAGTGGCTGAGCTAGCAGGGCATTGCACAGCTCGCGAGCCACACCAAAGACCAGATATGGGCCATGCTGTCAATGTCTTAGGACCTCTAGTAGAACAATGGAAACCTACCAACCATGAAGAGGAAGGCAATTCTGGCATTGATCTCCACATGAGCCTTCCTCAGTTTCTCCAGAGATGGCAAGCTGATGAAGGCACTTCGACAATGTTTAACATGTCTTACTCCCAATCCCAATCAAGTATTCCAGGAGGATTTTCAGACTCATTTACTTCAACCGATTGTCGGTGACCAGAAAGAAACAATCTGTATATTTCTTAAGAGGAGACAGGTATCATACAGTTAAAGATGAATGGGGGGAAGAGATAGGCTGCCAACTATTCAACCCCGCGAGCTGCAATGCAAAATCTCAGTTGATACCACTGTTTTGCTACATTGATCGATTCATTTTTTTTTTTGTTTGTTTTTCCTTGAATGATCTTATCCGTTACAGAGCCAAACTAATAGCCTTGTCGTTTTTGATCAATTCCTTGTAGCTAACCAATTGATTTGGTTATCCAGACAATGGGGGATGTTGTAATATATTTCTTCACTCAGTTTTCATCATCTCACAATTACATTACATTTACATCTTGTAGGTCCATGATCACCTTGACCCCTTTTCTCTCATCATTTTCCCTGGAATATTCTCTCATATTTCTTGCCAGCTTTTGACGTGTTGAGTAATTCTCAAGGTTGTGTGAAAACAAATGGAAGGAGTTAGGATCCTGTTATTGTCAACTTGGCTTCAAGGTTAGTTGCTTTGTACAAGAATAAAAAGACACCACCGTGGGGGCATGCTCTGATGAGTTGGATGTTAGCTGGATGACAGGCTCTGATAATATTCTTCCTTTTCAAGCATTTAAGCTTTTGTGCCGGCTAATTCGTAGTCACTGTGGACTGCATAAATGTTTTGTTTTAATTCTTTTGCATTACTTTTTTCATATTTCAATCTTGAATCATATCATCATATAATATCATATATAATAGTAAATCATAAGTAATTTCAACTAAAATTAATTAATCATTCAATTTTAAAAAGAAGGTTATGTGTGATATTTCATTCTTGAATCATATCATCATATAATATCATATACAATAGTAAATCATAAGTAATTTCAACTGAAATTAATTAATCATTCAATTTTAAAAAGAAGGTTATGTGTGCTTTATATTGTAGGAAAATAGAATGGTTTGAACTTAAAAGTGATTTCACATGGAAATCATTCCTTCAAAGGTGCAATCACGGCATGTTGAGAGGGAATTCAGCAAGATCCCTTCATCAATGGATGACTTTTGTAGTGGTCCACACGTTCTGTTCTTGATTCCAGGATGACTTTTTGTAGGCGCCAGCACATGCCATGGGACCTAATCTCCATTTCTACATTTAGGAAAAATAATTAAATTATTTTTGCAATAATGATTCTTTATAGTAAACTCGAACGGGCTTAATAGCAATGTAAGGCTCGTTCGATCTAGTGTTAATAAACTAGGTTAAAATAAAATAAAATAAAACAAATTATTGATTTAATAAAATACTTGGATTATTCTGGTAATTCAGCTAATTCAGATCTGATCAGATCATACAACAAAAAGAAAAAACCTTGTTAACCTAATAAAAAACTTGGGTTTACCTGATAATTTTGATAATTTAGCTGATCCATGTCTGATTAGATATAAATCCAAGCATCAACCAATTAATTTTTATTTTATGAAAACATTATTTTAAAATTGTTTTAATTTTTTTGTCCACCGAGTTAATCTAGAACCTGTCCCACCGAAAAACTATGGTTGTTGTTATGATAGAGGAAAAATACATGTATGAGTTGGCAATGGTATTTCATTAAAGAGGATGTTCTTTGAGCTGTCTTTCACAATTACAGTTTCTTGATGGATCATAAAGCGAGCACAACTAACATCTTCAGAGTTGTTCAACTTAATATTGCAAGGTTGTTTGATTAAATACCTAATTGAAAACAACAACCTTAACTAACCTTTTCAAGTATAATATCTCACTTCAAAACATTAGTTCTCTCTCAAAATCTTCGTCGATGAAGGTATTTCTAAGTAGGAAAGTCTTACGTTATTACTGCTAAATAATTATAATATAAAATTGACAGATTTTCTTTTGAGAAAGAAATACACAATCCAGACTCATAGCAACAGTATACTTCATTTTTCTTTTCTTATGTTATCCAGTTGACAAGGTTTAAATACACCAAGAATTCTGCACGAATATATTTTGGTTCCCTTTATTTTATTTTCAATAATCTATAACCATTCTTTATGACCTGCGAACCCATATTGTATTTGCACAACAGCTCATTTGCCCCTCAATCATGTCTTATATGATAATTACTAATGAGAATGTGCTATCTGTTTTACACAACCATCCAAGCTGGAAACAAGATGAGGATATAAATTCTGAGGCAGAATGTTGACCAGCACCACCCTGATTGCTTAATTGATGGACATGATTGACAGTGTCACTCTTTATCCAGGTTCAAGGACTAATGCTGCTGTGAATCTAGAATAATATAAAAGTTCTGCACCGTCACCTTTTTTATGGTTGATGTATGTGAGGACAGGAGGCAAGTGAGCTGTCTGAAAATGCGAGGAGGATGGCAGCTAATTGTATCCTAGTCGACCCTCCTTTCTACCACGAAAATGAATTGGTAACTTTTGTTGTCTTTCAACTTGGAAATTCTCTTGATGAAGATCACCACGAGTCACAATTCTCAGAGGGTGTGCTTCTGTGTTGAATACCCATTCATCCAGAGAGATGACAGATGTAGGTGAAAATAGGAGGTACAGATACTTAAGTGTCTCGGCAAGGAAGAAACTCTGCATCATGTTGTCTTTAATACCTGAGTTCACCTGCGCGAATAGACAAGAATAATTGAGTTCAAAACTTTATAATGCTTTGCTTTTAGGTTCTAATTAAGGATTATTCATTAAAGTAAATCCATGCATGGGATTTTAAAATGGATATGAATAGGACTCGTACATTTAACAAAACCACAAACTTCTGAGGCAACTAAACAACACAAAGCATGGGAAAAACCAGTGGTATTTAGGAGTTGCGGTTCTGGTTCATTCTATTTCTCGAACATGCATTAAAGTAGTAGAGGATTCAAGTCATACCTTTCTGAAAAGACACAACAGAATACATGGACTGGACTAGGGTCATTATGCGTGTGCATGCATGAAGGTGTTTGTTATATAACATTAAGACTACAATCTTTGGGTTAGAGAAATCTTACATCCTTAAGACCAACATATCCAGTCTCTAAGCGGGAGTTCTTTTCGAATGCTTGAAAAATATTCCAACCCCATTCTTGGTATGTCTTGTTTCCAGTGATACGCCACAGGTAAAACAGCGACTCAACTGTCTCAGGCCTCAAAATGTTCCATGAAGTGCCAACATTCATGTCCTGCAATTTCATCATCTTTCAGTATCAAGCATACAATAAGTGAATATCTTCCATTTTTCCAATCTAGAAGAGAGTATCAAACCTGTCCAGGGTGAAAGTAATAGTTCTCTCCAGCCAGTTTTGTAGGTGTCAACTGGTAGAAATTATAACAAGTCCATGCAAGCTACAGTTCAAAGCCAAAAATTAAATTAGATGTAGCTACCGAAATCTGAAGCTAATAAACATGTGGACCACGAACAAAATAACTATGCACCAGTCAATTAAGTAGATTAGGAAACCATGAAAATGGACCAGCACATTCAAGTTCTCAGCCACATTTTTTTTTGCCTATATGCTTCTTTAAATGCTTTTGCTTGTATGATGGACCTCAACTTTTGGCCAGGCAAGCAAGCTTTCTGCGAATGCATCCTTGAGGTTACCTAACTTGAGGTTATCTAACTCCACCGTGCTATTTTTCTCGCTTCTCTTTGTTACTGCATTTTCTTGAAAAAAACATGACTCTACCTCAATAAAGCATATTTTCATTGTGGTTTCAACACTTGAACTCTTTCATACTTACCAAATAATCTACTCCACACACATCCAAGCATTTCCCAGTCACTTCATCTAAATTCCCATGTCACTTCTGCCGCACAAAATTCTGTCTTCCTTCAGCCATCTTCTATCTATCTCAACAATTTTATGTTTGACACCTTATCGTTGATCTAGAAGTAGAAGAAATGTAAAATTACCATAATTCCCTAGTATTCCCTTATGTGATAGCCAGTATTCTTGATCCCAGCATCCCAATTCTTTGTGAAAACAAAGCAGTTTTCAAGACCAGTTGGCAACAATAAGCATCCATTTTTCCTTTAAAACAAAATCTCTAAATTCAACAAAAAATATTTAAATTTTATCCTTTTTGAACCATGGAAATACATTCGGAGAATTGCAAGCACAGTGACAGAAGCAGCAGTCTACTGACACGTGGCATTACAAACTTCATTCAGATTCCTGTACTATCAATACAAAATCCATAGTGGTCAGGAGCCTTCAAAGGCTGATGGGTTGGGGCATGATAGAAAGAAGAGAGAGCAAACACAATGAGATTTCCTTAAACTTCAGAAAATCAAGGTATCCCTCATCAATTAAACTCAACTTTGTACCACCATAAATTCTGCTTCTCATAAGCTTCACAAAGGACGCAGAACTCATTTGAAAATTCAGTGATTATTGGCTCATTCAGATCTTCTTATCTCCCAAACTGTCAATATTCTAAATTCATTTTTTTAAGAGTTTGAACACACCACAAAGTCAGTTGAATCCAAGAAACTCCTTTTTATATACTCTGTCTTAATACAATTAGCTTGGTGTATTGCAGTGTAGACTAATACTAATTGACTAGAAAACAAGCACATTAGTGCAAATGACAATGATAACAAAATCAATAAATATAAAGGCTATTTCTTAATTAATACCTCTTCTGCAAGCGATAAAATCTTTTCGGCTTCACCAGAGCCATAACCTTTAGATCCTAAAGCCAACATGCCAGGAGCAAAGCATGCCAATTCATCCATCTACAGTGATGAAAAAGTTAAGCTCTTGAAAGACCACACAACAACTTAGTCATCAAATAGTTAGGAGATTTCCTCAAATTGTTTGACTACCTTGTCAGATAAAAAATTTCCATTCTTCTCGCAAATGTATGTGAAGGATGATGGGGTTGTTTTCCGAACCAAGCTTTGGAGACCTTTCATCGATGTCTCCCACATTTCTCTGTTTGCAGTATTCATTAACACAGATTTTGTCAATGTAGAGATTCATTTGAGAGTTCTCAAAATGCAAAATATCATGTAATCATTACAAAATAGATGAGGGGAATAATAATCAAAGTTCATCTTTATCATAATGGTTCAGTGACCAATTGAAGAAATTGATCACAGCATCCCATGTCAATATTTAACATTGATTTTCCAAGATCACAAGCCAATGCCATAAATTTTTCATCACAGAAATCAACATTATAGGGAACTGAAACTTTGTGCTACTCGCTTCTACAAGCTTTGCAAAAATAGTATTACGAGGCGAGAGACAGAGGTATAGGTGTCTTCATGGTGGCACAAACAATAAATTAGTCAAGTAACCTATCATTTTATCATTTAGCAACCAAATAAACACTAAGAAATGCAACATTTCTCCCACAGGTTATAGATTAGCAGTTAGGAATTTTTATCATCATATATCTAACACCATGATTTTTGGAATTTTGCCAATCCTACCACACAGCTCACAAAATTACAAGCATTTTAAGTGAAATTGTATAATCAATGCTTATCATTTAAAATTGGGAATATAGACTACCTGTAGTGCTTCACAGCTTCTGTTTTGTTCCCTTGTATCCACACCTTGAGTAAATACTCATAAAAGCTGCAAAAAAAATAGCATCGTGTCATTTATGCTTGTATTAAAAGGCCATAGATGACATCATGGAGTTGTTTTATGCTAAAAGAACCATTCAATCTAGAAAGTTAAGCTGTTAGAAAGGTTTAAGAATGTCCATAACTATCCCTCTCAAGGGCAGGTCATCAAGCCCAATAATCAACACAACATAAGGAATTAACCATTTGGGTGATTTCATAAACTGCCTAGTAAATCAAACATTTGATCAAATAGCCTGCAATACCAAGTACAATGTTACAGCACTTTCTACGAGATCAAACTTTTGAAGTAGATTGTTGCCAGCAAGAAACATAAAACCTACGAATGAACACTATAGAACATTTTATGTGAAGAAAAAAAAAAAGGATCACAAGCACCATTTCATAAATGAATCCTGTATCATTTGATCATGGTATCTAAGTAGCGGATTCAGGTAGCACAATGTATGGCTTCTTTAACATACATGATGAGATCAATAACTTGTTCGAAATTCATGTTACTCAGGTTTAATTGTCTGATGATACGTGACAGAATGGTGGTTACAAGATGATTTTTTGATCACTGCCCTCTTAAAAATGATATAGCTAGCTTGACATACTACTTTTTTTTTTCTTTTTTTTTAGCATCAATAGATGTTATAAAAAGGAACATATTCAGTAAAATCAGTTTACAATGTTTCTGCAGCTAATTGCATCTTCAATACAACAATATGCATCAATACCTATCCCCCATGGCACCAAATGTTATTGTTGAGTAAGCAGCTGTTCCAGAGCGAGGATTAATATACATGGGAAGTAAACCATCAGCTGGAAAGGTTTTCTGAAGCTCTTTTATGACTTTCTCTACCTGAAATATCAGTTCACAGAAAAACTTACAGAAAGCATATAACAAAACACTCTAGTTCCACATCTATTATTATTACCATGCTTTCTTTGGGAATCACATATCATATTTCGAATTGCCAAAACTAGTCTCAACTAAACAAACATGACTCGAAAAAAAAAAAAGATTCAAAAGTGAAACTTCCAGACATACAACCATGAGAGTGCAAATACCTTCTCCTGATATTTTGGGTCTTTTGTTCTTTGAGATAAAGCAATGAGTTCAAGCTGCTCTGTTCCAGAATCTGCCAGGATACTGTTTCCCTATAAAACACATAACCATTAGAGTCAAAATGAGTTCAGTATGTCTTGAATTGTCAAGCTCACGACCAAAGCAGGCTTCTCAGTGCATTGTATGAACAGATTACAAAGCGAGGAATAATCTGGGAGCATTAAAAAAGCCAATGAACAACACAAATTACCCCAGTCCACCCAAAGTTGTGTGCACTCCCATGCGCTAAATTAATTCTGTTATAGGGAATTCCTGAAGGAGAATTCCATGCAGGCAGCAATCTATCTGCAATATCTTTAGCCTTTTCAAGAAAAATTTTGTCGCCAGAAAGATCATAAGCACTGAGAAGCCCTCCAACAACCCTGAACACAGCAAAAGTAGACAAAAGAGTTAAGAAGCAACACAGGTAGAATGTAGTCTTGCAAAAAATTAAACGCAACTGAAAATTAAAGATTAAAACTTCTAATGCCACCTTATGGTTGTCTCAAAGACACTAGCCACATAATCCTTGTTGAAATCCAATGAGTTCGCAACCCACCTGCAATTAAGTAACATAACAGCCAGCTTACGTACAACCATTTCTAAATCTAGAAATAAAACAATTTAAAAAATTACCAAATTATAAACCACAGTGATTTCCAATCAACTTTCAAGAAATAGAAACTTACTCTTTGGCTCTTTGAAACTGCTCATGAAGACCCATTATAAATAATGTATCAAGAGAATCCACTAGAGTTGCTCCAAGACCACCAAAGCTATCAACTCCATTCCTTGTTTGTGGCTGTTTAGAATCAGAATGGACTCATTGGTTGCAAAATTGACTCACCACACCTCAACCCCCAACCCCATTTCTCATAACAGACAGAAAGGTGAACACAAACATTCTTTAGGAAACTGCACTCGTACCCTAAATGTCATAAAAATAAAGCCCTAGATACTAAAAGTCTTGAACTTGATCAATAAATCATAATACAAAGCACTAAAAACCCAGTAAGTTTCTGCGATTAAAAAACAAAAAAGAAAAGAAAGAAATCAGACCTGAAGTTCATCATGGCCCCAAGCATACTTCTCATAAGAAGTCCAAGCATGAAGCATAGCTTCTTTGACTTTCTCTCTTCTTTCAACACTAACAGGATCATCATCATCATCTTTGCTAATGTCTGCACTGTCCAGACCTGCTGACCATTTAACCCTTACATTAAAATCTTCAAGCTGCAATTTTAGCCGTGCCAATTCTTCATTCAATCTCAAAACCTCTTCTTGGTGGTCTCTGGTAAGATTTTGACGGTCAGAAACAAGCAAAACTAGAGAGATAAATCCAAAAATGACAAGAACAAGTTGTTGGGGTTTCTTGAGGTAGTATTTTGGATTAAATATTGATAAAGAAGTGGAATTTGAAGAAGATTTTTTTCCCATTTTGGATTTAAATTTAAGAAACGAACCCAAATTTTAGGGGAGAGAGGCTCTTGGGATAGTTATAATTTCTTAATATATTTAATTCATGTGCTAAAGTCTACGTAAGGTCAGCTCAAAACTGAAGTCATTGGACGATGTTGTTAATGACTTGTCTTGGTCTTTTGGTCAAACATCATATTACTCTCCTAACGACCACTAATTGTCAACTAGGTCTCTCTACTATTAATTTAATGAACTGGGTTCCCAAAGTATTATACGTTCCTTGATCTCGTCTATCTTCTTTAAGATTTACATCTAAATTGCATATATTATGCAATACAAGGAAGTAAATTCGAGGCTTTAGGTGCATTAGAATATATATTAAAATAAATTTATTTTGGTAAGTAAACTTGATAACTTGTCATTTAAGAATTTGTTGTAATAACTAATTTGATAATTCATTGACTTGAGATTTAATACTAATTAAATTTAAAATAAATCAAATAAGAGTTAATCCGGTTAATTTAAGGGGTTAACTTCTAACCCAGTCAAAATTTTATTTGATTTTAAAAAAATTCAAAATAATATCTTTTTATTTTTTAAAAAATATATATATTAAAATAACATCGTCCTAGATTAATTTAGGTTATTTTAAATTAATATGCCAGAGTCATAACTTGAATCTTGAATCAAGTTATATGTTGTATTCAATCAAGTCATATATTTTACCGCTAAACTAAATTACAAGTGAGATTTAGTTAAATAAAAAAAAGATAGAACTTAAACTAAGTTTACATTAGATATAAAGTTCAAACCATATAGCTCGATAGTAAACAATTCATGTCTATCTTGATATAAAAGAGAAGATGATCGCACACAAGCATATTCGCAACACATGGACTATTTTGAGTCATAAACCTTCTGAATATCTTTGTCTAGATTTGATATGAAAGATTGGATCTTTGCAACATACCAGGGTTAGATTTTGACGAAGATTAGCTCTCTAGCTTCTCTATCATTCTAAGGCAGCAACCTGAAACACGTTTTGGTGTCTCTAGAATGGGGAAGGTTATAGTTTCATTGAGAGACTCGATTGAGGAATGTATGGTATACTAAACCCAATGGAGGAAATGGATAGTTTGAGGACTGCATTGAAGATTTGCGTATAGGTTGAGAACCAATATGAGTTTTTCTTATAGTTGTTGTCTTAGTTTGAAATGGTAGCTCTTCTCTCCTTTTCTTGCCTTAATGATGAAATAAATTCAGGCAACGTTATTACTTAGGTCGAAAGATACAGAGGGTTGTTGTTGGCCGGCTTTATGGGTAACAAAAAACATATTTTTGTTCCCATCAGAGTGCTTGAAAGTCACTCATCCATTGCATTTCTATGGCAGTTGGTGGTTAGCTGCAAACACCAGAAAATTGATTATATGTAATAGTCTTCTTCTTGTCCTTGAAGGACTGAACAAGTTTAGTCAAAGTGCCAGAAGCAGTTTATTAGGAAGTAAACATACTTGAAACAGTAATGAAGGTTCTCAATGTTTGCTGAACCTGGCAGGAACTTGAGAGGCATAGGATCTGTGATTCATTTATATTGTGCACCAAATGCTAGATGCCCTACAGCTTGCCATGGTAAAGTTCGATTCTAACAAGCAGAAATCTATTCTAAGTTTCAGTTACCATACTATAGCCCTCCTCTGAATGGGAAAGCTTCCTTTTCAGGATCTCATTCTCCTTTCTCAGTTTCATAATCTTCTGTTTTAGTGTTTCAACAAGTCGACTGGAAGCCAAATCTTGCTGCTGTTCAACCCGCTTTGTTTTGCTTATCAGCACTGCAATTCACCAGATACAGACAAACCATTCGCATCATGGCATGCCAAAGGAACCTCAGTTACTCGGAAGAAACATCTTTTGAGCAAGAAAACAAGTACGAAGTTATTCAGAACCATTTAAATGTATTAGGCACAGAAAGATAAGACACTTACATTCCTTTTCCAAACCCTGGAGTTTCTTATTCAACTCATTTTTCTCTTCTTGTTCAACCATGAGGCAATCCTTCAGATCCTGAAGCTCAAGATGATCTGTCACAGAATGATCAGCTAAGTTTAGTATTCCTTTGGTATAATAAAATTCAACTACCAAGTTCAAAAATTCTTGACAAATTATGAACCTCACATTTTGATTCCACCTCGAAAGCTACACGGTCCAACCTGTTTGCTAGAGTTTGCATATGAGCTTTATGCGCTGCTAAATCTTGGCGGAGGTGAGTCACAGTTGCTTCATTTGTTTCCTTCCCAAGTAGAAATCCTCTAACATGCATAATCATCACGCAGAAAAGAACAGTCATCTCGGAGGAAAGTAATTGAATCATCCCTCAGAACTAGACAAGCTACCTGATTTGGTCCTCTAATTCTCCAACCTTAGTCGTGTAGTCTTTCTTAAGCAATTCCACTGCCTTTTTATGCTCCTGCCCACATATTTTAACATCTTAATCCTGGTATACAATGTTCATCATGCAATCAGATAGTGTATGTTCTAAATGAAACCATTTCCATCCCATCACAAATTATCATCCCCAAAGAAATTGAGCTCCAGATTACCCCAGTTATGAGTACCCTATCAACCATGACATTGTAGATTCCATTGATGGGTTCCATTCTCATACAAAATTATTCGGGAAACTCATTCGGGATTGAATTATACATTGCACAACAAATTGTCATCTCTTGAAGAAATTAAGCTCCAAATTACTTGAGTTATGAGTAACGCTATTCATCTCGAAATAGCCACTCTGAACGAGTTTCCCGAAAATATGAACCATCACGTCGGGGATTCAACTGGCAGGTCCCATTCCCACATGAAATTACTCGAGAAATCCATCCAAGATTGAACTATCCATTTCACAACAAATTATCATCTCTCAAAGAAATTGAACTCCAAATTACTCTCTAGTTATAAGTAACGCTATTCATCTCAAAATAGCCACATTGAACTAATTCCCTCAATAATATCAACCATCATAGGTGGATTCAACTGATGGATCCGATTCCCACATCACACCAACCATCACGGGTTGACATTATTCAAGAAACTCATTCGGGAATTGAATCACACATCGTATGGTAATGTAATGCTTCAACATAGCACTTTGATCTACTCACAATCAACAGGAGACTCGAGGCATCAATAATTATGAAATTAACTTACATCCTCTTTATTAATCAGCTCATCTCTCAATCTTTTTAGCTCCTCATTCAAGCTTACACATTTCGTACGGCGCTCAAGCTGTACTCACATAAATTCAAGCAATAAAAAAATTAATTAATTTTTTTATTTTTATCAATCAATTCTGCTTTAAACTTGTAGTGATTAAAAACTAAGCAACATATAAAAAAAACTTGCTTTAATAATTAACGAAATTGCACGTACCTCTTCAGCTAGATTGTTCAAAGATCCTGTGTAGAGCTTCCTAAGTCTCTCATTTTCTGCAGATAATAATAATAATAATAATACTCAACAAATAAAAAAAGCGATTAAGAGAGTGATTAAGCAGTAATTAAGAAAATAAGAAAGGAAAAAAGGCGATTGGGGGAGAGATTAAGCAGTAATTAAGAAGAGGAAAACCTTGATTAAGAGATTTGCAAGTGAACTCGAGTGCTTCTGTTTTCTTAATCTCTGCATTCAAATTTGATCTCAGAGTTTGAATTTCCGTGATACCGTTCTTGAAATCCTTCAGAAAAATAAATAAATAAATAAATTTTCATTTCGATTTTATCGTGCTTTCTCAGCAACCAAACACAAAGGAGATTTTTTAGTGCCTCGTAAATGTGATCGAAGGAAGAGAGAAGCGAATTGCTTTCTTCGTCGATCGTTGCCGCCATTTTCACGCCTTTTTTTTCTTCTTCAAAATAAAATAAAATAAAGAAAAAAGAAAATAAATCTCCGTCTAATAAATAGTTAGTAATACTGTGTGTATATATAATTATACATACGGGCCTTTCGTAATTTAAATGGGTTGGGTTGGGCTTTATTTTTTGGCAAAGTTTCTTTATCTGGGCCTTATTAAAACAAGCAGCCCTTTCTACAGCTTAATGTTTTTGTTTTTTTTGCACGTTTTTATTCTTTTTTTTTTGTCAATTGTTTTTGAAAAATATTTTTATTTATTAACTAGAATTTTTGTTAGAATCAATTAACAAATCCGTTAAGCTATATGCAAAATCCTGTAATTTGTTATAGAAAAAGTGCAATTTAAATAAAAATATAGATAAAAAAACCTTTTAAAATAATATTTTTTTAATTAAAAATTTAAAAATAAAATTGATATAAAAAATTATTTGACGGAGAATCTGATATTAATTGCATAGTTTAGGGTATTGATGAAAAATTTACTCTAACCATTTAAGTTAATGACTTATCAATTTAGAATCTAATTCGAGTAAAATTTTATATCAAATTATATTTGAAGATGACCTGATTTATTTGATAGGTTAATTCATAACATGGTCAATCCAGTTTGATTTTTTTTAAAAATATAATTTTTTATTTTAAAAAATAAATAAAAAGACACCAATTAATTTGAATTTCCTAGCTTAAGCTCAAAAGGTTGTTGGGCTGGTTGGAAGAAGTGAATCTGAAAAATCCACCATCATCAGATTAATAGAGAGATTTTAGTTGAAATTGATGGAGTTGACATCAAATGCTATAACTTGAAAGCTTTGAGGTCAAATATAGCATTAGTAAGTCAGGAACCAACTCTTTTCTCAGGAAAAATCCGAGACAACATTGCATTTACAAAAGAGAACGCAACTGAAGCTGAGATAATTGAAGCAGCAACCACTGCAAATGCTCATGATTTTATAAAGCAATATTGCAGGATTTTTCAATATGGTTCGAGCGAGTGCTATCCTTTGTTTTTGTTCCCCTGATAGTTGCACACCTTCTTCTCCGCAGTAAGTCTTGTATCCATCCTTCATGTAGCTACCATGGAAATAGAGATTTAAGCAACTTTAGGCAATGAGGAGATAAGAGACCGAGAATGATTAGTCCAAAAGTAAATGAACAAGTAATGATACCTAATAAAACCATGAGGATTTGCAATGGTTGCTGCTTCGATTATCTCTGCTTCAGTTGCATTCTCTTTTGCATATGCAATGTTATCGCGTCTTGTTCCTGCGAAAAGAGTTGGTTCTTGACTTGCCAATGCTGTATGTGACCTCAAAGCCCTTAGGTTATAGCACATGATGTTGATTCCATCAACTTCAATCGAACCGCTCAATGTGTCATAGAATCTCTCAATTAATCTGATGGTGGTGGATTTTCCAGACCCACTTCTTCCAACCAGTGCAACAATCTTTGAAGCTTCAATTTTTAGGTCCATTCCCCTCAGAATTATCTGTTTTGGTCTTGCTGTGTAGATGAAATACACCTGCTTAAACTCTATTCCTCCATTAATTGTTTCTGGTTTGATACCATCTGAATTTTCAGGGTCAATTTGAGACCTTATCTGAGCATGATCATCTTCAAAGTATACTGCTAGAAGTGCACCAAGAAAGAATGAGTTCAATGGCGGAACTAGTCCATATCCTAGAGCTCCAACACAACCTATTAGAGTTGATTTCCACTCAGGTGCTGTCATGCTTATCAGTTGCCGTAAAGATGGGGAACCGTAATCATCTTCTTGCTTCTGGTCGGTCATCATGCCAAAACTAGAATTTCCAGAGAGTGACTTGTCAGGTGTTTCCTCTGCTTGACTGGTTCCATCATCAAGAGGAAAAGCACCTCCATGCTCTTTATCCATGTCTTCCAGCATAACTTCGTCATTCATATATGTTCGACCTATTGAGGCCTGATTCAAAGCATCCTGGATGGCCTTTTCAGACTGTGAATCCAGTGCACTTGTTGCTTCATCGAGAAGAAGAATTTTTGGGTCCCTCAGTAGTGCCCTTGCAAAGGAAATCCTTTGTTTTTGCCCTTCAGATATTTGATTAAGACAGCCCCACTCTCAATCCCTGCAATGGAAATCCTTTGAGAAGACAACTATGTAAAATCTTTTCATTAATTTCTTGTACAAACTCCAAAATTAATGATTTTTTTTTTCAAAGTTCATCCAAATAAAATTAAAGACTTATAAGTACAGGCTCTAGATTCTAGAACATCAGACTATATTTTCCAATACCATAAGTTTGTGGATGGAAAATTCTGCTTTTGATAACAACAAATATTGTGAGCTTTCAACTCTAAAAACCATCTAATAAATTCTCTCTTCAAAAAATTTCCATCAAAGAAAATAACCTCATCATAATACAGAGAATAGGAAGATTGTGAATTGGGTTTTCAATGTTTTGCCCAACGTATACACCATTATCTATATAAAAAAGATGTCTCTATGGGTTTGCAGAAATAAATATAGTGTTTGTTCGCCTCGAGGTATATTCTTTAATTGTAAAGAAAACTACCCTGAAAGTTTATTTCATAATTAAATTCTCCTCTAAAAAATAGCATAAAAGATTGTTTACATAAAAAAATATATTTTTTATAATTTGTAAAATCCTAATTAAATTGAAATTTTTAATCTAAGTTGAAAAAAATTAAAAAACAGTAAGAAAAATGAAGAAAAATTTAAAACTTAAGATTCCGGGCCCAATTTGAGCCTGAAAATGAAAACAACTGGTATAACAATATTTGTTCTTGTATAATTAGCCAGGTTTTTGGAATAATCCGATAAAATTTCAATTCCATACAATATTATTCAAATAAAAAGTTATGCAACATACGTCGATGAAACTTTTTTAGAAATCTTTGTAGCCTAGAAAATATTAAGAATTAAGAAGGAATACAATAAAAAATAACATAACGATGCCAATAATTTTTTTTTTAAAAAAAAAAACGTCACGTATACCTAGAAAGGAGCCTGAAGCCACAACAACAGCAACATAAGTTAAGGCCAAAGCGGCGCCCTGCAGTACTAACACGAACGAAAAGTTTCTTAGATTTTGATGTCTCGGTTATATACGGTGCTTGCTTCTATAATATAATTGCAAACCTATTAATCTATCAATGAACATACCTCGTTTATTGCTTCAATGGCGACAGAAGAAACACCATATCTGTTCATGAGGTCACTGAGAATTATCATGATTATTGCTATTGATGATCCATCTACAACACTCCCCATTATCCCTAGTGCCATCAGCAACATATCCATCCAATCTGACTGTTTCAACACAGTCTGCAATGGCCCAGATGGGGAATCACATGTTTTTTTCTTAGCTTCATCCCTGCTCGATAGCTCCTCTCTCTTCTTTGATTCTACTTTCAGCTTGGCTTCCATTACCATCCACCTAATATTTCTTGCAAACTTGTTTTGTTCTCACAAGCATATATAACCCATGAATTTTGTCCACAATTGTTTTGTTTAAAGCTGATATAGCTTTGAACTTACAGTCAGAGTAAATGGTCAGTTGATCTGTACTTAGGCTGGCTGATAAACCTGTCTGCTTGGAAAATCTAGCCCATACAGATTCTTTTCTTTTTGGAGGCAGTTTTAACCTATCTTGAAACCATGAAAGTGATGGTACAGATATAATTCTTGCACTTGTTTTGTCAGAAAAATGTTTAATGTTTCATCAAGCAAAATAAGATAGCAAAAACCATTAATTACTACGATGGTGATCTTGATAAATAGTTAAAAATACTGGCTGCTTGGTGGCTTTGTCTGTACAATTTCTTGAATAAACAAGTTAATTTCTTGGAATCTACAATGTGATTTACCAAGTCACCTTGTTGTTGCCATCATTTTCTTGTCCGGTTTAAGAATGGAGTAAACAAAAACGATTTGCATTTACTTTTCAATCAATAAGTCCTACACAGTAATAGTAGCATGATTTCAACAAGAAGGGGCGGCCATGGAATAAGGACACAATTTGGCATATTTAGAAGAGATGACTAAGTCTACAATGCCACTATCGTTCCTTCTTTGCAAGTTTTATTCAGTTTGGAATCTCACAGTACAGGATTCTTAAGCAGGTTTGCCAGTGACTAAGGGAACGAATGCAAGAAATTTGGGGGAGCATCTCACAAATTGGCAAGAAAATCAGTTGTTCCACCCTTTGCACACTACGTGATTCTGGATCGAATTTTTTCATGCATGGACTGAGTTTATTCTGACTATAGAAAATAAAAATTACTACTGCATTTAACAGTTTTTTCTTTTTATTATTGGTATTTACTCTACTATTTCATCGGCGAGAATTTTACCGACTGATTCATGAATAGAAACCGT
Organism: Populus tomentosa; assembly: GCA_018804465.1. Taxonomy (NCBI): domain Eukaryota; kingdom Viridiplantae; phylum Streptophyta; class Magnoliopsida; order Malpighiales; family Salicaceae; genus Populus; species Populus tomentosa. Next base: position 13,015,566 of record CM032003.1, read on the forward strand.
CCGTCAATAAACCTTTCGTCAATAATTTTATTTTTGTCGGTAAAAGAAAACCCGATGATTTTACATGTTGTTATCTATTTTTGGATTCCAACATCAAAATATATATATATACACAACACCATTATGAAGGGGCAGGAGGAGACAAGCTCTACGAGTGGCTGCACAAAAACCGCCGCAGCCACCCTACCCCGTTACCATGCATGACTAGACAAGAGTAGAGTAGCTCCTGCTCCCATTGCCCCTTGTAAATACCAAAGAATGCAACAACACTTATTAATTCATGTTTCTTGAATTTAATCGCACATGCACGTGTGGATCGGAAAAGATTACTTGGGCTGAAGGACCACCACCTTTTCTCGAGGCTTTTACATTCCTGATCGTTGGCACTTGCCCCATTTAATTTTAAGAGAAATCCAGGGTACCCAAACATGTGTAACTCAACTGCATATATAAATGAAGCCACTCCAATAATAAATTTATTTTGAAATTATTAATTTCTTAATAGGCGGATAGAAGGAAAGTATTTTTGGTTAGTCAAGAAAGCTCCTGCTACTTTCCATGCACCAACACTAACGTAAATAAGACCAACCGTCCATCATGATACAAAGAACTATCGACGATTAATTGTGTTCCCTTTTCTTTCAATTCTGTAAAATTTCTATGAACTTTCTCGGACGGTCTCATCATGATACAAAGAACTATCGACGATTCCCCAGGACCTCACACTTCCCCTTGCAAAAGTGCCTGCTTTAAAGTCGTATATTGCAGACGAAACATGCAATCGTTTGTTCATTTAGTGAATTACTAGAAACATAATTACCAGAATAGATTATGAATCCTTTCCCTTAGACAGCCGCCCACACTCTTAATCCATGGAAACTTTTGAAAAAAATGCCGAGTATCAAAAGTTTTTCATTTTCTTTCAACGCTGCGAAATTTAAAGAACTATCAACGATTCCCCAGTACGTTCACACTTGCCCTTGCAAAAGTGCCTGCTTTAAATGATCTTTTAGTCGTATTTTGCAAGCTTTTAGCATTGCTTTAAGTTGCATAATACCATTCGAGAACATGCGCAAGACGAAACATGCAATATTCTTCCTTTTCTTCTCCTTTTTTATTCGCATGCATACTCTCCTATTCTCAGTTGGGTTTGATTCCCCTTTTTTCGTTACTAACATCGTCATGATACTGGTTGCCGCTATTTGTCTTGCTTAACTGTGAATAACGTGTGATTGCATTATGACCCTTCAAAGGGCACAGTAAGAGCATAAGACAAGGTAGCCATCCATAAGGAAATTGTGCCGGGAAAAAATCCTTAATCCACAATGAGGGACTTCCGACAGGAGACCCACCACTACATAAAGGCACAAATGTACCACGTTAGAGTATCCACCGCGAGTTAAGTAAAAAAGCCACCAATTTCTTTGTACTAAAGGACAATAGCCTTTTGAATTACTGTATACTCTTTCACAGTACACTGTCGATCGGGTTAGTGCATTTTCTTTATAGTTTTTATTTTGGATTTTGGATTTTTATTTCAGGTGATTTGACGTTCTTGAACTCAAATTAACCTTTAACTACATAATTTTTTAGAAGAAATAGTTAACTTAAAAGAAAAGAAATTGAAGTGGAACTCTCTAGTAATATAGGCTATAGATTGAAACTTTTGTTAACATATTTATTTTAATCTCTTATCTTTTTAGATATTAGATAACTAATCTCTTGAATTTTTAAAAAATATATTTTAATATAAAATTTTATTTTTTTCTTTTTTAATTCTTTTTTATTAGGAGGTGAAAGAGTCACCGGATTCCAGCTTAAAAAAAAAAATAGTAGTTAAAAAAGATTACAATCATCAAAATGGTTGATTTTTATATCAAAAAGTTCCATATAATAAGCATTTTATATTTTGATGTTTTTTCCCTTAAAAACACCTAAAAAACAAATCTGAGCTCAGAATTTTTTTTTGTTTTGGGTGAATTTTGGGTTTTGGAGTGATTTATTGGGTTTTTGGTAGTCATGGATTGGCTTGACAAGGTGTTTAGGGTATTTTTCTAGATGTTTTGGGTCAAAAATAGGTTTTTTGTGTAAAAAACAAAGGACTCTATTTTCCTGGCCACCATAGTGGCCGGATTCTGGGTTCACAGACGACTCATTATTTTTTAAAATTTTATTTTTTCAAATAAATTTTGAGAATATGTTTTAGTTAGATTGTGATTATTTTTAAATGATATTGGGTGTATTTAATTTTGAAAGAGGTAGATATGATTTTTTTATGATTTTTTTTTTAATTTTATATAGATTAATTTTTTTTAAAAAAACAAATTTTTTATAAGATTTTTCACATGTGTTGCCTTCATTTTTTTAATTATTATTCAATAAATTTTATGTGTATGTTGGTTTTTATTATAAATTTTATGTGTTTTTCTATTATAAATTTATCTTGTTAGAGAAATTCATTAAACATAATTAGATAAATTACCCGTATTGTGATGTTAAATATCTTGATTTTTATTTTTTGCTTGGTTTTCTTAATTTTTTTTTTATTATTGTTGATGGATTTTTTTTATAGAGAAATTCTTCTCTTTTGCTTGTTCATTTTAGAAGCAAGAATTTGAATCTCGATTTCAAGCTGCAATATTATGGTTTAACAAATGCAATACATTTTTTTATCCACAACTAAGAAAAAAAATCTGACCAAAATCTAATTATAATATACTTATTTTTATTATAATCAATTAAGCAAGTTCCTAAGCTATAAAAAAAAACAGAGTAATAATATAAGCTTCTAAGCTATAAAAAAAACAGAGTAATAATATATGCTTCTAATTCAACTATTAATGTTGAAGAAAATATCCCTACAAAAGAGGAGCTTATCAGCAAGAATTCACCAGAAAAGAATAATGTATTTTAAGAGATTAATACAAAGTATTGTTTAATTTTTTGAAATTAAAGAAATAAAAAGGTAAGATGGGTGAAAAACTATATAGCTAGTTAGTGATCATAACTCGCCAATAAATTAAGGACAAGTTCAAGATTCTAACTCTACCATAAGTAAAGATGATGGATAATCCAGATGCAGTCATGAAATCAAAAGCTTTGGAAGAGGGGAGATAGCTTTCACATTTTTTATGACTGAGGATATTATACTCTGCTCTCCATTCGTCTGCAGGTACTCCAATAGGGCATATCTGCGTAATCTTCAAGATAGCAGAATTCTGATCAATACAAACCAATAACTTGAATATTATATATTTTTTTAATAATTTTTATGCAAAAAAAAATTGATGTCGAAGCGAATCACCTAACTAGTTTATTCTTAAAAAAAAAAGAGAGAAAAAAAGGCATCACTTTCCTTCTAAGTTCTAACATTGGAAGTATTTGAGCCATAATTTCCCAGAAGCTACAACACCACATCAGCAAGTGTGGACAGGGTGAATCAAAGTCGCCCCGAACAGAATTATGAAACAAATAATCTCCTCCTTTTGCATCCCACGGCATCTTAAATGGCTAATGCATACTTTTAAAATCCAAATTGGTCGGCACATTAATCTGGAACCTGGCCGATTTAGATTTGAGATTAATCCGAGTTTAAATAAAAACTTGTTGGGGAATTGATCCGGTAAAACTCGGTCGATTCGAGACATTAAAATAATTTAAAAATATATAAAAATAATTTTAAATAAAAATAAATAAATTAAAGTTTTTAAAAACGAATGTGATTCCAAACTGTCCTGTCACCCGTCAACAGTTTCTAGTCAAATTACGAATAGTCGCAACCACCGTCCAACTAGCTAGTCCGTATCAAGTCCCATTATCCATTCATACATGGTTGAGAAAACAAAACCCACCATCTCAAGCACAGCAGCACTCAAGTTCTCTCTTTGAATTCTTTCCCTTAAGAGTTAAGACAGCCCCACTCTCAATCCATGGAATCTTTTGAGGATATTTCTGAGTACCAAAATTACTGGGAAATGACTAGCATGTTTCTGAATGACGAGCTTAAAAGGTACACCCCCTTTCATATTTGCTTTCAGTTGCCAAACGTTTTTTATGTTGTTATTTTCCATGTGCATTTTTATTTTTCTTTTTTTCACACCAGTGTTCGGCTTAAGAACAAAAGTTCTTTAATTTTGAGACAGTTGGGCAATGGATCAGGCATCTAGCCAGTACTATGATTCAAGCTCGCCGGACGAAGCTGCTTCAGCAGTAGCCTCTAAAAATACAGTTTCAGAGAGGAACAGGAGGAAGAAGCTTAATGACAAGCTCTTGGAACTTAGACAAGCAGTCCCTAAAATCAGCAAGGTTACTTTATAGCTCATTAATAATGACAAGTCATTAACAATCTAAATCATACATTGCAATTATTAATTCTAATATATTGTTTGTTGAATCTCGAAAACTCTTTGGTGTTGTTTTTCATTTATGGGCTGAACTCATTTAGTTGGATAAGGCTTCTATAATCAAAGATGCTATTGACTACATCCAAGATTTGCAAGAACAAGAGACGAGACTCCAAGCTGAGATAATGGAACTTGAATCCGAGAGATCCGAGAAAGATAAGGGTTTTGAATTTGAGAGAGAGCTACCAGTCTTGTTAACATCCAAGAAAACAAGATATGACAACACTTCTGATCACAGAGTGCTCAGAAGTGATCCCATAGAAGTTCATCAAGTAAGTTCTAAACAGTGGAGATATGCCACAATTTTTTAAATATAAAAAAAATAAAAAACAAATCTCTCTCTAGGTATCTCAAACAATTCATTAGTTATGTTAGAACAGTACTTGAGATATCTGTGCTGATGTCCTTCCAGCTTAGGGTCTCGTCCATGGGAGAGAAGACTCTGTTTGTGAGTTTGACATGCAGTCAAGCTAGAGAAGCAATGGTTAAGATCTGCGAGGTTTTTGAATCTTTAAAGCTGAAAATTATTACAGCAAGTGTCACAACTGTCTCAGGGATGGTCAAGAAGACACTCTTGATAGAGGTCCGTCTCTTTTTCCCTCCCCGCCTCTCTATTGTCTTACTCCAAGGGACTGAAATGTTAAGCAATAACAGAATTGTTTTTTTTTTTTCTTTGATTCCCTGTCAAGTTCCAAAGACGTTAGAACCATCAGTGCGCATGAAATGAAATAAATAGATAACAAAAAAATAGTATATAAATTTAAGAGACTGCAAAGCATAACTCTTTCGAATGTTCTCAATTCAACTATTAAATTAATATGGTAGAAAGACATTTAAATCATAACCATCTGATCATTTTGTTTTGCGGGCAGATATAGAAGAGAGAGATCATCTGAAGTCAAGAATAGAAAGAGCTATTAAGGCTCTAAGTGGTCCATATAACCCTCAAGGCACGTAGCTGATTGAAAATCGAAGGACCACAGCTTTGAAAAACCATATCCAATTATTTTAAATAATCTTTTTCAGGCTCTGTTTTTCTTTAGAAGTAAAATGAAATGACCTTGTCATTTGTATGTTCAAGACTTGCTCAATTCAATAAGAATTACTGTTTGTCTATTGTAACTCAGACTCTGCAATTAGCATTCGATCTTTCTCTCTTTAATAATTACTTGATGAGATCACGTTATGCTCGGTTCTATACTGTGCAAATGACCACTGAGTCAAGCCAAGAAGTCTTCTCTCCATTATCAAACAAAAAAGAAGGTCACTTTCCTTCCAACGTTGGAAGTCTTTGAGCCATAATTTCCCAGAAGCTACAGCACCACGACAGCAGGTGTGGACAGGGTGAATCAAAGTTGCGCCGCACAGAATTATGAAACAAATATTCTCCTCCTTCTTTTGCTCCCAATCAACCCTGAATTTGACAAAAAGCATAGGTATTTGATTACTTCCAGGATCTGTCATGTCAAAAGCATAGTCAAGAGAGATACGTGTACAAATCCAGGGTAAAATGTATTTTAACAGCAGGACGACCCTGCATGTGTCAGGGTTATGATGTTGTTTGAGAATATTTGTTATAGTTTTTGACTTAGAGGCAGATTTTGGATCGGAGTACGGGCATTTACCTCCCTGTGTGATTTATTTGATGTTTTGTTGCTATGATTCATAGATTGGGAGGCGTCAGCGCAATGCCCCCGCGATACTATAAAAGGGTATCACAAAAAATATATTAATACCTCTAGGATGGTATTTTTCAGCGATTTAGGATATATTATAAATACACACCATATAATTCTATTTTAATATAATAAAAATAAAAACTTATGGTTTACCTATCTCCTTAACTATAAGACTCTGAGAATTCTGATATTAACTAACTTGTTAACAATATCAAAGGTAATTTAAGCCCGATGAGTACGTTTATATACTGGGATAACATTGCAACGATTTTTTTTATCCATGGACTAAAGTGGAAATTGAATTAATCATGGGTCCCAATTAGAAATTTGCAACCTTTTGTGTTAATCTCTATGGATGTACACAAAAATGAACATTTTGATACAATCAAAGCACGATTTTCTTTCAAAAAGAGCATAATCTAACTTTTAGCTTTTGAAGGTGTTCACATTTTATTATCTTTGAAGGAAAGTATTTTTGGATAGTCAAGAAAGCTCCACCTACTTTCCATGCACCAACGATAACGTAAATAAGACCAACCTTCCGTCGTCACTCGACCCGCCACAACTTAGACATGCTAATTGAGTTTCATTTTCTTTCAATGCTGTAAAATTTCTATGATCTTTCTCATACGGTCTCATGATGCAAAGAACTATAAATCTACGATTCCCCACTTCACACTTTCCCTTTCCAAATTGACTGCTCTAAATGGTCTTCTAACCTTGTTAAAATAGGTCTTAAATCAATTAATATCTTGTTTGAGAGTGTAATTTCGGTTGTTTTTTAAAATATTTTTTATATCAAAATACATTAAAATAATATATTTTTTTTATTTTAAAAAAATTATTTTTAATATTAGCGCATCAAAACGATACAAAATATATAAAAAAATTTTACAAAAAAATAAGTTTTTTAAAAACTTTGTTTGCACCGTGTTCCCAAACATTCTCTAAATTAATGACACCTCATAATAAAATAAGAATTTTGAGATCTAGAAATTGGAAATATTATGCAATTACTAGAAATTATTTATATTCCTATCTAATTTGGATATAATCTCAATCTCAGCTGCCTTTAATAGTTAGATTTAATGTTACGCCCAAAACACATTTATTTATTTTTCGGTCCATCCATTTATTTTATTTTATTTTTATTTTTCTTTGCTTAAAATTCATTTATTTATCAAAATATCTTAGGTATTATACGGCCAAACTTGCTGATGCAACGCCCCGCGTCACTAGTCTCGTCACATTTCAAATAACCCCACCCACCGTCCACCTGGCTAGTCCATATAAAGTGCCTTTATACATACATGGCCGAGGAACCGAAACCCACCATCTCAAGCATAATTGCACCATTCAAGTTTTCTCATTGAATTCTTTCCCTTAAGACAGCCCCACTCTCAATCCATGGAATCTTTTGAGAACATTTCTGAGTACCAAAATTACTGGGAGATGACTAGCATGTTTTGGAATGATGAGCTTACCAGGTACTCATCCCTTCTTATTTGCTTTCAGTGGCCAAACTTTCTTCTATTGTTATTCCTTGTCCATGTTTATTTTCAGTGTACTAGATCCACCTAAGAACAAAAGTTCTTTGATTTTGAGACAGTTGGGAAATGGATCAGGCATCTAGCCAGATCTATGATTCAAGCTCGCCGGACGGAGCTGCTTCAGCATCAGCCTCTAGAAATACAGTTTCAGAGAGAAACAGGAGGAAGAAGCTTAATGACAAGCTCTACGCGCTTAGAGAAGCAGTCCCCAGAATCAGCAAGGTTAGTTTACAGCTCATTAATCATGACATGTCATTAACATTCTAAATCATCTATTGCAATAATTATTTCTAATATATTGTTTGTTGAATCTGAAAAAAAAATTGGTGTTGTTTTTCATTTATGGGCTGAACTCATTTAGTTGGATAAGGCTTCTATAATCAAAGATGCTATTGACTACATCCAAGATTTGCAAGAACAAGAGACGAGACTCCAAGCTGAGATAATGGAACTTGAATCCGAGAGATCCGAGAAAGATAAGGGTTTTGAATTTGAGAGAGAGCTACCAGTCTTGTTAACATCCAAGAAAACAAGATATGACCACATTTCTGATCACAGAGTGCCCAGAAGTGATCCCATAGAAGTTCATCAAGTAAGTTCTAAACAGTGGAGATATGACACAATTTTTTAAATATAAAAAAAATAAAAAACAAATCTCTCTCTAGGTATCTCAAACAATTCATTAGTTATGTTAGAACAGTACTTGAGATATCTGTGCTGATGTCCTTCCAGCTTACGGTCTCGTCCATGGGAGAGAAGACTCTGTTTGTGAGTCTGACATGCAGTCAAGCTAGAGAAGCAATGGTTAAGATCTGCGAGGTTTTTGAATCTTTAAAGCTGAAAATTATTACAGCAAGTGTCACAACTGTCTCAGGGATGGTCAAGAAGACACTCTTGATAGAGGTCCGTCTCTTTTTTCCTCCCCGCCTCTCTGTTGTCTCAATCCAAGGGACTGAAATGTTAAGCAATAAGAAATGGCTGCCCAGGATACATGTAAATGTTGATACAGAACTTTCGATTTCATGTATAAGTAATCACATAGGTATAAATCATAACCATTTAGTGAAGATCATGAGGTTCATTCTACTTAAGAATCTTAAAATAAAGGTTGCAAGTGCAGAGAATCGTTAGAATCATCATTTCTACATAGAATAAATAAACAACAAATTAATAAAGCAACATATGTAAAGTTTAAAATAAGACACCATTATATGAATTAGACAGTGAGACTCAAGTAAGATCGGAATAAACTATCGAATTCAATAAAATATAAGTCATTCATGATAGGATTAAAATATTTATAAATATATATAGCTTATATCTTCAAGTAATATGAATTAAAAGGTGAGACGAACAATGAATATAAGTAGGTTCTAAACTTCTACAAGACTAGCTTAAAAAGGGCCCGTGCAATTATTTTTTCCACGATGGATTATATATATATATATAATAACATACTATGTAGATAAATATTTTGAGTCTCATGCTGTAAATCAGAGAAAGAATTGTTAATAAAAAAGAGAAATATTGGTTGATTTTACTCATAAATGTTTGGTCATCATCATGGGAGCTGACACTAGTTAATTTGTTTTGCAGGCAGATGTAGAAGAGATAGATCATCTGAAGTCAAGAATAGAAAGAGCTATTAAGGCTCTAAGCGGTCCATATAACCCTCAAAGCATGTAGCTGATTGAAAATCGAAGGACCACAGCTTCGAGAAACCATATCCAATTATTTTAAATAATCTTTTTCAGGCTCTGTTTTTCTTTAGAAGTAAAATGAAATGACCTTGTCATTTGTATGTTCAAGACTTGCTCAATTCAATAAGAATTACTGTTTGTCTATTGTAACTCAGACTCTGCAATTAGCATTTGATCTTTCTCTCTTTAATAATTACTTGATGGGATCACGTTATGCTCGGTTCTATACTGTGCAAATGACCACTGAGTCAAGTCAAGAAGTCTTCTCTCTATAATCAAACAAAAAAGAAGGCGTCACTTTCCTTCCAACATTGTAATTTCCCAGAAGCTACGACACCACGTCAGCAAGTGTGGACAGGGTGAATCAAAGTCGCGCCGCACAGAATTATGAAACAAATAATCTCCTTCTTTTTCACCCCAATCAACCCTGAATTTGACATTGTGTTATTATAGCATTGTGTTGGCATTTTAAAAAAATATATAATAGTCAACGCGTATAAACATTACTCAAGCCAATATGGAGTATCAGCCACATAAAGGCTTGGATTTTTGGTGGGGCAATAGATAGCCAAATTGTTGAGGAGAAGGGGCTAAAACCTGGATATTCCACTCTGTCTTGTACCTGGACCTTTTTTACCTTTAATTCATCGAAAAGTCCCCTGCAACAATTATCATGGAACCTGATACTGATCAGTCCTGCAGGCAGATGTAGAAGAGAGAGATCATCTAAAGTTAAAAATTGATATTATTGTATGAAGTAGCTAAACTAGCTAAGGAAGGAACACATGATCTTACATACAAAAAAACAGAAAAAGAAAAAAGGAGCTAAACGTTAAATAACTGAATTAAAAGTCGCTTAAGCTAGAAGAAGAAATTCTCTATGAAGGTCATTAATTATTAGTCCATTTCGTATACCTTCTGGTTCCTTGAATAAGTCTCTCTAACCTTGTGTACCTAAGGTTTCCATCAACTGTAAAGCCAGACAACGTAAAATTAACTCCAAAATTGGATTCCAATACGGCAACTCATCATGGATGATCAATTTGTTGCTAGCCATCCAAACACCCCCGTAAACTCCATAAGCCAGAATGATGTCAGCTTGATGTTTGAGACTTTCCTCTTACAAGGACACTTCACTGTATCAAAAGCTGTTCTGTAGTACTCGACACGCAGCACTGTAAGCCTAACCAATGCATAAAACCGCTCAAAAGTCTCTAAAGACTCGTAATAGTGGAGGAAAAGATGTAGTCAGCAGATTCTCTTTCAGCAGCCCAAGGTGGACAGATTGTTTGCTCAGTGTCAATGAGATTTCTAGTACTTACAAGATTTAACAGTGTGTCTGCCATTTTTCTTAAGTTCCCAATACTTTTGAATCTCAATTCAACACTGCAAGAAGAAGATCGTTGAGCAGTGAAATCCCCTTTCTTTACTGATCTTGCATGGCTAACAAGACAGAAATAGAAGTTCATTTGGTGAATTGCAGACGAATAGTGACGGAACATTTCTTTTCATTTACTCCCCTACTATCAGTTGGATTTGATCCAATTATTAATTTGGTTAGAATTATCGTCATGATTTTATGCGCTACGTACGGGACCGACCACTATTTATTTCATGTAACTACGAATAACGTTTAATGACATTATGATCACGTGTGATGACATTATGGTGTTTTAAAGGGCACGACAAGAGCATAAGACAAGATGGGCATCCATATAGGAATTTTGCAGTGGAAAAATTCCTTAATTCACGACGAGGGAGTTCGGACAAGAGACCCACCACCAAGGCAGCAATGTACTCCGTCGGAGTATCCACCACGAGTCAAGTCAAGAAGTCATCATTTTATTCTCAAACAGAAAACAAGGCATTCCTTTCCTAAGAAGTCTTTGAGCCGTAATTTCCCGGCTGCAGCAACACCATACGTTCACCAGAAAAGCTACAAAACCATGTCAGCAAGTGTGGACACGGTGAATCAAAGTCGCGCCGCACAGAATTATGAAACAAATAATCTCCTTCTTTTGCACACCACAGCATATGAAATTAATTACGTCCCTTTCCTTAATTTGTCAAGTATTAGCCCTGGAATTTAAGAATCAAATACAACTGATTTATTTTTAATAAAATATTATTTGCTCTTGAAAAACATGTAATATATAGTTTGACGAAATGAAATGGCCAATAATTATCACTCCTACGTTCACACATAAAGTTACTTAAAAATAGTAGAGTATAGGACATGAAAAATCTATGGTATGTCTTATAGTTTTTATGAAAATAATAAAATAAAAATGTGATTTGAGATTTAATTATAGAGGAAGCTTTTTTATGAAAGATTATGAGTTAGAAAAAAAATATAAAAATCATTTGAAAAAAAAGGCAAAATAGTAAGGATAAAAATCAATAACAAGTCTGAAAACATTAAGAACACATGCACAAAAATGATATATTAGAAAGCTATAATTTTTTAAATAGGAGCAATCTAAATTTGATTTGTAAGTCAAAAAAAGAAAGATCATGAAAATGGATTTTCAGAATTAATTTTAATCTTAAAAATAAGCTTCGATGCGTTAATTTTGCATTATCATTATTCTATGAAGCTTCAAATTAGCATTTCATATTCATCATTTATTTCTAATTGAACTCTCAAATGAAAAGCTATGGCCTATTATAGGGAATGTATCAATGACAAAAACACAATTTACAATTCGTAATTCACACCATTCGTAATTGCTTGGAAATTTATCGCCGTAATTGATTTATTTTCTCTTTGAAATTAAAAGATTGACAATTGACATCCAAATCGATACTGGCCATTTACTTCGGCGAAGAACTTTTTCTCGGCTGGTGCAACGACAAGGATTCAAAAACACCACGGAGGAGGCAAGGAATTATTGTTCGTACCTACAAGGAATTCAGAAGAATCTTGTCGTACCTTGGTTGGGGACCGTCTCCTGCCTCAGCAAGCTGTGTTCTTGTGGGTGTTTTTAATTGCAATTTTAAAAAATTAGATTTTTAAAAACTATTATAAGATAACTTTTTATAGGTAAAATAAATGAAAATCAAGTCTTCATTAATGAAAAACAAATTTTCATGATTAAAAAAATAAATTATTTGAACTCTTACAAAATCTAGTTTAAAACGTAATTATATGTGAGATTGAAAAAAAATGAATGAATGAAAGACATTAGCCATGTGCAATTAAAAAACTAATTTGCTTCTCTAAATACATGACTGAAACTAACCGATTTTAAAGATTTAAGGGGGTATTTGAGAGTGTGGTAATTATTGATTTTTAAAATATTTTTTATTTAGAAGTGCATTAAAATAATAATTTTTTATTTTTTAAAAAATACTATTTGACATCAACATATCAAAATAATTAAAAAAATAAAAAAAATTAGCAAAATGAATTAAAGAAATTAGGAAACACAAGTTGCACCGCAACCCTTTATAGCTAGCATGGATATAGAATTAAACAAATCTGAAACCTCCAAAACATAGTTTTGAAACCCGGCTCAACGGGTCGATCTGGGACTGGAACCGGGCCAGGTTTAATAAAAAATAGAGAAAAGCAAAACCCGAGGTGATTCGGCAAGTTGACTTGGCAACTTGGTTGACCCGCTAAGACTCAATCATAATCCAGTTGCAACCTGTTGATTTTTTTTTATTTTACTAAAACAGCGTTATTTTGATTTAATAAAAAAAAATTAATCCAATCAAAACTCAAACTTTAGACCGGACTAACCCCCTCGCCGGGTTTAAACAGCTCCAAAGCATCAAAGCCACAACATTGTTGGAGTAAGATTCTATAATCCAGCTAACCTGCAGTGAGAATAAAGATGCAGCACTAATTTCCATAGCCTTTTTAATTGCAGTATAGCTCAGCTTCATTGGATTCCATAATAATTGTTATTACCTAATTTCCGACCCTATTTTTCAAAAGAAAAACCACTCGTAATTTCAACTTTTCATTCTGGATTGCATGAACACCATTCGTAATTGCTTGGAAATTTATCGCAATAATTGATTTATAGTCTCTTCGAAAAGATTGACAATTGGCATCCAAATCGATACTGGCCATTTACTTTATCGGCGAAGAACTTTTCTCGGCTGGTGCCTCTACAAGGTTCAAAAACACCACGGAGGAGGCAAGGAATTGTTGGTGGTACCTCCAAGGAATTCAGAAGAATCTTGTCGGACCTTGGTTGGGGACCGTCTCCTGCCTCGGCAAGCTGTACCTTCCCACTCCCAAATACACCAAACTTGGAATTCAGAACTACTCTAAAACTATTCTATGATCTCCCCTAGCTCAAGTTTTGTGCCATAAGTTTGCCGATCAATGAATTAACTTAGATTTATTTCAAAATTATTTTAAAAAAATGTTGTTTAAAATTATTTAAGTGACAGACTCGAGGAATAATGGTTGCTTTCTCAAAACGATATACATTACCAGTGAGGTCCCTAGGAAAGCGACGTATGCACTTATCAAAATAAATACATGGATGCTTTGCGAACACGCCGATGATTATTCCTCCGGCCGACGACAACAAGTACTCTTCTGTGCCCGAAATTATACATTGTTAACGGTCTTCTGTTTCTCATTTCGTTGACCAAGCCTCAACTAGTAATTATTAAGGGTGTGATTGGACTGATTTTTAAAAATTTTAAATTTTGAATTTTGTTTTGGTTAAAATAAAAAATAATATATGTTTTTATATTACTTTAATGTGTTGATATTAAAAGTAATTTTTTTTAAAAAATTATTTTAATGTATTTCTAAATGAAAAACATTTTGAATCATCACTATTATTACTATCTCAAACAAGCTCTAAGCATCCGGAAGCTCCAAACTATATAATTCATCATAATTATTACACAACTCAAAAATTGATCTGAAAAAGATTCTAGATAATTAAATCAGCCTATAAATCGTCTGATTAACTCAGAACAACCATTATTATTAAAATAATGTTTTTTTTCTCGTTGTTAACTCGACTCGAAACCTAATTTAGTTGAGTTTCTAATTAAATTGAATAAAATAATAATTGACAAAATCCAATCAATCCCTTAAATTTAATCGAGTCAAACACATTATTAAAAACCTAGTCAGATCAACTAAATTTTACTAAGTCAATATCCTACTCAGTACAACTATCCAAGTTACATGTCATAAATATTTTAAAATCTTGTAATTTATTTTCAAAATTTTACTTTTCTGTTAACAAAAATTCTCAAAAAAAAAAAAAGAATTTAAACCTAAGATTAAATATTTTATCATTAATTCCGTAACTAATTCAATTTGTTTTTCTTAATTCCGTAGCTAATTAATATTCTTGAAAGCGCGTTTTCTATTAGTTTGACGTCTCCAGGTAAGCTTACGCATGTATTGCATTTATCAGAGATTGCTTTGTTAATGTTAACAAGTCAATTTTTGAATGACTTGTCTTCCTGCTGTGGCCAAATTGTCAAAGCTATTTTGTTTCTCATTTTCAAAACAGAGACTCGACTGCTAATAAGCATCGTATCCTATCCAAAACAACGGATTTTTTTCATAATTGTTAGATTGGAGACCAGCTCGGAAAGATCCTGTGTCATTGGGTTGCTCGATCAATTTGCGGGTTTTTTACTTAGTTCATTTGGATCAACTAATTTTATTAAATCTACAATGTTTCACTCATTGTTTTTTCATGGTATTGATCTAATTGAGTTTAAATCGAGTTTAACCAAATCATCTATATTATTAAAAATCTAAGAAGATTAATTAGATTTAATTAAGTTAATAACTTGTTTAATTCAATTATAAACTTGATCTAAGTTAGACTCTAGATAATGAACCTATTAGATAATATATAACGTATATGATTTTCACCAATAGTTGTACCTTCCCACTCCCCATACAGCAAACTTGGGCTTCACTGTTATTTTCTTGCCTTTGCCATTTTTTCTGAGATGTGGCCGAAATTGTGTAGATTTAAGGCTCTTCTGCTTCTCATTTAGTAACCATAGAGAATAACATATACGCACTTAATTTGTACACTTCCAAAACGCTGGGACCCCAAGCTTATCGCTAGCAAAGTGTGTGAGCACCAGACAAAGCAAACTGCTTAATTAAGCAGTAGTGTTTGATTAAGCAGACTGCTTAATCAAGCTTCACCTTTAAGCAGTAGTGTTTAATTAGCTAACTAAAGTATGGAAGGAAAGTTGAACAGGGAATTATAAGTTGATTGAGAATAATATAAATTATATTTTTAAATTTTATTAATAATTTAAGATATTAGGTTAAGATAATTATTTAACATGATATCAGAGTCTTGATAATTAAATGGCCACGAGTTCGAATATTATCATTTCAATTTATTTAATAAAAATTAAACATAAAGTAAAATAAACCTGCATAAGTTTCAAACTTAAATTGTTTTTACTATGTTAGATATGATATAGATCATATCCTAAAATATTATTTAATAATTTAAACTACTAGATTGAGATGATTCTTCACATTCCTAAAGTAGTTTCATTACATTAAGTACTTTTTGAATATGGTGTTTGATTCTACCTTTCGTGTTGTCTGTATGCTACCAAATCATGCTGGCTAATTGGTTCCTTAGCCAGATATTCATGTGTATTTATTGGGTTCTCTCTTTGTTTTTCGTTTTTCTTCGTTTTTATTTTCAGTTCCTTTCATCTGGACAAGAGCCACAGGTATCGTTATCATTGAAGAAGGTTGAATTACAGCGAAAATTAGTGATTCCGTCGCTAAATGCAGGTATAATTAGCGACGGAACTCTAATGATATAAATTATAGCATTAATTTATAAAGAAATTCTAATTTCTATCAATAATTATGTCACAAAGATATTTTAAACAACTTGAAAAATAATTTCAAATTTTTATTTCCCTTTTAACCAAAATCCTTGTAAAAAAGAAATCAAATTAGGGATAGAATATTTCATCAATAATTGTGTTACTCATTTAGATTTTATCTAAAATTAGTTCTAATTCAATGGCCTTCTATATAATACAAAACAAGAAATTTTCATCATAATTGTTTCACAACTTAGAAATTAATTTGAAAAAAACTCTAGATAATTAAATTAGTTTATAAGTCATCAAATTAACTCGGAATAACCATTATTATTAAAACAATATTTTTTTTTCCTGTTAATTCACTCAAAACCTAATTTGATTGAATTTTTAATTAAATTAAATAAGATATTGATTGACAAAAACCGATTAACCCCTTGAATTTAATCGGGTAAAATATATCATTAAAAACTGGTAACACCAACTAAATTTCACCAAGTCCATATCCTATCTAGTACAATTAAAAACCTTGTCAGGATCAAGCTTAGATCTCGAGATTCACATGTAAACTTGACCTTCCAGAGCCAGTCCCCATACACAATAAAACCGAAACAGGGCTTCACTATCAGGGGGTCATTTTCTTGACTTTGCTATTTTCTTTTGTGACCAGGCAAAAATTATTCGAGGCTCTTCTATATCTCATTGAGTTAGTATTTAAAATTATAATAGTAATTATATTTTAAAGTATTTTTTTTAAAAAAATATATGAAAATAATATATTTTTTTATTTTTTAAAATTTATTTTTAATTTTAACACATCAAAATGATATAAGAATATAAAAAAATACTTTAAAACCAAAAAAAAAAAAATCTCAAAGACTTGACAAAAAAAACAAAGAAACAAACAATCAGAGTCTAAGTACCCAAGGAGAATGACATCCTTGTTCCTTATTCGCCAGAATTTCAAAATGCGGGGACCCCAATTTTGTAACCAGCCAAGTGTGTGGGTGTGATCTCCTCCATGCCCATAGGCACCAGACAAAGCATACAGTAGTGTATATTTGCTTCAATTAGCTAACTAGAATACAGAAGAACAGTTGAACGAGGAATTAATAGGCCGCAGTGTCTGGTGGGTTTTGAATATCTTGTTTGCCTCTAGTTTTTGTTTTGTGTAGATGCTCGTGAGTCTGTTCTTTGCTGGCTAATTGGTTCCTTGGCCAGTTCATGTTGGGTTTTAATATATTTTTCTGTAATTTTTTTTTTCAATTTCAATAATCAGCATCGGTTTTTTTTTTTTTTCTGAGTAAGTCAGATGAAGTACCTTAGCAGTGGTGGAGGCAGGCTGGGCCGCTGGGGACTGACTAGTACCACCGCTATTATCATGATCAGGAATTACGGACGGATATTGGTGATGGAAATAATCTGTTCGTTAAATATAGACAGGATTAGCGATGAAACTCTGGCGTAATAAATTTCGTTGTGAATTACAAAAATAAAAAGACTAATTTTGGTAAGTAATCTTGTCAGGAATGTTTTAAATAACTCGAAAAAAATATTTTTTAATTATTTTTTTAAAATAATCTCTATCCGTAGTTACATGTCATAAATATTTTAAAATCTTGTAATTTATTTTCAAAATTTTACTTTTCTGCTAACAAAAATTCTTGTAAAAAAGAATTTAAACTACAGATTAAATATTTCATCATTAATTCCGTAACTAATTCAAATTTTGTCTTGGATTTAGCTTCCTCCCTTCTGAAGAAAATTTCCCCCCTGTGAAGGGTATCCCTTTATAACCTCAAAATCCCTTCTCTCTCAATTCATTTCTCTTATCTCCTCAAATTCCTCACTTTGTTTCTATTTAGGCATGATTGAGATTGCAGAGCTAGATTATTTTTTAAAATATTTTTTATTTAAAAAAAATATTAGAATAATATTTTTTTTATTTTTTTAAATTTATTTTTAATATTAATATATCAAGATGATTAAAAAAATAATTATTATTTAAAAAAAATTTAAAAATTTTCATAAATACGATTTGACCGGATTCCCAATCACAACTCATATTACCCATCTCTTATTTTCTAAGACTCGAATGTGTCTGCTTGTTTGTGCTCATTAATATTCTTGAAAGCGCGTTTTCTATTAGTTTGACGTCTCCAGGTAAGCCTATGCATGCATTGCATGTATCAGATGTTGCTTTGTTAATGTTAAGTCAATTTTTGAATGACTTGTCTTCCTGCTGTGGCCGAAATTACAAATTGTCAATGGTATTTTGCTTCTCATTTTCAAAACAAAGACTCGACTGGTAATTTGTACAGTTCCAAAACGCAGGAACCCCAAGCTTATGGCTAGCCAAGCGTGTGAGCACCAGACAAAGCAGACTCCTTAATCAAGCATCACCATTAAAAGCTTGTTTGGTAGTGTGATAGCGATTGTTTTTCAAATAACTTTTCATATCAAAATACATGCTAATAATGTTTTTTTATTTTTTAAAAATTATTTTTAACATCAGCACATCAAAACGATCTAAAAAGTACAAACTACATTCAATTTTAGTAAAAAAAAAAAATTCAAAATTTAGCAAAACACAAATTAAAATGCACAACCAAACACTATCTAAGTAGTAGTGTTTAATTAGCTAACTAGAGTTTGGAAGGAAAGTTGAACGGTGAATTATAGGCCACATTCCTACTGTGTAGTTCCATTACATTAAGTACTTTTTGAATATGTTGTTTGCTTCTACCTTTTGTTTTGTCTGTATGCTACTGAATCAGTTCTTTGATGGCTAATTGGTTCCTTAGCCAGATATTCATGTGTATTTATTGGGCTCTCTCTTTGTTTTTCGTTTTTCTTCGTTTTTATTTCCAGTTCCTTTCATTTGAACAAGAGCCACAGGTGTCGTTATCATTGAAAAAGGTTGAATTACAGCGAAAATTATTGATTCCGTCGCTAAATGCAGGTATAATTAGCGACGGAACTCTAATTATATAAATTATAGCATCAATTTAAAAAGAAATTCCAATTTCCAACAATAATTATGTCACAAATATATTTTAAACAACTTGAAAAATAATTTCAAATTTTTTTTTCCCTTTTAACCGAAATCCTTGTAAAATAGAATTCAAATTAAGAACAGAATATTTCATCAATAATTTTGTTACTCGTTCAGATTTTATCTAAAATTAGTTCTAAACTCAAAATTCCTTCCTTCTCACTTCCTTTCTCTTATTTTCTCTCCGTCATCTCATAATTAACGATGTATTTGTTTAGTTTTTCTAATTGTTTTTCTTAAATGAAGAGCAATATATGATTTCATTTTATATTAATACCAAAAAAATAGAATATTTGGAATTTTATTTCTTAAGATTTTATTTCAATTAGAAATGGAATTAAAAATCCAATAAAAATAATAAAAAATACATTATATGACTTCAATTATATTTATACATCTCATTCATATATATATATATAGATAATAAACTAGATCTCAACTAATGACAACAGGTGGCCTATGCCAAGGAATGTTTTGATCTGTGCCCACAACTAGAAAATTAATTATTTTCAATGGTAGCAAATCTTTCTTTCACGACCTGCGTGATTATAATGTACAACTTCCTTGCAACGAAAGATGTTCTTGTTGAAACTAATGCACCGTGTACAGTTGTCTTGCTACTAGCTAGCTAGACGACCACTGCATGTTAGATAATCACAAGAGTCAAGCATAATGATCTTGCCATGACACTGCCCAATATCTTTTATGACGCTGAAAAAAAAAAAAAAAAAATTGTATTATAAGTGGTTTCAGAGGCACAAGAGCTGCAAACAGTTGGATGTGGGGACTTTTTTCCAATACGTGGAAGACAGGCAGAAGATAACCCCTGAAATACTTGTGGACAGCACATTTCCCAGTGTTCTTCTTTTTTGTTTTCTTAACGACTTTTTTCCCCTTCCTCTTCAGGTCATTCTTAACCTGTCATCGTAATCCGATTCAAGTTTTGTAGGAAAACATCCAAGAATATTTATTATTAATTACTTAGAAATCATAGTTAGAGTAGGTTGTAAGATTCCAACTCACGACAGTATAAAAATTTCTTTATCAAAACTCTAACGTCATATTAAAAAAATTAATTTAATGAATTACAAAAATAATTTTATATTATTCTTTGAATCCCCGGCCATAGCTCACGCTGTCTATATAAAGAAAGCCCACAAACCCTGCATGGTTGTGCAAGCAAAACACACTCTACATCTCAAGCAAGATTCATTGAGCTCTCTCTCTCTCTCTCTCTCTCTCTGTCCTTCAACACAGCCCCACCTTTCCATGGAAATTATTGATAATCATTTGGAGTACCAAAACTATTGGGAGACTAACAGGTTTTGGAATGAAGACCTTGATTATAGGTACCCTTTCTCACATTGATTCCTGCTTTTGACGTTCAAACTCTTTACTTATTTTGTATAAGTTTCTGTTAAGTTTATCAGTTTTTCACTACAGAGTTTTCAACTTAAAGAAGTAGTTTAATTTTGATGCAGTTGGGAAATGAATCAGCAATTTAATGTCGGGTACTATGATTCAAGCTCACCGGATGGAAATACTCAGACAATAGCATCCAAAAATATTGTTTCAGAGAGGAGCAGGAGGCAGAAGCTTAGTGACAAGCTCTTGGCACTTAGAGAAGCTGTCCCCAAAATCAGCAAAGTATTTCACTAATCATATATACACATACATAAGATTTGACCCAGCATTTATTGATCAATAATTCCAATGTCTATTACTTCGTTTGTATGATTTGAAAGGTTATTAATATTCTTTTCTTTCTGGGTTTGCAACATTTAGCTGGATAAGGCTTCTGTAATCAAAGATGCTATTAAGTATATCCAAGATTTGCAAGAACAAGAGAGGAGACTCCAAGCTGATATAAGGGAACTTGAATCCAGAAGATTGGAGAAAAATCATACTTATGACATTGAGGATGAGCTGCCAGTCTTGTTAAGATCCAAGAGAACAAGACATGACCAAATTTATGATCACTGCCTGGCCAGAAGTACTTGTCCTATTCAAGTTCATGAAGTAAGTGATTCTCTGTACCTTGCAAAATAAATATCCCACAATTTCCTTCTTTCTTTATTTTATTTTATTTTATTTTTTGTGGTGATGATTATGCATTAAAACAAGCACATGCCACCAAGAAAATGACTAGTGCTAACAAAAAAGCAGAGATGACAACCTGGAGACATCCTATCCTGCCTTCCTATGCTTTCTCTTGCTAAGCTATGAGCTAAATCATTTTCCTCCCTTGGAACATCTCTGAGAGTGACTTTACCCTTTAATGTAATTGGAAATTGATTTGAATTCATTCTGCACTCTCCATGGTCTTCCACTAGATCTCTTAACAAGCTCATAGCATTAGAGGAGTAAGTTTCTAAAATCCACTCCGCTTCCTTTGCCAGCCTACAGAAGATCAAAGAGTAGATATCATCCCGCTAATTGCACCTCAAATGATTCGTATCAAGCTTTATTGTGTGTTACTTATGGTACACTGTTTGGTGTTGTTTTTCAGCTTAGTGTCACTTCCATGGGAGAGAAAACTCTGTTCGTGAGCTTGACATGTAGTAAAACAACAGACGCGATGATTAGGATTTGTGAGGCTTTTGAACCTTTGAAGCTGAAAATTATCACAGCAAATATCACAACTCTCTCAGGGATGGTCAAGAAGACTGTCTTGATAGAGGTCAGCATCTTTTCTTCTTCCTCTCCTCCATCATTTCAATTCAAGTGACACCAATATTGTGTGGTGGATAACATACTTCAAGTACTGGAAAAAAACCCATATGGTGCCAAATTATAATTTATAAAATAAAAGGTTGAAAAAGTTGTGGTTTTGATTTTAAGAAAACAAGAAAGAGCTTTCCCATAGAAAGTAAAATGGGGCCAGTGATCTTGAGAGTAGATAGATATTCATTTAAAAAATTAAATATTGACATAAATTGTTCAAAGAAAATATTTACTTATAGCACAATTGAAATTGTGCCAAGAAGTTATATATTCAAACTTCGTCATGATCATGAAAGTTGACAGCAATTTTGTGTCTTGCAGGTAGATGAAGAAGAGAAAGAGCATCTGAAGATAAAAATTGGAAGGGCTGTGTTCGCTCTTTCCACATATAATCCTATGATGAGCATCTAAATAATGGCAAATCGAAGAACAATTTCCCTAAAGCCTTGTGCTGGAATGCTAAAATCTAAGTACAACCCTATCCATGAGTTGTTCTTTTTTTTTTTCTTTTTTCTTTTTTGGTATCAGGCAGGAGCTGTGCCTTTTCCAGAATAACTGATTGGCTATTGTGATTGATCGATATTGTACAACTATTGTTTAGTTTTTCTCAGTTGAAAAAGTTTTTGACTGTCAAATAAATTAACCATTTGCAGCCCTTTAACCCGTCACTGCTCAGCTTCTTGTTTCTTCCTCCTCCATGGACGTGCACAAGCTGATTTCTTGGTTCAATCGAAGAACGTTTTCTTTCCACGCAAAGGTCGACGTAGGGAATTAACTAGGCATGTGAAAACAGAATCGATCACTTTATTTACAGAAAGCATATGAAAATTATGGATTTAACACATAGTTTAAGATAGAGAAAAGTTTGTCATTTTGTTAGTCAAAGAATCTTTCAGGTTTCCATGGAGAAGCAACAACGTAAATAAGACCACACTACACTACCTATTTATTACGTCGTCCAATAATAAAAACTTAAGAATTAAGAGATTTATTCTCCTGCAATTTTAAATTCAAAATTTTAAATTCAAATTTTATGGTTACTAATATAATAATTACTAAAAACTTATATAATTATTAATTTTAAAATCTATAAAATTAATCAAATTATATACAAATTGTAAATATTTATATTAATCAAAAAGAAAACCACACTGGCCAACTGGACCCCATTAATTAATGTTTTGTTGTTGCATACACTCCTCTAAGTTATTTTTCATTCCAATTTTGTGTTCTGTTTCTTTCAATGATTTCAACAAGTTATATGAAGCTTCTCATTTTGCAAACCTAAAACTAAAAATATCTATAAATAACTTTGCTTTAATCCACACTGTCAAAAAAAAACCCTAAACCCATCGTTGTCTCCTTTTTATAAAGAAAAAATAATAATTTCATCAATATTAATTAAACTTTTAGTGATTAAATATTCATTATAAACCTGATATCTATTTTTCAATAGCTGAACTCAACTATTACCAATTATAAAAAACGATTGGCAAAAATTCACTTTCAACCTAGACATAAATCATTATTGACCACAATATAAAATCAATGAACTTGTAATTGGGAGTAATGCGATCATAGTATAACGGCTTTATTATCTTTAAAACAACAAAGTTTTGAAACTTGCACCTATAATTTTTATTGTATTTTCAAATTGGTTTTTTTAGTAATTAACAAGTTGAATGAAAGACAATTTGATATTTATGAATATAAATATTATTTAAGAAATTAAAGTGATTCATTCATGTGATACACACACCCTTTAAGCATTGTGTAAGGCATCGTGGCATGTCCAAATATCATCTTTCTGGTATTGGTGTGGCGTGTGTACACGATGACGCAATGATTGGAACCTGGTAAATATTTTTCTTCTCCTCCCTCTTTTCCTTCTCTTTTCCTTGACAAAATATAAAGGTGTTCTTTCATTTGTTTTTTGTATCAAATTTGATCCTCATTCTTTTTATTGTTATTCGGTTTTTTATTGTTTTCTTTAATTTTTTTTCTCATCAATTAATTTCATTTAATTTTTATATCAAATTTGATTCTCATTCTTTTGATTGTTAATTTCTATAGTTTTTTCTAATTGATTTTTATTTTTAATTTCATCTCTCAATATTCGATTTCAAGTTATTTTTACATCAAATTTAGCCCCTATTCTTTTTATTTCTATTTTTTTATTGATTTTTTTTAATTTCATCCCCCAATATTTTTTTAATTTATAATTTTTCTTTGTTAGTTTTAAGGTTTGCCTTCTACGAGATTAGTTCCAGACTCATAATCAGGGTTACAAGTTTCAAAGGTTAACACGAGTTGATTTTATTTGTTTTGTATGTTTTTTTAGCGAGTCAATCCAGGTTGATTCAGGTATTTTTTTTCTTTGTTTTTTTTTTTTAATTATTCTTTATTTTTAGTTTTTTTTTTAATATTAAATTGTTTAATAATTGAGTTTCATAATTTTATTTAGTTTATTTTCAATAAGATTATCATGGTATCAAGTTATAAATTTTGCATGTTATGTCAAAAAATAAAATAAAAATGAGAGACCGCAGCATTGCACAGGCCTATCTAGTGTCTACCGAAGAGGGAATGGTAAGAGATGTTCGAAGACATAAATGTCCAATGGACGTTTGTGCAACCACCACGAGTCAAGTCAGTGAGCATCACTTTCCAATTGTGAAATCTTTGGGCCACCATTTTCAAAGGCATACAACACCACCTAAGCAAGTGTGGATAGACTGAATCTAAGTCGCGCCGGATACAATGGAAACCCAACGACTCTCCTCTTTCGATAACTTAGAGAGTTGAATGGATGACGACGTCTTTTGATAAAGGTAATTATTACATTTGTTGCTATTTGATTTTTTATTTATATTTTTAATAAATTTTTTAAAAAATAATAAACAATATAGTTTTAGTATATTTATATCATTTTTTACTTTGTTAATATCATCTCAAATTTTTAAATGTATTTTAAACATTTTTAATTTTTAACGCGTTAATTTTATAATTATTAATTTTTCTTGTTGAGTCGAATTTTCAAATAAAAATGACTTATTTTCTAACTATGTACCTTCAGAATATTCAACATAATAATTAATCTAAATAATAATTTTTGTATTGTTTGGATCTCATACATCAATCAAAGCATGCACCTCCCCACGATGCATAAATGTAATTAATATTTTCTATCTGGTTAAATAATTCTTATTCTCCTCTAATAATCTTGCCTATAATAATTATTTGGAGAGATTTATCAGCTCCTCCTGGTACAACTTTTGCAGCATATCAGGCTTTAGTACAGGTTTGATGTGCAGCTCGTCTTTCTCGTGGCTGCAATTCTACATTTTATCTGATAATTTTCACTCTGTATCTGATGTTCACTTTCCAAAAACTCAAGGCTGTAACCAATAACATAATAAGGGTTGTCCAAACAAAAATTTCTATTAAATAAAGTGGAATTTTAAGAATAACAGAAGGGTTCATATAAGCCCAGGCGTAGTTATTTATAGCCAGTTTATTATATTAAAATATTAATATAATATTTTTATTGGGTTAATTTTTTTTTGTTAATTACTAATTGAACCAAGTTCTTTATTTTTGTTTCATTATTAATCCCGACTCTCTTCCTTCTATAATTTTTTTTTTCAGACCCTAAGCTATTAATTAGATAAGCAATTAATTTTTTATGCTTTAGAAAAATTTTCTTTATTTTTTTTATTTGTTTCATTATCTAATTTTAATTTTATTTCTTTATAATTAGTTATTGAAAATATTAGGATTTATAATAATATTGAGAAAGATATTTTTAATGAGATTAAAAATAAAATTATTATGAAACAGTTTTTAAAATATAAAATTTTAAAGATAATAATTATAATGTAAGTTTTTTCATTTTAAAAGCATTCTTAAATTAATTTTACTTAACTGAGTTGATATATATATATATATATAATTTTTATATATAATACATGTATATATAAAATATATAATATCAAATACTTATTAGTAATTTGCCTTCTTAATTAAAAAGTTCTAGCTCCGCTATTAAGCATAATCCTTATTAGTATTTCGAGATATCATAAAAATTTCACTAATATATCTCCATATATTTTTATCTTTGAGAAAAATTTTCATTACATATATAACACTAATATAAATAATTATTTTCATTCAACCTCACACTCATATATTGACTATATAAAGTGAATTATTTCTACCAGTAGCTATAACGAACAAATAAAAAAAATTAAAATGCAAACCAAAAAAAGAAAACTAAATTACAGAAATTATACAACCATAACTAAATTACAGAAATTATACGACCATCTTCTATCTTCTCGAAGTAAATATGAAATAGCAGGATGCACGTTGTGGCTATCCTGTACGTGGGTGGCTAGAAAAAGTCTTGCATTTCGTTCTAACAAAGCTATGGATACTGAAGCACGCTTCATCCAAATGACAGAAAATTTCAAAAGAAAATCTTCATAAATTGGCATGTCCACCTTACTTTCTCGTATTCATTATTGTAGCCGTCTTTTTCTCGTGCATCTTTCATTTTTCTATACAAGTACATCAAAGCAAAACTAATACTGTTCCCCCCCCCCCCCCCCCCCCCCCCCCCCGATATCTCCATGGATGAGGATCATACAGGTGGCTTCTTATAAATTTGGGATCCCTGCATTTGAAACTTGTTGCCATTAAGGACTTTTTGGTTAAAACGTACGTGAGAAACAGAAGACGTTCACATGATCGCTAAATGGACACGAGTTAGGTATTGGGGAAATCAAGAAGATGGTCCAGGATAATTATGAAGTGCATGGTGTGCGTGCATTGACAGTGTTTTGGTTTTATGGTGCACGTGTTTGGATATAAGATGCATGTTCTTATGTATTTTTATTTGACATATATGTACAAAAGCTTATATATAATGATGAACAATATCATTTCCAATTTAAAAGCTTAGTTTGATGGATTATAAATATATCTTTTATATGAGCACCTCTAAATTAATGTCTACGTGAGATATTTAACGGCTTACATGATCTCCTTGTATAAAAGTTTCTGCCCGTTGGAACATGCACAACCTCCCTCCAGCAAATTGATATTTAACCATGTGTGTGTTTCGAAAATAATTTTTTTAAAAAAATAGTAGTTGTTTTATATATATTTTTTTGAAAAACAAATTATTTCATGATATTTGATAATGTCATGAAAAATAAATTGAAAATTTTTTTCTAGTTTTTGGTTAAATCATGAAAAATAAGCTAAAAAATAACTTTTTAATTTTTTTTTTCAAGTTTATAAAAAGAATGAGGATCAAAGTTTATATAAAAATAAAATTAAATAAAATTATAATGAATGAAATTAAAAAAAAATATTGAGAACCAGATTTGATATAATTAACAAATAACAAGATATTTTTGAATTTTCTACAACTTCTACGAAGTATTTTCTACTAAAAAATAACCAATTTTTCTTTGGAGTAAAATGTGTTTCTCTTTTACTAATTTTTATAAAAATAAACAAACATGGAAAAAATTTTCAAATAATTTTTAATAAAGCATTTTCCATTAAATAAACTCGCTAAGTTAATTTGAAGTGTAGTTTTTTGCTTTAACCATCGGGAATCAGGCAAAGTGATGATGAGGCACTCATCACAACCCGAGTCATCGGCTTATATGCTAGTTGTTGAGGAGCTGTCTGTGATTGGGACGATGCATGCACTAAGCTAAAAATCATGTTTGATGCACTGTATATCGATCTTCATATCAGCACTTTATTGTTCTTGTTTCTTTCAACATGAAATACTTACCACCAGTTACTTGTGTACTTGAAAGTTGAAAGTAAACAACCAGGCATGTCGTCTTAGTATTATTGTCGTAACATAAACTGTCTTAACATTATTTCCACCAGGACAGCTTGCTTGTTCTCAAGGTTCATAGCATAAAAGCAGCCAAGTCTTAAAGCAGGAGGCCCTTCATCAAAATCGAAAAGTCGTCGCACAGAACGTTGTAAGAATGAAGTTTTGAAAATGACTGAATACTTATTCCTCACAGTTACTGCTTTTGATGCAGCTAAACCATGGCAAGATGAGTTTACTCTGCACCTGTAACTGAAAACTTGTCAATATCAGACATATAATCTTTGAAAGATTCAAAGATCATTGCGGGATCATGGAATCGTACATGGCAAGATGAGTTTACTCTGCACCTGTAACTGAAAACTTGTCAATATCAGACATATAATCTTTGAAAGATTCAAAGATCATTGCGGGATCATGGAATCGTACATGGCAAGATGAGTTTACTCTGCACCTGTAACTGAAAACTTGTCAATATCAGACATATAATCTTTGAAAGATTCAAAGATCATTGCGGGATCATGGAATCGTACATGGCAAGATGAGTTTACTCTGCACCTGTAACTGAAAACTTGTCAATATCAGACATATAATCTTTGAAAGATTCAAAGATCATTGCGGGATCATGAATCGTACATGGCATTCAAAATCAAAAGAAAATGACACCACCTGTCAATGCATGCATGCATGTATACATTTTGGGGCTTTTTCATGAAGATAAGAACTAGAAGACGACCATTGACAAAACGTAGCCTCTGAGAAACTCTGTTTATTTTCAAGAAATCAATTATCCTGTTAGTCAATGGTCACCGAATCCCCATTAATTTGATAGGGTATTCTAGCTGGGACTTCACCAAAATCTTCTTGCTTTGAAAGTAACATATTAAGGGAATCTTGGATTTCAAATAGGGTCCAGTTTTCTATCTTTATTGTTTTTCGCCTGCGTCCCTTTCCCCTTCCAACCAAACCTATGACTAAAATTTTAGTTGAAAATGTTTGGTGACTCAGCTTAAATATACAACCAATCAATTTGTTACTGAAATGTACAGCCGCTACTACAAGTGTTTAGGAATATAATAATAGTTGTTTTTTTAAATATTTTTTATTTAAAAATATATTAAAATAATATTTTTTTATTTATTAAAAATTATTTTTGAAATTACTATATCAAAATAATTTGAAAACATATTAAAAAATTAATTTAAAATAAATACAAAAATTTTAATTTTTTTCAAAAGTATTTTTGAAATGCAAAAATATACATATCATATCTATCACAATTTTTTTATTATATATAATTGATTCGGTCATAAATCTTTTTTTTAAAAAAAACATATATGTTTTTAAACAATTTATATGTCATTATTTTTAGAAACAAGATTAGTCTTGTAGCTGCTGTTCTTTTATATAGGTTCATGCATCCGGTCATTTTGTACCAGGATTTTTATAATTACTCTACTTAATCATACTGATTTAATGATTCGTAAAAGAAACATAGAGAGAGATTGAGGAATACAAGGAGTGAGCCACCAAAAATTTGGATTCTTTTTGTGTTTGGCTGCAAGGAAAGTGTAGGAAAGTGTTGGTGATTTGAAAGAAAATGATGGTGAACTAGAATTATGTTAATACATTGAGAATTTATTTTTTCCTTTTCAAATTATATTTTCTCTTTCAAATTTCACATCTCACATTTATATTTTCGATGATATTTCTTCAAATCAATCAACATTTTAACATTTGTTAACTTTATTTAAAATATCTCGCGACATGGCCACATGATATCATTTAATGATAAATTTGAAAAAAAAAATCTAAAAGCATATACATCTAGAATCAAAAATTTAATTTCTTGAGGAAATAATTATATAATTTTTTAAAAAATTAATTACATTAAGAAAATATCAAGAAAACAAAGATGAAATATGTGATTAATTCTCCATGGATGGAAGACAACTTTTGGGGTTTTCATAATTTGTTTCTTAATTTTACCACGTCCTGGAGCAGAGAATGACAGGTTGTCAGTATTTGTAATTGAGATTGTGCAATTAATGTTTAATATTTTTGTTTAATAAGTTGTTGGAGTTGCTTGTTTGCAAAAATTAAATGAACTAGAGTGTCTTTAAAGAAAGGCCCAGGTAACAAATAAGAATGATATAGATCAACTTGGATTCACAGCTAAAAAAAGAGTTAAAGACTTTAGTTTCGATCATAGGTAAAATAGATAAGTAAATTAAGTCAAGTTTTTTACTGGGTTAGTCATGTTTTATTTTTTTTTATTTTTTTAATGCGGACGAGTCCAAACCCTAAATCGATCATCTAAAATGGTACGGACATGTTTATTTTACAATGTAATGACTATTTTGCCATCAAAAGAATAAAAAATTATTTGGGTGAGAGGTTCCTTGTCTTTTTTTAAAAAATAAATAGTAGAGTTACAATCATACCCTTGAAAGAAAAAAAATATATATATATATATACACACACACATGCATAGAGGGGCTTCTCTGTCTTTTCTTTTCTTAAAATGGTAAAATGATGGAATTAATCTTACAATTTAAAAAAACAAAGGCTATTTGCAATTCCCTCGATGATTATCCAAAACAACAAAGGCTATTTACGAGAGTGTTTTGGTATTTTTTTTGTTTGTTTTTGCTATTATTTTTAAACTTTGTTAGGGACGGCTTAAAAATTTTAAGTTTTAAATATTATTTAAAAAAAGTTATAGACTCGTGCGATGCACATATCAACGCGTCATGGCCTTTGTGCCATTCAAGTGGCGTATGAGTGATCATACAGCGGCCAACATCCTCCTTTGTTGCGGCGTTAGGAGGCGTGTGTCGTCCTATTTATAGCAGTGTGGCGTGTTCTCACGAGGGAGGTCCGGTTGGACTGCGGTAGAGTTTTTTCTTTCTTTTCTCTTTTCTCTCTCATTTCCTAGAAAAACATGTTTGAACTTCAAAAAAAATTAATTGTCTTCCAGTTTGTAATCTTATTGATTTTGGTCCTCCTTTTAATTACTATTTATTTTGCTTTTGATGCCTTTTGAAGTGTGGATTTTTTTTTCAATTTCATCCTTGGTTATTTTATTCAATTTGATTTTTTTTTTATCCGATTTGATCCCTCTATGTTTAGATGCTCTATTTCTTTGCTTTATACTTCTCTTCACTTTTTTTTTTTTACAATTTCATCCCTTTTAATTTTATTGTATTTTTTAAATTTATTTTTGGTCCTTATTCTTTTTATTACTATATTCTTATCATTGTCTTGATTTATCTTTTTTCTCAATTTTGTCCCTTAAATTTAATTTCATTTAGTTTTTTTATCCAATTTTGGTCCTTATTCTTTCAATAATTTTTTTTCTTAGTTTTTTTGTTTTCCAATTTAGCCCCCTAATTATTTTCTTTCATTTTTTTATACCATGTTTGGTTTGTATTCTATAGGTTTTAAATTGTTTTATAGTTAGATATTTTACTTTGTTATTTTTTCGTGGTTGTCTTCCAACAAGATAGTCCTTTTATTGAAAATTGATTTTTTTTTTCAAATTCATCATTTGATAGTTGGTTATTAAGCCCTTAACTTCTTCTTTTTTCATGGTTTTCTTTTTGTTGAGTTGTCACGATCTCATATCTTAGATAATAAGTTAGTTAAGCTAACTATGGTTGCCCCATATTTTTTTCCTCGGTTTTTGTTTTTATAGAATTGATTTTTTTTTAACAATTTCATACTTTGACATTAAATTATGGCCCATTGAGCTATGTGATTTTTTCACCTTTTTTTTTCTATTTGGTTATCTCGAGTGCCGGTTAATCAAGTTAACACGGGTTAGCTTGTATTTTCTTACTCAATATTTTTTTATTTAACTTTGGTTTTTTTTTTCTAGGTTTTTCTTTTGAAAGTCTAATTTTTTTCTCATGTCGCGAGTGGCCGGTCAGTTTAATTTTTTCTACTAGGTCACCTTTTTGAAACTCTTTTTGTTTTCATCTTTAAAATTAGGTTATTAGACCTTAAATTTTATAATTTTTCTTTATTTTTGTTTTTATTTTTATTTTGCAGGTTTTTTTGATCTCATATCTTAGATCATGTTTTAATTAATTTAATATGGGTTATTTTGAATTATTATCGCTTGAATATCTATTTTTAGTGTTAGAAAAAAATTTGATCCGACCCGCAACATAGCCTATAACCTATTTAGTTTTTCTTTCAAAAAGGCACACTTTTAACCATCCAAAGATACACACTTAGCCATTGCCTTTACGAGAAAACAGAGGTCTCAAGTTGATTAGTGAAAGAATAAAAAAATAGTTTTTTAACATTGTCAAGACAGAAAAGTTCCAGTCTTTTTTTATTAGTGAAGAAAGTTCTTTAAGGTTTCCGACCAATTTTGTGTCCATTTTCTTTCAATGTACTCATAATTCTTACTTTCACGATGTAAATGTAATGTTAGCCTCGCAAGTCTCCACTTCATCTTTGGCTTTACGAAAGAACTTGATGGGAGGTAGTCATGTACTCGCATGGCAGACGAATCTAATGTTAGCCTCACAATCCTCATGTCAATTCTATAAATGATTCCTTTATGAATTTAATCGGCAATAATTCATTGAATAAATTGGATATGAATATTGTAAACCCTATTTCTCCATTCTTTTTAAGAACATAAAATAGCTCAATTTCATTAATATTTATTGATTTTGATAATTGAGATTGAGTTCCATGCGAAAGACTCAAATCTTAAATCTTGGATGTCTAGCTCTTAATTTTATATATATATATATATATATATATATATATATATATATATATATATATATATATATTAATTGCTTCTCTTGTATTTATTTAGTATGGAATAGTTTCTCTAACAATGTTAAATAAAATATAAATATTTCTATTACTAAACTTGGAAAAATTATAACAAAATAAATTGTAACATTTTATATTTTGAAAAATTACACCCAGTTATCCTTTTTCTAAATTACATTTGATGATTTTTTTTTAAAAAAAAGATACTTCGTAAGAAAAATAAAACGAAAGGGATACCCACAAGCACTACCTCACTTGACATGACCAAAAAGAACAAATCAAATGTTTTTGAATTCTCTAATGGAGAGGGCATATAATAGAACAGGGGGTAAGCCATCAACACAGAAGTCATCAGCATAGTAATAGATATAAATTCTGAGTGGACTTTCTGACAAGAGACCCACCACAATATAGCCTCCACCACGAGTCAAGTATGGAGTCTTCGGCCACGATTTTCCAAAATGTACCGCACCAACGGGCGTGGACGGTGGACGGTTGAATCAAAGGCGAGCAGCATAAAATCAAATGCCAATTGATACCTCTTTTTTTTTTTTTTGGATGCCATTTGATACCTCTTTGGATGCGTGCGTGAGTGTAATATCTCACCATTATCTAATATATCTAAAAAGAAATGGGAGCATTGAAAGAAGCAGTTTTTTTTTTCATCCATCCCCTTTCCTTTCATTTTCATCCTTGTTTTCTCTTTTTTATTTTTCTTTCAACATTTGCTTTTGCTTGATTTTGAATTTATAAATTTTTTTTATTTTTTTATACAATTATCATAGTTTCAAATAAATATCTCGATATTTAGTTTGTATTTGATTTTATAAACATATATTTTTATCATCATATAATTAAATAAAAATTATTTAGAAAAAACAAAATTTTTAGATCAATTGAAGTTCATCACTCATATTATAAATTTTATGGGTTAAGCTGTAAAACCCGAATCAATTCAATATATCAATATCATAATATTAAAAAAAATATTATCTTGATTTATTTTTTAAAATCAAACTATATATTTTATCAATTATTCGAGTTGTTTTTAGATTTTTTAAGTTGATCGGGTTGTTTTTTATGGCTTGTACTCTTTTTTGTACATTATTAATTTGTATTCGAGTAGCATAACGTGATGTAAACTAGTTTAACAATAAAAAAGTGTTTTCATAAATAAGATGATTCATAACTTGATAATTTAGATTTTTGAAATATTACCTCATTCCGTGTAAATTGGCAGAGTAACATAGAGGAGACGATGCAATTACCCACCTTGCATTTTCAAAATATTTATTTTAGCTTTAATTTTAGTAGTTCAAATGTATGAACAAAAAAAGTGAAGTTTTTTATAAATAGTTTAGATTTTTGAAACATTATTCCATTACGTGTAATTTTTCATAGTTAGAAGCTTGATAAAGGGCAGAATTATATAGAAGAGATGGAGGAATTGTTCATCTTACATTTTCAAAATATTTATTTTAACATCTTTAATGTTAGAGAAACATAGAATTAAGCTTGCCTAACAACTTAAATTTTAAAATTAATATAATTTTTTGATATAATATTAAAATCTTAATAATCAAACAGTAATAAATTTAAATTTTATTATCTCATTCTAACTAATTAAATTAATAAAATTAAATACAAGATAATAATAAATTTATACAAGTTGCAAACTTAAAAAAAAATTATTTAAGAGAGTATAATAAAAAATAATGTAAAATTATTATTTAAAATCATAGCTAATAATTTAATTTTTTTAAATTGAAATAATTTTTTAATATTTAATAGTTCAAATTAACTCTTTTTTTTCCTTTAGATATTAGCTTTTCGTATATTTTTCTGAAAAAAAGTTCTTTACCCACTTATCTTTGAATCCTAGTTGCAACCTCACCCTGAGCTTGATATCAACTTGTAAAAGAGTAATCTAAATCAGTTATTGAGCTTTATCTAGAAAACTAGTTTTTTTAGTGAAAAAGTTTTTAGATACAGTATTAAAATTTTAATAATTAAGTGGTAAACATCATCCTTTCTAATTAAACTAATAAAGGTGATAGAACTACACTTGTAGAATAATCTCATAAAATATATACTCAATTCAACAATTAAATCTAAAATTATAACTATTTTATGTGTTTGATGTATTTTTTTTTCATAAATTTTATTTTATTTATCCTATCCATAAACACATTAACTTGCAACACACTCACGGAATCGATTCATGCCAGCAATACAAGGTCATATAAAGAAAAAGGCCGAGGAGCAGCACTAGCTTGCTAGCAATAATTTACGAAAAAGGAATCAACAGCTGGGTGAAAAGTGCACAAAATCATGCAGCAGGAATTCAAAGGTATAGACCAAGCTGCAGCACTGGCCACTAGCTAGCTTTACTTTGCGACATAGTAATCGACAGCTTTGTTGAAGAGTAAATGATGGTGATAATAATTGAGTGACGTAAGAGGGTGACATATTTATATAAAGGCAATCATTGACGTCACGAGAAAAACTAGAACATTATCATCAAAGCCCACAAATGTCAAGAGGTTAGGTTTTAAAATCATTTGAAGATTGAAAATTGTATGATTTTACTGGTAAGATTTTATATTTATATTATAAAAATTATTAGTTGAAGTTTTATAAATTTTAAAGTTATTAAAAATTTATATAATTATTAATTTTAAAATTTATAAAATTAATTAAAATATATACAAACTAACTTGGATATTTCCATTATATATATATATATATATATATTTGGAGAGAAAAACAACAACACATTCCATTTCTAGGAAATGAATTTACATAATTGGCTTACCAAGACACCTTCACTGAACACGAATGCGATCTATCGTTTTCAAGCATACTCATCCTATGAAAGAAATCATCTTTTTTTCTTTTCTTTTTTTAGAACAAACATGGAAATACATGTGTGAAACGAGATCACTGAAGATTTTTTGACATCACCATCAACTAGACAATTAATGAAATCTTTGAACAACTCAATTCGCTAACGTTTCTTCCACAAAATTAGCAGAATACAGATGATGTAATTAATGCATGTCTTATTGCATATTCTTGTAGTTTTGTCACCATTCTTCTGTAAATTTCAATTTATATATATATATATATATATATATCACTAATGGATATCAATTTTATTTTAGTTTATGTGATGAAATCAATATTTTACACTTCACACGCGCGCGCATATATAATGTATGCTGTCCTCACAACATGGAACACATTCAATCTCTTCCCAACCCTAGCCAAGCCAGGGCTCATCCCTTCCAGCTGTTGGTTCACGTCCTCCACGAGCTCGTCATTTCTAGCCACATTCAAGTGGGTTGTTGAAACGTGTACGTTGTTGATCAACCTTGTTCTACAAGGTGATGGGATTTGACGCTGTAGAAAAATGGAGGTATTTGCGATTTGAATTGCAGGATGTGGGTTAGGGCAAGGGGTCCCAGGGTGGATGACGGAAAGCGAAGAGGGACCTTACTTGGACACCAACGATTCATGAAACAAGTGCCGCTGCTTGCCTTTGCTATCCTCGACGACGACCAATTATATTATTATATATAAAAAAAATAAATAGGCAAAGGTAAAACTATGTATCAAGAAATCAAGAAAATGACCCAGCATGATGAATTAGTCCTCTTGTGATATTGTGCTTCACGTGGGTCAATGTTTTTTTTTTTTTTTGTTCGGTACATGATATTCATGCTCAATTTGTTCACGAAAATGAAAAATGGAGACTATTTAGGGCGCATATATTGATGTGGATTTTGTCATCTAGGATACAATCTCTTTTTTGATGCACTGGATGATGATATCTTATCTGCCATGTGTACACTTCTAAGTGGTAGAGGATGAAGGGACCACAAATGAGCAAGGGTTGTGATGGGATAGAGTTGTGCGCAAGGTTTAAAATGTAAGAATGTAAAACTCGAGGGATTACATGTGTAATTTATCCATTGCATGAAAGATACCCGTCGGAAAAGTAAAATCTCTCCCATTCTCCTATTTATTTTCAATGGTAAAATTTTCTATGTATATAAATGTTATTTACATTTCATTATTAAAATTTTGAAAATACTTATAAAACGTTCCTTAAAGAGGAGAGTTTGGATTTTGTTTTGTTCAACTTTGTTTCTTATTTTTGTCTTTGCTTGATTGGGATATATGGGTTTTTTTTTCTCGGTTATTACTTTGTTGGGCTGGATTTATTAATATCATTACAAAAAAAAACATATATATATATATATATATATATGTGTGTGTGTGTGTGTGTGTGTGTGTGTGTGTGTGTGTGTGTGAAGGCCCAAAAATATCTCATGCCCATTAAAAAAGGAACAAAACATCTTCGGACCATTGTAAAAAAAACACAAAACAACCTTTAAGATGATATGTGATTTAAGTGTCTTGGTGTTTGGCTGCGGGCTAAATATTTTTAATTTATTTTAAATATTATTTATGTAGGTTTTGTCAAAGTATTTTGATAGTTTAAAAAATATAACAAATGAAAAAATTTATACACACATTTAATTAAATAAATTAAAAATTATGTACGTTAATACATCAATAAAAATAATTAATGACACCTAAAAACAAAACTTGAAAAACCGAGAGAGAATTATAAATCAATATATTGAATCTTGAAAAATAAAACATTAAATTGATTGAATAAAATAAAATGAAGAAATAAATAATATATAAGGCTACACATATTAAGAATATCATTTAAAAATAAATATTTTTATTTTTAAAAACATAGTTTATCTATATAAAAGATAAAAACAAAACCATATATAGATGAAACCAAAAAAATCACTTTAGAAATTAAATACATAACAAAAAATCAATATTTTTTAAAAGAAGCCCTTGAATAAAATAAAAAAAATGAGCTTTTGTCTACTTTTTTTTTTGTTTTAGTTTTTTAACAGGTCATGTCACTTTATTTATTTTATATGAAAAATTAAAAAACAATACATGTGGACATATGCTATACATGTTGTAAACAATTAAGTTTAAAAGATTATTTCAAAATATTTTTTATCCCACAATAGAAAGATAGTATCTTATTTTTTGAAGTTGAAGTATTTAAAATAAAAAGATTTTTTATCCTACATTGAAAAAACATAACTTTTTTCCTACGAACATAGAGTATATATACTAAAGGATTTCAAAACTCACATTAAAAAAATAAACAATTCTTCTAGTTTTTATAAAGTGAACTTTGAAATAAGTTAGTAATCAATAAGTCAGTAACCCTAAAAGTAAACCTTAACTAAATCATCTTGATGATAATTTTTAAAATCTAAAATATATAAATAAAAAATTATTTAGTGTTTATAATAGAAGTAACTAATATGTTCAGATGCTTGCTCTTTTTTCTTTTTTGTAATCTAAGAAACTCAAAATTTATGGTAAAAACTTGAGTATTTGCAAAAACAATCTCAATCGAATAACTTAAAGATCATCTGATGATAAAATCAGTATATTTATAAAAATATATATTAAATGATTTAAGGTACTACATGATTTAAAAGAGCTTTAAATACAAAAAACAAATATATTTGTTTTTGAATTTTAAGTTAATTAATGTTCTGAAATTTATATATTTTTATTTTAAAAAATCTGGATGATTCAGGAAATATTTATATCCTTGAATCTTGTCGTTTTTTCTAAAAAAACCACACTGAAAAATCCTCTTTTTTTTTTATAACATTACTATATATATATATATATATATATATATATTTCTTACCTATTATTAATGATATAATAATTACGGTAAAATCTATTCTTTTTTTTTTATAACTCGAGGTGTCCAGATTAGCTTACGCACACCACGATTAATTTTCGGACTCACTAAATATCCTACAAGTTCAATAAACAGATAAGATATCGTAAGAATAACAAGCATATATATTAAAGCTTAACCCCAGAATACAGAGGTAGAAAACCTTACCACTGCTCGGCTACGAGCCTCAGTCTTGAGATCGACTTGATATAAATCTACAGAGTCCTGTATAATTTCTGAATTTGTTTTATTTTCTGAAGACGAAAATATGGTGCATCTGCCTTTCTTCTGCATCAGTTAATTAAAGCTTGCATTTGAAACTCGTAGGCCATTAATATGCCACCTACTTTGGTTTCCAATGAGAAACAGAAGTACCCTTTACATAATTTTAGACAGATCAGAACTGACTTGACAGTAGAAAAAAATATGACTCTTTTAATGCATGTATGTGTGTAATAGCTCAACTTTGATTCTCCAGCATTTTTTTTTATATCTTGTTTTATTTTTATTTTTATTTAAAAAATTCAAAAAATTAAAAAAACTTCAAAATTTTAAAAATATATTTCTCTTAGATCAACTACTATTTTTTCTATCAAAACGAGATCCATTGGTCAATACAAATTAAATTAAGTCGTTCTAAGTAAAAAAAATGGATTCTAGACAATTTCAAATCAAAACCATTATTTTTAATAAAAAATAAGTCCATTGTATCAATATAAATCAATTTATATCAATCAAAGTTAAAAAAAAAAAAAAAAATTAATGTCATTTCATGTCTCAACTTTTATTTTTGATCAAAATCAATCTATTTAGTTAATACATGTCAAACTGTATTGAATAGAGTAAAAAGTAAGTTTCAGGTTATTTTGGTTAAAATTGTTATTTTCAATTAAAACCATGTTTATGAGATTAATACTAATTAAAAAATATTAAAATTAATTTTTTAGAAATTAAAATTAATTTTTCACGGATTAAATAATTTTTTTAAATACTGATTTAAATTTTTAATTTTACCCTTATATATAATTATTATTATATATAATAAAACAAAAATTAATAATATAAAAGTTTTTTTTTTATTATTTTCAACACAACATGGTAGCCGATGAAAATTTTCTTCGAAATGGTCCGTGTTTCATGCTGTGTGCGCGTGGTGAAAGTAAAAAAAAAAAAAAAATGTAATATTAATGTTAAGAACTATGAAATACTATTCATTTTTTTTTTTCTAACATATTGATTGGTTTTTTAAGAAATAAAAAATACCAAAAAACGTCACAACCGTTAGATCCAGCTTCAGAGACCCTCCAGCCGTAGTTCCAGAACTGTATACTTGCCTCATCCACACCAGATCACTACCCAGAAACAACCAAAACTGTTAGATCTAAACCTCCCATCATCTCAACCGTAAGCAAGTTCACAGGGATGCAATAGGAGCATCCCACTTGATCACTGAGTCAGGAACTCAAGACTGTAGATAAAATTTCAAATTGATCAGATCTAGATCGTTGGATTGGATGTGAAGCGATCTAGACCGTCAAAAATAAAATTGTTTGTTATTGTTTTCATACGAAGTGAATGGTTTACAGAAAAGATTAGCTCCATCAAAGATGGAGAATTTTATATGGATGTCGCTACATGGTGGATTGTTTTTTTTTTTTTTAAATAGTGTTTGGTTACTTTTTAGAAAATAAAAGGATAGAGATATTTGATTAAAATGACTATTTAAATCACACCGCAATCTAAATACATGTTAATATCGGTAATTATACGGTAATTAGATGATTAGGCAAAGAAGCATGTAAAAGAGAACTCAAATGCTTAGGTTTCGACCATGCCCTAACTACAATTGGTATTTGTTATTCATGAATAAAAATAAATAAATCTAAGATAATATTTTATAAAGAATAAATAAACCAAACACCACAACATTAAAAGTGGGATTTAACACTTTAACTACGCTATAACAAAATCCCAATGCTGAGAAATAGTATGTAAATAAAATAATTAAGATGGGTGGTCTTCTATTCCTCAGTTTGTATATCGCAACATTAAAACAAGATCTATAATTTAATTTCGTTCTAGCCAAGTCAGTCCGCTTCCTCTAGCCGAAATCACACGGTGTCAACGGTCTTCCATTTCTCATTTTCATGAACAGCACACGCGTGCCCCTTCAGACAGGCATGCAGTCCTGCGTGCGTTTGCCAGGTCCACATTACCCCCCACATTCATGAACAAATTAATTCCTTATTTTCAAAGTTGGAAAGTGAAGGTTAAAAACTTGTTTCTCTTGAGAAGTTATTCTCTAACAAATGGAGACTTTTTAATTTTTTTAATTTTTTTGCTATTTGACAAGTTCAATTTTTTTTATCCCATGATTTGTCTTCAGACATGCTTAGCTCTAGCAGGAATCACACGTTGTCAATGGTCTTCTATTTCTCATGATCATGAACAGCGCACACGTGCATGCATAAATAGGAGTTTTTTTTTTTTTTTTCCCTACCTGTCCATTCAGTACTGATCCGTCTAAATTTATTTCAACGGTAATTAATCTGTTTCTCATCTGGAAATCAAAGTGGGTGGCCAATTAACGTATTATTGCAACAGGTTTCAAAATGCAACCATGAGTATGATCATGGAGGCATCTGATCATGCAAGTCGAATAGACGACATAAGTACAGTAGTTTCACCTTGTTTTTGTCTTTTTTAATTTTAAAAAGACAAAACATGGTGAAATTACTGTGTACTTATGTCATCTACTCCACTTGCATCCTAAACTACAACTTGATATCTATAGTTCTATAATTAGTTTGGGAAATTAATAAAAGTAAGCCTTGACCACAGATAAACAGGAACATCCATCCATCCATCTTTTCTTTTCTTTTCTTTTTTATAATCAAAAGATACATTGGAAACGCCTTGGAGAATCAGGACCGGAGGAAACAGAGACCAAGGAGCAAAGCATAATGAAAAAACAAAAACAGACGAAAAGCCAATAAATAAATAAAAACGAGATTACAACCAAGACTAGAGCCAGCAACCATCCTGTGACAATCTGCAATTTTGTTACTCGATATAAATTTACAGGGTCCTCTGTAATTTCTGATTCATACAAGACTCTGCAGATTTATGTCAAGTCGTCTTTACAGTAGAGGATTCAAGAAAGGAAGCGACGCGTGCTATTTGCTGGATGTGCCAGTTTTTAATTGCCGCCTAAGCATGCAAGTCTCATTAATGTCAAGACTTGAGTGGCAGTGGCGTAGATATCAAAGTGCTACAATAACACACTATAAATACAATATGTGAAAAATATTAACTTTTAACATGAACCATGATCCTTGTTCTCTTACACAAGCTGATACATACTTCATATTAGTAACTTAGAATTATGAACCTATATCTTGTAATTATGAGCTTGTAATTATGAACCTATATCTTGTAATATGAGCTTTGTAAGAATTCTAGTATTGACCTTCGTAAGTTCAGTTAATGTCTCTCTTTCTTTGAATTGATCGTATACTTGAGGTTCATTGTTAAGATTTTAAAATATGTTTTGACTTAAGCCCTTGTTTGAGGACAAACAAGATGTTTGGATGTATTTGATATACTGAATTTTTATTGTATTTTTACTTTAATGTTATGTTAGTTTATCTTTAGTTTCTTTTATTGTATATAGTTTTTATTTGTTTCATCTAATTTTATGTTCAAAGAAACAAATTCATGAATCATGGGTGGTTTTGAAGTAAAAAAAGTCATCATTCAATTCTTGAATTCTAGCAAAAGCATTAGCCCCAATTGGGTTTAGATTCATGTAGTGGGAATGCCTATTTAAGAGCCATTAAATAATAATTAAAATTAGCTTTAAAGATATCTAATTGACTTGTGTACACGTTTGGGGGAAAGAAGGGAAGGGAGAAAAGTAAAATTTTCTGTTGTTTTGTTTTATATAATAATTGAGGTATTTCATTGATTGATGCTATTGCCATGGCGAACTAGCATGAAAAGAAAACACAACTATATATACAAAACTGAAAAAGAAAAATAATGAATAAATAATTAAAACTTACTTATTTGACCAATTCATAGTACCATTTGAACCTCTAACTAAATCCATTTCGTATATACAAAGTTATGATCAATTGATTTTAACCATAGTGTAAGTTGATGAAGGATTATTTTGAAAATTGTTAAAAAATAATTTCAACCCAATAGTTTAAGCCCGTTAGGTGAGGTTCTAAAATATGATTAATATTATTCTCTAATATATCATATTAAGTGAAAACC
This sequence comes from Populus tomentosa, assembly GCA_018804465.1. Lineage (NCBI taxonomy): Eukaryota > Viridiplantae > Streptophyta > Magnoliopsida > Malpighiales > Salicaceae > Populus > Populus tomentosa. Next base: position 13,058,225 of record CM032003.1, read on the forward strand.
CTTTGAACTTGAAACTTACACAAGCATACATTACTTTGTGCTTAATTTGTTATCAAATAATAGAGATGATGAGATTCTTTGACATTTAATAGATTAAACTTACACAAGACTCTAATATCATGTCAAAATAATCATTTCAATCCAATAACTTAATATATTAAGTGTAAGATTTCAAATATAATTTATATTATTCTCTAACAAAAAATAAATTCTCAATACATTAACTCATCCTTAAACCCCAAACTATTTCTAGTCAATCAAACTCCCTCCACGTAGTACCATAAGCCAACATAGGAATAATCTTACGCTGAAACTTCCAATTAACAAGGAAAGGCCATTGAATCATATATATATATATATATATATATATATATATATATTATATGTCTAACAATTTCAGGAACCGACTCCACAATTTCCATACATCATAAAACTAAAGAAAAGATGCTCCAACGTTTTGTTTTGCTCTACACAAAATGGTCATAAGACTTCCTCCAAATTCAATAAATATACATTAATTTATGAGGCAAATAACCAAGGAATTGAGTTTAGAGGACCATTTCCAAGCCAACAATCTTTCAAGAAATTCTCACCATTTTTCCTACAGTGTTTTAGTTTATTTTTAAACTAAACTTGTCCTTATTGTTCTTTCAATTACATTTTACTTACTAAAAAAAATCTTGTTGGATTGATTTTCTTTTTCTTCTTTCTTTTATTCTTCTTTTGAAAAACTTGTAAATACAAAAATAATATGTAAAATTGTCTAAAAATTACGAAATGATCAATTGCCAAATCACTTTAAAAATGTAATTTCTAAGAATTTTTGTATTTTTTAAAAATATATGAAAACAGAGGTAAAAAAGAACAAGTGATGACACATGTCATGCTAGATTGTACTTTAGGAAATAGTTAGGATATTCATACGAAACGATGGAACATAGAAACTAAGAGAGGATTAATATCAAAAGTGCATCGTCATAGCAAGAACCTTCCGTGAGTATAGTCTGGTCATCCATGGACATTGAATTTGTTTGTTTGGTATATAATATTAATTATGATTATTTGATTGTTGATTTCTAAACTCTAACACTCTCATCTACTATCCCATTAATTTCCCAACTTCTATTCAAACCAGCTTCAAATCCTTTCAGATTTAGTCAGTAGTTAGTTTACTTTGTCCGGTGCTTGCGCACAAATTCTCATAACACTTGGATTAGTTTAGAATCATATGCCACTAAATTATTTAGGATTGGACATCTCTATTTTTAAGGTTTGATTTGAGTGATGCGATAAAAGCTAGAACACAATCTTCAGCAGAACGATTCTTACTTTTTCTGTACAGCATATCGACAGCCAGCTAACCACCACACTATAGGGTAAAGTTATAGGTTATTGTGTGCTTTACAAGCTAGGATTAAATTGATCCATTAAAAAACTTATTTCCAGATTCCCAGTCTGAACAATCATTCCAGTCAAAGAGGAAACGGCTGCCCGTTGGTGACTCTGAGTTCCAGTTTTCAATTCTGAATCATAAAAATGGGCAAAAATCCCTGCTCCCTTCCAGAATCGAGCAAATAATTGAAGCTCTGTGATTATTCTCTTCTCTATATCTTTCTCATTGTTAAGCTCTCTGATTTTATTTTTCTTTCTTAAATCACGACGATCATACTACTTGAAATTGCCTCGACATGAAGGGTCTTTCTTTTCCTAGAGCAAAAGCAAGGATGGTGGTGGGTTTCGATAGTCTTGTAGCTCCTGCGCATTTATATAAAATATCTAATAATATTATTTAAATTCCATGCATAACTTTATACATTTCTATCAATGATTATGCAAAATAGTTTTCACTAACATACCCACCTGGGCCCTGGCAACGAGAGCGAACTATATAATCTGTTCTTCGTGCATCTTTATTTCTTCAGTACTGGGCAAGGCTGACTTGTGGTGACTCCGTCGACGAGAATCGAGCTGGCTTGCTATAAATTTGGGGTCCCCGCATGATGAAACCTTTGGCAATAAGCACATGACATGTCTCTCTTTGGTTACCGAATGAGAAACAGAGATTTTTGACAGATTTCGGGATTGGACAGTACATGGAATTTTAAAATCCGAAGAAGAAAATGACATGATAATGCATGGGTACAAGGTCATGTTGGATGCTTGTTCATGAAAATGAGAAATAAAAGGTGATTGAAATTATAATTCTGGCGGGAGGAAAGTAAGAAGTTAAAAAGAATCATCCCAACTCAAAAACTTAAATTATTAAATAAAACTTTAAAAATAGTTTTAAAAACGCTAAGATTCAAACTCTTAATACTATATTAAAAACAATCTTAATCTATAAATTTAAATTAATGAAAAACAAAACAAATTTATGTTATATTCTAACCGGCTGACTTGGATAACTTCATCAAATTTCCTTGATTTAATAATAAACTAGTATAGAATTTCCTAGCTTTACAATGGACAAGGGAATTTATTCCATAAATTATGAGAGAAAATTGTTTCAGCTGGTGGGGTAACTTTAACAATAACATGTGTAAACGTGTAACATTTTCCTAAATGAAGACTATGGATTAGGCGTGGAATTCTTTTAATGTACCTTGTTCTAGTGGGTGTGAGTTGGAAGAGAGCATGATCAAGAAGAGTTCTCGAATCCATTGTTAGAAAGAATACCAGAGAGAGAGAGAGAGAGAGAGAGAGAGAGAGAGAGGAGAGTCAAAAAGGGTTAAAGCAAGGGGTGGCTGATTTTACAGTTTGATTTGTTGTTACATGTTTGGATAGTTGCATATAATACTTAGAAGCAAGAGTTTAGAGCTGATGATGAAGCTAAAATCACAGAGGGAGATGGATGCTGGATTGGCGTGTTGTGATGATGATTTTGTTGAAGGATGTGGGTTCCATGCGAAATTACGACAGCCACTTTCTTCTCTGACCACATGAACTGACATTCTACGTACTGTGCAAAGAATGAATTCTGATCTAAGGTGCGTTGACGCTGATGTTTGTAAGAAAAAAAAAGAAGGAGAAGTGATGGTTAAGGGTTGGTTCCAGGATAAATAATTTTATATATACATATCGTCCTCTAAATTTACATGTATAAATAATTTATTACATATAATTTTGTTAATATGTATTTATAACTTATTTTTTATAATAATAAAAACTTCATTTAACTGAATATAAAGAAGATTTCTACCTCTATATTTGAAGACAAAATGGACCAAAAAAAAAAGAGTTCCCTCCAATAGCAGCATCCAAGGAATAAATTTCAAGAAACTCTCAAATCTTGAAAAAGAAAAGGGAAGGGAAGAAAACTATAGAAGCTTACGATGACTTGGTATAATCCTTGTAACTTTGCTTGATATATATAAAATATTTTTATATTTATTTTTAATAAAATAAAAAAGAACTCGGCCACTTGATCTTTTGTTGGATTGTCTTTTAATAGGAATGATTGTGAAAAATTGAGAACCACATCAGGAAAAAATAAAGATAGATATTGAGATTACAAAAAACTCTATTATATCAAAGAAGAAGGAATGATATTTAATTAAATGAACAAATTACTTAGATTAGTTTGTTAATATGCACTCAAATATTTATTTATTATCAGATTATAAAAACTTGTTAGAGAATAATATAAATTATATCCTATGACCTTACCTAATAATTTTAATTATTAAGTTGAGATGATTCTATAACATGATATTCGAGTTTTGATAACCAAGTAATTACAAGTTTAAATCTCACCATCTCTATTTATTTAATAAAAATCAAGCATGAGATGGTGTGAACCTATGCAAGTTTTAAGTCTAAAAAGCTTTTCACTTAAGAGTGTATATTAGAGAATAACATAAATTATATCTCGAGACCTTACCTAATAGCTTAAACTATTAAATTTGACAACAAAACTTATTTTTTTAATAAATTTCCTAATACTTTCATTAATGCATGTTGAGTTTTCAAATTGAGTTTATGTACATAAATTCCAGTCTAAGAAACCCACTTAATTATTAAACTAGAGGTGATGAATAATTATGCACGAGTGGAGTAGAATAAGTATTGGAATAGCACAGAAAAGTGCAGGCTTCGAAGCATTAATGCTTTGATTAGATGTGCTGATGTTTTCGCCTGGAGATTGTTTCCAAAAGTATTGTAGAAAATGCCACGGGGAACACTCTTAAATTGGATTTACCACTTTCCCTCGTACCTCATTTTAACTTTTGTCGTGATTGAATCCCTGTAATTATTACAAAGCCATTCGACATTAATGTAGGGTTTTATTCAGCGGACATAGCTTATAATATAGGAACTTCCACTTGAGTGGAGGGCCATGGATGGGTATGTCTTCCTAATTGTAGGTGGATAATGTTTTCTCAAGTGGCCATGATCGAGTTAAGCTTCGTCGTTGGTTTATATGTAGCTGTCATAAATGTCAGAAAAGAATTATTTTGATATTAATGCAAGGAATTATTTGATGGTCATACCGAATTTAGGGCCCTAATGCATAATGATTTTCTTTGATTTGAAGACTTTACTACTTTGAACGGACGTCGATGTACTTTCCGGTGCTAATTCATCTGCTAACTCACCCAAGATTGATGAGGCAATAATTGGGGTTCAATAATTATGGGTTGCTACATAGAGCAGTTATGCTAAAATTCTCTCAAGATCTGAAGATATATGGAACAAATTAAATAGTGGATCCTATGCTGAGCATCCTTTACAGCTTCTTCTACCTCTCTTTTGCATCACATTAATTTAGTATGTCTTCAGGTTTAGCTTTTAAATGGTTAAGTAGTGATGATTTTAAAATCCAAAATATGTAAATAATAGGTTTATTTAGTTAGCTATTTTGGAATATTGGGCACAAATGTCGTAGGTTTATTTGACCTCATGTTTTCAATGTATTCTAAAAAATTAACAAAAAAAAAAGAACACAAAAATTTCTTAGAAATGTATTTCCATATATTTTGGTCAATTTGCAGTTATTTCACATTTTTTTTATATATTTTACTTATCATATGCATGTTAATGAATTTTTAAAATTGATTTTAAAAAAATTGTAAAAAGAAAATCAATGAAGAATTTTAGTGAGCATTATGATAATTAAGGAAAGGGTGAAATAGATGAATATGAACATTTTCAACTGCTTTTATAAGCAATTTAAAATGATAAGATAAGAGAGAGTAAAGAATAAAATAGGAAATATTTTAATAGAGCATCTTCAATCCAAAAGGTAAAATGAAAGCCAAAATAAAAAAAAATCATTGATTTAACTTTACCCCTTCTTTTAATAACTCCAATAGAATAACTATTTCAATAGCCAAAATCCCTTTTGTCTTACCAAAATGCTATCCCTACACAAAAAAAAAAAAAGCCAAAAGGTTGTAGGGGATATATATACTTGTTGGCTAATGACTCTTTCATTTATAATTGTTCATCGTTTCCTTTTTAAAAACATAAAACAAGAATAAAAAGAATAAGAACCTTAAAGCCCCGTGCTCTAGTTTCTATGTGGTTTGGTGAGAAGAACAAGAAACAATTGTCTTTCAATTGTCCTTACTTGTAAATTAATTGTCTCAGCCATGCCCTAGCTTCTCAATATATACCAAAAATTACTTAATATATTACTTTATTGTATTTTAAATATCTTTCAAATATATTTTCTTTTGTAATATTATGGTGTATTAATAATTTTATTATTTATAGATCCATCTAAGATACACGAACCATTATTAGGTATTATCCTAGATTATTGATCAATAAATAATAAAATTGCTTAACACACCATTTTACCTAGTCTTTCAAAATGATTTTAAGATGTTGCATTTCTTTTATAAAATATATACCAAAAATATTAATAAAAATAAAAATCCTTTTGTTGTGATTTTATGGTAAATCAGGGCCTATACATTCTAACTAAATCTATAAAAAATCAAATAGAATTTTCTAGTTATTATAAATTATTTTATATTATGACTTTTTTTCAATCATTTTTATATGTGTTACGCCTCAATGTCACTGTGGCAACATGTAAAATCACTAATAAATGCAGGTACTATGAAAATGGTAATCTAAATTTATCTAAACATCAATGTACTACTGCATTGGAAGAGGCAGGCTAATATGAATCATCACATAGGGTCTTCTTCAAAAAAAAAAAAAAAAAAAAAACAGAAACCTCCTTTAATCCAAGCAGTTGAAATTAAAATTCCATTTCTTATAAAATATAAAGAAAACAATAATTCGAACACCATTTTATATAGGAGTCTGTTCAGAATTTTACTGTCACTTGCAAGTTCAGGCAAGCAATGCAAGCTTTCAAAAGACGGGAAAACAGGTTTTGTCACAAGTATACCTATTCCTTTTCTCCAAGGCAGACATTTTTGTTATTTTGAACGTTAGGGATTAGACTTTTCAAGCCCCCACGTTCAAATCCCATAAATTAGAACACGAACAAGAGCAAAATTAGTCCCCAAAATGTACAAATATCAGTTCTTCACAGTTCCTCATGCGGTGAAGGACCAAAGCTGCTACGCAATATATATAGCGACAGTGATCAGTCAACAAGAGGGCAATGTATGATGTGCCATCCGATAGCAAGCAAAGAAAAACTTAAATTTTACAGGGGAGTAAAACACAAAAAATGTCAGAAAATGTCAGATGATGTAGTCATGTGGATGGGAATGGAGCAAATCATGGAATGAGCTTACAATTCACCTCACCAGAGCTTCATGAATGAGCTATGTTTATGATGAAAAATTGTCAATGATGACGATGACCAGGCAACCATGTGAACTGTGACAGTTCTGGGTTCAAATTCCTACTTTTACTATTGTCACCTTCACCTTGCAGCTAATTTATCTAATCGACAAGAAATTGCAACCACCAGCATTACCAAACAAGCAAACTTACAATCCACAAACAGAAGCAGCCAGAAGGGCCATTTCTCTTACAAATGCTTTCATCTTGTCTCGCATCTTAACCACTGGATCGATAATGCTTTGATTTTTTAATGGACAAAACAGTATAATGCTTGTGTTTTGAGGGAAAGGTTTCTATTTATTTCTTAAGATTGATTAATCTGTTCGTGTACGGGTATTATTATTATTATTATTGCTGCTGCTGGTTCCCCTGTGATAGTAGAGAAGGTATAAGTTTAATCACCACCCAGAAAAAGAAAAGAGAAGGAACAAGTGTGCTTGCCGAATCCTGATTCCTTGAGGACTTGGTTGGGCCTAAATGGGCTCTCCTTTTCTCTAGCCCGGTTCTCTTGTAAAGGGCTTTAGTGGCCCAATAACAAGCGATATTTATAGGCCCTGAATTACCAGATAATTAATAGAGGCCCAAATTCCCAAACAATTGATAGAGGCCTTGTAGCTGTCCCGCCGTTTCTTTAGAGGTTAGTGGGAGGTTTTGTTCCTGTGTCTTTTAATTTTTTCCCCGAACAAGTTTTTACTAATTGGATCCTTGTACTTCTGATTCATTAAGGTTTTTGTCCTTTATCTAGTTATGTTATATTGAATTGATAAGTGTCAGTTATATGCGGGTTGAGGCATAATTAAATTATAAAGATTTTTTTTAAATAATCAAAAAATAGAAAAAAACGCAAATTTGAATTTGAAAAAAAAAAAATTAAATTACATAAAAAGACTTCCAAAATCAGAAATATTAAAATACTAATAAATAAATAAAAAAAATAATTGGGTAAAGTATACCTTTATCACTGTAATTTTCATAAAATAATAAATGAACCTTGTCTTGTTAATCGTGTTTAGAGAGAGGGAGCTGTCACTGCCAGCCCGGAGAGGCCAAGAACCAAGCGGCAAGGACAAGAAGCTTGCGCTTATCTGCCTCTCTCTTGAAGTCTTAAAATTTCTGGTTTTTTTTTTGGCTTTGACCAATGTAGAACCATGTCAAGGCACTTCATTAATTACAGAACCAACAGAATTTTAACACATGGCAATATCCTACTTTACAGAGGGAGACAAGATGCTCAGGCAATTCAGTGTGGAAGACGAATCCATGTGAGGACTTTGGGTTCACCCATTTTCATGTGAGCTCAATCTCTCTTTCCCATAGAAGGCCTGTGACACCCTTCAATACCTTCTCTTTTGCCAACCCTTACAAATACACACCCTTCTCACGCTTCCCTCTTGCTATCGCTGATTGTAGGGCTCATAATTTTACGAAATTAAATCCCAGGGCAATGAAACATCCACTCTTCTACGTTTTGGCAATATTTGTTGCTGCCGCTCTCATCATTCCACTCATGACCATGTCTGCTGTCAGAATAGTAAGTACAGGGCTCCGTCCTATGCATGGTTTTTAGTTTTGTATGCGTAATATATCTAAATTCTTACTTCTTAATCTCCACTTCGTTGAATATATATCAATCTAAAGATATATAGAGGTCAATTTTCGATCTTGACGTAGAATTAGCCATTTATATATACACAACAACAAGCTAGGGACTTGCATCGAGGAGAGGAGGGGAAATTGCACCCTTTTCAAAAAAATTCATTTTAGCCACCATCAATTCTGGTAGTTCAAATCCATCCCCTTTTCTTTCAAGACATTTGCTCTAATACTTCTTGAAAATTTCTCTTTACCCCATTGATAGTTGAATCCTAACTCCGTTCATGTATGTGTGTGGATGATAAGTGATCCATGATCAAAAAACTATATAACGAGTATTGCACGTTTCTTCTTATTATTAAAAATTATCAGTACATGTCATGTTTTACAGGTCGTCATAGCAGCCGTGAACGGTATACTACATGGCCAAGAAAAAGAAACAGCACCGTGGGGAGGCTGACACTAACTTCGAAGGGAGTAGCGAGGGAGCGAACGAAGCAAAATGGAGCACACCCACTTCAAATTGCCGGCTCTAGATTACCAGATTGCTCTCATGCTTGTGGGTCATGTACACCCTGTGTGTTAAAAATTGTTAGCTCACCATGTTCCTCCCTTGCCCAGTCCGAGGCATGCCCTATATCATATAAGTGCATGTGTAACAACAAATATTATCCAGTTCCATAAACACCAGCAGCTGCATGGAGTGTATGTTCTAGAGACAATGCGTTATGGTGCCTAGTTGTATTATTACAGTAGTAGTGACTGTGTTGGATATATATAAATATATATATTTCAGTTTCTAATTAACCATTTGAATTTTTAGGTCTGATGGTTCTTGATTATTAATTATACCCTTATCTTATCGATAATAACGGTATATAAATGTATATAATCTTTACAAACTATTAAATGATACTAATCAACACATAGAATTGTCATAATTAAGAACTGCAATCAACAAGGATTTTATATGCTAATTTATGAGCATTATTATTCTAATATTTACCTTAACTGTTTTTACTCTACACTTAATATGCATTAACATTGTAAAATTGGAATGACGAGATAGTTTACTTCTTGAGGTAGCCATTGTGCCCCCGATTTTCTAAATAATAAAAAATAATAGATTAATCTCATTATTTTAATTAAATGTCTAATTAAACACCAAAATATATATATGAAATCACCCCAAACCCTTATATAACTAAAAAGATTAGAATTTTTGGTAGAATAACACAAGTTTGAAAAAGTTTGGTGAAATATCACTTTCACCTTGTTGCACTTCTGAAACGCGACATTTATTAAATGTCGCTATTCTTAAGTGCGATAAGATAGTTTCGCGCTTCAGAAGCACAACATCAATTAAAATTTAAGTTTCTATTCAGAACGAAGAACACACATACGGAATAGCTCCCCCTCTCTCTCTCCAAACTGACCAACACCCTCAATTCTCATCTCTCTTAAAACCCATCATAGTCTCTTTTCCCTTTAAAAAAATAAAAAAATCAAACTCATCATAGTCTCTAAGCATCCTTGGATGTTTTTGTGTTTAAAATCCATTCTAGTCATTGACACTACCGCCACCCTAGCTGTTTTTCTAGTCCTATAAGTAGGGTAAACATACTACATTGCTATAAATTTATGCTTGGTTTAGTTGAAATAAAATAATTATTTAGGTTGACTATAGGGTTTAGGATGGATTTGGGGTTTGTTGAATTAATAATAAATTAGTTATGTATATGATCAATTAGAGTTGATTTGATATAGTTGAACATAAAAATAAGTTAAATTAATTCTGACTTAATTATTTTAATTAATTACATGTTGGTTTAATTTTGGATAAGTTTTCAAATTAAAATTTTTATATGGATTGTTGGAATCAACTAATAATGTAATTGACCACGTTTAATGATTTCATACAATAGAGCATGTATACAATATAATTATGACAAATTACACATTGCATTGAATTATTGATAAGTTGATGAATTTGATTTTCTTTGAATTATTGTTAATTTGCTATGAATTTGGGTTTGATTTAATGTAATTGAGCATAAAATATCAATTATATTTGGTATTATGAATTACGTTTAATTTTGGTCAAGTTTGCTTTTATGTTAAATTTTTTGGAATTTACTATGAATTTTTCCAATAAAGGTTGAGGTGGTGCAATTTATTTAAAATTAAATTCAATTGACTAAAATTCAATTTGTGTTTTTTTTTTTAATTTTTTATAAAGTATCTTATAACATATTTATGTTATGTCATTACACTGACATTATTATCACATATAATGACAGGAGCAATTTGTTGTTAAATAGTAATTTAGATAGAAATGAAAGAACTTATTTGTCATGGACTTGGGTGGAATTATAATGATATTGATATTGAAATTACTTGGAGGTGTCAAATTGGTGAGTATTAGTATTATCCTATAATGATTATATGTGATGATAATTTGAAGACAATGACTATTTTTTCATCCAAAGTGGTTGGATTGATGGTATTGTATGTGAGTAGTTGAACAAAATCTATGTTTGTGACAACTTTTATCAATCCTTTAAAGTTAGTTAGTAAAAATAGTTTATTGTTGAATAATTTGATGCTAAGGATAGATGATACTATATTTGATAATTCATTTGTTGATCAACATAGATTTGAATATTCTAAGTCTAAAGACAATGAAAATGATGAGACTTTATACCTGAATGTGTCAGTAAATATTGATGATATATTGATAATGATGTTGATATTGATTATGAATTGACACCTCCTATTCTTGAATTTAAAGATGTTTTTGGGTCTAGTTCTATTGTTTCTCATGATTGAGCACTTAGTCATAGACGTATGACAAGAGGGTCTGATTTGGAGGTTGGATAAATATTCGGCATTAAAAATAAAATAGTTAAATAGTGGCATATTGGATATTCAGTTGAATACCAAGTCCAATAATCGAACTCTATTTTTTTGATCATTCGGACCCTGTATTGAAGGTTTCAAGTAGTGTAGACCAATTATTAATATTGATGATACACATTTGTATCGGTGATATGATGAGAATTTATTGATTGTAGTTGCTTGTGATGTAAATAATGAGATATATTTTTTTTATTTTTGCAATTGTTGATGAAGAAAATAATTTTAATTGGAGATGTTTTGCTTTGCTTACAGAGTTACATTGCTAGTGATTGAACATATATATGTATAATTTCAGATAAACATGTAGTCATAAAAAATAGAGTAGCAAAACTTTGGCATGAACTTATAAGATACAATCGGTATTATGTCTAATATTTTGTTAGCAACTTCAATCACAAATTCAAAGACCTGACTATGAAAAAAGATTTAATGAGGATGAGTTATGAACCTTGAAGATGCAAATTTGATTTATGGTAGAAGAGAATATATAAGTTGGACTCAATATATTAATAATGGCTTGAATGAGAGAGAAAAAAAAAAGAACACTCATATGGAATAGCTACATATTAGCATACGACATGTTATTTTGTCCATTATCAAATAAGTTAGAATAAATTGATTACATTAGTCCTCAAGTTGATACAAACTCAACTAGATGGAAATTCAGGTGTGGTTGATGAATTTCTACTCGTTTGCACAATGAGATGGAAGCAAGAGAAGATTGTGCATATCATAGGTGTGGTATATGTAATAACACAAGCCATAATAGAAAAACATGTCATAGTAGGATACATGCAATACAAGCAACATGCCTAGCGGATTTAAAATATCATAAGTAATAAATCTTTTTTTATAATTAATAGATGTTCAATTTTGGGTTTTATTTATTAATATTTTAATTTAACATTAATATTTTATTAACATTAGGTTGGATTCATGCTACAAGATGATTGAGATGCCGTATATGTGCTTTATAATATTAACGAAGAAAACAAATGTCACACCTATGTGTCTCAGTGGTTCGATGTTTATCACACTAGACTTAATATATTTGGAGAGAGATTAACTCTTGATGATGCTGTGATAGAGGACGAGACCACTCAAGTATGTGTAAGAGCTAGATCCAGTCGTGCTATTGATGAATCCAGATCATCCAGTAGACGACGCAAACGGATAGATGAGTTATGTTTATATATTTTGAGATTTCAATTACTTGAATGTTGTATTATTTAATATTTGAGATTTATTTTGCATACACACACACATATTTTTTTTTTATTTGTATTTGTAGGGCTACTTCTGATTATGAAATGTGAGAATTTATTGAGTTTGGTTTTTATGGTTCTTTGCAGGTTTTTTTAAGCAGGATAAAATTTAGATATAGCTTTTATATAGAAAAAACTCTGCCTAAATTTTTTAAAATTGTAAAGTTTTTAACTCTTTAAAATCATTAACTAAATTGAATGCCAAATTAACATAGTAAATAATAAATCTCATAAAAGATTTTTTTTTGTTAGATTTACATGTTGGGGAAATTTGCTGCTTGGAAGGGCAATAACTTCACTACTAATCCTCTAACTCAACTGGTCGGCTGGTTGATACAGTTGTATGAATTGGTCGACCAGTTTGCATAAATGATTTTATAAACTCTTTCTTCTAAATATGTTCTATGAGTCAAAATATATATTTTTATCTAGTTTGTAGATTCAAAGTAAACTCCAATTAAAATCTAAAAAATTACTATTCACAAAGTAACTTACCTCTATTTTTCAGTGTCAATCGGTCGACTGGTTTAACTGACTATTATGAACCGGTCAACCAGTTCATCCTACTTAATGGTACTAGAATTTAATTGATGTGTCGACTCTGAATAATGTCACCAATTAAAAATTTGTTGTGGTTCAAAAATCAATGTTGCGGTTTAAAAGACAACATCTTAATTCATGTTGCAATTTATAAATGCAATATTTAATAAAATATCACGTTTTTAAATTGCTACATCCAAAAAAAAAAAACTATTTCTTCAATTATTTTTGTTGTGTTAATTCACTATTTCCTTTCATTGCACATTTGTCTAAAAAGAATACATGAATTAGGCATCGAAAACATACTAATTACATTTTTAATTAGAAAATGATTATGATTTCTCTATAAAAAAAATAATTCCAATGCTATAGCTGAAACATGCTCACATAAAGCGTTTGGAGTAAAAAAATCAATAATAATAATTTTTTTACTGTAGAAATCACAAAATTAATTAAAGATTTCGATTAGTTTAACTTGTACCCTCCTATATACGTGACATGTTAACAATTAATTATCTTATTAATTTTATCGATAGAGTTAAAAATTCTAAAATTTGAATGCCTTAAATGAACACATACACATAAAGCACGTCGAAGAAAAGTCGTCCTACAATTGATGCCTGTTGTAGATATCATGTGCAAATTGTGGGCTTGAAATGTCTAACACTCGTTCCTTTGGATACGACATTTTATTTTAAATGTCAGCCATGTCAAATTATGACCTCTTTGCGAGTCAACTGTGCAAAAAAGGTATAGTTGACTGATTTTACTTTTCCCCCTCAATTTCCGCTTAAACTCCCATGTAATTTCGAGAAAATACCCTTTTTTCTTATTATTCTTTGTTTTTGAAGTCGGTACTGACTGTTCCAAGAAAGTAGAAGGAAATGATTAGTGGGCTTCTGCATATATACTGAAGTTTTTCTCATTCTTTTCTTTCTAATTTCTTTCTCGTTTCTAAAATTAATAAAAATGTTAGGTATATGTCTTGAAAACTAATACTATCTCATTTCTTCCTGTTAATTTTTCATACAAGTCCTTTTCTTCTAGTCCTCTTTGAAATTTTTATAATTAGTTAACCAAATAATATATAAAAAATGACTTATTTTCTCCTTATATAATTAGATAAATCTTTATATATATATATATATATATATATTGTGTCTATTATATCATTTGTATAATATAAATTTTTTCAATTTACCTTTTTATCAAAAGTTTTCCGTCCAAATTATCAAAATTATATCTTTCATTTTGAAAATGCTTTTAAGCTATATATGGATGAAATTTAGATTTTTTTAAAAATATTTTCTTATAATTTTAATGGTTGAGCGATTTTGAATCTTTTTGTATTTTCTTAAAATATTTGAGCAATTTTTTGTTAGCATATATGTTTTGTAACCAATAGATTGGTTATATGTGGCATTGATTTTGTTCAAGTGTGTGTGTTATTGTTGTAACCCATTTTTGGGTCCTCATATTGTAACCCAATTTTGGATTCACCAAGTTTTTCTTGAATGTTATTTTATTTCTATTATTATTTATAAAAATCCAAAAAATAAAAAAAGTTTAAAATTCAAAAGAATATTTTTTTCTCGAGTCAACCGCATCTTTCCATCAAAACCGAGTTCACCGGGTCAATACGGGTCAAACCATGTCGACCAGGGTAAAAAATGAGTTTTCGGGCTGTTTCGGGTCATTTTCGGCCAAGACCGAGTTCACCGGGTCGATACGGGTCTAACCACGTCGACCGGGATGAAAATGAGTTTCAGGTCATTTTGGGTCAAAACTGTTATTTTGTGGTCAAAACCCGGTTCACCGGGTTGATACCCACTGAAAGTTTTTTGTGTTCGACATAATTTTCGGTATATTAAAATTGATTTTTAGCGGTTGAGTCGGGCTTTTTCTAATACTGATTTGAGTTTTTAATTTTACCTATATAAATATTTATTATTATATATAATAAAACAAATTTTTTTTTGTCATATTAGGCATGTTAGGCAATGTTAGGCAGGGACTTTTTTCTTACAATTAGGCAACAATTTAGGCAGAAATCAACTCTTATGTTACTGTTCACTGGCTATAAATAGCCGGTGACAATCACTGAAGAAGCAAGAGAAGGAGGGGAGGAGGAGAAGAGAAGAGAAGGGAGAGACAGAGAGAAGAAAGCAGAAGAAGAAGAAGCAGAGAGAGAGTCCAACATCACCACCGCAGGTAGCCTTTCCCATCGGGTTTTGTTCTGCATACAGATGAAGATTAATTAGAATTAATTCACGTTACTGTGCATGTGCACAGTAACCCGCAGATTAATTCTCTGGTTACTGTGCACACAGTAACCCGGTTACTATGTGCACAGTAACCAGCCCATTCTTTGGCCGGGTTCGGCCCAGCCCATATATTGGGCCTTGATCCGGCCCATTTCAAAGAAAAAAAATCAAAAATATTTGTTTCAGCATTTTATAATTTTCCGCAAATTTTTATGTCATTTGATTAATATT